>CM073141.1:36361213-38761213 GCA_037039145.1 Fundulus diaphanus | reverse complement strand
GTGTGCGAAGCAAAACAATAGATAATAAAGCAAAATAAGGAATACAGAATCAGTCTTTCCCACCACAAGTTAAAACAAGTTATCTTAGTTTCATGTGAACCCAGGTGCGAACACCACAACAGCCATAATCAATGTGTGAACTGGCCAGTACCAGTCTTCCCATAATATCAAAAGTTAAAACAAGTTATAAAACCGAGCAGGTTTTCCCATAATACATTGTTAAAGAGCAAAAATAATTCTTTCATATATCACTCCACCCCTTGGTCTTTGACAATCCTAATTTTGGGAAAACCTAATTTTAGAAAAACTGTCCCCAAGGTCTATTTTAAAGTTTATTCTTTCCGTCCCAAAACCACTTTTGATTATACAGGTGCAAACATTACATAAGGTTAACACTATAATAACAATAATGAGCAAAAGCAAGGGAGGTACTACATAGTTTCGAGCAGTAACAGACATTCCATTAAAAATGTCCCACCAATGATGTGCAGATGATTGCACCATTAACTTAGCCGCATGCAGAACCTGTCCTTGGACCATAAATGTAGACACCTTTAAGCTGGAAATGTTGGACCTGTGTGATTCAGCTAAGCAATTTAGTTCCGTAGACTGATTCAATGCGCATTTGAACCAATCCAGGGAGATGGTGAAATTGGTTAATTGATAGGTCACGTTATTCCAACTCCAGATGTACACATCATATAAACACCCAACGAAAGGCACCTGAGGTAATTGAGGATGACTCTTTATTGTTTCTCTATCTGGTTCATGAGTCCAATCACATAACACCTCGTCTCCGGTTAAACATGGGTTAAGATGTCCTTGTTGTAGCATACATACCATCCCTTTATCAGCAGTCTCGCATAGATCCAGGTCATAGGTGTAGTTTGTCTGTGGGCCAAACCAATCACCATCAAGTTTCAAAAACCAATACCCCTGTACAGTCACTACGGGCAATATATAATAATGACAAACAGTAGTACTATCGGTAACATCATATTGTGTCCAATGTCCTTCACACATAGTAGCATTACAATAGATATTCTGTGGTTCTAGTTGTAACCAACTTTTACTACTAATGTTCCATAGTTGTCTCCATTCCTGGAAATTTCCGATAATAACCACACGCTTAAATCGTTCTTGTTGCATGTGAGCGTGCATCATTTGTACGTTACATACCGTCCAGTTCAAAGCTACAGAAATGTTCGTTAACACTTCTGCTGTTGTTTTCCACATTTTTAATTGCCAGTTCAGTTCTTTAAGGAAGATCTTTGCAGTTTCCTCCTGTGATGTTACAACAGTAGGCATCCATAACCCAACCTGATGAACAGCTCTTGATGCATGCTGTCCAGTGTTTAATAACATAGTTCTTGTTATGTTATTGTCAAAAGCGTCGGAAACACCTAACACAGTACCTGTTCCACCAAGCAAAGTGTCCCACCATGCACGTTTCGCCCTAGTGCATGTTGGCAGAGGAGAAAAAAAAACAAAACAAAAAAACTTTCCAGTGAACTTTAATTGTTATCGTCGATTGTGCCATCTGTTGACAAGTGTGTGCAGCAGGTGCAATTTGAGTGTGTGTCTTCTTACACGCTCGTTAGATGATTCATATTGGCACAAACCTCTCCTTGAAACCACTTTAACGGTACATCCCTTGGAGATCACCGGTATGTTTCTTTCTTCAAAACATCCATCACAAGAATATATGGGGCATGAGCTGGTAATGTTGCTTATTACGCATACGTGCCATCGAGAGCATGTGTCGTCATCCTGGATTCCGTCACGCATGCTGTCCTGCCATCCTAGTTGATACGGCTGAACCACTTCTTTTAGGATCCGGCCTGGTGTTTCTGCCCAACAGAGGTGTGCCAGCAGGACCATGGCAGCGAGGACACAGAGGATGATGGTCCCAAGTCCTGCACCAGCCCTGTGGTGCCTCCCACGGTTTGGGACGTCCGCCATCGCGCTGTCCCTCGGGTCGTCCAATCAGCAGATCCCACCGAAACATGGATCTGAAATCAAAATTAGTACTGCTATAAGACAAAAGAATTTGATTAGTTTTCTCTTACATAACATTTATCCATTTTTTTTTCTGAGTAAAATACTGACACTGTTGCATCACTCCCTTGTGAAATGATTTCAGCTGGTCTAGGTGGACCATTTTCTTGTCTCACCCAAACTTTGGCTCCAGGTTTATCTGTTGAGCCAAACCCCCCTGTACCTCTTACAGTGATGTTAGTGGGGGCAGCCACCCCTTGAACCTCTGTCATTTCACAGGGTTTCACTAGCAGTTGTGCTAGTTTTTCTTCTTTCTCAATTACCAGGGATTTTCTCCTTGATAATCCCCATCAATCACTTCAGCTTGTATTGTCATTAACAGCTGAGGCCTGCAACTCCACAGGCCCGGACATCATCTTTCCCAATTACACAGCTTGTTGTATGACTTTCTTAGCCAAATCTAATGCTCTTTGCTGTGCTTCTTCCCACATAAAATTTTCTTTTTCAGACACTTTTCAAAATTGGAATGACCACATCCTTGTGCTATAAAATGATAAATTCTAGTCAATAATGCTGAAATATTTTTAACTCCTGTATTAAGCATTCACATATACATTAATACATTTTCCATTCAGATAAAATCACAAGTTTGATTGTTCATTTATTTTTACTCTCTTATACCCACATATAATCCTGAGCGGTTTCTCAGTTTGTCAAATGCAGAGACAGTAAGACTGCCCCTGGAGCAATTGGCCTATTATTCAATTGGGCCAATGCTTGCATCAATTTAGGCTTCCAATCTGTTAAGTCATGATTATCAGACACATTTTTTTTCAATATAACTGCCTTGACCAGCTGTTTGCACGCAGAACGCTCTCCTGCGCGGAAAAAAAAAAAAAACAACATACAAACATAAAAACTTCAATCTGTCCTCCCACAAATTTCCATGCTGCACAATCCTAGTTAAACTCCATCAGATCCGTCAGATCAGGGTACATGTTGCTCCTCCTATCTTTGTTCTTTCTTTTCCTTTTTCTCACTCTCCTTACTTTCACATCTTTGCCCGAGGATTCCTCAGACTCTGACACCTCAGTCTCAACCACCTTAGCAGGTTTTCTGACCACAACAGACTCAGATTCTTCAGCAGGTGGAGCCAATGGTGTGGGATGAATCGCCTCTCGCAGCAGCTGAACCAAAGAATTTAATGGGTCCAGCTCAGCACCAAATCCTGCACAGTTAACTTTTAAGCCTCTCTTCTGACACATCTTTCTCAATTCATCAGTAGGCAATGCGTGTATCTCTGAAGTAGGCACCCCAGCATTAATCAGTGCCCTCCACAACATGTTACGTGGTGGACCCTGTTCATTTCTCCCCCGCTCCCTTTGCGGCCTGCGGACCGGAGTTTGTTGAACTCGTGGTCTGCATTCCTCCTGCTGGCCCCATTCCCCCAGATTCCCCAGCTCCATGATTCGAGCCTTAATGGTTTCCATCGGGACATCTGGAGCTCCCAGCATCACAGTAAGCATAGCTGCCCGATAATGCTGTGGGGCAGTTTTAATCAACTGATCTCTCACCACCTTCGGAACAGCCACTTGCTGATATCCAGCCACCATCCCCACTGGTAACAGATCACGCACACACAGCCTCGTCAGCCTCTGCACACACTCCTTTAATGTTAACCATGGTCCAGAGATTTCGGGCCAATCAGATACATTGGGACATGTTGCTCGTACTGCCTCAGACCACACGTCAAACAATGATCTCGCCTGATCCCCCAAATTTCTCGCTTCTTGCCTATAATTAGCATTTACATTCCCATCAGTGCTCAGACCACAAAATGCCATGCCATCTCCGTGATCTATTTCAATCTGTTCTGCACCTTCATCCAGCAGTCGAGCCACCCATAGATCAGTGGGTTCGCCCGGATGCTGCCTTAATTTTTTAGTGATATGAGCAACTTCATCCTGCGAGTAATCTTCTGTTATGGTCCGTGACACCGCCGGCGGCTGCGGCTGTTCCACCCATTCCATAACAGGTTGTCCCGCAGCATCAAGTACATCATTACCTTGAGCATCTATCCGCTGCCGGACGACTGCGGGTATATGCTGCTGCTCTCTTTTCCTTCGGACGACGGGTTTAACCCCCAATGGAGGGAAAGGACGTGGATCTGGAGAACCTCCAGAATCACTGTCCTCCTCATCGTCCCACATATTACCGTCCCAGCTCTCGGGATCCCACCCAGACCCCAATCCAGCTACAAACGAACGGACTTTTTTCAGACGAAAACGGCGGGGTTTTTTCCCCTGTTTTTTCCTTGTTAACACAGACACCTGGGCCACAGCTTTTTCTGCAACACTGGTCATCTGTTCCAGCTGAAAAGTCAGCCTTTGCACATGCTGCCGATACAGTGACTCAGCAGACTGCAGCTCAGTCATTGCCTGTCTGTCTTTTAACTGCTGAGTTTTTAATTGTTGGCCAGCTTCATACTGTATTTTCCACGCTGTAACACAGATCCACAAGCGCCTCTGTAATCCGTCCACCGGAGCCTTTTTTTGCACCTCAATTTTCTGCAACACTTTCAATAATTCTTCGGGTCCCGCTGCCTCCAGCGGGCCGCTCCACGGCTCCGGTCTGCCCCCACCATCGCGCAAACACAGCGCTATCTGCTTAGAATGAGGAAACTCCCATCCGGGAACTACCTCTTCCCTCTGAATTTTCTCATCAGAGTTCTTATGTCTCCTTTTAAAAATATTTCTAAACATATTTGTGTATTGTAGTCTCTCCTCCAATCCTGCCGACAACGCCAAAATGTTTTATGAAATTTTTATTCAGGATCGGGAGAGATCGGCAAACACAAATAAGGACTCAAACACTGTTTCTGTTAGAATATAAGGCACACATTTATTATTATTCCCCACAGAATACAGCACATCAAAACAACTAGCTTTTCACACAGGCAAAGTAGCAAGCATTAAAGCAACAAGCTTTCAAACAGACATGACGCTCAACAGATTCTCAGAATCAGCCCTTACCATTGACACGAACTGGGAGCCCTCAGTCCTAGGTTAAGATCAGCGTTCACGATGCCGGTGTCCACACACGAACTCACGGCAGACTCTCTGGGCTAAGGGCAGTCTCCTCTCTATATACTTGTAAATAAAAAGTCAGGTGTGGAGTGAGAGTGGCCATCTCTCCCTCCACAGCCGCCCTCCATTCCAAAACATGTTCCCAAACAGAACCCGTTCCCAGCGTCTCAGCAGTGTGCGAAGCAAAACAATAGATAATAAAGCAAAATAAGGAATACAGAATCAGTCTTTCCCACCACAAGTTAAAACAAGTTATCTTAGTTTCATGTGAACCCAGGTGCGAACACCACAACAGCCATAATCAATGTGTGAACTGGCCAGTACCAGTCTTCCCATAATATCAAAAGTTAAAACAAGTTATAAAACCGAGCAGGTTTTCCCATAATACATTGTTAAAGAGCAAAAATAATTCTTTCATATATCACCTGCTGTGGGAATCATATTTACAAGGAATATAGGATCTGTTGTGGACAAGTTTTTGCTCTTTTAGATTCATTTTCTAGCCAATGGAATCATCAGAATGAGATTCAACTTTATTCACCAAGTTTGTGGATACAAACAAGGAATTTGACTTCGGATTCAACACTGGCATAGTGGAATAACTGTTAGTGTGTGTATATGTGGGTTGTTCTTTTTTCTCTCAACAAAGTGACTGCAAAGTGTTCATCAGAGACAGCCTGGGGATAGAAACTGTCTCTATGTCGCCTGGTTTTAGTCATCAGTGCTCTGTGGCACCAACCTGAGGGTAAAAGTCTGAATAACCTGTGACCAGGATGTGTTGGGTCGACAGCTACGTTAGCTTCCCTTTCACTGGACCTGTACAGGAGATGATCCTCTGTGCAGTTCGGGCCTGTCTAGTTTTGTGGATGAACTGAACCACACAGAGATAGATTAACACAGGACAGACTGAATGATGGCAGTGTAGAAGATGATCAGTAGCTCCTAAGGAAGGCTGAACTTCTTAAGTTTCCACAGGGAATACAGTCTCTGCTGGACCTTTCCTCGGATGGTGTCAATGTGTGGGAACTATCTCAGGTCCAGAGAGAGGGTGGTTCCAAGGGTGATCCACAGTAGGCACAGTGTTGTGGAGGATGGGTCCACCGTCATCTCCACTGTCCAGTTGATTCTGGGCGCATCGTAGGACCAGTCGATCCAGTCCACAAAGAGGATCCTGGCGTAATTAAATTACCCAAGCAACAGCAAAAAAAAAAAAGACAATCATAAGGGAGACACTAAACAACAATAAAAGTCAGAAGAGAATGAATAATAATAATAATAATAATAATAATAATAATAATAATAATAATAATAATAATAATAATAATAATAATAGTAAATAAATAAATAAAAAGAAGAAGGGGGAGGGACTCCAAAAGTCCAAAATTAGTTGCCAATTTCTATTAAATTTATTTGGTCAGCTGTATCTAATTTTCTCAGTTTTCAAAAAGGACATAACTTCATTGATCCACTGTGTGGGGGAGGGGGGTTGAGGAGATTTCCAATTAAGAAGATGGCGTCCAGCTATTAAACAGGTAAAAACCAGAACCTTCAGTTGGTCAGCTGAATAGCGGCCATAATCAGCGGGAAGACCAAAGATTGCCAAATATGGAGAGACATCAATAGGTTTTGAAAACACCTTTGACACTGTCAAAATAAACCTGCCAAAAATGTAAAAGAGATGGACAAGAGAAGAATATATGTGTAAGGTGACATGGTGAGCCGCTACATCTCCACTTTACCTGGAAATATCTGTGACAATCTAGCTTTGGAATAATGACATCTAAACAAAACTTTAAAAAGCATAAACATCAGACTGGCACATATGGAAGTGTTATGGATAGTGTTTAATGCAGAATGCCATCAGTCATCATCAAAGGTCAGATGCAAATCACGTTCCCAGGCCTCCTTTGTCCTCATGGTAGTGGGGGCATCGTAAGATAACATGGTGTTAGAAATCTTAGAGACAAGTGACTCTGAGAGGGGTTTAAATAGAGAAATTCATTACAAATCAGCATAGGAAGAAGATGTGGGAAAATAGGAAACAAGGATTTAGCGCAGTTTCTTACCTGAAAATATCCAAAAAATATCTGAGGGTGGGAGAGTGTATTCCTTAGCGAAATGTGTAAAAGTGCAGAAAAAAAATCCACCCTTATCTAGATCTTTAAAACATTTAATGCCTTTATTGTGCCACTGAGTAAAAGTGGAGTCAGTAAACGTAGGTCTGAACAAATGGTTTCTCAATAATGGGGCCAGAGGTGAGGCTGAATCCAATTTAAACCGTTTCCTGAACGGAGAGGGTAGAGCTATGCTAACCGCTGGGTTGGTAGTAAGGCCAGAGGAGTTGGTTGGGATGCCAGTTAAAAGTACAGACAGAGAAGATCGGGGACATGATTATACTTCCAGATGACACACGGGGAGCATTGATGACATTGATCAAAATACAATTTTACAAATGTTAGTCGCCAAATGTTTGTCACCCAGTAGTAAGTTTGGTAGGGAAAGGCCCCCATCAAACTTACACCATTCCAGTACTGTCTTGTGAATCCTGGGTACTTTACCTTTCCATAAAAAGTTCTGAGATGGTCTGATTAACAGTTTTAAAGAAAGTCTTAGGTAAAAATAAAGGTAGGCATTGAAATAGGAACAAAATCTTAGGCAGAACGTTCATCTTTATGACATTGATCCTCCCAATCAAGGTGAGAGGAAGGGAACCCCATCTCAGAAAGTCTTTCTTAAATTCAGTCAATAAGAAGGAAAAATTAGCTGAGTAGAGAGATTTCCAGGTTCTAGTTATCTCTAGGACTGTCATAAATAATTATTTTAGTAATCGATTATTCTATTGATTACCCGGAAAATGAACCAAACCGACGAAAGAACGAAATAATTGCTGGACCAGCAGCAACAGGGTCTGACACATAAAATAATAGGTTGTCATCGTATAACGACAGTTGAAATTCAGTATGCAAGCGGATGACACCATTAAAGGTATTAGAGGTTCTTAAGTAAATGGACAGAGGCTCAATGGCAAGCGCAAACAAAAGCAAAGACAGAGGGCAGCCCTGCCTGCAACCTCTATTCAGAAGAAAATAATCAGACTGAACACCATTACTGGTGATACTGGCACATGGTGAAGTATAGAGAAGATGTATCCAGGATATGAACCCATTACCAAATCCAAAGTTAACATGAACTGCAAACATATAATCCCATTCAACTCTGTCAAACGCTTTCTCTGCGTTAACCGATATTACAACTTCAGGCATGACTAACCTGACTTCCGCCAGATGCATGTCGCTCCGCCTAGCTCCACTCACATACATCTGGGACCTCTCCATAGGAATTGCCTTTATTGAAGGCTGGGCCTTATTAAAAATTCTTGCATATGATTGGATAAGCCACTTGTCTGTCATCTTTATTGACGTGCTATTTCAACCACTCACACCGAAGCTAACCCGTGACGCTGATGATAGCGACGCAGAAAAATAAATAAATAATAATAATAATAATGTGTTTGCGGCTCTAGTGGCATGCGTTTTATTGACAGTGAGCTGACAGGAAGAGGGGGGAAGACAGGCGGCAAAGCGCCGCGGGTCAGAGTCGATTCCAGGGCGACCGCGTTGAGGACTAAAGGCCTCCTAACATAGTTCGCGCTAACCGCTCCGGGGCGCTTCCGCGTCCGCCGCGGACTTGCCCCGGAAAACAAAACTTGCCAAATCCGGTCGGGAGAAGGGCGAAAACATCGTTTCCACCAACAAAAGCCTTCAGAGCCGTTCTCTGATGTTCTTTTAATGAAACAATATTAGGTAGATTGGACAACATGGAAGAAATAGCAGCATCAATGTTAACGCTTGCTTCCTCGACGAGCCGCCATTGCTATCAAAACAGTCTCACGTCATGGTCGCGTCTCCACTACGTCACATCTATGAAACTCCAGCCCTGCGTCCTGATTGGCCAGACCATAAATTTGGTTGGAGAAATCATTCTCTACCGGCGGTGTCCCAGATGTATGTGAGTGGAGCTAGGCGGAGCGATATGCATCTGGTGGAAGTCAGGTTAAGGCATGACAGCATTTTCGCCGGAGTAGATAATATTGAAAAGAGTGTGGATGTTATAGAAAGGCTGGTGTTCCTTTATCAATCTGATTTGTTCTTCAGAGATAATAAATGGAAGAACCTTCTCTAGGTGGCGAGCTAGAGCCTTTGCAAGAATCTTTGTATCAATATTCATCAAAGAGAGAGGCCTATATGAAGTACAAAGTTCTGGATCTTTGTCCTTCTTCAAGAGTACACTGATGGAAGCTTGCCTCAAAGTTAGAGAGAGGGATCCATTAGCCAGAGATTCAACATAAACCGAGTACAGTGTTGGAATAAGCTTGGTATGGAACGCCCTATAAAATCCTTCTATGAATCCATCCGGGCCCTGAGCCTTATTGTTTTGCATATTTTGCAGGGAAAAAGTGAGTTCTTGACTAGTAAATGGAAGGTCCAATTAACCTAGCGTCTCCCCATGCGTGGCTGGAAAGTCAAGATTATCCAAAAAGTTGTACCTCTCAGTTATGTCTGGTGAAAGTTCAGATCTATACAATGAGGAGTAGAATGATGAGAAAACTGAATTAATAGCTGATGGTTGGTCCTGCAGAATACCAAAGTCATCCTTGACAAGAGAAACCAGGCGTGAGGAAGCTTGTCGACGCAATTGGTGAGGTAGCGGTCTCCCTGCCTTGTCGCCATGCTCATAGTATCTAGACCAGGAGTGTAGCAGTAGAAGTTCTGCATCACCAGCTGTGATGAGGTCAAACTCAGTCTGCAGGAATACTCTGCACTTTGCAAAATCAGCAGACAGGGCAACTGCAAATCGTTGGTCTATGTCAGCCAGGTCGGCGGAAAGCTTCTCAGTTTTAGAGAATTGAGCCTTTTTTAATTGAGCAGAATAAGAGATGATGTGATCACGTAGATAAGATTTTAGTGATTCCCAAAGCAATGAATTAGAAAATGGGTCAGTATCAGACTGGTTGAGGGCAATGAAATCATCTATCAAAGTTGTGATAAATGTATGAAATCTAACATCTGATAACAGCGATGAGTTGAACCTCCACTGAGTATGATGGTGGGGTCCGGGTGAAAGCAGAATGTCCAGGGATAACGGTGCATGATCCGAAACTACAATAGGGTGATATGAAACACATGTCACTTTGGAAATCAGCTTGGTATGTATGAAAAAATAATCAATGCGAGAAAATGGCCGATGGACACAAGAATAGAAAGAACATTGCCTAGGATGATGATCATCGGAAGGGACTTTAATTGTACCCTAGACCCAGCCCTGGATAGGTCTACTCTGATTGATACCACTCATACACTGATCAGAAAAGATCTAAGAATGCATGAGGTCCAGAGAACAAAGAACCCAAATAACAGGGGAGTTTCATGCAATTCAAGTTTCCACCAAAGCCATTTGCTTATTGGTTGTTTTCTTATTTCCACAGAGCTACTACCTTGTGTTCATCAAGGTGTAAAACAATGGAGGATTCAGGCATATTTCTTAAATTTATAGAGACTTGCCAATGACAAATATGTTGAAATAAAGATGAGACCACAGCTAGTATTAGATGGGAAGCCTTTAAAGCTTGTATAAGAGGAGAAATTATAAACTACAACAGTAATAAAAATAAGCTATATAATCAAGAATTAATACTATTAGAAAGGTAAATTAAATCTAGTAAAATAGTATTTTACCAGTGCAACGATCCCACAAAACTACACAATTTGACTATTCTAACAGCCAGGTACAACAAATTAAACCTTTCTACTCACCGGGATGGAGGCAGGGTACACTTTGCACAGGTTGCCAACATTTCTTTCAGTTATCGGCATCAAATTTTTGGACTAGTTTTTCTTACATGAGCTGGTATCTGTCATAGGATGTGTAGAGAGCTATCTTAGAAAGAAGAATTAAATGTATGTTTTTTCCACTTGCTAATATTGCCAAAGAGGTTCATGTAAGTCTTTTCAACAAGTATAGCCTACATTTTATGGAAGATGATTTGTAGTTTATATTCCTCACCATTCTCAGTCTTACCCATGTTTTCTTGCAGGAAGATCTGTGACCCTGGTCTCACCTCATTTGAGCCTGAGGGGCTGGGAAATCTGGTAGAAGGCATGGACTTCCACAGATTTTACTTCGACAATCGTAAGATTACAGCCCAATCTCTTATTGCTTTTCACATCACATGTTCTTTTTGACATCTACATCCTGACGCTGTCTTGTCTCCTTGCTTCAGTCCTTTCCAAAAACAGCAAACCCATCCACACCACCATCCTCAACCCTCACGTGCACATGATCGGAGAAGACGCGGCCTGCATCGCCTACATCCGCCTGACGCAGTTTGTGGACAGTCAGGGCACGCCCCGCTCCAGCCAATCGGAGGAGACCAGAGTATGGCACCGCAGGGACAGCCGGTGGCAAAACGTGCACTTCCACTGCTCGGGAGCCCCTGCTGCACCGCTGCAGGGATGAGGTACGGACAGGACGGACAGGAAGCTGTTCAAATGCCAGATTTTTGTGATTTTAAAAAAAATTAGACTATAGTTAATCCCTTTAAAACTTTTTCCAGTAAGTGTGCATGACCTTGAACTTTGTCGAAACACATTGTGATTAAGTTCCAGCATTCCTCATTACTAGGAGCCTATCAGGATGTCACTTCTTGACTTTGCTACATTGCCTTCAGGAGGTTTTTACATGCAGGTTTTGAGGACACGCTGTCCACGGCCTTTGCAGGTGGCCCCACAGACAGATTCCATATTGAACTCTGGTTACATCATTCTGAAAGTTTAACTTTCCTCTCATGAAGTCATTCTTTTGTTAATTTCCGTCTATGAATGTACTAACTGTGACCCTGAGAAAAAAAAAGACCTTTATCTTCAGCTTTAAAGCAGATAACTGAAGGGCTTTGCCCAAAGCTGACTGGTGTATTATTTCATCAGCCTCAAGTTTCACATTCCTGTTAACGAGATTTTAGCCAGGCCTAGATTTTTACTTCTGTTTTTGTCTTACAACCCTACTCCGTTAGCTAGATATTTGGCAAATGCAAGGGACTGTCATTTGCAAAACACAATAAGTCCTTGTTGGAAATTCTTGCAGGGTCATAAAGACTGAACAGAGCTACTTCAAAGTGTTGCTTTCAGCCTTTGTCAGGATCCCCAGGGATTTGATCACTACTTATAGCTTCCTGGGGACCCTGCAGTCTGTTTATGGTTTACACCTTTGGTCTTGTTTCTCCTTAGATCTTTGTTTCTGTCATTAGTTTAGTTTTGTGTTCAGTATTTATGGTCATAGTGTATTCTGGTATCTGTTAGATTCAGTTCCTGTTTTAGTTAGCTTCTCTTCTTTATTATTTCAGTAGTTCTGTTAGATCTTTATTTTCTGCTTGCTCTCCCTTAGTTTAGTTAGCTCAGCCATCTCCAGTTGTTAGGACATACTACCCAGTTCTGATCTCATCCATGCTGTGCTCCTGGTTCCTGTTTCCTGTAAGCCTTGATTATTTATTTAATAAATCATCACCATACAACATGCGTCTCCTGAGCTCTTGGCTGCGCTTTGGTCCAATCACAACAACATCAACCTGTCAGCCTTCCTGTTATCATCTAAAAGTTTTGCTCTGCCACGCTCTGTTGTAGTCTGAATTCACTCCATGCTATACACCTCACTGATACTGAAAATTGGCTAACAACAAGAGTGGTGTTTTGGTCATGACCTGGTAGAGCTTAGATACGGTGTGTTCAATGCTCAAGGTTTTTCTACTTCCCAGCTGTCCCTGGTCAGGGCTGATCAAGCTGATTCCTCTTACCAGCTGAGCTCTAACCCTACGTCTGACTGTTTCCTTATCTTTCTCACTCACAGCAGACCAGAGGAGAAACAACCAAGCCAATGATCCGAGGGAAGGCTTCAGCTCTGAGAGAGACGTGAAGGTGGATGGGAAGGTGGTTTGGAGGATTTTTGGGATCGGGGTCATCCTCATGCTCTCTGCACATCCACCTTGTGCTTCTCTCTCTGAAACCACTGCAGACAGTTACAGCAACACCTAACTCACCTAACCTACTGCGGGGGGCAATATCAGCTGTGACCCGGAAGCTCTATATGCCTGCGTCTCTTCTTCGGCTGGCCTGCATGCGGCCGAACACCTGGACTACTCCTGTCCTTAATCCTGTCACCCTGTTGTGTGGCGCCCTCCTGTTGATGCTTTCCCTTCTCTATTATAAAGTTCTGAATCTTGATGTTATTATGGCTGCAGTCTCTTGTTGTGCTCTTTCTACTGTACAGTATATTTATTACCCTTTTGAATCCCTCTCTTCTTTTTTATGACAAGCATGACTCCTACCTGTAGTCTTGATGTTACCGTGGCTGTTTTTCTTTCTGCACGACTAAAGCTGCCTGTGTGAAGCGAACAAACAGAACCACGTCTCTTGCAGAGAAAGACATGTGGGTGTATTTAACTATGTGTTTTGTTACTACTTTGTTGTTTTTATCCTCTTTCTCTGGAGTGTTGTTGACCCTGAACCGACGCCTCCGTGTATTCTGCGGACCCCGCTGAGCTGCTCTGTGAGACAGTGAAAAACCATGCAGCATGCTCCAATATTCTTGTTGTTCTTAAAGATTTCTTCTCTGTGTTGACCTGCTGAAACTATGGAAACGGTTGAGATTCACACCCTCCCGCTGTATGTGTATATTTCCGGTTTCATTGTGGCGGTATTTACCTGCATGATATTTACAAGTTAATGCATCACTAAATTGGTTGTTATTGTGCATTTGGTTCAGTTTCTCTCCTACGGGACTGAACCACTGGTGAGCTTTGATCTGTTCCCTGGGCTCTGTAAATGCAGAACATGTTCTAATGTCAATATGAAAAATGGATGTAAGCTTTTTTGACCATGTTGTGGCTCCTGGCCAGAGTAAGAATGGCTCTTTACTGTTTATTAAGCAAAAATAATGATAATAAAAAATCTGTTACTGCTTGATTATTTTTGAAGTTTTAGATTCAAATCCACTGTGACATAAAAAAGGTCTTAAAACCTCAAACAAAGGATGTTTGACTCCTAAATAACATTGCTCTCTCCTTTCAAAATGCGGAAATAAAGCTGCATTTGAATGCTTTTTGGATTTTCCTTACATGCAGTGCATTGTCACGTTTAGTCATGTTACAACCAAAATCTTCTATCATAATTTCGGTTAAGGTGGACCAGATTATGTCATCTCCGCCTTTTTGCATTCCAGTTTCCCTCTGTCGGAAAACACATGGATGCTCGCAATGTTGTTAAAACAATGACAATAACGCTGTCCTACGCAGTATTTTGTCCAAATAAACAGAGCTGAAACGTCCCGTCTGACGAACACTGAAAGGTAGCACCTGTACGACTGACTAAATGTCACATAAATAATAGAGAGCTGCTACAGTCAACGTATGAGGTTTTACTCAGTTTTGCTGCAAGAGATTAAAACTAGGGAGCTTGTTTTAATTTAAAAAAAAAAAGAACCACAGATCGGATCCATGACCTACACCTGGATTCTGAGCAGGTTGGTGAGTTTATTTCGCTCCGACCACCTCAGTTGTTGTGCAAGACACTTCATCTGCATTTCCTGCTGGCGGTGGTCAGAGGGTCCGGCGGCGCCGATGTATGTCAGCCTCGCCTCTGTCAGTCTGCCCCAGGGCAGCTGTGGCTACTAACTTAGCTCACATCCGTCAGGGTGGGAATGACTGATTGTAGTGTAAAGTGCTTTGGGGTCGTCGGACTAGTTAAAGCGCTATACAAGTGCAAACCATTTACCATTTACCCTCCATCTAAGCCTGAGTAACCTTGCCCCTTTCGCATTAGTACCAACCTAGAGCGTTTTGCTACGGGTCGACACGCTTTTTTAGCTTTTCCATTAGTAACCATGACTATTCTTAGTAGCTCCTTCAATGTGGTTCAAAACACATTGAGTATCCCAATGACACGACGTCAGAACACTGCCCATTGCTGATTTGCTGGGGGGGAAGTCACTATTTGTGTAACCAGAGCAACTGCAATACAATAATCAGGCCTGTCATATTTAAAAAAAAACACACAACTGCCCCAGCAGCAATTGCTTATAACATTAGACACCGAACAAAGATGGAGGCCCCCAAATCAATACCGTGGTTCATCTCGAGGTGCAGACATTTTTGTGTCATTCAGTTGTAATGGAAAACCACCCATGTAGAACTGACTGAAGAACGGGCGCTTTCATTTAATGTAAATCCAGGTCAGCTGGTAGTATCGGATGCTCAAACTGAGCGCAATCTAGAATTGTGCGTTCTGAAAATAACTCCAATCCCAAAACCTCTCACAGTAGTTTATGTAAACGGCCCTTATATTAGCCTTTTCATTGTCATTATGTTTGTATTTTGATGGTCATTAAAAGTAAAGACAATTAGCCGTAGGAGGTTACACGCCACTAATGGTCTCCCTGTGTGGAACGTACTGAGGATAGAACACGTAAAGTGTTCCCAGTAACAGTGAGCTGATGTACAAACAGATTTCTCTTTAACCACCATAGAATTTGTGCTTTTTAGCATCACTTTATGTTTGTCAGCCAACAAAAATATGTTTAGTCACTTGCTCTGACTTTACCACGGATCGGGTGCACTTTAGTCATGAGTCACAAAATCGATAAAGAGCACATAGAATACAGTGACCTAAACTGGCACAATCAGCTTCCTAAATACCAATGAGAAGCATCACACTACAGGTACAACTCATTCACCTTAATCCTGGCCTGCATACCGGATTATTATAATCCCAACAGAATGTTTTATTCCCCCCAAAAGATGATTTAAAAAAATAGATCCCAACAAAAAGACGTCATATCAAATTGCACAGGACAGATGCCATTGTCAGCTCTGAAGAAGCCGGGAACCCCTCCCTGCCTGCAATCCAACACTTTCTTCACAAGATCACAAGTCATAAAAGTTGGAGGGACAAGTGAACTGGTATTGAATAGATCAATCACATTTTTAAACCTCCAGGTTTTACCTTGATATAGTAAACACAAAAAAAACAATTCTCTTATTTATTTAGATAAATTACTTGTCCTGAGGCCACATTTTTCTGATGACTTGCAGCTTCTCAACAATGTTATCAAGATCAGATCCTAAAAGCAGACAGTGTTCATACGTAAGTGTTCTCTTATGAACTGCAGCCAAAATACCCAGAGAAGAGTTGCATTTCTTGGACATCACTTTATAACCCCCTTTAGGAAGCGACACGTCTCCTTTGACAGGTTTAAACAACACGTGGGATTAAAACAGATGCATAGAGGATGTTTTTATTTTCCATGTGCAGGAAGAGCAGGGTCATGGAAAAGACTGGGACCAGGCCGGCGTTCACTCTATCTCCGGACAGCTTTGTTTCCACAACAGTCTTGTTGCTCCAGCATGATCTGCTAAATCAAAATACTAGAGCTGGTGGGGAGTCAGACATATTAGGTTTTACTGTAGTTTATTTATGTGGTTTCAATTCACAGCAAATATTTTTAAATGACAAATATGTGTAAGACCTGCGTAAAGGTTGTTATTTTTAAAAGGTACTTCTAATCTGAGAAATGAGACTTACACATATTCTTATTATTGGAATATGATTATATATGGCACATATTCACAACAAATGTAGGAGAACCAATCCTGCCATGATTAATAATACATTTAGGAAAAAATTTTAATAATATTTGCCAAATAAAAGGTTTAGCAAATAAATTCATGAGCTATTAAATGCAACAAATAAAAAGAAAAGACATAAATTTGTATATCAGTTTCAATCTGTACCTATTGTAATTTAATCTGTGCCACTGATCTAATTTTGTTTTTTAAAGTCTGTTTTTCTTTAATTTTTCACAGACATGCATTTATTAATATATGTAATTCTACCCAGCCCTGTTGTTCTTGTTTTAAATTCCCTCACAAATAGATTTACAAAAGGACTGGGAGGTAGGCCTTCAACATCTGTGTCAGACCTCATAAACGCACCTCGGTCACGAATTCACCTGAACACTTAACCTTGTGGAACACCTTTCAAGAAAAGTTCAAACAGGTTTAGCAGCAATCCGTTTTGATCAGTATTTTTTTGTTTTTTAAAAGTCACAAAGACAAGCCAATGATCATCTCGACGGAGCTTTGTAGGCTTTCATTGTTAACATGTGTTCTGACGTCCTAGTCCCAGGTGAAGTACCGTATTTTTCGGACTATAAATCACACTTTTTTTCATTGTTTGGCCAATCCTGCGATTTATACTCAGGTGCGACTTATATATAAATTTTAAATGGTAAATCATACTGAACAACATGAACCAAGTAGTAAACGTTACCGTCTAATAGCCGCAAGAGGGCGCTCTAGGCCTGTGAAAACTATATGCTGCTCTTGCACCACTTAAAAATGAATTAAAACATTAACTTATAAACCACAGAGACTGAACACATGTACATATGTTGTTTTGCTGTTTCAGTATGCATTCACACAGCGGGGCGTTGAGTGGTGCTGCTCGCGGTCTAATTTCAGAGTAATCAAACTGAAATTCTCTGAAGAGAACTTTCCAGGTTGGAGTTGGTGGCCTGCTGTGCTGATTTACCTCATTCAACATCACAGGTATGCTCCATATTATTCAGCCGATTGTGGATGCAGATGCAGTGGAATAAGTTGCCTCACCAGATTAAATGTCAGTTTTTAGTCTTGGATTGTGTGAAATAAATTTCTAAATAAATGTTATTTATAGTCCGGAGCGATTTATAGTCCGAAAAGTTTCCTTATCTGCGCAAGTCTACTGTTTAAAATCGGGTCACCACATACATTTAGGAAAACCTTAGGCCTGGACCAGTCCCTGAAAAGAAACAAATATATATAAGAAGAGGAAGCAGAAGTATGATGATACACACCTCTACTGTGTAAATTATTAAATTTATTGATTAAATTTGCATGCATTGAATGTTTTGGTACAGCTGATCAAAATGAATGATAGATAAATGGAGATGGTGTTTCAACATATCTGCAGTTCCCATAAATTCCTAATTCTAATATTGGCCTCATTGTTGTAGTAACAGGTGTAATGGGTTTGGTGGGGTCAAGAGAGAGGTGCATTACCGAAATCAGAAGTTCCAAGTTGGAAAAATACCAGAATGCTCCTGAACTGGGAACTTAGGCTTGGACAGCTGATGACTTCTCAGCAACCCCAACCTCAACATCCAGTTTGGCTGCAGCATAAGCAAAATGTGGTGGTTGCTGTCATAAGATGCTTATTTGCTCTCCAGATAATTTACATTTTAATGGACTATTGGCACACGAAAAACTACACAATTTATGTTTGTGAGCATCTTACTTTAGTTTCAATTGAATAAATGCAGGGGGCAATTTTTTAGCTAATGCAGATTAGGTTGACCGCTAAGCGAAACATTAAGGAAATCCCACTGATTTTCTACCTCACCTCTAGAACATGATTAAATCAGGCTTTGTATTCCCAGATCAGAGGTCCAATTTCCAGCCCAAATGAAACACTGCTCAACACAGTAACATGAATACAGGGAAAGAAAGAAATTACCTCCAAATAATCGGATGTCAGACTGATTTTAAGAAGTTGAACTCATGCAACGAAAACGTTTTTTTTTTTTATCAAACAGGTCTCTCATGAAAATGAGATCTTGGATCTCAGTTACAATACCTGCATAAATAAAGGTTAAATAAAAAAAACATTTAAACTAAATGTTGAATCTTGAAAAAGAAGCCTCTTCACGAACTAATTCAGCTGCAGAAACGGTGTCAAGCCAAAGAGTCAGCTCGAACTCACAGAGAAGGACGCGCTTTTATCACAAGGTTATTTTCAAAATCACTCTCCAGATTCTGAGCTTTTTATTAACATTTGTGTCATTTAACCCACCCCAAAAAAGCAACAGGATAGAAGAGATTCCCTTTCTCTATCCAGGTCAAGGTTATAAAATAAATTTTTTAATCAGATTAAGGGCCTCTGTGGAAGCAGTCCTCCTTCCCGTGATGAGTATTGAGGCTTCTTGTTAGGTTTATGCCATTAATGCTGATGCCACAGGCCTTATGATTTTTTTTTACCCAGTTCAGACAAGTAATCAGACTAATGCCAGTAATTGAGGAATAGTGTATAGTAAAAGCTACGTAATTTGAATATTATTATTCCTCTGTTAGTAATGATTGTTAATATCAAATTGCCATCTGACACGATCAGTGTGTGAATAAACAGACGGACCAAGTGGATCACTGCTCCCTCTTCTATCTTGACTCGCAATCCTAGAACACTGTCGTTTGTTTGTGTGTGTTTGTGATTGACTTCTCAGAATCATTTCATGTCTGCGTTTAATCTCACCTTCTCCTTAACGCTTAGCAGTGATTGTTAAGGAGAGGACAGTGTTCAAGTTCAGGTTATAGTGGATTCACGCTAGAACACACTATCCTTCAGTGAAGAGCAAAAATGTGACATTCTCTTACTGCATGTGAGGATTTCCATTTTATTTCTTGTTATTGGTTATAGTAGAAAATACATTTGTGCTTGGAGACCCTAGCAAAAACCAGGCGCACAGTGGAGATTTATTTCTGTATGTACGAGCCCCATACCCACAATAGTTGGAAACATGTCTAAAACATTATAAAACATCTATTTAGATCAGGTCTAATGAAACGAGGACCATACTTAAGTTGTATTTGTCTTTTGCGTCGCTCCTCAGAAGGCAGAGAGAAAATTATTTTTTCTAAAACTACAAAATGCTAATTTCCATTCTCTCTTAACCTCATGCCAGTTGTATCACTGAAACTGTACAAAACACAGTAGCATTATTGAAATAAAATTGAGTTATCACAAAATCGGCTAGATTGCCCAGAAAATACATGCTATCAATATGGAATGTAAGACAATAATGGACAATTACCATGTGCACCTTTTGGACCACATACAGGGTAAGTTGAATGAGACATGTGTACCTTCTCTGCATCTAAGTTTGAGCTAACCCATAATGCCACAGGGCATAGTAAAACTCTGATCAGGTGACTCATTGCAACCTACATAAACAAGGCTGTACAGGTGCATTTAACAATTATTTTGCAATGGTTGATCTTATATGGTACTTTTAACTTTAATCTATTATTCTGTTTTTCAACTATCATATTTATCACGTTATTAAGAGTTTCAACACAATCTCAAATAACTCTACAAAACCGGATGTGTTAAAACCTTTCCTAGACAGTTACAAGGTGCTTGCTGACCAACAAAGGACAGTGATACCATGGTAATTAATGCGTGTATTGGTACCTTTGGCAGTGTGGCCAGGAGCCAAGCCCTGCTGGCAAATCCATATCTCTTTTAAACTTGTCATCAAAGGGAACGGAACAAAAGATAAAGATGGTCAGGTCTTTTTTACTACCCAGTCTATTCTATATAACTATTTTATGATGTAGCCTACTAGTGGTTGGAGTTTACATTAGGTGTTTTTAATCTCTAAAAATTGCCTATATAATCTAACCGTTTGGTCTCAATCTGAAATAAACTCAGTTTAGCTACCCCTCTGTGCTCTGTCATTACATTTTTCCTAAAATTAATTTTCTTTCATGTTTTTCTCTTTCTAAAGATTTTTTCTGATCCTTGAAGTTGCTGAAAATCTTTTCATGTGTGATTCTACAGTTATGATTTGTTGGATTGAAGATTGATTGTTACCAGATGTTATAGTTTTGAGGTTATCGTGTCTCATTTCACCTCATAATTTGTGATCAGTCATGTTGCTGTATATTTCCAGGTTTACTCCACTCAGGTATTCTATAATGTGTTTCTTTGTAGTATTTACTTGTTTTCTTTGTTATTTCTAACCTCCGGTCCTCAATTCATGCTTCTTCACACCTGCTGCACATTCACTTAGTTAATCTTACCTCTTGACTTTCTCAGCTTCCCCTTCTTGAGCTTTCATACGCCTGTATTCACAAAGGATCCTAAAACTAAAAGCTACTTTTAGTTTTGCCATTTTAGGAAAAATCTTAGCATTTCTTGAATTCTAAGATTTTTCTTAGTTCACAGAGCTCCTTAGTCCTCAAGAGAGCTCCTAAAGTGAAAAAAATTTTAGTAAGTGAGGAGGACTTTTAGTGAACCTAAGCCTGGGTCCAAAAAGGTCTAATAGGTAGGGACTCTCTAGCCAAAGCGGAGATGCATCAGCAGTCGTCATGATAAGTGCTGTCCGCATAGTGCAGTCAGTAAGGAAGGAGGTAGGAAAACGAGCCTGTATGCCTCCAATCATAGTTGCTTTAGTATAGAGAGGTTGCGATGACCCTCACTGGCGCTAGGGAGCCATAAGGGATTGCACAATCATTTGTGTGACATGAAGTATAAGCATAACCCACCGCACGGAGATTGACGAAAATGTCCAGAGACACATTTCCACCATTATGGGTGGAGTGAAGCAATGCTAGGTGGATTGGTAATGCTAGTATGATTTACAGTGACATTATCGATTCACATGCAGTGTGTGTGACACGTGCAAATGTTCGCGGCTTCATTTGTTTTGGTTTGTGTAGAGAGCTTCAGCAGTTCACTACATTGGTCAAACTTGCGTTTTTTATGGTTCTTTGTCGGGAAGCTTAATTAAGCTTAATCACATCATCCATGTGTGTTTCAGCTGCATGAGGTATGAGTTAATGGTTCTCTGAAATCGGCACACCAGTCCAAAGCTCCTTTCCTACCCATGATAGTATTCTCACTGTTGACCTAATGAAACTTCAAGGAAAAGGAGCTGGGAACTATAATTGGAACATTTCGGATGTAGCCTAAAGGTGCGTTCACACTGAATGTGACTTTTGCTTGCTGTCGCTCACCTGACATATCTCCGGCAGTTCGCATGGCAGGCGACAGCAATTGCGCACCGGGTGACAAAGCAGAAACACAGCAGTACAATGGCGCCATCTAGTGACGCTTTCACTTACATGCCACTCTAGTCTCCTCACTCACTCTTCTGCAGGCCTGGTCCTTTCTGGACTTGTCTCGGTAGTAGTAATTGTTTGAGTCAAACAACTCAGGCCGACCGCAGACCAGCCACTATCAGCTTGGTTTGCATGTCCAATGAAAACTGCTTTGTATCCGTTGCACTCCTTCACCCGACGTCGCAGCCAGTTTGTGATTGGTTGTTGCAACGCGACAAGACACAGAAGGTCAGATTTTTCAACTCCAGCAACTGTCGCTTTGCATCCATTGCAGGTGTTGCATCGCTCTGGCTTTTAATATGCCTGTTAGTTCATATTACAACAGTTTCATGCCTTCTCATAACAGGCAAGTTAACATATGTCACGTTTTGTAGACTGAACCCGAACACAACCACAGCAGAGTATAGTTTAACAGTTTATTGAAGTTTGTGGATAGTGGAGGAAGGAACCAAGAGTCTGTGCTGAGCTGAAGCAGGAGGATGGTGAAGGCAGGAACTGGCAAGCAGGTTGGAACCAGAGCATGGATGCAGCAGAACCAGAAGCACAGCAGAATGGAGACTTGGAACCAGGCTGGGCCAGCAGCACGACAGAATGGAGACTTGGAACCAGGTTGGACTCACAGCACGACAGAATGGAGACTTGAAACCAGAACTACAGCAGGCTGGCGGAGAATGGAGGAACCATGGACTGGACGAGACTGGATGAGGTGAGCAGCAGAAACAGAGGTAAGCAGGGAAACAGAACGAACCGACGAGGAATGACAGACTGCAGTGAGCTTAAGTAGTGAGGCTGACAGGTGTGCTGAATGCTGGCTGATTAGTAGCTGACAGGTGTGAATGATTACTGAACCGGAGACTGGAGCTGTATGGAAGGTGGAAAGTGTCTGAGTCTGTGCATGGTGTAGCAGAACAGGCTGCATCATGACAGCACCCCCCCCCCCTTAAGGCCAGCTCCCAGACGGCCAAACGAAAACAGACAACAAAAGAAAACAACCCACCCAGGGTGGGCGGAGGGAGGTACTGGAAGGTGGGAACAGAAAAAAAAAAAATCCAAAAAAACAGAAGAAACCAAAACACAAATCTACCCCAACGGGGTGAACAAAGGACAGTCTGGTTAGGCACTAGATGCCCAGGAGGAGGGACCTCTGGTGGGCGACCTCGGCGGTGGAGCAACAGAGTCTAAAACGGGTGTCGCGGTGGGCGACCCCGACGTGGCAGAGTCAGACGTGGGCGTCGCGGTGGGCGACCCTGACGTGGCATAGCTAGACGCGGGCGTCACGGTGGGCGACCTCGGTGGCGGAGCAGCAGAGTCTGAAACGGGCGTCGTGGCAGGCGACCCCGACGAGGCAAAGTCAGACACGGGCATCGCGGTGGGCGACCCCGACGAGGCAGAGCTAGATGCGGGCGTCGTGGTGGGCGACCCCGGCGCCGAAGTAGATCTTTATCGGATAATGCTGTATCAAAACTTAAAGAGTCTGTCCCCCTCTTAATATCCTCAGTATTGCAGAAATACCCTGTAGATGGCAGCAATGCTGTTTCTTCCCATTCACAAATAGATACATTTGCTAACAGTGTGACTTCCTCATTGCGTTCTGCATTAGATAATGTAGCTCCCTTGAAAAAGAAGGTGATAATTCACAGGAAGCTGGCTCCCTGGTTTAATTCAGAGCTGCGTTCCTTGAAGCACAATGTTAGGAAATTGGAGAGAAAATGGCGCTCTACACACCAAGAGGAATCCTACTTAATCTGGAGGGACAGTCTATTGTTGTATAACAAGACCCTTCGCAGAGTTAGAGCAGCATATTTTTCATCATTAATTGAAGAGAATAAAAATAATCCTAGATTTCTCTTTAGTACAGTTGCCAAACTTACTCAGAGCTGCAGCTCTGTTGATCCATCCATTCCCTTAGCTCTTAGTAGTAATGATTTTATGGGATTCTTCATAAATAAAATTGATGCCATTAAAAATAAAATAATTGGCATCCTCCCAAACATGATTACCTCATCCCCAGTAAGTAAGGCAGCATTGGAGGAATCTTTAGAACCTGCGCTGTGTCTGAACTGTTTAGAAGCAGTAGAGCTTTCTGAGCTATCTAAAATCTTAGCTTCATCTAAACCTTCTACCTGTATGTTAGACCCAATCCCAACCAAGTTGTTTAAGGAGGTATTCCCTTTGATCAGTGGTCCTATTTTAGACATGATTAATCTATCCTTAGTAAATGGATATGTACCACAGGTTTTTAAAGTAGCTGTTATTAAACCTTTACTTAAGAAACCTTCTCTTGATCAAGATGAGCTAGTAAACTACAGACCTATATCTAATCTTCTTTTCTTATCTAAAATTCTTGAGAAAGTAGTTGCTAATCAACTTTGTGAACATTTACAAAGCAATGACCTACTTGAGGAGTTTCAGTCAGGCTTCAGAGCTCATCATAGCACTGAAACGGCTCTGGTGAAGGTCACTAATGATATTCTCATGGCCTCAGATAATGGACTTGTGTCTGTACTTGTCCTGTTCGATCTTAGTGCTGCATTTGATACAGTTGATCACAATATTCTCCTACAAAGACTTGAACATACTGTAGGGATTAAGGGGAAAGCATTAGGCTGGTTTAAATCTTATCTGTCGGACAGATTCCAGTTTGTTCATGTTAATAATAAATCTTCCTCAAACTCTAGGGTCACCTGTGGAGTACCACAGGGTTCAGTCCTTGGACCAATTCTCTTTACTATATATATGCTTCCGATCGGCAAAATTATCAGACAGCATGGGATTAATTTCCACTGTTATGCTGATGACACTCAGCTATATCTATCCATAAATCCTGATGAATCCAATCAATTACTTCGACTGCAGTCATGTCTTGATGACATCAAAAGCTGGATGACTTTAAATTTCCTGCATCTAAATTCTGACAAGACCGAAGTTGTAATCTTTGGGCCAGAGTCCTCAAAAAATAAACTTCTTAACCAATCACTTAATCTGGATGACATTAACTTGGCCTCTGGTAATAAAGTAAAAAACCTTGGTGTTATTTTTGACCAAGACATGTCATTTAAATCCCATATTAAACAGGTTTCCAGAGTTTCCTTTTTTCACCTCCGGAATATCGCCAAAATTAGAAACATTCTGTCCAGGAGTGATGCTGAAAAACTAGTCCATGCATTTGTTACTTCAAGGCTGGACTATTGTAATTCTTTACTATCAGGAAGTCCACAAAATGCAATTCAAAGTCTTCAGCTGATCCAAAATGCTGCAGCAAGAGTTCTGATGAAAATCAACAAGAGGGATCATATTTCTCCAATTTTAGCTTCCCTTCATTGGCTTCCTGTTAAATCAAGAATAGAATTTAAAATTCTTCTTCTAACGTATAAAGCCCTTAATAATCAAGCTCCATCATATATCAGAGCTCTGATTACTCCGTATGTTCCTAACAGAGCACTTCGCTCTCAGACTGCAGGTCTGCTGGTGGTTCCTAGAGTCTCTAAAAGTAGAATGGGAGGCAGATCCTTTAGCTATCAGGCTCCTCTCCTGTGGAACCAACTCCCAGTTTTGGTCCGTGAAGCAGACACCCTGTCTACTTTTAAGACTAATCTTAAAACCTTCCTTTTTGACAAAGCTTATAACTAGAGTGGCTCATGTTACTCTGAGCTACCTTTATAGTTTTGCTGCTATAGGCTTAGGCTACTGGAGGACATCAGGGCCTATTTTTCTCACTCTACTGATTTCTACTGTTCTCCAGTCTACTGTTCTCCAGATTTGCATTGCATTACATTGAAATGACTGTTGTCATTTCAGCTTTTAACTTTTTGTTCTCTCTCTTTTTTCTTCATAGTAGGTACACCTGGTCTGACGTTCTGTTGACTGTGAAATCATCCAGGGAGGACAGATCACAGACTATTACCATCTAATGTAGAACAGATTACTAGATCAATGTGTGCTTCTGTGCTTTTTTGTCTCTCTTGTTGTGTCTCTGCTCTGTCTTCTGTAACCCCAGTCGGTCGAGGCAGATGACTGTTCATACTGAGCCCGGTTCTGCCGGAGGTTTTTTTTCCCGTTAATGGGTGGTTTTTCTTCCCACTGTCGCTTCATGCTTGCTCAGTATGAGGGATTGCAGCAAAGCCATGTACAATGCAGACGACTCTCCCTGTGGCTCTACGGTTCCCCAGGAGTGAATGCTGCTTGTCGGGACTTTGATGCAATCAACTGGTTTCCTTATATAGGACATTTTGACCAATCTGTATAATCTGACCCAATCTGTATAATATGATTGAACTTGATTTTGTAAAGTGCCTTGAGATGACATGTTTCATGATTTGGCGCTATATAAATAAAATTGAATTGAATTGAATTGAATTGAAGTAGCAGAGTCTGATGTGGCCAGCGGTGGAAAAGTACCCTGGGAGACGAGCGGCTATCGACTAAAGGCGAAGCAGGGCCACAGGACACTGGTGTCACAGGACTACAGACTACGGAGGTCACAGGACTAGAGGCTACGGAGGTCGCAGGACTAGAGGCTACGGAGATCGCAGGACTAGAGGCTACGGAGATCGCAGGACTAGAGGCTACGGAGGTCGCAGGACTAGAGGCTACAGAGGTCACAAGACTAGAGGCTACAGAGGTCACAAGATTAGATGCTACAGAGGTCACAAGACTAGAGGCTACAGAGGTCACAAGACTAGAGGCTACAGAGGTCACAAGACTAGAGGCTACAGAGGTCACAGGACTAGAGGCTACGGAGGTAACAGGACTAGAGACTACAGAGGCCACGGGGCTACAGGCTACAGAGACCACGGGGCTCCAAGCGACAGAGACCACAGGGCTACAAGCGACAGAGACCACAGGGCTACAAGCGACAGAGACCACAGGGCTACAGGTTTCAGGAGACCCCGGGCTACAGGCTTCAGGAGGCCCTGGGCTACAGGCTTCAGGAGGCCCCGGGCTACAGGCTTCAGGACGCCCCGGGCTACAGGCTTCAGGAGGCCCCGGGCTACAGGCTTCAGGAGGCCCCGGGCTACGGGCTTCAGGAGGCCCCGGGCTACGGGCTTCAGGAGGCCCCGGGCTACAGGCTTCAGGAGGCCCCGGGCTACAGGCTTCAGGAGGCCCCGGGCTACATGGTTCAGGAGACGCCGGGCTACAAGGTTCAGGAGACGCCGGGCTACATGGTTCAGGAGACGCCGGGCTACATGGTTCAGGAGACGCCGGGCTACAAGGTTCAGGAGACGCCGGGCTACAAGGTTCAGGAGACGCCGGGCTACAAGGTTCAGAAGACGCCTGGCTACAGGCTTCAGGAAACGCCTGGCTACAGGCTTCAGAAGGCGCCTGGCTACAGGCTTCAGAAGGCGCCTGGCTACAGGCTTCAGAAGGCGCCTGGCTACAGGCTTCAGAAGGCGCCTGGCTACAAGGTTCAGAAGGTGCCTGGCTACAGGCTTCAGAAGGCGCCTAGCTATGGGCTAAATGAGGCCCTAGGCTACAGGCTTCAGGAGGCCCCGGGCTACAGGCTTCAGGAGGCCCCGGGCTACATGGTTCAGGAGACGCCGGGCTACAAGGTTCAGGAGACGCCGGGCTACATGGTTCAGGAGACGCCGGGCTACAAGGTTCAGGAGACGCCGGGCTACAAGGTTCAGGAGACGCCGGGCTACAAGGTTCAGAAGACGCCTGGCTACAGGCTTCAGGAAACGCCTGGCTACAGGCTTCAGAAGGCGCCTGGCTACAGGCTTCAGAAGGCGCCTGGCTACAGGCTTCAGAAGGCGCCTGGCTACAGGCTTCAGAAGGCGCCTGGCTACAAGGTTCAGAAGGTGCCTGGCTACAGGCTTCAGAAGGCGCCTAGCTACAGGCTAAATGAGGCCCTAGGCTACAGGCTGCACAAAACACCGTGCTACAGGCTACAGGAAACGCCTGGCTACAGGCTACAGGAAACAGCGGACCCCCCAGGGTCCCAGCGTCTCTGATAGACGGTGGACCCTCCTGGGTCCCCATGTCTCTGGTAGGCGGTGGACCCTCCTGGGTCCCCGCATCTTTGACAGGCGGTGGACCCGCCTGGGTCCCCGCGTCAACGGTGGACGGTGGATCTGCCTGGATCACCCCTTCGGACGCCGAAATGGCGTGCTCAGCACCCTTGTCGGACGCCGGGCTGGCGTGCTCTGTACCCACGTCGGACGCCGGGCTGGCGTGCTCTGTACCCACGTCGGACGCCGGGCTGGCGTGCTCAGCACCCACGTCGGACGCCGGGCTGGCGTGCTCTGCACCCACGTCGGACGCCGGGCTGGCGTGCTCTGCACCCACGTCGGACGCCGGGCTGGCGTGCTCTGCACCCACGTCGGACGCCGGGCTGGCGTGCTCTGCACCCACGGCAACAGGGAGTCCTGAGACGGACAGCGGTGCCAGAACCCCTGATGTAGTTGGCAAAGCTGGAGCAGTGTCTTCTGTGGCCGGCTGGGCAGAAACTGGGTCGTGGGCTGCAGGGTGAGCAGGAACAGAGTCTTTGGCTGCCGGCTGAGCAGGAACTGGATCTTTGGCTGCCGGCTGAGCAGGATCTGGATCTTTGGCTGCCGGCTGAGCAGGATCTGGATCTTTGGCTGCCGGCTGAGCAGGATCTGGGTCTTTGGCTGCCGGCTGAGCAGGATCTGGGTCTTTGGCTGCCGGCTGAGCAGGATCTGGGTCTTTGGCTGCGAGCTGAGCAGAATCTGGGTCTTTGGCTGCGAGCTGAGCAGGATCTGGGTCTTTGGCTGCGAGCTGAGCAGGATCTGGATCTTTGGCTGCGAGCTGGGTAGGAACTGGGTTTTTGGCTGCAGGCTGGGCAAGAAACAGGTCCTCCCTATCCCCGTAAAAGAAATCCCATAACTGGTTTTCATGGATCCAGGGTGCTCTAGCTGGACTCTCTCGAGTAGCGGCAGTAACTGTATCCAGCTGACTCAACAGGGGAAGAGAGGTGACGTCAGCTCCAGTTGGCGCGTCAGCAGCGGCAGAGTCTGGCTGGGCATGGAGAGGGGTCCTGTGCCGGTGGACTCGGCTTCTGCGCCGGGAGGGAACGGGCGGCGGGGTTGAGGTTTCCACCGACGATGAGGCAACGGAAGCGGAGGCAGAGACTACGGCGGGCTTAGCAGCAGCAGCGGTCAGATCAGCAGATGTAGCAGAGCAACTGACGTGGAGGAGACAGAGGCAGCAGCGCTGGGAGCAGCAGCTAAAAGCTTCACCCGAGGAGCCAGCTGAGTGTCGTGGAGGTGGTGACAGAGACGACAGGGAACGGGACGGCTTCTGCTCTGGCTCGCTGGGGTGGACGTCAACTCCAGGCGGAGGGGTAGCAGCAGTGCTAACCAGCTTTGCCTCAGGTTGAGCAGTGGCCGTGTTCCGGCATCGACGTGCCCGGCGTCTGCGTCGAGAGGAGCCGGGCGGTGAGAGAGTGGCTGCAGCTGGCGATGAGGAAGTGGGAACAGCATCGGCAGGAGCAGTAGCAGCGGCAGGAGTGAAATGAACTGAGTCTGGATCCGTGGCGGGAGCTGAGGCGGACTCGGCAGCAGCAATGGTGCAAGCGGCAGAAGTGGCGGAGGCAGCAGCGGCGGAAAACGAGGGTGTGGGAGGAGGCGTCCTGCCGAGGAGTTGAGCAACGGCAGCCTTGTTGTTCCACTCGAGCTCCTCCATCAGCCCCATCTCTTCGAAAAGAGGAAGGAGCTCGGCTTGACTTGTCCACAGCTTGCGTATCTGAGCGATCGCGCCTACCCGCCTCCAAGGTGGACTGAGTGTTGCGAGGTTCTCCAAAACGGCCCGGGACTGGGCTATGAGTTGCTCCGCTGCGCTGTTGCCTGAGAGCAGAGCAACATCCTTCTCGCCAGTTCCTGCATGGAGGCTCTGTGTGGGTGTCGGGTTCATGTGGTCGGTTCGTTCTGTCACGTTTTGTAGACTGAACCCGAACACAACCACAGCAGAGTATAGTTTAACAGTTTATTGAAGTTTGTGGATAGTGGAGGAAGGAACCAAGAGTCTGTGCTGAGCTGAAGCAGGAGGATGGTGAAGGCAGGAACTGGCAAGCAGGTTGGAACCAGAGCATGGAGGCAGCAGAACCAGAAGCACAGCAGAATGGAGACTTGGAACCAGGCTGGGCCAGCAGCACGACAGAATGGAGACTTGAAACCAGAACTAAAGCAGGCTGGCGGAGAATGGAGGAACCATGGACTGGACGAGACTGGATGAGGTGAGCAGCAGAAACAGAGGTAAGCAGGGAAACAGAACGAACCGACGAGGAATGACAGACTGCAGTGAGCTTAAGTAGTGAGGCTGACAGGTGTGCTGAATGCTGGCTGATTAGTAGCTGACAGGTGTGAATGATTACTGAACCGGAGACTGGAGCTGTATGGAAGGTGGCAAGTGTCTGAGTCTGTGCATGGTGTAGCAGAACAGGCTGCATCATGACAACATACAAAAGTCTTCTACTGGGTATATCTCCAAAACAAATATAAAAAACTGGAATGAATCAAAGGATCAGATATTTTATATTTTCATGAATTTAATTACCACAAAACACATTTTTCATCGCACTTTGAGTCACATTTTAGTGGAATTTTGAAAACACTTCTCCCCTTATTATATATTAAGAATGACATTTTTGAATGACAAAACCTATGCTGCCAGCGCATAGAGCTGTATAAAGGGTGTTGCGTTTTATTTAATCACCATCCATTAAAAAAATACATTAGTTTGCTTTTGTCTTTTTCTTGGAAACATACCAAAATATTGGGCTGTTGAACATATTGTAAACAATTTGAATAAAAATGAACTGAAAAGTATCTTAAACTTCTCCTGATGCTCAAGAAGGACCCTCTGCTTCCAGCCTCCAGAGCTGGGTAATCTAGGTTCAATAAAAATGAACCCCAATAGGGGGTTTTCAGGTGACGTCACGCTCACGTGACTACTCTGCGCGTCCGCCATATTGGGTGGCAGTCGTTTCGCACCGTTGACCCTGCATTGTATGACGCCTTAGGCAGTATTGAAAGTGAACAATGGGGAAAACGTGTTTAATGGTTGGTTGGAGGTGGAGAACAACGCTCTTTCTATCGCCTACCAGCCGTAATCGTGAATCAATGTGAAAAAACAAAACAGCTATCTGAACAACGCCGTCACCTATGGCTGACACGGATATCCAGGTCCGATTTGGACGGTGTTAAGCTGGAATACGCCAGAGTCTGCGGTGCTCATTTTGTCACAGGTAATTAACTGTTAAGCATTTAAAACATGTAAGAATATATTAATAATAGGGCTTGGGCGTCATGACGTATTACTTTCCGTGGCCGCCATGTTGACTGCCTCCGCCGCCGCTACTCAGACTACTGCCTATGACTACCGCGTACTGTACTCCCTCTCAGCCGTGTTTTAATTTGATTAATTTCACCTTAACTTGATTTCAACCATGGTAAACCGTTGCTGTGTTGTGGGCTGTAACAGCGCAACACATGATCGCCATGGGAAAAACAAAGAAATGGGTTAACTTTCCACCGCTTTCCTGCCTGGAGGCTCAACCACGGAGAACAAGTGTCAGAGATAACGAAGAGTCGTCGGCTCGCTTGCATCGCGGCTGTAAGACGACCGAACATAACTTTCCACAGTATCCCGATGTCAATGAGAGTGTGTTCTAAACCTTTGAAACACATAGCAGCTAGTTAGAAGTACATTACATGCGTGAGTGGTTGTTAGCACTAACGGTTAGCAGGTGCCAGAGCCCGTCTGAGCGCAGCTTACCTTTGTACGAGTTACTGTGTTCCCACTGTTTGCTGGCTTTATGATCTGCAGCTCCTGAACCCATCCATTCGTAAACTGCACATGAGACTCCAAGGACTTGTAGCTTCAGAACTGTTCTGAAGTATAGGCGCTCACACCACAAACAAGGTAGCCGAAGACGTCTGATATGCAAAGTGACGTCCGCGCTACTTCCGGGTTATGCCGGTAGGCTTTTGCCGGCGTAAATACGGTAAATACAACTTAATTTTGCGCTGGTCATTGTTCTGCTTAAATAATTAAAGCCGCGAGCGGCGTCGATCAGCCCTGCAGCCAAGCGCCTTCGCGCACCGCCGGCCGCCGGCCGTCAGCCACCGCAGAAGCTGTCATGCATTTTCGTCGCATTTGCGTCGGATTGTTTACATTTTTACCATCTTATTAAAACTCACTCGTCCACGTATGATGGCGATTTCCTTCATGTACATAACTTCTACATCTCGTACCCAACCAGATGTGAACTGGTTATGAGCCTCTAGACCCTTGTAAGCTCTCATTTCCTCAAGACTGTGCAGAGGGTTTTCACTGAACACCAGGTAATGCACTATGTCGCCGTGCTCTACATTTGGCCAATCATCTGGATTACGGCTAAACAAGGCACCGTGGAGGGCATAGGGGTCCATATGGTCGATCACGGAACATTTCCTCAGATATACGTCCTTATCTGGTGGCTCTAGCGTGCTGGCGTACTTATCCATTCTCGATATGATATGATAATATGCCACCCAAGATGGCGGACTGGAAGCTGGCCAGTGACGTCACTGAAAACCCCCTATTGGGTGGAAAACCGCCTAATCTGGCAACACTGATAATGAGCTAAAAAGGGCACGATCTCTTCTCTTTGGACATTTTCGTCGATTTCCGTGAGGGGGCTGTGCTGATACATGACTTAGACTTTAGACTTAGACAACTTCGTCATTTTGTATGTACAGAGTGCATACAGAACGAAATTTCGTTGCATAAAGTTTATGACAGTGTAATGGGATTGCAGGTGGAATAAGGCAATATTTCAATATAAAGTGCAGCAGTAATCAGTTGTAACAGTGCAGGAGAAAAACAGTGTGCAAGAACAGTATACAGAAGAATGTTCAACCATTTGTTTATGTGCAAAAATAATGGTGCAAAAAGGCAAATGGATAATGAAAGATCAGCAATGTTTGTACTACTCAAGGTGTTTAATGACATCCATATAAATACTGACTGTGGAAAAACCACAGTGCTGGTTCTATTGGACCTCAGTGCAGCATTCGATACTGTCGATCACATCATCCTGTTAGAACGCCTGGAGAACTGGGTCGGCCTCTCTGGTACAGCTCTCCACTGGTTTAAATCCTACTTAAAGGACAGGAAATTTTTTGTATCAGTAGGTAACTTTACATCAGAGATTACAAAAATCACATGTGGGGTTATCCAAGGGTCCATCCTGGGTCCCCTCCTTTTCAATATCTACATGCTCCCTCTTGCTCAGATAATAAAAAACAACAACATCAGCTACCATAACTATGCAGATGACACGCAGCTCTACATCACCATGTCACCAGGTGACTATGGACCAGTTCAGGCACTAAGTAAATGTTTAGAAGAAATCAATACGTGGATGTGCCAAAATTTTCTTCAGTTGAATAAAAACAAAACAGAAGTAATAATTTTTGGACCAATAGAGGAGAGATCAAAGGTTAGCACACAGCTTCAGCTGCTTCAGCTAAAAACCACTAATCAGGCCCGAAATCTGGGTGTAGTGATGGACTCAGACCTGAACCTCCAAAAGCATCTAAAGACAGTTACAAGGTCGGCTTTCTATCACCTGAAGAACATTTCCAGGATTAAAGGACTAATGTCTCAGAAGGATCTGGAAAGACTAATCCATGCGTTTATTTTTAGTCGAATTGATTACTGCAACGGTGTTTTCACAGGTCTGCCTAAAAAGAGGATCAGACAGCTGCAGCTGATAAGATAAGATATACTTTATTGATCTCACAGTGGAGAAATTCACTTGTCACATCGGCTCAATAATCAAAAGAAGGTGCCAAAAAATATATTTAGATTCACGGTGATAAAGTATAGAGTTTAGGAACATGCTGTAAATACCACTTCTGCTCTAGGGCCCCATTCACAAAGCGGGGTTATTGGAAAATCCAGTGGGGTAAATTCCTACATACCCTGGCTTTTCCATTTCAGAAAGCATGGACGCTGTTACTCCGAGTCAAATTGTAACAGCAAAATTACTCCAGGCATTTCCAGCTCCAGTCCTTGAGCGCCGGTCTCCTGCGTGTTTTAGATCTCTCCCTGTTCCAACACATCTGATTCAAATGAATGATTTACTTTCTCGGTCTTTCATCCAGGTCTGCAGAGGCTTGCTAATCCAGCACTCTATGGGTTCAGCTGTGTTAAACCGGGACAACACTTTAAAACGTGCAGGACACCGGCCCTGAGGAGTGACTTTGGGCACCACTGAATTATTCTGTGAAACAACCCTCCACGGTAGCAGGGTTTTTCAGACTAACCCTGGGTTTTTTTAGCTAAGATCCACACATGGAAGTGTTGGTAAAGGCGTGTCCTTCTCTGGAGGAGCCTGTAGATGTTGGAGTGGAGATACAGGCTGCGTTACAGCCATGTGTTGTATCATTAAAAAAAAAATCATGAAGAATACAGTAGTTGGTGTGGAGTTGCAGCTAAGCAGAAATAAAGGAGGGGTTAGAGACGAAGAAGAGCAGTTTAGCTCGTCCCACACCCCAAATGCAGCAGAACGTATAGACTGACAATACCCCACATAAAGATCAGAGTTTACTGCAAAATTGTATGTTTTTACTTTCACTTATTTTATGCAAAGGATCCTCATTCACCTCAGTTTAAGCATTACTCTGAGTGATAGTGGAGTGCTGTGTGAGTCACTGTGAGGGTCATTACCTTGTTTTTTTTTCATGTACCCAAAGGCAAAAGGACAAAGGTTTACGTTTATTGTTCCCTTCGTGGTATTGCAGTGAATAAAGTACAGCTTTCAGTGAACCTGAACACCCAAATGTACTTGATGTGAAAGTACAACAGGTCACACATCAGGGTGTCTTATCTTGAGAGCATGCAGGTCTGATCTGCAAAAGCCAATTTGTTTTGGAAGCTTATCTGCTCTCTTTGCTCATGAAGTTATTTTCCAGTAAACTCTGTGAAAACAAGGTGCTTTAATACTCTTTGTCCAATAATTAGACAAACTTTGCCAGTGGTAAATTATGACATGGAAAGAAACAGCAGTTAAACAAAGATTTTTTTTTTTTTTTATAATATAATACGGACAAAAAAGCTCAAAGTTTTTACCTATGCAACTGATTGCTTTCATGCAAAACTGTGGTACAAAGAAAGCACAATATATAATGGATGGATATAAAAAAAACTAACTTTTCAAACACGTTTGGATTTAATACAGATTCTTACACACAAGATCATCTAAAGTGTTACGCTGAAGTATGCATTACTCTTGAGTCATCCACATTTTGTCATATTAGAACCAGACATTTTCATATTGTTCATTGGGGTTTGTTCCCAACCCAAAGTAGTGTATGGGAAGAAAAATGGTACAAGGATTTCAACATTTTTTTTACAAATGAAAATCTGAGAAGAGGGAAATACAGCCGTCTTCAGCCATCCCTGAGTCAATCAAGTTTTTGGGGCGATGTCTCTACCAGCTTTACACACGTGAAGGCTTACATTTTTGTTCATTCTTCTTTGAACCATATGCCAAGCACAGTTAGATTGGATGAAGAGCATCTGTGAACGTCAAGTTATACCAGAGAGTCTCAATTCGATTTAGCGCTGGACCATTCTGACGAATGAATATGATTCTAAACCATTTAATTGTACCTCTGGCTGTATGTTTAGGGCTGCTGTCCATCTAGAAGGCAAACCTCCACCTCAGTCTCCAGTGTTTTACAACCTCAAACAGGTTGTCTTGAAATTTTGCTTCACTATTCCTGCTCAAGACTGGCGACCTGTCCAGAGTGTACATCGCCTCTCACCCAATGACTGCTGGAGATAGGCACCAGCCCCTCCTTGACCCTATATGGATACGCAGCTATAGACAATAGATAGATGGATGGATGGATGGATGGATGGATGGATGGATGGATGGATGGATGGATGGATGGATGGATGGATGGATGGATGGATGGATGGATGGATGGATGGATGGATGGATGGATGGATGGATGGATGGATGTTCCTGCTGCAGAGACTAACCACAGAATGCTGCCACCACCTTGTTTCAAGGTGGAAAAAAGGTTTAAAGTTTTTCCCTACAGATATTTTACCTGTACACCTTTAGTTTTGGTCTCATCTAACCATATCACCTTCTTTAATATGTTTGCTGTGTTCCCTGCATAACGTGTGGCAAGCTTTAATCTTCCTTTCACCCCACCACAAAGACCAGATCTCTGGAGTGCATGACTAATACTTTTCCTGTTGACAGGAGGCGTTATATTGAATCTGTGTGCATGCTGAAAATTTCATTATGGTAACACAAGGACGATAAAGAATCTTGATTCTTGAAAATTTTCAAGGGGTGTGAATACGTTTGTAAGTTGTATCGACTTTTAAAAATTGGTATATGTCTTAAAGAGGACATGTGCAAAATGTCCTCAAATACATTTGGTTGAGTACTGGGAGTCTCTATGAGTAAAAGTTTAATTTAGTCAGTCCAGATGCTGTGCTGATATCTTTATATTCTGTTTGGGTCATATTTTTCAATCCGTTCAGTTTTCTCTGTTCTCTATTTCATTTTTTTGAACAATTGCATCACATTTTGCTGCGGAGTTGCTAAACAAGGTCATGGATTTTGGTTTTGTAGTCCAAACTGAAGGATGCCGAAGCTACAAATGGATAAGTCAAAGGGTTCTGTTCTTCACTACACCATCCCCCAGCATACAACAAAAATGGCCGAACAGGGAGGAGTGGAATGCTCTGCGACCTGGTGGGCGAGGTGTGAAATGCCTCCTTTAGGTTGTGAAGAGACCACAACAAAACAAGTTGCTCTCAAGACACACCTCGGAATAGGGGTACGAGAGAGGTTGTGTGGCAACAATCATGAGGAAGTTCTACCAAAGCATTGCAGTTCCACTTTATATAGACCACATCTGAATGCTTTCAATGTGAAAAGGAAGACCTGAAAACTATGAAACGTCCCCTTTAAGACAAATTATTCCAGAAACACCAAGGCTCTCTTCAAAACTAGCCTACAATAAATGTATTTATTTACGTCAACTTTGACATATAAACGATGCATATAATGAAGAATTAAACATTTGCACATTTATCAAATTTGTCAACACTGATATTTCCAATTATATTTTATTTTTTTTGTTTTTGACCTAATAACAACATATTAAAGTCATTTAATGTTGGAAGCCAGGCCATTGGCTCTGTCTCCCCTCTTTGTTGACCATAGCTCCTCAGAGAAATACTCTGCTTTTCAAAGAATTCCTGGAATGTCAGTGACTAAAGTGCTGATGTCTTCCTTTCTGTTAACCTAAAAGACTGCCTTTAGTATTACAAAGACTTCATTTGCATCACTGTTGAGGTTTTGTTGGCAAAACAGAAACTTCCTTAATGCACATTGACATGAATGTGACCAGCAACAGGGTGCAAACTCCCCAGAGCTGCTTTTGGAACTCAGAGGTTTATCTAAAGTACTTCAGAGAACTTATTTCTGGTTGTTTCATAGAACACCTCAGTCTTTTTCAGGTGTAGATCAAGATGAGGATCATGGAGGACTATTTCCTCTCCAAGGGAGTTGGGCAGTCACATAGCAGCTAATACATTGTTTGATTAAGTTCTTACTTTTAAAAGTCTTCCCCACCGTGACAGGCTACTTGAACATATATGAATGTATATTTACAGAATCCTATTTTACAGACTATTTTACAGATTTTCTGCTTTTAAGAGCATTTGCACAGCAAAAATAAGTATGAGCTTCTCTTTTATCAACATGCCATGGTTTTGGTCAATATCTTGCAACCTCAGCATTTAAACTGATCCATCAACAAACCATTTAGAATCAGAAGATCAGAAAAACATGTGGCTTACTAACGCTTTAATTAGTCCAATCACCCCAAAGTCAGTCATTGACCCATTCTCACCCTGACGGTGGTGAGCTATGTTAGTAGCCACAGCTGCCCTGGGGCAGACTGACAGAGGCGAGGCTGACATACCAACGGTGCCACCGGGCCCTCTGTCCACCACCAGCAGGCAATGCAGGTGAAGTGTCTTGCCAAGGACACGACTGAGACTGTCGGAGCAGAGAATCGAACCGGCAACCCGCCAATTGCAGACCATGCAGCGTTCGTCCTGCAATTAACAGGTTTTCATCAACCGCTTCTTTATGTACAGCTAAAAACTCACCCACCCATACTATGCTATCATAGCTACCATTAATGTAATTCAGATTTGAGATAGAACAACATTTATTCCACTGACATTAAGTTTCAACTATGACCGTATTGAAATTTGCTTTAGTGCTCAGGTGCTACACATAGACAAACATGCAGTCGACATAAATTAATGTGGAAATATATAATGTGGAATAAACAAATGCAAGTCGTAGCAAGAATAACGATAGAATAGAGAAACATTACACAACAATTTGCAGAGAAAGAACAATGTGGCAACTATTTGCAATTGATCTTATTTTCACTTTTCGGTTTGAATGCATAGCTGCTGTTTTTCCTTCCTTTAGTTTTGCTGTTGTTGTCATTGACAGTGCTGTTTTCTAGAAATGGACATTCAAATCTGTTACTTTGTCTTCATGCTGGGGTAGTCCACTGTCACTAAATACACACTCTCTATGGAGGGGCAAAATATATAATGAGTCCATGATAAATTGTACACTTAATACAATTAATACATCAAAGTTTTGTGGTTTTGCACATCCGGCCCTTTACATGTAGCTGGCTACTATATGTTGTTTTTGATGATGATGATGATTTCTATTTTGTTTTATTTTATTGGAGACTAACAGCTCTGCAACTAAACAACCACTTCTTTCCATACAACTAGCATTATTGACATAATAAAGAGATTATTTCTCCCTTTTTCTTTTTACACCCTAACCTGGTTTATCGTGCTGACATCATCGCGTGACGCAATTTAGAAAGTGAGGGGATTGCACACGCGCGCGTTCTCGCTCCCTCGCGCCCTGCTCGCGCTCTGCTCCTGAGTTCGGCTGCTCATTCACAGCAGCAACAGCAGCAGCGACCCGGGAGGCAGCAGGAAACGCGCGGAAAAAGGTAATTCATCGGAATATGAGTACACGTTGGCCTCGGGTTTCGGCTTGAGTAGAACTTCCCTGAAAACATCAAGTTTGAGGGTCTCTCCGCATGACCTCCCGGCTAGTTTTGAAGCGCTCGAGCAAACTTGTGGCATGAGGTTATTTAACCCATCTGCTGTTTAAATGCGGGGTCTCGTCCCTTTCAGCGTAAATACGCTATTCCACATGATATTATATATATATATATATATATATATATATATATATATATATATATATATATATATATATATATATATATATATATACTTTTAAGGTTTTGGTTTGAGTATATCTGCAGCGATTTATTCTTTTGACAATATACCATTTTGTAAAAATAAGAATTGTACTGTGCTTATACTCTAGATTGCGAGATGAGACCATTTAGTCAGATAACTGAAATCAATTCACAGCACTTGTAATTTTTCTCGATTATTGGAAGAAATGGTTTGTAAAGGTTTGTTTATATCTCTTAAAAAACACCCCAAACATATTGAACAGCTACCCAAACACTTGTTGTCAAGAAGTTATTCGTTTAATAACTTTAAATATTCCGCTGGTCTATAGCTACTGCTGCAATTCATGACATTGCTTGTCATTTAAAAAGTGGAGCAGCGGGTCTTTTATAGCCCTGGTATCAAAATGCCTCAAGGGACGGGCTGGTTTCTGGCGCTACGGTATACAGAGGAGTTAAAACGGTCAGAACAAATCCAATAGTGATTTAAACATGGTTGTACTGTGATATAAGATAACATTTGCCTCTGATAACATTTTCAAGTGATTAAACTGACGTATAGTCTATCTATCCAGGCACTGACTATGCCTGCTTGTGCCACTTTATTTACAGAAAGAAAGGGGAAAAAATCCAATCAAAGCTCCACTTTTTCTAAGTTTTAGACATAATGAAATCAGGTTAATTTTATAAACATAAAACGATTATCTTTCATTTTTATTTATTTTTCTTGTTTGAAGAGTACTTAAAACAGACCAATCTGTGATTTTTAAACCAGGATACCTTCTGAACCGGGATCGTTTGTACCCTTACACTCCTAGTGGACAATATTAAAGCTGCAGTTGTTAAAGTGATTTATTATTTTCAGCAACATCCGCAGCAGCTTCTGCTTTTGTGTATCTGAATGAAATGTTAACTAAACCTTGTCCTGAGTGATGAGATCTCAGCTTCCTGTTTCCCATGTAAATTAACACCTACCCACATTACACAGTGGCGTGTCAACATGGTTAGAGACCTTCCAAAGTGCCTTTGGTGAAATTGTGTGCTATCAAGGCTCAAACTTAGCTTTATTATCATGCCTAACAAGCAACAAAGTGCAGTGGTGTATGATGCATGTTAAAAGTAATATTCATTTCAGTTGTAGTAACTCAGATCAGAGGCATCCGACTCAGATCCGCTGCCCCGCCGTGCTCTGTCCACACATATTGAAGTCTAGCGACCTGTGCTGTCACTGTGAACCTCTAGGTGAGGCTTTCTGTGTGCGTTAACAGCGAGATGTGACACGTCAGATAGCGTGTTGTGGCTCAGTGTCAGCACACACACACCAGAAGTTTTAACCCTTTAAAGCTTGACAGGGGTGACCGATCCGAATCATGGCTCTGCACAGCTTTAGTGTGTATATTATAACGTATGGAAGTGAGTGAATGTGTGACCCGTTTCTGAGAGCTCGGTGCGCATTTGGCATGGGACAGTTGACCGCTTTGTGTATAATCACCTTTAAAACAGTGCCACTCTGCTGTCTTCACTGCTGTTTAAACAATTATCTCACTTTTTATGAACTTGTGTCCTTTTAGACTCAACTCCAACCCGTGGAAAGAGCAAGGAGCAACATCTGGGAGAAGCCTAACATCATCAACAAGCACAGCTGGGAGCTTGAGAGGATTTGGAGTTGAGGGGGTCTCCTCGTTTGCCGTAGTTCTGCTGCGTTCAGCTTCCAGGAAGAAAGGTGGGGTGTGAGGAGCCGCGGCTCATCTGCCGCCATGCACCGCTTAAGGACTACAGTCGCGAGGCTTCGGCCTTTAGCTGCTGCGCAGACAGCCCAGAGCCTGGCACAGTCACGACTGTCGCCGCTCGAAGGGGGCCTAAGGACGCTTGAGCCTGTGAGGAGCCTGAACGCGTCCGTCACAGCGGAACCGTTTCTCAATGGAACCAGTTCCAACTATGTGGAGGAGATGTACTATGCGTGGCTGGAGGATCCCAAGACTGTGCACAAGGTACATAAGCGTTATGAGATGAGTTTGACATCATCTGATGGCATCTAATGCGAGTGAAAGGAAGCCTGAGATTATATGCTGGCAGATGCTCACATGAGTTCAAAACTGTCATTGGGCAGATTGTTCTTTGCAAACTGACCAAACTGATGGTAAAGCTGATAAAACATGCCTAAACTGCAACTTTAAGATAAGATAAGATAAGATAGAACTTTATTGATTACACAATGGAGAGATTTACTTGTGACGTTGGCTCTTATAAGCAACAGAAGGCGCACAAAGGGGGAAAAGGTGCATTGAGGTATATACAGTACATCCAGATATACACAGTGGATGGGAAAAAAATATATCAAAATATCAAATAGTTATTGGACAGTTATTGCAGTGTACGGGATTATTGCACAGGATATTGCACAGGGTATCAAATAGTTATTGCACAGTTATTACAGTGTTATTACACCAGGTTATAGTGCAGTGGCATTGTAAAGTCTGATGGCAGTGGGGATAAATGACCTGCGGTAGCGCTCCTTTTTACACACAGGATGTATAAGTATATTTGAAATAAAGCCTTCAAATGCATCTGGTCATTCCGGAGCTCTTTAACGATAAAGTTCAGTTGTTTGACCTTTTAAAATGATGTGCCTTTGAACCGTTCCAACTTCATGGGGGATATTATAGGAGAATCCCATAAAATCATGTATAAATAGGAAATAATATGTAGGGCTGGAGGATAATTCAGTAACAATATATATTGATCGATAGACGGGTATCGATGATAGAAAAATAGGGTGAATAAAAAGTTAAATAGAAGAACAGTTTTTCTTCCTTTTGCATTCTAGCCTATAATGTAGGTTAATCTTACATTCTCCCAACCAATCACAAACGCAGACCCAGTAATGCTCCGCACCCTTCAAAAGAGTTCAGTAAGCAGGTGTATTTGTTTTTTCATTTTTAAATACTTGTAGTTTTGGTAAAAAGTGGGTTGAATAAAGGGTTGAGCTTGAATTCAGTGTTTGTGTGTTCTGTATCTAAAAATACGTCGCTAAGCAACAGCGTTAAATGGCCAGGGCTGCACTTATTGATATGCTTTTTTTCCATATCGTCCAGCCCTAATAATACGCAGCAGTCACAAACAGGCTTTTATTAGGACTGAATGTCCAGTGAAATGACAGGAATGTTTGTCCTTGTGACTTTTCTCCCAGATTTAGCTGACTGCCAACTCCTCTGACAGTACACTCTGCCTTAGAGGCAAAGGTCAGGGAACAGTAGCCGTCCATGAGCGATGACCTTCCAGTAATGTGCTCCGCTAACCCCCCTGTATCTGCTCACCTTTGCACATATATCATCGCATCCATCTGAGACCTTTGCACTGATGGCACACAGCCGTGCAAAAAACCAAACGCAGATGTTGGGGACTGACAGATGTATTTCCAATATTTAGTAGGCAAAGGTTTACTCAAACAGCTGTGCGCTTCTGTTTTTGATGTGAGTGCATGTTTCAATGTGCAAGTACAAGCTCAAAAGGAACATCGTCACATGATTAAGGCTGGATTCTTCTTAGCATCTTTGTTGGTAAAATGCTAATCAACATAGCTAAAACAGATTATTATAACAACGGGCTTTGTTGTGTTGGTGAAAATAAACAGAGCTGGCCTGAACCGTGTCATTATGACTCAAATATGAGCAAGAAAACTTAAAACACACACAGTACCTTGCATTCTTTATAACCCCTGAACATTCCACACGTTACGACCACAAACCTCAACACATTTTATTGGGGTTTTATGCAATAGACCAGCAGAAAGTAGTGTTTAACCGTAAAGATGAAGCAAAGTGATATATATCTTTTGGGGTATGATTTCAGCTGCTTTGCACATCTGCAGACTGGAAGGTTTGACGGTTCTCTGCAAAATAGCTCAGCTCAGTCAGACTGGATGGAGTGTGTCTGCGATCATTATTATTGTCATAATTCTGAAATGGTGCCACGGATTTTTAGCTGGAACAGGGACAGGATTTGAACTGGGCCCTAAAACACACACCAATATTCTCTGATCTAATTAATCGTGGCTCTGGCTGGGTGAGTAGTGTTGTTGTCCTGCTGGAAGGTGATCCTCCGCCCCACTCTCAAGTCTTTCAGCCTTTTGCAGGTTTTCTTCCAAGGTTGCGCTGCGTTTAGCGCCGTTCATCTTACCCTCAACACGGACCGGTTTTCCCGTTCTCTCTGAAGAAAATCAAGAACGTTTAAACTGTTCAGAGGAAAACTCCATAACGTTCAGTCAATACCTGCCAGTTGTCCCCCACAACATGATACAGCCACCACCATGTTTCACGATGGAGACGGTTTATTCAGGATGATGTGCAGGGTTAGTTTTCCTCATAATGTAACATTTTGCATGTATGGCACATGGTTTAATTTTGGTGTCATCTGAGCAGAGCACCTTCTTCGTCATTTCCGTGCGACCGATTGAACAGTGCTGCGCGAGACGTTAAGGGTGTAACGGCACGCGGATTTCTACCAAAAATATTCCATCTAACCCGGTAGGTTCGCTACATTTACCAATCAAATACAGCGTCACGTTGTCCCCGAACACGTGCAGAATGTTTACGGAAGCGTGCGATGCAACGCTCTGTAGTGTTTAAATGGGGACACCAGTACGAAACATGGAGGCCTGCCAGCTATCGCCAAATTCTGCTTTTTGGGAACAATGCAGGTTCTCATGCAGCTACAGGGGAGGAAGACAGGTGGGCCGAACCAACACCTAATGTCGTTGAACGCATAATCCAACAGGAATAAGGCTGGTAGCTTGCTCTATAACCTGGCCATCCAGATTGATAATGTGTAGCATGTAGTTCTGCGCGTTATCAGTCCTGGACTGATCCATTTGAATCCGTTTAGGGAAAGGAGGACCATTCAGCAGAACTCTCTGAGCTGATTGGAGGAAGCTACTCCTACTGCCCGCCTACCAAAGATTGCTTTTAGCCAATCACGGTATCAAATTAAAACGTAAGCAGCGCACGTCTTGAGAAACAACAAGAATGTAAGCAATTGAAGGCACTTCTTGTTGTTCTACTACCAAAGAAGAAATCGTGGATTCTGACCAAACAGATGTGATGGCAGCATCTCCGCTTGGGTCCTCCATGTTTGTGCTGGTTCTCACCGGTATGTCCCGCCTTAAACCTCAATACTGCAACGTGATTGGCCCAAACTGTTTTTGGTTTAGACACAAACGGTTGAAGCCGGAGCGGTACAAGATGGATTGTCATGTTTGTGAACGCACAAATACTGCGAGAATTCAGCTCGCAGGCAAAGTTACTTGCTCTCCACTTAACTGAATTACTCACCTGAAACAAGTTGAACGTGATCGTCACTGGTGGTTGGAGGAACATCAGCTGAAGTTCAAATCCAGCTGCATCCAGTATTCAACTAGTCCAAAACGTGGCGCAGCATTTAACACAACGGTCGGTACGGTCTGAGGAGTCTCTCTGAATTGAGGGGTTTTGCCAACAGCTGTGATTTTATGGTGCATTCAAGTACATCTGGTACACTGGATTGTCTAAATATCAAAACAACTCCCAAAGGATTTAAATCTTTAGTCTCAGATGTCTGCATAGTCTCATCCATCCATCAGCTATACCCGCTCATCCTTTATTGATAATTAAAGAAACAAAATCAAATCTCCAGTCAGTTTTATATTTACATTGGTTTCTCTTGATTTTGAAGTGAACTAAAAACGTGCTAAACTTTGACTTGAAAACTAAAGTCTGTACCAAACCATTATTTCTGAGTGCTGTTAGTACATTCACCCTACTGTATTGTATTTGTAAGAAATGACTGAACACTGCAGCAGTCTTTATATCTTGGCTGATTACTTTCTGCCTTTTAGGGGGTTAGGTGGTACATGTTATTTGTCTCTGTTAAAAAAAAACAAAAAAACGTTCCGCTGCTTCAGTTATGCACTTCTTGGTGTTGCTTTATCTCAATAAAATACATTGAGGTCTGTGGTTGTGACGTGGCAAAATGTGAAAATATTTTTGCAAGGCGACGTGTGAGAGAGGGCAGAACTCTATAAACGTTTTATCCCATTTAATCAGCGTAAGTGTAGCAACTCATTATATTGTTTAAAGAAATGAGCAGGTCTGTGTGCGTTTTGATGAAGATGGGAGCACAGTTAATTCTCATCATGTCCTGCTGGTGAAAACCAGGCGCTGTGATGAAAGACATTGCAGGTATGTCTTAACCTGGTCTGCCGGGTGCGGACACTTCATTCACTATTCTGAATGTCTTTTGGTGAAGTGTTAGCATCTAAGCAGCAGCAATCCTTGGCCCATGCCCTGCAGATTAAACAACATAGGGCATTATTGCTTGATTAAACAAAAGGCAACAGTAATTGCCTAGCCCAACCCCTGGACTAATTATGTGGTGTTTCTATGGCACCAGAAGGCGTTTTTATTGTTGATAACTGTTTCCTCACTGGGTAATTCTGACAGCTGTCCTGATTTTGAGCTGTAATCTGTACCTGAATATAAACAGGCTTTAGTTTATGGGTATGGATATTAGTAGTTCACTCCAGGTTCATCTGGTTCATAGGTTTTCTGGAGGTTTGTCTTTCATGAGCTCACCATTTTCACATGTTCATGGAGCTCTGTAAGAACTGGTAACATCAGTTCACATCATAGCTTAGCAATAAACTCACAGCAAATGAACCCCCGGTAACAGATCACTGTGTGTCCTTTCACAGCGCCGCGCTGAGATCTCAGTCCATGTGAGCTTCTAGCTCACGTAGCTGTAATAGCAGAGTCGAATGTGCATTGCGTACAACTCACAGCCTTCCTTTACGGGGGATTTCCACGTGTTTGCCATATAAATGCTTTAAATGCTAGCAAATATGTTTCACACGATGCTCAGCATGTTATTGTTGTCAGCTTTTTCATTCCACAATCCTGTGTTACCACTTCAATTTCTAGTGCTTACAGGTTTATTAATGCCTCCCAAGTTTAATCAGGAGGGTAATGTTGGTGGGTTCATTTTAACCTCTTAACCATTTAATGTGGTGATCTCTCAATTGACAATGAGGCATAATAAACACGTCTAGATGATGGTGCAAATGGATGGCCTGAAAGGATCTATTTACTCACAATTCCATCTGATGTTAATTTTACCGTTTCAAGCTCTACAACACCTTAATGTAGTTTTTTACTCCATAATTTATCCCCAAATAACGCCTCTGACATCATAAACATCACTGCAGAGCTGTGAATGTCTGTCTCAAATTTATTGAAGTTCAGAAACTAGAGATTATATCTTGGAATTGAAGCTTTGCGCTACGGTAAGTAGAACAGTAAAAGATTAGCTGTCGGCTGATGAACATCACGTAATGTATTATGGTGCAACCGACAGGGACTTTCCCAATGTGAAAATGAAAATTGTAAGAGATTATGAGACTGGACTGCAAAGTTGGTTGCCATGGAAATTACAGATAAACGGACTCTGAAGGCAAAGTGTGTGACATAACTAGACTGGACAGAATCAGTGTTACGGGTGTTATGTGTCAGCAAGGACGTCTGCACTATAGCATGATCTTCTCCACCAATGAGATGAACAGAACGCTGATATCATCCTGGGAACGCCCTGGATGGGTGGACACATGCTAGGTATTTAATGTCTGTTTGTGGGAAGAGACGAGGTTCTCAGGTACCGGCTGCGTTGTGTTGTTATGAGAACCCAGTACTGAGTGGAAACATTCCTCTGTCTTTTAGATTAAATACGGTAAAATATAGTTACGTTTTGAAGAGTCTTTTTATTACTGCAGAAGTCTACAATACAAACACCACATTATCAGATAAGAGAACCAGGGGAGGCTGAGAACAGGTCGATATAAAGTTGAACAATCTCATAAAATGTTCAGATGTGTGGCCTGCGAGCTGTTTTCGGTTAGCAGACAGAGCTGCCTGGTGTTTGGCTTTGCAGTCCAGCTGTAAAAGGAGTATGCACCGTCCTACCTGGAAGATGATCCTATCAGCTTCTAACGCCAGTAATCTAATTACTCCCTTCTCCTATTAGAAACCTAGACGGAGAGTGAGGTTAATCCTTATTAGTTGTGTTAGTTACACTTCTTGTTACTTCTGATTTCAATTTCATTTTATTTAAATTGTATTCATATGGATGACATTTTCTGAATTCTCCAAAAAAAAAAATTTTTACCAGAGCAAGATTTTAAACAACCCAGGAATTTGGATAATCCCAAAAGTAGCGACAGTCCTTTGCCTCAGAAGTTGGAACTCTAGGAATCTAGATCTAGCAACCTTTTTTTGTCACACCTGACGTAGCTGTGTTCAAGCTTGGAGCTGAAAAACCAGTGGGATTTACGAAATGCATCACCCACATAACTAAAAACGATGTATGCCTCAGCATATTTTAGAACAAAGGAATAAAAAGATTGTACGTTACTACGTGTGCGATTGATTTATTAGAATCCAAACCACTGGCACTGCAAACAAAGAGTTTATTACAGCATACCATTGTAATCTGCATCAACCATAACAGATTCTGAGCCTGGGAGAAGCTGAGAAAACATGGACTTTCCACATTTGGAAGGTGGGTTGTTTGCTAAAACAAAATAGTTCTGTTCAGGACAGACCAAGATAAACACGGAGGCACGTTCAAATGGCCGTCTGCTCGATGTTGGGGAAGCCGAGTTCAGATCTGAAAAGAACAACTGCCTGCATTTATGTATGTTGTGGAAATTACAGCCAAGGTAAATGGTGTTGCATTGTCAAAGATCTGCACCAGGTAGACTATGTGAAAGAAATGCAGTGTGCTGAACGTTAGTGATGCAGGAGAAGAAGGAGAAGGGGGGGGGGGGGGCGGTCCACCTGTTGTATTGCTGCGTTACTGGGGCAGGGTGTTAGCAAATTGACCCTTTTCTACAGTTATTCTAATCTATATTAGATGTTGCTTTTTTAAAATTTCAGAATACAAATTTTGTGGATCGATTTAATCTGTTAGTGCTTCACATTCAGAGGTCATTAAACAAAATCCAATAAAATCACCTCTGCAAAGAAAGCAGTCCTTCAGCTGAGCTGCACTGAGAAATCTGTGCCCTGCTTGAGTGGGTGAGCACGCAGCCTGTACCGTTTGATAGAAACCTAAGGCTCCCGTTTTCATTTAATGGGACCTATTGATACAGCCACACAAAATGTACTCACAAAAGACTGTTGGGTAGACTTTCACTACACTTAATAGCCACACTTGATGTATACTTTGTCTGAGATGGCAAAGCTCGCACAGTGTGGCAAAGTCGTTGTAATGAAGACAAGCGCCAGCAAAACGAGGGTTGATCTTAATATCATCAGTAAAGTGTTCAGGAATACTACCAAAACCCACATTTTTCTGATATTATGCCGCCCTTAGAAATTAATATGGTGCAACGCTAGCAGTATATCATAAGTTTGTACTTTGCTCAGTAAACTTCTTTTTCTCAAAAGCTAAACTACCACATATGGCAACTATCTAAACTGCCTTGTACCGTGTGTTCAATATGATTTAGTAGTACACAGATATGACATAATATAGTCATTTAATGTAGATTACAAATTTGATCCACCTTATTCAGACTGAACTTTTTTTTTTAGTAATTCGTGAACGTTTCTGTGTCCTCCTCCCTTTTGTGTTGTTATCATATGCAGTCTAAGTCTATTATCGGGAAGTAGGTTTTTCCAGTTATTGTTTATCACCAGGAGCAGACTCATGACCGAATGGAAAACAATCTTTTTTTTTTTTTTTTCTTCTCCTTACAGTCCTGGGATATTTTTTTCCGGAACGCAAATGCTGGCGTGCCGCCTGGTGCAGCCTACCAAAGCCCTCCGCCGCGCAGCGCGCCTTCTGACGTGGTGAGTGGCGTCCAGGCTCTGGTGGGAGCTCAGCCCAGTGTGGAGAAACTGGTGAAGGACCACCTAGCAGTGCAGTCGCTGATTAGAGCCTATCAGGTAAACTACAAATGCTGTTTTATGATAAATGCTTGTTACATCAACCTGTACTTGTAAGATTTCTTGGGCAATTCAAATCAGCAGCAAACTTACTCGTATCTCACAATTTACAGCAGTTACTACCACTGTGGCAACGGTATTTTTCATCAGTACAATAAATCACAACATGTTTTAAAGACGTGTAGCTCAGAAAAAGGCAAAAACATTAATGCAAACTGATGTTCTCACCTTGTGTTCATCTAGGCAGTGAACATATGAGACAACGTTCTAGTTTTAAAGTATTTTTGTCCAGGCAGACGGTTTGTTTAAAACCTTTAACCCACTTCTGATATCAGGACAGTAAACCCGGGCGTGGGTGTTCGCATCACGAAGGTGACCTGCTGGAATGTGGTATGCCCTCACCGACCCTTGTTTCTCTGTTTGTAGTTACGAGGCCATCACATAGCGAAGCTGGACCCCCTGGGTATCAGCTGTGTGGACTTCGATGATGCTCCGTGTTCTGTTGGTTTTCAGAATGTTGGTGAGAAAAAAATACCCTGCGTCATGCTTGGACTATTTTACATTTCAACCTTGCTTTTGCTTCACTAATCCTCTCTCTTCTTTAGACTTTATTTTTGCCCATACATTTAAGCTCGTATTTTCTTTTTTTGTGAACATAATGCTTTTTCTGCTTTGCTATTTGTTGGTTATATCAAAACCCATAGTCGCTCTTATAAAACTTAATTTTGATACTGAGAAGCTAAGCTACACATTGAAGACTGAAGGGCTCTTGTGTTATTTTTCCAAATCATTGTTGGGGTATGTTAAGGTGTTTGTAGTGGTGCCCTTACTGGGTGTCATAAAGAGCAGCAGAAAGGTCAGGGGATAAAGTTGTAGAGAAGTTTAAAGCAGGAAATATGTTTATGATTATGGAAAGAATATGACCAATCCTTGTCCATCCAGAGCTTTAACCAGAGAAACAGGCAAGGGGCCCCCCTCTTACTCTGGAGGAGCTGCAGGGATCGTTTCTCAGTGGTTACCATTGTTAACCATGAAATAACAACGATCAACTAAATACACATCGCCATTCATGAGGTGCGTTGGTGTGTAGGGGGCAGAAATGAGGCGGAACCTGGTACGGAAACGTTCAGGTGCAGGCAGCTGTGATTTGTAAACAGAAATTGCGTGCTGGTGGGCGTGCGCATGGTTTTATAAATCAGGATTCGTTTTTCTTTTTATTTTTTTGACGTACACCATTTTCGGCTTTTGGGCATATGCAAACTTTTAGTATAGATCGTACGTACTGTTTTATAAATGAGCTCCCTGGTCTTTACAGAAATGTCATTTTTGGAATTAAAGGAAGAATAAGTAGTAATGGCACCTAGTGGTTAAAATCGGAACAACACATACACAATGCCTTTCTCGGAGACCCACCATTTACCCTGCGGCTGTGAAACTCCACTGAATCTTTACTTCCACAGGATTTATGATGTTGTATTCTCTTCTATTTCTGGTCCGCTTCTCTTACTGGTTTCCATGTTAACAGGCTGCTACTCCTTTGCCAAGATAAAATACCAGATGCTGCGCTCTGTTTTGGGAACCCTGGGGACTCTCATATGATTGGCTCAGAAACCAGGAAGTAAACCCAGGCTACACACTGCACCGAAGTAGTTCCAGGCTGTAACTCTAGGTTTGAAAGGAGAAAAACTTGACTAAGACATTGTTGATGGAGAGAACCGATTGTTTATAGGGAATAGGGATGTTCCATCCTGGGTGACGAATGAGAATGATTTGATTTTACAGTAAATACCTTACTTATAACTCCTCTAAGTCATAAGACGACTCATTTGCAGTTTTCTGTAAACCACGTAGTGAAAAAGGCAAAACTGTCGAAGAAGGTGCTGTGGTCAGATGAGACCCATATAAAGCTTTTTGGCTGAAATACAAAACGCCATTTGTAGCACAAAAAGACATTTCAAATCAGCCTGACACCACATCCACAGGGAAGGAGCGTAGTGGTGGCAGCATCAGGCTGTGGGGACCCTTTTCTTCCACAGGGAGAGGGAAAATGTTCACAGTTGATGGGAAGAGGGATGGAGCTAGAAACAGGCCAATCCTGAAAGAAAGCACATTCTTCATTTATCACATGGCATTGTGCAGCTGCAGTCGTTTTAGAAACATCCCGTACAGAAATCCACGTTCCCGCTGAGATAACACCACTTGATTTATGATGCTCTGGCTGTAATACGCTAAGCAGGTTATCATGCTGCCGTCAGCAGTTTAGTCAGCATGCTAAAGTGTGCACTCGTATAGCTTCTGCTCTCAAGACCGTGTGTGTTCTCCGCTTTAACCGAGTCTTTATTGCACTTTCCTAATGAAGACAGTTTGCTCTTGATGACATGCTGTAGATCGGACTGTTCTGTGTTCACGGAATACAATGAAGCTTTCCGAGGGAACAAGATTAGACAACCTTTCCATAAAAGAGCACCTTACTCTCATAACTGAAGCTAATCATGGTAGTAATTTACTGTCAACATGTGATCCACAGCTGACCTCTGCTGTTTTAAAGGATAGAAATGTTTCTGTGTTGCTGCTAGGCTGTAAAGAGTTGGAACAAAGGGAAAGGTGTGCGTTTGCTGTTCACTGTTACGCTTGCTGTCATTGTGCCTGCTGAAAAGCTTGGGCCTATGAGTTCACAACCAGGTGACTGAGTTGACCTCTAATAAGATGCTTCCATGGTTACAAGTGGTATTGTTCATTTTCAGCGTGAGGTTCACAGAGGTCAGACAACGGGTCAGAAATGATATGTGTGGAGTTTTACTGGATACTTAACCAGCAGTCTGTTACTGTGTGCCTCCTGGATTTTCTCTGCAGTCACATTGGTGGGATGCTGGACAAGGAAACCAATCCAGTTTAGTGTGAGGCATTTTGCTGATTGTCTTCTTTGATAGCAGCATTGGGGTTTACCCAGTGGGAGATTATTTCAAAATATTCAGAAAATATAGAATTAGTTTATATAAGAATTAGACTTTAAGCCCACTGAAAGATTAGCATACTCATAACTGCGTAATTAAGTCAAATGACAATGAGTCCAGCAGTTTGCAACGAGCCATGTAGAGGACACAAGCATGTGGAAGGGAGGGGGCTGGTCAGATCAGACCAACATAGGCCTGTTTGTAGTGGAAAAATAACGTTGAACACAGCATTCACACAGTGGCCACAGCCTGCCGTGAGGGTGCCTTTTGGTTCAGGCAGGGACAGGGAAGCTGGTCAAAGTTGATGGCAAGATAAATTAAGCTAAATACTGGGCAATCCTAGAAAACAAAATGTTTTTAGAGTTCTACAAAGGGCTTGCAGAGATTCACCTTCCAATGGAATGATTTAGATCAAAACATTCATATCTTAGAACAACCCTGTCAATTACATTGACTCGAGGTAATTGAGGTATTTTACGAAGAAGAATGTGCTAAAATATCTGTCTGTAGATGTGGTATGCAGCTGTAATTAAAGCCAACGAGGTTCTAAACCGCATTAATTCAAGAGGGCTGAACACTCAAGCATGGTCATACATGCATTATTTTTTTATACCTGCCTGTGTTGTGTGTTGATCTATCATATAAAATTCCCAAAAAATAATCCAGTGAAGTTTGAGGTTGGTGCTGTTGTGTAAAAAAAATGAAAGTGGTGGAACAGTTTTCACAAGGCTCTCTACACTGCAAGACATTCTGTACATGCAGACCATCGTGCTGTTTTCTTTCATTGATTTAGTGCTGCACATGATACGCCTTATTACCTGATTATTTGTTATCTGTGACTCATGAAGGACGACTAGTTCATGTGACATGGCTCTACCACTCGCAAAGGGACTGATACCCAAGCCCTCGGACTCTGATACAAACTTTTGAATCTTCATCAATTTAATTTTCTAATCTTCTACGCTCTACAATGAGAAAAAAAACCTTTAGAAAAATGCTTGTTCATTGCATGTTTGTCTTTTATGTGTACTCTTAGCCGGAGTGGCCAAACGCGGTGACAATAAAGAATTTGAAGCTTGAATCTTTGAATCTTGATACTGAAATAAAGCATGCAGGTATAAAATAAAATGAACTGAAACTAAAACTGATCATCAGCTTCCCAATTAATTTAACTGTGTTGTGTTTTTGTTGTTTTGTAAGTCACTCCTTTGCTCACAATCACCTATGGTGATGAAGGAAGCTGGAGATGGACTGTAGTCCATTGCATAACATACTGTCAACAGCAGTAAGACTGAGAAATATAACAGTGTTCCAGTTGTTATATTTTAAAGCACAAATAAACCTGCCTATATTTCCTAATCACCCTACTAGGGTGTTTTCTTGGGGGATTTTATCCAAAACACATATTGCCAAATCTGTAATGTATTGTAGAAACAGATTTTATAGGATAAAGATTGTTTCATTTACTGTCATCCTTGCGGTCAGCTGCTTGTGTTGGAGCTCTTAATTTATTCCTTCCCTCTTTAAAACCTCCAGACTAAATCTGGTGGTTAGCTTTACATTTATATTAAAGTAGAAAAAAAGCATCTACGTTCTATATCATCATTATCTTGGCAGTCTAGTCCATCACAGTGGAGTGTTGTCCTCTTAAGTATTCGTGTGTTCAGACTATACTCAAGAGGACCTTTTCTCATCAGCTAATGGGGTTCTATTCATCCAGCGCTAGTCTATCATTACAATCAAGCTTTCTGTTGTTACACACAAGGAAGGCCAACAAAACGTTCACCATCAAGAGGAAAAAAATGTATTTAATGTGAGACCAGATTTACAGAGAGTTTAAGTCCACCATCCCATCCAGACCAGCCTGCACTGATTTGGACTTAAAAACAACCTTAGTCCGGCCCAGTCTCTGCTTTATGTGGGTCTTATGTAACCAGGACATCATTTGCTTTGGATAAACAGAAGCATCTCTATATAATCACAGGCTGATTGTCCACACCATATTGACTCAGCAACACAGTTTGGACCGTCTGCTCCATCTTGTTCTCAGTTAGAGGTGTAAGAGCTTCTATTTATTCTGTATCATCAAACAGATCTCACAAACTGATTTCTGAAAGACTTCCACCGTTGTTCTCCATGCATTGACTGCTTTTGGACTTATTTTCAGTCCAATAACTGAACAGAAGAGCATATTGTGCATAAGACATAAACAAAATCAACATTCCCTGGTTACCACTTTTAAGGAACACTGAGGTATTGAAAAGCTATGGTTGCAAAACGATGAGGCGCTGGTGTGACTGGCATTTCCTGAGGCTGTGTGGAGTACAAGTAGAGCAGCGCCACTCTCCCCTCCCTCACTTGTTTCTGCAGGATGTCGGCCGCTCCTACACTTTTTCAAAGTCAACGGTCTGGGAACTACATCAGTTTTTCTCTATATAAATAAATAGGTTTAAACAAAGCGCGTTTATCAGTGGAATTAACTTCACTTCCTATAAACGATAAATCCATCAAAAACAGCCAGCGCTATGTGTTGCACAGTTTGTGGTAAATTATCATGCTTTCCAGGGAACTCACGGGTCCATAAAGTTAATGTTTGAGTTGTACACAGAACGGAGTTATTGATGCGCAGCTGATTAGAACCCGTAAGGAGACCTGAACACAGGACTTTCTGTTCCTTCCTCTGCGAGTTATCTCAGTGCCTGATAAAGAAGGAGTTGCCCAAAGTGCAGCCCGGGGGCCATTTGTGGCTCGTGGAATTATATGTTGCGTCCCCTTGACTGTAATTGAAGAATGGTACAAGTTTGAGCCCACCTGGAAGGTTAGGTGTCTGTTATTCCAGCAGGATTCTGCAGTTCATGCATTCTGCCATATTAGATGAGACAAACGCCGAAATTCAGCAGTTTTACCCATTCATTGGTTTGTTTCTGTCTGTCTGCCCTCCTTCTTCAGATCTAGCCGTTTCACATCTCTACACGGATCTGGTTTTGGTTCTGTTTAACAAGATTTCTCCCATGTCTGTTGTTCACTTCAGGTTTGTACGGGCTGACTGAAAGCGACCTGGACAAGGTGTTCCGGCTGCCCACCACCACTTTCATTGGTGGCAATGAGAGCGCTCTACCACTCAGAGAGATTATTCGCCGCCTCGAGGTAGAGATCTGTTAAAACAATGAAATTGCACACAACACATTAAAAAAAGCTATGTTTTGCAGCTATAAGGTCTGTGTCTCTTAAAAAAACGTACATAATGATAAAGTGTTTATCGTGCAACATGGAGCATGTCTCTAGCAATGTAATTTTATTTTATAGCAATATCAATATTCAACACAAGTGTTAGTGAATTTAAAAAAACTTTTCTTCCTTATAAAAAGTTTCAAAACCTTAATATGTCTTCTTTTTAGGTCTGTATAAATGCAACAACAAGCAACTTTCCTGACCAATGTTTATGACATTTAGTTGTTGTGTTAAACACAGATGATGCCTCAAAGAGAACCATATATTTGTATTGTTATTTGAAAGGTGCATTTCTAATTATTGCACATTAACATCCCAAGTTACTTTTCTCAGCAAAGAAGAAAGAAGCATTTTCTTTCTCGTGTCCTTTGTTAAGCACCTTTCTAAGGCGGTACGACTATTCGTTCCTTGGAAATGTATTTGAAAATTTGAAGGAAAACAAAATCATGAACTAGCAATATTTTTACCCAACAAGAGCTCCATAGCTTGCAGATCTTTATGCACTGCTTTGCACTTCAACATCTTATATTTAGGCATTTAGATCAAGATGGCTACAAATACCCTGGGAACTACATGGAAGTCGGCTACTATCAGGTAGTATCTACCTTTTTCGCCACTGGTGATGCAAAAATTAAAGCAAAGGAATCATTTAACAAAGAAATAATCAAAATACACAAAACAATAAAAACCCAAAAGTAAAAAGTCTCCCAAGGAGCGTAATCTGTGTGTTCCAATAGATTATTGTCTTATAACAGTCTTTTGACTTCTTTCTGGTCCTTTGACTATGTGTATTTTACCTTTATTTATATATATCTTTTCAATCTTAATTGGTCAAGGGTGAAACTTTAAAGCAACCATTTTCTCTTTCAGGCTTTTGAGCTTCTAGTGTTTTTCTATACATGATAAGAGTTTTCCCCATAATTCAGCACATTGAGAAGGCTACCCAAAAACAAACAGAGATTAGAATTAGATTATAACCCTTCAGAAGCTCGCCTTTTATTTTATTTTTGCTGATATATTTTTCATGCCCCCTCAGGCCAGAACACACTGAACCCGGCCTCACCATAAACCTTTGGATGTTTACATCATGGTCAGATTTGTTTATCATATCTTTTGTCCTGTTTCAGGTTAAACTGTCCCTCTGAGGTTCGCCTCAGCTCAGTGTAACTAATAACATCAGATGATTTTGTAACTGATTATGCACTAAGTGTGGCCTTCGTGATATTCTCTAAATGTCTCTTTAGTTGCATTCAAATTACAAGTTAAAAGGAAATCAAATAAATGAATAGAAAGCCCTTAGAAAAGCAACCATATTTAGTTCCAGACAGTTTTCTTCAAACCCAAAGCACAGTTTTTTACATCTATTTAAATCAAAGATCATGTGTATCTAAACCCCTTTCAAACGATGAATCATTTGTGATGAATCATTATTATTACAAGCAATGAGATTTCAGTAATTTAATTGCTGTAGGGCTAAAAACAAATGATAGGATCTAATTTCATACAGTAAACCTCAAGAAGCTTTATGTATGGATTATTACCAGTTTCAATTTCTAACAAAGCTGAAGTATTTTTCGTTCAAGCCATGTTAATCTTTCAGTGTAACAATTTAATTTGGCTGCATTTTTAATGTGGGAAGAAAACAAACTTTGTTGTTGAAGTCTCCCTCTTCCTTTCCCTTTTAGTCAACATAGTCCATGCTTAAAATGTCATTTGAATTATGGAGCTGCAGTTCTCCCAAAACAAATGAACATTCTGAAACCGTGAACATTAATTTTAACCGAATTAATTCACACAGATGAACGTTTAGTTACATACGATACATACAAACGTACAGTTACATACAAACGATGACATTCAGACAGACAAACACGTGCAGGCCTGTTTTTTTTCCACTATCTTAAATAGTTCTGTGTTTTCATAATTTTTAAATGTCTATGGCATGTTTTCAACATGTTAAGTTCCCACTTAGTTTAAAAAGTGGAGAGCGTGCGCTGGCTACGACCCCGAATGTTTCGTCCAAACACGGTTTTACTCTTCAGCCCCGCAAGGATACTACTCTTTGTCTCGCAGACACCTGGATGCTTACCCATCTTTGAAAGTTATACGTCGCATTTAGTAGTTACGAACAATTTTATCCACAACGGAAGTCCTAGTCGGTCCCCACGCTTCCCCGGTGCAACGCCCTTTTAGTTCCGTTTCCGTTTCCTTTTTTATTAATTTTATTAAATTTTCGCTTTTCTTTTTCTTTTTAATCCAACTGCCCCGACCAACTGGTTGCACTTTGAACACCCTCCTGCGCCAAAAAACACAAATACATCGATCTGTCCTCCCATTGATATCCATTTTGCAAAATCCTATTTATTTTCACTAATATTTTGATCAAATGCTTCCTCCGTGATGAACACTTTTTACTTGTTCCTCAAGAGTAACCTCACTTACACACAAAGACCCATTTGCGCACACACACACTCTCAATATCCGCGGATCCAAGCAGTCTCTTCTCCACTCACTCCGACTCAATGATCTAATTTCAACAGACACAATATGTTGTACAAGACATGACGAAGACAACAATATCAGACAGACAGCTTGCGCGTAGTCTTCTGTGAGACGTCTCTGTTTTTCTTTTCATTCCTTTTATCTTTTTCTTTACTGTTTCTCCGGTCAATCTCACCCCCTTTTTGGCCAAGCTTCAGTTAACTCTGTACGTACCTTTTTCAAATATATTTGGATTAGCAGCTTTTAAAGTTCTTTAAGAGAACTTTTGGAGCAATCGAAACCAAAAATCCAATGGCTGGCAGCTTTTGGAACTACTTATGGTGGTCCCTGGACTCTAAACCTAAGCCAACTCATACGCGCTCGTTTTTCGAAAAGGCAGCTTTTATATTTCCGTGAAGACGAAAGATTTTATGTTCGTCCCCGCGAAAAATAAGGGTCTCTAAACCCGCATTTCTAGGCTACACGATGTTTTAGAAGCCACGTGTAACGGCGTGCTGTCAGTGAGAATGGCAGCTTTTATGCCAGACACAGAGGAAGACGTATTTTCCTCCGTGCCTAACAAGGGAACCTTCTAAACCCAATATTCTTAAGGTTCACAGTATTTTCAGAGACCTGGCCAGGGTCTCCTAGACTTTCACCGCTGTGACCTGCACACAAATCCCAAGTTTTTACCGACACGTTTGCAAATTTTTCTGTGCCTTTAGGAGTGCAAAAAGTTGGCCCTTCCAGGAAGAAAAAGACACTAGGAGATAAATGGAATCTCCTTACCTTTTTGTGTGTTGTTCCTCTGGAATGACGTCCTGGCCGGAAAACGGAAGGTAGTACGCCGCCTTTTGGGTCCGGGCGGAAGCACCAATTTGTTATTGTTTTCACCGTGCCCCGTCTACGGTGAAACACCCTCGGTGGACCCAGCTCGTTTTACCCAGTCAGGCGATCCCCACTTACTCATTACCTGGAATGTAGGATGCATAAAACAGACAAGTATACTTTTAGTTATATTTTATCTACGTAAAGACAGAGAAACAGTTACAGTCACACCAGCGCTGATGGGCTCCTGATCGGCAGGAAACCCCGATTGCTCATCACACAAACATTATATAGGGATCTAGGTACACACCCATACAAGGGCTGTACACATCCAAACTGTGACATCAGCAGAGAAACTGTGTCACCTCCGGGGTGGTATCTGATAGACATGTGGCAATCTTTTTGGGTCGGTGCCATCTAAGTGTGCCATGCAGTTCTGAGATAAACGGCTCGTTCCACTTGACCTCGTTGATATCCTAACACTACAGAGAGTAAGGCAGGACCTGAAAAGCCAACTGAGTTGCAAAATCAAAGCCACCAACACATGCTTTACCAGTAATCAGAGACCCTGTTGGTATAAATGCTTGGTCAAAGGACAAAATAATTTGAAGACAAAGAACACCGTCCCAGTGCAGAGACTTGCTATTGGACCATTATTAAATTCAGACGTGTTGAATAAGGCTAACATCTAAACTATGCAGGAAACCAGCCACTATGGACTGGCTATGGACTCTACTGGCTTAGAGGATTCAACCGGTACGCCATCGTTATTTGTATGACAATGGCTAGAGAGGGCTGGGATGCAGGGCAACTCAGAGGCAGATATCATGGCTTCTTTAGAACAGGATTTCAGCACGAGAACAATAGAGGCTGCAGTCTACTACATCAGACAGGACCCAAGAGGCAGGCTGTGTAAAGATATATAATCAGTCAATCAATCAAATTTTATTGTCAATTATAATTTGCATTGTAATCGAAAAATCAGTTCCAGTACAACCGTCCATCACATAAACAAACAAAACATTTTGGGGGGAACGATTGACTGATGCCTTGCGTTGCCAAGGAACGCAGCCAGTCAGCCGCTGCTAAATAGCGCAGCCGTCAAGGCCGCATTCCTCCAAACAGCCCCGAACCCCGCCTGCACGGAGTTCACGAGGCGCTGCCCTTGAACTCTCGAAGGAAGAGCAACAACATGAGGGGGGGAGAAAAAAAGAGACAGATGTTTGCCTATTTATGCTCTCACCTATAAAGAGACAAACAACCGACACAAAAAAACCCTCGTAGCACGAAAAGCACAAATAACACAAGACAACATGTATGCAGAAGGTAAACATTTGAGACCTGTCGCGTGTGCGTAAGATTCATCAGTTTTATGAGCATCAGTTATGTGTGTGTGTATGGGCGAAAGTGTTTTTCTCCGTGAACACTCTCCAGAGGCCATTGTCCTTGATGTTATCAGCCGGCCCACAGTTCAGAGAAGCATCCTCAGGTGTCAGCGGGGGAGGGGGGTAGCCGGGGGCTTTTCTGGGCACTCTCCGCCATAACAATCCAGGAGTAGATAGGGAGGGAATCCAAATATGTTATTTGTTATGAGACAAGCTGCACTGCCTTTCCTGTCAGCTTTTAATTCTTTTTCTGGCTCCACATAAATCCAATTTTCCAAATTATTGGGCTTTTTCGCGCTTCACTCCCAGATTTTATCCCATCTCCCCTTGAGTTCAACCACCAAAGTCAGTCTGCGTTCCAACACAGGCAGCTTTCCGGCTTCGCTCCATTCACCTGCCAGGTTTCTCCGTTCACAGCCAGAGTGAGCGCGTCATGCAGCCGGCAGCCTGATCAAGGCCAAATGGCTCCGACATCCGCTGTATTTGCCGATACTTCAAAAATCCACAAAAACCAATAAGTAGAGATCCCAGTATCCTTAATCCAATGTGAAAATTTCAAACGTCCAGGAATGACAAGGTCGAAAGACACACCGTTTTCCTCCAGGAATTTAGGGTGTATCTCACAAAATAAGTCAAATCAGGACCGGACGGGTCCCCCTTTCGTTGCCTACCCGTCGAAAAAAATTTATCAATAGTATTGAGAGACCAGCTGACCAGATCCATGTTTTTCAGAGTTTGGTTGATATGAAGAAAGTGCTCAGAAGACAAGACATAGCAAAGCAAAGCAGGAGAGGGGGGGTAAAAGCTGCAGAGAGAGAAAAGACACGACCGACCTCGGAGAGAGACAGAGAGAGTGAAATATTAATATAAATAGGTATAAGATGCTGGCAGGGAAAGAGTTCAGGGAGCTCCATGACCAAATGGCTGGAAAAATTTAAAGGAACATTTGTGCAACAAAAAAACTGAGAATAAATCCCACAGTTAAAAGTGGAAGACAACACTCCCACACCACTCTGAAAGGGACTTCCAGGTCTAGACTGATAAACAGGTGCTTAGCCAGACATTGTTGGGGTTGTCAAAGCAGAAAAATTGGCAGTAGCGATTGCAGCATCAGCAAGAAGGAATACCAGAAGCTTGAGAAATGCCAAAAGCTCAGAAAGTAAACATTGGTGGAGTGCCAAAGCCTCAGTGCCATTGATGATTGGTGCCCTTGGGGCTGTGAAATGGTAGGAGTGACTGCAGCAGTTTCCAGGAACGGCCTCCATCTAGAAAAGAATCCAAGGCTATCTAAAAAATAAAGTACCCAGATGAATCGATCAGTATGAGTTCTGTGCAGACACGCAAGATCATAGCCAGTGCTTATTTCCATCTCTAGTCCTCCAGGAGCCAGAGCTACCCTCAACAGAACAATACATCGCAGTTAGACAGTCCTCAAATTACGTCCTGTTTGCCCAGAGGCATCCCGGGTTTTCCGGATGGTCGGACAAGAAGAGTGCAAACTACAATGGCAACAACCGCAATACTAATCATTTTGGAAGATGACAACTTCCCAGGAGCTTAATTTCAACATGCTTTAATCGAGAAACACAGTGTAGAACAGCTTTAACGTTGGTTGAAATGTAGTTGCCTCAAAATGAGCAGAAAGAGAGCAGTGAGAATGTATAAAAGTTCAAATCAGTTTGTGGGACCAAATTTTACTGTTCAGTAACCAGACTTTTAATTGTTTTCTAAGTATTTTAACAGTTTCCTGATCTTGTATAACAGCAGGTATTGCATTCCATATTTGTGAGGCACAATAGAAGAATACTGCCTGTCCAAAGGTACTTCTCCTGAAAGGGATTATGTAGTAACATCTTAGGTTTGCGCCGGTTAATCTGCTTTGATTTTCAGTTTTCTTAATAAATTCTTGTAATGGAGGAGGAGCTGGTCCATTTTAGAAATGAAAAACTCATTCCTCCAACACCAGTTAGGTTCAAGGTTAAAAAAACAACAACATGAATAATCCCTTTGAATTTAAACACGACTAAATTATAATTTAGCATCCTTCCACTCTTCATCTGTAAGCTGACACTGGGTCAGACTTTATCCTGCTTGACCATTCAACCCAACACACAGTCATCTGTTTTCTAGATGGCCTACTGTCAGCACATCGGGGTGGAGTTCATGTTCATAAATGACATGGAGCAGTGCCAGTGGATCCGCCAGAAGTTTGAAACACCAGGAATCATGGAGTTTTCTTTGGATCAAAAGAGGACCTTACTGGGTAGAATGATCCGCTCCACCAGGTTAGTGTGTCGGTTCTTCGCTCTCAAAGCCTGGAAGTGATAGAAGTGATTAGGGCTGGGCGATATAGAAAAAAAGCTTATCGATAAAAAAAAATGCATATTGATTGATATCGATAATTATTGAAAATATTTAAAACCATATTTTATGTGCAGCTCTGCCTGGACATTTTATGATATCGCTAAATGATTTGATTTAAATAAAGAACACAAACACAGAATTCCAATTAAATCTTTATTTAACCAACTTTTTTAACCATAACAGAATTTTTTTAAAGAAAAATAACTTAACTTTATATCGCGGATTAAGAGTGGCAGGTTTTTCAGCTGCAGAGAACAGCAGACATATCCATCACTATGAAGCACGTTACTGCATGCGTTATGTCCTTATGCCGCTTGGACGCTTTGTCATTTTATCACAAAGAAGGGAGCCCAGTTTAGCTGCTATACCTGCTTTGTTTTGGAAGAAGTTCCAGAAAATTACGACGACGACCCGGAGCCGCACAGCTCGCGGGGCCGCGGGTGTGAGCGGCTTACGTGATGAATACTGGTGGGTTGCGTTACCAGACTCTGCTTTTACCGGTTCCTTGCAAGTTTTACAAATCACTGTGGTTTATTTCTGTCAGGCTGGCGAACTAGTAAAACCCCGTTTTGGGACCGTTTCCTCCGCCGCTCCTTGCTGCGACATATTCACATGTTGTGTGTTGTGGTTTGAGAGGACGGCGCTTTGTGACGGCGTGACGACTGTAGCAAGGAAGTAAAACTGTCTATCGAAGTTTTTATCGACCCTATTTTTTCCTATCGCGCCACACGTCTATCGATCGATATATATTGTTATTGAATTATCGCCCAGCCCTAGAAGTGATACTTTTCTGAAGCATCTGTGATCATGACTGTTGGCAGGTTCGAGGAGTTCCTCCAGCGCAAGTGGTCTTCGGAAAAACGTTTTGGTTTGGAAGGCTGCGAGTCGCTCATCCCGGCCCTTAAAACCATCATTGACAGGTCCAGTCAGTGCGGAGTGGAGAGCGTGATCCTGGGAATGCCTCACAGGTACAGAGAAAGCTACAACTAGTACCCACCCAGCCCCTCCTTTACCTTCTCATGCTCTGCTTTCTATGCGCATATTTGTAAAAGAAAAAAAAAAAAACACAGCAAAACAGCATCGCCTTTCAGAGGAACATATTTAACGAAGAAGTAAGTAACTTTTTAATGCTGTTAGCAGGGGTGTCAAACTCATTTTGGTTTAGGGGCCGCATACAGCTTAATCTGATCTCAAGAGGGCCACACGAGTAAACTCAATGCAAGATTAAATAGAACTAATAAAAGTGGACTACTTGTTGATTTTTATATTAAATTAATTTCACTTTTACACAATATATTATGAATAACCTCAGCGCTTTTAAGAAAAGTGTGCAATTTCAATAATACTTTTACTCAGTTAAACATTTACTTGTGCATTATGAATAAGAACTGATCACAGTGATTGTACAATGTTGAAAAAAATGTATTCACATTTTTTGGAACTTAAAAACAGACAAAATACATCAAAGAGATAAAAATTAAGAAATGATTTAAAATCAATTTTCCACATCTGAAGCTCAGTGCTACCATCTGCTGATTAAAACACAGCGCCCCTCGTGGACAATATAGGAACTGCAGATTTTCAATTAAACGAAGCACATGTTTTTTTCAATAATTGTTTTATCATTCTCTTCCTTTTATCTCCTCTTTCTTTCACCTTTTCTTTTTTCTTCTTGTTCTTCCTTTCCTCTCCTACTTTCCCATTGTAGTGTCTATATCATTTGAGATATTCCCCGCATGAATCATAATAAAACTATTCACATTCATAAATCAAGCGGAGCACTATGGCTAAAGCAGTGCTGCTTCACTTGTGAAAGTTAAATCTGATTAGCTCCTTTTGGCATTAAGACAACAATTCTTATTGCCACATTGCCAGACAGGACACTGGGGGGGGGGGGGGGGGGGGGAAATAAAAAAATATTTTTTTATTCTTTTTGTTGAATAATGATAATGCATTTAGCCACCGGGCCGGACTAAATTGTTCGGCGGGCCGGAACCGGCCCGCGGGCCGTATGTTTGACACCCCTGCTCTACTAGGATTAAGCCAGGACCAGAGAGACTGGTTTTCTACACTGTCTCAGTTTTCAAGTCGATTGCTTGGTTAGGCCTTCACAAGCTTTCGCAGTTCCTTTGACTTCATCAAACCTTTCTATATATAATCCAGAACATTTCAACAACTACTACTATATCAATCAACCAGGGTTGCCTTATTAAAAGCTACTTCTGCAATTTAGCCGTTTAAAAAAGTAGATTTAGTGAAAAAAAGGTCTAAATAAAGTCAAAATTTAATTGACTATATTGTGAGAATATAACCGCTTGCACTAAACCAAGACAGTGGGTATAGTTAATCAGTACCGTGGCCTTTATTGTTGTTTAAAGCTTGGCGTAAACATAAGGACAGTTTGAATACCTGCATGGATTCTGACGTTTCCATAGCAACTGTAAGAAAACAAGAACTTGCCTCAGAACCTTGATGACGTCATCATACTGTGATCTCATTGGTGATGTCATAGGTCATCATACAGTGATGTCATTGGTGATGTCATAGAGGTGTGGAGTTTTTTTCTATTCTACAACGGACTTTTCACTCACTTTGCTTCTGAACTTTGTTCTAGGCAGACTGCTTGCAGAGAGACACAAATTCTCAGTGAATTTAATTTACGATCGATTCAATTGTATACAGTAAACATGTTTTCTACTGTTGGAGCCTTGATCGGGAAGGCAGTAAGAAAGATAGCTACCTGCTGCTGTGCAGAATATGACAGCTCTGAGGATGAGATAATTATCTCTGAAGCCCCAGCTAAGACTTTGACAGTGCAGACATCTGAAAACTGCGCTTTTTATGCCAGTGTTCCTGAAACCAAAACGACTGGCACTGAAGACGATCAAAGTGATATTGGAAAGAGAGAAAATGTGATGGAAATGAATAATTCTGTAGACACAAATCTCTTGATCAATCCAGATCTTCTTAGGAATGGAATTATCACTGAGGACGACACCGGAAACAAGGATGAACAATTAATTCATGGAACCTATCAAGACCCTTTTCAATACAAGATGGTCACAGAGGAAGAACCTAGCGCCTGTTTTGGCGCAGCAAATATGCCAACAACGACAAGATGTGGTAGGGAGCCTAAAGCTTTAACCCATCCATCCCCCCAAATAGATGAAAACATAACACAGAAAGAACCGAGCCCCCATTTTCAAGCTAAAGAAATAAACAAGGAATGTACAGCTAATATGACAATGTCTAAAGTGCTGGATGAGACAGATTGTTGCTACCAAGAAGAAGACAGTAAAACAAATCAAGATCTTGATCCCACCTTGTTCTTTTGCAAGTTCCCCAACTCGTTCAATAACTGTTGGATGAATGCTGCAATACAGAGCTTCCTGCACCTGAGCGTAGCCAGAAAGGTTGTGACTCAGCATCCCGAAGAGATTTTTGGAGCCTTGTCAGCAACTCCGTTATGTGCTGACCTTCTTTGTTCTGCCATGCACCAACCAGGGAGATATTTCTTCTCAGAAGAAATCTACCAAGTTCTTTTGGAAATAACTGAAAAGATGATGCTATGTGACTTTGGAGAGCAGAACGACCCAATATACTTTTTGGAAACTATTTTGAGCTGGTTAAATCCTTCTGGTATCAACACAGTTTGCACGGTGCATTCAGCTGCCACTTGTGAAGAATGTCAGAGACCCTTCATTGACAGGCTTGAGCTTGGTCCCATTATTTTCCTACCACAGCCAGAACCATACGACAGTACCATTTCTCTTCTTAACTGTATGTTTGCTGAGTACGAGGGAGGTTATTGTGACGTCTGCGGCTGCGACTTAAAGAAGAAATATGTAATCAACGACAGTGACGTGATAGTCCTGTACCTGTCATCGTTAACCAGTTATGGGGATTTAAGATGTCCTGTGATTCCTAGTGGAACCCTTGACATTCCTGTAAAAGGTGGAACCCTGTTGTACCGTCTGTCCTCAGTCATTTGCAGCCAAAGCCTGAGTCCAGAGGCTGAACACTTTTACACGTATCTGATGTGTGGACAAATGGTATATAAGGCTGAAGATATCCAGGTAACAACTGCAAATAATGACTGTGTAGCTGATATTTGCCACAATGGGTTTATTTACATCTACGAGAAGTACACAGAAGGAGATGACAAATTTAGTGTTTGGATCAAAGCTACCCCTGAACAAGAAAATTGCAACCCTGAAAGTGCAGCAAATATGCCAACAACGACAAGATGTGGTAGGGAGCCTAAAGCTTTAACCCATCCATGCCCTCAAATAGATGAAAACATAACACAGAAAGAACTGAGCCCCCATTTTCAAGCTAAAGAAATAAACAAGGAATGTACAGCTAATATGACAATGTCTAAAGTGCTGGATGAGACAGATTGTTGCTACCAAGAAGAAGAGAGTAAAACAAATCAAGATCTTGATCCCACCTTGTTCTTTTGCAAGTTCCCCAACTCGTTCAATAACTGTTGGATGAATGCTGCAATACAGAGCTTCCTGCACCTGAGCGTAGCCAGAAAGGTTGTGACTCAGCATCCCGAAGAGATTTTTGGAGCCTTGTCAGCAACTCCGTTATGTGCTGACCTTCTTTGTTCTGCCATGCACCAACCAGGGAGATATTTCTTCTCAGAAGAAATCTACCAAGTTCTTTTGGAAATAACTGAAAAGATGATGCTATGTGACTTTGGAGAGCAGAACGACCCAATATACTTTTTGGAAACTATTTTGAGCTGGTTAAATCCTACTGGTATCAACACAGTTTGCACGGTGCATTCAGCTGCCACTTGTGAAGAATGTCAGAGACCCTTCATTGACAGGCTTGAGCTTGGTCCCATTATTTTCCTACCACAGCCAGAACCATACGACAGTACCATTTCTCTTCTTAACTGTATGTTTGCTGAGTACGAGGGAGGTTATTGTGACGTCTGCGGCTGCGTCTTAAAGAAGAAATATGTAATCAACGACAGTGACGTGATAGTCCTGTACCTGTCATCGTTAACCAGTTATGGGGATTTAAGATGTCCTGTGATTCCTAGTGGAACCCTTGACATTCCTGTAAAAGGTGGAACCCTGTTGTACCGTCTGTCCTCAGTCATTTGCAGCCAAAGCCTGAGTCCAGAGGCTGAACACTTTTACACGTATCTGATGTGTGGACAAATGGTATATAAGGCTGAAGATATCCAGGTAACAATTGCAAATAATGACTGTGTAGCTGATATTTGCCACAATGGGTTTATTTACATCTACGAGAAGTACACAGAAGGAGATGACAAATTTAGTGTTTGGATCAAAGCTACCCCTGAACAAGAAAATTGCAACCCTGAAAGTGCAGCAAATATGCCAACAACGACAAGCTGTGGTAGGGAGCCTAAAGCTTTAACCCATCCATGCCCTCAAATAGATGAAAACATAACACAGAAAGAACTGAGCCCCCATTTTCAAGCTAAAGAAATAAACAAGGAATGTACAGCTAATATGACAATGTCTAAAGTGCTGGATGAGACAGATTGTTGCTACCAAGAAGAAGACAGTAAAACAAATCAAGATCTTGATCCCACCTTGTTCTTTTGCAAGTTCCCCAACTGGTTCAATAACTGTTGGATGAATGCTGCAATACAGAGCTTCCTGCACCTGAGCGTAGCCAGAAAGGTTGTGACTCAGCATCCCGAAGAGATTTTTGGAGCCTTGTCAGCAACTCCGTTATGTGCTGACCTTCTCTGTTCTGCCATGCACCAACCAGGGAGATATTTCTTCTCAGAAGAAATCTACCAAGTTCTTTTGGAAATAACTGAAAAGATGATGCTACGTGACTTTGGAGAGCAGAACGACCCGATATACTTTTTGGAAACTATTTTGAGCTGGTTAAATCCTTCTGGTATCAACACAGTTTGCACGGTGCATTCAGCTGCCACTTGTGAAGAATGTCAGAGACCCTTCATTGACAGGCTTGAGCTTGGTCCCATTATTTTCCTACCACAGCCAGAACCATACGACAGTACCATTTCTCTTCTTAACTGTATGTTTGCTGAGTACGAGGGAGGTTATTGTGACGTCTGCGGCTGCGACTTAAAGAAGAAATATGTCATCAACGACAGTGACGTGATAGTCCTGTACCTGTCATCGTTAACCAGTTATGGGGATTTAAGATGTCCTGTGATTCCTAGTGGAACCCTTGACATTCCTGTAAAAGGTGGAACCCTGTTGTACCGTCTGTCCTCAGTCATTTGCAGCCAAAGCCTGAGTCCAGAGGCTGAACACTTTTACACGTATCTGATGTGTGGACAAATGGTATATAAGGCTGAAGATATCCAGGTAACAACTGCAAATAATGACTGTGTAGCTGATATTTGCCACAATGGGTTTATTTACATCTACGAGAAGTACACAGAAGGAGATGACAAATTTAGTGTTTGGATCAAAGCTACCCCTGAACAAGAAAATTGCAACCCTGAAAGTGCAGCAAATATGCCAACAACGACAAGATGTGGTAGGGAGCCTAAAGCCTTAACCCATCCATCCCCTCAAATAGATGGGGCTGCACTGTAGCACAGTTCTTACGGCTGTTGTCTTGTAACAGAAAGGTCCCTGATCTGAAACCTAGCTGGGATCTTTCTGCATGCGTGGGTTCTCTCCGGGTGCTCCGGCTTCCATGTTAAGTTTTATTTATCACTATAACCAGCTATAACTATAACTTCAAAACTGTATTAGATAAAAACGATATTCATATATATTAATTTGATGGGAAAAATAAAAACGCCCGACACAGGATATCAAACAACCCACAATATTCAGCTTCTTAAAGAAATTCAAAGTATTAAGAAAGAAATAGACAATCTAATGCAACACTATTATGTGGGAGAGCGTGCTGCAGAAAGCAGAGCAAGAGGCCGACAGACATGGCACTCAACTCAAAAAACAAAACAAAAAAATTATAAAGGAAAAAAAAGTATGTTTTTATTTATTATACTGTACCCCCACCTCCCAAAAAACAAAACAAAAAAAACAGACAGAGAAAAAAAGCTATTGGGGCTGCATGGTAGCACAGTTCTTAGGACTGTTGTTAACAGAAAGGTCCCTGATCTGAAACCTAGCTGGGATCTTTCTGTGTGGAGTTTACATGTTCTCCCCATGCATGCGTGGGTTCTCTCCGAGTGCTCCGGCTTCCCGCCCACAGTCCGAAAACATGCATTTTAGGTTAATTGAGTGTAAATATGCTCACGCTTTCTTCGATTTTTGATTATCTTATAAAAAATGACAAAGAAGTAACTCCAAAAATAAACCAAAAAGAGACAAAAAAAATCTACTGCATGGGGTTACTGTTGTTGAACCAAAATAAAGGGGGTAAAACAAAAAAGAAAAAACACAAGATGGGGAAAAAACAAAGTTCCTTATTTTGTTTTTTTAAATGTAATTTTCCCAAACAATTGCGCTCCAGATGGGTGAAATTTATCTTCAACCTGGAATAAATGTATCTGTAAGATATTGTGGCTGACAATAAAAAACAAAATTTCTTAAACTTAAATTCTTGCTACTACATAAGAAAGATAAAGAAAAGTGAGGAAAAAATAATTTGTTAAGAGTTTTCTTTATTTGTTTTATCATTCTCTCCCTTTTATATCCTCTTTCGTTCAAATTTTCTCCTTTCTTATTGTAGTGTCCAAGTAAAGTATTCCCTGCATAAATTACAATAAAGCTATTTACATGTATAAATCAAGCGGAGCACTATGGCGAAAGTGGTATGGCTTCACTTGTGAAAGTAAAATCTGTTGGGCTGTTTTTGGCATTATCCATAAATGGATATGTACCACAGGCTTTTAAAGTAGCTTTTATTAAACCTTTACTTAAGAAACCATCTCTTGATCAAGATGAGTTAGTAAATTACAGACCTATATCTAATCTTCTTTTCTTATCTAAAATTCTTGAGAAAGTAGTTGCTAATCAACTTTGTGAACATTTACAAAGCAATGACCTACTTGAGGAGTTTCAGTCAGGCTTCAGAGCTCATCATAGCACTGAAACAGCTCTGCTGAAGGTCACTAATGATATTCTCATGGCCTCAGATAATGGACTTGTGTCTATACTTGTCCTGCTAGATCTCAGTGCTGCATTTGATACAGTTGATCACAATATTCTCCTACAAAGACTTGAACATATTGTAGGGATTAAGGGGAAAGCATTAGGCTGGTTTAAATCTTATCTGTCGGACAGATTCCAGTTTGTTCATGTTAATAATAAATCTTCATCAAACTCTAGGGTCACTTGTGGAGTACCACAGGGTTCAGTCCTTGGACCAATTCTCTTTACTATTTATATGCTTCCGATTGGCAAAATTATCAGACAGCGTGGGATTAATTTCCACTGTTGCGGGTGAAGATTCTCAGTCATCCAGGTCATGGTCATTCCAAAAAAAGTAAAAAACAAGGCAACTGGACTTGTTATCCGTAGTAGAAGACGTTTCGCTTCCTCTCCAGGAAGCTTTGTCAATTCAAAAAGGTGCTGATGACACTCAGTTGACAGTTGATGACACTCAGCTATATTTATCCATAAATCCTGATGAATCCAATCAATTACTTCGACTACAGTCATGTCTTGATGACATCAAAAGCTGGATGACTTTAAATTTTCTGCATTTAAATTCTGACAAGACAGCAGTTGTAATCTTTGGGCCAGAGTCTTCAAAAAATAAACTTCTTAACCAATCACTTAATCTGGATGGCATTAACTTGGCCTCTGGTAATAAAGTAAAAAATCTTGGTGTTATTTTTTACCAAGACATGTCATTTAAATCCCATATTAAACAGGTTTCTAGAGTTTCCTTTTTTCACCTCAGGAATATTGCCAAAATTAGAAACATTCTGTCCAGGAGCGATGCTGAAAAACTAGTCCATGCATTTGTTACTTCAAGACTGGACTATTGTAATTCTTTACTATCAGGAAGTCCACAAAATGCAGTTCAAAGCCTTCAGCTGATCCAAAATGCTGCAGCAAGAGTTCTGATGAAAATCAACAAGAGGGATCATATTTCTCCTATTTTAGCTTCCCTTCATTGGCTTCCTGTTAAATCAAGAATAGAATTTAAAATTCTTCTTCTTACGTATAAAGCCCTTAATAATCAAGCTCCATCATATATCAGAGCTCTGATTACCCCGTATGTTCCTAACAGAGCACTTCGCTCTCAGACTGCAGGTCTGCTGGTGGTTCCTAGAGTCTCTAAAAGTAGAATGGGAGGCAGATCCTTTAGCTATCAGGCTCCTCTCCTGTGGAACCAACTCCCAGTTTTGGTCCGTGAGGCAGACACCCCGTCTACTTTTAAGACTAATCTTAAAACTTTCCTTTTTGACAAAGCTTATAACTAGAGTGGCTTATGTTACCCTGAGCTACCTCTATAGTTATGCTGCTATAGGCTTAGGCTACTGGAGGACATCAGGGTCTATTTTTCTCACTCTACTGAGTTCTACTGTTCTCCAGTTTTGCATTGCTTGTCGTCATTTCAGCTTTTAACTTTTTTGCTCTCTCTCTTTTTTCTTCATAGTAGGTACACCTGGTCTGACGTTCTGTTAGCTGTGACATCATCCAGGGAAGATAGATCACCCGCTGTTACCATCTAATGTAGAACAGATTACTGGATCAATGTGTGCTTCTGTGCTTGTTTGTCTCTCTTGTTGTGTCTCTGCTCTGTCTTCTGTAACCCCCAGTCGGTCGAGGCAGATGACCGTTCATACTGAGCCCGGTTCTGCTGGAGGTTTTTCCTTCCCGTTAATGGGTGGTTTTTCTTTCAACTGTCGTTTCATGCTTGCTCAGTATGAGGGATTGCTGCAAAGCCATGTACAATGCAGACGACTCTCCCTGTAGCTCTACGCTTTTCCAGGAGTGAATGCTGCTTGTCGGGACTTTGAAGCAATCAACTGGTTCCCTTATATAGGAACATTTTTGACCAATCTGTATAATCTGACCCAATCTGTATAATATGATTGATTTTGACTTTGTAAAGTGCCTTGAGATGACATGTTTCATGAATTGGCGCTATATAAATAAAATTGAATTGAATTGAATTCTTAATGCCACATTGCCAGACAGGACACTATGGAAAAAAAAAAGTTTTATTTATCACTATAACTAACTATAACTTCAAAACAGTATTAGAAAAAAACAAACCTCAAATATATTAATTTGATGGGAAAATAAAAAAATCTAATGCAAGACTATTATGTGGGAGAGCATGCGGGAGAAAGCAGAGCAAGAGGCCGACAGACAGAGCATCCGACCAAGCCGCAGAAGTGGCGGCTGGCCAGGCCAGTGCTGGAGCTACAAGAGGAGGATGATTGATAAATGATTTAACAGTCCTTTTAAGGGCTAGATTAAAAGGGATTTTTTCAAAGCCACCCACAAACTTCACATTTTTCTATCTCCTATTCTGATTGAAAAAAGCTTTTCCTCCACTATTCCTTCACTGTGTTTCACAAACAGTCCCTGACTGGTTGCCACAACGAGATTTGACAGAAAAGATCAGATTTTTGCACTCCAGCGTGCATTTTGCATAGGGATAATATATAAATCCCTCGGGGCTCGCACTTAACCCGCCAGAATTGACAGACTCCTGTATAAGTGTCAAAAGAACCGAAAACTTTCTTTCTGAAACCGTTTTCAGGAGGTAACCGGAGGCAATCCGGTTGCCTCTGAATTAAGACTGTTTGCTGTTGCGATTGTTGTAGTAGCAAGAGAACATCTTGATCTGCCGGGGGTGCCCTACACCATGTTGCTCCAACGCTGAGCTGCTCTGACGGAGGCATCTTAGGGCAGGGAGGAGCTAACTCTGAGTGGCATGCGCATGCACGTGCGGCCGGCCCGGCTATGTAAACAGGAGACTGGAGAACAACATAGAGAGATGCAGTGTGACGTCAGACCATGGTCCATCTGAAATATTACCTTTTTTTTTTAGTTCTTTCTATCTAAAATAATTAAATTTTGCTTATAGCTCCTTTAAGGCACCATTGTGTGTTCTCTATCCTAGAATATTCTGCACTGGGCACAAAACTAAACACAACATTGAGACATTTTGACACTGATGGCACCCAGATGTTCGTATTTAGAAGAAAACTGTTCGAATTTGTAAAACTTTGAATTTAGATGCTTTCATATCTAGAGGTTTCTCTGTTAACTGAAAGGAGTGGGTGCATTTTTATTTAGGCCTTTTACTTTGATACCCCTAGTTAAAATCCTGTGCAGCTAGCTTCCTTTATTCACCTAGCTGGCAGATAAAGTCCAGCTCATGGGCACTTTTCAGTCATGATCCGTACAGAACGGGCAGTTTGTTGTTGTAACATGACAAAATGTGAAGAGTTTCAAGAGATAGGGGTACTTCTGCCCTATATTGTGCTACCAGGTGAAAGTAAAACTGACGTGTCTTTTATCCTCGATTCTCCTCAGAGGCAGGCTGAACGTGCTGGCCAATGTTATCCGGAAGGATTTGGACCAAATCTTCTGTCAGTTCGACTCCAAGCTGGAAGCTGCTGATGAGGTTTGAACAACATCATTAGCTACGCTTACATGCACAAAATTTCATGATCGGATTAAAATGTATTTGGATTAAATAATCGGATTGTACCGTTTATATGGGCACACAATCAATTAGTCCGATCATAATGTGTGTTTATATGCACCTGGCTTTATTTAGAATAAAAACACTCTGACATGCGCCGTTATCAAATTTCCCTAAATAAAAAAAACACAGAAGAAGAAGTATTTCTTTACTAAACTACAAAAATAGTAAACGAACCAGTATTATACGAGTTCATTTATCTTCCGAGTGCCCAGGCTGGACTTGCACCAGGTTCTAAATACAGTTCAAACGTTACTGAGTAAACAAAATTTTGAGCTCTTTTATTTTTTCGAACAGAAAGGTTTTATCGGGAGCTCCGACAGTTTCACTTCCCGACGTATTTCCACCACTCGCCAATGCGGAAATACGTCACGTTTACGCCTGGCGCACATGTGCACTCTGGTCAGTTTGCCACATTGGGAATAATTATTTATTTTTTTCTCATTGGGAATAATTTGAGCCTAGTGTTTACATGCACGTTGATTGGATTATCAATAGGCATAAACCACCCCTCATTCAGAATACGATTTCATTCTGATTTAGCTTAATCTGATCATATTCCGATTGGCTTGTTTACATGACACATTTTTATTCCAATTACTTTTGTCCATGTAAACGTAGCTACAGGTAGACATCTATATAAATGTTAATGCAACTGCCTCCAACTAATTACATATGTGTGAAGACCACTATTAAAGCTATATGTTGTAATCCTGATCAGAGACACTTTGTGTTATACTGGGTGAAATGGTCCTTCCATCCTGACAGTATTCAATACATTATGCATTCAGAAAAAAAAGGAATGGAAAAATTTTAATTCTGTGAAAGCTGCAGGCCTGGAAAAACTCTGACCAGTCCGGCCAGAGGATAGGTCCTGCCCACATTCTCCTCTGTCCCTCAAGTTCCAGGGGTATCGCCTTATCTGTTGGTTTTTCCCACATGCCAATCATTATGACGCGCTCACGTAATGCCAATGTGTGTGCACACTCCTTGTTAGTTACCGCTTGCTGTCTCCGCATCCGTTCTTCTTGTGTTTATGTATCCGGTTAGCTTCGGTGTTAGCCATTCATTGTAGCTCTGCTGCTCTACTTTGATAATGGCTGAGAGTCGCAAGAAGAAAACCGCGTACAAGTTTATGTGATCCCCCTGAAGAGCGGAAGAGCGGGTAAGAAAATCTTGCGCATGCGCAGTTATTCAAAAAAGAGACTTGGCCGTTTCTTACTTACAGAAAAATTGCCAACCCTACCTTTAAAAAAATTAAAAAATTATTTATTTTGGAAACAAATGGCCAGAGTTTGTAAGTATTTATGTGGTTGCCCACAGTAACACTCTAACATCATGGTTGCTCCCCCGGTTCTTTTAACTTCTCAAAGCAGCTAACCACTATAAATACCGTCCAAGGATGACTCAACTTCAGCATTTAGCTTTACCATTTATTCTAATAAAGCAGAGAACCGATCATAAGGTTACAGCACCGGACTCTACAACGAACAACCCCAGGCGACGTCCTGCAGATGAAGAGTACTGATTTAAAACCACGTGCTATTTTTCTAAGCTTAGACACACCCCTCCATGGGGGGTGGTCTACTTACATCATGTCTGTAGAAAGAATGTGTCATCATGGAGACGTTGTCTGTTACAGCATGTGGTAATTTGTGTCTTTCTTTGAGCTGACTAAATTAATGCAATCAGTAAGAGTAAAGGTACCCGAGTTAGCCACAAGGCCAAATTTCATCAGAGGTTCCTTTGAAGAAGCTATGCCTCTACGATGAAAGAGTCAGAGTTGCCATTCGAACATTTAACTGACTTCTAGATCATGTTGGTTTAAGCACCTGAGCTGTAACTGGTTCCCGTCTGTGTCTAGGGCTCAGGAGATGTGAAATATCATTTAGGCATGTATCACAAGAGGATGAACCGAGTCAGCGACAGGTACATCAGCATGTCACTCATGGCCAACCCGTCCCACCTGGAGGCTGTGGACCCAGTGGTGCAGGGGAAGACCAAAGCAGAGCAGTTTTACTCTGGAGACACCGAGGGCAAGAGGGTAGGTGGACCTAACAAAGACTTTTTTTTTTGCCCTCGTAATTGTCTAAAAATGTTTTAAATTTGGAAACTCACTTTTCAGGTGATGTCTATTCTGCTCCATGGAGATGCTGCGTTTGCAGGCCAGGGAATTGTGTACGAGACATTCCACCTGTCCGACCTGCCATCCTACACCACACATGGCACCATCCATGTGGTGGTCAACAACCAGGTACTCATTTTAAACTCTGAAGGAGGTAGAGAGCTGAATTCAGCATCAAATATACATTGAACAAAACAAGACCTCCTGGCTTTGTATGGTTTAAGATGGAGGACTCAGCCTGATAAATTGAAGTCCTTTGGATCCTAGTAAGCTCTGGAGCATTCTGTTACATACCTACAAATTGGAAATCTCCGTACTCTAATTGGACTGAGCAAGTGTAATGAAAACACACAATTAGGTCAATAACATAAAACATGAACAGTCTATATTGAGTTTAGGCTTTGATTTTCAAACTGGCAGCAACATGAAAACACCTGATCACCATCTCTGGTCAATGCAGATTGGATTCACCACAGATCCCAGGATGGCCCGCTCTTCTCCGTACCCAACAGACGTGGCCCGAGTCGTGAACGCGCCTATTTTCCACGTCAATGCAGACGACCCGGAGGCCGTGATGTTTGTGTGCAACGTAGCAGCAGAGTGGAGGAACACGTTCCATAAAGACGTTGTAGTAGACCTGGTGAAGTTTTTTTGTTTATTTTTCCATAACAATATGATATCCACTTTTAAATTTGTGGCTTTGATGAAAAGGTTTTTCTAAACAGAGAGCATCCTTCCTGTTTTCCAGGCAATCCAACCACAAAAAGGTTCCTAGACCTATAAGATCAGCTCGGCACTCTTACACTTAGCCTCTTTAGTCTAGTCTCTGTTAAAATAGCAGTTATCTAAACATCTTTTCTTCACAGGAGATACAGGAACAGCCATTAAAGAAATTGAATAACTCAAGTCAAAACTCCTGTATGTGCTGGGGAATAAATTAAATTTGTGGATTTCCTGAATAGATTCCCACTAAGAGAAAATGACACGTGTTTTTATACCAGGGACTGAGCTGATCCCTTAGCATTCTTAGGAGTTGAGCAACAAAATGAATGTGATGAGAACAACATATTTTCCCTCAAATCCACAAAATAATTAGACAAACAAAGGATAAAAATGCTTTCCATGTCCTATATCAGATCAGGGAGGTTATAAAAACTTTCTTCTGCAGGTTTGTTACAGACGTAACGGCCACAATGAGATGGATGAGCCCATGTTCACCCAGCCGCTGATGTACAAGCAGATAAAGAAGCAGAAAGGAGTCTTGCAGACGTTTGCAGAAAAACTCATTGCTGAAGGAGTCATCACAACACAACACTATGAGGTAACTCTGCCCACATGCCTGTACGCTTCTGATTTTGAGCATTTTATATTTATCTATCCTCAATTTTGAAGACTGAATTTGAAGCCTTAAACTCTGCTCGACGCCATAAACAAACGCCTCTAAGATTTTCATTTATGAAAGCTAAATGAAAACCTGTTTGTCTCTTAGGAGGAAGTAGCTCGATATGACAAAATCTGTGAGGATGCCTATGCTCACTCCAAAGATGAGAAGATCCTGCACATCAAACACTGGCTGGACTCTCCTTGGCCAGGTAACTTGTTTCTATGAACCATTTACATTTTAAATGTTGACTGGACTTCTTTTTCAGCCAAACATTTCTGTAGTATATTGTTCTATGTAATGGAATGTATGGGTCCAAACATTAACAAATCATACACATTTTGCTGCTTTCCTGTCACAACTGTGAAATAAATGTCTTGCTAATGGTGTGTTGCCATTTTATATAGATTGTGTGTATATTGGATGTTTTGGAGGAAAATGTACAGTCTGCTACTGAGAAAGTTACTTTTGCCATTACACCACAGCCTCATTTTTGTCTTTTTCCAAAAACTATTGATCGCTGAACCTTGCATGCTCTGTGAGTATCTCCGAGTGGTCAAATAATTAATTGTTAAAATAATCAGAAAGCAGGTCAGACTCCCCTGTTGTTGGAGCCGGCATTCGGCATGCTAGGGTGAATGGACCTGCATCAGCGCAGACAAAGTGTCTGCGTAGTGTAGCATGGGATGAAGCAGTTTCATCATCAGGCCATTGTTGCAACTTTTGATTAGAAGGTGTGTGAGGTTTCGTAGCAGTGATCCATTTGTTTGATATTTCTGGCATATCTCAGTTACAACACAGAATGTTCTTCTTATCACGTGTCCTTAAAATCAGGGCAGTCTAGCTTAGCTGATGATCACATTGAATCAAAAGCCAGTGTTGGACCATTATAGACTTAATGTCAGCTACATAATAGTTAGAAGGGGTATAATCTCTTGATATTTAAGTTTTCATGAAATTTTTAAACATCTGCAAGAATAAAAAAAATAATCAAGGAATGAATTAGCAATTGAGATTTACAACAGAACATTTGCAATGTGTTTACACATCTTTGCACTTTGTCTTTAGGTTTTTTCACCCTGGAAGGTCAACCTAAAACTATGAGCTGCCCTTCCACTGGCATCCGTGAAGAAGAGCTCTGTCACATTGGAAATATCGCAGCCTCTGTCCCGGTGGAAAGTTTCACAATACATGGAGGTACCCTCCATGCTCCCACTCGGATTGGAAGAAAATCCTCCGGATGAGCTGTGTTAAGCCTTCCCGTTTCTGCTTGCTTGATCTTGCTGCAGGGTTGAGTCGTATCCTGAAGGGACGCGCAAATATGGTGAGCCAGCGAGTGTGTGACTGGGCCCTCGGCGAGTACATGGCCTTCGGCTCTTTGCTCAAAGAAGGCATCCATGTGCGTCTCAGCGGACAAGATGTGGAGAGGGGGACGTTCAGGTGACACCAAAACAGCATGTTTGATTTTACATGCTGAGTTTTACTGTGACGTGGTTTCTGAACCCTTAATAACTGAAAAGATTATGTACTCCCAGTTACAATGAGCTACGCTGACTAAAGGTAACTGGGTTTGATTTGCACAAAATGTAAAAGAACAAAATAATGCACGGTGCTACACTCAGTGTCCGAAATTAACTTTGTTATTCACCGGCCAAGTTGGCCGGTAGATGTAAAAATCAACCGGCCAGGCATATTTTTTACCGGCCAAAATATTAATCCTGACCAGACCTCAATTTTTATAAAAATTAAGAGTGAGATTATGTTAATTTTGGGGGGCGTGGTTGGGGGCATGGCTGACTGGACCCTGGAAGAGAAATCTTTGTTTCCTGACTTAAAAAAAAGAAAATATTGTAGTTGATTATAAAAGACACAATATGAATTATCAGATTCACATCCAGGCGATAAAAAAACACTACAGATTATCATTATTCTATCCATGTTGGTCTTATTTGTGAATGAGGCAGAGTTTAATCAAGCCTGTACGGTCAGTGGGGGTTCTAGACCAAATTTACCGGGGGGGCCAGGGTGGGGCCAGTGTTTTTTCACAGGGGCACAGAACAAAGGATTGTTGGGGGGGGGGGGGGGGACTTAACAGGTCAACATTTCATCGTTTAAAATATTAAGTAAGCCAAAGAGCCAATTGTGGCTCTGGAACTGCAGGTTGCAGACCCCTGATCTTTTCTCAATACAGCGGGAGCTTAACGTGAAACAGCTTAATTTTAATTTTTTTTTTTTATATTTATCTTTTAATTATTTTGTTATTTTATTATTGGGTAAAAACATAAATGAAAAAAAATACAACTGATCCAAATAACCAGTCACGTTATCTTTGTCAGCATTTATCATCCTAAGAAATTTAACATGTTTTTAGTACAGGGGCCATAACAGGGGCCAGGAACAGTTCTACAGGCCCCTGTTGGCCCCTGTCCAGAACCGCTCCTGTGTACGGTTCAAAATTTTCCCCTCACCTGCAACACTTAAAGCATTCAGGGTTCACGCTGCGTCTTTACGCTGATCTAGCTACTGGATTTTACCCTCGTGCGCTGCGCCCCCGATGTTACAGGTTACATGTGACGTAATTTTGCGCACCTGAATTCAAGCGCAGGGCACCACGCCCACCGAAGCACCGCTGGTTCTGTGTCGTTAAAAACAAAACAGCATGAAAAACAGTTACTGCCTCTCCTACTGACTTTAATTGGGACATTTTGGTACGAGTGGAAGGACATTAAACGTAGCAATTCACGTTTTGAAGGCTGGCCGCTGAGCACCTTGCTGCGAGAGAGGGGGCGGGGGAGGCGCAGTAAGAGCGGTGAAGCACAGAGCCGCAGCGCAGGTAGTTAAAAAAAAATCTGAATAAATAAGAACGAAACAAACAGACTAATGGGCGTTTTAGATTGTATCTGGTTAGCAGATCTGTTTTCTGATCCAGCGTGCAGCCATGACTGGTTCTGAATTTGAAAGAAGCTGAACCAGCACCACAGAAGGCGTTTTTAGACTGAGCTCTGGATGGACTGTGAACGGATCATATGTGTTTCGTTATTTTTATTTTATTTGGTACAAACATTTACTCGCCATGTGGCAGCTAGCCCTCTGAAATTCACTCGCCAAACGGGAAATTTACTCGCATTTGGCGAGTGGCGAGTGTTAATTTCGGACCCTGGCTACACTAGTTTGAAACGTGAAACATTCAATGTTGTTGCTTAGATGAAGGCTACATTTAATTTGTACTTGGATATCTTTTTTTTCAACAAAAGAATATTAAATGAAAGAAGCCACATAAAGGAATGGAAAAAAGAAATCATGCCTTATCAAAAACCTTTTTTGTACCATATGATAACTCAAGCTCATATCATTTTACTCATATACAGTTTACATAAAAACCCAATTCAGTCTATTCCATCTCAGTTACATTAGATGTGATGATTCAGTCAATAGTTATTTGCCCTGTCTTTTGCATACTAACGTCTTTGTGCGCACTTTTAGTTTCTCATGGAGAAGTAAATTGCACAGCTCTCTAACTTGAAGATTTCAACTTTTGCTACTGACCATTTACGCACTTTTTTAACCTCTCTGGTAGGGTTTGTCCAATACATTCATGTGATTGCACACAGTATTTTACATCATCCTGTAAACTCACTGCTACCTGTCTTTCCGACTTCAAAATCAAACCATATCAGACACTAGAGGCTTTCTGCATGCTTTTACCTTCTCAGAGGTGTTGGCAGTGCATTCAACTCTACCTGCTTTGCCGTCGATGGACGGTAATTTGCTTTTGAGAATTGGATGAAAGTTTCAGTAAACTGCAATGTCCAAGTTGTGCCACAGATTTTCAATGGAACTTAGGTGTGGTTTTCACCTGGGCCAAGCTAACACATCGATATGCTTCGATCTAAAGCCACAGCATGATGCTGTCACCGTCTTGTAACAGAGACGGCCAGTTCAGGGTGATGTGTATTGCCAGTTTTCCACCTCATGTAGCATTTGGCTTTTAAGTCAAAACGTTTAGGTTTGTGGGCAAATTGCGAACAAGACTAATCATTGTTTTCTTTCAATGCCTAGCTTTCTTCTTGTCCTTCTTACTTAAAAGCCAGATTTGTGGAGCGTAAGAGTCGAGCTGTCGACTGCTTTCCACCTGAGCTGTGGATATCTGCAGTTTCTCCAGAGTTAACATGGGCCTCTTGGCTGCTTCTCTGATTAGTTAAGGTGGATGGCCATGTTGGCTAGGTTTATACCAGTTCCTTCCTCTCTCTGCCTTCAGATGATGGATTGAGCAGTGCTTTTCTCCCCATCTGCTGCTGTGTTCCCTGGTCTCCATGATGCTGTTTGTTCGCTAATGTTCACTAACCAACCTCTGAGACCTTCATAGAACAGCTGCATCTATACTGAGACTGAGACTCAATTACAGACAGGTGGACCTGAGCTAGTTGGTTAGAGCTGGATCTTATTCTGCCGAGTCAGAGGGCTGGATGCAAATGTTAGCCACACTTTTCAGATGTTCAATATGAATCTGTACAAATGCAGTCACCCAAAATCCACTTCAGGACTTTATGAAATTAATGAAAAGATGCACAATATTCAAAGTGATGATCACTTAATAACTTGGGAAAGATATTGTTTTTGTATATATTTTCTATCTTTAAATAGATGCATACAGATATTCCTATATTTTTTATGTGTATGATCATAAGAAATCAAGTATATTTACATTTCTTTTTTACTCCTTTGCCTGTTTTCTTTGACAGCCATCGACATCATGTTCTCCACGACCAGAATGTTGATAAAAGGATCTGCATCCCGATGAACTACATCTCCCCTGATCAGGCTCCTTACACCGTCTGCAACAGCTCTTTGTCTGAGTACGGGGTCCTGGGTGAGCGGCACAACTGCTGACGGCTCTACTAACATCCTCAAATAATAGATCAACTGTCATTTTCTTCAAAAGCACTTCAGAGGATAGCAATTATGGGACAGGCTACACATTAGCCTTCTTTTATTACTATAGTGCTACGGTAAAAAGGAGATGCTTCAACATAAGGGTGTTCATTTTATCCCCTGTGTACAGGTTTTGAGCTAGGCTTTGCCATGGCCAGCCCCAACGCTCTGGTTCTGTGGGAGGCCCAGTTCGGAGACTTTCACAATACGGCTCAGTGCATTATCGACCAGTTCATCAGCTCAGGACAGGCCAAGTGGGTCAGACAGAACGGCATAGTGCTGCTGCTTCCTCATGGCATGGAGGGGATGGTAGGAACGACATAATCTGCCATGTTTTGGCCTTGTCTTCCTGACTAGTGTAAGACATCTTCATTTTGTCCTGCAGAACCACCTCACAGTCAGGACTTCTTCACTGTGTGCTTCTGTCCTTCTGCTCCAACAGCTTTTTAGGATCAAACTTGTTAAACTTTCTTAGTAGCTTCAGACTCCTGAATATAGACACAGTTTCCACGTGCAACTCTTTGTATTTGTTACCCATACCCAGGGCCCAGAACACTCGTCAGCCCGTCCTGAGAGGTTCTTACAGATGTGCAATGATGACCCAGATGTTTTTCCTGTAAGTTTGTCTCCCTACATACACATACAGCTGCAAAACACACATTATTATATATAATGTCCTAATTTGGTTCAAAGTCATGGGGTCCATTGATTGATAAATTACTTTATTTTGAGAAATTATCTCACACTCTAATATGTCATGTGATGTTAATCTGAGGCAGTTTTAACCAAATATTTAAATGTATTCTGTACTAGAAAATGACACCTTAGAATTGCCCTCAGTTTAGAATGGCTAAAAGTTTTAAAGAAAAGATTAAATTAAGATACTTTAATGTTCATTAAATCTACATAAAATGGAGAATTTTCTTCAGCATCTAGCAAAAAAAAGACCATATAAATAAATACTAAAATAGACTAAATACATAGCTAAAACAAATCGGTTGAATCCATGTTTCCACAGTCATCCGTGTTCCAAAAGAATTAAAAAACAGAAGAAAACAAGCATTTAAAAAGCAGTGTTCTCAGCAGGTTTGATGAACATAAATCATAATTCAGCATTATTTCAGCATTTATTTATAGGTGTCAGGATTGTAGAGGCGAGGACCTAGGCGGCAACGAGGCAGAGGCAGGCGCATGGGGTTAAACAAAAATATTTTAATGCAAATAAACTTACAAGACCTCAGGCAGCACGGGGAGAACACAGGAGGACGCAGAGGGTGAACACAGAATGACCCGACAACGGGAAAAACAAACAGAGGAACTTAAATACAGGTGCTAATCAGGGGTTCAACAGGTGAGGCCAATAAACAGAAACAAGTCCACAGCTCAGAGGATCCTGACAATAGGGGCCTAGTCATGTATTTTGATTGTAAAAATAAAGCAAGAAAAACATATACAGCTACTGTAAGAAAAGTCCAAGACAAACCTAATGTATAGGGTTAGGGTTGCTTAACCTCTTTCTTATTTGTCCATTGCTGCTCCTTGTTTATTCATTACACCAAAGTGCTTTGTTTTCTAACATATAGAGCCAAACAAAGTGTAAAACAGAAAATATATTAACTTAATTGTCAAACCTTTGTGACCAGAGTGAGCTACTGGTGTAGAAGCTCATGAAGTCATAGTACGTGACAAGGCCTCTTTAAAAAAGTTACTATGATATCAAGACCTTTTATTTTTAAAGATTTGATGAGTTGTTTTTAACAGCAGAACAACGATTCTTGTTCATTTAAAGAACATAAAGAAAATTTATTAAAGTAGATTTTTCTCAGAAACTCTCAGGGGACTTTGCGGTGCATCAGCTCTATGATTGTAACTGGATCGTGGCCAACTGCTCCACTCCTGCAAACTACTTCCACGTTCTCCGCCGACAGATCCTACTGCCCTTCAGGAAGCCTGTAAGTGACTCTCATCACTCAGCACGGAAGACCGTGTGATGCTTAGAGCTCATCATGTCCCTGTTCTCTCTGTTTTTGGAACAACAGCTCATTGTGTTTACTCCAAAGTCACTGTTGCGCCACCCAGAGGCCAAATCAAGCTTTGATGACATGCTGCCTGGTCAGAACTGATTTATTTAAAAAAAAAAAGTCCAGATGAGGCAAATGAAATTGAGGCTTGGATTTGTTTTATTCTGCCTTTCCTCCCACCAGGCACCCACTTCCAGCGCCTCATCCCGGAGGAGGGGCCTGCTGCTGTCAGCCCTCAGAAAGTGAAGAGGGTCATTTTCTGCACAGGCAAGATCTACTATGAACTCATCCGAGAACGCAAGAACAGAGGCATGGATGATGCTGTTGCTATTGTTCGTATCGAACAGGTGATTGATTCCACCTTCGCTCAAACAAACTGACTCCACTTGCAACTGATTAATATCACAGCATGAATATAAAATAGGTTCGTTGACAAGCAGCAGTTTCAAGTTTCATTTGTCTGACGCCGCAGCTCTCGCCGTTCCCCTTTGACCTGGTGAAAGCGGAGACTGATCGCTACCAGAATGCTGACCTGGTTTGGTGTCAGGAGGAGCATAAGAACCAGGGTTACTATGACTATGTGAAGCCCCGCCTTCGTACAACAATAAGTCGCACGCGTCCCATCTGGTAAGTTTTACATAAGCTGACTTTTCGCATCTTGCTGGGCGGGAGGCCACAGAAGCGTTTTGTAATTGTAGATTCGCAGGTATTCATACCGAACCATTCAGTACAGACCTCACAGGGCTGACCTGTCTAACAAGCAGTCACTCTCCTCCTCAGGACGATGCGCTCACATTTGTTGTACTTTGTGTAAAAAATAACAACTGAAAATTAGTGGACCATGATCATATCTAAAGCACTCCACACCAAAGCAATGCAAAAATGGCAAGTGATGATGCGGTGCAGGAGCTTGAATGCCAACTTCCTTGTTTTAATCAGTGTTGTGAAAAGGTTTGGAGTCCTCCCCAGTAAACTAGAGTGTTAGTAGAGAGTGAGGTGCAGCGTTTAGCAGCAGTATTGGAGGAATTGTGATAGACCAACACGGGGTGGTGCGGAATTGTGAATTGAAAGGAAAAGTATGGACTTCAAATTTTCTATAAATGAGGCTCTAAAAAGTGAGCCGTGCATTCATGTTCCATCATTTATAGTTTAAACCACTCATTTTATCACATTGTAGATGCAGATGTGATGTTGGAGAACACATTGCTGGGTCACACGAAAGGATAATTAGCCCAATCATTCTGACACGCTCATGTAACGCCGGTGTCCGTGCTCCTCCCTTCACTGTTTCCACTTGCTGGCTGCACATGCACACTTCTAGTGTTTATGTATCTGGTGAGCTTAGCGGCTAGGTTAGCGGTTAGCCGTTCATTGTATCTCCGCTGCTCTCACTGTAGACTGTGAACATGGCTGAGAGTCACATGAAGCAAACCGCGTTCATGTTCATGACAAGTAGAAAGAAATTAGACCAGAGTGGATTTGGGAGATTTTTAAGACGCGATCCCCCTGAAGTTGTGCATGCACAGTTATTCAAAAAGGGACTTGGGGAAACTTCGGGAAAAATCGGCGACCCTAGCTTTAAGATAATCTTAAGAGATGTTCCTCCTGTGTGTGATGTGTTAAGAATGATTGGGTCTGCTTGGAAATGACGTCAGGACTGCTCCAACCTCAAATCAGGGATATTCAACAGGTTGGATTATCTTGCCCCGATATCCTAGCATGTATGGTGTCCCCCGAGGACAAACGAGCAGGCAGCCTGTTGAATGTAACCTGTAGCCAATCAGAAAGTGAGGTGAGGGTAAACCAGGGGGGAAAAACACAACTCACCTTTATATCATAGTGTAGCAAACATAGAGCCCCTGGTTGCACTTTCCCTTTTGGAAAGAATGGGAGCTGCAGGCTGTAATAAATGGAAATAAATGAAAATCTGTAAAGAATTGATTGATATTCTCCATGCATTCTGACTGAGCTCAATTTATTTTTTTGCAAAGAAAAAATAGCTAAAATGTTCTCGATGTGGTTCTACAAAGTATCACACCAGGAGGATGAATAGAAATGCAAGCCACACTTTTCAGATTTTTTTATTCTATTTTAATAAACTTATACTATATTCTTCCTCCACCTCACAAATTCACGTGACTTTGTGATCGTCTGTCATGCACCATCCCAACAACATGGACATAACGTGACAAAACGGGGGAAAAGTTTTACTGCCATCAATAATTTTGAAAGGTTCTCTATAAGGAAAGCGACAAGAGTCACAATTTACAGGATTTCTAACACCTGATGGATAAGGTTAAACAGTTTACTTAGGTTTTAGCAAATATGCAAAAATACAAGTTATTTAGTTCTGTATTGAATTTTATTTGTGCTCCTTTTTTATACTCATTTTATAGTGAGAAAGATGCTTTTTAGCTTTGAACAAGGCCTTAAGAGAACTATTTTGTTCAAAGTGGATGAACCGCTTTGGGTTTTAAACAGGAATATGAGGTTACCTGTAATTGCTGCCTTGCCTGGTATCTTTGAGCCTCCTCACTAGCAACGTGTTGGACTGAAAAAGGCAATGTCATTGGAAATGTAAGTAACTTCACCGTAAGGTTTAACTGTGCCGTCTGTTTGTCTGAAGGTATGCGGGTCGTGACCCTGCAGCAGCTCCAGCGACCGGAAACAAGCACACTCACCTCATGGAGCTTCAGCGTTTACTGGGCGCAGCATTCGATCTGGATAGCTGTCCAGGGAAACTGTAACATCCAGTCTTCAACGGACCCGCCTGCTGGGCCTCAGGGTCCCGATACGGCTCAGACTTTACCGACTGTTAACACTGTTACCATGAAGGCGTTGTGTTCACAGTGAGGGACAGCACAAAAGAAAACCACACGATTACCTTGCACTGAATGAATGTTCAAGACAAGTTTTAATTTGCTTTTATTTTACTATTCTACTGATATTCATTCTTTTTTTTTCCTTTTTTTGGGCCAAATATTCACTGGTATACAAAATAACTACTACACTACAACCACTACTATAGCAATCACAAGTTAAGGAATATTTAAATATTAAAGGAAAGTTGGGGGGGAAAGCTCAGATAGTCTGGAAACAGGGCAGAACGTTTCAAGTACCAACCAATAAAAATCAAAATTCTTTCACTGAGGTTGTGATGAAAAAAAATTAGATGGGAAAAAAATAACTATATACGTGACATTTTAGAAGCTAGTCAGAGATAACTTATTGAAACCTATTTTGTTTGAGAATTAGCTAGCCCGGTCTGTGGTATGTAGGTGCAATGATTAGAGCGCCATTATATCTGTCCTGTTCTCCCTGAGGTTTAAGTCTTTTAATGAAGATTGTCCGGCTATCTGAAGCATAACCATGTGCTCCCCCTTCCTCACCTGTTGCTGTGCTGTCGGTGGCCTGTACGTTTCTGCTTACATGAAGCACCAGTTGGGCTGTAAATCATGTTATGGAAACTAAGGGCTGTCCGTCACTCTCACTGAGGTAACATTGTTTTAAGCTCCATGTCTACAAAGCAGCCAGCTACATGTTGCACTAGGGCCCACAGCAGGCTAATGCTAATCAGTCAGTCTGCTTGCTAGGCTCCAACTGTTAGCCTGCTACTCTGTAAAAATCACAATGAAACGATCAAATTCTGCAAACTAAACTTGCTTACTTAAGACCATGCTACTAAAACTAGCGCTTTTCATTTTCCAATGAAAGTTCTCTGCTTCTTGAAAAAAATCTGCTTAAAAGGACCTGCTGTATTCTGACACTACGTTTAAATTTCATCTCACTACTGACGAATAAAGTAAAACTTAATTCCTAATTTTCTAAATATCGTTTAGCTGGGGGGGAAAAATCGGTTGGTAAATCTATCATGGAAAAGACTGACCGACCTGTGGTCTCCCGCTCACCATGTGTGCACATCTATATCTGATAAATGGTATCGCTGCCACTGTTAAAATAATATTTAATATCTAATTTTAGCAGGAGAGGGATAATTTTTTTGCTGTTCTGAATGGTATCTTGTCATGTTATATATTTTTATTTTAAGGTTGTTGTTTTTTTACCATCAAATACCATCAAATGTTGGTAATTTTATTTTGTGTTATAAAAACCTAACACTGGATCAGGGATTATTTGACACACTGAATTTATGTAGCTGAAAGACTTTTTAAAACACAAATTTATTTTATTAGCAGTTCAACATTTTAAGCAGCCTCTGAGTGCCAAAGTCAGGCTTAACAGGCTTCTGAAATTCTCCCAGATCCACTTCTCTCTTCTTTTTTTCCAGTCCAAGCTGATCTCTTGTCACCATCCTGAAACGTGGCTCTTTAACTTGTCGGACAGAAGCAAGTACTTCAAAACATAGCCCATTTCTATTTAAACTGCACAGAGTTGATGACGATGCCGGTAAACATACACTTTCTGAATTTAAGCATGTATTTATTTTCGTATGGTGCTGCCTGTAATACAACCAAATAAAATCATCTTTATGATTGTTGTTACAAAATAATCTTCACATTGTCTGTTTGATTATCATTTAGCTGAGATAGCAAGGCTATCAAAGCTGTACAGTGTGTTAATTTGGTTTAATCTGTAAATCATCTTAGCAGTTCATCAAAAGACATCGGGATAAAAGACGATATTACAGTCCACCTACAGTACGGTACAGATAGAACTAAGAAGAAATTAGGAGCCATTTAGCAGGAGCAGCCAATATTCAGAGGCATTTAGTGATGGAGTACTTGGTGATTCAGGCTCTGGCAGAGTCCAAGAACACTGAATGAAATTTGAAGCCTTGGTTAATCATTGTCCACTAGCTTAATGCCCTGATTCCCATTGGAATATTATTTGCTTTCTCCTTCATCTTTATTATATAGTTATTTCTCCAGAGTTTCGTGCAAACAGAGCAGAGTTGCTCAGAGCAGACTCTGGATGTGTCTGATGGTCTTTCTGAGGAAGTCAAACAGACCCTCACGTGAACTTCCTGTTCGACGTTGACCACAGTAATATTCCAGATGTTCGTACAGCTGGCCTGAAAGAGGCAGACAGGAAATGCAATCACTTTTAGAAAGCAGTAAATTAAATGTTTAATATTAAGAGCTTGAAGTTCGTACCCTAAGTTAGAGAAATCACTTAAGATTTATGGATGACATAAATTTCCAACAGGGATTTCCAGAAAATAAAACTAGATGAACTTGACCAGAGATCTTTTTATATTACTGATTAGTGTTTTTGCTCATATGGACGTGTTCAGAAGAATAGCAGTCCTGCTTCACTAAGAAGATCAAGGACTGTTTTAGGAAGAAATAAAATCTCAGCTTGACAAATATGTTCCTAGCAGGCATAATAGATAAAAGCAACAGATCCCCCAGCCATCACAAGCATTCTGCTGGTTCTGTGTAACCCAAACGCTAAGTTAAAGGGATCTGTTTAATACCTTTAAGCCCAAAGTTATTCATCCCTTTTTCATTTCATTTTCATTCAACCAAGATGTTGAGACAGGAATCTCTCGCCCATCAATCTTAACATTTATACCCTTGTTTTTTTTCTTCAAATTTGTGTTTATCAAAGCCTTCAGAATTACAAATGATGGGCAGAGTAAACCAAGCAGCAACAAATTTCATCAGAAAATAGTTTACACATTGAAAAGAAACATATACTGAAGGGTTAGAATCTTTTGTTTTTCTTAAAATCACCCAATCCAAAAAAAAACCATAACTATAGGACACTCTACAACTTATTTATGATAAATGACTTGTACTTGTATAGGGCTTTAATTAGTCCAATGAGCACAAAGCACTGTACACTACAATCAGTCATTCCCACCTTGACGGTGGTGAGCTATGTTAGTACCCACAGCTGCCATGGGGCAGACTGACAGAGGTGAGGCTGCCATACATCGGCACCACCAGCACTGATGCAGGTGAAGTGTCTTGCCCAAGGACACAACGACAGAGACGGTGTGGGCAGTGGATCGAACCGGCAACATGACAGTTACAGGACGAACCCCCCAACTCTTGTGCCTCCGTAACACAGATGAGATTCGAGACTGAGTTAATAATGGTTCCCACACACCTTCAACCTTCTCTAACTGTCCGTTTATTCTGTGGCTCATTCGTTCATATGAGGCGGTCTCACACAGAGTAGTACACCAGTCCGTGTAGGTAGGGTTGTGTTGTCCTTTCCAGTGTCTTCGTACGACTCTCTTCACAATGGTGACAGCAATTTTAAGCCACTGTAGTCTTTTCCTTCCTATTCTGCCATTATGCTCCAGACCATTAAGGAGGCACAATGTGGGCGCCGGGACTAAACTGCAATTTAAAATGTTGATCTTTGCCTTTATGCCAATAAGAGGTCGGACTTGGGCACAGGAGAAACATATGGAGCATATCTGGCATTTGTTTGCGTCGCCAGCATTTATATTGGTGTTAATTATATTTATACGCTTCTTGATAATCAGCGGAAATGTATTAAGTTGAAAAAACGTCCGAATGTTGGCTGATCAGTGGAACTCTGATACACTGAAGAAAGCTGTACTCAGATCAGTTTTAGAATACGTCTGTAATGTAAGAAAAAGGAAAATACGAAGGGGTGTGAATAAGTAGCAAGTGTTGTCCCTTGATCTCTTTCACAGCTGACATGTTTTAGGCTTTTGGTGTTTTTTTCCCCCAGTTTTTAGTTCACTGCTACAGATCATTACTGATTGATGCTTTTAGAACCACTGCCTCTTGATTCGTATTCTGTTATATCCATAACCGAACCATGCTGCAGGCTTTTAGACTAGCATAATCAGTGAGGCTTTAACAGCGCTTGTGTAATGAAACCTCACTTGTCTTGGCTGCATGTTTCAGAGGGAGGAACTAATTTGATCCAACTTATAAGTGAATAGCCTGAAGCTGAAGCCTGGGACTGCTCTCAACAAGACAAAGTGTTAGGAGGTTGATCATAAAACTGACTATAATAAAGTTGAATCAGCACACAGACTTCATCATAAAGAAAATCACATCATCTGCGCTTTTATGGGGTTTTTTTCTTTTCGTTTTGAGATCAGAATAAAAGTATTTTTCCCACTTTTCATCTTCATCCATCCTTCCACTGTCTATTCCTGCTCTCTCCTATCTGGCCCAGTCACAAATGAATGGTCAACACAGTACCATAGTTAGTCTAGTTAAAGCTCACCGCTATCTTTCGCCATGTTGTTGGGTTTTGACCCATACTGGATGTGCAAAATCAATACATCTGAAATGTGTCAGATGATACGGTTTTAGATTTAATTGTTGTCTGGGTTCTTCAAATTAGCCTAAAATGACTGAGCAACACAAAAACAACATCTGTTCCTCGTGACGAAAATGTTTCAGCAAAAACATGCAATTTTTATCCCCACATAAAACGCATTCTTATATGTGAAGATTTCATCTTGAACAACTAGGCATCAAGTTTTAGTTTGGTCCACCAGATGGCGACACTTCTCCCTTTAAAGGATGCTTGGAAATGTCAGACTTATTACTGTTGCTTGCTATTGAAATAATGTGTGTTTCGCTACGGAAATTTGATAAAGGTGTGTTTGTAAAGAAACCTTGTGTCTTTTAGTAAAGAGACAGCTGGTAAACATACTGGCCTTTAAATGGTTAAAATCACAGAATGTAAAAATGTAATATTAACTATTTATAATACAATGCCAGGTCAGTTAAACTTGTGGAGTATTGATCTGGTCATGTCAGTAGTAGAGGAGGTTGTTAATCGGTGTCAGCTGTTCTGGTCTTAATGAAATTAACAACAGGTCCAGGAGGCAAAGAGATGAGCCCAAAACTAGGACTCAATCTGAACACCCTTACAGAGCAAAGAGTCTGTGTCAGCGGTCGCAATTATAAGTGCTGTCTGAATAGTGCAGTCTGTAAGAAAGGACGTAGGAAAAGGAGCCTGTGTGCTTCCCTCCAGCAGCTAGTTTTCCTTTAGGTATCCCACAATTCTTTGCGTGACATGGAAATCAAGGAAGATGTCCAGAGAGGAGTGAGCGCGCACCCTGTAGTTCATTTTCGGAAGACTGTAGTTCTGCATCTGACTCACACCATCCATGTGCGTTTCCATCACGTAATGATGCCAGAGTTAAAGGCTGTCCGAATTCGCAGTCTGAAGCTCCTTTCCTCTCCACATTAGAGTTTTTACTGTTGACCCCATGAAAGGCCAAGGAGCAGGGGGCTATTATTAAGGGTATTCGGATGGAGCCCAGGAATAGTTCTGCAGGTGAAGGCCATACACTTTTTTTCCCCTCATCATGTTTTTATACTGCATTTCACAAGGTAGCATTTAACCAGGGTCAGAGTCACTACTGGTACTATGAGGTGATACCTGGACCCACCAGGAGGGAACATCAATAGGGGCCATTCCCAGAAGGCTTGCTGGGTCTTCCAGCACGGTGCCAAGAAATACCAGGAGACTGGCAGTACCTGCTCCTTTGTGCAAAGAGGAACAGGATGGGTTCTGCCAGAGCTCTACAGAGTGACCTGCAGTGGGGCAGCTGCATGAATCCACACGACACAGACTTCCTGAGGGGGGCCTGAGGTCCCGTCTTCTTCTAGTAGGCCCTGTGCTACTAGAAGAACACGGGCCCTCAGGCCCCCTACCAGTCCTGGTCGCCACTTCGACAAAGATTTTAACATGTCTCACCAACTGTCATGTTCTGTGTGACGAGCAGGTGGTAGATGTGTTGCAGATCTCTCCTCAGATCCTCGTCTCCGAATGTGAAGAAGGCCAGACCTCTCCTGGCCTTTGCTGCTGCCATCAGTTGGATCACAGCTGCACACGAACAGACGACATCACTCAGTCACGCTGTGAGATGCAACTCATGCTGCCTGAGCTCATTTAGTTGCCTTGGCTCTGAACTCTCAAGAAATTGCTTGTATGACGCAGGATCTGTATCGACATCACTTCCTCTCTGTGTTCGGTGGCCAGATCTTCTAAAGTCAGTACACTGAACCTCTCCACATGTCACGGTACCCCACAACCTTCAGTGTATTTTGTTGGGATTTTGATTGAAAGACCATCACACAGTAGCGCATATTAGTAAAATGGAAGAAGAATAAAACGAAATAAAAATCTGAGGCTCTGATCTAAAGTGTGATTTTTTTATTTTATTTTTTTATTCAGTCACCCGCTGAGTCAATTCTTTGTAGAACCACATTTGGCTGAAAATACGTCTCCAATGGTTTGTCTCTACCAGCTCTGAACATCTACAAACCATTGTTCTTTGCAAAATAGCTGATGCTCGGTGAGATTGGACAGATGGTGTCTGAGAACATCAACGCTGAAATTTTGCCACATATTTCTAATTGGATTTAAGTCTGGACTTTGACTAGGCCATCCTAACAAATATGTTTTGATGTAAATCTCTCCATGGTAGCTCTGGCTGTTTGTTTCCTGCTGGGGGGTCAGCCTCTGCCCGCTTGGCTGCTCGTCTAACTCAACCTGTCAGAGAAGGTGGGCGGGAGTTACACACAGGCTGATGTCCATTTACTTCTTAGGTGACGGCAGTTGGTTGCACTGGATTGTAATTAGCGCTACTTGAGTAAAGGAGGCAGAATACAAACGCACGTTATATTTATAGGTTCGTTTTATTCCACTTCCTAATTATGAAATATCCAATAAGATCCCAATAAAACACAACTGAATTTATGGTTTTAATGTGTAAAATGTGCAAGAGTTCAAAGCCTGAATACTTTCTCATGGAGCTGTAATAATGACCCAAGTCAAAAACTACAGATCCCACAACGGTTTCCTACAAAGTTTACCTTTGAGTTGTTTGTCTCCCCTGAAGGCGCCACAGCCCCACTTTCCTGTAGCGATGTCTGGCTCTTTGTCGCCGTAGTGGCCTCTAAACCCACAGTAAGCCTTTGTAAACACACACAAAGAGCTTGAAATCTAAAAACCATTTAACTAAGAAGACAACATCTGCAACACATCTGCTCAGGTTTGGCCTTACTGGGACCATCCTGAATGTTTCAGTGGGATGAAAGTCTAAAACCCTCCTCTGCATTCAACCGAGCAACCGAGATGTTCTGGCATGAGCGGCAAACACAGAGGGCAGCCTAACCTTACCTTGTTCAGTTCCCGTCTCACACTGGCCCTGCTGTACTGATCACTTTGATTTTTGAAGTTTAGCGCATCGATGGCCAGAATCTGGCGCTTCAGCCGACGCCACTCATCCCTGCGAAAATAGTTTGAGGAAGTCAGAAAACCAGAACAGATTAAAAAAAAAAAAAAAAAAAAAAAAAAAAAACATTCTCGTTGTGGTTTTAAACAGACGCAGGTCCTGCTCACACCTTTGGAGGTGATCGTCGTAAGGGCCCAGCCACTCGAAGCTGTCACTGAAACCAGAGTAACAGCTGTACTGCTGCGCACCTGAGGAAGAGACACGACGAAACACAAGATGACACAATTCAGGTCTGACGCGCCAAAGGACTGATGAGACGTCTGCAAATGTGGGTTTCAGAAGAGAGGCTTAGGAATTTTCAGGTTTTCGGCAAATCAACAGCAGCTCTGGGAATACTGGGACCGTTCAGAAACCAGTGGAGTTTATTTCCTGCAGTGGGTCCTTTAGTTTATGGAACAAAATATGTTTGCGGGAACGAAATATGCAACAAAACACTTTGGCTTTATAATATACTAATAACTCTACCTTTATTTATGTGAGGTGATGATATTATGTACATTTTTTATAATAAATTAATCCATTTTTTACAGTGCCTTTTTAATAAATAGCTCAAACTGTTTCGCATTCTGTAGCCTTACAGACAAAAACCTTGATGTATTTTATTTTAATTTAATGTGACAAACCAACAAAAAGTGTTTTACAATTTATTTTCCCATTACAAATCTGAAAAGTGTGGCATGCATCTGTATTCAGCATCATGAACACCTACGGACACGCCTCCACCATGAGACATGGCGGCGGCAGCATCATGCTGTGGGGATGTTATGCTTTAGCAGGGAGAAGGAAGCAGCTAAATACATGGTAATCCTGGAGGAAAACGTGCTAGAGGCTTCCAAGAACGTAAGACTGAGGCAGAGATGCATCCTACAGCAGGACGACAACCTGCCAGGGCTGCGATTGAATGGTTTAGGTCAAAGCATGTGATGGAATGGCCCAGTCAAAGTCCAGACCTATATTCCTTTAAAAAATCCGTGGCAAGATAGTGGTAGATTAAATTTACTGATTAGGTCATACTAAAGCCATTTGGTTGAACAGAATTTTATTTTAGACCCATCAGAGTAAAGGGGGCTGGATAAAAATGGCCATCACATTTTCATTTATCAAAAAGTGTGGAAACCATATTATATTTTCCTCCCCCACTACAGTTGTGCACAACCTTGGGTCGATCGATCACATACGCTTTCAAGAAAACACACAGAAACGCGTGGACGTAATGTAAAACTATAGGAAACAAATGTTGAGTAGTATAAATACTGCATTATTTACATCCGAAACTCCTTTGATTGCTTTTTTTTAGCTTTGCTTCAACGACGAGAGATTTATCATTTCTACTTTTATTTCTTTTATTTTTACAAATGTTGTTTCCCACTTCCTGTCATTCAAAGAAAATGGTTGGTATTTTTTGAAGACTTCCAATACTTAGAAAACTGCTAATGTCTGACATTGTAACATAATACATTAGTCGTTTCATTTCATTTCAACCTGTAATGATGAGGCACTCTTTGTCGTCAAGTCTCTCTGTAAAGAGACGAGAGACGATGAGCTCTGGGTTCATGAGGAACAGGATCTCTTCCTGAACCAGACCGGAGTCCAGGACACCCCCGCCTATCCAGCTGGCAGCAAAGTCCACCTGCACACACACACACACACGCCACCAGTCACCCAATCGGCTCTGGATGGAGACGGCTGTGGGTCACCTCAACTGTGGACCCCCTCTCACCTGAAGCATCCCCGTACCTTCATCCTCGATACTGCCCTGGGACGTAACGTGCAGCTTTTGCAGGGTGTCTTTGCACCTACAAGAAAACACAGGTTCATTCAGAGGTCTGGACAGCACACACCAAGCTAAAAATCCTTCAACCATTACAAGCTGCTTCTGCTATTTGGACTCGACGTAAAGACATGAACAACACGGCTGCCTTTAAGTCTTTTCTTCCTCTTATGCCAGTTTGATATTTTTACATGTGCTTCCTGGATTACATAACTTAAATGCACATTTATTGAATCTGCATGTAACACATACCTTCTACAACGTGTCAACTTAAAGCTGACTTGTGTTTAAATTCACTCTTTTCTGCTTATTATCATTTCAGCATTTGGCCCATAGGTCTTCATCAGCAGTTAATTTTGGTTAAACAGAAACCCAACTAGTTTCCTACACTTTAAACCAGAGAGCCTTACCTGTCACTGCAGAAACTAGGAAGCAACACTTGTAACACGTGTGTCACGTTTGGCAATGACATATACATATTTTACAAATTTGAAAGCTTTAGATTTTAAGGTTTCTCGTTGCTTTTACACGAACTTGCAGAAGGAGCAGATGTATGTTGGTTGATTGGAAAGGGTTCATCAGCCGAAAAACTTTACTTAAAGGAGAAGTCCGGTCAAAATCAGAATTCAAACTGCTGAAAGTACTTTAAATATAAAACTACTACATACTGTGCAAAAAATTATAAGTTTTTTTAATTAATAATAATTCTCATTTAATCATGTTTATGTGGAGGAATCCATCTTGGTCAAGAATAGTACTGTCACCTCCCATTTTTTGACGTCACTCGGCGGACCCGCTGTTGAGCAAGTTTCAACGCTCTGTTTGTCACGGCGCACTATTTTCCAAGATCAAACTCAGTCGGGTCCTACAGTATATATCTATACACGCGTGTGTGTGTGTGTGTGTGTGCGCGCTCCGCGCAGCACGGCTTTGCCGTGTGTGTGTGACCAAGATGGACACACACACACACACACACACACAGCGGAGGAGAGATCGCTGAAGTGACTTAAATTAGCTGATTATTATAGTATAAGTATTAAAATATAAGAGCATTCCAGCACATGCTGGGCTGAGCACGGCTTTGCACCGGCGCTGCAGCTGAGCGCGCGCACACACACACACACACACACACACACACACACACACACACAGAGCGGAGGAGAGATCGCTGAAGTGACTGTGTTGAAATAAGCAATGTTTTTTCCTCTTTTACCAGTTGTGTTGGAACATCCGATGGCCATGCACGTGGGCATTGTTGCTTCAGCAATAGCTCTTGGGAATGTCAGCGGTGAAGTCCTCTGGAAATCCGAAATAATTATTGATGATCGCAGCTGTGTAGACCGGCTCCTATTGACTTTGCATGGAAAGCGGAGAGAAATACTGTCGCCGCTTCCGCTCTTCCACGTCGCAGGATGTGATGTCAAACGCCCCTTACTGCCCATATTTGGGCAGTCATGTCAGCCCCCATACACAGTGATTCAGACGACAATTTATGTTTTTATTTTCTTATTGATTAAAGATAAGTTCATTAAATAACCACAAATGTATTAGTTTTAGTTATAGCTAATGATACCCTGATTTTTCCTTGTTGACCGGACTTCCCCTTTAAAGGAGCATAGTGTGAGTTCCAGGACATCTGCCCCCTCTGGTGACAAGTTGAAATGACACCAGTGTTGTGCACGTACATGGGAGAAGAGGCATAATGTCTTCTCAGGTAAGGAAGTTATAAATATTGAAGTTAGCCTGTGTTCTCTTGCTAATTCATCGATTATGTCAGAGACTCGACAAAGTAGCCAGATGAACGAGAGCAGCGCAGAGCAGCGCAGAGCAGCGCATCACACCCTCGCACCCGCCCAGAGGATTTGGCTCGAATCACTCTCCCATCGTCTGACTAATCCAGCCTATAGAGGCAACTGAGGTAAATAGGATAAGTCATTTTACACATCGGGCAATTGTAAGGTCATGTATGGGAAAAAATAATAATAATATCGTCACCTTCGTAAAAAAAAATTGTCCTAAGTCATTTTTTTCAGGTTTTTCAGAAAACACACAAAATAATACAGAAATAAGTTATTAAGTTGATTAAGGCAACAACAACAAAAAATTGGCAACCAATGACTTGTCCCTTATTCTAGAAAGGTGCCGATGTTTAACTTGCAAAATATGCACTATGCACCTTTAATAACACAAAGAAAAAAATCTTCCTGTATTTTTCCCAAGAATTTAAAATGATGAGCTAACTTCTTCTGAGTATAGCACGGGGTCAGCACAGGGCGGAGCTGTGAAAGAGTCCTCTGCAAAGCCTTCTCTGTCTAATTAGTAGACTGAATGCGACAAGAGGGGAGTCATTGTCGACCTAAAGAAACGGTGCAGCCAGCAACACTTTACATGCAGGAACCCCCTGGTGTGATTGTTGCAGCTGAAAGCGTAGGAGGTTTTGGGGGCAGCAAAGTGTCCAAGAAGCACCGGGACTGTCACTTACTGAGGAGTGCTCCACCAGTGCAGAGCCTGCTCACCACTGGCAGCAGAGGGCATACCAGCATCTTACGCCACTTTTCAAGGTAAACAGCGGTCAACAAACTGTGATCAACCAGAGACATCAATTTGACAACAATGGGTCACCATCAGCCAGGTGCTTTCCAGAACACTACAGAGATTTATCGAAGTTATTTAGAAAGACCAAAGCTAAATACTGACTCCTATAAGCAGCATGTGGTCTTTATGAAAGCCTGTGAATCTCCCCACTGAATCAAATGCTGCTAAATAAAGTCGCAGTGTGTCTAAATAATTTGTTGTGTATTAATGGTGGTTTTCATCGTAAGAAAGTTCAGATGTGTTTTAAATAAGGCATCACCTTTCCCAGTTAGGTACGTCTGCGTCACCGAGGCAACGCCTCTCAAACGTCACCAGTCCGTCCGGTTTAGATTCTGCAGAGAATTCACCAGCAGATAGTTACAAGCTTCCTGTGATATGTCTCACAAACACAAGGCCCCGGCTATGCACTCACGCTCATCTGTCACCACGTTAAAGTACTGCAGGAGGGCCATGAACTTCTGGTTCTTCCGCTTTGACCAGTTTCCAAACAGTCTGTGATCAGGACAAAGAAAGAATAAAAAATAAACAATCAGTACGACTTTAAAAAAAAAAAAAAACAAGATGTGGGGAACAAAGGATCCTGGTTTTGCTGACCTGCTGAAGTTTATGGACGGGTAGTTGTGGTATTCTGCGTCGGAACGGGTGGCGTTGCGGTGAGGGAAGGTGCAGTAGAAAGCGTTAGCGAGCAGACATGAAATCTGTTCCTGGGACAGAGTGATGGAGGCAGGACGATGGCGCTGAAGCAGCGGGATGGCCTGAACCCACAGATACGCATCATCACACTTACAGCCATTATCCAATCACATTAATCACACAATGAATCTTGTGATCACAATGACCCTGTACTGGTTTTAATTTCTCCTATACAGGCAGCTTAGGCAGACACTGCAGTGGGTCTGGCTGCCTTACAGCGTCAGAACAGATTATCGCTTAAAATGCAGATGAGTGAAACGGCCCTAGGACCGAAACAGAAAGGTCTTGCTTTCATTAGTCCTTAAAATGTTGCAGGACTTCTCTCCAGGTCAGTCAGCGTGTTATCTGGCTAATTGTGACCTCTTCAGTACGTCTGTTAAACAACCAGAGGGCTTCTTGCTTAAATGCCAGTGGTAGCACTGAATACAAATGGCCTTTTTACCGGCATGTATGGATGATAAACATTATATTACATTAAGTCATTTGCACTATGTGCAATATTACAATGACAACCATACCTTTGTGTACACTACCATAACTGAAAGGGGACAATGACCTAAACTTGCAGACTTGCTTTCAGCTCTTTTATATGAGACAATGATTGTTCATGAAACTAAAGTCTCAGACCACAAGTCTAGGTTGAGTCTCTGCTCGAAAAAGGAAAAACAAGTCTGATTCCAATCTGAAGTGTGACTTTAGTCTAAGCCTCAGACTGGAGTCTCTGTCGAATTCATGCTTTGATCCTTGCTAATGAATCACTTAAAGTAGCTTCCAGTGGTACCTTCTTGACTTGTTCAGGCAGCTTCAAGGCCAAAGCAGCAATCTTCGGAAAAAGCTTTTCAAAGTGATTTTGTAAATTTGGGTTCATCTAGGAAGAAAACATAATGCATTTCTCATCACCAAGGGGTTTAAACGCTCACAAAACTCATCAGGTCAGTTTAAAAGGTGACCACTGACCTTCACACATTTGGCTAGTGCATCGAACGACCACTCTCCTTTATACTTGGGGTTGTATTTGAGGATAGCTTCCTGATGGAAGAAAACTGACTTGAAGCATGAGTTGGGTGGAACACCTTAGGCTGAAGACTACAGACAGTAATGGCTCCAACTTACCTCCACCTCCTCCACGTTTGCTGCTTTCTTACCGGCCAGAGCACTAAGCTGCTTGGAGATCAGCTTCCACCTCGGCACAGGGCCGGATCCAATCTGCAACATTATTTACATATAAACATATTAAAACATCTGCTTTGTTTCACAACAATCTGGAAATTGGAGGACCGAATTAAACAAAATTTCTCCCTTTTTTAAACCTAAGTCAGGCAGCACTTCAATTACATTTTATTTACATAGCGCCAATTCACAACAAGTCATCTCAAGGTACTTTACAATGTCAAATTCAATCAAATCAGACAGATTGGTCAAAAAGTTTCCTCTCTAAGGAATCCTAGTAGATTGCATCAAGTCTTGACAAGCAGCATTCACTCCTCCTGAAGGAGCGTAGAGCCACAGGGACAGTCGTCTGTATTGTCCATGGCTTTACAGCAATCCCTCATACTGAGCAAGCATGAAGTGACAGTGGAGAAGAAAACTCCCCTTTAATGGGAAGGAAAAATCTCCAGCAGAACCAGAACCAGCGTGAACAGTCATCCGCCTCGACTGACTTCGGGTTAGAGATTAGGGGTGGGCGATATATCGAATATACTCGATGTATCTCGAGTTTTCCTCCGCGTGATAGTTAAAATGGCTTTATCGCGACCATCGAGTGTAAATTTTCATAGCAAGATTGAGCCGCTGTATTTCATTCACTGTGAGTTTAGTTTTTCCAACATGCTGTGAACGCATCACGAACCCGTGCGCTTACTTACATTGACGAGACGGCGAGAACTATGGTGACAGCATTTCAGGCCGTGGTTTGGATTTCCCAAGAAGGACGTCGAACAAAATGCGGTAATTTGCAAAACATGCCATAACACCATTGCCACAAAAGGTAGCAGTAGCACAAATTTATTCCACCTAAAAAGTCATCCAGTGCAAAATGAAGACTCTTGTAAACTCCGCGTGTCGATCCCCTCCCCCCCCACCCCCACACACACACACACACACCGAAGGGAACTTTAATTAAACTAGCCATAAAACTGTTGAAACTGGCGTCTTCTTTTGCTAAATCCCATATGACAGAAAAGAAACGTTTGTTTAAAATTTCCCAGCACCTAAAGAGCAACGGAAATATTTTTGAGATGCTCTGAATATGTAGCTGCGACTGGTCAGTTGATTTTATAGTCACAATATAAGCTTTTGTTTTTGGGATTGTCACATTTTTATGATACCTTTTATTTCAGGTTTATTTTGTGTCAGATTTTTCCTTGGTGTTCTTTTTGGCCGCTGGGATGTTCTGTTTTTTAAGAGATATACCAATGCAACTTTAGGCACTATGTGGCTAAAAACATTTGTTTTTCAAGGTTATTTGAACATATCGTGATATATATTGTGTATCGTGATATAGCCCAAAGATATCGTGATATTAGATTTTCTTCATATCGCCCACCCCTAGAGATTAGAGACAATGTGTGGAAATGGGGTTATGCGTTGTAGTTATAAGCAGTCAGTAACTTACCTGCAGCAGACATCAGTCAAAAAAAGATCAGTTTAGAATATTCAAGCCAATTTCTGCCACTTCTAACTACTGCAAGTATAAACTTCCCATCTGCACTAAAGTTGGTGTACAGGATGTTTTGTAAAAGGCGATGTGAGATGATGAAAGAGTTAGTAAGAGCTAGAAAACAGGTAGCATATCCTTTGAGTTCTATATAAAGAGAGAAACATGAAGGTGTTTAAATGTAATCTTCTCTGTTTCATTTCAGGAACTGCTGGATAATTGTTCACTATCAGGACCTTCACTGCAAAGCAGGAGCTAAAAGTAAGTCAAATTTTAAAATAAGATTATCTGCCATTGGAATATGAATTTTGCACTTAGACAAACTTTATTGTCTTTTTGTGTGCACAGAGTGCATACAAAATGGAACAACTCATTTCCATCATCTTATTTAAAGTACAGTATATATAATTATCATATTTTTGTGGTCAAAACAATCATTCCAATCAAATCAAGGACAAATACACTCATTTCAAGAAAATTCTACTTGTTTTCGCAGTGTTTGATTTGACGTTTTACCTGCTTTACCTTTCGATTTGGAATTTTTGTTCTTTGCTGAATGTCAGCTAATATTTCTTATTTGTACAAGATGTTTACCCTGGAAATACATTTGTGATACAGAGGATGGTGATTCAATTGAGATTTCAATAATTATTGATCCCAAAAAGAAATTAAATGAGCAACGTGTTTCAATAATCAACACATGCTCACACAGGGGCCAACGACATCATTGAGGCCCTCGTCTGATCTTTTCCTGATGTAAATCCTACTCTGTTCTAAATGGACAGGTTTACCTGCGGTACATAACATCTCCTATCCCCTTCTCAGCAGCTCATAAAACATCAGGGTGGCCTGTGAAACACCAGTAATACAGAAAAAAGACTGAAAGACCGTATATGAAACTATGTAGAAGTGACCTAATTAATTCTTCACCTTGAGTTTCATTTGACCCACTTGGAACTCTGGTTTCGGTGACAAGCTGGCGGGTGAACACGGCATCTTGACAAAGCTACTGTGCCACAGGTCTCTCCCTTCCTGCGGAAGGACCCTCCCATGGCTAAAAGCATTCACCTGAAAAACAAGCAGAAGAGATATTACTTTTTCAAGAAGATTGCTCTGTTATTTATTATTGAGCAACACCAAGCCAACTACAAGAAGAAGACGCATGAAAGATGCCGAGTCCTCGGCGCATCCAGGAGAAACTGGTCTACTGACCTGGGTGAGGCAAGGCGAGGCGAGGCGAGACCATTTAAACATTTAAGAACAACAAAAAAAATCTTTAAAAAAAATAAAAATAAACATTCAAAAGCACAGTGCCCGATATGTATGTGTCCATGTATAAAATATGTGCATCGTTTATGATTCAGAATGAGGAAGTAAGTCAATCTTCATCAGTTCAGACAGAGCATCTGCACAGCGCAGCATGAGATTATCTAACGTCATCCTCGGGTCACGGTTATATAGTCTGAGTAGCACCTAGGGAACTTCCATAGCAGTGGCTCAGACGGTACATGGAGCATGCCTGATCTTCTTATTTTTCAATTGTGTCTAAAAAGTGCCTAGCAGCCCAGTTTAGCTGCTGATCAAATTGTGTCAAATGCGTAGAAAGGCCCATGCTGAAAGCCAAGGCTTCTATACATTTTTCAATTACAATTTATCCAGACTCTGCTTTACACATTTCCCTGTCCATTCCGATCATTTTAAAATATAAAACACTAAGTTAGGCCGATACTTTTAAGGGAGAGTGGAGGATTTACTGTATGGAACCTGGAAAATGTAGAGACTAGAAGGAAGGAAGGAAGGAAGGAAGGAAGGAAGGAAGGAAGGAAGGAAGGAAGGAAGGAAGGAAGGAAGGAAGGAAGGGCAAAAAGAAATGTGAGATGGAAACAAACGAAGTGAAGAAAGGGTTTAGAAAATAAGGAAGTAAGGACACAAGGAAGAGAGGACGGAAGGAAACAAAGAACGAAGGGCCGACGTAGGTAGGAAACAGAGAGGGGAGGACAAAAGACAGGAAGGGCAGAGGAAATGTCAGAAGGAAACAAGAATGAAGAGAAGGAAGAGCATAGTAAAATAAGGAAGGGAGGGCATAAGGAAGGGAGGCAGAGGGAAGGGAGGTAGGACAGAAAGAAACCAACAGAAAGAAATAGAAGTAGGACAGTGATAAGGGTAGAGGACAGGGAACAAGGAAGGAATTGCAGAGGCAAGGAAAGAGGGAGAGAAAGTAAGAGCGAAAGAAAGAACAAAGAGGAGGAAAGACAGAAGGATACAAGAGAAGAGAGGAGGGAGGAAAGGAGAATGGCAGCACACAAAGAAGGAAGAATGGAAGAAAGGAGACCATTTAGGCAATTAGACATGGAAATGAAAATATTTCTCCATACGCTTATTTTCTGTACACATACATATCCAGACCTGAACATTTCTGGCTTTTCCAGCCTGTGTAGAAAGCCTGCAAAGTGTTATTTTCTTAAAGCTGAGCATCTTTCTACAACATACACCACTGGACTGCAATAATCTAATAAAGATAATAAAGAAGGATCTGCTGCATGGTGACAGGGTAGGTCCTGGACGGGTTAACTTTGCTGCTTTTCTGTGACACAGGATTTATGTGTTCTTACTTTCTATTATGGACTGTGTATTTATTTCCACTTAGCTATTTCTCTTTCCCGAGGTAGGATTTTATGTTTGCGTATTTTTATTGAAAGCAAATATGTTTTCAATTAACAAAAAATTTTACTTTTGAGGAAAAAATAAATAACTCTTGTAGTTTGGATATTTTTTCAATAAGTCATGACTTTAGATAAAGAAGCCCGACTTGCTGCCTGTTCGGAAGAAAAACGACTTACATCTATGAGGACGATGTGGGACTTGGTGAAGCTCAGTTTTCCCATCCTGATGTCGCACTGTGGGAGTTTCTTCAGCTCATCCAGCCGACAGCACGACGAGCCGACGTCACCGTTGCGTGTCCTCACCGGCTCGCTTTTGCTCGCCTTGCATGCATCCTCGGCGCAGCTGCTACCAGACGCGGCTGGTTCAGAGGAGCTGCCTTTGCCGTTCTCTTGGTTTTCCTCTCTGGGCTTTTCCTTTTTCTTGTTTTCAGGGTTGTCAAAGTGGATGAGATCTTTCACCTGAGAGCTGTCATTCCGATTGTTTTTCCTCTCCATGTCTGCAGGCGATAGAAGAAGGCGATCACGAGGGCAGTCAGTGTAAGTTTTATGGCGCTTCTCGTTTGTCCTCAGGAGTTCTGATGTTTCAACTCAGCTAATTCCTAGGAAGTTTTGGTTCCAGCTTGGATGCGTGTATTAAACAGAGCAATATCAGCAGTATTACGCTGTTAACTAGTATTTCTAATAGGTACTTTCTTAATGGATTTGTCCACACACAAATGTATGTTAGTAAAAGTGTTGCCCCAGACTTTGCATGCACAAAAACACTGATATCGGGAAACTGGTCACTCATCACAAATCGCTTCCCGGACTAGAAACCGGAACAGTTCTACGGCCTTCCTTGATCGGAGGTGAGGTATCATCGTGAGTCTGACCAGTTTTACTATTCTTGTTTTTAACCAAGCTAAAAATCTTTTATTTTTGTTGGGTTTTTTTAAAGGCTAATCAAACAGAGTCCAATGTTTTCACTGTTCTTGTATTTGTTTGTATTGAGTATCAATAAAATCTCTTTATGATGGCATTTAAAAAAGAAAATATTCATTATCTTAACAAAAAGACCAATTATATAACTAGACAAGAATAACCATGAGGGGCCCCATATTATTTTAATTCCACATGTGCTGAGTCATGTATTTATTTACTTAAAATAATCTTGTTGCAACTTTCAGAAATTTAAGGCTATAGTTGGTAATCCTGGAGCAATGTACAGCTGAATGATGATTTTCTGGTTTATACATTTAGCACTTTGCTATAAACGGTGTAAAATTTAATAGCTGGATAATGTATGGATAATGACATGACATAACATCATAAGAAGACCCGGGTGGAGATTAGGCGTCCAGTGGGAGCTCGGTTTGTGACTCAGAAAAAATAAATCACATGTAGTAATGTGTACGTTCAGCACAGGTTGAGCTACGGAGTAAAACTATCCCAATTTCTTTGCCTGGAACTTTGATTGTTGTTGTTTTGTAGAGTAATCAAAAGAGTAATTGAAGGCAAAACTCATTTTTTCACTTTTTTTCGTTTGCACTGAGGTACATTTCAGAACCTGCACTTTATTACTTTTACTTGGTTATAGTGTTCAATTAGTACTTTTACGTTTACCGGTCTTTTACCATAGTAGGCCTACTTTTATCAATATCAAAGGTGAGATGTCTTCAAACGATTCTGCTTATAAGCAGGGAAATTACCAACTGATCACTGGTTTTTCTCAGTCATGGGCTTCACTAATGGTACATTTCTTTCAGGTAGGACATCTCACTGATCACAACGTCATTTAGGCTCTACAGCTACAGGCTTTCTGCAGAACTTCTAATTTCTACTAACATATGTAAGTCCATACAGCAGATCTCTTCCATTTCATTAACAATCCCTCTCAGCTGTTGGACTACAGAGATTTAAGAGAAGTACACATCCAGCATATTCAAACTGAATGTTTAACCATACAAATACTATTACCAGGTGTATCGTTTAAATAAATAAAAAATGTGGGCAGATTGAAAACAGTCTGAGACAACTGCTGAATTGAATCATTTGGCCTGAAGTGAACTAATAAAGTAACCCATTGGAAGTTAAACTCTTTAGCTGCAGGTTAGACCATTAACCACCAGAAAGCAAAACTACAAAAACGCATGTAGTCATTGGCAATAGCCTATCCATATTTAACCTAAAAAACATTCTTCTGCAAAACTCACCTTTCACCAGAGAGTGCGTTGGGGGTGTTTAAATGTCCCGTAGTTCTGTTAAACTCCGTGTTTCATCGACATGAACCCAGGACGAGCTGAACACAGTTGAGTTTACTTTGGGGCTGAAGCGAAAACGAAAGCGAGCTGAAAGCAACTGCGGCTGCGCACTAAAGCCGAACCGGTTTCCCTGGAGATGAGCCGCGGGGCGGGGCAGTGGGGCACTCTTCAGCTCTTTACCTCTTAAACCCAATGGATTAAGAATGTGTAAAGTTAGTCAAGACAGATGAGTGAATACTTTTGGAAATGTAGTATAGTTTTGAGGGCAGGTTAGAAATTTGGTGTCACAATGTTGAAGTGTTGACCGCCACCTTATACGAGAAGAAGAAAAGTTGTGAAATTGAAGTAAGTGAATTTATCCCAAAGGTTACCTGCATCTGCTGATTTTATAATCATACTTTTTTTTATTATTGTTGAAAAAATGACATCCAGATATGTTTAGTTTCTTGGATTAAAAAAAGCCATGGTTCACCATGGATCATGGAGAGGTGAAAAACTGGGCCACAAATACCAAACTGAAGTGCAGTTAATATGTTCTCTTAGATTTTCTGTTTATTATGTATTTACACCAAAGGTCTACAGAAACCGAAGTCAGATTATTTGATTATGCAAAGAAACATGGTCAATAAAGCTGATTCTGATTGGATTTAAAACAAAAATGACACTTTGTTTGCTGTAGTTTAACTTTTCAACAGAGGATGGCAGCAGTGAGCCAGATCATGTAAAGTAAAGTCAGGTTTTCCATAAGATCTCCTGTGTATTTTATAAGATGTTAACTTAATTTAAAAGGGGTGTTGGGCACTCGTATTCTTTTTTTTTTTTTTACATTCATTTACTTTAATTAAGTGTCAGTTTTCGTCAGTGAATACCTATTATTTTGATACACAACCCATGCACAAAAGGATTTAATAAAGAAAAACAACTCTTAAGAACATTTTAGAATAAAATGGTTTCAACATACCTCTGGAACATACAATATATACATTTGTGTCCGAGGTACAACTTTACAGTATGTTCCCATGGTATTGATATTTATAGCTGATTGACAGTAAAATACAGTTTTAAAGACCTGGATCAGCAACAGGAAATGTGCAACGCCTGTTGCTGACAAACCGTAATCTGAGAAAGATGTAAAGGCTGTTTGTGGATAAATCAAAGAGTCCTCATGGTACCGTATTGAAGACTCAAGTACTCCTGTGTAAAGCCTTAACAGCAAACAAAAACTTTTCTGCAGTGGGTATGGCTTAATGGAAAACTTCTGAGTATGGAACTAGCAGATCCCAAATGCAATTATTACAGAGAACAAGAAGACAGGAGAAAGCTCTTGCTTCACCCCATTGTTCTGCAAACATTGCATAAATCTAGATTTTCTTTTATTGATTGCTTGTAGCTAAGCCACTGTCCTCTTGTGCATGTCTTGTCCATCTCTTGAGTCACCTCAAACCTCTGCAGGAGCAAGCTGCAGAACCTCAAACTACTTTGTCCAGAGACAATTCACTATTTAATATTTCACATCCTGAACGCCTTTTAAGAAAGTTCTGACTGGGATCGAGTTCCCTGGATTAAAATGCATGTGCATTTTATTGTTTTTTTCATTTCATGTGGGATTTTCATAGCTAGGTTGCAGAATATGGAACCCAGAGGATGCATATTAAACTGAAATCAAATGGATCCTAAGATTTATCCTAGTGGTACTCAACATGTTATGAATTCCAACACCAACAAAGGACCTGCCAGGTAAATGTGATGTAGCTTCTGGTTACCTAAACAATTGGATGAGTAACAACTAAATGTTCAAACTATTCTAAGTCAAAACTAAAAGAATCATAGAACATCCTAATTATAATTTCAGATGGAGAACAACTTTTAAAACATTTCCAACCTGATTTATTTGCAAACACCAATTATTAAAAACCCTTCAAAATTTCATTGCAGATTGTTTAATATTTATCTTGCTGTTCGGGAACTGAGATGCTGCTGCTTACTGCTGTGTTTGGGGTCGTTGTCTTGTGGAAACACTCAACAACAACTTTTGACCTGTTCAAATGTTTTGATTTAGACTGAGCCATGATCCCTGACATGCAGTAAATAGAGCCAACGCCATAGTGTGAGAAACATCCCCACAGCATGATGCATGAACCGCCATGCTTCACAGTGTGCTGTGGCTTTAATTCACTGTTTTGGGGTGTTCTGACAAACTGTCTGTGGCTCCTAGACCCAAAAGAAAAATCTTCTTTCAATCAGTCCACAAAATGTTGCCCCATTTCTCTGTAAGCCGGTGAAAGTGGCAGACTGGACCCCTGTGGTTTTCTTTGGACCTCATGGGGCTATTTATGTCATACAAAGGTATGCCACCCATACATAGGTATGCCACACTTTTCAGATTTGTATTTGTGGGAATTTAACCATGCATCATCATCCTTCCACTCTACTTTGTTTTGGTCAATACATACATTTAACTTCTTCAGCAGTCACCGGGCAACACAATAACACACCAGACAACCATTCATGTACATACTCAGTGGGGGAAATTTAGAGTAACAGGGATTTTTTTAGGCTTTGGGAGAAAGCAGGTGTACCCAGGTGAAAACTCACACATGCAGTACACGTAGAGAACATCCAAACTCCGTACAGGATGACCCTAAGCTGGGATTTGAACCAGGGACCTACTTAATGCAAGATAACTGTGCTTATGACCAGTGGCGTATTTAGGCCATTTTTAGGGGTGCTCAAGCACCCCTAAATCTTAGCTCAGCACCCCTGAAAAACTACTGATTCAGACTATTCCTGCATGTCGGTTCGGCTCTGCCAGACCTTCGTACATGCACAGGTTCGCCCGGAGCACCTCCGTTTGAAGTGCTCGGCGTTCCCACACCGTTTTTCTGCTAGTTTTTCAGCACTGGCAATTCGTTTCTTATCGATGAAACGTCTATAACAAGTTGGATGAAAACCAAGTTTGTGTACCTCCAAGAAGCCAGGAAGACTTTCGTCTGGACAAGCCAGGGTTGACGTGGAATCATCATCATTGTTATTTTTGGCGAACTCGTCATCGTGTACACATACAGCCTCCGCCAACGTGCGGACGATTCCGTCAATTTCTAGCCACTTACGGGCACATACAACCAGCTTCTTCCAACGAACAACTGTTAGTGGCTGTGTCCGTTCTTTGTCCACCGATGATATGTGTGTGATGCATATATAATCCTCATTTTTCTGGCGTTTTTTGTCTGATCCAACGGGAATACGCTGCTCCACGGGAGAGGCCATGTTTGTTGTTGTTGTTGTTTTCTTTCCGCTCAAAGTGCGAGAGCGTACCTGAATGACGCGCTCTGATTGGCTAACGGCTAGGCGGCTTGATTCGAGTGTAGATTAGCGGTGTGATTACGGTGTGATCAGGCTACCGATATAGTTACACTTTTAAGTAATTACTGTAAAAATACTGGCGCAAAGCGATTGGAGAACTTTTGGTTATGGGCTCAAAATTCACTTAGGATATTATTGTAGGTGTCATATAGTAGTCCCTAAATAGGTGGAGCGAACCTGAACGATACAGGCTTCAGCCTATGGCCTACACGGTGTTATTTCACTAACGCGTCTGGCCTTTGATTGACAAGGTAGACACACCCCCAGCGGCTCTCAAAGAGATGGAGAAGAGTTGAGATGTCTCACTCAAGGACACTGTTTTGATGCTAATGAGCGACATAAAGTTATGCTCACGTATTCTCATTTGCAAGAAATCTCAGAAAGGGATACTAAATGGACCAAAACATGTGAAAAACGTACATTAGGACAGTGAAAGAGGGCAGATCAGATGCAAAGAGACTGAAAAAACATCCTAGAGAACAACAACAAAGCGCTTCAGCTGTGCTAATGAATTGTTTCTAAACATGAGCTCAGTAGATGCAGTCGTGGATTCAGAATGCCTGTCTGAAAAGTTAAATCTGAACTGTATGTTTTTTTTGCTTAATAAGGAAATCTGAGTTCTTAATCTTAATATTAATCTGAGTTTAAAAACAAACAAAGTTCAGTATGCAAATTCATAAAGGAAATGTGTAGGGATTTATTAACTTATTAGCAATTAGCTTGACAGAAGACATGGACTGGTCATGAGACCACCATAATATATGGCAGGCTTATGTCTTATATGAGACTGCATATCTAATGGCATATATATATATATATATATATATATATATATATATATATATATATATATATATATATATATATATATATATATATATATATATATATATATATATATATATATATGCTCCTCCACAACTGGGTATATATCCAAACTGCTAAATTTGTCTCTCTTGTAAGAAAAGCAATACGACAATAAGGAAAGTGTAGTAGTATCAGCCCTTTTTCCAGCCAGCTGACAAGCACTGTGCAGCAAAAGGTTTTTGTGGGCTACCATGTTTTGCTCTGTTAAGATGAGAAAATTAAATTTCAAGAAAGTTAAGTTAGTTTTTGGTCTTTAGGGAAATTATTCCTCACTCTTATCAATATAGCTAGTCTAACTATTACCATCATGCACAATTTACAAATGCACAAGGTTTTATCGAGTGAAAACATTGCAATCTGTTTGTCACTGATTTTGGATGGGCCTATATTGTAGCTTGTTTGACGAGCTTTAGCTCAAAAATGAGTCAACTCTAAGACTCTTACATCTGGACTAAAAATGGAAAGCCTGCAGTTCATGCCAAGAATCACAGTCAACACTGGGGGCTGAGCACCCCTAAAGGTCAGATCCTAGAATCGCCCCTGCTTATGACTATAAATGACAATAAAATGCATCGAAGCTTGAGGTGGTTCTGTGACAAAATATGGAAAACGTCCATAGGGTCGAACACTTTTGCAAGGCAACGTCAGTTTTTTGTTTCATTCTAGAAAACCTTTCAAAGGATCAGAAAGTCGTGTTTTATTTACAAAAGTAAAAATGTCTCTCAAAAAACACACACACAAAAAAAAGGTTGCCACCCCCTCCTTTAGAATGTGACGGCCATTTTTGCCTATTGTTTTCCATGACAGCCAAACACAGACTTGCATCATGGAAAATGCTTGGTTATCCGGCCTGAGAAGACCCTGCAGGGCCGGAGGACGGTGGAGCCATGGAGGAGCTGGAAGGCGAACGCTGTGTCATGTGTTCTTGTGATAACAGTCATGTGAGGCTCTGCCCCAGCTGCATCCACACAGTGCATGGTGTGGCCGTGTTTTTCCACATGAACAGTAAACAGCGGTTTCGGTAAACCCAGCCAGCGCAGGGGTGGAGGACCTCACTGCCTCACTCATCCTGAGTCTCTCTCTCAGGATGTGTGTGTGTGTGTGTGTGTGTGTGTGTGTGTGTGTGTGTGTGTGTGTGTGTGTGTGTGTGTGTGTGTGTGTGTGTGTGTGTAAGTGTTATTCTAGGTCAGCCATTTCCCTGGAATGTTCTGCTGGCTGCCAAAGAGAAGTCACTACTAAGGAATGCACACATAACGCTGCAGAAACACAAGGATGACTTAAAAAGGACTGAAAGTAAGGAGATGCGGGCAACGTTTAAAACTCCTCTCATGTCTCTTCCATGTGGCAATTTTGGTCACGACTGTTCAAATCAAGACCTGCAGAAATATAGTGGTGTGAAAAAGTGAATTTCTTTCAGTGTTTCCCTTTTTGGTCACACGTACGTGTTTCAGATCATTGAACAGATTTTAAAAATCAGCAAAGATAGCTGGAGTGAATCACAAACAGTGGTTTTCAAATTAGGATTTACTTTATTATGGAAAGCATTGCTATTACATTAAAAAAAAAATCCCACTTTGTTAAATCAATAACAAACAGCTATTAACCACCTTTTTTAGACCGAAGAGTTACATTTTCACACAGGCACAATTACAGCCACACAGACAACATGAAGTAGGCTGAAGATCTCAAAAATCTACACACCATGAAACAAAATTCACAGAACGGATGAGGCATCAAGTAATTGACATACTGTATATACTAGTCGCTAGTGAACCTAAGTGGGTACTTATCCACAAAAAGGGGTGGCCAGCCTTCCAAATTCACTTCAAGAGTGCTTCCACAGTGCATTGAAGAGGCTGCAAAGAAAAAAAGAACATCTGAAACACTGCTGGCCCGGGTTAAGGTCAGGGAAAGAACAATAAGAAAGAGACTAGGGTTCTAACTTTAATCTTCTGAGATAAAAAGTCAGAATTCTCAGAAAAAAGTCAGAATTCTCAGAAAAAAACTCAGAATCAAATAGACTTTTTTTAACAGCTTCTTTTGTTTTTAAAGCCCCTAATCCTCTTCTGTACCCTTTTCAGTCTCAACATGGAACATGCTTGCTCAACAGAATCACAGATGTGCATGTGCAAATTCTCAGTTATCCGGGTCATAGCAACAGCAAACAGGCTTGAATCGGAAGCACCTGGACTTTCGCTCAGACTTAGAATGCGCCTAGGAGGATGGACCTCCATGTCCTCTAAAAACAGCAGCGCACCAGCTGCAGGTTGCTCAAGTACTAACCACTAGAAATGACAGACTCCTGGATACGTGTCGCAACGTTTTCAGAAAGAACTGAGGGAAAGTCCGGCTGCTTCTGGTTGAAGCCCGTTTACAGAATCACTGCTAGTTAAATAATTGTGCAAATAAATGCTAAATAAATAACCAATATATAACACATGCCTAGTAGCATGCTAGCCACAGCTAATCACATACCGATCACACTAACATCAGTAATACGTTTAATGTGTTAAATGAAATTACGAATGGGAACTTTCATTTACTAACCTGTGGGAATTCATCGGTTCTTGAGATGTTTGGCCAAGTTTGTTGTGCTGCTTGACTTCGTTGCCACCAATATGATGGTCTGGACCTGCTTTGCGTCTTCAGGACCTGGAGCAGTAATTGATAGACATTGATATTGTCCAACATCATCTGCTCACTGCCAAAAAGTCCTGAGGGAGAATGTTTGGCCATCATCTCATGGCCTATAAGCTCAAGCAGGCTATGGGAACTGAAGCCCACCATTAAGTCCAAATGGGAATCATAAAATACCTAAATGAGGGTTTTGAAGTGGCCTAGTCCAAGTCAAGACTCAAATGCCATTGAGACACTGTGGTATGACCTTAATTATCCAGTTCATCCTAAAAAAAACATCAGAGTTGTAGAACTAATGCAATTCTGCCAAGAAGTGTGAGATCCTCCACAGTGATGTTATAAACGTAGTTATCAAAAAAGGTTGATTGCAGTTGTTGCCAAGAGCCGTTTTTTTGTATAGTATAGGAAAATAAAACTTTAGAGCCTTAAGTGTTACGTGACTTTTTGAAAAAAGACAACTTAAAGTTTTTGATAAATATAAGAAATGTGTTGTACTCTTTAAAGGACCACTTTATTTCATTTTTTAGGTTTAAGAAATAGTAAGACATGAATTTCTTCCAAAATGAGGATGGACAAAATTTCTTCGATGGGATGTTGATATTTATGGGAAATGATAGAAATGTAGACTTTTATTGTGTTTCTGTTATAGAAATTGAATGAAATTATGCCATGAAAAAGATTCAAAAATGCTAAAACCTGCACTTATATAAAATAATTTTTAACCAAAGTCGTTAAGACCCAGTCTGAATGGTCCAAAGAGCCACTGGGGTCTGGGGTCTGGAGCCACAGGTTCCAGACCCCTAAGGGGTCAGTTGCTTTGCTACACACCGGGCTGGTTTATGAAGTTTTTCCCTTAATAAATGAAACATCGTTTGAAAGCTGCTTTTTTGTATTTCGATCAGGCAATCTTTTTCTGTTGTTAGAATGATCTAAAACATTAAAGTTTGACAAAAAGCAAAAACAGGAGAAATCTCTAAAGGGCCAAATACTATTTAGAACCATTTGCGTGCACTCAGTCTGGTCTTGAATCACTTCAGAGGAACATTTTCAGACTGTTTGCCTCTGCACCGCCATCAAAAACAAGAGACCAATCCAACCCTGCTTTGTTGTCTCTCTTTTGTCTCTTCAGCCCTCCCTTTCTCCCTGCCCCCCCCCCCCCCCCCCCCCATGGAAGCTAGGCTGTTGCAGCAGTGATGGCCGCTCAGCCTGTGATCTGAGAGAGGGGTCAGCTCCCTGGCTGCTTGCGCCTCCTCAGCTGTTCTGTGTGGCTGTGTCGCCTCTGTCCTGTGACATTGTGAAATGACTGCAGTAGTAGTCGGGAATTGTACGTGGTTGTACAATGCGGCAGGTCGTTGGGGAGGTAGCAGCCAGGCAGGCAGCTGCGGCGTGCGGAGTGTAGAGGTGGTGGTGGTGGGGGCCAAGATGGTTAGAGAAGAAAAAAAAATGAAGAAATGGGAAATCTCTGGAACCTGTTTCCAGGGCAACAGAGGTCTGAAAAACACAGGCAGGTTGGACTGTTTATTCGCCACGCTGCACTGCCCTGTGGCAAGATGCTGCAGACACCTCTAATGACTCTGAAGGGCCCCGGCTGGCCCCACTGCTAACGCACCGTAAGACACGGCCTCCGTCAGAGTGTGGGTTTCTGACACACGTGTACACCAGGGTGCTGCAGGTGAAGGGAAACCACAGGCCACGCTGCATGATCCATCACGGGCCCATACATGGTGATCATCTGCAGGTGACGTCATCCTCCTCCTCCTCCTCCTCTTCCTTTTCTTTTCCTCTAAATTGATCTGCTCTAATATGCAGTCATTCAGCCGGTGGACTTCACGAGGCAGGAGTGGAAACAAATCCTTTTCCCTGTGACAGACATTAGCCCTGTGATCTCATGAATATATTATAAGAGGGCTATTGAGCAATGAGGAAGGCATACTGAGCTGCCAAATTATGACCTGCAGAAGCACCGACTGCAACAGCCTTGTGATAATTCAAAGGAAAACGCGCAAAAATAAATAAAAATAGAATATAATTGTGCATTTGTAAAACTAAAAAAATAATAATTTGAAAGAAACAAGAAGCTCTGGTAACAGTTGAGCTAAGTGGTCACGCCGTTGCTCAAGCAGTATCGCCTTCTCCTTCTGTAACCCGACTGCGACACTAGAAAATAATGCTGCGTTTAAGGTCCCTCGGACATCCCCGTTACCATCCCCTCCCGCGCTCGTTCCCCCACGCAGGGTTCGGCATTTAAAGTCATAATATACTATCCTCCTCAAATAAAGAAACAAGCAGGGGCCTTGATGGTTTTCTAAACAAAACATTTACAAAAAGGGACGAGAACTTCAAGAGCCACATCACACAGATAGATCCATTACAGGGGCTAAGGAGGAAAAGGATCGGATTGTTGCCCTTTTCAGATGTATTATCAGATATTCATATTAAATGTTATATGGAAATCAAGATCCCTGAATCTGGGGGAGGAATGGAGAGACACTGGATCTAAGTTTCCCACTGTCAGTAATGATCTGGGGAACCATGTGACCTGCTGGTGTTGGTCCCATAGACATAATATAAGAGTAGACGCTCATTGGGCGGGTTCTGCCTATGCTGCGATGCGTCAGAGCGTCCGCCATCTTAAATGTGGCAAATCTGCAGTTACTCAGTCACTTAAAGGCACACTATGCAACATTTTTCAGTTAATTAATGTGTTCCATACCGTTTTGGATGACTAAATGAGTCATTTCAGGTTGAACAAAGGTTTTCTTGGCCGCCCTGGTGGTCTGTGGGGGAAATACCGCACTTGCAACTGCAGGAGCCCTCGGCCCGCGCCCACAGGCTCAGAATCTCGTGCAAGATCGCGAGAGTCGGTCTTGCTTTACGGCGAGAACATGTTTGTTGCTAGCGCAGTGGCGATATCTGTGCAGTTATCATGGCGGAACCAGCGATAAAACAGCGAAAGCCCATGTCGGAGCAGGCAAGAAAGAGGAAAAGGGCTCTGGAAAGAGAGATGAGTCGTACACGGGTGAACATTGGGTAAACTTTTTCCGAATGGCGAGAGCTAAAAGAAAAAGAAGGCTGCAAGGCTGACGCGGACCTCGCGTTTCTGCTGATGCGATTGTAAGTAACATTGTAAGGTTTCCCTCACGCTACCGCCTCCCAACATTCCAAAAAAAAAAAAACTCGATATGCGCGCAAAGCTTGTCTCCCCCGCTCCGCCTCCGCCGGTCGCTCCGCCGGTCACGCAAAGCTTGTCTCTCTGTGTGCATGTTCATAGTTTCACTGTTAGTCATTGTTTGTACTGCCGTTTTTTCGACTTTTGTATTCGTTGCGTTCGCCTGTCTGCTAAACTCAAAACAACCGCGCCTGGCTTAACGGATAAACCAGGAGAACAGCTGAGCATATTTACGACAGTGCACTTTTACTTTCGCCCTCTGGGGGGCGCCTCACTGGAAAATCAATCCCAGTTGCATAGTATACCTTTAAACAGAATCAGAGAGACTTTAATCTCTGAATATACTTTGTATTCGTAGTATTTTTTTTGTAATATTACAAGTTTATTTTCGTATCCCTTTAGCTTCATTCTCCTGAATTTATTCTCCTAAAGAATAAAAATATTTAAAATAATCTAACCTGGCCCTATTACTCCAGGAGTGAAATAATTCTGCAAACTGTGATTATTCTGGAAATGTTCCCACTTAATTCTCATAATATGATGTTTTTATCATAACATTATCACTTTTGTGTTTGTTTGTTTATTTTTACTTTATTGACCTAGGACTTTTTTTGCTCATATTATTAATTTTACCTCTTTAATACTCACCCAAAAAGTCTGTTCCTAAAGGTTCACATGTGACATGGTTTTATGAAATAATGAAGACCACAATGTTTACACACACAAATATATATATATATATATATATATATATATATATATATATATATATATATATGTATGTATGTATGTATGTATGTGTGTGTGTGTGTGTATTTATTGCAGCACAGGAATGAGGCATCTTCTCCGATCCACGTTCACAATAACAGAACTCAACTTTTTTCTGCCACATACAATATGGCGGTGACGTTGACGTGCGAACCTGCGCCCTATGACGCGTCTACGTATATATGTCTGTGGTTGGTCCCATGTGTTCTATGAAGTTCAAAGTCAGCGCAGGCATCTCCCAAGAAGTTTCAAAGCGCTTCGTGTTCCCATCTGCCTAAAGATACCCATAGCTGGTTCAGTGACCATGGTGTTTGATTGTGCTTGATTGACCAGCTTTTTGGCCTGACCTGAACCCCATATAAATCTATAGAGCATTGTCAAGAGGATGATGAGAAAAACACACACCCAACATGAAAGCTGCTATCAAAGCAACCTGGGCTGCCATTACACCTCAGCAGAACCACAGCTTGATCGCCTCTATGCCACGCTGCATTGATGCAGTAATTCATGCAAGGGGCCCAACCAATTGGCTATTGGGTGCATGTGCAGTATAGTAAATGAACACACGCTTAACTAGGCCCCCATTTCTGTATTAAAATCCACTCCAATTGGTCTCATACAACATTCAAATTTGTCAGAAATAATTTTAATTTCCCGTAAGCCAAAGTTAAAACATATCTTGATTGATCTTCAACGTTAACAGAAAAAAAACCTCTTGAAATACATCACTTTATGTGGTAAATAGTAACTGAATTTTATTACTGTAATAAATGAATGTAGAGATGCAACTGCCTTCTTTTTTTGATGCATATGCTGTCATTCTCAATAAATTGGAATATTACCAAAAGGTCGATACATTTGTTTCAGTAACCCACTTAACTAAAGCAAACACTTTATATAGATTAATTACTCAAATGTTGTAAAGCCCTTGTTTCTTTTAATAACGATGATTATTTTTTTTGCTTACATATAATGAAAACACAACTTTTAAGATTGGAATGTTAGGCTTCATTTGGACTTAATGAACAGTATGTTCAATACTTGCTTCAAGGCTTTTATTTGTCAAAAGTTACTTTTAATCTGACAAATGAGCCTCGTTGGAACCCGTATTCTGATTGATCGGACTGCATCTCCTAAGTGTCGTTTAGGGGGGGAATTCGGAGTTCTCGGTGGTCATTGAACGCAGCACTAGCTTATCTCCGTTTAGCTAAGCTAACATAACTGTATAGTATAAAGCAGCTTCATTGTGTGCCAGCTGAAGCATAGCCACGGTGAGCTCCGGGGCTGTAAACGGAGTTAGTGCGTGAGCGACTTCAGTCAGCTAGCGTTCGTTACCGCGTAGCTAACTCCGAGGAGCGCCGCACGAAGCAGCGCTCCGGTGTTACACCAAGTTAACGGTGTGAGCGAAGTAGCCCTCAATTAGCTCAGGGTGGCAGCCAGCGGCGTGTTAAAGCCCCCCTCCACAGACTCCAGCCCTCCGCTGGCACTTAACACACAGCCACACGCAACCCAAACTTAAAGCGGCGAGAGGCTGCCGGAGCAGCGCCCTATCCGGTCCTTCAACACGGGACTACAGGCGCCCATTTCTTCACGTTTGTGCCCGTTTTTTTTTAAACGGCGAGCTTCATCACCCGGGAGCGTCTGCGCCGACTCGCCCCGCCGCCGAGCAGCCCGATAAGGTAAGGCGAAAGAAAGCAGCTGCTGTTCTCTGTTTTAGTGACGGGGGGGAAAACACACGCTGACACAGACGGAGAGGCTGCTCTCGTCCACACTCTGGGCTGCACACTGCTCCAGTGCTTTGTTCTGCTCCGCTGCCTGCTTTTTTTCTTCTCCCGTGCACACTTCCAGATGCATTTGCAAATCAGGGTATTGATGCTTGCAAGAAAAAAAAAAGGAAGAAAAAAAGCTGCACCTTGCTCAGAACGTATTGCGTTGTGATAGTGACCGGGATTTTTATGTCACGGGAAAACTGTCAGTCACAGATGAATTTACTGAGTGTATTAGATCTGTTGGGGAAGATTTACCTGCTGTGGAATGACTGGGTTGGGAGAGGGTAGCTGCAGAAAACACACGCCGTAAATAGGTGAAAATGGCATTGCTATTAAAAAAAATAAATAAATAAAAAAAATAATAATAATTTATATATATATATATATATATATATATATATATATATATATATATATATATATATATATATATAATTTAATTTTTATTTTTTGTCAAAAAAATTTTTTTATGTATATATTGTAATTTCTTTTTGTTTTGTTTTTTTGAGAGGCAACAGTCGTTTCTCTACTTGAATGCTATCTAATTTGAACATTGTGATTTGAAGGGACCACTATGAAGCTCTCAAGTGATGTTTGGACAAGGGGGGGGGGGGGGGGGGGAAATCAGTCTTCTATTATATTTGTTGACTGACCTTTACTACGACTTATTTATATAGCAATCTTTCCTTGGAGGATATGCATACTCTTTGACCTTTTTTTTTTCTTCTTCTTTTTAAAAAAATCTTTTGCCACATTACAATGTCACACACTGTTTGGACAGGTTTTGTGTGGGACCGGCACAAATGAGTGTGCACGTTTGAAGTGGAATGAAAACATTGCATCTGAAGTCGTTCCATACCGATGAACATCTGAAAAGTGTGGCATGGACGTGTATTCAGCCTCCTCAGTCGGCAATTTGTAAAACCACCGTTTTTTAATTGGATTTAGGTCTTGACTTTAACTGAGCTATTCTAACACACAAATGTGCTTTGATCTGAATCCTTCCAGCTTTGTTCTGCCGATTTATTTATTGTTATTGTCTGCTGGGATATGAAGCTTTGCCCAGTCTGAAGTCTGTTTGTCTTTAACGTGTTTTCTGAAACAACCTTTAACTTTCACCATCTCAATTGCCCCTGTTGAAGAAAAGCATCCCCAGGGGATGATGCTGCCACTTCCATGGTTCTATTGGTGTCACGGTTTGGGGACGGGGATTTATCACTACCTGATGTTTAGAATAAATAATACGTATGAAAGTTGTAGTTAAATTAAAGTTGTCAAAAATAATTGATATTTGTTTGTAAGAAAGTTATTTAAATCAATGAGACTCGTATGTGGAAAAAAATTGACCCATTTAGAAATGTTGCCCTTCTTCCTGTAGCAACGCTGCAGTAATAGAGGTTTGGCCCCGCCCCTTCCCGTAGGCGATATATCCAGCCCCCTCTCTAGCTGACGAGGCAAAGACAAAAGCGTTGTTCTGGGGAAAGGTCCCAATGAGGGAGACGCACAGGAAAAAAAAAAGCGAAACGCCGAACAATGCTGGGCAGGTTTATTTGTGTAGCACATTTCAGTAACAAGACAATTCAAAGTGCTGAATTGTAGCTAGCATGTAGCTAATGCTACAAGCTAACTCTACAACACTTTTGCTTTAGAGCACATTTAAAAGGCCAAATCTCCTCTATCTGCCACAGTGAAGCAGTAAACTCCTGTACGACATAAGCTAACGCTGTCTGTTTAAGTACTAACTTCACGGGCACAGACAATCCACTGACAGGGGTCTTTCTTCTTTCTTCATTTCTTCTCAATGAAGTTGTAAAGCTATTGGAGGGTTATGTGGGTAATAATCACACTGGCTATGGTGGAGCCAGCTGACAGTTAGAGCAGAGAAAAGCCAAAACAAGCCATAGAAGCCTACTCTGTTTTTGGAACTGACCACGAAAGAATTCAGCAAAAGGCAGGAAGTGTATACTTCTATGCCTGCTGGGGTCGCGAGGGTTGCTGGTGCCTATCTCCAGCGTTCACTGAGCGAGAGGCGGGGTTCACCCTGGACAGGTCGCCAGTCTATCACAGGGCAACACAGAGACTAACAGGACAAACAACCATGCATGCACAAACACTCACACCTAAGGAGAATTTAGAGAGACCAATTAACCTAACAGTCATGTTTTTGGACTGTGGGAGGAAGCCGGAGTACCCGGAGAGAACCCACACATGCACAGGGAGAACATGCAGAACATGCAGAAAGACCCAGGGTGGACTTGAACTCGCTTACTGTGTTAGGATTTAGTAAAGTGGTATTATGCAGATGATAACTTCTAGTGGCCCAGGTATAGAGCTCTGGGGCACTCCTTGATGGAGGGGGCTGTAGGACAGGAAAGAATTACAAGCCTTTTTCCTATCACATGGGCTAGACTGGGATGCCACATATATAATGAAGCCAAACAGTTCAAATGTTTTCATTTCTGCAAACAATATAATCACTGAAGTGCTATCACATCATGTGTATTTTTATATTCTTTATAAACTCATGTGTTTACATGAAACTTTGCTAAGACCAAGATTTCAAAAGTTAATCAGTCCTTAACTGGTGACACATTATCTGAGCCAATAAGTCAATAATATGTAGAGATTTTAAATCTGAATGTGAATGTATGATTGGCTGTTATTGAAATTATTTGAACTGAAAGTGGACTCAATTGGATTCTTTACATTAGGAATAAAATGACCTGTTTGTGAAGTTCCTTGAGATGAGATTTGTTGTGAATTGGCCCTTTATCAATGGACTTAAGCTGATCAGACCCATGCTGATAGTTACTATGAAATCTAACAGAAGCATCTTCACTGGCAGTAGAACGAGTACCCTTGTCTTCCTGTGAAGGGCAAAAACACAGTGCCGCTCCTGGCTGCTTTTACATTCCTCTCAGATCGTCAAAGCAGTTTTTATTTTTATTTTTTCAAGGCAGCCTATCACAGCAGAGATCAGGAGATGACCGGATTACACCCAGAACAGATCACCGGCTTTGCTCAGCATGGTCACAGAGCTGCTTATGCAGTGATCCATAAGGTGGACAGGGACGGTCACAACATCATTACACTTTGTTAACCTCATAAACACACTGACAGTATTCTGGTTTTTGTATGGTTGCTAGTAGATGGGGTCAGTTTTAGTAACGTGTCAGGTTATGGTTGGACGTTTATTTTCCAGCCAATAGGACAAAAAAAAAAAAAAAAAGGTCAAAATGGTTTCTACGTCATGTGGATTGGTTCAACGGCGTTATTTCACCAAGTATGACTTGTTGTTTTTGAGTTGGAGTGTGTCTCTGAGGTGAGGGAGCCAGTGTCCGTTTTTCCTCTCTGGCCATGACTTCCTGGATGTATCATGGGCACGATAACATGTTGTCATGGCACGAGGCCAGGCTCTATTACTTTAGGTCGGTTTTGGGAAAAATTAGACCTCCCTTTTGATCCATCCTCCTAAACCGGGGGGGGGGGAAGGATCCCACATGTGGGAAACAAGATTATAAATGCTAGGGAATATGATGCAGAGAGTATTTCTATGTACTTTCCCAGATGATCAAACACTCAGCGATGGTGGGGAAGTGTAATCCAAGCAGTGTGGTTTCAAGTTGTTTTTACACCATTTACCTGAATATGACTAAACCCCATGATTTTCTTTTTATTTGAAATATCTATTTTTATGGGATTTCAAAATCTGGCATAGCTTTTGCGCTTAAACGTGCAACGCTGTTAACAAGCCGCTTGAAAAATACCCCAAATGAATTGATATCTGAGAATGAAAAGCAGATTTTTAAACATGGGACCTTTTAAATAGTTCAAGGTTGTTAAACACTGCTGGTGTCTCCTTTATATTTAGCCAGCTGTATAATAGCTGATGCATGAGTTGGAGCACAAAGAAGATCCTTCATGCTTCCTTTTATCCCAGCTTTGTGTTACGGGGAGACGGTCTAAGGGCCCTTAAAGAAATCGAATCTTTTCACCAGCCTGAGCTGACGTCTGCCTTTGGCCTGCCGGTGGTTCAGATGTTAAAAGATAAGCCATCCAATTCAGCCGAGACTCTTAATTAGTGCCTTTTTAAAGACGAGGGCAGAGCAGGTACACCAGGGAAGGTTGTCCTTTGTGTTGAATGATTTCCTTCTTCTTCACATAAATACTTTAGCAATTGCTACACTTAATTTTTTTCCCGCTTTTTTTCAGCACTTTTGCAAGAAAGCAAGTTAAACTGCATTGTTATTGATTGGTAATGCAACTGACAATCTTCCTGATTGGTGGCATGCTTGTAAGCAGGTGGACTAAGTCAGAAAGTTAAAGTAAGGACAATAACTGGGCTGCTTTTTTTTCATTTATGTCCTGCAGTCGTTCTACTGTTGACTCAATATCTGTGGCTTTTGGTCAAGCCAAAGAAAACATTGGGAGGCGTCCATTTTGGGTGTGGAAGGTTAAGCATTTTTGTTCACATTTCCTGGAATTGGGAAATATGTCAGAAATTGCAGAGTAAAAATAACTGTTAGGTGCATCCGCCACAGCAACCCAGCATGTGACCTTTCTAACATTTTTAAAACTTACTTTGCCAGTTTAAGACTGGCCCACAATCTCCATGATTATTTGAAGGTGGCTGGATTACAGCAAATGTGGAAGATTTTAGTGTTAAGACAAAACCATGATGCTGGTGCGCTCAGTAGGGATTTTAGGCTACGTTCACACTGCAGCCTGAAGTGACCCAATTCCGATTTTTTTGCCCATATGCGACCTGGATCTGATCTTTTCATGACAGTCTGAACGACACAGATCGGATTTTTTCAAATGCGGCCCAGGCCACTTGGATATGTGGTCCTGAATCCGATACGTATCTGATCTTTTCAAATGCGACCTGTGTGTGTACGGCCAGGTCGCATTTATCCGACCTGTACGTCACCGATACTCGACAAACGTCACTATTCTGCGTCCTGCTATGCAGAAGCGGGAAGAAAGACGACACCCATAGCGGACTACAATGAGAAGAGCAGTCAATGGAGGGAAAGCTCCGGTTAGAAAATAAATTAATGACCGCAAAATGCGCGCCAGCATTATAATCCATGTTTACTTCCACAAACACTGAGGACGCTTGCTACGTGTGACGTCATCGCGTCCTCGAGTGCGCATGCGGGACACTTAGGTTGAACGCATTCAGTTCACACAGGAGATCATATACAAGTCGCGTATATTTGGAAATGTGAACGACCACGCAAAAAAATCCGATTTCACAACGAATTGAGCATTAAGACCTGCAGTGTGAACGTAGCCAAAGTGACTTTCCCTGGTGCTCCCTCAGGCACCCCGCTGCCATATGGATCTTGTCCACACAAGGATGTTTCCTCGGACTCGTCCAAAGCTATGGAAGTTCCTTATTTCTACAGGAGGTTTCTGCACCTCCACCACTAGCTGTACCATGGCTGTGAAGGAGGCACCACCACCAGATGTGTGTTTTAGCAGCTTGTCAGTATGATAGGATGCAGGTATGGCTTGTAGTCTAAACAGAGGCTGTTTTACCACTCAGCTTGCTATTTTGCTCAATAGTTTGAACTCAGTGGAGGGCTCTGTGAGATACAAAGTCCAACATCTCTGTATTTTTCACAGATTATTTTTATTGATCATCTTGAGGCTATCACACCGAAAAACAAACAAACTCTGAAGTAGATTTCTATTGGTGAGACTTCTGCTTTATCATACATTTTCTATACTCTATACTGCAACCCAAATTTAGTTAGATATGTACCAGAGATGTGGACTCAAGTCATGTGACTTAGAATCAAGACTTGTCTCAACTTGTGAAAATCATAAAAGACTTTGGACTTGACTTGGACTTTCACACCAATCACTCGGTACTTGACTTTGACTGGAAAAGGCTTGCTATCTCACACCAGACAGAAAGTGGAACCGCTCCTGGCGCGAAGGGATTGAACCGTGCCAGGCACGCCATCCAGCCCGTTTCACAGCCCTGGCTGTCCACCAATATTTCCTCCTCTGTTGCTGCAACAAGCACGCTGCATCTAATGTGTTGTTTACCTGCAATGAGAGCAAAGAGGCTGGAGCGGTGCTCTCTTCCAGCGCATTCAGAGAGGTGTGCTTTAGATTGGAAAAAGGGGGGGGGGGGGAAGCTGCGCACGGTATCAGCCAAGCAATGGGTTTGTTCCCATGCAGCATACCTGTTAATGGTAATGTTTGGGCAAATGTACGGGATGCCAGAGCTGCCACAAATGTGTGGGTACCGTGTTGGGTGATGGACCCACTGTAAAATGCCCCACGATAGAGAGCAGCTGTGAAATCTTCCCTGAAGTCATAATGGAAGTGTAGTAGTAGTAATAATAATAATAATAGTAATAATAATAATAGTAGTAAAACAAACAAAGCAAAAAAACAAAGGTTTTAATATCCTCCCATTATGCCAAGCAGGTGGGTCACCCACAGAAAATGTGTTCTTTGTGTTAGTTATTTAGGTTTAATCACAAATTCAATGCTTGCAGTGCTGCATTGCTATGGTTCAGGCTTAATATTAGTATGCAAAAAAAGAGGATCTGGTTTCTTTTTTTCTCTCCTTATCGTTTTTGTCATATAAAGTATTTGTAAAAAACAAACTCCCTGTTTAAATGGGGGGAGAAATCTGCTAATCCTCTATAGACAATTGTCACGTAATTATTTTTGGAGTAAGTTACATATTAATTAACTACAAATTTTTAGTAAATTCTAATAATACCCATAGCAGAACATGACAGCAAAAATGCATATAATATCATTTGTTTGCACGGGCTATAAGGTGATCAAAAAGAAATAAATTGAGCTGGGAAAACGTGGGCTGAAGACTGAAGAAGAGAGGCAACAACATCGAACTTCATTCTGACACATTAAACTAACTTAGAGTGATGAATTAAAGCTGACAAATTAGCTAATGTAGGTTTGATGTTTGATTAACGACTTGTTTTATGCGCACTGATGCAATGCAAACTGCTAAACGATTGGCTTTTAAATCCGATGGCTAGCAGCTCAGTCTGCTGTAGACTTTGAAATAAACCTTTTTAATTAAGATGGCTGCAATAGAAATGGAGAAGGTTACATGTTTCCCTTAAACATCCCAGCATTTCCCTTATTCAGATCGAACGATTTCCTCTGATTGTTATGTGTGCATGGCAGGTTGCTGTCTTTGACCAAGAACCACAAAGCAAGTGCATCCAAGGTGGCAGACATAATCGTGTTTTACAGAATTATTACTTAAAAAAGTATTTTTATATAGTTGTATAAATTATTTTGCATTATTTTAACAATACAGTGCTAAAATATGTTGTATTGTAAAGCAGGTTTATACTGTTGCAGCTGGTTTACAGGGAGTTTCATTGTGCAGAAAATAAATTCAATGAAATAAAATAGATTATGGATCCGTTTGTTCATTATTTTCTTAATTTAACGCATGTCCATTTTTGGTTAATATTTCTTGTGAAAAAGCAACATTAGTACTCATTATCCAACATTTCTGAAGGTCTTTCCCTCTTGCTGGTTGTTCTGGTGGATAAAGACACTTTTTGAAACAATTCATGACTTTCATCATAATGGCTATCAAATTACTTGTTTATGACCCAAAGGTTTAGGGCTTCGACTCGACTCGAGGCCTGCAGGCCATTACTCTAGGCTTGAGACAACTTTTTGACTTGCAAAGCAAAGACTTGGTCCCACCTCTGGTAAATGCCCCCTTTTTACACTCTTTCCTGTTGTCTACTCTAATTTTGATGATGGGCTTCATCTTTAGCAGCCTGACAAATGCATATTTTACATTTTGACCGTGCTGTCTGAAAAACACAGCTTTATTCAATCTCCCAGCAACTAGCAAAGCCAAGGACGGACACAATTTGGAGGTGTGTGCTCCTCTCCTCAGTTGGATCATTGCCCTAGGACCCCTACTTCTTGAATGCGGTACCGCGCACGTGACGTCACGGCCTTAAGAGTAACGCCCCTTTTGCCGCACCGGTAGGGCAAACAGTCGTAGAACGCACATACAAACCAGCCATTACAAGCGCAACAGAACCAGCGATATGACCGACTTTGCAGCCATTAAACTTACCCAAGACGATGTCCCAGGCGCACGGTTTACTGGTCGCACTGTGGAAGAGCACACCAACCTTCAGCTGAAACGGTGGCTTGAGTGTCGAGGGCTCAAAAAAACCGGAAGACGGGCCGAGTTGATTCAACGGTAAGCTTTGTTTTTTTCCCTGCTCGGCGTTCATGCCTTTGTTATGATTTCCACCGTGCTCCGTTCACGTCGGCCTTTTTTGTTTGTTTGCAATCAACGTCCAGGAATCTGTATATCTTGCCAATAGGTAGCTACAAAACGATTGTTCACATCTCAGAATCTTTCGCTTAAGAGATTCAGGGCGTTTGTTTTTGAGTAAGCTATCCCGGTAGCAGGGTACCATGTTAGCGCCTGCTAACATGCTAGCCTATATGCTATCATCACCCTTTCCACCGACAAAATGCTTGCTACATATGTAGGTGAATTTGGTAACTTTTTCCGGGTTGAAATGTTGTGTAGGCCGCCCGCACAAGTGTACCCAACGCACACACTTCTCCTTGGCACTCTTGAGTTTCGGGAAATTAATGAAGAAAACATCCTTCATATGCGGCCGATCAGCGTACCTCGAGTCGCTGTTGCACGTTCCACAGCAACAATGTTTATAAACCATGGTCTTAGATGTTGGAAAAAGCAGTCGTTTACCGAGTAAAACCTAGGCTAACGCACGTCTCTTCCACAGCAAAACAGCGGCGGGTTTGGGAGTTTGCCCTACTGCGTACCACGTGATGTGACGTCATCGTGACGTTGTGTTTCTAAAAATAGCTCTCGCGCGGTACCGCATTCTACCACTACTTGTTGAGGTTGAAGCGAGATAACTGGAGCTGCCAAATAAGTATTTTTAATAACTTATTTGAAGCTCCTCCAGCGCTGTGTGGGCTGGACAGGGTTGTAACGTATGTATGAGGGCATCATAGCGAAGCAAGCTTCAAATTCTCTGTGTAATTTCATTATTGTTTGTAGCACAGAGTCATTTTAAAAGATGGATGTCTGTGAAATGTTCAAGTCTCGACACAAATCCTCAATTAGATTTCACAATGATTAATGCTGGTGAACCCCATATTCAACCGGACACAGAGTTACGTCTTTTATAAAAGTTTACAGAAATGATGAGTAGTGGCAGCTGAGGCAGGCAAGCAGAACCAGACTTTAACAGATGATTTAATGACTGATGGTGTAGGCAGGCAGGGATGAGCAGAGGACCAGAAGATGCGGGTAGTGACAGACCAGAACAGGCAACGTGGACCGGGGAACCACCAGAAGGGGCAGAGCAAGCGGCTGGAACTCAGGGGGAATAAGGCAGAACTGCAGCACGCGGACACAGGCCACTTTCTTCAGTGAAGCGAACAGAAGAGTCCGGCTGGCAGAGCACACAGGAACCGGTAGGGTCGAAGCACATCACACGAGACGAGAAGAGACGTTCTGGCTGTGAGTGGATGACTGAGGCAGGTATGTGTAGACGGGTTTCACAGTTAACTGCAATTAATAGCTACAGGTGGAGCTGATCTAGAGATGGCTGGAGGGAGACTGAGGTGATTGGATGATGGCTTAGAGGAGAAGGCTGATTAAGGAAAGTCCAAAAAAGTCCAAAGTAAAACAAAGAAAAAATCATGACAGATTTAGGTTTGTACTTTGACTGGGCCATTCTTACTCCTGAATATGGCTGCCTTTTGTCTTCTGTTGTTCAGCTTTGAGCAGGTTTTTCTTTCAGGATTGCCCAGTAAGCAACTCTTCCATCTTCCCCTCATATCTGATGAAGTTACTTGCCCCTGCTAAAGAAAAGAAGGCCCACAGCATGGTGCTGCCACCCCCCTTTGTCATTGTGAATGACTAATAATTATCCTGTCAATACGTTACTCCACCTGAGTCGGGGCCTCTTGGCTGCTTCTCTGATCAATGCTCTCCTCGCCTGGCCTTTTATGCTTTAGTAGGCATCCATCAGCCATGTCTTTATGGGTTTGCAGCTGTGTCACACTTTTATTTTATTTTTAACTGACATGTTGAACAGAACTCTGAAAGAGCGTATCGTTTTAATATGCGGTATTAGCTTTATTATTTATGCTAAGTAAATGACTTTTGACAGTCATCCGTTGGGCTGGATTTTATGTAGAGCTGTTTCCTTCCCCTTCACAGGTTTCCACTGTGTTGTGTTGGTCTGTCACATAAAATCTTATTTAAATGGACTGAAGTTTGTGGTTGTAACGCAAAGATTGTGAGACAGTTTAAGAGGTCTGAGCGCTTTTGAAACGGCGGCGTGACTGCTTCACATATGACTGGACGTGGCCCCTGCTGAACAGCGCAGCAGCTGCAGCAGCAGAGCAGCTCGAGGGCTGATAGAGACGGAGGGATTCAACCGTCCAGAGGGAACGGACGAGAAGAGAGTCTCACGGCGAGGAGTGGAGTGAAAGAGGAAGAGTTGAGGGTAAAGAACACGTCAAGACGCCGAGGTCAAAGGAGGCAAAGGGAGCTAGAAAGAACAGAGTGTCTCGATGAGTCCTCCAGGTACAATCTGCACCCCCTGTGTTCGCTTTCAACATGGGATGCAGTCCCACGTCTTGCACGTCTCCCCCTCCCTTTGTGTGGTCTTCCTGCTCAGCTGTGATGGAAGTTCCACGGTCCTTGATAGGATGGAATTCGAGTGGCGATCACGTGATCCGAGGAGCACCCCTCCCTCTCCCTCTCCTTCTTTTTTTTTTTTTTTTATACAAGATTCATGATGTCTGACCTAAATCTGCAAAGTACAAAAAAGGAAAGCAGCGGTGGAAAAACCGGGTGGCGGCGGGGGTGTGTGTGTGTGTGTCAGGGAACGCTCGTGGCTCTGATGTTGGGAAATTAGCATGTCACTGGGTAACCGTCAGATAAAGGAACTCATTAGGTAAAGGCAGAGCAGCAGCATGGAGCAGGGATAAAGAACGTGGAAGAGGAAGAGGGAACATGTGGACCTGAAGATGCAGGTGTAATATCTGATGAGCCTGTAAAAAAAGAAGAAATAAAGAAAAATATGTAGACGTTAATGTGTCTGGGTCGCCATTTCTCCAGTGTCAAGCCCTCTACAAAGTAAAGCAGCAGTGCTCTCAGGAACTGTTTTAATTATAAATGTGTCACTTCTTTTTGAAAAATGGTAAATGAGAAACATTATGTGTGTTGCAGATATTACTTTTTAAATGTGTCTTTGTCCCGTCTGCATAAGGACTTCATGTGCTAAAATAAGGGTGTGAAATAATATTAACAGAGCAATATGTCTTCCTCAGGGCAATGCCCAGAATGATCTTTGATCTTAAGGAGTCTTGTCCTGGTCAAATAAAGGTTGATTGTAACGAATAGGCTGGTGAACCCGATATTCATCCGGACACGAGTAACGTATTTTTAAAAAGGTTTATTGTGAGGGATGAATGGTGGCCGGTGAGGCAGACAAGCAGAACCAGACGTGAACAGATGAGTTATGGCAGATGGTGTAGGCAGGCGGGGATGAGCGGGAGACCAGAGGATGCAGGTAGAGAAAGACCAGAACAGCCGATGTAGACCGAGGAACCACCAGAACGGGCAAAGCAAGCGGCTGGAACTCGGGGAGAACACAGGCAGAACTGCAGCACGCAGACACAGGCGATTTTAACTGAGGAGTCCAGCTGGGTGAGCACACAGGATCAGTAGAGACAGGGCATATCACACAGGAAGACGAGAAGGGAAGAAGAGACGTTCTGGCAGGGATGAGTTGAGGCAGGTATATGTAGAGCTGAGTAACTAATTAGTGGCAACAGGTAGAGCTGATCTAGAGTAGGGTGGTAGCTGGAGGGAGACTGAGCTGAGCTGAACACGTCTTTCAATTCATTTCGGAACTCAGCACCAGTCCTAGCGGACCCTAAAGACTGTTTTGCGTGCTTGGGCTTCTCAGTAAATGTGGTCGACCAATGCAGCCAACTTCATCTCTATATCATAAAAAAGTCTGTCTATTGTGACTACCTGTACATAGTGTTTTTCTGTGTGTATCCTAAGCCCATGTCTGTCTCAAAAAAATATCTCCACAGTAACATGCGGCGACAAGCAAAGATTCTTGATTCTTGATTGCACCTCGGGGCAGAGACGTAGGAAAGGGGAAATTGATGGAAAGTTAACCACCTGAAATGGCGAAAGCTGCTTAAACGCATCCATTTAATTTAGGGCTGGACGATGTAAGAGAAAAGCACATCAATAAAATAGAAATCATATTGATCAATATCGATAATTATAAAAAAATTCAACACATGTATTTTAAGTGCAGCCCTGGCCATTTTATGCTGTTGCTTAGCAACCTATTTTTAGATACAGAACACACAAACACTGAATTTAAACTCAACCCTTTATTCAACCAAGTTTTTACCAGAACTGTAAGTGTTAAAAAAATAAAAATAAAAAAAATAAAAAGTGCTCTATGAAGAGGGGCGGAGCTTGGTGAGGGAGCGTTCCTGGGTCTGTGTTTGTGATTGGTTGGGACGATGTAATGACTGTAGTATTAACCTACATGATAGGCTAGAATGCAAAAGGAAGGAAAACTGTTCTTCTATTGAACTTTGTATTGACCTTTTTTTATTGAACAAACACGTCTATCGATGTATAGCTTTACAGAATTATCGCCAACCCTAGTTTAATTAAAGTTGAGCTGTTTTTAAACTACAACTGGGAAGCTATGAGTGGCGCGTCTTTTAAGCAGCTGACTAATCTACTGGCTAATATCAGCTTGTTGTACCTGCTTTAGTCTATAAAGAGCAGAACAACAAAAAGGTATAATTATGTTCAATAAGCAATGGATAACAGCTACTAAATGTATTGGATGTTTATTTAATTTTTTCTTAAGTCCATGAATCAAAATCAGTGTTGCAAATAATAAAGAGGTTATAGATAACACTATTTTAAGAATAGGAATAATTGAGGCCCTTTTTGTTTTGAAGTTTTGCATAGATACCATCCAAACTTTGTGATATTGCTGTACCACGAGAACGTCGTACCAGCCCATCTCATAAAGTCTTCAATTTAACTGAAGGCTCATGCCCCAAACATGCAAGCCGGTAAATCACGCGGATGCTTGACGGCTTTCTTTTTCTTTGTTGTTGTTACCAGATGGGAGCCTGCTGTTGGCAGGGCGGGAGTCCAGATGGGTGAACTTGAAGGTACTACTGAGACCATTTTTGGGTCAGTTATAGATGTAAAGCACTTCTTTTAGTTCACATTTCTAAACTGAGTCAGGATTATCAAAAAAGTAAGTCCCCCTGCTCCAGTGCTGTAGAAGTGGCCACAATTAATAATCAGCCCCTTCATTCGAAATAGCAGACTTACAACTACTCACACATTTTTAGGGATTGGGGTGGGACTCTTTTTGCAGGCAACATAACATTCTAGCTGCTGTGCGTCAGAAAATGTGCAGTTTAGGTGACCCACGTTTGTGAATAAATGCCTTTCCGTCCATCACATTTTAGAGCTGTTTAACATGCTCCTGATCCTGCGTGTTGGTGTGTTTATATGAGAAAATGCAAGAGAAAAATGCTCCATAGCTCAAAAGCCTTGATTCTGATTAACTCTGGATCTTCTCAGATCCGTTGCGGTAATAGTTGAACTGAACTTTGGAATAAGCCTCACCTTTTCTTAGTTTGGAGGGATCATTAGCGTCATTAGCTTGAAGCACTGAAGGAAAGATCAGCTGTTTTATTTCCACCTTTGGGCTGAGATGTGTAAAATAGTTCCTCTTGATTTAATAGAGACTTTAAACTATCCGGGTGGCGCACCTGCTCGCTTGCGAGTTCCCTAAATGTGTCTGGAGTTAAGTGGCATTCACCATCTGGTTCTGCAGGGCATTGTTCAGAATGTCGGCGTCATCGCCATGAGATGTGGTCTAATGACATCCACGATGCTGTTTGAAGCCGAGCACTGGGCAGACGGAGCTGATTGATGGTTAGGTGGCGTGGTGTCAAAATGGAAACGGCATGTCTAAAACAAGATCTTAATATGAAAACTGGGATTGAACTAGAATTTATAGTGGGTCTTTTGTGGATTAGACACTTGGTTAAAAATGGAAAGTTTAGTACCAATATAGTTCACCTGAAAATGGGTGCCATGTCATCTGCTGGTGTTGGTCCACTGTGTTTTCTGAGGTCAAAGGTCAACGCAGCCGTCTGCCAGGAAGTTTTAGAGCACTTCATGGTCACTGCCATAGACATATATAAAGAGTAGACCCCGCATCGACCGCTCTCGCCTCCACCTTATTTTTGACGGAAACATGGAGGCAGCGAGTTGACGTTTGTGTGTGCGAGACTTCCGCCCGCTCACTTCCTGTTAGTGTTTAGCTAGCTGAGAAGCGACTCATGCAGCTACTGTGTCTCAAATTACTCAACATTATGACTTCGAGGATAACCGGGATCGTTTGTCCGGTTAGACGCTGTCATAATAACGGGTGTAAAAGAAAGGTTTACGTGGAGCAGGAGTGTTTTAATCATCGACCCTGAACAAGAGCTGCGGATACGAGGCGCCCTACTTCATTCACCCTCAGCCGAAGAAGGAGGAATCCCTTCACCTGTGGTTAAAAGCTTAAAATCTGAAGAAACGACCGTATGTTTCTTGTTTTCATTTTGTGGACAAAAGACCGACAGAGGAGCACACGATTTAAACTATTAATTTAAATTTAAAATTTAAAAAAGCCAAAACATGAAGTGGGCAGAATGTATAGATGTCCATTTATAACATCAGTTTAATCCCAAACATTACAAAATGAACTGACCAGCAATCTAATCACAACGAGCCAACAGCCAGTATGTTTCTGAATCAGATGATTCATCAGCCTACCTTCCATAAGATCGCCGCTGCATGACTGAAGGCTTCCCCTGGAGCCGCAGCACCAGAGCGCTCCGGTCGTCTCGGTAGAGCCGGTTAATGTAGTCAGAATCCAGCAGCGTGAACGTCGGACTAGTTTTGGCTTGAACGGACATCAGCCTCCATGAATACCAGGTTATCCTTGTTGATATTAATTAACACCGATCCAACTTTTTCACTGCGGAGGTTCGCTTCGGTAAAGTCGCACTGCAGAGCCGTCCGCACGAAGTGACACAAAACAGGTTAAAATGTCCTCGTACGTTAGATGAGGCCACTTCTTCATGTCATCCTCTCAGTCATGAATAGTTTGAAGCTGTGGCCCTGACCTGCCACTTCGATTGCTCTGCAATTTTTGACAGTGTTGCCGCGATAGTTGATCATTTCAGTCAAACTAATGTTATTTGGCCCAGGGAAGCGCTGAAACGGAAGTGCGGCACACACAAACGGAAGTTGGACCCAGAGTTACTTCCGCGTTCGAAAATAAGGTGGATAGGCGCGGACGAGATTTAGGGGCGCCATCTTGGGGCGGTCGAGAACTCAGCTCAGCGTAATGTGTTAACCAGGTGCAGAATCAATTTAAGTCAACTATACTTGCTGATTATTGAACTAATTTTCACGTTCTTTTTTTTCTGAAAACTTTAAAGCTATAGCTATTATAACAAATGGTTCAGTGCAGTTAAATGTTCTTAGTGTGGTTAAAAGTAATTGAATATTCTGACAGAATTTATGTATGCTGCAAAACACAGCCACTCATACACGTTAATAATTTGTTGTTATTACTATATACAAAACATGTATGTATGTATGTATGTATGTATGTATGTATGTATGTATGTGTATATATATATATATATATATATATATATATATATATATATATATATATATATATATACACATTCCAAAAAGAACCCGTGATAGGCGAAATCCGTGAAGTAGTAACCTTTATTTTCTTTACAATTATTATACAATGAAATACTCCATAGTACATTGAAACCAAAGAACAAAACCTTTTTACAGGGCCAAGTATTTGTTTAACAAATAAAAGTACTGTATAAACGTTTTTTGTTTTATTTACAAATAACTACTGTGCTGTAAAATATTAATTTGATCATCAATACGAACTGAATGCTTCAAATTGCGGAGATCAGCACCGCCCCACCGCGACCCGAGTCATTGTATGAGAACGGGAGAAAATGAAAAATGATAAAAAATACAAAGTACAGTAGGACAAATAGTGACTGTATGTCACTGCTCTTCTCACTGTGCCGCTGCATCCCGACTCCGCTCTGTAGCGTTTTTTTCTTCTAAAGCCCGCGGTGCAGGTGTGTGTTTTAGGGAGAAAAACATAGTTATCGGTAGTTGTTGTTCTTCTGGGCAAAAAGAATCTTATAAACTAACATGCTGGTGAAGATTCTTATTTTTGGAATAAACCGACATGCCACCATCAATTATGTTTGAGAACTGTAATGAACGGCTCATCAATGCAAATCCATGAAGCAGCGAGACCGTGAAAGGTGAACTGCGATATGAGGGTTCACTGTATACATGAAGAGTTCATTTGCAAAAACAGATAACTCCGTTTTTAGCCAAATAAACTAAAATGTAAGTGTGTGTGTGTTTGTGTGTGTGTGTGTGTGTGTGTGTGGGGGGGGGGGGTCCTTTTAATTAAGGTGTATTTTTGAGATGCCATTATTATGTCGCTCTTACCTGATCAAATTCATCAGGTAGGTTAGTTTGACTGGTATCACCTTAACTAAATAATAAAAAGTATGTTTTTTTAAATTTATAAAAACGGAGTTATCTGTTTTTGCAAATGAACTCTCTCTATCTCTATATATATATATATATATATATATATATATATATATATATATATATATATGCTGTTTATTCACTAATGTCTAACAAAGCTCTGATGCCTTCACGGAGCAGATGCGGTTTTGGAGAGACTAAGTCACAAAGACTTGGACGTGTAGACCTGTATCTCTCTGCCTAATTTTAGAAAAATCACATTCTAATCAAAAATATAAACGATATCTGTTCATCTTACTTGTGAAAAGTTATCCCTCGAGCCCTGACGTAAATAGTCCCTCGATTTAAACAAAAATGAGCCGCACAGTGCTGAGGCATCGTTAGTGTGTTCAGCTTGAATCAGCAGGTTAGGGTAGCAAGTCGACCGCCCCAAGATGGCTGCCGTAATTCCTGCGCAGCAACAGTCAATGCGGGGTCTACTCTTATATTATGTCTATGGTCACTGCTGCTGACCAACTTTATGGAGATGCAGATTTCATTTTCCAACAGGACAGAAAGCTACCACTATCTGGTTTAAGGTCCATGGTACCCCTGTTCTTAATTGGCCAGCAAACTGGCCTGACCTTAACCCCACAATAAATCTGTGGGTTATTGTGAAGAGGAAGATGCGATACACCAGACCTAACAATGGGAGCTGAAGGCCAGCAGCGCCACAGACTGATGGACTCCATGCCACTCCGCATTGCAGCAGTAATCCAGGGAAAAGGAGCCCCAGCTAAGTACTGAGTGCTGTACATGCTCATAATTTTCATCTTCTTACTTTAAAATTGACCAACATTCTGGAAACATGTTTTTTTGCATCGGTCTTAAGTACTCCTGAGATCCTGAATTTGGGGTTTTTGTAGTTGTCAGTTATAATCATCCAAACTAAAAGAAATAAACACTTGAAATATATTGGTCTGTGTATAATTAGTTAATATAATATACAAGTTTCACTTTTTGAATGGAACTACTGAAATAAAAATCTCTCTGCTTGCTCACACCTGATGATGGGAGTTAATTGTCATAGATCTCGTTGTTGCAATATTAAGCCAATAGTATCACAGTTTCCCTGATTTATTGTGCAGCCCTAATGAAAATTCATCGACCAGTTATCTGAATCACTAGTTCCTATGGCCATAAACCCTATGCTTTGTCACCAGACATGAAACTCAACGACAGAGATAAATAGCTGTATTTGGTTTGTGTGTGTGTGTCTCTTTGTAGACAAATGCCTGAATTTCAAGAATGTCCTCAAAAATTTCAAAACTTCAGGGACAAGACGGCATTTTTCTTTACTGGGAGCTGGTATTTAAAAGCTTCATTTGGTCATGATGACGTGCCGTAGCCTCTCTCTGGATAAATACACCTGTCCTTTGCATTTTATCTCCATATTCTCCTTATTTTTTTGTTTTCGTCAGTCTCTCTACTTACCAGCTCACCTGCCAGAATGAACGGCTTTGCCGCAGTTATCGCTGTCAAGAGGGAAGCTGCAAACAGCAGCCCTGCAAGAGTTAAAGGTACATTGCGCAAGTTTTTAAGTTAAATATTACTTATTTTCTTTCCAATATATGCCATTAGAGTTGCCCAGTTGTACAGTTGTTACGTGTAAAAAGATATTTGCTCTATTTACCACAGTTGCCCCTATAGGCTGGATCAGTGAGTTCATGAGAGTGATTTGGACCTAATCTGGGTGTGACGCGCTCTCGTTCACCATGCTACTTTGTTGAGACATTTGCGCGAGAACACCGTTTTAGAAGATGGAAGACAAAATACCAGCCGCAAGCGCATCTCAGACGCCATCACAGACGCCACACGGGTAAAAAAAATGTCTAGTGTGACGCAAAGGGCAAAATTGGAGTCTGATCGGCGTTTAATTGAGTCAGTGTCGACCCCCTCGGTTGCTCACAGTGAGACTAACCTCCATATTAAACTATTGCACAGGATAGGCGGCTGGTGTTTTCACAGTTCGCCTCTAGTGTTTATTTGTTAGCTGCACCTTTATGAAAAAAACATCAATTCTGGGTACTTTGCTGCATCAGTGGCCAGTGCGTTTTTCTTCTTCAGCCTCTCCCTCCCCGCTCCTCCTTTCTTTCTCGCTCCATCTTAACATGGAGGGGTCCGGCGCCCAACTTGCTGTGTATCTCTCTGCACCGCATTTTTAACAAAGTGCAGACGTAGTGGAGTGGGTCTTCTGATCTCTCTGCAGGCGGGTGTGAAGCTTCATAGTGGGGTTTGCAGCCAGGACAAGGCAGCAGCAGCTGTCTGTGAGACTGACTACAGAAGTGGAAAGGGAATCACGGCTCCCTCAAGTAATTTCTATGGACTCAATATGAATCAGTATGACATATTTCCGTACAAAATAAAACATTATTTCTATATAATAAAATAATATTTGCATTAATATACATTACACCTCTAAAAAAGACCTGAGAAGTTGCAACAGCTGAGCCGTTTTTTCCCCTCTTCTCCCAAGCTGGTCCACAACACTGGTGTCATTTCAACTTGTCACCAGAGGGGGCAGACGTCAGCAAATAGCCTGGAACTTGCGCAATGCACCTTTTTAAAGTGGATATTTTAGAGTTTATAAAGAGCTTCAGCTTGTTGATGTTGGACATATAAATCTAGCCCAAAAAGTTTGGGTAGTGAACACAAATAAATGCATTCTTAACCTGTTTGAGCCTAACTTAGAACTAATGCTGGGAAGGTGCCGTCTGTCTCAAAGGTCTTTTTATGCAAATCATGTGGCCTTTTTTGTTCAGATATTTATGGATATCTTTACTTGGGGAAAGAAGAGAATTCAAACAATTTCAAACACAAAATAAAGGAACGAGCATATAGTAAATAAAAATGAATAAATAAGAAGCCACCGGCCACTGAGAACATGGACTGCTACCCATAAGCCTTTGTATCCTAAGGTTTTCAAATCCAGTACTCTGGCCAGGCAGTGCTCATGGGACGCCTGTCAGAAAGTTCATAATCCAAAGACTTCAGCAGTAATAGCCTCCATAAAACCAGCCGTCTTCTCCTGCATGTTTCAGGTCTCTTCAGACATTTTTTTTTGACAGCCAGAGCCATTGAAGATTTCACTGGGGGTATAGTGAAGGATTTAAGAGCTTATTTAGCTGACATCCTGAGACATCTTGTTTTGTCTGAGTCAGAAAATTTGAAGTTGTTCAGTTTCCGCTCAAAATGGAGCAATAGCAAATGTCTATCGCTTCCACATCCTTTATATAGAAACAAACAGAAACCGAGCCTTGGATTCATAGATGCAGCAAATTGTAGTTTCTCTAGTTTAGTGACTTCATGGTCATGATAAGGAAAATGTTACTTAAATATCAATTCAATAATTTTTTTTATAAAAAAACAACAACTTTGTAGTCAAACCATCAACCTGGCTTAAATAGAAACAGAAAATCAGATCAAATTTAGGGCGTTTCACCTGAATACCTGATATACAATTTGGTACTGAAGTTGCTTTACATACAGAACATGCATCTGACTACGAACTAATACAAATTGAATATTACACAAAACAAACTGAGTGAGGTCCAACTAAAGCTTCAGTCCACTTCCACCCTGATCTTGGTCAGCCCCGTTTGAGGAGGAGGATCAGGGAGTTCCCTCCAGGCCGCGTCATCAGGCCGTCAACATGTCTGCTCTCCATGAATCTTGTTATCAGGAAGTTGGCCTCAAAGAGAGAGAAGTTTGTGGTCTGAGTGGTGTGATTTAAGCGTTCCTCTTTCATCTCCTCTTACACATGTTTGTGTAACAGTGTGTGACGCTGCACGCACAATCTGTGATGCAGAAATCCAGCGTCTGGTAATCACAAGCTGTCAGATCCTTTTTTTTTTTTCTTCGTCAAACACTTTAGAACCGAATCCTTCTACTTTTAAAAGTCTGTAAATGCATCAGGTTTAGGGGCAGATGTTTACATGCATAAATAGTTTTGATTGCTTCTTTGTGTGTTAGATCCATACATACCTCTATCTTTTATTGACAATGTCTAATTTGTTAATTTAATATCAACACGTCAGCTGACCAGGCGCTAATATGATCACATCTGTGTCTGTAAATCAAAGTACGTCTAACGTAATTATGTAACCTATACAGACAGAAAGTGCTAATAAATGATCCACGACTTAGTGCAATTCCAGCTGTTTTGTTTCTGGCCTCTGAGGTTTATTAGAGAACATTAGAGAACCAACATCCCCCAAGGAACACAGCAGGAAGGATGCTGTGGGGAGGTTTAATCCAGAGGGAGGTTAAAAAACAACATCTCAAGCATCAAAGATCTCCCAGAGCTCTCTCCACTCCATCATCTAAACATGGAAGGAGTATGGCACAACTGCAAACCTACCAAGACATGGCCACCCCCCTAAAGGGATGGGGCATTTGTGCCAGAGGGATCCACAACTTGGTGTTTTCCGTCGGTTGCCTATCACAGAAAACACGTGATCTGTGGTCTTGATCCACCAGTTGGGGGGGGGGGGGGGGCAGATATAGCACCTCGACATCTCCAGCTGTGGGCGTGGCCACTGGGAGGCTCGGGCTGCTGTTGACTGTCTGTTTGGATGCCGTCACTGTTCTGGAGTTTCCACCCTGTTCCATGGTGATGAAAACGGGCAAAAGGTTATTAGTGTGTGCCTAAACCAGCATCCAGGGTTCATGGTGTGAAGCTAAAACATCTTACCAGGGTTGAGCCTTGTTCCGACTGTATGTTTGACACCTCCACCAGCTCCTCAGTCTGAGCCGCACCTCGGATTACTGCCCTCTTACATTTGTACCTTACTAACACAGAAAAGCGTGGCCTCTTATGCCCTGAGATCCAACGATCAGCTGTTGCTCACTGTTCCTTTTGCCCGCACAGAGCTAGGGAAGAAAGCCTTTAGCTACGCAGCTCATTGTGCGTGGAATTTGTTACAGAGACTGGAATTTGACTGAGTTTTTATCCTTAAATGCTTTTAAGTTGAAAGTGAAAGAATTTGAAACGGCCTCAATTATCTGTAATTGCTTTACTTGATATGTTTTTTTTATGTACCTGTCATTTAATTTAATGCATCTCTGTTCAACATGTAACTTTGCTGCCTCTTGGCCTGGATTCCCTTGAAAAAGAGGTTTTTAATGTCAAAGGGATTTTTTCCTGGTTAAATAAAGGTTAAATAAAATAAAAAAAGGTGCTCTGCTCAGATAAGGACCAAACTTAAACCATTTTGGCCTTTCATTACAGCACATGTGTGGTGGAAAACTAACACTGCACCTCCCCCTGAACACGCAATGCCCACAGTGAAACCTGGTAGGGGCAGCGTTATACTGTGGGGATGTTTATGCCAATAAAAGACATTAACGGTTGTTGTTTTTGAAGGTCAGCAAAATGGGACTTCAAGGGGATGAATGTTCTTGTCGGGCATTTTAAAGATGAGCCCAGGACAGGTGTTAGAGCCAGGTCCGAACAGAGATTCTGGCCCGCAGTGAAGGGAGACTACAGGAAACGGAGTCATAAAGTGTTTCTCATCTTATTACAGTCCTTCAGTGTTTTGTACCAGCTTCCATTGGTTTACTTTTATCAGCTGAGCCCTGAAGTTGATCCCAGTGAAATGTCCATTTTCTTACATAATCTTTAAAGGTCACAGTGGAGGCAAGGACTTCTGCAAAAGGAAACGCGTCCTCACTCTGGCAGGCCTCCCTTCCTTGCTTGTGTCTTGTTCAAATCTATTTTCGGATCCAAGGCATCGTTGCAGATGTTTAGCTGAGACCCGTTTTATCAAGTTCAAGCAGTGGAATAGGGTGGGGAATTTAGAAAAAAAAAAAATGTTTGAACAAGTATAATCAGTTAGTTGTTGATCAAAAGTCAGCGGTGTCTTGTGTGTTTTGGGTTTCTCCAAGCACCTGCGCTGGACCCCGGGGTGATGTAGGAGGGCACTGACCCTTTATTAATGGAACGGGGGATCCAGAACATGGTTCCTGTCTGCAGCAGCAAAGGGTTTCGCCTGCTCCCGAGTGACCGGCTGTACGTACGTCGGTGTGCTGAGAGAAGAGTGTGCCTCTTCACATCTCTCTTCTCTTAAATTCCTTTTGAAATCAGCCAGCTAAATTTAGCTCGCAGCACCCCTCCCCCCGCTTCCAGAGGTATCAGGGCTGCAGCAGACAGTGATAGGCTAACGGTTTGAAGTGCGCAGTCCACACACACACACACACACACAAACACAGATTAAAGTTAGTGGCACAGAGTGGGAGGTCGCTATGTCTTTGTGCACAAAGTGTGGGCTATGGTGATGATAAAGCGTTGCTGTGCAGCAAACGAGCTGTGCAGGTTTGTCTGTTTACGTGCATGTTTTTTTCTGTCTCTCAGGGCTGCTGCTTGAGGACAGTGGGGGCTCTCTAATGATCCCACCGTTCATCCAATGAACCCCCTTAACTCCATGAAACCCTCCCTTCCTCCCACTCCACAAAGGTACCCATACACGTGCACACTGAGCTGACATTAAACTCAGGGAAACCGTGCGCCTCGCAGGGATGAAGAAGAGTCTTTATCTCCGTGGCTGTCTCGTTCAAGCAACAGTGCCACTTCATTACGGACCTGCACAGGGATTCGTCTTGAATGAATAATTGAACTCGCAGGTCGTTGTAGACCTCTAGGAGGAAACCAATCTGAATATTGCTCAGCCATGACAAAGACAGGAAGCAAGTGACAGGTCCTTTTTTTTATACATTAAAGCCACAGCGCATCATTCAACCTGCAGTGAAGGTAATCGGCCGATCTTCACCGGTCAGACCACTCGGACTGGTTTCTGGCTAATCTGGTCTGCCTGTGGGGCCAAACTACTTGACTTTAAAGTGCTTTTAAAACTGCTTACCATATTTTTAAAATTCCTAACACTGCACCAGCATTTCATGCCAGCAACAAACTCAAAAAAGCCTTTTTTAAATGTACTAGTATATAACAGTAGAAGATGAGACGTTTTACAGTCCTCAGTGATGCCATAGGTGAAGCAGTGGTCAGCTAACGAAAAGGACAAGAAACGGGATTCTTTGGGCATTTTGCTGTTTTATAACTGATAACTGTGAAGATTTTTTTAGAAAATTCTTGCACTTCAAACAATTACTTTTTCTATTATGGAGGTGGCGTACCTTGATTATTTTATGAAAGTCCTGTCCTGGTCTGCCAGTAAAATCTGCCTTTTTAAATAATTTCTGCAGTTTGACTTGAAAAAGCCTCTCCTTGGTGTCTTGATTCTGGTTTGGATAGGCCTAGACTTTAAGTTAGACAGGCTTTACTCAATGATTTGTACCGTTCTCAACGGTCTTTATCTAAAAAAAAAAATAATTTGGAATTTTTTTTCTAACCCCTCTAATGCATCTTACATGTTTTATTGAGTTCTCTTTTGTGATGAGCTCCAAGTGTTTGAGGTGTTTGAGGAAGGCCTCCTTGCCATCACCCTAATCAAGTCAGGATTCTGGCCAGGCCACTCCAGAATATTAATATTGCTTGTAAACAGAATAAACATGTTGGTAAAATTAAAACATAAACGTACTTTAAACATAACTCTGACAGGGGAATAAAGAATTTTGGGCTTAACAGTAGCACGAATGAATATCAACAGACTTCTCTTACTTAAAGCAGGGCATGTCCACTCGTCTTCCCCTTTTTAGCAAATGCTAGGATAAATGGGCCTCTGTGTCACGCCAAGTGCAAAGTCATGGTTTTATGATTAAAAATCTCTAAATAAAAACGTTTTAACATAAATAACATGAAAAGATTTACTACTTCTCCACTGAATAAATCTGTTAAATTTAAAAAAGACTCATATAAAAAAAAAAATCAGATATTTTAAGTGTGACATTATACTACTGCGGTCAAAATGAATTGATTTTCAAGCTTTTCACTTATCTTTTCCAGGGATGCCAATAAATGTGATTGCGTTATTTTGAAGTGACAGAGACTGCCGGCTGCCTGCAAGTGATGTGGTCTGACAGTCATGCTGCTGTGGTAGTTTCCTGTTGAGGAAATGGTTTAGAAGGAGGAAGCAGAGGCTAACCTCAACTGTCAGATGAACGAAACCTGCTCAGGTTAATCTTTAGCTCACCAAAGCGAACATTTGTTTCTGACCTTTACTCAGCTGAGTTTCCCTGCGCTAGAACAGCAAATGAGACCTAACAAGGTGTTAAACGCTCCTTGTTTTCAGGAGGAAACCATGAAACCTTGTCTGTGATGCTGTCGTTGCGGTTACTGCCATCTGGATGAATGCTCTCTCTCTCTTTCTCTGCCTCTCCTGAACCGTCCCTTCTTATCCCTCTGCAGCGCTGACGGCCCCTTCCTAAATGAGCCAGTCTCCTGGCAACCAGGCACCAATCAACACGCGAGATCTCTCTCTGTAGTAACCACAGTGTGGGGCGTGACCAATCCCACACACAGCCAGGTAACACATGACTCACTACCAGGGGACATTGTTCTCCTCTTGTCTTCTCTAACACAAGCTATGATTTATGTTATTTGTGGAACATAACATTTGTGCTCTTTATAGGTATAGACCAGCAGTTCAAACACAGCTGTTTTAACCTAAGGTGTCCATTATGAAATGGTGCTAAAAGAATTTGTGTAGATGATTCTTTGCTTAATCGGATTTTTGCTGCCTACATCCTTTGCTTTTAAACGTTTCTTAACGATATATTAAGAATAGAATCCTAGTAGGATCAAAGTCTAAAAGCCAATTAATATCCGTCATACTGTTGGGTTTATTTGATATTCGTGAATTATTATAACATTTGTAAATAAAACTTGAAATAATCTGCTTGTTTTTATTTAAAACAAATGATGGATGGCGCTCCTTTAGCTTCCACACCTTGTATGTTCCTGTTATTCATGGATGAAAATATGTCCAAACAGCCAAATTTGGTCTTACTTGTAACTGAGGGAAAAGTGTAGGAGCCTTCTTTGAGCCATCTGGCTGGCAGTTCGCAGCAACAAGTGGGGGAAGGGCTGGCTAAAGAAGTGAGCATTTCTTTAACAGGACTTTGGGATCGGTCTTTTGGAGCTGTGGCCCCCAGACTGGAATGCGTTGCGTCCATCTTTACGCTGTGCTGACTCTGTTCATTCTTTTAAGAAGCAGTTGAAGACCCTCTTGTTCCAGTTGGCCTTTAACTAGTTTTATCCTATGATGTTGCATTTATGCTGTTTTCTCTTTTTTTATCATTTTACATTCTTATTTTATGTTGTTTCATGGTTGTTTTTATTATGAAGCACTTCATAGTTTTTGTCCTGTTAAAAGTGCTTTATAAATAAAGTTTACGTATTTACTTCAGACAGTAAGTTCCTAGGAACGGAATGAGGGGAAATTTGAGCAATTTTGAAATGCAACAAAGTTTGCATACCTGGATGCTGGCAGCCGCCCGACACCTAGACTGATAATGTAACATGACACAAGTCACCGCTATACTTTATGCTTCTCCTAAATTTGCATCAGAGGTGGTGTGTTAAGACAGGAGTTTAAAGGCAGGTAGACCTGTTAAAACAAGCTAATTACTTCCTTTACTATTGCCTGTAGTTGCCACTGGTTACCATGTACGCAGAACTTGAGTTGCATCCTGTCCCCCTCAGGACTTTCCAAGGAACGAGTCTGAAAACAACACCGGCAACACTATGGGCATGAATTACAGTATATCTGACAGGCTCTTCTTAGGCGTGGGCCCTTTACCAGTACCATGATGTACTGAGGGTTTAAAAACAGACGCTTTTAAAAGCAATAAATTCTGCATCATGCTGTTCCTACAGTTTAAGGTTCTTGTAATGAGATGCCAGGGAGAGTGATAGGTGTTTTCTGTGACTATACAACATGTAAAGTTGCACATGAAGCCGCACACTGTCGGTCAGCTAGCTGAAATAAAGCTACTTTATTTTTTTTATATTTCCAAAAAAAATGGTTTTTGGAAAAATTTCTATCCCAACAAAAATGAAGAGTGAACATGTAGAAACTAAAGGAGCGCCACCTATCACTCCTGATGAGCCAGCAGCTCTGTTTTAAAACCCCCAGTGTGGAAACTGTGAGCTGGTTGGCTAGTGCTGTAAACAGAAGCAATCCTGTTCTACGTTTTACCGTAAGATCGTTGTGTTTATATCACACCATCTTTACTCAAGGTTATCACTGCGTGAGAATGTCTCACGGGCCCGTGCCGAGATCACAGGTCAATATAAAAAACACTTCTTCTACAGTCTGGAAAGGTTAATGTTTGATTTCAGTGTTTTACAGGTCTGGATAAGCATGGAAAATATTTACATCTCCAGACTTTATTCCCCATTTCACATTTTCTAAATGTGGTGTTCTTTCTTCTGTCCCACCTCCCTTCTTTCCTTGTCTCTTTTAGTTGTCTCCTATCCTACTTCCTTATTCGTGTCCTTTCTTTCCTTCCTTGTCTCCCTCCTTTCTCTCGTATGTCTTTCTTGTATCATTCTTTCCTTCCCTGTATCATTCATTTTATTCTTACTACCTTGTATCCTACCTTTCGTCCTTTCCTTCCAGACTCAATATTTGAAGAGTATTGACAATAGACATTTGTGTCAATCATTTACCCAGAACTTTAAGATTTCATATTGTCAAATGACCATAAAGGACTAAGAACGCTGGAAATTCTTCCATGAAAAATATGTTGGAACTCTGAATTAGGCTCATTTAAAACGTTCAATGTTTTAAAAAAAAAATCATATCAGGTTTACTTTAAGGTCTAACTTCAGAGTAGGAGCTTCTCGACCGTCGTCTTTTTTTTTAAATCTTCTTTAAGAGCCACAGCCACTGATCTTCAGGGTTGTAATGCAGCCCTATTTCACCTGTAGGTGTTTGGCGCACCCATGGGCCCCGGCGAGAGTTCTGGTGGTCACATAATGCCCGTTGGCAGCCCAGGGATGGGCGGCAGCATGGGCTCCCAGTTTATGGGCCAGCAGTCCTACGGGGATGGTGTGTCTAAAGGCTACGGCCAGCCAGTCATGTATGGACGTCCCAGCACCGCCTACAACCCGGCTTCAGCATATGGAGGAAGGTAAGCTGCTTTTGTTCTCATTGAAGTTCATTCACACTGATGCTACTTTAGTGCTGGCAGCTGCAAGTGTTTCAGTAAGGGCTGACTTATCATTTTACACTCGTACTGAGTTGGCTAAATATTTAGTGTCTGACATAATACCCATCACCGGGGCACTGCGGCTCTTTCAGACACTTTTATAGGTGTTTATGGAGAAAATCTGAAAAACCCCACTAGCCTGTTGTATTAACAGATCAATAAATAATGTCATTTTATGTGTCTGATGCCTGAAAAGGGTTTATATTGGAAAATGAAATGTAACTATATACATTTAAAAGTGATTACCTATGTGTGAAATCTGTACTGTTGTACTGGACATGATAAAGTTCAGAAAGTTTAGTTGTTAATTCTTATTGTCTTAAAAAGATGTGAAAACACATTGCAAATGTATCCATGCCTCTTAAACAGTTTCACATTTTGTGCTGTTACAACCAAAACCTTTTATGCATTTTCGGTAGATTTTCTGTGACAAACCCAACAATAAGTAATGCGTATTTTACAAATAAAATTCAAAACACGTCCTCTGCATGGGACTGGTTTTCTTTAAATAAACTGAACTTTTCTTCTGGCAAGTCTTGCTCAGCTTATAATGGTCATTTTGACAGAGTCTCCCGCCTGAGTAGATCCAGAAGAGTTACCATGGGCTTCTCAGCTTCTTCTCTGATTAATGCGCTACTCCTGTCACTTTAGGCGGAGGATGGACGAGAGCTCTCTGAGGTGTTCAAAGCTTTGGACATTACTTTATAACACAACCATGCTTTAAAGTTCTCCACAACCTGACCTCTCTGCTGTGTTCTTTGGTCTTTAGTAAAGGGACCTGGATATAAATGCACGCCGCACTTTTCAGATTTTTTCCTTTCAATTCACAACAATGCACTACTTTATATTGGCCTTCCTAAAATTCAATATAATATGATGCAGTTTATGATTGGAACCGGCCTGAAAGCCTTTTGTAAGGCACTGTAGATAAACCTGATTCTTTCCCCCAAACAGCACTCATTTGATGTGAAATGACTCATTGTTTTAAAAGCTTTAACATGAATTATCTAATGATATTTGTTGCTGTCTTGCGCGTCTAAGAGCTTCTCTTTAAGTTGCTTTTAACGGCATTTCTCTGAAGCAAAAGCTAACGATATAAAGCACTTCTCCATCTCTTTGAGTTTTTGCCATTATGTTTCAGAACAATAAATGTCTTTTAAAATAAGGAACTTCTTATAAGATTAGTTGCTGACCTTTATTTTTAAACACATCTTTAATAGCGAGTTGCACAACTTTGGTCCATGGTCCCTGGAGGAGAGCATCAAAAAGCAGGCATTAATAGCGTCTGAAAGCTCTTTCATCGAGCTTGTCGGTGTTGTCAGTTATCCTTTGATTTTTCTTTCTTTGATCTTTCTCTACCCGACTTCTTTATTCCTTCTTTGTTTTCATGATGACAAAATGTAGCTTTTTATGGACGCAGATACATTTATTGGAACCATTCATAGATGTGTTCATGGAGCCTTGATATAAATTTCTCTAATACTCTAGTGGCATGGTCTCAGTATGAATCTAACCTTTAATCGAGGACATTCCGTGGGGGAACGAATCACACGTCAAGAGTGGCGCAATTAATGGTTTTCCTGCTGTCAGGACATTGTACAACCTCCTTTCTCCAACAGTAGGGCACTGTTGGCAAACATGTTCTACGTTGTTCCCTGGCAAAATACTCTTCGTATAATTCACGGTTGAATTAAACCTAGAGTGGGATCTTTGACCATTCCTTCTTGTACAGTTTCTCTAGATCGTAGAGCCTTGTGTCCTCCCTCACATGCAGGTTTTCTTTAGGATTTACGGAGGTCTGAGAACTGAGGCGGCTGTGGAAGTTTTAACTTGGTTGTCTGGTAAACCATTTATTTTCAGTGTCGTGACATTTCAAAGACAAGCACTCTAACTAGCTTTCTTAGGTTGCATGCAGAAGGGGCAGCTGACGGCCGACAAGCTTGTTGAAGGCTTCAACAAAGTATTAGTTTAGGGAGGTGCAAGCTTATGCCCTAGGCTGTTGTAGCTCTTGTTTTCTTATACGATCCCTCCAATACACTTGTCTGTTCTTCTCTTTGATTTTGCAAGAGAAAAGTCACATTATAGGTGAGAAAAAGTTTGGATTGATCCTGCTCTCTTGTTTGTTGTAAATTACAACAAACAAGTTCAATCATTTGAGCCGATTTGAACAAATTTTTGTTGCCTGCCCTGTTTATTATACTATATATTATTACCTTACGTGCTCCTGCAGCAGGGTTCCACACCAACACACGCCAGCGGGGCCGCTGTCACCCACTGCTGTGACTCAACGTTGTGACGACGCCTTGCACACTCATTCGCCTGGTTGACTAAGATCGCAGCCCACTCATCTGCGCGTCTTTCCCTCTCGCTGCAGTTACTCTGGCAACGGTGGAGGCGCCGGCCTGGGCGTCCGCGCTCCCTCAGACTTCACTCAGGCTGCTGCTGCGGCCGTTGCTGCAGCCGCCGCCACAGCCACCGCCACGGCCACGGCCACTGTTGCAGCAATACAGGAAAAACAGAACCAGGAGCTGAGCTACAGTCAGGTAAATGTCTCAGAGAAAACACACATGTCTTGGAAGAATCCAATCTGTAACATTGTTTCTTTTTTGTTTTGCACACAAGTTTAAGATCAGCGTGTCGGTTCTGAAAGTTTCCAACATCTTGGTTCTGGCCCTGCTCTTTAGTTGAAATATTTAGCTGCAGGGCTGGAACTCAGAAGCTGTTTTTCTGCTTCATGCTCACATCAGGTCCAGAACACATGCTTCTTATTAGCAGCAGAGACATTGCATAATTTGACACTGCCATGCCATTCAAACTAAAAGACCGTGTGTGAGGCGCTGTAGAAGCTTAACAGACTGGATCACAAGTTCTGCTCACTGTAACTATTTCCTGCTGTAATTGAATGTAAACAGAGTGCTCTGTTTAAATGTATGTGTTAGTTACTGACATTGTGAAGAACAAAACACCCTACGCTGAGCGGAAAGAGGGATTTACAAGGGTCACCAACTTCATGCATTGTGGAATCCACATTCCTGCTAAGTCTCTGCCAGATCTGCTGCTTTAGCGCTTCTTCCTCAAGCTGAAAAGTTGCTGAAAACACCTGACATCTGGCTGGGATATAGAGGTGACTGCATCTGGGGTTACAGGGCAATGTTAACCACAGAACTTCATGTACGCTCTTTTTTTTTTTTTTGGATTTATCCACGTTCGCTGCTTAAGTATTACGGAAGATACTAATTGACATACTAAACATTGTTTAGCACATAATCAAAACAGTTGCCCAATGTATAACTGTCATCAAAATGTCTGCACTATCACAAACGGACTGCTTAGATGCAATGTTCTATGACATCATTTGAAAGTTTCATGGGGGTAGTAATGAAGGGTTTCCAATTTCCAATTAAAGCCTGGAGTTTGTTTTTCAATGTCTCAGGTGTTCTGTCAGAAGAATGTGGGGATTTTTTATCCAATATTATTTGCACAGCAATTTGAAATCACATTTATTTTAAACATATTTTTACATTTTGAATGCAAGTAGACAACTACATGTACAATCTCCAAAAAATCATGAAGAACTTCAGTATTTTTGTGTCACATTTCAGAAAGTGAAAATCATGTATTATACACATTCATTACACTGAGCGAAATATTTAGCTTTTATTTCTTGCAGTTCAGAAGAATGTGACTTACTGATAATAAAAACAAAAACTTGTCTCTTGGAAAATTTTAATGTTACATAAGATCAATGAAAAGGGATATTTTAAACAGAAATTACAAGAAATAAAAGCTTGAAATATTTCACTGTATGTAATGAATCTATATTACCATAACTACTCAGACAACTTACACAGATCTACATTACCACGTCACCAGGCGACTATGAACCAGTTCAAGCACCGAGTAAATACTTAGAAGAAATCAACGCATGGATGTGCCAAAATTTTCTTCAATTGAATAAAAGAAAACCTGAAACTCATTAAAACTCATTAAAATCGCAGTAGTTTAGCAAACTCAAAACAGATGCTAACTTTAGCGTTGTTAGCGCCTAACGGTTAGCCAGTCCCCGTTTTCTAATGATCTAAAATGCTGACACACTAACTTTTTTTTTTTGGTGAGCTCTGTCAACACAGCAGGGAAAATCCTAAAACGACCTCCTCTCCTTCGTCAGGCTTTTAGCACTCACCTTCACCAGGGGCTTGAAGTAGCAGATCATATTTACTTCTCCAGACTAAGTCACATGTTGGACAGCTTGTTGTGGGACAGATTTCACATTGTTGAGAAAAACAGCACCGTTTTGATGTCATGAGACCTTGTACCGCGAGGAGAAATGAGGAAATCTTTGTATTATGTGCGGGTTAAGAATCTAACTGTTGAAACAGGTGTTCTTACTGCATGAGTTGTGACGTTTTTTTTTAGAATTAATCAAAATTAATTATTTTTACAAAGTTTCTGTGTGGTCTTTAAAAGTCATAAAAAGTACTTAAATTCAATTGTCTGTCGGCTGTAAAATTTTGCATCAAAGGTCACGTTTAATGTGTCTTAATTTTGTAGTTGTTTCTTTTACTTGTATTTTTTGTTCTTTTTTTAAGACATGCAATCATCTGTTCTGTGTGTTGTGGTTCTGGCTTAGTTATTCACTTATACTATGTGAAAGTTTTACGGCTGATCCAGGGCAGCAAACATTTCAGCCATTGGGAGGGAATATAATACTGACTGTTTGAATGACCTGAAAAAGAAACCAAAGTATTTTTGTTGTCTCAACCATTACTGGCTCCTTCAAGATAGGTCTGGCTGCTTTACGTTAAGGTGTTTAAAGGGGACATATCATGCTTTTCAATGCCTTCCTTTTTGCATTTAGATAATTCAGTTGTAGTTCTACAATATAAAGTGGAACCGCAATGCTTTGGTCGGAATTCCTTAGTAATTTAACGTCACGGCTTCTCTTTAGCGGAAAAAATTTAATTGGCTGATTCACGAAATTGGTTAGCCAGGTAGTCCTTGACCTCGTTAAGCAGCTCCTGGTTTTGCTGAGTTTGCACGAATGTAATTGTTCAAAAAACGTGATAGAGAACAAAGAAAACTGAACGGCTTGAAAAAAATGACCCAAACAGAATAAAAACATATCTACGCCGCTTCTGGACAGACTACATTTTGACTTTTCTGCACTCCTAAAGACTCCAGGTACACATTAAAATGTATCTGGGGGCTAAAAAAGTGGGGTTTGCATGATGTCCCCTTTAAAGCACTCACAATTGATTCACATACAAAGACCAAAAGAAAAACACCAAGATAAGCTGACCAAATTACATTTACCTTGCTCAAGTTACTTATTAAATTAAGTTTAAGTAACTGTGAGTAAGAAAGATTTTGAGTTAGGGTCATTTTACCAAATCCATGCAGGTTCTAAATGTAAATTACAGAATGGTGGCAAATTTGACCAGCTGAAAGTTACAGAAACCCTGGTTTTGCTGAGTTTGCCAGAACAGTTTTTTTTTTTTATAGATCTGTATTATTTTTGGCTCTTTGCTTGTTTTGTAGACCGTTTGCCTTCACAACATCTCTTAGCAACCTAGATAGCGCATGTTGGCAGTATCCTGAAACAGCATTTATGTTGGTAGAAGTTATCAAAACATTTTCTCAACGTCCTTGTAACCTGGCCTCATTAGTTTATCAGTAACTTTCCCTCCCTGTGCTCTGCGAGCTGTCCAGGCTGTGGAAAAGAACCAGCAAGCTTTGTTTTTACACCTCCTGTTGTATTTCCCTTTCCCGGTCAGATGGGTGGAGCATCCCCTTACAACAACCAGTTCCTGTCTCACTCAGGCCCCCGTGGCCCCCCAGGAATGAACCACGGCGGGATGGTCCCCCTGAGGCCCGGACTGCCACCTTCCACGGGCGGCTTGTATCCCTCTCACCCTGCCCAGGCTCAGAGGATGCCCCAACACGGCAGCTTCTCGGGCGGACAGCAAGGCCTCAAACGGCCTTTTCACTCAGAGGTCAGTGACACTGTTAGAGGTTTTTCCTCCCCTTTGAGGTGTCGTTTTTAGTTTTTTTTTTTTTCATATTATTTGCATAGTGGAATTTGACAATACATTAGCCTAACCTGAAGGAGTCAGACTGGGGCGTTTCATACCCAGGGAACCTGTGTGGATCTTTGACCATCTTCTCCTTTCCTAGGGTTTTCCAGGGCAACAGTACAGCTCCGGAGGGATGTCTGGGTATTCTAACCAGCCTCTGCAATACCCCTCTGGTCCTCAGCAGAGATGCGCACCATCGCCCTCTTACCCCTCCGGTCGGATGCCTCACATGGGACCGTACACAGCTGTAAACCACAATCCAACGCAGTTCCCTCCTGGTGCTGGCCAGACCAATCCTTCTCAGTTTTATAAGGTAGTCGGATCCACAGGGCTGCAGACGAAAGGTTGACTTTTATGGAATCCTGTTCAAAATTGAATACGTTTGTAAACTGGTCAAAAAAAGTAAATCGCAAAGCATAAGTATTCATCCCCATATGTTTCACGTTTTCTCACATTACAACTGAAAACTACAATCTATTTTATTGGGATGTTATGTGATAGACCGACACAGAGTAAGATTTGTGTAGATGCAAGAAAATGGTAGATTGTTTTCAAACTTCTTTACGAGTAAAAATCTGAACAGGGTTTATTGAGACGTCTACACACCCCTAAATAAAATCCAGTGCAACCATTGACCTTGAGACCTCACCTGCTTAGTAAACAGAGTCCACATGTGAGAAATTTATTTTAAGTATAAATCCAGTTGTCCAACTACACTGACAGGCTGAGCAGGGAGAACAGCTCTGGAGGAGCTGTACAGATCCATAGCTCAGTTGGAGGAGTACAAGTACTGCTTGTGAACTCCACAAATCCTGCCTTTATGGAACAGCGGGAAGAAGAAAGCCATCAATAGTCCTGTTTTCCATTGTGGAGAAGAGAGTGGAGTTAGGATAGAGTGACCGCGGTGATTGGTGGCAGAAAGATGGCTGCGAGAGCGAAGGAAGGCTTAAATGGCAGTAGGTGGCACAAGAAAACTGGGAAATGAGCCTGTTGTACATATAATGGGCTGCAGAGGTTGGGGAGTTCGTCCTGCAATTGGTGGGTTGCTAGTTTGATCCCCCGCTCCAGCTGTATCAGTCGTTGTGTCCACGAGCAAGACACTTCACCTGAATTACCTGCTGTCGGTGGTCAGAGGGCGCACCGTGCGATTTTTATATTTTACTATAATTTGTTATCTATTGTGAAGCACCTTGTGATTTTATCTGTGAAAGGTGCTATACAAATAGTTTCTTCTTCTCACCATCGTCAGGGTGTGAATGTGTGTGAATAATTTGGGCTCGTCGGACAAGTTAAAGTGCTATACAAGTACAAGCCATTTACCATTTACCATACAGGCAGCTATCACTTACGTACAGAGAAATTTAGTGTTTCTAACAATTTTTTTCTTATGCATTTCGGGGTGTAGGCATTTTGTTCGGTGATGAAATTAGTTTTTCCTTCTCAGATGTTTGACTTTTTATATTTAGCTAAATTTAACATGAAAAGATAAAAAAAGAGTTACAGAATCATTGAAGAATCCTGTCTAATATTTTTCAACATTCCTGCTTAACTCCTTGGTGTCAGGAGAGAAGAGTCACTATCTGAATAGTGTGTTTCCCGTCTCTGTCTACCAGTCAGAGCCTTTCAATGGCCAGGGCAGTCTACCTTCTGGAGCAGCAGGGGGATACAATGCCTTCACACAGGCTGCAGTTAACGGGGTAAGTCCTTCAAGGCACTAGAACTTGTTAAAGGACTACGTTCTAAGCACATTTACAACAGGGGCCAAGCATGATAAAACTTTCACTGCAAAAAGGTGAAGTTGTAACTTGTTTTCATCTTTGGTTCTCAGCCAGGTCGAGGTTCAGTGATCCCTGGATACCCCACCTCACCGATGGGAGGGAATCCCACCCCGCCGATGACGCCAGGGAGCTCCATACCCCCCTACCTTTCCCCAGGCCAGGACACCAAGCCGCCCTACCTTCCGCTGGACTCCAAAGCCAACATTAGCACCCAGCAGCCCTCTACAGGTTAGCCATGGTTAAATGTTTGCTTTCTTTCAGCTTATAATGAGAATAATACATCCTCAGATGAACAAGACCCTGTAAATCATGTTGTTTTTTCCAAAGAACTGAGCCAACATGCTGTGAAAAACAATGCAGACCCAGGATTCAGGATGCTGTTGAAGCACCATCAGCTTAAAGAACTCCTGGTGGTCCTATTCTCTGTTATCTCATCAGTCTCTCACATTGTTATGGAAGAATTGTGTCCTTAAGTTAATTAAGAGTGTCAGGAAACGTCTCACAGGGCTATTTTAATCATGTTGAGATCTGGATTTTCACTTGACCAAATGTCCTAAATCAAAACTTAAGCCATGCTGCAATGCTCTCTTTAAAGGTGACATATCATGCAAACCCCACTTTTTTAGTCCTCAGATACATTTTGTTGTGTACTCTGAGTCTAGGAGTGCAGAAAAGTTAAATGTAGTCTGCCCAGGTGCTACATAGATATCTTTAAAAAATGTTTGGGTCATATTTTTCAAGCTATTTAGTTTCCCATGTTTTCTAGTACGTCTTTTTGAGCTATTACCTCTCAGCATTTGCTGCGGAGATGGTAAAAGATTTCATGAATCCGCCATTTTTATTTTTCGCTGCAATTTTGTAGTCCAAGGTTATGGATGCCGAAGCTACAAGTTGGTAAGTGAAAACATTCGGCTGTTGGGCGTATTAAGCCACACAATTCATCACACCGTCCCCCAGCGTACTACATAATTGGCTGAAGAGGTGGAGCGGAACGCTCTGCGACCTGGAGGGGAGGCGGGGTGTGAAGCGCCTCCTTTAGATTTAAAGAGACGGTACCAAAACGAGTTGCTCTCAGACACACCTCAGAACAGGGGTGAATGGGAGAATGTGGGGGCAAATTATTAAGGAATTCAGACCAAACCATTGCAGTTCCACTTTATATAGACCACAACTAAATGATTTTAGTGTGAAAAGGAAGGCATTAAAAACATGATATGACCCCTTTAAAGAGAAAAGTCATCCTCAAAGGAATCTTCCAAACAAGCCAAACTCGATCACGCTTTGTTCTTTGAATAGTACTGTCGCAATCTTTAGTGTGTAACCCTAAAAAACCCATGTAATCAAAGCCTCTGTACTCTAAGATCCCATGGATGTTTGTCTTCTCTCTGAGTAGATCCCTTTTTGACCCTCGGGGTGAACGTAATGTGCTGTCCACTCCTGGGAACTGTCTTAATGTTTTCCACTTCGCAATAATCTCCGACAACATGGAATGATAGAATTTAAATTGTTGGAAAACTGCTTTTAACCTTTCCTGGATTGATGGCCGCCAACAAGCTTGTCCTCCCTGTCATTGTGTTGACATACACTTGAATTTACTTCCAGAAAAGCTGTAAACTGCTTGTATTTGCTGCAAATCACTTAGTTGCTATGTTTTATTAGCGGCATCCATCTGCAGTTTACACGGAGAAGTGCAACAGTTTTCCCTAAAGTGTTTTTTTTTAACACCTGGCTTCATGTTTATATACTTTTGTCTAAAAAGTGTATTTTAGTAACTGATTCCAGTTCTGGGATATGTCTTTTGTTTCCCTTTCAAGGTAATCCAAGCGATGACCTGCGCCTGACGTTCCCGGTCCGAGACGGTGTCGTGTTGGAGCCATTCCGATTGGAGCACAATCTGGCTGTCAGTAACCACGCATTCCAGCTCCGAGATTCTGTCTACAAAACACTGGTGATGAGGTGAGAAGACGTAAATAACACAGTTCAGATGTGTTCCTCAGTGAGAAGGAGGGACACTTGAGTCTGGTCCTGTTGGTCCAGGAGATGATTGAAGGCTTCTGAGTTAGCGTTCCCTTTTCACTCTGCTGCTCTAGTGTGTCATCCAGTGGTTCTTTAAGGTCACATACAGGGCCTGTCACAGCGACCACGTCACTGTTCAGATGCCAGATTTTTGTGATGTAAGGAAGAGTCAGTTTTATAAATCATTTTAAAACCTTTTCCACATATAAAACAACTGTTGTTTTGAACAATTAAACAGAAAAGCAAACCAGCCTGTTGGATGAAACAGGAAAAAAATAAACTAGAAAGCCACAATAACTTTGGTGAAACATGTGTCGACACGCTTAACCTAACACTTCAAACCACTTTTGATTTGGTTTTCAGCATTCTGTCTTCTTGAGTTCTAACTTATCATTGATTATAGCAAATTGAATTAACTATAATTAAACTTAATAATAGTAATAATACATTTTATTTTTAAAAAAGTGCCTTTCAGAACACTCAAGGACACTGTACAGAACAAGCAGAACAATAAGGATAAATCAACAAACAATAAAAGTTACAATGAACAGGCAATCACCGAGAGTATGCACTTTTGAACTGCAGTCAGTTTTAACTCGCAGAATCTTGACATTATTCATGGATCTTTAATAATTCAAACCTGAGATGTGCTCTGAGGAAGCAAAGCAGCAGCTGAAAAGGTTCCTGCTGTGGAGACAGGACATGTGTGGAATCACCTGGATAAGAGATGTCCTCACGATCGGAGAGATTTGGAGAGCTCATGAAAGACGGAGCGGGGAATCATTGTCAAGTCAAGACGTGGGATGCCGACAGACCACTCCCACAGAAGACTGGATGCTGAAATCAAATCAAAAGATGCTTTAATGGAGAATCTAAGAATGTGACACTTAAACAACCAGCCCTCTTCACCTTATTTTGATACTATTTTCTACGAACAAACACTCCTGGTCAAAGGTTTGGACACACATTCTCATTCAATGGGTTGTCTTTCCTTTTACTTTTACCTCCTTCAAGACTGTTGGAAAACCATTGGAGGTGACTGACTACCCTGTGAAGCTCATGGAGAGAATGCCAACAGTGTGCAAAGCAGTAATCCCATCAAAGAGGGCTATTTTGAAGAATCTAAAATGAATCTAAAAGTTATTTCAAACATTTTCTTTGACACATAATTCTACATAATTTTGCTTCATACCTTAGATGTCTTCACTGTCTCTAGATGGTAATAAAAACAAGAAAAAGACAATGACTGGCAAAGGTGTGTCCAAACCTTTGACCGGTCGTGTATTTGTTTGTTTTTCAGTAAAACTAACCGGAGTAAATGTCACATTATGTGTGGAAAAGCTTAGAATGGATTTTTCCTTTATTTACGTCATAAGAACCAGACATTTGAACACAAGTGTGAACAGCTCTAAGACCTCAGTAAGTCCATGATAAATCTATCGCTACATAGTATGTAGCTGGACTAGGAAGGACCATGATCCCAAACATGGACCTTCAGATGGTCCGATGCTCCTCCTTATGCTTCAGTCTGACTTCTTTCATTAACAGCAGAGGCTAAAGCCAGAGCAGCTTTTATGATAAACCTTACACAGAACAGGTGGGTATGCTGCAGTATGATATGCAGGTCAGCAAAATGACATCTGTCCACTGCCAACGCTGAAGATGCCTGTTGGCTCCTTTCCTTGAGCACCTTTCTAACTCCAGAGAATGTTAGAAAACCCCACCCTGGGTCCCCATGACAGCGGTGCCGTGTCTCCCCCCACAGACCCGACCTGGAGCTGCAGTTCAAATGTTACCACCATGAAGACAGGCAGATGAACACTAACTGGCCGGCCTCTGTGCAGGTAAGCAGCATCCTCAACCTCTTTGACTTGATGCAGTTCTCAGGGCGATATGTATCAGGCTCGTGGGATCCAAACCGATCCACTAACGTAGAGGTTAGGGATGTCTCTACTAAGAGATTTTCTAGTTTGATTGAAACTACCTATCTGCCAATCTGTCTGGTAGACTTGTACTGTGAGGATAAAGCAAACTTCACACCGTCTTTGTGACACTTGGGTCTTTTTGGCTGTGCCACAAGGAAGTCTTTAAAGTGGACTCTTTAGGGAAAGCTTATTGCACTTTTCTGATTTAATTATCATTATTCATCGACTCAGTTGACTGAGACCGAGGTAGCTTAGCCAAGTTGTGTTTGTCTCCAGGCAAACGTTTGAACTTTAACTGTCTAATTAAATTAATAGCACTGATCTTCCCTCAGTGGAAATGTAGGGACAGCTCTGCCACTGCTCTTTCTGGCTGCCATGTTACAGTGAAGCTGACATTAACACCAACAGTCAGCCTGGCATGTTTAATTTCAGCCACAGCTTTGGCTGCTGAAACTGTAAGGACACAGAAACCATTTGAATAAGAGCTTGTTCATCGCCTTTTTCATATTTTGTCTCGTTACAGCCATGCACTAAACCCAGCAGTGTAGTGCATAATTGTGAAGATGCATGGCTTTCACATTTTATGCATTAAATATCTGAAAAGCGTGGGGGTCTTTTACCTTTATCTATCCATTGTCTATACCCTCTCATCCATTTTTCCTGAGGCAAGAGACTGAGTACCTCCTGGACAAGTCACCAGTCCATCACAAGGCAACACCAGACACACACACCCATGCTTGTTTTAAATACTTACTAAGGACCGTGCTTTGACTTCCCCTTTCTAAGGTCTCACCCTGACCCTAACTCTAAACCTACCCTTATACGGGTTAGACTTAAGTTTATTATGCCTAACCCCAGCTTACTAGTAAGTAGCCAAAAATGTTTTCACTCAGCTGCAAGTTACAAGTACACACACACACACACACACACACACACACACACACACACACACACCAAACTAAGGGCAAACTAGAGACTCATTAACTCTACAGGCATGTTTTTGGGCTCTGTGAAGATGCCGGAGTACCCGGAGAAAACACACATCCAGAAGGAGAACCTGCAAACTTCATGCAGAAAGACCCCAGGCTGGGATTTGACCCAAGACCTTCATGCAACAAAACAAAAACATGAAAACCATTTAATACTCTACTTTGACCTGGTTATTCAGATAAAATCCCAGCTCAGTAGATGTAGTCTGTGGTTGTAATGGGAAGAAATGGTGGAAAAGTTAAAGGCTTACGATCGATTTGCAAGGCACTGTAGGTCTTATGAGAGCCATAAGAAGGAAGAATACCAGAAGCTTTAGATTTATCTTGATGATGGACTCTTGGCTTTTTTGTAACACCACCAGAAACTAACTGGTTACAGAGAATGTTTCATTTGTGAACGGCCTACTCAGCCCATTAATCTAATTTTAATTGAAATCATCAGAAAAATGCTGTTTTAATCTCTTAATACAATTTGAAATCTGCAACAATCAATATTTGTACATGGATAAGATCTGTGATTTGCTAATTACCATAAATCTAAATAATTATTAGCAACTCTTTGCCTATCTTATGCATATCATATTCGATTTGACATCAAAGCTAATGGCAGCAGAGTTAACTGAATAAATGTGGCTCTTTTGTGTAGTTGGAGTTATCGCTTACCTAGATATAAGTCATCAAAGATTGTTGCAACAGTTTTATTGTGAGGGATTTCTAGCTGCCTTCAAAATGTTACAAATTAATTCCTTTCTATTCCTTTGCAGCAAAGAAGTTTTCTATTTGGAGCAAAGATGACAACTCACAATGTGTTAGTGAGGGCTTTCTGAAAAACAGGATTTTGCTCAGTTAAAACAAAACCGAATTACTGATTATTGTCTTAAACTTTTATTTTTCAATCACCTTTGGAGATGGGCTCTATCAACCCCACACCCTACCCCAGTCCCCTGATCAAGCAAGGATCAGTGGGAATGTAAACCTTTACTTTCCTTTTCCAAAAGGCTGCCAACATTCTTCACCAATTCAACAAAACGTCCACAAAGCGCGTACAATTTGAAGCCCTGTGGCTGATGGCTCTATTTCCGAGACAAAACTTCAAAATTGCCAAGGGGGGGAAGTACCAGCATGATCATCATCTGCTGTAGCAGTCTGGTTGAACAAGCTACAGGCCTTGGAGAAAGTACACTTTAAACAGCTTTTCACAGTTTTTGTGCTTTGATACTGAAAATAGTCAACTTTATGGGGTCTTCCCTCTGTAACAATGTCCACCCTGAACAGTGCAGGTTAAGGGTCCAGTAATGCTTAGGTGTGATGCTGAGCAAACATTTTTTAGTTTTCTGACCGGCTGATTAAGAGTTACGGCTTAAACTGAAAATAGGCCACTTCAGGTCAACAGCTGCGTTGTCGTGGATCTCTATGTCCCAGCCTGCTTGAAGGCCTGGACCTGGGATTTATCTCAGTTCAGGGGTTTTCATTGACTTAATAAGTGCACCAAGTATTATAAACATAAAGTGACCAACATCACCATTATCACACCTCTTTTTGTCTCTAATAAATCATTCACCTTCAACCAAAGTAAAAGTTTCAGTGCTGATCAGACATTTTTAGGAACCCAATATTCCTTTCTTTATCGCAGTCTTTTCTACATGTTCGGCACGTTTCAGCAGGTCAACCTACATAAAGCTCAGTTGGTAGAAAAATATATTGCCTAGAATACATTCTAGAATATATGGTATTCTTGGTAATACATGTAATGTATTATCCTATGTCCAAGTTTGGTCCTTGTCCCGTTCAGTGCAATCTGATTCCAAGGACCTAAAGTTCTGAAAGGCAGTCCAACAGGACAACCGGGGGATGTTGGAGAAGACAAAAATCTCTCGAAGAATTTAACATGTTGAGCCTTTAGCATGCTGCGTATGCAACCATGGAGATGGAACAGTTTAAATCACAAGATTTTTCTTCACCTTTTTTCTTCATCTTTTTGTCTCAGGTCAGCGTTAATGCAACTCCTCTGTCCATTGAGAGAGGCGACAACAAAACCTCTCACAAGCCCCTGTACCTAAAGCAAGTGTGTCAACCGGGACGCAACACAGTGCAGATCACTGTCACGGCATGCTGCTGTGTAAGTCCAGTAGACATGAGGCTTCACTGATCCAGTCGCCGCGCTGACACTCAATTAGACGCATCATGGAAGACAGTGAATGTGCAGAATCCTCTGCTGATGTTGTCCCCTCCTGTCTCTCTGTCCCTAGTCCCACCTGTTTGTGCTGCAGTTAGTGCACCGGCCGTCTGTCAGGTCTGTCCTGCAGGGCCTGATGAAGAAGAGGCTGCTGCCGGCCGAGCACTGCATCACCAAGAGTGAGTTAACTTCTTCTCAAAAACCTAGCCTTTTGAGTTCACTTGTGTATAGCTTGATCTGATTATAAATCCAGATGTTCTGTTTCTGGCTACAAAAGTTTGTTAGAGAATATTAGTGAACAAACAGCATCATGAAGACTAAGAAACACAGCAGGTCAGGGAGAACGTTGTGGAGAAGCTTAAAGCAGGGTTTGGTTTCAAAACAATATTCCGAGCTTTGAGCATCTCACAGAGCTCTGTTCAATCCATAATCTGAACACGGAAAGAGGATGACATGTCTTGGTGTGCCGAACTGGCTATATGGACGTCAGGTAAGGAGAGCATTAATCAGAGAAGCCGCCAAGAGGCGTATCTTAACTCTGGAGGAGCTGCTGAGATCGGCTAACCTGACAACAGCCAGCTGCATGTCGCTCCGCCTAGCTCCACTCACATACATCTGGGACTCCGCCATAGGAATTGCATTTACAGAAGGCTGGGCCTTATCAAAAATTCTTGCATATGATTGGATAAGCCACTTGTCTGTCATCTTTATTGACGTGCTATTTCAACCACTCACACCGAAGCTAACCCGTGACGCTAATGATAGCGACGCAGGAAAAAAAATAAAAAAATAATAATAATGTGTTTGCGGCTCTAGTGGCACGCGTTTTATTGACAGTGAGCTGACAGGAAGAGGGGGGAAGACAGGCGGCAAAGCGCCGCGGGTCGGAGTCGATTCCGGGCCGACCGCGTTGAGGACTAAAGGCCTCCTAACATAGTTAGCGCTAACCGCTAACCGCTCCGGGGCGCGTCCGCGTCTGCACGTCCGCTGGCCCCGGAAAACAAAACTTGCCAAATCCGGTCGGGAGAAGGGCGAAAACATCGTTTCCACCAACAAAAGCCTTCAGAGGCGTTCTCTGATGTTCTTTTAATGAAACAATATTAGGTAGATTGGACAACACGGAAGAAATAGCAGCATTAATGCTAACGCTTGCTTCCTCGACGAGCCGCCATTGCTATCAAAACAGTCTCACGTCATGGTCGCGTCTCCACTACGTCACATATATGAAACTCCAGCCCTGCGTCCTGATTGGCCAGACCATAAAATTGGTTGGAGAAATCATTCTCTATCGGCGGTGTCCCAGATGTATGTGAGTGTAGCTAGGCGGAACGAGACATACATCTGGCTGTTGTCAGGTAAGAGATCGGCAGCTTTGTTGACAGAACAACACTTAGTCATGCAGTGTTTTCCCCCAGAAAACTGGCTAATCCTGGCCGTAGTTAGAGTAATGGACCATGGGAGAGGGATGCACGCCAAGCATTACATGGTGCAGCACTGTGCAGCTCAAAAGGGGGAGCTCATACCCTATCTTTGGGCTGTCCATGTCTGTCAAGCTAATAACGGCTAGCGTTAGCTTATGTTTACCACTAAACCTTCGCAGACAGGATCTTTACTGACACCCAGAGCTACAGTGAAATGGTTCCGATCAGGGCCTGAAATGTTTTTCCTTACCATTACACAATGCCGTTGCCTCCTTCTGTGGGCTTTAGCTTCTCGGCCACTAAAGATATACTCCAGATTTGGACATTAAGGGCAGTTAGAGTTCCTCCAACTGGACAGTGATGTTAGTGAAATGGAGAGTGTATACGTTTAAAACTAAAAATATGACACAACATCAAATAGTGTCCGACCATTCCTTTGTAATTGCGTTGTTGCACACACTGATATTTCAGTGACATTTCATTTCGCTATCATGTTCAACTTTAGGTTAAATCAAAGCACATTCCTTTGTTGGCTGGCCCAGTCCAGACCTAAATCCAACAGTGAATCTGCCACAAGTATCTTCATCCAGTCTGGCTGACCTGTTTTTAACACTCACTGCAGTGCGCAGAGAAGAGGAGCGATATGGGACAATGAGGACTCTTAGCAGGGGAGCAGATATTAACTGTTTACTAGTGGGAGTTGTAGTGGTCCCAGTGAGATGTGTTGAGTCCCTGGTGACCAGCCAAAGAATCCACCTGATGTTGTTGAGGAGGTCTGAAAATGGAAACAGGTTTTGCTGTTTCCGCTCATCTCTCAGAAGCATCCATTCAATTCTATTCTATTTATATAGCAGCAATTCACAACGTATGTCATCTCAATGCACTTTACAAAGTCACATTCAATCAAATCATCCAGACACCTTGGTCAAAACGTTTCCTATCTAAGGAAACCAAGCAGATTACATCAAGTCTTGACAAGCAGCATTCACTCCTCCTAAAAGAGCGTAGAGCCGCAGTGGACAGTCGTCTGCATTGTCAGCTTTGCAGCAATCCCTTATACTGAGTATGCATGAAGCGACAGTGGAGAGGAAAACTCTCCTTTAACAGGGAGGAAAACGTCCAGCAGAACCAGAACCAGGCTCAGTGTGAACGCTCGTCTGCCTCGACTCACTGGGGGTTAGAGAAGACAGAGCAGAGATACAAAAATCACATAAGGACCCATTGATCCTGAAATCCTTTCTATGTTCTATGGTAATAGCTGATGATCTGCCTTCCCTGGATGGTGTCACAGCTAACAGAACACCAGACCAGGTGTACCTACTATGAAGAAAGAAAATGACAGAAAACGTTAAGTTGAAATAATCAATGCAAATTGGAGAACAGTAGGAAAACTCAGCAGAGTGAGAAAAATAGACCCTGATGTCCTCCAGCAGCCTAAGCCTATAGCAGCACAACTACAGAGATAGCTCAGGTTAACTTAAGCCACTCTAACTAGAAGCTTTGTAAAAAAGTTCAGTTTTAAGTCTGGTCTTAAAAGTAGACGGGGTGTCTGCCTCACGGACCAAAAGTGGGAGATGGTTCCACAGGAGAGGAGCCTGATGACTCAAATATCTGCCTCCCATTCTACTTTAAAAATGCCTCACCTTTCCCATGAGGCCTCACCTTTCACCTGAGGTGACGGGATACCACAAGGTAGCGCCTCCATGCTCTGGACACTACTCTGACAGACGCGACAAACCTTCTTGCCACAGCTCGCATTGATGTGCCATCCTGGATGAACTGCACTACCTGAGCCACTTGTGTGGGTTGTAGACTCCGTCTCATGCTACCACTAGAATGAAAGCACCGCCAGCATTCAAAAGTGACAAAAATATCAGCCAGAAAGCATAGGAACTGAGAAGTGGTTTGTGGTCACCACCTGCAGAACCGCTCCTTTATTGGGGGGGTCTTCCTAATTGCCTCTAGTTTCCACCTGTTGTCTATTCCATTTGCACAGCAGCAGGTGAAATTGATTGTCAATCAGTGTTGCTTCTTAAGTGTTCTCTTTATTTTATGAGTGGTAGATATCAAGGTTTATAAAAGCATAAATCACTAAAATAATCCATGAAAATGCTATAAAAAGCTGAAATTTGCAATAATATTCTCAGCCCCCCTTCCTGTCAGCCTGCTTTTAATAAAAGGGCCACTAGTGCCCCAAAAATATATAAATAAGAAATAAAATGTAGACTAATAAAACACTTACTGTAGAAGTTGAAGCCTTTAATATGTAAAACAATGAAGGAAGTTAGTGAGGCCTATAATGATGTTTTTGCTTTTTTTGTGCATTTCATTAGAGGTCAGCCGATCTTTTTGGCTGATATTTGCGTTTTTTGTATCGTTTTTGTATCGTTTTTGTATTGTTTTTCTTGTATCGGCCCTGGCAGATACATGCATGTGTTCGCCGATGCATTAGTGCATTCAGCAGCCATGCCTTGAGATTACGTGGAGCGCATACATTGCTGCTCCCTCCCTGGCAGAGAGCAGCTGCTAATGTTGTAAGACTGAGTGCCAACAACGACAAAAGTAAGTTTTCAACTTTTAATATAGTTTTAACCATCTTATTCAGAACGGTGTGTTTTTTACTTTCTGCCACTGAAATTAGCGCGTCAACATTGTTTTTGTTTTTTTCATAGTGGTCACACCTCTAGGGGTTGCCATGGAGAGTCATGTATACACATGAAAGCAATAACCAATCACTACGTGTACAACATCTAACTTCATATAAAATAGCGTCCATACACTGCAACGGTGGTCGGTGTTTTGTTCTCCTCCTCCCCACTGAACTAAAGAAGCTCTTTTCTCCCTGTGACACGCTCATGAAGTACGAGCAAAGTCTCAAACACAAGTTTTGAGACTTGTGTAACATTTGTTTTCATTGTGTAATTTTTATCATGGAAAAAGAGGAGGAAAAAGCAATTTCAGCTTCAAGAATTAGCTACCCCCAAAAAATCGGTAGCACATGTCGGGGATCGGTTTGTCTGATGTCAAAATAATCAGTATGGGCCTTAAAAAACCTGTATTGGTCGATCTTTATATTCTGTGTCCATTTATCTATGCTTTTGTTAAAACAAGTAATCTGTAAATAAGCATCATCATCACGGAGTGGCCAGTCTTCTGACAGAAAAAAAGCAGAACAGCTGTCTAAAGGGTCTCTGCCCTTCCCTCAAACAAACAAGTATTTCCCGTGTGAGGCATTAAAAAGGTATGAATGGGTCTTCATGGGCAGGAACTGCTTTTTGTGTTTTAGCTAGAGATGCATTGATCTGACTGTTTTGGCCAATTTCTGATCTTTGGTTTTTGTACCGCTTTGACCAGTTTTAGCAGACTCAGATTTCTCTTTAAGAATTACGAAAAGATATGAAAGAAGAAGCATTCAAAATGTTCCTTTCTAAATCTAAAACAGAGTGAACTTACAGAGAGCACTTCTCGTCTTTCCACCCACCCAAAGCACTTTTACATTATGAGCCACACTCACCCAGCAGCACTCAAACACTCAGATTAGTTGGCAACTTTAGATAAGGTATCCTAAAGGCCCAACCTGTGGCAGAGGAGGAAGCTGGAATTGAACACAGACCTTTCCCATTACAGGACGACAACTCTTCCACACAGATGGTAAATGTGGGAGGAAGCAGTCCCTGTAAAACTGGGTTTTTGATGATATTTTAGGGCTAAGGAAAATGGATTGAGTTTATCATCTATTAGCGATTAGTTCTGCCAGAATTCCTAAAAAGTCAATACGTCACATCAGCAGCAGGCTCAACCAAGGTAGCCCCACATAGAAACACGGATGGTGCGGAACAAACTGCACCAAACATGACTGTAACGACAGTAACAGAAGACCTGATATGCAGTTGGACAGCAGGTGAGTTTTCTGGGTTTTTATTGAAAGAATAAGTTGGGGTGTGAGAGACAGGTTAGTGGCTGACCAGTAATCTGAGAGATGAGACGAAAACTGAAAATAAAGCCACTATCCTTCTCTGGGCCCGGGAGGTTGCTTTGGATCCGATAATTAGAACCCGGGGTTCCAAGCGAGTCGTGATGTAAACGGCCGCAGAGACTGGGCCAAATGTGGAGTTCCACAGTGAAAGGGGCCGAGGCTAACAGATAATCCAGAGTCCAGGCGTGGGTTTTACAGAGTGGGCAGAAGCAGACAGGAAAAATCCAGAGGGAGAGGCAGAGAGCAACATCGAGGAAATAGGTCCAAAGGTCTATGTCCAGAAAACTAATCCAATGGAGAGCCCAACACGGGCAAGGCAAAGAGAGAAAAATCCGTAGGCAGGAACCGGGTCAAAAACAAGCAAGGCAGTGAGGGAATGCTGGATGGTCTACTCACACAAAGGTTTTGAAGGATCTGGCCAGGGCTGACTGTCAGAGGCAGAAACCCAGGTGGAGCTACAGCTGGACAATTCAGAGCAGCAGCGGTGCCACTGTCCCACCAATTAGTGGAGCAGAGGGAGGCAACGCAGGAAGCCGGCCACAGATACAACAGAACAAAGCGCATGCATCACACATAGCATTCGTTTGTAAAATTGTGGACCGTTAATATCCAGTAACAGTGTCATATCTGACTGATATGAACATTTCGGATTTAGTTGTTTTAAAGTCCTAGAGGTGGCTAAAGCAGCCCGTGTATGCCTGACTAGCTGTTAGCTTCCACCCCTTTGAGGATTCCTCATGTGCAACAAGCTTGTTTTCCCACCCCTGGTAAGATGACTACTACATTTAATGCTAAATGGGCAGAATTTATAGAGCACTTTCCAGTCATACAGACCCCTCAAAGCTCTTTACACTACAGCCACCTTCACCCAGACGCACTTAAACACACATTCATAAAACCTTCCACAGCAGGCAGAGGTTGGCAGCTAAAGAGAAGAAAACAGGCCTGAACTGACCACAGCTGTCTCAACATGTCATAGAAACTACATTTTCCTTTTAAATGGCGTGCTTCCTCTGATTTTATTTAAACACCCGCGGATACTGAAAACAGCTACCCTTTGAGTGTAATTCATTCAGCAACGGCCTCTTCACCAAAGACTGGTGTCCTGACGGCGCTGAGGGATGATGTGCCGACCGATTGGAAACGCACTCAAATTTGTGATTTTTCCAACCGAAAATGAACCAGCCGAGTCCGGTCACCAGCCGTGCATCTCTACTCTCACCTGCCGCTGTGCTGGCATCGGAGCCATTATGAGGCGCCATTGTTTGACGAGCAGTGAAGTAGTCACACATGCCTACCACTGTGTTTTTTTGTTCCAGTAAAGCGAAACTTCAGCAGCGGCACCATCCCCGGGACGCCCGGTCTCAATGGAGAGGACGGAGTGGAGCAGACGGCGATCAAAGTTTCCCTCAAATGTCCAATCACGTTCAGACGAATCCAGCTGCCAGCCAGAGGCCACGACTGCAGGCACATACAGGTGAGGTCCCACCTGCCTCGCACTCTGCGATTGGTCCGAATGGCTTCTAACATGGAGCGGCCCTGTCTGTCTCTTGAAGTGCTTTGACCTGGAGTCTTATTTGCAACTGAACTGTGAAAGAGGGACGTGGCGGTGTCCTGTGTGCAAGTAGGTCCAATCGCAACATTCGTATCAAATCCACTTTTGTCAGCATGAACCATAAGTGACTGGTTGCTCCTCTTGTTTGCAGTAAAACAGCTTTGCTCGAAGGCCTGGAGGTCGACCAGTACATGCTCGGGATTCTGGTCTACATACAGAGGTGAGTTGAAATTCTGCTTATGATATAATACCAGAGTACTGGTCAGCTTGAGCAGGGCTAGTTCTACAGTCCATATTACAGCCACAACACAATGCCGTTTATCTGTATTTTAACAGGTTTAACAACACACACAGCACATAGTTGTAAACCAAAGCGAAACGTTTGAATCCACAGGCAGTGGTAGTGGTAAACGTCATCACCACCATGAAACGTGGTGGTGGAAGCATCATGCTGCGTAGACAGGACTCCTGATCAGAGCTGATGGGAGGACGGAGGCAGCTATGCAGATGCTAGTCAGTCCTGAGAGAAAATCAAAGGCTTTTCAAAGTAAAAGTCTGTTGATCAGCCAGATACTGAAAGTTTGGACCCACGTAAAAAATGATTGGAATCAACCGTAAACCTCCTCAATGAGAGCTCCTTCATCTAATAGAGATGTTCTGTCTCCTTTGCCGCAGTTCGGATTATGAGGAGATCACCATCGACCCGGTGTGCGGCTGGAGGCCAGTGCCAATCAAACCTGACCTCCACATAAAGGAGGAGCCCGACGGCCCGGTCCTGAAACGCTGCCGCACAGTCAGTCCGAGTCACATGGTCCTGCCGAACGTGATGGAAATGATCGCAGCTCTGGGGCCCGCGTCGTCCCCGTACCAGAGTCTGAATCCAGGGGGCAGGAACACCCCCGACTACAGCCGGCCAGGTAGCTCTTCCGCTTCATTTGTGGACAAGTGATAGAGCTTCACAATACGGTACAGAGAAGGCTGCCACCAGGCAGGCGCTGGAATAATTGACACATTAGCACACATCAGAGCTCCCGCAAAGATTTAATACTAGCTGGAAGGATTTTTGGCGCTGCTGCTCCAGGCTGCTGACACACAAGTGAAAGAAGTGTCTGCCAACCTGCATGCTGAGCAGAAGTCGTGTGTGCTTTGTTTTGCTCCTGTAGGAAGCCAGGGATTCTCCGGCCAAACAGGATTTGCAGACTTCCCCAACACTCCTGGGACCCCGACACTCGGAGAGTACACCTCCTCCGGACCACCAGGCCCCCTCCCCTACCAGTCTGAGCAGGTTAGGCATATTTAAAGCCCTCTCAAATATAAAATACAGAGATGTAGGAGTAGACACGATTTATTGCTAAAGTATTAATACCCATTTGAACAATTCGTGTTTTCTCATGTCAGAACCACAAATCTCTATGTATTTTGTTGAGATTGGTTTTGCTATATCCTGACTCTTGCCAGATGGATCTCTTTCCGTCGAGCTCCACACATGTGCAGCCATGTGTCAAGGTAGCTTTGATAGAGCAACGCAAATTAGCGCATAACTGGAATGAACCGATAAATGGTTTTTAAACTTCATTAGAAATACAAATCTGTAAGGTGTTGCATGCATAGTGATGTGTAGGTACAGATTCTCTGTACCTATGGATCGGTACCTGTACTTAACAACATGTATTTTTGGTACTTTTGTGTGTTTATGTAATAATAAATTGTAGTTTATTAATATAATCTCTAAAATGTTCGATTTAACATATTTATTTCTCAATATATAAACTTGTTTGGATCTATAAAATTAACTTTATTCAATAAATCGTCGTTCTCTCCAGACAACGACAGAACGATTGGTGCTTTCACAGGAAGTCACCATTAACACAGAAGGAAGTCGCTAGATTTTCCGCTAGTCGCCTTTTAGAGGACAGGTCGCTGGATGGGTCTGAAAAGTCACTAAATATAGCGAGAAACTCACTGACGTGGCAGCAGTGACCAGGTGCTCCCTCAGATTAGAAGTATTCCTGCCGCTGGCCTCACATATTTCAGCGTAATCTGCAGCGCGTTCTGAAAAGTGGAGCCTTACGTTCCAGCGCTTTCTATCAGCCACGCTTGCTTTGTTGGCTGGACCAGCGGCTGATGTCACCACGTCCCGTGCTGCAACGCTGTGTTCAAGTTCACCATGGAAAGTCGTCCACTCTTCCACTCCCTCAGTGTCACTGTGATGCGTTTAGGTACCGAAACATGGTGCCCTTTGATTGTACGTGAATCGGTCCTCGGTAGTACTGACGGGCACGCCCGCTGACAGGGGGGGACAAACGGGTCAATTGTCTTGGGCCCAGGACTGAGGGGGGGCCCAAAACTGACACTCTGACCATTAAAATACAGGCAGAAGTATTTTTTCAGAAAATATTTGTGTGAAAAAAGACTGTGTTGTCCCGGGCCCTAGCAAAGCTGTCAGCTGGCCTGCCGACGGGACTCGGTCAGCACTAGGCCTGGGCGATAAATCGATTTTATCGATTAATTCGAAGTCCTGAAAGTGGAAATTGTTTTAGTAAAAGCTTGCAATGTTGAATATATGTTTAGAATAATATAGTCAAAAGAGGAAACTTTTTTTACCGAGGGTTTCTGCTACATGTATTTCATCGAGGCGCACCACCACACCAAAATAACAGCCGCCACACATTCAGAATCAATTCAAAAATATGTGAAAACAATGCAAAGCATATGATATGGCTTAGCTACTGTATATTTGTGCACTTATTCTAATAATAATCAGTTTAAAATTAATTAAATTATCGTGAAATGTTAAAATTTACTTTTAAAAACCAACTCCTCCACCTCCTCGCTGCAAAGCTGCTAGTGAATGAAGCTGCTGGTGGCTACTGCGCTGCTCTGGTCTCAGTAGAGAAGGAACACTAGAGACAACAGTCCAGTGTTTCCTACTTAGAGACTCATGTTTGACTTTTCAGACACCTTTCTGTATTTTTGGTGATTTAACAGCTTCACTTGAAAGCAACAATCTGTGTCTCACGACAACTGCTAGAGCTGTGTGGGACCTCCCTTTTCCCTCAGCTCTGCCTCACAGGCACAGGCAACACTGTGGGAGTTTTGTCAAAAGGCAACTTATTGCACTAATAATCACAACAGGGACACTCATCAGTGTTCAAGAGGAACCTTATATTTATTTTTGCCTTAGTTTAAGGTTTGCACTTCAAGCCCAGTCGGAAAATTCATCTTGGTTTGTTCATTTATTTTTGGTGTCAAATAAAAACAAAGTTTATTTGAATGATTTCCTTTTTGTTCCTAGTTTAACAAAAACGATTAAATGTGTGTATATATATATATATATATATATATATATATATATATATATATATATATATATATATATTAGGTGTGCATGTGTGTAGTTTTGGATGCAGCTGTTCAGTTTCTGGCTTCAGAGTTGCATTTGAGAAGATCAGAAAGCTAACAGCATCCTAAAGACCAAGAAACCCAGCAGACATGTCCGGGAGAGAGCTTTAGAGCAGGGTTGGGTTGTAAAACAATATCCCAAGACACAGATCCAAAAAGCACCAAAGGACTGAAGCCTCTGAACCATGCAGGGTGTTGTTTGGGGTCAGCTGGTTGGGGAACTGGAAATCAGCTCCAAACCTCTGGAATTATTTCATCGTTGCTTTCAGGCGGCCCACACTGGAGGAATCGAACACTCGCACAGCATCCTGCAGCAGCACGTATCAGGAGTGCGTAACAGCCAGAGTCTAGGCGAGGCCGGCAGCCCGCTAGCACAGAGGAGCTCATCTACACAGAACCCGCGGCTGCAGGGAGAAGGCGCCTTCGGCCTGGGCGGTTCAGCAGGGGAGGGGGCCGATCACGCTCTCGATGTGAGTAAGATCAGACAGTGTGACCCTTGAGGATCAAAGTCACTCCATTTCCAGTTTTAAGCTGTATTTATTATGCTTTAATTGAACTGTTTATTTATAAAAACAAGTTTGAAGTGAATGTTGCTGCTCATCAATCTGGCCATTTCCACCCCTATGAAAAAATGTTACAGTAAGAAAACGAAACTCGCAAGCAGTAGTAAGTTTCCTCTGGAGGGGATCATCCAGCAAGTTCACACTATGCAATGCTCTGCAAAACTGACAACAATCAGTCCACAAACCTGAGTTAGCGTGTTAAAGATTAAGGAATAGAGCTGTAAAATAGAAACATAGACATGTATGGCTTATCTCAGGGGGTTCAAGACACATACTGTGAAGAACAATGCTTTAGACTGATGAGACCAACTTTTCGCCACAGTACATGGAGCTTCATTTATACCGCGGCAGTGTGGTGGCCCAGTGGTAAGGGCGGCACGCTTGCGTTCTGAGAGGGCTGCAAGTACCCGGTTCAAACCCCACAGACCGCCTCTAGGGGTCCCTGAGCAAACCCCTTCACCCCAGATTGCTCCCCAGCTGCTGTAAGCTGCCTACTTCTCTTTAAGGGATGGTTTAGATGCAGAGGACAATTTTTGTTGGAACTTACAATTGTAGTGACATATGAAGATTTGTCAATGCAGTGAAGTGCAATGGGTCACATATTAGTAGTTCTTCTGAGATAGTATTTTCCTTAAATTAAACCAGAAATAATTGAATCTGCTGGGTCACCTGTAGGTGTATCTCGTATCATTGTAAAAGATCCTTTATTTCAGTCATTCAGTAAAAAAGTTTCAGGTTTTGATTTGAGTGACTGAAATAAAGCAACTTTTTAATGATGCACTAATTGGCCTGTAATACTGAACCTCAAAAAGAATGAGTCTGTACTCTCATTGCAGCTATAAATAGCCCTTCTCTCTGAAACATATCGAGCGGTGTCTCTTATCTGAGCACAGTTTCTCATCTGTAGAAAGCCAGACGAGGAACCAGAGCAATGAAAGCCTTTAACTCACAGCGTGACCTTCAGTTTTACTGCACCACGGAGGCTTATCCAAGCTGGAGATATCTGACCCATTTAGGCCCAGTAGTTGTGATCAGTATGTTTGTGTATGTAATCTTAGCGAGGGGTTTTCTTCACGCATGAGAGCTGCTTGCAGAATAAAGCAGATTTTTGTTCGCTAAAGCAACAAAGCCATGAGAAACAGAAGTACCTCCAGGTTCTCAGACTGTTTCTGTTTGTCGTCCAGCTTCTTCCTGAGCTGACCAACCCTGATGAGCTGCTGTCTTACCTGGGACCCCCCGACCTCCCGAACAACAACAACGACGACCTGCTGGCGCTGTTCGAGAACAACTGATCTGTATTGGGCAGGAGTCATCAGCTGAAGAGGGCGGCCAGCCCCTGTGTGTGCATACCAGTGTTTCTGTTTGTCTTTTGTCTTTAAGTGTCCTACTGTACTCTGAAGTCGTTTCAGTGCAGTGTAGAGGTGCATGAAGGAACATGGTGAGTGAAGAAGAAAGCGCCTAGCAGGCACTGACTTCACGGGCCAGCATTTCAAACACAAGCACAAGCCTCAGACTGGAGGGGGGGTGTTTATGAGAAAGACGATAGACGCTGAAGGATGCTTACATTAATGTTGTGTAGCTGCTTCATGTTAGAATATACTTTTAAATTATTTGGTCCAATGGAGCAGTTTCCCATCTGTAGGCCTGTTACTGCAACCCTAAGACCTCAGTGCAAGCAAATTATAAACCTTATAGGCTTCATACTGAAGAAAACCAATTATATTGGGAGATTAAAGGTCCTCACACATACGACAACGAGCAATATTGTGACAATATGTAACTGAAAATGTGTTTTGAAGATGCATCTCTTTGGTTTAGCCGACATGATTAAGTCTACCAGTTAAAATAAGCTGCTTATGTCTTTTCAAATCAAGCACCCTATTGGCTTATTGACAGGATGAGATTGTCACAGAATAAGCTCAAGTAGAAATACCATAGTATAGAATTTGCACAAAAATGCACAACATGATGTAAAAGGTTTTCTTTTTGACAGAAATGCACTGAATAGTGGTTTGAAGTTCACTCTGCACAGAATGATATACCAAACTGGTTGTCCAGAGTTACCACTGCTGTTATCACTGCTACTGGCTTTACGTAAGTGTTGGTGGCGTCCTGTACAGGGCGGGAAGGGATGATGTAGCAGACGCTGCTTTCATCAGCCTCACTCTGGTTTTATTCCTCTCAGAGCTGAAAAACTGGCTGGTGGGGGAAAAATTTTTTTTTTAAACTATCAACTTTCCTTTTTAAAGCAGCACTGTGTAACCTTTAGCCACTGGGGGGCGCTAGATCTGTAACTTCCCAGTTTAGCACCTCTGAAGGCTACTAGCAGACCACCTTGGAGCAGCAGATTGAGATGTCATGGGGTCTGTCCCAATTCTGGGCCTGCATCTTTCGATAGGTGGACCACGAATAAGAGAAGATCGGCTTGTGAATCGGGGCGGTCTAGTCTCCGCCGGCTGTCCTTGCCTTAGCGTTAGTCCTGTTGCCGAGACAGTGCGAAGAGGCTGTGAAGCTTTAAGGGAACCCGTAGATTAATCCCATTGTCTCCACTGCTTCGTAAATGACTACACGTTTTTTTTGTTTTTATTTTGCAAGCATTTTTAAATCAAGCGATATGTCAACAAACTGAGCAAATATTTCAGTTTAACATAGCTAGCTTCACGCCTAGAAACTTTTTAAAAGTTACTTTTATGTAACAGCGTAATAAATGCAACTTTATTCACAGCTTTTCACTCCCCACCACCATTGCTGTTTCCAGTTAAAAAGTTCTCTTCAACCCGCAATGAATCATGGGATAGGATTAGCCATCCTTCAAATCGGGGAAAGGAGGACACATTGGTGGGCCGCATTTGAGTCTTAGAAGGATTTGTGAATTGGGACAGCCTTCGTCGTCGCGCTTTGACGTAATCGCCTATAAATACGTCCTTCCAGGGATGCAGCCCCTGAACTGAGACACCCATGGAGTTACTTGTAAAGAGGAGGCCACATTCACCCCTCTAGATTAAATTCTACACCAGAGAGCATAAACATGTCTGATCAAGTAAGTGTCACATCTGTTTTGTTTTGTTACCTAAGTCAGACTGCCGTAACCTAGATTCCGCGACATATCCGAACCTCTCAAGTTACATAGGCGAGTTTTTTGAGAAGGGCAATCTGCACGGAGCATCGATAGGCAGCAAGCGCTGTATATTGACCTGAAAACTTTTTCAATATGTCTCAAATTAAAATACTACTAGGGTCAGACGTTACACGGTGCCGCTTTTACAGCTATTTGGGGAAAAACGGCTGCCTCTGAGATCGTCTCTGTATGTGTGAAGACCTTTAGTTTTATGTGGCATTTCATGCTATTTTCTTGCATCAAAGACATAAAAATCAAAACCAACACCATCCATTTGTCAGTGTCTAAATGATTCGCTCCTTCATTTCTCTGAATGCCAGGAAGACAGCTGGGATTACATTGATGCAGGACTGGGATCTTGGGCAAAACAAAAGAAGCAAATTCTCTATTTTTAGCCTAAATGGCACTAAATAAATATTTTAATGAAAATCATACATTTAATTAGGATGAGCAAATACACTTTAACACATCTTTAAAAATTAATTTGACTTGCTGCCCCATCGTTTTTTTATTTTTATTGGCAGATTAAGGTGCATTTAGAGCTCTAGTAAACCACGCATGTTGTCCAGACTGTATCTCTGATTTAGATGAGGTCACTAAAAAAGCGAAAGCAGAGAAAGTGCCTTAAAGTGCAGCGCCACTTTTGGCCAGTAGACTCCAGTGGAATATCAGTGTCAACCAGTCCTGTGCAGTACTAATGGATATATTTTTCTCACAGGTCATGAAGGGGATCAACCCTTCTGATGAGGTGCGGGCAGCTTTTTCCAAAGTGGTTTTGAATTTAAATTAGCATTTTCTTGCTAGAGAGATGCTTTGCCCAAGGCCTGAAAACTAGAATCCTCAAACGACAGGTGACCTCAAACCGACCTCTTCGATTGTTAGGCATTTTTGCCTTTTGCAGAAAAATATATTTGTGTTTGCATGCTACAAGTGCAGTTTGTCATGGGGGGGTCATAGATGTACACAGACATATTTGTTGGCTCCCTGGTTAGGATTTGTACACCTTTCATTGAAGTAGTGAAAACTCAGAGATTCAATTTAAACACTTTTATTTACTATGAAAAAAGTACAAAGTAAGAAAGGGAAAACAAACAATTTGTACATCTAACAATGATGATCACGGTTTCTACGAAGTTTTACTGAACAGTCCATGAGCTTCTGCTTACCAATTATATAAACATGGCATCCCACAGACCCCCATTTCCCTCATCCACAGGCCACCAGAGTAGACAAGGACCCATATTTATCGTGCTGCCACACAATGAGCAGCATGATGAGGGACAGGAGAAATCTCCAGAGTTCACCAATGGAGAGCTGCAGGGAATAGGGACATAATCGGGTGCGCTAGATCTCCAGAACAACCTTTGGACTCTGTGTACATGCAAACTAATTGGCAATTGTGCCTGAAAAAAAATCCTGTTTGTCCTACCATACCAAACATAAATGTGGGGTTTCTGTTCGTTGTTACTGGGACCTTAACCTCTGCCAGATGAGAGTTAGATTAAGCTTTTCAGTCACAAACACTAAAGTCTCTCATCCCCACCGTTAAGTTCGGTGGAGGATCTCTGAGCTTGTTGGACTGTTTCTCTTCCAAATGCCTGGAGAACTTTGTTTGAATGCGTGGACTCTTAGAAGTACCAGGATGCTTTAAAACAAAACAAAACAAAAACTGTAGCTTTTGACAGAAAATTTAAAATGCGTGGTCTTTACAGCAGGATAAGCATCGAAAACATTTGGCTGAATCAACACCAGCTGTTCAGCAGGCACAACATGCACCTTCTTCCATGAGCATCTCTGTCCCCAGACCTTAAATTTTAAAAAAAAGTTCTAAAAATGTTCAGTGTCAGAAAACGGTACTGCTATAAAAGATGAATTTATTTTACAGCTCTTTACACTTCGTTACCAGGAGAGCCAACAAATTTGTCAACGTCTACAAAACCCGCTTTTGAAAGTGGCCCGTTGCTTAGCGGGGACAATCGCTGTTGGTTTTGCTTTTTATAGGATTTATTGGAAACGTCACATTAGAAGTAGAAAAAAAGGGACAAACCAATGTTCAGGTAACGCTCATAAACCAATGTTGCGGCCGAGGCTCGCTGGGTTTGCGACACGCTTCAGCACTGTGGAAGACAACCCCTGCCACACCAGCACCAACAACGTTCCTTCCCTCTGTCGAGGCTTTCAGAGCTGTGTGTGATGGCCTTTTCTGCCATTGTATGTTTTTAAATGGTTTGACATGTATAACCCTTCCAGATGCGGGTTTATGTACTGTATAATCAGCTGTTTTCATTAGAGAACGTGTGTGTATCAAAAGAATTGTTAATCATGGTAACTTTAATGTCATTAGTTGGATAATGGATCATTGTTGGCACTGTATACTTTCTATATGTTAGAAAACTATAAAGCTGTTGTAAAAACATCAGTGTCATGCACACATAGATACACGATGCATGTATGACAGAAACTAGTCCTCTGACACTAGGTCAGGCAGTTAAAGATGCAATGGACGGTTCCTCATTTTATTTTGTGACGCTGAAGGTTTTTCTTTTCTATGATCAGTTTTGCAACCGCGCCGTTTGTGGTTCTGCGTTGCCTTAACGAGGTAACTACAACAAAAAAAGGTTATTTGCCAATTTGAGCAACGGTGATATTATATTTGGAGATGATGGACTATTTAACTGCAAATTTGCTAAGAGGAAGAGGGAAAAAAAAGCTTTTTTAAATATGTAAACTACTCCACATATTTTGTAACACATTGTAATTGCCATTATTTTCTATTTATTTTTTAATCATAAACATCATTGTACCCACATTTACTTTGTCCTCCCCCTAACCCCTGGATCTAAATTAAAAGTCCCTTTATTTGGCAAAAGAAAATAGAGTTTGATCTTTAATTTATGTTGAAAACTGTACTTATTTTTTTAATCCAACCATAAGCTTGTAAAATACCACACCAGATTTCCCACCTTTATTATTGATTAAATAAAGGCGAAGACATGTAGTAAAGCCATGCCAAAAACTAATGCTGATTCCATAGGATTTCAGAAGCAACTCTGGAAATGAACCGATAATCCAATGCACTTGATCGACCAATCATCAGCAAGTGAAATCTGTGCTTTGGGCAGCTTGCTGCACTGGGACAACCTTGGACAAGCAATTGCTGCTAACCATCAATCCGGTATGGGCTAGAAGTTCTAGATCATTCCCAATGGGAAAAAAAGTTCAGACAATGTCAACATTCTCTGGAGTGAATGTGTTAGCAAATTCACTTCAATGTCAGGGTGTGCAATGCTGAAAGAGATGGCTAAAATCAAAGAGCTCAATGATAGTCTGATGTCATGTTAAATGTTGAAGTTCGTGACAGCACAATTTGATAAAAGGCCAAACAGGTATGACTGTTTAAGACTAGTTTCCCAGAGAAAATTGCTTCTTTCTACAAAGAACATGGCAGATATAACCTAGATTTGCACAGTTGCATCCAAGTGAATGACAAGACTCGTGGAGCAAAGTCCTTTGGGCAGATGAGATGAAAATATGCACCTTAAACCAGACCAAAGCACGGCAGTGAAGGACTGGTGATATGGGTTTTTTGCAGCTTCAGGACCTGGACATGTTGATGTCACCCAGGAAATCCTCTGGATGCCAACGTGTTCTGGAGTCAAGCATGAGGCCATCTCTCTGCCAGCTGAAGCTTGCCAGACGGGGTTAATGCAAGCAATAAAAACAATGAAGGCAGACGGGGAACATACAGGTAAAAGCCAGTAAATTAGAATATTTTGAAAAACTTGATTTATTTCAGTAATTGCATTCAAAAGGTGTAACTTGTACATTATATTTATTCATTGCACACAGACTGATGCATTCAAATGTTTATTTCATTTAATTTTGATGATTTGAAGTGGCAACAAATGAAAATCCAAAATTCCGTGTGTCACAAAATTAGAATATTGTGTAAGGGTTAAATTTTGAAGACACCTGGTGCCACAAACTAATCAGCTGATTAACTCAAAACACCTGCAAAGGGCTTTAAATGGTCTCTCAGTCCAGTTCTGAAGCCTACACAAACATGGAGAAGACTTCAGATTTGACAGCTGTCCAAAAGGCGACCATCGACACATTGCACAAGGAGGGAAAGACACAAAAGGTTATTGCTGAAGAGGCTGGCTGTTCTCAGAGCTCTGTGTCCAAACACATTAATAGAGAGGCAAAGGGAAGGAAAAACTGTGGTCAGAAAAAGTGTACAAGCGATAGGGATCACCGCGCCCTAGTCAAGATTGTGGAAAAAAAAAACATTCAAAAATGTGGGGGAGATTCACAAGGAGTGGACAGCTGCTGGAGTCAGTGCTTCAAGATCCACCACCAAGAGACGCTTGAAAGACATGGGTTTCAACTGCCGCATACCTCGTGTCAAGCCACTGTTGACCAAGAAACAGCGCGAAAAGCGTCTCACCTGGGCTAAGGAAAAAAAGAGCTGGACTGCTGCTGAGTGGTCCACAGTCATGTTTTCTGACGAAAGCAAATGTTGCATTTCCTTTGGAAATCGAGGTCCCAGAGTCTGGAGGAAGACAGGAGAGGCACAGGATCCACGTTGCCTGAAGTCTAGTGTAAAGTTTCCACCATCAGTGATGGTTTGGGGTGCCATGTCATCTGCTGGTGTCGGTCCACTCTGTTTCCTGAGATCCAGGGTCAACGCAGCCGTCTACCAGCAAGTTTTAGAGCACTTCATGCTTCCTGCTGCTGACCTGCTCTATGGAGATGGAGATTTCAGGTTCCAACAGGACTTGGCGCCTGCACACAGCGCAAAATCTACCCGTGCCTGGTTTACGGACCATGGTATTTCTGTTCTAAATTGGCCAGCCAACTCCCCTGACCTTAGCCCCATAGAAAATCTGTGGGGTATTGTGAAAAGGAAGATGCAGAATGCCAGACCCAACAACGCAGAAGAGTTGAAGGCCACTATCAGAGCAACCTGGGCTCTCATAACACCTGAGCAGTGCCAGAAACTCATCGACTCCATGCCACGCCGCATTATTCAACTCAACTCAACTCAAACTTTATTTATAAAGCACATTTAAAACAACCGGGGTTGACCAAAGTGCTGTACAGATAAAAGATAAAAAACTGAATGTTAAAATACATAAACACAATGCAAAAAGAAAGAATTGAATGCAGATAAAAATATAATAGGATAAATGTTTCAATTTAAATAAAATATTAAAATAGATTATAATTTGCCAAATGTCCACCTAGACTTGATTAAAAGCCAGGGAAAAGAAATGTGTTTTTAGAGAGGATTTAAAAACCTCCAAGGAGCCTGACGATCGAATATGCCAAGGCAAGTTGTTCCAGAGTCTCGGTGCCGCTGCCATAAAGGCACGATCACCTTTAGTTTTAAGTCTGGTTTTAGGCATGGTCAGTAGCAACTGATTAGAGGATCTCAGTGTTCTGGCTGGGACATGGATTCTGAGAAGCTCAGTCAAATACTGGGGGGCTAGACCATTAAGAGCTTTAAAAACAAACAATAAAATTTTAAAATCTATTCTAAAAACAACCGGAAGCCAATGCAGCGAGGCTAGAACGGGTGATATGTGGTCACGTTTACGTGTGCCAGTAAGGAGACGGACAGCTGCATTATTGCAGTAATTGAGGCAAAAGGAGCTCCAACCAAGTATTGAGTATTGTACATGCTCATATTTTTCATTTTCATACTTTTCAGTTGGCCAACATTTCTAAAAAAATCCCTTTTTTGTATTAGCCTTAAGTAATATTCTAATTTTGTGACACACAGAATTTTGGATTTTCATTTGTTGCCACTTCAAATCATCAAAATTAAATGAAATAAACATTTGAATGCATCAGTCTGTGTGCAATGAATAAATATAATGTACAAGTTACACCTTTTGAATGCAATTACTGAAATAAATCAAATCAAGTTTTCCTAAATATTCTAATTTACTGGCTTTTACCTGTAACTGCTGGGATGTCTGCAGGCTGTTCAACCATGAGACATAATTAGCTTGACACAGTGGAATCTGCTGTATTTTTGTACACAACCTACAAAAGCTTTTTTTTTTTTTGTTTTACCATGGTTGGGCATACTTTATTTTTCACAATCACTGTAAATCTAAACTTTCTATTTTTAGACTCACATGGTGTTGTTTTTACCAGTTTATCCTCAAAGCTTTTGTTGCAATTTTTTATCTGAAAAAGCAAAAAACTAATGGGTCTGTTTTTTAATTTATTTATTTCTTCATATTTTTGGAGTCGATTACGTCTTCCTTTGGTTGCTTTCACTGCCTCGCCTCCGGGGGTTGTCATGGAGCTACATCTACCAATTAGCGGGCTCACTCGGCCTAAACCCGCCTATCTGGATTCCTATTGGTCCATTGTGAAGTCTCTCAGGAGGGGTCTATTAAGTGGCTGTCGGAGAGTTTTCCGTCACCTGCGAACAAAAATAAAACCGAGGCAACGCAACGAGTTGTCTCTGCATCTTCCTCGCATCCTTTCCGAGCTTCACAACCATGGCAAATCCCAGAGTTTTCTTTGACATCGCTATTGACGGCGGAGACGCTGGAAGGATTATAATGGAGGTAAGCTGAAGCTGTTTATTTGTGGCTGTGTTCAGGACTGAGACTGGTGGTGCTGAGAATGTTTCCCCATCATCAGCGATGCCACTTACAACAGCGCCGTAAACATCAGAAAGGAAGACAGCCTGCAAAAATGCTATTCCTTATCCTGATCGTCCAAAAGATCCATCCATCCATCCCTTCTTCCTCCCACTCACCCACCCAGCCATCTATCCCTTCATCCATCCATCCCTTTATCTACCAACCCAACCATCCTTCCGTCCATCCACCCACCCATCCTTCCCTCCACCCACCCAACCATCCATCATCCCTTTATCTACCTACCTACCTACCAACCAACCCATCCTTCCATTCATCCATCCACCCACCCATCCATCCATCCATCCCTTCATCCAGCCATACATACATACATACATACATACATCAGTTCATCCTCCATCATTTAATTTGCCATTCTTTCATCTATCCATCCATTAGTGCATCCACCACTCCTTTATCCGTGCACATATATTATTGCTAAATTATTAAGACATGTTCATTTCTTGAGTTGGGTTTTTGTTGAAGTGAAATAGTAATGCAAAGTACATTTTCTCCTATTTACACTTGACTTTTATCTGTCTAAAACAGAGGCAAAATGGTAGTTACACTTAGTAATAAAGAAATAAAGTTCTGACTTGATGGGTTGCGTCCTTGCATGGTTGTACAGTGTCCCTGCATTACTGTAAAGGAGCCTCTCAATAAATTAGCATGTCATCGATAGTTGATTTAACGCTTCGGTCTTCACTTCATCATATCAACCTCATCAGAGTTGATTTTATTTCTGGAATTCAATCTAAAAAAAAGGTTAAACTTTAGATTTAACAGGTTAGTTACACACAGAAGGGTATATTTAGGTGTTTAGTAATGACAAAAAATGTAAAACAACATAAACGGTCATCATAGGCTTACTCCATCATGGGGAAAAATCCTGGCCTGACGGATGCCTCGCTGACCATCGCTGACATGCTCCACAAAGAGGATAAGCCACAGAAGATTGCTAAAGCCATCAGCTCTTCACACAGGGATGCAACCATGAATCTTAATGGAAAGTTTAGAGGAAGGAAAAAGCTTTGGTGGAAAAAGGTGCACCAGCAAGAGGGATAATCCCAACCATGAGAGGATTGTGAACAAAAGCCCATGTAAGAGTTTGGGGGAGATTTATAAGGCATGGAGCTAGAGCTCACACCCCCAAGATGTTTCCACGACTTGGGCAGCAACTGACACATTCCTGGTGTTAAGCCACTCAGAAGCATCAAGAGGGCTAATTAGAAAAAGAACTGCTCCAAAGTCTTGTTGTACTGTTTTAATTTTCTAAGTAAATGAAAAGTGTCATCAGCTGTTTACCAGAATCCCCAAAATTAACAGGAGAAAGTATTTGAAATATTAAGCAGACATTGATAGGAAGCTATACACCAGCTTTACTCTTGAACTGAATTGCTGAAATGGATGAACTTCTCGAAGATAATCTCATTTCTTGAGACGAGCCTGTATTCTGACTGTGATTTGTTTTCGCAGCTGCGAGCAGACGTGGTCCCAAAGACTGCAGGTGGGTGAGCTTGAAAGCAAACATTTTCTGCCTAAAGCTCTAACTGCAGAGCTGCTGTTGTTTGTTCCCTCCCTGCTCGCCTAAAGCGGATCCATGGCTGGTTGGGGAAATCCGCGTTAATCCTCATGTTCTACGCATGTGGTCAGGGATGTGGGCGATGCAGAAAGTGGGCTCAACGCATCCATCAAGTGTCCCTCAAGATGTTAGTCAGAGTAAATAATTCAAAGAGCTGTTAGGCGCTGCTACAGCTGGCAGTAATACTTATGGGAAGTAAAGAAAAAATAATGCAGAGAGCCAACCGGTTGCCTGTAGGTCTCTGGGTTTACAAGTTCTGAGCAAGACGGAGAGAGCAAAGGGAGTCTCTCATTCAGGATGTTCCTGGGAAGTGAACCTGCATGATGCATCAGTGTCTGACTGTGCCTCTGTGCCGTGTTGCTATTCTTAGTCATATGACCTATTTACTCACTAAGTGCAAGGAAGATGGCCTTTATGTTCTGTGTATCCATAAAGCGGTTCCAGGGCCTTCTGTTGGCCACAATAAGGCACTCATGAATGAGAGTCATAGTACAGCCTCCGGCACCACGGATTAGACAGCAGCCAGGGAACAAAAAACAAGTCTAAAAAGATGACAACTGGGATCAAAAAAAGAGCAAAACCTACAGCTAAAAAGGAAAAGCGAGATAAAAACAAAGCCAGTGAAGAATAAGACTATTGAAGACATCAATATGTCATACCTGCGGCTCCAGCACCAACCTACCAGTGGATCTCGTTTGATACTTTATTCCATGGACGATGATTTTAATTTTATTTTAAGCATACAAATATGTATATTTTATTAGACTTTATTAGATTTTATGCTGGGACTATTTCATGTTCAATGGACTCTGAAACGGGAAGATAGAAGAGGAAAAAAAGGAGAGTAACAGATAAGACAAAATACTAAAAGGGAGAAAGGTGAAAGAGGAGAAGAAAGGGAGAGAGTAATATAACATCCTCTGAGTCTGTTTCTACACCTGCAAAGAGAGATATAAAAACAACAGCAAAACCAACCGATAAGGTATTACAGGTACAAACAACCAACACCTTGATACCATAAATAAAGAATATACAGTACTATTTAATACAAAATGTATAAAGTGCCAGCTGAAGATAATAATAAGGGTTTTCTGTATAGAAGTGAATCTGTAAGTACCTGAATCCAAGCACCTGCAGGTTTTTCTGTGTTGCAGTCTGTTTGTATCTGTGGATATTCTTTTACATTTTTAAATACCCTGTTATGTACTTGCATGCTGTTTTCTCTATTCTTTATTCTTTACTTCCCCTGTTCTCCCGTTTCAGATCTGCTGAGGGCCCTGAGGCACAAATTTCGTCTACGTTACCATGGAAAAACAATACAGATGTTGAACTCTGAACCGTGACGTTTATGTTTTACAGAAAATTTCCGGGCCCTGTGCACTGGTGAGAAAGGATTCGGTTACAAAGGGTCCAGCTTCCATCGTGTAATCCCCAAGTTCATGTGCCAGGTAGAGTTAAAGTAAGAAGCGTGCTGCCAATCGCATCGCTCCGGCTCAATCCAAAAGGCTTCTTTTTTTTTTTTCTTTTTTTTTCCTCCTCTTCAGGGTGGAGACTTCACCAACCACGACGGAACCGGGGGCAAATCCATCTACGGCGACAAGTTTCCCGATGAGAACTTCCAGCTGAAGCACAAAGGAATGGGGACCCTGTCCATGGCGAACGCAGGGCGCAACACCAACGGCTCCCAGTTCTTCATCTGCACAGGGTCGACTGACTGGTGAGCCCGGCTGTGACTCTCACAGCTCCAGCTTGTTCCCGCCGTTGCTTCCTGTGCTGACGGGCCTGCTGTTCCCCTGTGCAGGCTGAACGGGAAGCATGTGGTGTTTGGCAGCGTTGTGGAGGGCGTTGACGTCGTCAAGGCCATAGAGAAGCAAGGCACAAAGAACGGCACGCCCAAAGCCAAGGTTGTGATTGCTGACTGTGGTGAGTTAAAATAGAGGCTGGCAGCGGTTTAGCCTGCTCGCTCTAATGTTACCGGATTAACAGTCTTCCTGTTGGACTCCTTGTCTACTGTGTTGATATTTGTGCTGGGATATTTTGTAGCTTCTGTAATCTTTCCCTGGAGGACAATGTTTGTTACGAGCATCCGCATTAATGATACTGCTGCCGTTAATAAAAGACTTAAAAACCCAGGCGCTGTGTATGTTTCTGTTCCTAGAAGGCAACCGGGAACACACTTTCCTCTCTTGGCATCTACGTGTTGCATCATTAAGGTCTTCTCAGGAAATAAAATCTGTCCATCCATCCATTTCAAGATAAAAATGTTGAAGCCAAAAAACACACCCATTTCTGTGAAGTACTTTCCAGTTGAACGACTTGCCGAGTCATCAGTTTAGAGACTAGCTGGTCCTAACCCTGTCTCTTCTTATTATAAGACTTTTTTTTTAATAGAACATGGTTATGACCATAGCATCACCTGCTTCGATAAAGTTCCATTATTCCTACATTATGGTACGAAAAATATCTACAAATGTTTGCAGAGAAGTAAATTGATTTGACTGTAAAATGACTTCTTTTTACTGTTGTTTGAATTCTGTGGTATGCTTTCTTAATCTGGCATTGCTTTAAAAGGAATATTGCCTCTATGCAATATTTAAAACCTCTATAATACAGTATGTGTCAAAAAGCTTTAAAAAAACTCACACAAACTTTGTTTTAAGGCTAGTTTTGCACACCTTGCTGCAAAAATCCTTATTCGTCAAATAGCTGCAGCTCATTGGAGGAAGTCCCTCTACAGATTCCCAACTGGATTTAAGTCTGGACCATTCGGATACGTGGCTAAGCTTTGATCTGAACTGTTCCAGTGAAGTTCTAGCAGCATGTTTAGGGTTGTTTTCAGTCTGCAAGGGGAAGCTATGCCCCAGTCTCAGAGGTTTGCTGCTTCCAGTGGGTTTTGTTCCAGGATATGCAAGTTTCCAAGGACTTCATCCAGCCGTCTCTCATCAGGTCCCTGCTGAAAAAAGCATGCGTGTTCAGTCTGATTTCCCCGGGTTATTCTTATTCCACCTCACCAAGTACTTTGCAAGTAGGCCAAAAAAGTTACATTTTGGTCTGGTCTGACCAGAGCACATGCTTGCTTTGTCCAATACATGTTTTTTGCAATCCTTTCACAGGACTTCTAGCTTTCCTTGAGGAGCAGCTTTCATCTTGTGATTCTTCCTGAAAGGCCGGATCAGTGGAGTCAATGAGTACTAGCTATCCTGTCAATAAATTCTCCAACCTGAGCAGTGGATCTCTGCAGCTTCTCCAGAGTTACCATGAGCCTCTTGGTGGCTTCTAGGATTAAATAATCTCTTTTTCTGGCCTGCAGCCAGCCAGGTGTTGGTAGGTTTGGACTCTGTTTACTAGTTGGGTGATTCTGGAGGCAACTGAGTGCACAGGATTGTATTTAGGGGAATCAAAATAAAGAGGTATTTATTACAAAAAAACACAGAAAAACATTGTAAAGAGATTATTTATTCATTTATTTATTCATGACCGATTACAGCATTTATCAAAACAAAGAAGACAATTATCATTTTTTCACTGTAAAAAGACCAAGTTGAAGAACAGAGATTAAGGCATGAACATCTCCTTTTCCGGTTTTCGCCTTCAGGGAATCACAAAGACAGTGAGACAAAGAAAATTAAAATTCACCGGATTCAAGTTTTCCTGCAGAAGGCTCTCTGCTAGAAACCACAGGATTCTAATCAGTAACTGAGACCAACAACAAGTCACATCACAACAAAATCACAAACACAAAACACAACACAAGAAAGCTGAAAACCCCAATGAAAAGATTTCACTACGGCTTCTTTTAGGAGAGTTCTCTTCTTTTTGTCGACTGCCATCTCTATGTTAGTAGCTTAGCTTATTCAGATCAGCAGATAATGCTGTTAAAACGACATCATATAGGTTCCTTTGTCAAAAGGACAACACTGAGCAGAAGTAACGTCAGACCTTTGAGGTTTAACCTAAGCTATAGGAAAATGTTTCTGTTTAGATACCCTTGGGATGCCGTTAGCTTAGACGCTAGGTCAACATTAAAATACAGAAGATATGAAAGGCGGACACCGTCTGGAAACTAGCACGTTGTAAACAGATCCAAAGGACGCCATGAACCTGCTAGTGTGTGCTTGATGTCGCCCCGTTTGAGGGAATTTTCATGCTTCCTCTTGGACCCAAACACCGGTGAGTTAGGTTGTTTTGCAGGCAGCACTGGGATCGACGGCGGTGCCACTTCAGGCCACAACGCGGCGAAGGAATGGAGCCGTGACCTTAGTTGGTGGTCCTCCGTGAGCTACGTTAAGATGCCAACCACAGCATAACGCTGAGATGGTTTTTAAACGTCTGATTATGTCCGTCTTATGTTGTCAGCGTTCAGAGCAGGCCGCCGTTCAAAACAAGCGTAAATACCGACAGCCCAATGTTTTACAGAACATATTCTTAATGAAAGTGATTTGACAAAACGTCCAAATACGGCGTTAAACCCTGAAAGCAGGGGTGGCTGATGACTCAAGAGATCAGGCAGCTTAGAATTAGAAACATAAAAAGGAAGTGTTGAGGGATCAGGCTCTATTTGAAGCGTTAAAATGTGAAATATTTGTCGCAGAGTACTTTTAATTTTGGCGGGGATACAGATTACAATAGCAAAGTACTTGTGATTGAATTCAAAGGTGAACTACACTAAGTGAATTGCCTGTGTTTCAACACACCACTTCTGGTTTTAGATGTGGTTTTTCTGTAAAGATACAGAGAATTAAAACGTCCACATATGCAGTCCGATTACAGGTCAGGACAAAAACCTGGGATGATCTTCAGGGACTGCATGTTGCAATTGTACTGTTCTACCACTGAGACACAAACAGAGAGATTCTAATAACTAAAGCTATTTATTCAAATGTGTTTTTATGTTCTTGGCTTAACCACAGCCTCATAGTCTTAAATCAAAAGCACCCTCTGCTCGAACGACGAGTGAAAATGGGACTTTAAATGTTGTTCAAAAGGCATAGATGAGATGTTGCCGTCTTCTGTCCAAACATGAATATTTCTCGTCAAAGGTATGACACTATCTATTAACGACAGCAATCGATGATATCTGACTTTTAACACCTTTGTTAAGGTTCAGTCTGGATCGGACAACTTTATAGCACAACATCCCCAGCAGTGACTTCTGTGGGTAGGCAATCAGATTGACACGTTTTCTAAGCCAACCTTTAAAAGTCTGATGAAATAACGTACCTAGTCACTTCATCAGACTGAAGCTTCTGAGGAGCCAGTCTCCCTAAAGTGAGATTTTTACAGTAAGCTGGTTTTCTGGGAATTCTGGGAATCACCCAGCCTGTGTCTTTGCTTTACTTATTCTAAGACTTTACAAATCCAAACATTCATTTTTGTTATGTACATTTCAGCTATGAGATGAACTGTTTTCCTTCTCGCCCTAACATCCTGCTCATAAACAGCACAAAGAAATAAATGAATAAGATCCAGAAACTATGTTTCAAACACTGTAATTGAGGTATTTAACAACACCATTTCACAGAGGACATTTAAAAAGCTGGCTTAAACTGGCAATGTTTGTAGGAAGCGCAGGCTTCACGTAACACTAAGTAACGGAGCACACTGGGTCTGACTGGGCACTGAACACTGAACGCTGTCCAGTCCGCCAGGCAGTTTGTAGCTTTCGCGGTGGCACATGTCTGCTACTGTTCTGTGACGCGGTCCAAAGAGACCCTAACGGTCAAGGTTACACTTAAACGCGCACTAGACTGGACCTAGTGCTAACGGACACAAATGAAAGGCTCCACCTGTTGAAAGTGTTCTGCAGTAAACCAAGAACGGAAATCTAGTCACACTGAAGTGAACTCTCCGTTCTTATTTCTGATAATACCAAATGGCTACAAAGCTTTGCTGGTTTAGATCTGTAGTTCAACTGCTGCATGATTTAGTAGCTCAGGGCCTTTGCCTTGTTTCATGTTTCATCAAGGTTAAAAGGAATCGTCTGAGTAAACTAAGGTAAACTGATCACAGCTCCAGTGCAGAGCTGCATGATGATATCTTCAGGCAAAGTGAACGTGGAAGTGGTTGCTGTTTCGACTCAGCAGCTGAACCGGACTCTCAGCCTGGCCTCCGTGGAGCAGCTGGCTCTTTCGTTCTCTAAGGACACCAGCGTTTAGGTGCCAGGGTTCTTCTCTGTTCAATAGCTACATTCCGTGTTCAGACTGCAGTCGTCCTGCAATTTAGAGTTGTGCATCCGCCATCTTCCTACTTTTCATCTCCAGCCTCAGGTGGACAGCATACTGCTTCCTGTGTGCATCCAACTGAAGTCAGAAATTCCAGACGTCCAGCTAAGCTTTCCAGTTCCCTTGGAGGAATCTGACGTTCTCCGAGGCTTGGAAGGAAGGCTGGGATATTGCATCGCCACGAAACGCTCAGAATCAAGCCTGAGGCCAGGAAACAGCCAAGAACAGGACCAAAGGCCCAAGGTAAGAGGCCTCGCGACTGAGCTCTGATCCCTTCCACCTAAAAGCATCCGCGGCATTCCCTACTTCTGCCAAGCCCTCAACAAAACGCCTCAGGGACCACGGTTGCAAGCCTTCAATGTATTCATAAAATGCAGGTAAACCGGAACCAATGACCCAGTCAACAGGTCAGCGAGAGTACAGATCTGGCCCACGGGTCCGTGTCCAGGAGGAAAGCCGTTCTGCTCCTGTTCAAGCACCAAGTGTGGTCCCTGGAGTAGAGATCCAAGCTCCTCTTGGGTGTCCAGCTGAAAGCAGCTGGGTCCCGGTGAGTGTGGGCGGCTGAGCTTTTGCCTCGCAGTCAAACATGTGCTGCCCACAGGGCATGGAGCTGCTCTGTTTGTCAGGATAAAACGAAGCTAAAGCCCCAACTGCCTGGATGCAGCGTCAGGAACTGTAGATGAAGAAGATTCAGATTCCTGCCTTTAAAAGTCCTGATAAAAGGCCCGACTCTGGCCCTGGATGCTCCTCTGTGTCTCTGGGATCAACGTGAAGAACAAACACCCAACAGGACTTACAATGAAAAGGAACACCTGCCAGTAACTGGTCGACGGAGCAAGCTGGAAGGAAGTGGTTAAGGGAGCGAGAAGCGGCCACCTGTGTCCCCTGGAATGTGATAAGTTTAAAATCGCTCAAGTCGGGGGGAGACGAGGAGGAGGAGGATGAAGAGAGGCAGGAAGAGAGCCAACCAAGGGGGAATTAGAAACAAAGCAGGATTTTAGACTACCTGTAGAAAACAAACGATCGTGATATGGTAAACACACATTGGAAAGTGTGTTTTTTTTTCTTTTGTCTCGTGTATTTTCCAGACTTTAGTTGTGCTTTTACAGGACTTTGTTCAATGTTCTGCCCAAACATGTCCAGGAGGGTCGAGATCAGGAAGGCAGCCTAGAAGACGGAGTGGCTGGAACTCAAAGGCATCTTTCTAATCTAGTATGTGATTTCTGTGGGATCTAAACATTAATACTGATACTGTACTCATTTCCCCATCAAGTCGCCGTCTGTTTGTCTTTAAAATGTCCACAGTCCTCTATCCCTGATGGGGAGCATTTAGTCTGGAGGGAGGAAATGCCATGCTGTTGCACTTTCCGGTTAAAATGGGTATCTAAATCTGATATTTGTAAAATAAAATAAAAACACATGACCTGAAAGTGGCACCCTCTGCTGCTTCCCTGAGGGTTTCCCTGATTTTCCCATCAGTAAAAAATGCGTTAAATGAATGTTTGAATGCTTTAAAGGACAGCGTGAGGCTGTTATTGTACAGACTGTCGAGTCCCTCCACTGGTCAATCTGACAGGTTTAGAGCTTTCGCTGAAGAAACCATTCGGAGAGTGGGACCCTAGAGGACTCCTGCAGTAAACGGGCAGAGCGTATCAAAAACAAAAGATTAGTCCAGCGTCCGCTCAGCGGTTGCTACTCAGAGCCGCCACGTTGGAAAAGACACGGGTTGCTCTGAATTTGTCTGTTTGCGTGGATGGCTGCTACCTTGGCTTGTGTGTGTGTGTGTGTGTGTGTGTTTGTGTGCGTGTGTGTGTGTTTTCAGCTCTGCGGCGACGTCTTGCGGCTCTCTCTCAGGATGCCGTCCAGGCCGTTGAGTTGGCGGAGGAAGCCTCGGTTAGGGATGACTCCCCGGTGATCTTTCACTGTCCTGATGGCCTCCACCAGCGTCAGGTTTTGTCTGATCATCAGGTAGGCCAGCACCAGAGTGGCAGAGCGGCTTACTCCCACCGTGCAGTGGACCAGCACCTTACCTGCACACATGCGCCGGGGTCAACATCTGGGTCAGTCACAGAAGATCCACACAACAGAGATTGCAAATAAAAAACGGCTGTTGTCAGTAAAAACAGAGGTTGATCTGAGGAAGAGCTGCCGCAAGGTTGAGCTTCAGCCGCGAATGTCTGAAATAAAAACGTCTACATTCAGTTTTCTTTACTTATCTTTATCCTTGAAGACCCAAGTTTACGGTTCATCCACCCTCCCATCTCAATTGGACCTACAGCGCTTTGCAAGCAGGGTCCGAAATGAACACTCGGCAGACGCCAAATGTGAGTAAATTTTCCGTTTGGCGAGTAAATTTCAGAGGGCTAGCTGCCACATGGTGAGTAAATGTTTGTACCAAGTAAGTCGTGTTTTTCAGTCTTTTGGGTAGATGCTTCCTTATGTTCCTCTGCTGTCAGCTCGTATGACAACAAACGCACACGTACACGAACACTAGCACATGTGACGCGAGAACCACAGCAACTACGTGATGTCCGTTTGCTAACAACTAGCATTTAGCTCAGGCTAATTACGTAGCGGGATTATGTGGGGATATTCAGCAGGAGTCAGTCAGAATTAGTATTTTGGCTGGTTGATTTTTACATCTACCAGTCAACTTGGCCGGTGAATCAGGAAGTTAATTTCGGACACTGCAAGTATTCACACTCCTTGAACGTTTTCCAGTTTTGTCACATTATCAGCACAAACGTATTTCATTGGGACTTTATGTGCCAGAAAAACACCAAGCCAGAACGTATTTGTGACATGGAAGGAAAATCATGCATAGTTTATCAAGCATATTTGTGTACAGGTCTCATACCGCTGCCTAAAATTAATGAAACAGTATTCCAAGCGCTAAAACGGAGCTCTGTTCAGTCCATCATCCAGATAGGAAAACAGTATGGCCCAACTACACACCTACCAAGACATGAACACCAACCTGAAGGACGCCGTTAATCAGAGAAGCAGCAAAGAGGCCCGTGGTGACTCTGGGGGAGCTGCGGCACTCTGGTGTGAAAATCTGACCTATCAGTCACACACTCCAAGCATGACCAGAAGTGTTTGGGCTACATGCGAAACGTTGTCTGCCAAGGAAGACCGACACTCACCGTGCACCCCCACTCCCAAAGCATGGTGGGAGGAGCATCGTGCTGTGGGGAACCTTTCCCTCAGCAGGGATGGTGAGGACCGTCAGAGTCAACGGGGAGACGGATCCAGGCCGCACAAGACCTGAGAGGAGTTTCCCCTTACGGCAGAAAAACGCTGTGCGTCATTTTCTTTTCCTCTTCACAGTTAAAAGACTTATTTGTGTCGGTCTTACGCATTAAAGTTCAGTAAAGTACGTTGGAACTCGGCGGCTGAAACAAGACGTATGAATGCGTTGACAACGCACTGTGTGCATTAAACCAGTAACCACCTTCCCTCAGACCTCCTGATTCTTTACATCCGACTGCTTTCACTTATTGTTGCACTTCTTTTACATTAATAATTGTATTAAATCCTGTTGATGCTGGATAACCAAGAATAAATGTACCCCAATAGACGGTTGGTTACTTTCAGGTTGAGTTTATGCTGCTGCAATAAAAGAATAATTGCTTTGAATATCTGTTGGTCACCATTTTAATCTTGTGTGGAGGGGAAGTTCTGGCAGGTTTGGGTCTCTTTATGGTGCAACATTTTAACCGTTTCCGCGGGTCCTGCTTGATTACAGTTCCTCGTCCTTTGGGATCTGTCAGCGTTTCTTTTTACGGTCTCTTCATGAGCCGGGGTTCAAGGCAAGGCAAGGCAAGGCAAATTTATTTATATAGCACAATTCAGTACAGAGACAATGCAAAGTGCTTTACATGATTAAAATATTGGAAAATAAAACATAATAAAAGCAAGTAGGAATAAAATGTAGAAACAAAATAGAACATTAAAAACAGTTGGACTAAAAAAGTTGAACTAATGATGTTTCAGTAGAACAGTTTAACTAGAACAGTCAAAAACAGTCCTAAACAAATGTGTTTTTAATCTTGATTTAAAAGAACTAAGGCTTTCAGCACTTTTACAGTTTTCTGGAAGTTTATTCCAGATAAGTGGAGCGTAGGAACTAAATGCTGCTTCTCCGTGTTTGGTTCGTGTTCTAGGTATGCTGAGCAGGCTGGAGCCAGAAGACCTGAGTGGTCTGGAGGGTTGATACACTGATAACAAGTCTGTGATGTATTTAGGTGCTAAGCCATTTAGGGATTTATAGACTAACAGAAGTATTTTAAAGTCTATTCTCTGAGATACAGGGAGCCAGTGTAATGACTTTAGAACTGGGGTGATGTGCTCTACTTTCTTAGTCTTAGTGAGGACGCGTGCAGCAGCGTTCTGGATCAGCTGCAGCTGTCTGATCCACTTTTTAGGCAGACCTGTGAAAACACCGTTGCAGTAATCTATTCTACTAAAAATAAACGCATGGATTAGTTTTTCCAGATCCTGCTGAGACATTAGTCCTTTAATCCTGGAAATGTTCTTCAGGTGATAGAAAGCCGACCTTGTAACTGTCTTTAGGTGCTTTTGGAGGTTCAGGTCTGAGTCCATCACTACACCCAGATTTCGGGCCTGATCAGTGGTTCCTAGCTGAAGCGACTGAAGCTGTGTGCTAACTTTTGATCTCTCCTCTATCGGTCCAAATATTATTACTTCTATTTTGTTTTTATTCAATTGAAGAAAATTTTGGCACATCCATGCATTGATTTCTTCTAGGCATTTACTCTGCCTGAACTGGTTCATAGTCACCTGGTGACATGGTGATGTAGAGCTGTGTGTCGTCTGCATAGTTATGGTAGCTGATTGTTTTTTATGATCTGAGCTAGAGGGAGCATGTAGATGTTGAAGAGTTTAGGCTCCACTCACAGCGCTCCTCGTCAGCGCTGATCATGTACATCGCTAGTTGCCTGCATGCGTGCCCACATGTTTACGGACTTACCTCCGCTTGAGAGGGCTTTGTGGATGAACTCGGCCGCTGGGTAGAAGTTGACGCTCATGTCAAAGGTCGGGGAGTCGTGAGCCTCGATCCCGTGGTAGGTGACGTTCATTCCCGCGTAATACTCTGCTCCGCCTCGCCACTTGCTCTGCGCGCAGTTCAGAATGTGCGTGATCCTGAGCCTGGCCAGCTCACGGCGGTCTGACGCGATGTTTCTGGGGAGAAGAGCGTGGTGACAGCATTTTCAATAGAGGCCAGCGAGTGCAGCAGCTCTGAAGAGGGCGATGGATTCTCAATCTGAAACGTGACCATGAATCAATGAAATTAGTTGAAAGGCTTGGGGAGGGACTTTTAAAGTGTTACTTTTGTTCACTTGTCTCTATGTAGAAAAAAAGAAATGTGGAAAAAAAGGGGTGGGGCTGGGGATTTTCTTTCTTTAGAGGCTTGAATTTCCCACTATGCATTTTCTTTAACTTAGGTATTGACTTAAAGTACAAACATTATTTCAAAATATAAAAGTAAAAACATCAGCAAATATGAATGATTGTCATTTTAAAACAGTTGTTCTGAGCCTCTCTTTCTCAAGCGGCATCACTCATTATCTTAAGGTCCACCACCCAATCCGTAACCACTGTCATCATTGCAGATAAATACAAATCGCACAATAGAAAAAAATCTTCAAGCCGTCATTTAAACGTTCCAAAAATCCTGCAACTGTTGAGCTGTTACTGGGGGGGAAAAAATTCAACTCTATCTGCCACAAACGTGTTTTCTTCTGTTTATTGTTTTTGGATCCAGTAAGCAGAGCCGGGACCCCCTGGATTAAATTAAACTGTATTGGAAATTTCAGAGAATCTGTGACTAAATAAGCACGTCGCCGTCTGATCCGGGACCCGTTGGGTAAAAGGCCATTTTCCTGTGGTTCGCAGATTCTTTAAAACTCCGTTTGGAACATGAAATCTTTATTCCATTTGTGAAATCACAAAAATTTCACAATTCTTCTTTATGCTGCCCCTAATTGGCCAAAACAAGCTCCACCCTGCAAACAGAGGAGGCAACACACACACACACACACACACAGACCTGTGCACAACCCCGTGGACCTGTCTCTGCTTCCATGTGGTTCTGGCCGGGGAACCATTTTTGCAGTCTCTCTTTTCACATTGATGAATCATGAACATTGACCATAATCGAAGCAGGTGAGGCTCTTCTGTGGTAGGCCGCGTCTTCTAAGTGAGCTATTAGAGAACCTTTTGGAAGGTTCTCCACTGTTCCCTGTTTTCTTTGTGTGTGGACAAAGGCTCTCATTGTGGTTCCCTGCAGTCCTGAACCTTCAGAAATGGCTTTGCAACCGTTTACCGACTGATAGATGTCACCGGCTATGTTTAAATAGACATAACTTATTGAAATAAAGGTCCAATTAGAAAAAACTCTTCACGTAAACACGGTCATTGGAATATGGTGACCGGATGAAGCTTGATCGGAATGAAATTTGCACTTTGGCGGTTTATGCCGATTCTTATTCCGAACAGCGTCCATCTAAACACTTGTTCCGATCATGTCATTCGGACTGGGGCAAACTATGTCAACGTGACATATTTCTGCCGTCACTGGCAAGACACTGTCGGGGAAGCAAGACGTTGATTTGCTTCTGCTCTCTCCCTGTAACAAAGGGAGACTAGCAGCGCGTTACTGAGCCTGCAGCGGTATTAGTGAGTGCAGCACCGTCTCAACCAAAGAAGCAGAGAGGCAATGTCAGCAGTGCCGTCGTTAAACAAATTTTGCATGCTTTTTTACAGCTATTGGCGTTTTTAAATCTATATAAATGCAAGTGTGATTAAACAAGAACAGTAACGGAATAAAAAAAAAGTATATATATATATATGTATGTATGTACGTATGTATATGTATATATATATATGCTTTTCTACCTGGCATTACCAATGCTGCCGAACTTTTAGTTTCCTTTGTAATTATTCACAACTCAACGTAAATGTATTTTTGCACCATTATTTTTGCACATAAAAATGGTTTGAACATTCTCCTGTGATTGCACACTGCTTTTCTCCTGCATTGTTTACATGTTTACATTTTGATCACTGCTGCACTTTATATTGTAATATTGCCTTATTCCACCGCACAGCTGTAATGCAACGAAATTTGGTTCTGTACGCACTCTGTACATACAAAATGACAAATAAAGTTGTCTAATATATACATATTGTCAGCACACTGACCGGGAGCCGCTCCCGGATCCTGACACATATCGGTAAATATCGGTTATCGGACATAACCACAATGTTGATGTCGGATATTGATATCGGCCCAGATTTTGATATTGCTTTGAACTAACCAGTATTCGCCACGTGTCACGCGACACATGCTCTGCGCATCGCCACAGCAGCCAACACCCATGTGACACAAAGACACACTATTAACATTCTGGCTTCTGCAGAGTGGATCCAGGAGTTTTGCGCACATAAACACTTCGTTTCTCGCCGGTCCTTGAATTTCTTTAAATGTGTGTAGCTTTTTGAGCTCTTTGAGCCTACTTCCGTGTTGGCAGACGGGTTTTATTTAAGTGATGTTTTGATTTTACACGTCCGTCAGTTAGAAGGCCTGGGCTTCGCACCACAACATCTAGTTAATTAGAGTAAATTCTTGATTTAACAACTATGAAAATGATATTATTACACAGGGCCAAGGAGGTTTGAATAGCTTTTTCTACCATAATAAATGAAATCCTCGCATTTTGTTATCTATGTACACAGGTTGTCTTTGACATTAAAAAGTGTTTGTTGATTTTAATGATCTGACAAAGAAAAAAAGAACCTGAGAAGCTGAATAAAGCTATAAGAGGGCAAACACTTTGTCACAGCAGCACCATGTAATGGTCAGACCAGGACTGAATGACTTTGGTCTGAACTTCTTGTTCCTGTGAAGCCAGTCTGGTGAGACATGCATGGGGCAGAGAAAGAGGGGCCCCTCCTGAGCAGTTTACTCCAGGAGCCCCCACCACAGGACCCCCCCCCTCGACCCCTGGGACCTCCCACTCACTGATCTCCAATGTAGAGTCTGGGCCACACTTCGTCAGCATGGTTGCAGGCCGTCTTGCCCGTGTACAGCAGCCTCTCCAGCTCGGACACCGTCGGGGTCTGGGAGTCGCGCTCGGACTCCTTTCGGCTCGGAGACCTGGAGCTGCTCCGGGACCGGGAGAACCGGGACATGAACGCCATTTATTCTGGACAAAAAGCCAAGAAAACCGGCCGTTTATCGCATGGAGCTGCGTTTAAATAGTCAGATATGACCTGTAGCTACAGCGAGGCGGGAAAAAAAAAAAAAAAAACTTACTTTGACACTTTTCCTTCATGTTCTCTTCAGAACCAGATGCCGCTGCTGTAGCTAGAAACGAACCGCGTGTGTGTGTGTGTGTGTGTGTGTGTGTGTGTGTGTGTGTGTGTGTGTGTGTGTGTTTTACTGTACCGCAGTATTGTCTGCTTCTCCGGCTCAGAAGACGAGCGGGTCGCGCTGCTCCGCGGCCATGTTGACTCATGAAGTGGATGTTGGAGGAAGGAGGGATGCTGATGAGACTCCGGCTGCTTCTCAGCATCCACCAAGAATCTCCCCCGCCCGCCGCCGCCGCCGCCGCGTCTCCATCCTCGCAACAAGTCTTCGTTAAACCCACGGTGACCGCTGCCGTTTAACAGTGAAACACAGGGGCTGTTTACTCCAGCAAAGCAGACAGCTCCATCGGCGCTCCCGCCAGTCCGGGTTCTCTGTGGTTTCTTTGAAAACAATGGAGGTTATTTGCGCCGTTATATGCGCACGTATGGCGGAGTGCGCCCCGCTCTGACCTCTGTCGTCATCTGCTGGACAAAAGGTAGAACTTCATCAACAGGGCCCCCTCACAACCTCTGATGTTCTGGAGGTTTCGATCACGTCCCAATATGGAGTGAGGATTGTCTTAAAAAGATTTAAATATAAAAGGATATATATACATACATTTATAAATATCCAAGTTCAAAATACAAATATAAAAATGTGACATACAAATAAATAAACAAAATACAAATATAAATATGTGACATACAAATAAATAAACAAATTTATATAAATAAACGTGTCTTTGTAAATATATTTTCGAGATTTGAAAATAAATATGCTTGACTTTGTATTTGGAATCTGCATTTGTGAATCTTCTTTTCGCTTTTATGTCGATGACGTAATTTTGAGACATTCCTACTGCAAACCGAGATCCACAGATAAATACCACTAGATTTGAATGCGAAGACACCCTCCAGTGAACAACCAGCAGATGGCAGTGCTGTGCAACGATAGCTAGGCTCTGGCTGTACAGTCATTGGTATCCGGTTCTGGCCTCGTGGTTAGCGCTTGCCTTTGGCCGTTTCTCAATTCACGAGAACGCGAGCCCGTACTCGCGTTCTCGTCAAGACCGGTCTTGGCGAGAACACAGGATGATCGGACTTGACGAGAACGCGGGCACGCAGCACGTATTATGTATTGGAACAGAAGTACACTCGTGTACTCGTGACGTCATCACACCCACAGTTCTTGAGCATTTCTTTAACATTCAAAACTATTTATACACTACACCACCATATCTTATTGAAAACGTTTTTTTTATTAATTTCTAAAAAGTCTAAAAAATATCTAAAAATTACAGAAATGTGGGTATAAAACCAGCAATAGCGGGAATTTCTTTTGTAGAGGCGATTCAATCTTTTTAAAAAATCAGCACTTTGTAGAAGCAAAATGAGCAATCGAGCAATATTGCTGTTGCTTTGGTCGTTGGTCAGCTTTACCAGCAGGCTGAAGAGGAGGTGGCGCAATTAAGGAGGCAAATCCGAGCAAGGAGAAGATTGATGCAGCAGAGGAGGCTCAGAAGGCAGGCTTTGCTCACCCATATATTGCCAACTGGTAGGCATTTTAAGATTGATAGCCTATTTCCTACTTTTATCTTTTCCCCAAGGATAAACCTTACACACAAGCGCACGCTCACAATCACCTACAGGTGCTTAGGCCCGACTACTTACATACTCATCAATTTTTATCTTCAGCTACCTCTTGATACATTTTATTGATTAATACTGTATATACTTCAGTGATGGTATCAAGGTGTTGCTGTATTGTATCTGTAGTTCTATTGGTTGTGCTGTTCTTTTTACATCTCTCTTTGCAGGTAATGAAGCAGACTGATGAAGTTTTGTCGATCTCTTCTGTCTCCTGTTTCTTTCACCTTTTCTCCCTTTCTTTTTTTCCTTCTCTCTCCTCTTCTACTTTATGAATGTAGTGTCCACATAACATGAATTATCCCCTACATAATAAAACTATTTACACATATAAATCAAGCAGAGCACTATGGTGAAAGTGATAATGCTCCACTTGTGAAAATAAAATCTGTTGGGCTCTTTCTGGCATTAAGACAGCAATTCTTATTGCCACAAAAATAAAAATAAAAAAATACATAGCTAAAATCCCCAAGCTTACATTGGGAAGTTGTAAGTGAGAGTCATTGTCACTTTGGCTTTCTATTTTGTGATCATGTTCTGTACTTTCGGTTTTATTTTGCTTGTCCGGTTCCATTTGTGCATGGTTTTCCTCTTACTTCCTTTTCTAATGAAAGGATGGACGGATGGGTGCAGGAGTCTCTCTCTCTCTCTCTCTCTCTTGCTCACTCACACACACATCTTTGAGACTAATTATTTTGGCATTAATTTTTGTTTGTCTGATGTAACACTATAATCTTAAAAATGCTATGTTTTCATCAGCTAAGCGAGAAATCTTCATAATTAACAGAAATAAAAGCTTGAAAACATCGGTCTGTGTGTAATTAATCTAAATGGTGTGTTTCCCTTGGTGATTTGAGTTACTGAATTGTATAAACTTCAAAATAATATTCTAAGATATCTAATTTGATTGTATAATCTCAGTAATCAAATAAGTATTAGGAGCCTAGACAAAAGTTGGGAAAGAAGAAGAAGAAACAGCAACAAACTCTGAAAAACTAAGATAATAACATTAACCTTTACATTTGACCACACACCGAATGAAAAAAACATTTCAATGTGATGTAAAATAATAAATAACTGGCGTATGAATTTATCATAACAGCCATCAATAGCTTCTCGGACCTTTCCCAAAGACGTTGAAGGCAGCATGACGTCATATCACGTCGACGCACATGTGAGAGCAGTGTGGTGCAGTGATGGCTGCCGACAGGCTACAATTTCATGAAATGGGACTAGACGACCGCCTGTTAAAGGTAAGAACGGGTCCAGAAGTTCTTAGGAGAGGCTTGGTGAGCTGCTGGGGAAACCTGGAGCCTTCAGCGGAGGCGTCAGCACCGAGAATAGGGTTCAAAAGCTGACAGAAACGGAGGAGCTCAGCTAGTTTACCCCGTGTTGTTAGGCTGAGACGTATGTGACGCAAGAAAAAGCATTTAAACGGACTAATAATGGAATATTAGCACTTTAGTCTATCTCTGATTTATTTTAAACCGCCCTGAAAGAGCGAGAGGTTCAACATGATCATTTAGTTTTTCGACATGAAAACAACAGCGATGCTGTGTTTTGCCTGGCACGTTTGCGTGCATGTGTGAACACAGACACAGAAATAGTTATTGGCCCCTTACATACTACATCTGCTTTTGATTCGTTTTTCTTCCGCCTAAATATTTTAGATCATGCGAAGAGACTGACTGATAGCGGTTAGAAGCGCTAAATGGGAGTTGTTGCCACTACGGATACAACCAGTTATTAGATTTAGGGTCCAGTTACTTTTTCACATAGGGCCATGCTTGTTGAGATCTTTTTTTCCCTCTTAATCGGTGAAAGCGTTATTTGGAAGCTGCGTTTTTCTATTTACAATCGGTTTGATCTAGGACAGGGGTCAGCAACCTTTACAACCCGCAGAGCCATTTTTACCCTCGGTCCAGCTAAACAAATTTTGTTTAGAGCCACAAAAGTGACACATCTCTTTGAAACAAGAGTTTGTTTTTATAGTATACTATAGGACATTTGTTTAATTTTTTTAAATTAAAGATCAACAGTTTTTATTATTTAAACCAACAGTATTCTTATATTTAAGTTTAACGCATTTTCTTCAATTGGACATTTGATTTTTCTAGTAAATGGCATCAAAATGATGAAATAGCAAGTCGTTTGCAGCCTACTGACAGAAAGATACTTCATTTATCTATAGTAAAATATTCTATACACCATTAGTTTCTTTCTAATGTTATGCATCTATTGCAGAACTAAATGCATCCTAATGCTAGCAATTTTAAATTACCTTTACATTTAGTAACATTGACCAATTTTTTCCCCTCGCATTTTTAGTCTAAGTTTTTAAGAGCCGAAGCTGAAGGTGTAAAGAGCCACAGGTTGCAGACCCCTGATCTAGTGAAACAAGGTGTGACACATGCAGTGAAAACAAACTCAGAATAAACCTGTAAGAGGGCTTGTACTGCAGTTTTCAGGCTAATGCTATTCATATCTTTTGGATGATGTTAAGTTAAAGTTGAATATATAAATAACTAATCACTTCCTGATCTTGTCTCGGCTCAGGCGGTTGCAGATCTGGGTTGGTCTCAGCCCACCCTGATCCAAGAGAAGGCCATTCCTCTGGCTCTGGAGGGGAAGGACCTTCTGGCTCGAGCACGGACCGGCTCTGGAAAGACTGCGTCTTACGCCATACCCGTCATACAGCGCATCCTGGCCTCCAAACAGGTGGGCAGGAATAGACGTGACTGTGTGTAATAAAGGCTTGATTTCATCATCCGCGTTGCTTAAATGGAAAAACACGTCTTCTTGTCACACTGCCATTCTGCAAATCAAACCCAAAGGGTGCCACTTTGTTCCTGGGAAACTAACTGTTTCATTCCACTGTGCTTAAATGTAACAACGTGTTGTTTTTTGTTGTGTTTTCATGCATTATGGAGATTAGGAGTCATAAAATGGACCATGTTCCACGCCTCTATTGCTGAGGCGGCTAGTTGGAGCTGTGGCCACAAGGTTGTCGGTGCATGTCGTGGCGGCAACCCTCGAACCCACTGGTGGACACCAGCGGTGAGGGAAGCCGTCAAGCTGAAGAAGGAGTCCTATCGGGCTTTTTTGGCCTGTGGGACTCCGGAAGCAGCTGATGTGTACCGGCAGTCGAAGCGGCAGGCGGCTCGGCTGGTCGCCGAGGCAAAAACTCGGGCGTGGGAAGAGTTCGGAGAGGCCATGGAGAAAGACTTCCGTACGGCTTCGAAGCGATTCTGGTCCACCATCCGGCGTCTCAGGAGGGGGAAGCAGTGCAGCACCAACACTGTTTACAGTGGGGGTGGTGTGCTGCTGACCTCGACTCGGGACGTCGTGCATCGGTGGGCGGAATACTTCGAAGACCTCCTTAATCCCACCAACACGTCTTCCATTGAGGAAGCAGAGCCTGAGGACTCTGGGTCGGGTTCTCCCATCTCTGGTGCTGAGGTTGCCGAGGTTGTTAAAAAGCTCCTCGGTGGCAAGGCTCCGGGGGTGGATGAGATTCGCCCTGAGTACCTTAAGGCTCTGGATGTTGTGGGGCTGTGTTGGTTAACGCGGCTCTGCAACATTGCGTGGACATCGGGGGCAGTTCCCCTGGATTGGCAGACTGGGGTGGTGGTCCCCCTATTTAAAAAGGGGGACCGGAGGGTGTGTTCCAACTACAGAGGAATCACACTCTTAAGCCTCCCTGGTAAGGTCTATTCAGGGGTTCTGGAAAGGAGGGTCCGTCGGATAGTCGAATCTCGGATTCAGGAAGAGCAGTGTGGTTTTCGTCCTGGCCGTGGAACACTGGACCAGCTCTATACCCTCAGCAGGATTCTTGAGGGGGCATGGGAGTTTGCCCAACCAGTCTACATGTGTTTTGTGGATCTGGAGAAGGCATTCGACCGTGTCCCCCGGGGGATCCTGTGGGGGGTACTCCGGGAGTATGGAGTACCGGACCCTTTAATAAGGGCTGTCAGGTCTCTGTACGACCGGTGTCAGAGTCTGGTCCGCATTGCCGGCAGTAAGTCGGACTCGTTTCCGGTGAGAGTTGGACTCCGCCAAGGCTGCCCTTTGTCACCGATTCTGTTCATAACTTTTATGGACAGAATTTCTAGGCGCAGCCAAGGTGTTGAGGGGATCCGCTTTGGTGACCTTAGGATTGCGTCTCTGCTATTCGCGGATGACGTGGTCCTATTGGCTTCATCAGGGCGTGATCTACAGCTCTCACTGGAGCGGTTCGCAGCCGAGTGCGAAGCGGCCAGGATGAAAATCAGTGCCTCCAAATCCGAGACCATGGTCTTGAACCGGAAAAGGGTAGAGTGCCTTCTCCGGGTTGGGGAGGATGTCCTGCCCCTAGTGGAGGAGTTCAAGTATCTTGGGGTCTTGTTCACGAATGAGGGGAAGATGGAGCGGGAGGTCGACAGGCGGATTGGTGCAGCGTCTGCTGTGAAGCGGGCGCTGTACCGATCCGTTGTGGTGAAGAGAGAGCTGAGCCAAAAGGCGAAGCTCTCGATTTACCGGTCGATCTACGTTCCTACCCTCATCTATGGTCACGAGCTTTGGGTCGTGACCGAAAGAACGAGATCCCGGATACAAGCGGCTGAAATGAGTTTTCTCCGTAGTGTGTCTGGGCTCTCCCTTAGAGATAGGGTGAGGAGCTCAGTCATCCGGGGAGGACTCAGAGTAGAGCCGCTGCTCCTCCACGTCGAGAGGAGCCAGTTGAGGTGGCTCGGGCATCTGGTCAGGATGCCTCCTGGACGCCTCCCCGGAGAGGTGTTCCAGGCACGTCCCACCGGGAGGAGGCCCAGGGGAAGACCCAGGACACGCTGGAGGGACTATGTCTCCCGGCTGGCCTGGGAACGCCTTGGGGTTCCTCCTGAGGAGCTGGCCCAAGTGGCTGGGGAGAGGGACGTCTGGGCCTCCCTACTGAAGCTGCTACCCCCGCGACCCGACCCCGGATAAGCGGAAGACAACGGACGGACGGACGGACGGACGGACGGACGGAGTCATAAAAATGTTTAGAGCTCCTACATCATTTAAATTAACCTTGTATTTTCTGAACAACCTGCATCACATCCTGTTCACATTAATTGCACGTTGGATCCCGATTTTGGGCTGGTGGCCTTTTTAAAAGTATTAGCGGTTTTATTATTCCTGATCAATCCACAATAACTGGGATGTTATTATTTGGAGCAGGTTGTAGAAAATGACTTTGAAGTCTTTGGTTGTCAGAGGGGGAAATGGATTTCTCCCCACCTGGAGGGTATGCATGGGCGAAAAAGTGTTTTGTTTTACAAAAAGGGAACACATTAAGCAAAATTCCCTTTTTTAGCCCTTAAATACATTTTCTTGTGTACTTGGAGTCTCTAGGAATGCAGAAAAGTTTAATGTAGTCTGTCCGGGTGCTGCGCAGATACCTTTATATTCTTTTTGGGTCATATTTTTCAGGCCGTTCAGTTTTCTCTTAGGTTTTATTTAACAATTAGAAGGCATCCTTCAGCTTGTAGTCCAAGCTGAAGGATGCCAATCAGTGGTTTACTACACCGTCCCACAGCAAATTACGAAAATGGCCGAATGGGGTGAAGTGGAACGTTCTGCGACCTGGAGGATGGAGGGGCGAAAAGCATGACACGTCCCCTTTGGAGCTTTCCATCGTCATTTATTCCCGTTCTTGTCTTCATCTTCAGAGTGTTCGTGAGCAGGACGTGAGAGCTCTCATCCTGGTACCAACCAAAGAGCTGGGTCAGCAGGTCCAGACCATGATACGGCAGTTGACGGCGTACTGTTCAAGAGATGTACGAGTGGCCGACATCTCTGGCAAAGCTGACGTGTCGACGCAGAGGTGAGCCTTTCAGTTTGGGAGCCATCCTCCTGTTCCGCCGCTAAATGCAAGCGTTCCCCATTTAAAGAAATCCGAGACAGAGAGTTGGGAGCTGCTTCTGCTTGGGCGATGTCAGGGACGTGTGGGGGTTAGACTCACTGCTGTAGTGGTTGTTTTCTGTCACTATCGACAGTTTTTCGATCCATTCAAAGCCTCCTCTACTTTAGCTAGAAGCCCTTGCTGCTGCCGCCCCGTGCTCGTTCAGGAGAAGGGATTGCTGCAGGGTCACTCGATGCACACCGATGGATTTCCATAGATGGAAAACTTTCTAGCAGCTGGAATAATGAGCTGAACTTGGCTGTGTTTTCTGATAACTAGGACCAAATTGGATCGTGTGGAATTGGTGTTGAATTGACTATTTCTGGATATAAATGTGACTTTGGTTTCAATGTGAAGCGTGAGCTGAAGTGCCACGATGATGAGAAAAAACAGCAGGAGAGCGTGAACCGGTTGTCAGTGGGATAGTGACTTTATGCATCGCTTTACTTTGTGTTCTATTCTTTTACAGCCATCCACTGTGGTCGGTGCTAAGCAGGTTCACCCTTTACATGAACTAGTTCTAGGACCAGCATGCGTAGCTTAAAACTAAATGCATTCAGGTATATAGTTCGCTGTTATTGAACTTGAACTAGTTAATTTCCCTTCATCAAAGGTTCAGCTTATTTCGGCCTACATATACGTAGATCTTTCCTGCCCAGACTGCGGAGGGCTCTGTCTGTCCTTTATGAACGTTTGGAAAGAGATCGGCACATTTAGAACAAAGGTATTTCAAAAGGCATTTGGACCATGTTATTATTTCTGTGTCATGCGCCTTATGTTGTTGGAGATTTTGTTCATTTAAAGTCTGTCAAACATTTTGTACGTGACTGGGCTTTATCAAACATGTCTCCATTGTCGGGTGGTAAAAGTCTCCAGCCTGTGTCTGTGGAGCTGCTCCTAACAGAATGTGTGTTTGTGATTAGGCCCATTTTAATGGAGAAGCCGGATGTGGTGGTGGGGACGCCGTCCCGTGTTCTAGCCCACCTCAAAGCACAGAACCTGCTCCTGCACTCTTCCCTGGAGATGCTGGTTGTGGACGAGGCCGACTTGGTCTTCTCCTTTGGCTTCGAGTCCGATCTGAAGAATTTGTTGTGGTGAGAGCAAACCGACACCAAGCTTTTCTTGACATTTGCACCTTTTAAAAAAAGCTGAGTTTAACAAAGTAGTACGTAACTGTGGAGCGCAAAGAAAAGAATAAAAAGAATACACGTTTTTGTTTAATTTGTAAATAAAATTGATAAAAGTGTAGCATGCATTAGGGCTGGATGAATTCAATAACAATATATATCATCGATATGTGATAAAAAAAAAAGGTTCAATAGAATAACAGTTTTCCTTCCTTTTGCTTTCTAGTCTATCATGTAGGTTAGTATAAGTCATTACATCCTCCTAACCAATCTCAATGCAGGCCCAGGAACCAAGCCCCGCCCCTTCAAAGAGTTCAGAGAGCATGTGTTCTTTTTTTCATTTTTTAAAAACTTGCAGTTTTGGTAAAAAGTTGGTTGAATAAAGAGTTGAGTTTGAATTTACACAAGCGAAGTGAAGCCTGTTCTTAGCTCATTGTGTAATACCGCTAGCAGCAAACATTTAGCTCTATGTTCATTGTTTACAACAGCAGGGCGGCCATCTTGTTTTATCAGCATGTTTCACAGCTTGTTGTTAGTTGCACTTTGAATTCAAGTCTACTCCCAGATGAAATGCTTGACATTAAAGCAAGCTTTTAAAATAAGTTCTTCAATTTCTGTTTGTGAAATGAAAAGGAGGAAAAAAAATCAAGTAATCTGATTTGTTAATTATGATTTAATTATTTTAAGTATTTTTGCTGCTGTGTGACATTTTTTACAGGCTGTGTGTCGTTTTCTCATTTTAAGAGTCGCTACTTTTAAAAGTCCTGGCTAAGTTCCTATGAATGTTCACCTTCTGCTGTAATTTCCTGCTCGCTCCGTTTAAAGCAGCTCAGCTTCATTTCAGACATACTTTAGTGAAGCTCAGCGTTGTCTGTGTGAGCTCAATGGCAAACGAATCCAAAGCCCCGTGTTTTCTCCATGTGTTTGCAGCCATTTGCCAAAGATCTATCAGTCGTTCCTCATGTCGGCTACCTTCAACGAGGACGTCCAGGCCTTAAAGGAGCTGCTGCTGCACAACCCGGTAATCTCCTGCTTCTCCTACTCCACAGTTCCTGGGGGCTTTCTTGGTTCAATCATTCCAAAGTCCTTTCATGCTAATTAATGTGTGATGGAAAATCTAGACCCAATAAGTTCTGCTAGGAACAAATAGTACTTTTACATGTACTAAAAGCTGCAGTGTTCTGCTTTATGGCATCCAGAGATAAGATGGATTGAAAGTGGTTACTACATAAGTCCTAAATGATGAGAATAAAGCGTCTAAGCTCCACGGTTTTGTCTTGGCGTGTCCTCAGGTGAGCCTGAAGCTTCAGGGCTCTCAGCTCCCAGACAGCAGCCAGCTGCAGCAGTACACCATCAAATGTGAGGAGGAGGACAAGTTCCTGCTCATCTACACGCTGCTGAAGCTGCAGCTGGTCCAGGGGAAGACGCTGCTCTTCGTGGGAGCGGTAGACCGCAGCTACAGACTCAAACTGTTCCTGGAACAGTTCGGCATCCCCGCCTGCGTCCTCAACTCCGAGCTGCCCGTCCAGTCCAGGTGAAGCAGGGTCCTGCTTCCTCAAAGCATCCGTTGATGCCGAGACCTGTTCGAAGATGGGACGAGCGCAAAGCCTGTAAGCTCTAAATGGTTGCTGGTGCTCCTCTGCAGGTGCCACATCATCAGCCAGTTCAACCAGGGGTTCTATGACATCCTCATCGCCACCGATGAGCAGAGTTTGGCTGAACCTGCTGCGTCTTCTTCAGGGAAAGGAAAGAAGAAAAAGGGCCCAGAGAAAGGAGCCAAGTGAGTGTGGCTGCAGGACAAAGTGGGATATTATTGCTGAATGTTGCTGGGCGGCGATGTGACTCGCATTTCCTTCCGTCGTGTTTCATTTCCGCCATCATGATGTCCCCAACCCCTATCCTTGAGCTTTAGCATATCGGTCTATATCATCTGTATCAGTTTTAGCTTCAAAGTTGGTGACAGTTAATCCAAGTGGTCAGTTGGATTAACTTTATGCCCCCAACTGATGCAGGGAGCAGTAATGCCCTCTGGATATTACACCTGAACAGTCATTGGAGGCTGTGGTGTTGGACACATGGATACTGCAGTGACGACTGGGGTTCAATATATTGCGAAACTCTAAAAGTGAGTTTAAAGTGCCTTTGCAAAAGTATTTAGACTCTTTTTCATCGTTTTAGAGCCTTAAACTTGAAGTCTAAGGCATTATTGGGATTATTATGAAGTTATAAGATTGAACAATGCAAAGTAGCCGATTACAAATTTATGCCACAACTTTCAGATCTTTACTGGTAGAAATGTTAATTTCTTGTTCAATATTCAGTAAATGATGCCCCAGTTTATTTCTACTACATTTCCCAGTAAAATGCATTAACGTCTCTGGTTGTAACGTGACAGATGTGGAAAAAGAAGGATGAAACCGTCGGCCAGGCCCTGTATGTTAACAGCTCCTTTGGTGAATAAAGTAGGAAATGATGAGGAAACAAATCTGTGTTTCTATAAACTGAGAGACAAAGATTTAAGCAGCCCTCTAGAGAGCAGACCCTTCCCATTCAATGTGCCACCATGTGTTGTGGGCATGCATTTAGTGAAAACAAGGTTTTACCCACTAAAAGAATGACTCCATGTCCTCAGATGTAGGACAATCTGTTACCGATTGCAACATTTTGTTTTCTGATTGGGCTTTTTCAGGACTACAGATAAGGAGTATGGAGTCTCCAGAGGGGTGGACTTCCAAAACGTGGCCAATGTCATTAACTTTGATTTCCCAACGTCGGTGGACTCCTACATCCATCGGGTTGGAAGGTGGGTACTGTTCAGACCGTCGGCGTTCAGGTGGTTTATTTGCGCCTTCGTGCCGTTCAGACACTTCCTTTGTTTTGTGTTCGTAGAACAGCGAGAGCCGACAACCCAGGCACCGCCCTGTCTTTCATCTCTCATACAGAACTGGGCGCGCTGGAAGAGGTGGAGGAGGCCCTCGGTGGAGGTTCAACATGTTATTGCCTTATTGGGTCCTGCACTTGCTACCAGCGTTTGCCGCTTGTTTCCGGCTCCGTTTCTGCAGCAGAGCTCCTTTGTTTTTTTTCCCGTGGTACTAATAAGAGCACGTTTGCACATTGTGTGTTCAGATAACGCCGAGACCGCGCTCAAACCGTACGAGTTTAGGATGGAGGAGATCGAAGGCTTCAGGTACAGGTGCAGGGTGAGTCCTCAGTGCTTCCAGTCGGCTCTTTCCTGGTTTTAACTTTCAGCGCATTTTCAAGTGGCTCAAATAAGCATTTAGAGTCAGCGGTGTCGTCCCGGCGCTGACGCGGTGTGTTTCGCAGGACGCGATGCGTGCAGTGACAAAGCAGGCTGTGAAGGAGGCCAGACTGAAGGAGATCAAGCAAGAGCTGCTCAACTCAGAAAAACTCAAGGTGAGAGACGGTCGGTTGGGGAGAATTAAACCATTGGGAAATAATGTCTGACCATGGTCCCTCTCTCCATTGGCTCTACTCCCATGCAGACCTATTTTGAAGACAACCCCAGAGATCTGCAGCTGCTCAGACACGACAAAGACCTTCATCCCGCTGTCATCAAGCCTCACATGAAAAACATTCCCGACTACCTGAGTAAGAAGCACGCCCGCTTGGTTCTGAAAGGTTCTAGTAAAGCTGTCCAAGGAGATAAAGCCATTGCTCAGACAGCTCCTGCATTTTAAATCAATCCCCTTATCTACATGTAGCTCATAAAAGGTTTCGGTCCTTTGCTTGGACACATGGATTGTACAACCTGAGTTGGGAGGTAATAATAAATAACCAGAACACACTGAGACAAACACTTGCATACAGTCATTGCAAACACAGAGCACATCCAAGGCTTTCCCATCTAATGGCAGAGTAAAAATCAGCTGGTTTAAATCTAGCCTCTATGGGTACAACAGCACGCAACCGATTGGTGAGGTCATTGTTTATTAGACAAGTGTGAAAAATGAAGTACATCTTTGCTGCTTGTGTGGGATTTGGGGGGGGGGGGGAGTAGCAGGCCTGAGGTGTACTTAGTTTTTCACACACTTTTTCATTTTGGCTTTATCTTTTTTTCCCCCATTAATGATAACACAGATCAGAGCAGAAACCAGATCTTCCTTATTATGACCTGACAGCATAAATTGAAACGGTCCTGACGGAATCAGAGAAGCCTGAGCTCATTTAGTCTCTCAGCCTGATGGTGTCTGTCGAAGCTAACGCCTCAGTTTCATGCCTTTCCTGCAGTTCCTGAGACTCTGAGGGGCGTAGTAAATCCACTGTCGAGGAGAAAGAGGAGGATAAAGCCAGCAGCAGAGGGAGTCATGAAAAGCAGCTTCAAGGTTGGTTTCTGATCAAAACGGCACGGGGAGCGCTGTCATTATGCCCTGTGTCTAAATCTCCTATTTGTGACTAATAAAATGTTTTTAACCAAGAGAAGGTCAAACAATCCTGGAGGGTTTTAATTTTAGTGAACTATAATGGAAAGCTACCTTCAGAGCTCTTCATGCTTTTAGTATACCTTTTTAGACTTTAAATTATGGCGCTCCAAAGTAAATTAGGCAGCAGTGACATGGATAGGCCTCTTACACTTCAATCAATTAATATTTGAGTATTTTTTTGTTTTAAATCAATGTCTTGTGGAATTGAAGAAACTTAATTGTTTATTTTAACAGGTCACCTCTGTCACCTGGAGAACCTTATGATTCACATTTAACTGACAAATAGTGTTTTAAGCCAAATGTACACTCACCGGCCACTTTATTAGGTACCCCATGCTAGTAACGGGTTGGACCCCCTTTTGCCTTCAGAACTGCCTCAATTCTTCGTGGCATAGATTCAACAAGGTGCTGGAAGCATTCCTCAGGGAGTTTGGTCCATATTGACATGATGGCATCACACAGTTGCCGCAGATTTGTCGGCTGCACATCCATGATGCGAATCTCCCGTTCCACCACATCCCAAAGATGCTCTATTGGATTGAGATCTGGTGACTGTGGAGGCCATTTGAGTACAGCGAACTCATTGTCATGTTCAAGAAACCAGTCTGAGATGATTCCAGCTTTATGACATGGCGCATTATCCTGCTGAAAGTAGCCATCATGGGTTGGGTACATTGTGGTCATAAAGGGATGGACATGGTCAGCAACAATACTCAGGTAGGCTGTGGCGTTGCAACGATGCTCAATTGGTACCAAGGGGCCCAAAGAGTGCCAAGAAAATATTCCTCACACCATGACACCACCCCCACCAGCCTGAACCGTTGATACAAGGCAGGATGGATCCATGCTTTCATGTTGTAGACGCCAAATTCTGACCCTACCATCCGACTGTCGCAGCAGAAATCGAGACTCATCAGACCAGGCAACGTTTTTCCAATCTTCTATTGTCCAATTTCGATGAGCTTGTGCAAATTGTAGCCTCAGTTTCCTGTTCTTAGCTGAAAGGAGTGGCACCCGATGTGGTCTTCTGCTGCTGTAGCCCATCTGCCTCAAAGTTCGACGTACTGTGCGTTCAGAGATGCTCTTCTGCCCACCTTGGTTGTAACGGGTGGTTATTTGAGTCACTGTTGCCCTCCTATCAGCTCGAACCAGTCTGGCCATTCTCCTCTGACCTCTGGCATCAACAAGGCATTTCCGCCCACAGAACTGCCGCTCACTGGATGTTTTTTCTTTTTCGGACCATTCTCTGTAAACCCTAGAGATGGTTGTGCGTGAAAATCCCAGTAGATTAGCAGTTTCTGAAATACTCAGACCAGCCCTTCTGGCACCAACAATCATGCCACGTTCAAAGTCACTCTAATCACCTTTCTTCCCCATACTGATGCTCGGTTTGAACTGCAGGAGATTCTCTTGACCATGTCTACATGCCTAAATGCACTGAGTTGCCGCCATGTGATTGGCTGCTTAGAAATTGAGGGGTTAACGAGCAGTTGGACAGGTGTACCTAATAAAGTGGCCGGTGAGTGTATATATTCATGTTATATGCTGTTTTCTCTTTTGTTCCTAAATTTTCTCTTGTTTTGCAAACAGCAGAATGTTGTTTTCCTTGCAGATTTGATTAATATCACAATAAACTGAACTGACTTGTTTTGTCCTTGTCAGAAGAAGGTCTCAGGCAGGAATCCGCTGAAGAGTTTCCGGTACACAGGAGCAAGGAGCAAAAAGGCCAAAGGTGCCAAATCATAGCTGAGGGCGGATAAGTTCTGCATACATCTGCTCAGAGACTGTCATCAGGAGGATGGTGTGGGCTCCACTGCTGACCCATGTTAATGATCGGAAACAAACTGAAGACAGGATGGACTCTGGAAATTGATTAATGTGATCTAAAGAGTGTTGACTTCTTTGGATGAACCTGGATTCTGACAAACCCATCAGTTGGCCGGTTCTGACTTTTTTTTTTTTTTTTCTCTAAATAATTTTAAGTTGTTTAAAAATAAACTTTCTTCACGCTGTCTTTGTGTGGTTGAGTTTATTAGTATTGTGAAGTGAAACCTGATGATGGCGCTATATTTAGAAACTATTTGGAGTGTGTGATCAGACGTGAGTGTTTGTAGAAAGAATCCTTTACTGCAGAAAGTTCATCTATTGGACTTGATGTTCTGGACTGAAGCATCAGAGGAATCTGCAAACCGGTCTGAGTTTTACATCTGCTCCAGCTGTTTTTATAAATGATCTTATAATTTCTCAGATCCAGCATGGAATACCAGAGAAAATGGCAACAAGAAGTTAGATGCTGAAACACTCCCACCTCATGGCAATTCACAATTAGCATTCCCTGAAATCTCTCTTATAGTTTGCAATGTAAACAAACCTGGCTGATAATGCCCAAATCTTAATACAGCTTAAAGTTACCCTCTGATAACCCTTCTTGACTGATAAATGAGTCATTGTAATTTTGTTATTACACTCCTCAGGAAGCAGTGTGCTACCACTGTGCAGCTCTGGGGGAGCATTCTGGGGTTAAGGGTCTTGCTCAGGGACCCAGAGGAGTGATCTGTGGTCAGTGTTGTAGTCAAGTCACTATGCCTCGAGTCCGAGTCCAGGTTCGAGTCTCCAGTGTTCAAGTCCGAGTCAAGTCAAAGTCATTTAAAAAAAAATCCGAGTGGAGTCCACTACTCGTCGGAGTCAAGTCCGAGTCGAGTCACTATTGATCCAAGTCGAGTCCTTATTGACCGTGACGTGTGATGTATGACATGAAGCAGTAACATTCCATTGCACTAATAATTTAGATATTAAAATCATACACCAAAGAATATTGTAATGACATATTAAAATTATAGCCTAATGATATAAAAAAAAAGTCGAGTCTTTTTCTCAATTTCCGAGTCAGAATGATCTGAATGTAGGAGTCCGAGTCCAAGTTCGAGTCATCAGTGCTCAAGTCCAAGTCAAGTCACGAGTCTCCAAATTTAGCTAATGACTCGAGTTCGAGTCTCGGACTCGAGTACTACAACACTGTCTGTGGTATCGACCTAGGCCACCACTCCCTCAATATGCACACGGTGAAGAATGAACTTAATAAAGCGTTTAACTGTGAAAGTGACAAATGGCTTCATACTATATTGGAAGTGCACTTGTTTTACCTTTTTAGTCTTCCCCCCACCATGACAGTACAGCTTAAATTGTATTATTTTAATGCATTCAGTCAGTACAATATATCACTTTAAATGAAGACGATAAAAAAATGCACAAGTTTCCCTATGAAGAAACCCCTTGTAATGGAAACATTACTGTGATTTGACTCAAAGCCAGCAGACCTGGCCATAATCTCTGCTCAGCAGAGGCTCTTTATTCAGTGGGCTCTATGCTAATTGGAAAGGAAATCTGGAAATCCATGAACTTGATTCCTAAACAGAGATGCACCAATAATAGCTTTGCGGCCAGTTTCTGATGTCTGCCCTCTTAAAGCTTTGACCTGCCAATAACAAATCCAGTTGATTCCCAGTTGTCTTTAAAACTATAAGGGCAGATATAAGAACAGCATTCAAAATATTTTTCTAGTCTTCGGACTGTGAGAGATAATTGAATATTTAAATGCACGCCGGCACACCGCATGTGAGAGAGAGGAGTCTGCAAAACTTTGTTTGATAACTTTAAAACAAACTGATTACAGAGAGCACAATTTAAACTTTCTTCAGCCTCTTAGATTAGTGATAATGCTGCGTTATATTTGTCCTCGGTGGTCGGAAAAATCTAACTGGAACGGACCATAAAGTCGTAATTACGACTCGGAAGGTCGGTGCAACAGGACCATACCCGACTTCTGCATCCATTATGGCTGCTACTCACCGTAACATTGAGTAAAACCTCGCACTTTGACTGTTTTTAGCAGTTTAGGCAAGATGTTTCAGTTTTGTTCAATAAATACTGCATAGAACAGCATTATTGTCATTGTTTTAACATCAGTGGCTAAAGGAGCGATAAAGGTTCACCGCCTATCGTTTAATGTTTCATGTTCAGTTGACAGTTCAGCTCGGCTTTAAAAGAGACAAAGATTTAGCAATAAAATGTGACTTTAAAACACATTATGAGGCTCAGGCTGTATTTGTACATTTAACAATGACTTTGAAACGGCACGTCCATGTTTTTTCCTACTATCTGACAAGAGGGAAACAAACGCAAAAAGGCGGAGATGACGTAATCTGGGACTCGTTATTTTTGAGTTCCGAGGCAAATGAAATGCAGCATTACCTCATTAGCATTAGCTTAACTGTGAACCTCTGCCTTCGGTCGTAGTCCCTAGAACACTGGAGTCAGACTCTACTGTCCTGGAACACTTAAATACATCTGTGCTTCAGCACTCCAAAGGAAATAATTAGCTAATTACCAGAAATCTAAACTTGGCTGTGCGCTGAAGACGCAGCACCTCCATTTGGTTCTGATGTGTTGGACCAGGGGCACGTCTAAAAGTAGCAGGGTGCCATCCCTAGAGGACTGTTTTGAGTTTGACACCCCTGCCCTAGATAATTAAGATCCTCTTACGGTGAGATTTCCAAATTCCTGCCAACTTTCCCAAATCCAGCATGTTCAATGACAGACAACGATTGGAAACTCAAACGGATAAAACAGAGCAACTTTTCTGCTAGGCGTTCAGTCTTCCTGTTATCTGCTGAAGGTGGCCCTGCTCTCTCAATCCCTTGCCGCCTTGATAAACCTCAAACGTGTCTCAAAATGTAGAAAATGCTGCTTCTTACATCTGTGTCCTCCTGCCTCCGTAAAAAAGTTCTACACCAAAGAGCCCTGTCTTTTGGACCTGTTAGCTCTTAGACATGCTATGTTTAAAGTCTCCAGCCAGCTGGCCACTGGTCAGGCTCAGTCCAGTTGTAAACCTGTCCATATCTTGGTGCATCTCTCTTCTCAAAGACTTTTTGAAAATGAAACAATTGAAAGACTGCAGTAGTGGTAGTAGTTGTTTGTGTTTTTAGTGTGTGGTTATTAAGGACTTGTGCAGATAGGTGTTGATTTTGGGTTAGTCAATAGTGTATTCAAACTGATATTCCTGTGTAGGCGCCGAGTCAAATATCAAGGTGTCAAACGGGTTCTCTGTCCAGCTGTTTACAGGAAACCAAGAGTCATACCAGGAGGTTGTGCTCTTGGTTTCAGGTGGTTGTGTTGTTGTTGTTGTTGTTGTCGTCGTCGTTGTTGTTGGCGTTGTTGTTGCAGGGGTGGTCGTAACTCTGCCTCTTAGCCTCCTCTCACGTAGTCTGCGCAAACGCATCAGCCTGAGACGCCTGAGTCGCTCAGCTTTCTGAGAGTTGGCCTGAGTTTCCCTCCCCATGAGGGCGGGCGCAGCCGTGGTGCTCGATGCGGTCGTCTTCACGCTGTTCGTTTTGGTGACGAGTCGAATGGGCCTCTTCCCGTTAAGCGCCAAAATTTGTTTGATGCGGTCCCAGTTGGACTTGGCTAAGGTGAAGCTGCAGGGGGTAGCGCCGGTGTCGTAGCCCACCATACAGAGCCGTGTCTGGGATGTGTGGCCGTCAGCTTTGGCTGTCACCTTGTACTCACCGGGATTCAGCAGCCGCCAGTAATCCCCACTTGAAGCTGGAGAGACACAATTGGAAGTGCCGTTCACTGATTATAGGAGAAAACTTTGACAAAAAAACAAAACAAAAACAGATTAATAGAGCCTTGCCAAAACATCTATACTTCCTTTTATTTTACATCTTGCCATGCCACAACCACAAATGTCCATGTATTCTAATGGGATTCATGTGACAGACCAACACAAAGTAGGAGCTAATCATAAGCTGGAAGGTAAATAATAAATTGTTTCTGTTTTTCTATTTGAAAAACACAAAACAAAAAACGTTTTACCCTGCAAGGAACTACCAGCATCTTGAAGACCAGGGACAAGAGCAGACGTGGGGACGTTTAAAGCAGGTAGTGAAACAATGTCTCAAGCTTTGAATATGTCCTGGAGGCTGGAGCATGGTTACATTAAAATATTCAATAACACAACTGTAAAGTCAGGACGACTAACCATCCATCTAAAATTAAAGGCTGGGCAAGAGGAGCATGGTAACTCAGGAGGAGCTGCGGCGGTCCTGAGCTCAGGTGGTCACACAGATGAATGTAATTCGCAATGGTGCACTGTCCAAGCCTGGCCTCTATGGAAGAACTGTTAACCTAAAACCAAAGCAAGTCCTTGTAAAATGGTTTTTACAGCATTTTGATTCAGGCGTACTGAATCCAACTGTACACCACAGTCTTCAGATTTTTATAAAAGCTTTGTAAACAGATTCTTTTCCTTCCAATTCTCAACTATACACCACTTTAGGTTTGTCTACAACATAAAATATTGATAAAAATCATCAAAGTTTGTGCTGGCGAGGTGACAAAATGTTAAAAATGTTCTTGTATGAATGCTTTAGCAAGGCTCTGTGGTAAAAGGTTTTGAGTCCTACCAGTCTTGACATCATGCCGGATTCCCTCCACGGATATAGTGGCATTAGGCAGCGGATTTCCCTCCATATCTCTTACTATGCCTTTGATTCCTCGATTCACCTGCAGCACCAAGAAAAATCTTCTCAGAGCAGGATTCTCTACAAATTAACTAGTTGATATTTAAAGGTTTGTGTGGAAAGAAAAGAGTTTATAGGTTTCCTAGGACCTTTACTCCCAGCTTGGATTTTGGATCTGTTGAAAATCAACAACAAGATCGGTGTTTATGAGTCATCACGTAGGAAATCCTTTGGTTCGAACCAGACCAGATTAGGCAACGCTGCTGTTACTGTTTCTTAAATGGGCAGATTAGATCAGGGTTTCCTTACCTGAAAGGACCCGATCACCCTCTTTAATGGTATATGAGTAAGAATATAGAAGAAACCTATATAAGATTGGGTGTTAATGGGTTCATAAGTTATTCATTAACGAGCACTTTGCAGAACTAAAATGGGTTTTATAGGTCTGTGGATTATTAAAAAACTATAAATCTCTGTAGTGGAGGGCTCATGATTTAAGTGGGTTTTGTATCAACCGGACACTTTGGTGTCACTAGGCTAAGTATTAATTAATTATTTTTTACATTTATATCCTAAAAGATTAGTCTGTTCACCAGCAATCAATATATCTGTCCTGGCCTCACTTGTTCCATGAAGGAAAGAAGAGCCTCGCGGTTGTTCTCCCACTCTAGTGGCAGCTCACTCTCATGAGGAAACTTGTCACATCCGAGGAAGATTGAGAGTTCGAAGCAGTTGGTGTGGAGGTAGCTGAAGTCGTTCATGCCTGTGGAGGAGATACGTGGAGCTTGTTATTGTTACGTTAAAGAGTTCTTGTGCGATCATGCTTTTTATCCATTGGACTAGGTTAGGAGAGATCTTGAACGTGAAATAGATCCTTACAACATAATTAAGTGGGAAAATGCAGCCTGGGTATTAATCACCCTGTATTTTTCTTCTTTTTAGATAATGAAGTTCAGTTCTTTAGACAGGAACCTGCATTACAGGTCAGATCTAGAATTATTATTGATGTAGAATTTGTTCTCTTATCCTGAGTTTACGTTTTTTTTAAAGGTACTACCAGGATTATCACTAAAAAATACTTAAAGATCAGAGTACATTTAGCTTTTTTTGTTTTGATCTTCTGCTATAGACTTGCGACCTGTCCAGGGTGTACCCCGCCTCTCGCCCATTGACAGCTGGAGATAGGCACCAGCATATATAATAAAGCATAGATAATGGATGGGTGTTTTGATCTTTCTTTATACACCAATCTGCATACCGACACCTAATACATCTATTTCCCCATGGGCTATGCTTCTTTTACTCACTGCCCACCACTGGCTTCCAGCTGGCTCTGTTAACAATCCCCTGCCCTCCTGTGACATCGTCACCGTGGCAGGACCCCCGATAGGTCTCGGTCATGGTCAGATGGCTGTGCGCAAATGACATTGCCAACCAGCGAAACATGGCGTCATCAGGAGTCTCTCTGAGTGCTCCTTCGTTCTGCCGCTGAATCCGAGCCCAGGTCTCTTCGTTCATCTCAGCGTTTGCCCTCCAGCGCCGACTGTCAGTTAACTAACACGGCGAGACAGCACCGAATCATCATGATTGTACATCTCACAGATTAATCCTTCAAACATTGCGTTGATTGTCCTGTCACCCTTACAGAAATCGGAGGACGCTGCATATCAAAAGGGTAAACCACCATTTTCTCTCCTCCTTGCAAATTGGCTCCGAGCACAAATGGATTGCGCTCCATCCATGAAATTATAGCTTTAGTCTCAACTGCAAGCTAAAGTTATGATACACAGAGAAATCCAATTTAATACATTTGTGGATGATGAACAAAATGAAAAAAATAAAATAAAATCTCCCGCTGGTGTTAGTATACTCACAGAACCACCAAGGAAGTTTTCTGGTAGTGGAATGTGATGATTGGGTACTATGCGAGGCACCCAGCCCCTGTCCTCAGCTCCCCACAAGACACTGTTCAGATCAGGGAAGTTTTGGAAGATATCATAACCTTCTTCGGTCCAGTGACCCAGCGCCCAATTTCCCATCTCTGAGCCCTGCAGGACAGAACGGCGAACAGTGTCAAGAGTTACATGTAGATTTTATGAACGATTCCCTTTCCTAGAACTCAAGCAATACTTTGCTTGAGTTCTAGGAAAGGGATCAAAGACACGAGAACCTTTAAATATTATTGACTTGAAATGGTAAACTGGAAGATGTTAAAACTTTTTAGAATTATCACAATGTCATCAGTATATTTTTCTTCTTTTGGTTTTTTTCCCTTTCAGAGGTTGCCACAGCAAGTCATCTGTCTCCATCCAACACTGTACTCTGCATCTTCTTCTTTCACACCTTCATGTCCTCAATATCACAACTACACAATGTCATTAACTTCAACATTTTAACTTTAGACATTTTCATTGGGATATTATGGTTTGATAATATTAGTAGTCCAAGTATCAGTCCCTGAGGAACATCCTTAATTATACTGAAGCAGTGAGAAATGACACTTCTTGCAAGTAAAGATCTGTCAGATGAGTATTTTAAAACTAATGTTCTAATTAAAGTCCCACATGAAGATTTATTAAAAAAATATGCTATTGATATATGGTAATATTGTTATTGATAATTTATCAGTCCATTTAAGACAACAATATAATGCTAACTGTATTAAACTTTGAGATCAAAATGTTCAGTTACTTGTGTAACAATGGATTAAAGTACCTAAATATATCGCTAAAATCTCATTAGTTTCATATAAAATGTTTTTTTTATCTTAACAGTCTCAAAATCTGTCCAGACACATCTGAAGGATGAATTCTTTTACTCAGAGAATAGTTGACTTTGTATTTAAATAATTACTAATGGACTCAAGAATTGTCTTTTAGTAATCACACTAATCTATTTTAATTATTAAGTTATGTCATAAAACATAACATTAACAAACAAACAAATATGAAACTGGAGACTATTATGGAAGAAACGCCAAAGGGAACAGAACATTTCAATTATCAGCTCCACAGCTTGACAACCATGGAAATATGATATTAATTATCCCAAAAACGTATACAGACATGTATACTGACATGGACAAAATTGTTGCTACCCCTCTGTTAATCAAGGTAAATCCCATAATGGTCGGCGAAATAACTTGAAAATGACAAAACAGTAATAAATAAAAACTGACTTGAATTAACCAATGAAAATCAGACATTGTCTTTGAATTGTGGTTCAGAGGATAAAAAAAAAAAAAAAACAAATGAAAGAGGCCTGAACAAAAATGATGGTACCCCTAGAAAATTAAAAAAAAAAAACTTGACAATAGGGACATGTTAAACTGAGGTGTGTCCTCTAATTAGCGTTACAGATGTCTCATAATCGGCCATTCTGTCTATTTAAAGGCTGACACTAGTAGTCACTGTGCGGTTTGGGGACATGGTGTGTACAACACTGAGCATGGATCATGGGAAAAGAAGGAGAGAGCTGTCTCAGGAGATTAGAAGGAAAATTATAGACAAACATGTTAAAGGGGAAGGCTGTAAGAATGTCTCCAAGCAGTTTTGTATCCCTGTAACAACAGCTGCACATATTATTCAAACGTTTAAGGTCCACAGGACTTTAGCCAGGGGGAAAATGGATGAGAAATTGAAGAGAAGATCGCGTGAATGTTAACCAAAGAGCCCAGAACAAACTCCAAAGAATTTAAAGGTGAACTCCAAGGTCAAAGTACATCAGTGTCAGATCTCAGCATGGAAGACAACAGTGACGAAAGCAAATCATAAACAAGCAAGGCTGAAAACTGCCCCAAAGCTTCTGGTAGAATTTCCTCTGGACAAAACTGGAGGTTTTTGGCCAGGCGCATCAACTCCACATTGCTTCATGAAAAGATCACAGTCCCTTGTGTGAAACATAGAGGAGGCTTTAGGGATTTAGAGGGGTTGCTTCAATTAGAATTTTGGAGGGAAAGTAAGAAATCAGCAAATCAAATTTACTTGATTAACTGATCAAGTGTGGACATCTCTATAAAATGAGGATTTTTGGGGCATACACGTGTTTGTGTTTAAGACAATGCCAAGGTGGAAAGCAATAACTGTAAAGGAGCAATTGCTGCTGTGCACCACTCTGGGAGGAGTCGTAAAGCATAATCTTACAGATCCATCCTAGATTCTAGATCTAAGATGGATCTGTTTGGGTTGAATGATAAGAAAAGGACTGAACAAGTATAGCTTGTTTTGAATGGTAACCAGGACAAAGCCTCTGCTCTCTAGAAAGGAATATCATTCAACATCATAGGTTAGCAAAGTTGCATCAAGATGAACCAAAAGACTCCTGGAACAATGTCATTTGGACAGGTGAGTGCAGCGTATAATTTGCTTTAAACCTTTTTACAGTGTAGCGATGTTTGCTGATAACTCAAATATCCACACCATAGAACGGATGCCTCATAGAAACTGTCATGCAGGATAGTGGAGGTATGACGATGTGGTCTTGTTTAGCAGCTGCAGAACACAGGCTCTCATGAAAACCCTCTAGAGTGAAATGTGAGAACATCTGACTGACAACTCAAGCTCTGCACAAACTGAGTGATGCAAGCAATAAAATAAATGCAGTGGTGCCACGTAATTAAATACAAATACTTTGTTACGTTACTCAAGTAGAAATTTGGGTTATTTATATTTTACTGGACTAATGATTTTTTTGCCTACTTTCTACATCTTCTCCTTACATTTTCATGTTCTTATCTGCATTTTCCACTCCTTACACTTTGAAAATAGTCCCATTACTTCCATTTTATAAATATTCAGATAAATAGCACCACCCGAACAGAGTGATTCTGATTGTTGTTGGAAGCAGTACTGCACCAAGTTGTTTGTCAAATACCCAAACAAAAACTTAAGAACAACAAAATGTCGATTTAGATCGACGATCATTACATTTGTAGGATTATTAGTTAATTTCCTTTTTAATAACACTTAAGGGTTAAGTACACTATAGGCCCCTGTGATGCGGGATGTCTAAGTTTTTGTCCTTAGTGGCATTTTTTAACTTAAATTACTTTTACTTTAATACTTTAAGTAGTTTTGAAGCCGGGACTTTTATACTTTTACTTGAGTAAAAGGTTTGAGTTGATACTTCTATTACTATAGAACTATTTTAAAACCCTAGTATCTATACTTCTACCTGAGTAATAGATGTGAATACTTCTGACACCTCTGAAAAAACGTGTGGTTAAAAATGCCCCCAAATAAGGTCAATTACTTTACGGTTTTGCTGCTAAAGTGGCTTCTAGAAACCTTAAATCACGGGGTGTGCTTAGTAACACCCTGCCATATGAAGAGATTATTTTTACAACGTCTCAATTGTTAAAGTCCTAAAACATTAAAAGGCTGTGCTATAATTTTTTTCAATAATTTGCATATTTCCCCTTCATTTAAAAACAGACAGTTTAAAGGTAAAGGGCATCAGTGCCCGTTAAAGTTGTGACTCCTGGATCACTGTACCATCTCGTAGGCCAGCTCGTAGGCATCCGGGTTCAGGGACGGCACCAAGTGGATTCTCACTCCGTCTACCAGGCGCCGCACTCTTGGGTTTTCGTCTTTGTACTCCTTGCACAGGAACTGCATCAACAGCAGGAGAAGCTCCCGACCCAGAGCCTCATTGCCATGGAGACCAGCTGTGTAGCGAAACTCGGGTTCGCCTGAAGATGGGGAGGGGGGGGGGGGGGGGGGGGGGTAAGTAATTTGGACAGATTGACGGGAGGAAGTAAAGTCAGTGAGCTTACAATGAACTTTTCCCAGAAAGACACTCGGACTACTACGCCACGGACTGTTAGGACGTAAAAGCAGATGTTTACAGAGGAGAAGAAGTCAACATTTCAACCTGTCTCGTGTTCGCCTGGGTTGTCCGAGATCTCCATGGCATACATCTTGAGGCCTTGTGAGCTTTTCCCAATGTTATAGATCCTGGTGATGTTGGGGCACTCCTCGTTTATCACCTTCATCATCTAAAACGTGGAGGGAGTGAAATTAGTGGCGATTTATGATGTCCCAAGCCTCCCCTTCGCTGACTGTGCTTTTCTGAACAAAACCTGTCTCATCTCCTTGTAGTTGTGGTGTCTGAAGTCCAGGTCGTCTGATGCGTTGACCTCATTCTCACTGTGGTAGCTGCCTGAAAGAGAGAGGGCCACAATAGCAGGAATGAATGAATAAATTAGTCATTTATACGTCATAATTTAGACTGGTGACCTATCCAGGGTGTACCCTGCCTCTCGCCCCGTGAACGCTGGAGATAGGCACCAGCATCCCCCGTGACCCCATATGGGATTAAGCGGGTCAGCAAATGGATGGATGGACGGACGTCATAATTAAGCAGATGGATAAAAAAAGATATATTTTGTAGAGAAACATAAATAGTTTTGGTATAATTGTGAAATATTTGTTTTTAATTAACCAGTGACACATTTAAATGATTGTTGATGTATTTATTTATTGAATTTTGTTCTATGTCTAATATTAGTGACAGTAAAGTGTAACTACTGCAAATCTGAACAGTTTATCAGTCTATATAATTTAGCTTTAACTTTTTAGCTTTTGTAGCTTTCTCTTTAGAGTTTTTTTGTTTTGCTTTTTCCTAAAGCTGTTACTTTTAGATAGTGGAAAGTAGTGGAGCTTCACAGCTGAGATGCATCTTAGCACTGAGGTTTAATAGTTTATGGTAAAAAAAAAAAGATTCCTGAGTGAAAATATTGGCCAAGTTTGTCAATCTGCGGTGCTTTTGTTTCCAGAGAAAGGGGAATGAGAAAGTCCTAACGCAAAGTAACAAAATACTTGACAAAAACATCTAAATCTTAATCTATAAAATCTGCTGACACCGGCAGTGTGGCCCCAGATCTCCATAGGTCCCTCTAAAATAAATCTCATTTTATTATCTACAACAAGTGAGCTAATCAGCAAGTTAGAAAACTCTCCATAATGACATTCAATGAAGTAAAATATAATTTTATTATTTAAATAAACTCTATTTTATACACATGTTTTTTAGTTTTCTGTCAGAAACCTACTGTTGTGAGTTCTTAGTATTTGCTGCTTCGAACCTTTCTTCAGTCTAAATATGCAGATCGAAAGACTTGAAAAGGTCCACAGGTTTTTTTCAAAGAACCTTTTTATGAACAACTAGGAAACATTTTGGTACTGGAGTTGTTTTATTGTGCTTTAATCCACGGCGAATGTGGCCGTGCTTGTTTCCCCAGACCAAGGGTCTCCAACTCCAGTCCTTGAGAGCCACCCATCTGGAACCTTAGGATGCATCCATGGCCCCATACACCTGAACCAACTAAACGGCTCATTACCAGGTGATGTGCTGACAAAGTAATCGGCCCCTTTGAGTCAGGTTTGTTGAAGTGGGAATGCATTAAAATGTTGCAGGACAGCGGAGCAGGAGATCCCTGTCTGTTGCAGCTAAGGGACAACCCCACTTCCGAAAATCAGCATTGTCCCTTTAAACCCACACAGCTGTCTTGTCTGAAAGCTCTAAAGGATAATTAATCAAGGTTCATTTTGAAAATCCAATTTTACATTTGGAAAGCTGAAACTAGAGCATTTTTTATTTTTTTCTCATCATTTCAGCCCAGAATAGCAGATAGTGATTTGGATGATCATCTGGGTCTCTCAGCGTGTGAACACAGCTACAGGTAGAAGACATTCTCCTGATGGGTCCTGCTGTCTGTATTTGTCCCGACGGCGTTGTCTGTACTACTGACTCGGCAGCTGACAGGCCAGGACTTCTGCTCTCAGACACATGGTGCCGTTCCAGCTCTGGGGCAGGATCCGGATGTAACGTGCCACCACAGGGGCGGCGAACTGACTCATCACAGGCGTTTCCTTGTCCACGTTCCCATAGAACAACTGGAGGACGGGATCAGAGCGAGGGAGGGATTATGCTTTACAGATACATCTTTGATGGTCTCTGACTACAGCGTTGCATTCAGGTGCCACTCACCCATTCAGCATAGCCGTCGTGCAGTACTGTCCAGTCCCGGCTGTCGTTGCTGAAGGCCACGAAGTAGGACGAGACAAAATCCTCACTGAAATGTCAACATCAATCATGAGTCCATCATCCCCCCCAAACAGGACATTTCTACCTGTATAATCCTAAAAATACCAGTGCCTTGCAGAAATATTCATACCCCTAAAACTATTCCACTCTAATACAATAACTTGCTCTGCTATGAACTATTCCATAGTAACTCTGGCTGTTTTTTTAACAATTGTTCTACTGAGTTGGTGAAGCTCCGCCTCAGTCTCAAGTCTGCTGCAGCCTCTGACAGCTTTTCTTCTGTTGCTCGGTATTTAACTTTTCACAGAGCAGCTGGACTTATACTTACATTGAAATACTCAGAGGTGGAATATGGTTAATAAGTAGGTGACTTCTGAAAGGCATTGGTCAGGATGGAATTTATTTAGAGGTATCAGATAAAATGGTGCTGAGGACAAATTCAACCCACACTTTTCTGGTTTCTCTTTCTTTCTGTTTTTCTTTTTTATTATTATCATTATTTTTTTCATTTTTTTTTTCTGGTTTCTCTTTCTAAAGAATTGTGAAAACCGTGTAGGATTTACCTTCCGCTTCACACCATGTGTTACTTTGTGCTGGTCTATCACATAATATCTCAATGACACACATTACAATCTGTGGTCAGGATGACAAAACAAAAACAAACAAACCAACTCTTGCAAGGCACTCGCTAATAGTTCTTGAAATTTAGCTTTAATGTATGACATTTATACTTGTGCACATTTACTAGACGATCCAGATGCACACGTTTGAGAAAAGCAGGGATATATCTAAAAGGACGAGCCCAGAATGAATCCAACATGTAGGTTAATGTTGTCACAGTTTATACTGAACAAGTTCTGACATTCCACTGAACTGAACCGAGTTATCGCTGCATCGATGAAAACAAAAGGGTCTCTAAGCGTCGTTAGAGCCAGACTCACTGTTGCTCTGAGTTCCTTCCTTGGGTGATGACACCAGTGAACTCCACCTCTCGCCGAGCGTCCACCTGAAACCAGTGCTCCTTCTCCTCAGGCTCTGCACACCATGCACCTCCGTATACGTCGTCCTCATTTTCAGAGCTCTGCAATCAGTTCACAACCCATTAGAGCAGAGGGATTGCGCTTTTGGATTTTCCTTGTGCCGGCTTGGCCAGCATTATAGAGCATTTTCAGGCCCCTGGTTGGTTGGAGGTATCGCTTATTAGGATAATATCCTTCTACAGGGTACCTGCATGTTGAGGCGTCCCCTCTGAGCCGCGAAGCCGTGTTGAGACTGAGAAGAAGCCAGCAGCTGGTCGTCCTCCACCCGGTGAGACTCCAGGCCTAAAGGAGGGCACTCTGACAGACCAACAACAGCGCAGGTTGAGTCACCCTGCTATAATTTCTCTGGATCAAGACATTCCACAGAAAAGATTCTGATGTATGTTTCAAAACCACAGGATTTTAAAAGTGGGCTGTGTTCAGCCTGGATAAGTGAAGGGAAGTAAATGTCTTACTTTTTGGCTCAGCAGGAAAAGCTGTCTTCTTCAGTCTCTCTGCCTCTTCCTCCTCCCACTGTTTCCTCAGCCGCTCAGCTTTGGGATCACAAAACAAGCAGATATCTCTGACTGGCCACCAACTACAACAAGGGCTTTTTGTTCTAGGTGTATACACCAACTTCTCTTTTCTTTTGCTTCTATGTTTTCTTATATAAAATAATAAAGTTTATTTTCCGTTGTGATTTTTTCCGTTGTGTTTGTGTCCGGTCATTTTTTTCCACGTGATTCGGGGTTTTCAAAAGTCGTTTCCAAATAAAAAATCTAAAATACGTGGCATCCATTTTTAATGAGCCCCCTTCGCTCTCTCAGTCCTCAAAGTCCAGCTGTTCTGTGAGGGCCCGGCATCTTCAGAACAGGAGAGTTTGGCACAGCTGCAAACCTAGCAAGACATGGCCGCCCATCTAAACTGTAAAGGAGAGCATTAATCAGAGAAGCAGCCAAGAGGCTCCGGGATACTCTGGAGGAGCTGCAGAGAACATCAGCTCAGCTGGAAAAATTTGTTTGTGGAACAGCAAGTTGTGCTATAAACAAACCTGGCCTTCTCCGGCAGAGGCGGGGAAGCTGGATGGAGCTAAATGCGTGCTGATCCTGGAAGAAATCCAGTTGGAGACTTATTCATTTATTAGCAAAGGAATCCAGATTCATTATCCTTCTACTTCTAAATGAATTCACTACTTTTTGTTGCTCTAGGATGAGATCTCTATAAAACATGTTGCAGTTCGTAGCAGTAACGGGAAAAATGGGAAAAGGTTTAGGGGGTATGAATAATTGGAAAGGTATAGTAGAGACACGGCTGTGGAAGGCTACAATGATGATTAGGTAAAGTGGTGTTTCAGAGTGGGCCGAAGTAAAAGAGATTACTTTTGAGGTAGTCCAACTTTGATGGACTCAAAAAAAGAACAAAACGAATATGCAGAGGTGGTCTGCAGTGGTCTGCACCCTTTACAACCCAGAGAGCCATTTTGCCCTCGGTGCAGCTAAACTACATTTGTTTAGTGCCACAAAAGCAACATTAAAACAACATAGCTTTTCTTAGTGTATAGGTAATTGGTTTTAATTTTTAAATCAAAGAACAACACTTTTATTTTTATTTTAAGGTTGTAAATAAAGAAAATCATCTCTTTTTTCCCCATAAATGAAATTAATAAATTTTCAATGAAAGTCCAATTCTTATGTAAAGAAGCATGTGCAGCCAAAACACAAGAAAAATGACTTCATAAAACAGACATTGCTTCCACAATAATGTCATTCTTTGTGGAAAATCTAGGCATATATTGAATGAAAATGCAGAGGGAAAGCTACAGAAGCTAACATTCTTTTAAATTTACTTTAAAGAAAAAAGAAGCTTTTTGGCCAAAGTTATTAAGAGCCACACGCGGCTCTGGAGCCCTGGTTGAAGACTTTCCCTTGTCTTTAAAAGGGGTCAATACTTTCCATCACTAACCTTTTTCTGCCTTTTCCTTACGAGCTCTCTCCTCCTCCTCTTCTTGTTTCTTTGCTAATGCCGATGCCACTGTGAAAAACACTCACATAGTAAGTCGTCTGCCTCAGTCAAGGCGTTGTTCTTAATATGTTCCCAACTCTTGGCTGGATAAAGACGTACAGTCAGTGTAATCATACTCTTCATACCAGGGACCAAGAAAAGGGACAGACGTGGTTTCCTCTGGAGCAAAAACAAACAAAAAACAAATGTGTTAAAAATATATAGTTTAATATCGATGCACTCAATGAAGCACAAGGTCATTTAGAAAGAAAAACAGGACAAAAAATCCAAAAACATAAGAAATCAAAAACACGTCTGTTTGCTAAAACAGGTATGAATCTACAGTCAAATTCAATAAATTATAATAAACATTCCAGTGAAGCTCGCTTGTCGCGTTAACAGTACATTTGGAAAATAATCTTTAAACGTCTTTTTCATTAAGCCCACATTTCTGTATTCAAAATGTTTTTTACTGTCTAAAGTAATCTGCTAATGCTAAATGTCGTGTTTTCATCAGCTGTAGGCGAAAAATCCTCATAATAAACCCAAATAAAGACAGTGTGGAATTAATCAGTATGTGTACTTAGTTAACCTGAGTTGTTGAATGAACTTCTCTGAACAGGGATTGTGGATGAGCTCACCAAACTGCAGCAGCATCTTTCTTTTCATTTCCCAGCAAAGCATGAACCGATCTTACACCAACAGCTAAATTATGGCCACAGTCGTCCCTTCCAGTGCTGACCTAATATTTCCAGACAGCACCTAAGCTGAAAGATGTGAGCTGTGTTTGTGCGGCCAGTCAGTCAACCTGATGTCATCTGGCAATAAATTCAACTCAGAAACACCTACGCCATGTATAGTGAGCGAAGTGCAGGAAGCAAAAAAACCCGACCATACCCTGGGTAATGAGGGATACCTGGTATGTACATGATGACCTCAGTGGTTGTGGCTTCCTTCTTGTATCCAGCACGCAATTTGTCTGGGAAGATCACATCATGGTCACAGATATATCATTAAGATTTTTTTTTTTTTTTTTACATCCGCAAGCAATTGTTCCATTGGATTCTAACAGCAGCAATCTTCATCTAAGGTGAACTACTTAACTCCATAACTTAAAATAACATCATAATAAAATAGCACAATAATGAATAATGAATAACAATAATGAATAAAACAATGAGCATGAATTGAGATACCCACCAAAATAAAAATTGGAAACCCGTCATACATGTCACAAACTATTTTATTTGGCAGCCAAACAATCTGGGATATAAAAAATGTTCTAAAAAAATCCGATCTTTTTCTAGAACAAGTTGGGTGAAACACACAATTTCACCCTGTAATTTAGCTACAGTTTAAACCAGAAAGTTTGTTAAAACAAACAGAGCTGGGACTATAATAAAATGCGTTATGAATCAATACTGAGGTAACATTCAGTGTTTAGATTCTCTGGAAAGTGAATCACACTGACGCTAAATACACCTTCTAACAACAAGTATGGACATTACATCCCACACATGCTGTACAGAAACAAATTCCTCTGGTAATAAAGTCCAATTTCTACTTTTTATTTTACGTCAGTGACAAACAGCTCAGTGAAACTGGTGTTACTGATCCGTACGCAACAAGGAAAAACAGTTTAAAGCCACGCATAGAGAGCCATCAGTTCATTTCAGGTGCAGCCATTAATAAAAAATTGTAATTTTATACGCCTTTCTGGCAGGTTGAGAGAGGTTACATTTAGGTTAGTTTTTCTCAGTTTTTTTTGTTTTTTTTTTGTTGAATACATAAAAATTGTGGATCTGTTTAATATAAAAACAAATTTTTTTCACTTCCCACGAAAATCTGTTTTTCTTCCCAATCACCATGTTTCAGAGCACTTACCGCCCACCAAAACCTCAGTGCTTTGTTGTTAAAGGCTTCAGGAAAGCTCTGGCTCATGAAGCAAAGATGCTGATTAAAACCTACATCTGGCAACCCACGAGTCTGTGTCCAGCTGTCAGATGATTGAAAGGAACCACCAGATTTAATATATTAAGAAATGGCAACCAACACCAACACTTCTAGCCATGATTTACGACGTGGAGATTATCTAAGGTTTATTATATATATATATATATATATATATATATATATATATATATATATATATATATACATACATACATCTAATTTTCTCACTCTATAGAGTTCTACTGTTCTTCAATTATGCATTACGTGTTGTCATTTCTGCTTTAACTTTCTGTTCTCTCTCTTTTTTCTTCATAGTAGGTACACCTGGTCTGGCGTTCTGTTAACTTTGACATCATCCAGAGAAGACGGCTCACCCGTTACTACCATCTAATGTAGAACAGATTACTGGATCAATGTGTGCTTCTGTGCTTTTTGTCTGTCTTGTTGTGTCTCTGCTCTGTCTTCTCTAACCCCCAGTCGGTCGAGGCAGATGACCGTTCATACTGAGCCCGGTTCTGCTGGAGGTTTTCCTTCCCGTTAATGGGGAGGTTTTCTTCCCACTGTCGCTTCATGCTTGCTCAGTATGAGGGATTGCTGCAAAGCCATGTACAATGCAGACGACTCTCCCTGTGGCTCTACGCTTCTCCTGGAGTGAATGCTGCTTGTCGGGACTTTGATGCAATCAACTGGTTTCCTTATATAGGAACATTTTTGACCAATCTGTATAATCTGACCCAATCTGTATAATATGATTGATTTTGACTTTGTAAAGTGCCTTGAGATGACATGCTTCATGAATTGGCGCTATATAAATAAAATTGAATTGAATATATATATATATATATATATATATATATATATATATATATATATATATATATATATATATATATATATATATATATAGAGAGAGAGAGAGATATATATATATATATATATATATATATATATATATATATATATATATAGAGAGAGAGAGAGATATAGGTATATATATAGATAGATATATAGATAGATAGATAGATAGATAGATAGATAGATATCCATAATTTTTTTTAATTGCTGCACCAGAATCAGACACTGAAAATTCAAGCCTTTTAAGCAAAATTTCATAATTTTAGGCAGAAAGAACTAAAAAATAGTGATATGAAGGACTGCAGGTAATATGTCAGATGGACTATGGTCTGACGTCACACTGCATCTCTCTGTGTTGTTCTCCAGTCTCTTGTTTACATAACAGGGCCGGCCGCGCGGGCATGTACGTGCATGTGAACCGCTGCCACTCAGAGTTAGCTCCTCCCTGCCCTAAAATGCCACCGTCAGAGCAGCGCAGCGTTGGAGCAACTTAGGGGAGAGCACCATAGACATCATATACGTAGACGCCTCGTTGGGCGCGGGTTCGTACGTCAACGTCACCGCCACATTGTATGTGGCAGAAAGAAGTTAAGTTCTGTTGTAGTGAACATCGATCAGAGAAGATGCCTCATTCCTGTGCTGCATGGAAATGTACCAACCGTTATATATATATATATATATATATATATATATATATATAAATATATATATATATATATATATATATATATATATATATATATATATATATATATATATGTATGTGTGTGTGTGTGTGTGTATGTGTTATGAATATAAAAGTCAATTGGTTAAATCTACACATTGTGGTCTTCATTATTTCATAAAACCGTGTCACATGTGAATCTTTTAAGTTCTGGTATAGTCACTGATTAGGAACAGACGTTTTGGGGGAGTATTAAAGACAAAGTTACTAATATGCGAAAAAAAAGTCATAGGACAATAAAGTAACAAAAAAAGACAACAGTGATAATATTATGAGAAAAACGTCATATTATGAGAATTAAGGGGGGACATTTCCAGAATAGTCACAGTTTGCAGAACTATTTCAGTCCTGGAGTAATAGGGCCAGGTTAGATTATTTTAATTATTTTTATTCTTTATGAGTATAAAGTCAGGACAGTGAAGCCAAAGGGATACGAAAAGAAACTCGTAATATTGCAAAAATAAAAATATTACGAATATAAAGTATGTTCTGAGATTAAACTCCCTCTGATACTGTTTAAGTGACTCAGACTAACTGCAGATTTGCCACATTCAACATGGCGGACGCTCTGACGCATCCGCAGCATAGGCAGAACCCGCCCGACGAGGCGTCTACGTATATGTCTATGGAGAGCACCCCCAGCAGATCAAGATGTTCTCTTGCTAACAGCATCATAAAGTTATGTTACTTACTAAACATGTTCCTCCAAAAGGTGATGCTGTTTTGCTGTGTTTTTATCCTTTACAAATGTGCACATAGAAGGTGACGGTGTGTGAGAAGGTAAAGGAGGGGCTGGGTTGCAGCCAGAGTGGAGGTAGAAAGAGGCACAGCTTTTCACACATCTTGTTTTGGTCTACAGATAGTGCTCAAGTGCCACCCAGTGGTGAAATATCTCTTATTGCTTTAACTGCATTTACTTAGCTCTGACAAAATCCCGTTACTGGGTGGCATAGTAACTCCTTTGTGTGTCTGTCTGCTCTGTCTTCTCAAAACCCCCATGGGATGTGACAGAAGGCCAATCACACTGAGCCTGGTTCTGGTTCTGCTGGAGGTTTCTTCCTGTTAAAGGGGAGTTTTTCTCTCCACTCTCGCCACATGCATGCTCGGTATGAGGGATTGCTGCAAAGTCAATGACATAATGCAACTGGGGCTTCTTGCTCATCCAGGAGGAGTGAGTGCTTTAAGTCAATGACTCGATGCTTAATCTTCTGGGTTTCCTTTGATAGAAAAATTTTGAACCAATTTGAATAAAAAACTGAACTCAACAGCATTGTTTTATAACTAGGATCGATTGGAATGGGTGTAATTGACTGGGCTGGATACTGAAAAGTATACCTTGAGACAACATCTGTTATGAATTAGCGCTGTGAGCACCAACGAGCACGAGGCGCTCTTCCACATATTCATCTTTTTTTGCTTCCAACCCTTCCTGAAGTTTTTCTTGCGGATAAGCTCGATCTTAGTCTGACCTGAAACTCACTGTTGGAGGTAAAGTCCCAGTAGAGTTTAGTTAGAGACACGTGTTAACATTTTTTGATGGGAGTGGCAGAAAAGGCATCTTTCTGCCATCACTCCTAAGCAAGGCCTGTCTGACGTTTATTATGGAGGTAGGGTGGGCCCAGTTGATCCTTCCTGCACTCTGTCGGTGAGATTTGGAGTTTATTTACCTCTTTTACCATCCTGTGTGGTGGAGAGATAAATATTCATCCTCATCCAGCTCATCATCAAAGGATGGTCCTGTACCAATTCATATTCATACCTCAGGGTAACAGGACGTCATGGATTACGAATTAAGGTCCCAAAAAACTTTGATATACCTAAGCAAAAAAAAAAATGCTAGTTATGTTAATTTTAAAAGGGTTGTTAGGAGTATAAATTATTGTCCGACCAGTATTGGGATAAAAACAATTATTTCTTCATGTTTCTTTTCTTTTTTGCCCTCTGGATCATGTGCTTAGAATTAAAGTTAGATTAATCTTCTAAAAATCTTGTGAGATATTTTGCTGCTGCAATAAAAGATACATTTCAGACATTTTACAAATGTTCCCTCCTCTTTGTCACCCCCGGCCAGCGTCTTACCCAGGTCCGGCTCAACAGGCTCCGTTGGAATCTCGGGTCGAATTGCTGTAAACATCAAATTACAGCATTCAAACAAACTGAAAGCTCTTTATTTTTCAGCAACAGTTCTGGCAAGAAGATCATCAAGTTGGATATTGCTCCCCTGACTCTCCTCCTACCTGGAAGCATAAATCTGAAGGGAACTCACTTGTTTCCAGGCCCACTTCCTCCTCCAGAGGAGGAGGACTGATCTCCGGCTGCACTGTGGTTACTGTCGTCTTGGGTTTCTTGGTGGGTTTTGGCAGCTTTGGCTTCTTTGTGGGCTTGGGTGGCTTTGGTTTCTTGGTGGGCTTCGGGGCTTTTGGCTTCTTGGTGGGCTTTGGGCCTTTCTGCTTCTTTGCTTTAGCCTCCTTCTCTGCAGCCTTCTTTGCCCTGGCTTCAGGGAAACAGAAACATAGTCCGGTAATTGAAAGCAGCACGAAGCGTGTAAATATGCACACACAGAGCAGCTGTGTAACCTCTGTGGATAGTTTTCCTTTCGTGTTATATGAACATAAACTGCTTTATAGTCAGCAAGTGTTTTACTGGACCCATCAGACAGCTCAGACAGACGCTGCACCACATGTAGATCAGCCGTATATAGAAACACAGTGCCACTTTAGTAGGGAGCACCAAGACCTGTCTTGATAGAGAGGGATGGGTTTGGGTCCAGTCAGTGCAACATGCATTGCTAGAACCCTTTCCATCACTATCCCTTTTGCATTAGATTGTTATTAGCAAACGGATCTATGGCTATTTACACCAAAATGTTGCTCTGTTGCCTATTTTGTTCAATGTGAAACACTTGTTGCAAAATCAAAAGTGTTTAGCTTGACCTGAAAGTTTTTTTTCTGTTGTTTTGTTTAATCATGTGGTGGAGTTTCTCTAGTCCACACACTGGATAAAGGTTACATTTACAGCCTCAAATATGTATTCACAGCCACTAACATTTGGCTTCATTTCCTTTGGCTCATTTCACTGCTACTGCATGCTTTTTGGAGCCTCCTAACATGATTCTTGCTGGAATACTTTTTTGTCTGTATTAGTTACCATCCAAAGACATTTGTGGCTTTACATGGCTTTACATGGAAGGAAGTCAGAAATGAATACTAACGGATATTGCAGTTATTTCTGAGACACTAGTGCGAAATCATGCTGAGCTGAATTTTAGAACGAGATGAAGGTCAAACTCACCGATTTGGAAATGTGTGTTGCTTTTGCCTGAGTTTGCCATTTTACAATTGTTAGTTTTACTCAATATTTATTTTATTTTTAAATTACCAGCATTTGCTTAGAATTTTATATTTTTGTCCTTCTGATTATTCTTACAAATCAAATCAGATATCATGATCAAACAGTTACTCAGTACTTGAGTAGCCTTTCTACCAAATACTTTTCTTTTGTTTGTAATAATAATAGTAATATCATCTTTATTGTCATTGAAACATACATTACAACAAAATTTGTTCTCTGCTTTTAACCCATCACCCTTGGGGAGCAGTGGGCTGCCATGTGTGGCGCCCGGGGAGCAGTCTGGGGTTAAGGGTCTTGCTCAGGGACCCAGAGTGCAGGTGCTGGGGATCGAACCGGGTACTTGCATCCTTCTCTGAGTGCAAGCGTGCTGCTCTAACCACTAGGCCAACACTCCCCACTTCTTGGATGACTACTTTTCACTTCTACATGACTATAAATATATCATTTCAATGCTGCTCTTGCTGTAGTACACTTTTTGTCTTTCTCTACCCACATATGTGCCTTTTCCGCAGTTTAATCAGAAAGGCGAAAGTTGTTTTCCGTTGTCATTTAAGCTTCATATTTAATGGAAAACAATACATTAAAAATAAGCTAAAAAATCTGTAAGCTACTGTTTGCAGACAAGAAGGTTGGCAATTAATGTTCTAAACTGTGGCTAAAACTTATCCTGCTGCACTATTTCCCTCTACACTATTATAGCGGTGACCTGCCTAGTCTGAATGGCCCATGTGGTAACAATGTAGGCTCAGATCTGGTTACCAGCTGAGCTGAGCAAAGGAAGTTGATGAAGCTGTAAATTATGTCGTAGAACTTCTGGAGGGTATTTGACCAGACTGGGTTTAAGTTCAGTTGTCTGTTTAAGTGATTCATTTTTTATATCTGCTGGCATACTTTCTGTGCGCCTTTAAAAATTGTATTTCATTTTTAAAAGTTCTCAGAGAAAGACTGAATGTGTTCATATTCAACTTCAGGTTATTTTATTATTGGTACAATAAAATCGTTCACACCTGTTTAAAAAAAAATAATCAATCAATGTGACTTAAAATAAAGCAGTTGTGAAAACCATTTCCCTCAGAAAGGTTTCTAATTACAGCAGGTTTGTGAGAGAAAATGCATAAAGGCAACAAAAGTATAAACAAAATTAAGGGGTCTGGGATTCAGAAATAATTGTTAAAAGAGAGACTGATCAGCACAAAGTTACCTTCCTTCATCTCTAAAACCAAAATCAGGTCTATGAGGTCTGACATAATCGAGCACAAACAAAACCATTCCATGTTACGATTAACAAAAGCGATTATGCGTTCCATTTTAGAAATGCCAAAGGTTCATCCATTCATCTGGAGTTGGTTGTCCTGTGTTAACGTTATTCTGGTAATGCTCTTTCTTCCTTGCTTTCAGCACCATATTTGTTAAATATTTATTTCTTTTTGAAAAATCTTTGGATATTAAACTGAAATACCAAGTTCTACTCTCGAGGAATTTCTCTTACAGACGCCTTGTAGAGCCTCATTTACTTTCAGTAATATTGAATGGCAGAGGACATACCCAGAGTGTATGACAATGATTAGTGTTTTGGAGGATTACCATCATAATAACAAAGAACCTTATCATCTTTTCCACCCAGGTTCTTGTCATCTTAATAATTTACAGCATGTCCATTGGTATCCAATTTGGCACACAAGTTGAGAATGAATAGGTTTGAAGTTGCATTTTTTTTCTTTCAGAATGTAATTTAGAATGTAATTTATCTGGAATATGGAATACAAAAATGCACAATACAATCTTCATGTTTGGTTTGCATTTCCCTCTGGGATTATTAAAGTATTTCTGATTCTGATTCTGATTTGTATTTGGCCTCCCAAGTCAATATACTTTACAGAACCTCCTGTTGCTGCTATCAGAGCTTCAAGTCTTTTAGGGTACATCACCAAAGCTTTTCTCTGGACTTTGACTGGGCCATTCTAACACGTGAATATGCTTTGATCCAAACCCCTTCCGCTGTAAATCTGGCTGAATGTTTAGGGAACCTCCACCCCAGTCTGAAGTCATTTGCAACCTCTAACAGATTTTCTTTCCTGTTTCCCCTTTGTAATTACCTGCATCAACTCTGACCAGCTTTCCTGTTCTGGCTGTAGAAAAGCACCTCCGCAGCATGATGCTGGCGTAACCCTGTTTAACTTTAAGGACGATGCATCCGTGGTGATGTGGTGGGTTTGTTTTCTGCTACACATGGTGGTTTTCAGACACAGCAAAATGTTCAACTTTGCTCTCATCTGACCAGAACACCCTTTTTCCACGTGTCCGTTGTGACACATCTGACTGTTTTGTCTTTCTTCTTTTTACTCTTCCATTCAGTCCAGATTTGTAGAGTGCAGGAAAAAAAGTTGTGACATGAACAGATTTCTCTGCAGCTCCTCCAAAGTAGCCACTGGTATCTTGGCTGTTTTTCTCACTTAAGTTCTCCTTTCCTGGCCTATCATAGGTGGACGGTCATGTTTTAGTGTGTTTGCAGTTGTAGCAAACTTTTTCCAGGATGTTGTTTTACAACCTAAGCCCATTGTAAACTTCTCCATTACTGGATCGGCATGATGCTGTTTGTATCCTAATGTTCTCCAATAAACCTGTGAACGGCTGAATATGTAGTGGGAACAAAATACACACATTTACTAAAGAGGTGACTTCTGCTTCTTTGCTCCAAAATGTTAAAAGCTTTAGGAGATATGACTATTTTTGCGAGGCACTGTACTGTTTGAACATACTTAAGGGTGTACCTGAAACTGACTCTTCTGCTGTAGAACTAGAACTTTACTCAACAATGAAAACTAATCTGCATCAAGTTAGACTCCAGCGTTATACGGAATCTCTGGCTTTGAGCAGAAGGAAGCTGACAGGCAACATTCTTGCCAAGACTCTGGATCACATCCCTTCACTCGGTGCGTGTTAACAAAATAACAAGAAGATAAAGGAATCCATGCCTCAGAGAGGCCAAACAGACCTTTATGTAACAACTATTACTCACGGAAAACCAAGGGAGCCAAACTTGTGGTTTGGTTGTATGCAGAGCCGAGTCAGAACACGAGTTCTTTTGCAGTGCTGGAACTGAAAATGGGGCCTCTTGTAAATCCTTTCTCCCCACTACTGGAAAATTGTAGTGGAAACATTTCGACTGTTAGTCATGCTTTGCGATTTTCCCACAAATGTGCCGTTCTCGTTGCTTTTTCCAAAAACTTGCTCTCTTTTTTATTGAGCTTTTCAAAACCAGGTCCTGATTTTTCACATTTCTCGCATGTGCGCACACACACACACACACACACACACACACACACACACACACACACACACACACACACACACACACACACACACACACGAAACATCATAATGTGTTAGCTGCAGCATTGTGGGGCTGCCAGGAAAATGTCGGGCCACCAGCTGAATCACTGCAAGTTTCTGGCCCGTCATCCCTGAATCGGAGATATGTTCAACCAAACAAAATTCCTGCAGCTCTTTTGCTGCTTTTGTTTTGGAAAACTTTTGCACGGAGGTAAGAAAATTCCTGGAGCAAAAGAAACAACTGGACGCATCCAGAACACTCTTTTTTTTTCTCTTCCCAAACTAAATGGCTTTCTGCCGCAGAGATTGACTGCAGCTTTTTACAGCTGTGTCACCTCAGAGTCTCAAAAGGAAAGAAAAATTTGGGGATTTTTAAATTGTAGTTCTTTTGAAAGCTTAGAGGTAGTTCAAATCTGACGAGCAGTAGACAATTCTCATGGTCTCCTTATTCAGCATGAATTCAGATTAGTGGGTCCTGGAGGGGCGACCTGTCCAGGCTATACCCCGCCTCTCCTGGAGATAGGCACCATAGGTTCGTTTATGAGCAGCAAACCTCTAAGCAGGGATAAAATAAAAGTGTATCTATTGCGGCTGATATCGTCATCGCCATATTTAACAATTATTTTTGCCATTTCACGATTTTCCCATGTTGGGCAGCACTATGAAGAAACCAAGAGAGATTCCCACTGACATCAACTAATTATATGCTTTGACCAAAACTTCCCTTCGACATTTCTGAGCTACCCCTTTAAGACTGCAAGCTTTAAGTGGGACGTCTGACAGCAGGAGATGTCAGGAAAGGTCAAGAAAACTCCTCTTCAGACCCTCAGATGCATATTTGTTGGAACTCCTACTTACCAGCCTCGATTTCCTCAGGGGTTTTCTTTTTCTTTGCTTTGGCCTTCTCCTCCACTGGAGCTTCGGTTGGCTCGTCTGACATTTCAGCGTCCTCCCTGTCACCTTCTCTCCTGGGCCTGGTCAGTCCTTGGGGTTCTCTCACCTGAGCCTGCACTCTAGACAGCTGCTGCTTCTCTGTGGATTCCTCGGTGCCGACCAGAGCCCAACAAAGGCTCAGCCCGACCCAGACAGCCAGCACCTCAGCCCTCATTTCCCTGCAATAACGCACGACGGTGCAAACACAGCAGATGTAATCCAGGGAAGGCTCAAACTAGACGCAAAGAGAGCTCGACATCTGACCTGCAGATGCAAAGGAGGTGTCTGGAGATGAGGACGTCAAAAAGGGAAGAGTCTGCGGAGTTTCCTCCTGTCTGCTGAGGGCCTGCACAGGATGAGTTAGAAAACCCTGAGAGCTGAAGCCTTCAAAGCAGACTGCTGGCTGACCAACAGTTTAAAGCACACACCTCCTCTGCTCCCTCTTTCTTATCCGTCATAGCCCTTCACCCCCTCTTTCTCCTGACCCGTCTCTGAGGAGAGGGGAGGAGCATCTGCCATGTGACATTCCTGGGAAGGAGACGGCAGAAAGGAAAAAGGGAAAAACTGCAGGGAAGTGACCATTTGGCTGCTAACAAAAGAAAGGGACTCATCTCTCATGTTTGTTTGGATGCTAATTATATCTTTGAAAGAAAGGATTTCAAACTAGCAGATTAAAAGTTACCTTGTACAGGGAGAGGGGAAGAGATATAGAGAAGTGTCTTCATGTCCTTTGAGAGAAACTGAGAGACCCCCCCCCTTCCCTATTTACAGAACATGCCTTCAACTGTGAAGATGTCAGCTTTTGATCAGTAATTTTGTATAAACGTCTTTTGCTTTGGATCCATCTCTCTGAGCTCTTCACATCTGGCCACTGGGATTTCTGCCCAATCCTCAAGGCTAAACTACTCCAGCTCCTTCATGTTGGATGGTATTCAATTGTGAACAATGATCTTTAAGCCTAACCACAGATTCCTAATTGGATTGAGGTCTGGACTTTGACTAGACCATTCCAGCACATTTCAGTGTTTCCCCTTAAACCACTCGTGTGTTGCTTTATCAGTCTGCTTCGGATCATCGTCCTGCTGAGAGGTGAACCCCCATCCCAGTCTCAAATCACAGGCAGGCTGACACCAGTTCTGGTCCAGAACATCCCTTTCATGGACACCATCCATTTGTCCTTCAACTCAGACCAGTTTCCTACTTGCTGCCACTGAAAAACATCGCCACAGCATGATGCCGCCACCACCATGTATCACTGTCAGGGATGTGTTGGGTTTGGGCTAGACAGTGTTGTCCTTAAAGGATGAAAAGTTCATTTTTATTTTTATCTGACCAGAGCTCCTTCCTCCTTACATTTGGGGAGTCACTACGACCCTCCTTGCTCGGTCTGGCAGATTTTTTAAAAACATTATCTTCATTGAACTGTTTTCGAAATGGTTTACAAAAGCAACAGATTGGATACAGTCATACTTAACCCCAACCCCCTACCTCTGTTTATTTTTTTGCCCTTTCCCCTCCAATTGGATACATGGGAAATAGAAAAGAAACACAAATATGTAGCAGCAGGTTGCTCCTTCATTGTTTTACTCTTACTGAAAATCACTTTGTGAAGTTCAGAACGATTTATTCCATTTCTTCACCATCTGCCCTTATTACTACAGATTTGAATAACCATGGGCCATGTTTTCTATGGCAAAGTTGTCCAAAAGCACAGTGTTACCGTGCCAGCATCTCAGCAGCAGTGTTGTATAGTAACGAAGTAAAAATACTTCACTACTGTACTTAAGTATATTTTAGAGTACTTTATACTTTTCTCGAGTATAAAATTTTTTGATAACTTTTACTTTTACTTCACTATATTTACTTTTACTCCGATACATTTTCAATGTTTGGTTTAGTTACTCGTTACAAAAAAAGTGAGGCATGGGCGGGCATTTGGGGGCCCAAAAAAAATCTGGAAGCGGATTTTTATTTTTATTTATTTTTTTACCTCGGAGTGGCCATCGTTCTATCTTTGATTTGTCAATCATACAATTCAACCAATCAAATCAACGACTGAAGGCAACATGCTAGCCAATCACAGCTGGAGAGGGGCGGGTCGCTGAGTCAGACTTTCAGCCTTCAGAGAGACGCCGTGGCTCGGCTGTGGTCACCGTCGGTGTCGGTAGAGCGGGATGGATATTCGGTCTGATTATCAAACAATTACAAGAAGTGACAACGAAGCAAAGGAGAGAGAGCTGGAAGCAGCACTATTAATTTCTGTTTGCAACGTCAGCATTGAAGTCAAAACATGAGTAAACATTCACGCTAGGAGGGTTAGCTACAACAGCTAGGAGCACCAGGAGCAGAACCAAGCAGGAAAACTGCCAAACTGAAGAAACTTGGGTTACTTGCAGGCAGAAGGGAACTCTGCTTTGTTCTGATCCTTGTACTCCATAGATGCTATAATTACAGAACCTCTGCTAGTCTGAATGTTTATTTCAGTGTTCAGCCTGACATCAGCGCTCATGTTTATCAGCATGTCTGCTTATGCTGGACTTTTTGCAGACACAGCGCTATAGGCTGCCGTATCTCACTGATGGTTTCCAGACCAAACCAGCATAAAACCTGCCCAACTTAAAATAATAAAACAAGCCCAAATCTCAAACTCTCTCATGTTAAAAACACAGAACTATTAAACACATAAGAAAATGCTGTTAGCACACTACTGTGCTGAAGCAAAAAAAAAAACTCTGCGCATACGGGCTCCGCACAAAATGTACAATCATACAACCAAATAACACACAAGATCACTTTAACAATCATGATATATCAACCGGAAAAAAGAAAACTTTTATCAATAGCTTCACAACATGAGTTGTAAATCTACCTTAATTAGGGCTGGGCAAGTTAACGCGTTAATTTTGCGTTAATTCATTAGACTATTAACGGCAATATTTACTTTAACGCGCATTAACGCATGTTGCTCACATGCTTTTATTTTGTGAAGGTCTGTTGCTGCGGTGTAGGGGTTTGAATCAGAACAGTAGGTGGCGATAATGCGCCAATAACCTCGCTGTCAGCCCAGCCTCGGATTCAAAGAGGAAGAAAGGTGCTGGCTGGAAAAAAACAAAGCCGACATGCGGAAGGCGGTGTTTCCTGCAGGAATTTGCTTAGGCGAGACGGCGAGTTGGCGAACGGAACAAGTTTTGTGCGGAGCGGAGCGGGGTCTGCATCGACGCTGTCGGTGAAGTCGCTTCTCGCTTCAAAGTATCCATGTGTTTTTGCCTGTTTTTTCCCTGCCATTCACTATATGCACGTGAGAAAGCAACAACAAAAAACCGCGTGTTAACGTCAAATAAACATGCACGCATATCGGGTTAGCAAGCATTTCAGTTTAAAGTTCTTCCAGCAACGAATATGACAGAAACAAGTTAGTTGTAACCACTGCCAAGTTAAACTTTGGTATTGAACATAAAATGGTAATGCTGCTCCCTGCTGGTTACCTCAGAAATTGCCTGTTTTTGGTAGATTTTTTCCCCATAAAGAGAATTTCCTGTCAGTGGCAATAACCTTTAATTTATTATTATTGCTATTTTTTGTTTTACATGTTTAAGTTGAGCTTTACACTAAATATGTGTTACTGATAAGTGCTACAAATGTTACAACACTTTTGTTCATATGGCAGCAGAACATTAAAATAAAAGTGCTCTTTACACTACTTTTGAATTTATTCTTGGAGTTTGTAAATATAATGCGATTAATCATGATTAATCAGGCAAATTATGCGATTAATCGCAATTAAATATTTTAATCGTTGCCCAGCCCTAACCTCAATATAAACTTAATTTCTCTTAGAGAATATAGCTCAAACATTATCTTTCACAGCCATGAAACATTTTTAAGTTGATCAGTAGAACTCAACCCCTCTTGGGGCGTTTACATTGACCAAACACTTGATTAACCATTATTCTTTTCTTGTTTTATTATGACAATCAATATTATTCATTATAACTATTATTCATTGATGATGTCAGATTCGACAGATTCGACTTATTTAAAAAATAAAATGATCAGTAAAATGAACTCCCCCACCCAAACATAAAATGGTTTGACCATTAGGACAACGGCTGGCTGCAACTTTGAAACTTCGTTCCGTTGCAAACTAAGAATCACAGGTGCACAGAAAAGAGAAAAAAGAGAAGATGACATGAATGGCTTGAGGGATTTTACTGGTAAATATTTTTTAAAAACTGAGGATGAATCAGGAACAGGTCTAGGAACGGAATTACAGAGGAATGATGCCCATCCAAAGCCAGGTAAGAAGCAATGCGTTTATCAGTGTGGTTTTAAAGTATAGCATCTGTTGGCTAGTGTAAGGGGGAAAACACCTTTTCTTTTACAGAAATACTTGAGCTTAGCGCCAAAAGAGCAGAAAGCAGAGAGATGGCAGAGGTCCAGGTTCAGTCTGAAAGACAGAGCGGAGCAGGAGAGCCAGCTGAGGCGGGGAGCTGGGGAGGGGGGGGTTGGGAGAGACAGTGTGTGTTTGAGGGGGAGACAGAGAGAGCCATCCCTAGCGATAACAGAGACAGTGCAGGTGGAGGGGCTTACTGCCCGATCGGATAGTCTGAGCATGATCGCTCAGAGATGGATCACAGCGTTAATTTCAATGATTCTGCGTTATGGCCAACAAAAATGACTGATTCTGATCGAATGAATGTTGTGCGTTTAATGGCAAAAAGGAAGCCTTGCCCAGAGATGGCAAATGTACCGCCAGCAGATTCAGAGGGTAGAGAATTCCCAAAGTATCTAACATATTCTGCCTCCCGCAATGGAAGGGAAAAAATTGTTAGGGACTGGCTAATATACAGCAGGTCAAAAAAGGCCATATTTTGGCTGCAGTGCTTGCTCTTCTCTTATGAAGAAAAGATCTAAATTCAATAGATGGGTTGAAAATATCCAATATGAAATACAGACATTTCCAGGGCATGAAATATACAGTTAAGTTGACTTTTTTTGGTGTGTGTGTGTGGTGTGGTGGCGGCAGGTGTATCCAGGCATGGACTGGTAATCGGGCGTACCGGGCATTTTCCCGGTGGGCCGACGTGCTGTTTGGGCCGGCAGACCCGACATGTATATTAATAATATGTATTATTATTATTATTATTATTAATAAAAAAAAATTATATATATATGTCGGCCTCGTTATATTTGTATAATGCATGAAGAAAAATAAAATCAGCAGCGCAAGAGTCTGTTCCGATCATCCGGCCCTTACCACAGGCTACTGCAGCCCATTGGTTATCATCCCTGACAGTCTAAAGGGCTAGGCCAATCATAAAGTAGAAAAACACCTTCACGCTCCATGTGGAACTTTGTGCAGCGGTGTTCACGGATAAGAAACGCAAGGGAGGCGCAGAGAAACTGCGCGAAAAAAGAAACGAGTTCTTCAAACGGACGCTGCGAAATGTGTCAAACTGACTGACATGTTCCCAACAGCAGGCCTTCATCTGCTCCGGTGTCTGATGTAAAATATCGTGGTGGTGGTTGTAGTCAGTGACGTGCGGTAGAGTTCATAGCTGGTGAGGCACTGACGTCATCAGAGTCAGATTTACACTCTACAGAGTAGACTCGTTGCAAAGTGCTGAAAGAGACTGATTGAGCCAAATAAATTCACCAAGAGACATGGAAAAAATATTGATTCTTTGATGAAAAAATAAAACTAAATTATTTGTCATTTGACTGGTAACAGTTTATGAGTTATGATGGATTTCTGCATTTGTGACACATTCTAAAACTATAACCCACACTATGCACATTTTATCACAAAAGCAAAACATGAATAAGTATCGCTGTCTTACCTCTACTTATAAATTAAGTCCATGCAGCGCTCTTTCTGAACAAAAATATCATCATTTTCCGGTAAAAACTCTTTATCTTCTTCAGATTTAAAACTCTCTTAGTCTCAGTGGAGCTCACTGCCAGGGAGGAAAGCCTTCCTTCATCAATCCTGTTCCAGCTGTATGTTTAGATTCTTTTTAGTGCTTTACTTGTTCAACAAAACTCGCTAATAAAACATCCATAACTTGCTGTGACTACTATTTGGGGATCACGAGCGGTGCTCCTTGAGCGCCCCCTGCCTAGAGGCCAAGGAACTGCCGGCCTCACCTACAACCAGCTCTTTGCCTTTTATGATCGCGCGCAGCAGCACGAAAACATGTTACCTGCACACCGTTTGATGCCCAAAACACAATTCGTAATCCACATATATTAAATTGTGGAAAATCAGTTCATAATTGTTTGAACAATTGAATTTATGATATAGAGACAGGAAGATGCATTCACAGAATGGAAGCCAGCGCAGTTAACATGGGATTGCGCAATCCCAGGGGAGGCCAAGCTCGCTGCTGCCTCACCGGCTTCGCTATCAAGCACCACCAAGGATTTACATGAAAAATAGAGAAAAGTCTGCGATTTTAAAGAAAATATGATCAAAAATGAGGAAATTACATAAATAAAATACTTATTACCAATGACTGAGTGAATCAAAATGTATATTATGTTATTATATATTTTCTTTCTTTCCATAATGACAAGTGAGGCCTGGCTGAGTTTACATTTTACAGTGTTAATAAATTAAGATTTTGGAAGTATTTTAAGTGTCACTGTCACTAATTTCCATTAACCTGGCCTCAAGGTATTGCACAGTTGGTATACACATTCAGTACACAAAAAAAAAAAAAAAAAGAAATGTGGTGGGCCAGTCTAATCCAAAATGCCAGGGCCGATTTTTTGTCCCAGTCCACCCCTGGGTGTATCTATTAGCAGGTTTACCACTTCCTGTAGGTTAACTAAGCCTGATTTATCACTTAACCATGTTCTTAGTATACACCCCCTTTGCCTGCACTTGGTTGTGTACAATTTTAAAGTTCATAGCACTGACCTTACTTGAAGAAGGAAAACTGAAAGCTTACAAAAAGGTTGTATTTTCTGTCTAAACTTGGTCTAAATTCCTCCTGCACTTGATTGTTTATATTATTTTAAGTGAATTTGACTTTCAAAGTTTACCAAAATCTAAAAAATGTCATTCAAGCTGCATTTGCTTTGTTTTACTTTTTACTTATACTTTTTATTACATTACTTGAGTACATCTATTTTTACAGTAATTTTCATACTTAAGTACAAGATATTTCAGATACTTTAAGACTTTTACTCAAGTAACATTTCAGTCAGTTACTTGGACTTTTACCAAAGTCATATTTTGGAGAGGTACTTATACTTTTACTTGACTCAGAGATTTCAGTACTTTATACAACACTGCTCAGCAGTGTGTGAAGCAAAATAACATTGCGAACTCAGAGCGCAAATATAAGCAAAATAAGGAATACAGAGCATGAATCAGTCTTTCCCACAACACAATGTCATAAGTTCCTACCACAAGTTAAACACAATAACGCATGTTGTTCTCCGTTTTATGTGAGAAACAAACTAAAAGGCAAAACTCACAGCACGAGCATATATGTTGCTCTTAGTTTATGTGAACTCAAAAACAAGTAATATAAGTGAAACAAGTTATATAACTGAGCAGGTTTTCCCATAATACATTGTTAAAGAGCAAAAATAATTATTTAATATATCACCTTTGATCCACTGTAAAAACTTATTTCCATAGCCAAATCTCTTCAAAACATTAAACAAATTAGGCCAATCTACTTTATCGAACACTTTCGAGGAAACTCAAATGCTTTTTTAACACAAAGTAATGGCTTTTGTTCTGTCCCCTCCTCCATAAAGCCCAGCTCTGTGTGGTCCTATAGACAGATCCTCCAGTCTCTGCAGTGGAGCTCTGCAGTTCCTTCAGAGTTACCTTTGGTCTCTGTGCTGCCTCTGATTAATGCCCCCCTTGGTCTGTGAGTTCTGGTGGGCGGGCCTCTCTTGGCAGGTTTGTTGTGGTACCATGTGCTTTCCATTTGAAGAAGATGGACCTGATGGCGCTCTGGGGGAACATCAAAGATTTGGATATTTTTATGCACTCCACCCTGACTTGTACTTCTCAAGAACTTTCTCCCTGACTTGTTGGGAGAGTTTCTTGGTCTTCGTGGTGTGACGCCTCCTGCTCAGTGGTGCTGCAGCCTCTGAGGCTTTTCACAAGAGGTCTGTTTATACTGACAGTTCTGGATAAAGCTAGCCTGACATGGTCATACTCAATTCTAGTCAGAATTTGAGTCTGATACTGCTCCATAGAGCTGTGATTATGGGGCGTGTTTCGAACGAACCAGGAAAAAAAATTCCTCTGCACTCAATTGGATAGACCTACAACCAATAAGAGCAACGGAGTGTGTGACGTATGTTAAGCGACGCATAGTTGTTGTCAACAGAACGTACAACGTTACCTACTATGTTTACAACATGGGATTCATATCACGACATTTCGAGTTATTTACTAAGTCAGACAGTCAGATGATCTCTTACCATTTGTAAGTTAGATGAACTTCGTCCACGACGATACCCATAACGTTGGCTTGAAAAACATCGGAACCTAGCATGTCCCTCCACTTGTTGTTCAGCAGCCAGGATTCCGGGCTTCCGAAAAGGAGCTGGCAACGACCGCTGGCTATATCCACCTCGTCGTTCACGCCGAGTTGCATCGCCGTGATGCCCATTTCAGTTGCTTCTTTCACTTGGTCCTCCATGAGTGCGACCAAAGGAGAAACAACAATGACCAATGGGCTTTCATTGTGTCCCATCTTCTTAGCAACCAACGGAGCCAGCTGATAAATTAAACTTTTGCCGAATCCCGTAGGAAGGACGCCAAAAACATCTTTCTTTTCAACAAATGCCTTGATCGCGTTTCTCTGTTCCTCTTTTAAAATTAATTTGCTGTCGATATCTTCTAGAACAGACCTAATAGCAGAATCTGCACACCTCAACTCTCCAGCGGCAGCCATCGGTTTTGTAAACGAATTCAACCCAAGCGCGCTTTGGTGACGTGGTTGATTACGTTACTGTTGATCATCTGTCCATCATCGTATAAAGCCCGCCCTGACAATTTGATTGGCCCGCCAGATATTGGGCGAGCATACTCGCGCTACTATTGAGCAATGCCGGACCGAACTTCCCGACCTAAAACGTTATGGGCAGGACTAAGTTCGGAATGGCACCCAGGCTAGGATAAAGCAGCACTGTGGTGACTATCCTTTGATTTCTCCAGTGCATGTGATACATATTAGACAGAGTTACAGATTAACTATGTCAGAAACTCTAGAGGATACACAGGGATGCCCAAACAATCTTCTAAATTAACTGACTGTCTGAGCAGATGGTCAGCAGCACTGGACCTCTGGTTGCTGTACTCTGGCTATTCCTTTTCACTCTGCACTTTCAGTTCATCTGCATAAACACTCAGATAACTCTGTTAGATCTATCAGAGATGGACAGAGATGGACAAGAGACAGGGTAGAGAGGGTCAGTGAACTGCTTTGTGGCATGGTGAGGTTGTCTACAAGAAGGGACAGAGCCTGGTTGTACGTCTTTGGGGATTTTAGAGCCTTCGGTGTTTGAAGGAAAATGCTCCAGATCTAGCCAGTTGTGGAAAATATTCTGATCTGTTGGGCTAGCAGCATCAGAACCAGTGCCTTAAAAACACTCAATGAACTGATGAAAAAGGCGGGCTTGGTTCTGTGGAGCGAACTGTGAACTGTGCTTCATGAACTAAAGATCATGTCATAATCCTGGTGATGTGTGAGTGTTGCTTCAGTGTGGGAGTGCTGTCTGAGCAAAGGACTGCTGCTGGCAGCAGATGGCTCACCTGATAGTCTGCTCATTATTGGCTGGATATCTAAGGAGCGGGTCTACTACTTCTCTCCGTGTGATGGTCAACCGTTCTGGGTAGAGCTGTAGTATCTCCCTGAGCAAGTCTCTGGTGAAAGTTGGAACGTTTAAATCTCCTTGAGTTAACCCGATTTTCTCTCTCTCTCTCTCTCTCTCTCTCTCTCTCTCTCTCTCTCTCTCTCTCTCTCTCTCTCTCTCTCTCTCTCTCCCTCTCTGTCCGTCCGTCCATCCATCCGACCTCCAGGTTGACGATTCCTCACCAGACCACTTCTGCCTGCAAAAACCTCTTCAAGAAACTGCCTTGCCACCAACAACAACGGACCCAACACAGCACCAGCCTGCCCGCTCTCAGCCATCTGCTCACACAGACAAACTCAACTCTGTTCAGACAAAGACAAGCACGGACCCCTCCTCACCCAGGAAACCTTCCCTCCCCAACCTTGTCGCCGTCGGCCCAGAGTACGATATTCTAATCAATTACTGCCTCCATTTCCGCACCACAAACTCAGCTGGCTTATCTGCCGATTCCGAACAGGTCCCAGCAGACGGCTGTGTGTCTTACTTGTGTTCTTTAAAATAAACTTGCTAAACCTTCCTCCTGTGTTAATTCTGTATGTGGGAAAAAAGGATTGGGGCAACCTTGACAGAACATAAGGGACAATCCGGATCATCTTCGTGAGACTGTAATAGAACAATAGTGTTGTCAGCCAGAGGTACTTCCAGGCCCACTGTAGAGCGTCTAATGAATCTTTGAAATTCTACAAGAACATTTCATTTCCCTAAAAATTAACAAAGTATTACTGAGTGAAACCGAAGAATGAGAACTAATGTGATTAAAAACTCCACATTTGTACCTTTAACAGATGAAACAGAGTGCAAGTCCCTGTTAAAGGACCTCAGTAAGCAGATGTTGCACAATCTTCCCAGTCATCCAAATCATCAAACAGGAATCTTAAAAAAAAACACAAATCTGTTTTCGTCAGGCCCCTGACTAATTTCCCAGCTGGACAACAGACGCCTTCTTTATCTCTGTTTCTATTCCTTCCATATGGTTATCATTACTGATTGATGGAGGTGGATTTAAAGTTGACTTCAGGGGTAACTCTCTGGGACGTAAAAGTCCCAAAATGTTTTATCTTCTAAGGATGTATTTTTTCATATCAGGATTTTATACAGAGCCATAAAAAAGTATTCATACCTTTAAACCTTTCTAGATTTTGTCACTTCACAACCACAAATTGCTGAATAATTTATTAGGATTTTATGTGTATTCTCCTTTTCTAAAAAGTATATCTATATGCCTTAGGCCTCATAAATGTAATACCCCTAAATAAAATGCCATCCAGCTAATTGCCTTTACAAGTCCCCTAATTACTAAAAAGAGTCCAAATGTTTTGAATTTAACCTCAGGGGGAATCCAGTTGTTCTGTAAAGGTCTCAGAGGTTTGTTAGAGAGTGTTTGAGAACAACCGGGACCCTGACGACCAAGGAGCACAGCAGGCAGGTCAGGGAGAAATTTGTGGTTTAGGTTACCAAACAAGCTCTGTGAGCTTTGACCATCTCACAGAGCTCTTTGCCATTCAAATGGAAAGAGTGTGAGAAAACTCTGTGGCGTGTTGGTTTATCCAGCCCACTGAGTTAATACTTTGTAGAACCTTTTTACTGCAGTTGCAGCCATTTTTTGGGGTAAGTGTCTATGAGCTTTGTACATCTAGAGACTGAAATGTTCTTTACAAATTCTTCTTTACAAAACAGCTCAAACTCTGTCATAATGGGCAGAGAGCATCTGTGAACATCAATTTTCAAGACTTGTTGATTCTCAGCTGGCTGTTTAAAATGACTAAGTGACGGTAGCAAATCTATGGCGTGAACTTTGTTCCATTATTGTTGCAAGCAAAGGATTGTAAATGGATATATGAAGAAAAAAAAATGTAATTCAGAAATTAAACTGAAAAATGTCTTAATCAAAAAAAAATTGAGAATAACTGTTTTATCAGATTTAATTTGTTAAATTTTTTCCCATATTTTATCTTTTCAAATGTATTTTTTTTTTTTCAAATTAAATTTTTTCACTTTTCTCTTTTCAGATTGAGTGTATGAATTGCATTCTTTTCAAATTGCGTACAGATCACATGAGGAAGCTCAACAAGCTGAAATAGAAGGCCGGCTCTGTTCTGGGCATTGTTCTAGAATCTCTGGAGATTACTTTGCAAAGAAGGATTCTTCAGAAAATTTAAAATATTATGGACAACCCTGAGCATCCTCTTCATCAGACCAATGTTCAACAACAGAGTTTCTTCAGTCAGATGCTTCTTCAGATCTACTATAAGATCTGGAGGAGATCCTCCCTGCCTGCAGCCATTAGCATCTACAACAACTTTTTGAAAAAAAAATCTTGAGTTACACCAGCATTTAATTTCCATGTGGGATTAATAAAGTAGTTTTGAATATGAATCGAATAAAATCTGTAAAAAGATTTTGGAAAAAATTGTACTTGAAAAAATAAAACAGGAAAAAAAATGAAGAAGAAAAAGGTTTCTTTGAAAAAAATACATCTGAGAAAACAACAAAATTACTCTCAAAACCTTTATTGATTAAGAAGTTTTTCAAAATGTCATTTTTGTATTGTATTTTTTTTCGAACAAAATTCGCTCCATACGAATCCAAGTTAAAAACGTTCTGGAGGTCATTCCATACAGAAGTGCAAATGTTTAGGTGTTCCTAGTTATGTATGCGACCCCTCTCCTATTAAAAGACCGGATGTCATAAACAGTGGAACGATCTTTGAGCAGATTACATAAATAATGTGGTAAATTGCATACCAGTGTCTTTGCAGTACTGATGATGTTCAACTGACTTGCTAATAAAGATCTTATATGATGAGTCTTCTGGTGTAAAAGCAAGGTTCCATTTAAAGATCACTGTAGTGCTTGAGCCAAACCATTTCTTTGTAATTCTGGATCAAGGTTTTTGTTCTGCTGGAAGCTGAAGCTCTGCCCAGGTTTCAGGTGTTTTTCAGCTTCTAACAAATTATCCTCCAGGATTGTCCCATATTTAGCTCCATCCAGCCCTTGTGTCAACAATGACCAACTTCCCTGCCTCTGCTTTGTTCCTTGGTCTTTATGATGCTATTTGTTCACTAATGTTGTCAAACAACAGCTGGATTTATAATGATATTAAATTATAAATAAGTGGATTAACTAATAACGTGACTTCTGAAGGCAAAGAGGTTATTCAGAGGTATTGGAATAAAGGGGGCAGAATCTAAGTGGGCGTCACTCATCAGATTCTTATTAGTAAAGAATTTTGAAAATCATATAATTTTTCTTCCACCTCAAAGCTACAAGACACATGACTCTATGTTGGTCTATCCATCACATAAACCTCCAATAGAATACATGGAGGTTCATGGTCGTAATATGGGCCGTTTCACACCAACAGTCTTTGTATTTCTAAATGGAAATGCTCGTTTTGAGGCCACCAGATGATTCCCTAAAATACTCCAGTGCTTTGCTGTCAGTCCCTGTTCCTGCTGGATATGCTGGTGGGTTAAAAATGGCCTGACATCTGAGGAGGAGAGTGGGAGCCAAATTACATGCAGATGTGCTGCAGAGGGATTGTCTCTGTTTATGAGAAGTGTGTCGGAAAGACTTTTTGCAGAAGGGTCAAATTCTGTGGTGGTGTTTCATTATTTCTTTTTATTTTGTATAACAATGAAATCATTCATCAGTCCATCAAGAGTTGAACATCTAAAAAAAAGCTTTTGGATCTATTTGTGAATATGTGATCTAAACAAGCAGTACAATCAACGTCTTTAGGGTTCACACTGACAAATCTTTTTTATTTTCTGGAGTTTTGCTACGATGGTGACATTTGATATTTCCTATAATACATTACTTTATAGATTAGTGTGAAATGTTGTTCATTCATTGCTCATTATCGGATCAACCGCGGTTGTGGATTCGTAATGTGTCATCTATCGCCACCAACTGGTCAGAACTGCAACTACAGCACCACTGGATCAAGAAATCAACCTCGGCCAAGTTCGAGTTCAGCAGTTGTTTGACCCGCTTCTTTAATGGTTTAAATTACCAACACATATTTCAGTTAATGCATTGGTTAGGAAATTTCATGTTAGAAAAACATACCAATTCTCACGACTAGAACTAAAGTCTGCCTGACCTAAACAGCACCAAAAATTCTTAATTAATAAATAACCTTTTCAAATTTACCAACTTTTTTCTTTTTTAATTTCTTAAACTTTTTGTAGATGAACAACTTTTCAAGTCATGCCGATCATTCCATATTTTACTTCAGTAACAGAAATACACATTTGCGTGAATGGAGCGACCCCACATGTCATTATCCTTAAAAAAAATCCTTAAGACAGATTTTACTGGCAGAATGGCAGTTTGTTTATTTTATTTTGCATTATGTATATTTCTCACTAAGACAGACCCTTATTTTGAAGAACCAAAAAGGAGTTTGCAGAGACTAATAGCTTTACCTGCACACCTGTGATACGTGCACAGCTGTGACTGAGGTGCTAATTATGTGTCAGCAAGACAAGTTATAAGCAGGAAAGCTGTGCTGTGGAGCAGCAGCAAAGAAGGAAGCGGAAGATGTCTGTTTGTTCATTTCTACTTCTATGCCTGGGTCAGCCAGCGAGGTATGTTTTTTTTGTATGTTAATATAACTTTCTTTGTTTACTGTCTTACTGTTACTATAAGTTTATGTTGTATTTCAGTTCGACGGTGGCGTAAGAGTCATGTCAAGCTGTAAGACGGCGGCATCATGAGCCTGTAAAGACTGTGCAAAGAAAAATAAAGACATCTTGCCATCAGTAAAACGAACTCTTTTTTTTGACATCTGAACGGCTAAAGAAGAGGTAGAAGTGATAACAGATACTTCAACTGATTATTTGTATTCCGTTTATTTAGATCTTTGTAAATGGTGTGTGTTTAAAAACATGTGTAGGAATAGATAAACTGGCTGTTTTTTTTCTTTTTTACCCACTTAATGCAGATTTCCTGTTTATCTTGTTTCCAATATAAAGAAAAGAAACCGAGTCATCCGTTTTCTGGAAACAAATCTGGGGTCCGTTCTTCGTACGCTGCTTAAAACATCCAAGATCAAATGACACATCCAAGATGATTTCTTCCGGCTAATCATGATCCGGCTAATTGGGTTCTTCGAACACACCTGTTGTTTACGATTAGTATCACTGGATTGAGTTATCTGAGATAACTGCGCGTTCATGCGTTTGTTTAAAAGGGGAAATGTATCGATAGTAGAAACATTGATCAGCAACGTTGCTATTGGCTGTTCAGCATGGGCAAAGAACGCCCACAGTTTTTCTCCCAAGCAGAACAAGAGCTTTTAATGGAAGGTTATGCCGAATTTGAGTCATTAATTAAAACACCTCAAAATCTGTTAAAGCCAGGAGAGAGGGCTGGCAAAAAGCAGCGGACAAATTAATGCGTAAATGCTGTCCATGGTAGATGTTTCTATCACTTTCTACAGTTTGAATTTTTGCATTTTAATAATCTCATATTTACTTTGTTCTTTTATGTCAGAGCCTCCACGGGACCCACTAGAACATGGGGACAAGTAAAAGTGAAATACAAGAATATTCTACATAAAGGTAGCCTTTAATTATTATACTTTATTTTAAAAAAGCACTTGTTATGTCAAGAGATCCAAATTTCAGTGTCATTCCTTAGACACGGGAAGTAAAGGACATGTGCAAACTGGGAATTTTAACAAAAAAAAACTTTATCCATAAAAAATTAACATTTTCCTTTTACAAGTCATCCACAGTTTACACGGTAAAACTGTATTGCTCCGTGGCTAGATAATCCATCCATAGTTTTTTTTCTATACGGCTCGACAGGAAGCAAGCCTTTCAAAGTAAACTAAACTTCACAATAAAATGGCCCGAACAAATCTTCTTACTGAATAGGATAAAAATAAAAAGCAAACTATCATACAAATAACTTAAATATTTTAGATTTATGGCTCCAACACCACTTTTTCCTCTTTAAAAGCCACTGTTAAATGATGTGTTTGTCTGTTTATAACAGCCACCAAGAAAGTCTCTCTACAATTACACTGTCGCGCTGCGCTAAAGGATCCTGTCTATTGCGCAATATGCGATTAATTCGAAAAACTCTGCAAATTATTCTTGCACCTTCCGCAACAGGTTGCTGTCGTAAAAATGGACATGGCTACGGTAGACTTCCCTATCTCCTCCGCTTATACAGCCGTGATCTAATCTTGTTTACATGAAATAGGCCTGCTCGAGAGCAGGCTTAAGCTGGCGCACATGTTGCTATGACAACAAGTGCAGGAAGTCTTTCGAAGAACCAAACGATCCAAGATCATGCCAAATCGTCAACAATGAAATCCTGCTAACTGAGTTAGCGACGTACGAAGAACGGACCCCTGGTCTTCACCACGTTTCTAAAAGTACTGAATCTGACCTCAAGTATAAAAAAACACACACAAACGCAAGAGATTCCACATTGTGATTTATTAAAGAAACATATCAGGTTCTTGTAGAAAAACTTAAGTACATCCCAGCATCTTGAAATAACCACCTTAAGCTCTATTTTCAAGTCTTACCACAGACTCCCTATAAACTAAGCTGAAGGTTTGCTGTTTTAGCTGCCCAATCAGAAGTGACCAAATGTGGGAGCACGGGTGTTTTTCCAAGGCACTGCAGTGATAATGAGACATTTATAAATTTAAAAAGTGAGCTAAATTAAATTAGTCTGAAAAATGAAGTTCATTTAGCTGTCAGCTGACGACAAAGTATTCAATTTTCTATTCATCTTTTCTCACAAAAGCATCATATCATGTGCAACAGATGGGCCAACCTGCAGTGAAGAGAACGGTCATCGTTTAAGTCTCTGACTTGAAAACACTCAGACTTTTAATTAGAGGGCCAACTTCCAGAGTATGTTTTAGCCGAGTTAAACCGTTCCTTCTGTTTAACAAAGCCAGTTTTACATTGAAGAAGTAAAGAAAATATCAACACAAAAACAAGAATATTAACTTAAAATAAAGTCAGTTAAAAACGTTTAAGTTTACACATTTTTGTAAAATTAAATTAGCAACTAAGACACATTTCTCTTTATTAAAATGATTTCTGATCAGTCCCAGTTTGGTAACAAATTCCCCCCATGGTGGTGCGTGTTTGGAAGGCTTCTTATGAATCTGGTCCATTATGCGCTCAAGCCACTGCGCGCTTTTACGCATCATGTGTAATAGTATCGGCAGGGCATTGGGGGCAGCGCTGGAAGCACCCGGAGCGTGGGGCCTTGCTGGTGGTACAGGGGCCTGCAGGAGAGGGGCGCGCAGACTGCAGGCTGGGACGGGAACGCCGGTAAGAAGATGCGCTGCTCCTCCTGCGCCTCCATCTCCCGCGCAGTCAGGCGCTCCTTCTTCCACTTGGTGCGCCTGTTCTGGAACCAGATCTTGACCTGAGTCTCGGACAGGCGGAGGGCTGCGGCGATGGTGTGCCGCTCCAGCACAGACAGGTAGCGGCTTCTCTGGAAGCTGCGCTCCAGAACCTGCAGCTGTTCCAGGGTGAAGGCGGTGCGAATCCGACGGCTCTTTTCCTTCAGCGTTGCTGACTCCGGGATGGCACTTTTACGCGCCGTGGGGTGCTCCATCTTTCCGTCTTCCTCCTTAGGGTTTATATTTTCTAAAATAAAAACCGAAGAAGAAAAAATTTAAAGTTACAGACAACTTGAAAAGACTAAATTAGTTTTGCATCGCCGTTTTTTTTCACCTGCGGCTGGTTCCTCCCCAGTCAAGATAAATTTCCCGGTAAACTTGGTTGGATCCAAGATATCCATCACGGAAAACGGCGTCCTTTGGATCTGCGCTAATTTGGCTGTAACCGGCTGCATGTCTGCTTCTGGGCTCCTGCGTCCCTCCCGAGTCTATATATAGACAGCGAAGCCGAATGCTCCCTTTCAGATGTCCATTTTATACAATGTGAAGCAATTCGTCTTACAGGAACAGTTGTATAACCTTTGCTGAGGTGCAGACACGCTTCGGCCATGTGGGACCCCCGCGCTGGCCCTTCAGAATGTAAATGAGGAGGATCCGGGGGCTCTGAGCCTGTTAATTATTGTGGGGGCATCTGGTCCAAGTGTGCGCTCTTTCATTCCCTCCGTGTTACTTCTTGTACTCAGACTTGTCTTTCTTTGCAAATGTGCGATTTTACGCTGGTGAGACACGTGAAGGTTGGTTGTGATGCTAATTGATAGACCCACGGAGGGGAAAGTTGGAGCCTTTTCTCCTTTGTGTCCCAGTTTCCAAAGCGCCAGTTGTCCTGTTGTGTGCAGTGTGGGGAGGCCAAAGACAACTTTATGACAGGAGGGCATCTCATTATTTCAAATACTTTATGTAGTTTATGGGCACTCCTGGCAAAAGTGATCAGAGTTAGAACTTTTTCACATTTTGACATGTAACAGCCAAAAACCTCATTAGAATTTAATGTGATCATAAGGATAGTTTTTTTTTTTTTTTTACATATAAAAATCAGTCAAGTGGGGCTTGCATATTCAGTCCCATTTCTGTTGCCCCCAATACAATCAAGTGCACCCTTTAGAAGCCCCCAAATTATTAAATAGATAAGATCTGTGTGTTGTGATTTAATGTCAGCATGATCCAGCGTTTCTGTTTTCTGGCCTTGGAGGTTTTGGAGTTAATGAACAGTATCATGGAAACCAAGGTACACAGCAGATTGGTCAGTTCAAGTTGAGGAGTTTAAAGCAGGTTTTTAGAGCAATATGTGACTGCCTCACTGAGCTCTGTTCAATCCAACATCTGGAAATGGAAAGAGTATGGCACAGCTACAAGCCTACCAAGACATGGCCGTCCGCCTAAAGTGACAGAATAGTCAATGAGAGAATTCACGAGAAAAGCAGCAAAGAAGCTTGTTTTAACTCTGGAGGAGCCGCAGAGATACACAGCTCAGGTGGGAGAATCTGTTGACAGGAAAATGATTGGTGGTGTACTCCACACGGCTTGTCCTTATAAAAGAGTGGCAAAAAGCAAACCGGCGCAGGCTGCCTCAAGCCAGGTAGGGGGCGTTTTGATTAACACAGAAAATATTACGCCGGGCAGAAAACGGCAGACAGAGCTAAAATGGAATGGGTTAGAGCAGGGGTCACCTACATGGGCACCACCAAGTAGCTCCCGGGGACCACATGTGGTGCCCATCAGCCAGCTCCAAGGAAAAAACGCACAATCCACCAGCTGCATCTAAAACTTTATTTTATATTCTTATCCTGTTTATTTTGCAGTTTTATAAATTTAAAATGACAATATTTATAACAAAGCATGAAAAATGTGTTTATTTTAAATAAAGTTATGGTGAACTCTGACTCTTCTAGTTCAAAGGTCAGTACTGGTAGCCCTTCATATGACACAACACCGATGAATTAGCTCTCAGTTTCAAACAGGTTGATGACCCCTGGGTTAGAGCAACACATATCAACATGAATTAACATGCCTCAGTCAAAATCCAGACCTAATTACAGAAGAAAATTTGTGGAAACACTTGAAGATTTATGTTTGGAGATCCTCTTTCAGCAACATGCGGATCTACAAAGTGTTGACCCACGAGGACACAAGAGAAATGCATTACCGCAGTTTTTGGAGTTTTATTTAAAAATTGGAACTAAGGAGACATACTATTTTTTCTTCTATGTCACATATGCACTACTTTGTGTAGGTCTATTACATAAAATCCCAATCAAATACACAGAACTTTGTAACTGGCGGGGGGGCACTACATTTATATGCTTTTTGACTAGAAGTATTATATGTAACCTCTGTGCTAAGCTTTCAGCACCTCCATTAACTTTGTAGTTAAATCTCACTGCCTCACCTTTTAGCCCACATTACTGCTGATGGTTTCCTAATAACTCAAATGACCGTAGCTCATAACATCAAGGGGAATTTAGAGTACAGCAGGGGGCGAGGGGTGGGGGGTGGGTGCAAATGTTCCTGAATGTGACAGCTGCCCCATCGCTCCCAGCTACCGACACCTACAGAGCCATGGGTGTTGTAAGACTGGGACAGGTCGGCCCATCGGGACAATTAGATGTCTACAGTAGGCTTGACCTTCTCTGACCCTGGGCATTGTCCCTCAGGACAAGAGGGACACGGAGAGACCCAAACACAGAGGAGACCGGAAGACACAAATGATTAACAAAGAAAAGTATTTCACGGTGATGCATTTAGTCTTCTCGACCTGCACCTTAATTCAAACTTTACTGATGAATAATAGATTTATTTGGTCATGTTCAGATTCATGGGAGCAATATGTAATTCTCGCATACACAGGGTACTTCCACCATCAAACCACCAGAATACAAGAACGAAAGGGTTTATTTTTTATTTGCTGTCAAAACTTAAGGCAAGAAGTCAATTGCACAAGAATCACTTCTTTCATATCGACATTTTTATTTCTAGCAGCTAACGTCAGCAGCTTTGGTAGCGACCTTTAAACACCAGAAGATCTTTTACGGTTTAGGAATGGACATACTGGGCTACATTTGTATTTTGTATCTTTGTTTCTCCAACAGATCGAGGACTAAAGACCAAAGGTGTGCACTGAACCCTTGTGGGAGACCTTCCAACTGAAGAAAAACAAGTTCAGAAATGTATGTACGTTCACGCTGAAAGCCCCAGCAGAGGAAAAGGACCAGAACGCTGATGACGTACACTCCTCGGGTGCTTTATTAAGTGTTGCGTCGCTTGTTAAAGAAAAGGGAATATCATCCACCCTGCGGCATGGTTGTTGGTGCCAGACGGGCTGGTCGGAGTATTTCAAAAACTGCCTGAACATGGCACAGAAATAAATACATATGTTAATAAATAAATAAAAACCCTTGCTGTGTTAGGAATATGCCAAGATTGAAAGATATTAGCCGTGGATTTAGGGAAGCCATCGCTGCTGCCCATCATTACTGGTTTAGGCAGTTTGATATTCTCCTAAGTGGTTAAGGCTATGCCAAGGTGGACAGTATATCAGCAATGTTTTCAGAGAACCAATTGTTGCTGCCCCTCATAATCTAGAGACATGTGCAGTTCATATGGTTTATGGCAGCTTTAATGCTGATATTAACACTACTGTGCTAAGCTTATGCCAAGGTGGGAAGCTCTCAGCAATGGTCTTTAAGAAGCTGTTGCTACTTCCATTCATCCCAGGTTTTGCCAGGTTCTTGGTCTGCAAGTTTCATGTGTACTTTACCGCTGGCATATTAAGACTGTGCTAAGGTGGAAGATGTCATGGGTTTAGGCACCATCAGGATCAGATTTTATCCCCCACTGATAATGCATAGTTTATACCACATTACGGGCAGTAAACGGCAGTAAATCTCAGGCTTTTGGCAGCTCAGTGGTTTTCAAGTGCATTAAGAGCATCGTGTTAAGGCCATGCATAGATGGGATAGTTTCAAAAACAAGGGTTTCAGTTTGTTGCTGACGCTATCGTCCGGCTTCTCCATAAAATTATACAGTCTATACTGCTGTCCGTGCAGTAAAATCAAACATGATAACAGCTTGGTTCCATATGTGTAGTTTCAGACTAGTGGGGAAAATAGCCCATTTATCAATTTGGCTAGAAACTTATTCTACCTTATACACCATGAAGTGATGGTACTGGTCTCCATGAAGACAGAGACGGCACTGTCCATTACAGGTTAGTAAACTTAAGCCTGATGTTTGTTGGACTGTGGAGACTTGGTGCTAATGGAAGATCCAGTCCCCTAACACTGGAAGTCACCTATTAGCATCCATGTTTACAGTATTTATTCCGATCTAACACTACACAGAAGATTTGTGATTCCTCAATATAAAATAGATTGCAGACCGCTGACTTTTTCTGGACCGTCAACTGTACAAAGACAACTGGATGATACCCATAGAGACAAGTGAAAAATTTAACTGTGTATTTTTGAAACACGCGATTCAAAATGTTTGAGGTCTATAAATTCTTGCTACCTTGAATGAACACAGATTATGGCAATGGGGAGCCTACAATCAAAATGCTTATTAGATAGAATAAAATAGCAAAGTCACATCAGTGCCTGTCTTCACAAAGATTCTCAGAGTCCTCTCAGAGAGCTCCCATCTTAGCCTAAAAGTTCCCACCAGGAGTCTTGGCTTAAGAGTGATTCAGATCGCTGCTGAGAGCGACTCTGAATCGGGAGATGACAGAAATTGCTGTTACTGAGGAGGTGTGGTTGACCCTGTTGCTAGGTGTGAAGCTGTCTTTTAAGAGCTGTGACTGGTTGATGGTATAGGGAATAAAAACAACCCAAAATGCGCTCCCAGTGTTCAAAGGAGAGAAATTAACTGATTGTGCATGTGTGCCATGATGATGTAATTTAGCTTAATTAAACAATTGTCACACTGGGTCAGAATGTATGAACGCACCTTATTTACTTCCTCGTCATCATTTTGATTTGCTTATGTTTACTTGCCATACTGGTCATTCTACTACTTTATCTATGTGATATTAATGCACTCACCTGTCAGCATTTTACTGGGATTGCCTGCTTAAAGCGGTTGGATTTGGCATAACGACCAACATAAAATGGAGAAAAGAGGTAGAAAACCCCCCCGAAAGGAGCAGCACCTCTGTCCGCACAGCTCTGGGAGGAGAACAGAGGAGTATTGAAAGGTAAATAGATCCCTAGATCACAACATGAAGAGGCGGACTTTGAAGTAAATTGCATCATAGCACCCTTTCTCTGCTCGTCTGGCTGCTTTTACAGACCAGCAGCAAAGTGAGAAGCACTCTGTGCAGCAATCAAAAGCCAGAGAGGAGAGGGCATCACACAATTTCTCTTTGCTATATTCTTTGTACATTTCTCCAATTTTTATTCTTGATCATTCAATATTTTTCCTATTATTTATTTATCCTCAATAAAATGATGTTGCTAGATCTGAGCATTTAACCTGTCCAGCTGCTGAAACTACTTAATTTCCCCCTTTGGGGATGATAAAGTTTATCTTATCTATATATTAATTATTGTATGATTGTTAAAGAACTTTATGTGCTCATTTTCTCCACTGTTAAGATGGTGGCACAGTCAATCAGCTCTCTCTGTTTCCATCATCTTCCCTGCTAAAGATGCTCACTAAAAGTCCTCTTCAGTACTCCTAAAATTTTGTCACTTTAGAAGCTCTCCTAAGGTATAAGACGAGGTAACATTTTTAGAAAAATCTTAAAATTCACACACACACACGCACACGCACACACACACATGTGCATATATATATATATATATATATATATATATATATATATATACATATATATACACATATATTACAACCAGGGTTTGCCGAATACAATCCCTGAACGGATATTGAGCTGAACCTCGAAGCAGATGGGCTACAGCAGCAGAAGGCCATATTGAATGACCCTCCTGTTAGCTAGAAACAAGAGACTGAGTTAACAATTCACACAGGCGGACCAAAACTGGCCAATAACCCACGAGAAAATGTCTGGTCTGATGAGTGTTCCTTTCAGCAGCAACATTCAGAGGATTGGGTCAGAATTGGGTTGACCACATGAAATCATGAATTCATCTTGCCTTTTATAAACAGCTCAAACTGCTACTGGTGGTATGATATTGTTAGGGAATTAGCTTGGGACACTTTGGTACCCTTAACAAATGGGCTTTAAATGATACAGCCTACCGGAGTATTGCTGCTAATCATGTCCATCCCCTAGGACCACAGTGTACCCTTCTCCTGATGACTACCTCCAGCAGGATAATAAACTGTGTCCCAAAATTCAAATAATCTTTAACCGAATGTGACAAAAGGTTCACTGTCCTCCAGCGGCCTCTGCACTCACCAGATCTCAATCCAAAATGATTGACATCATGGATGTGGAGCCAACAGCGCTGCAGCAACTGTGTGATGCAAAATCTCCCAGAAATGTTAGCAAGGCCTTGTTGAATCCAGGCCGCAATGAATTCTTAGGTCAACCCAATCCACATTGGCATGGTTTACAACAGAGTAACGTCATGTGTTAAAATGACCCGGTCAAAATCTAAACTGGGAATCCATGACATCAGTTGGAAGCAAACGTTCACAACCTAAAGATCTTGAGTTATTTTGTGTTGATGAGTGGGCAGAAATTTCATATGCAAATCTGGCTGAGACATAGGCCTAATTCACAGATTTCTAGCTGTAGCTCCAGCAAAATGTCACGCTAAAAAGTATTATCTAAGGAGTCAAATCTGCTTCTACCCTTTTCCGATGATGCCTTTCCTTTATTTGGGAATGTTCTGATAAAATGTTTCCACGGTGCACAGAAAAATAAAGTTACATCCATGTCTTCCTGTAGATGACACAGATGTGTCTCCCCTGGAAGAGGAAAGAGGAGGAGAGCACACCACCATTATCTCCTTAACAATCACTTTGGGGCGTTTAAAACACCCCGGGAATCTTTTAGCATTCCAGTGTTCCTTTGTGCAATCTCTGCTGACACGCTTGCTATTGTGCTTGTCGTAAACATGCTGGTGATTGAACAACCCTGTAAACATCTTAATAACTGAGAGAGGTGTGGGGTGGTCTGCATCCACAAAGACCCTAGTTTCCTGTAACGTTTTACTAGAAAGCAATAAAACAAAGGGGTTAATGAGCGAGGAGCGTATTAGCAAATATGAAAATAAAGAATTAGATGGAAATGTCGGGATTATTTCTGTAGCACGTTTGTGGTATACACCCTTTTCACTATTGTGCTGACCAATCTGGGAAGTAATAACATGGTTTGTGTGTGTTTAGCAGGACAGCATGTGGTCTGCTCATGGAATGCACCGCCATATAGTATAGAGGCTTTACCTTGACGCAGCTGTCCAGGGTTAAAATCCCAATCTCAGTTTCTCGTTGTGCCCCTTTCCTGTCTAAAAACCCTGTGAATAAAGGACAATGGTGCCACAAAATTGTATAAACCATTTTTGTGATAAATTAAAAGTCTGTCATTTGAAATTAAACCTTTTTATGGGTAATAATAAAAACTCCCATTATACAATTAAAAAAGATAAAGTTGTTGCAACACCTGTTCCTTTTTTCACTGTGAGAAAAAAAGCAAAAATGTAAAAAAAAAGTATTAGCACTTTTGGTTGCTTAAAAACTTTAGTTTTTTCTATTAAGATTATTTCTATTAGGTTAGAATTTATTTGTTCCAGTGATTTGTAGAACCCTTATATAATCAATTGTGTTGCATCCAAAAACTTCAGTGTATTTTATTTAAATCTTATGACAGGTTAAATCAAAGCAGACGGATGAAGAAATGAAAGGAAAGTAAAACATGAATTTCACTTTAAAAAATGGGAAAGTATTTGTATTAAACAACCTAACAACAAATTCAATTTTTAGGCTAATCTCAGCTTCTCTTTGTGCCCCTTTCCTGTCCGAAAACCCAGTGAATACAGGGCCCTAGTGCCACGAAATAGCATAAAACAGTTTTCTGATAAAAGTAAAAGTGATATTAGGAAGGCCTGAGAAAAACTTGCCCTTTGAAATGAAAACTTTTTATGGGTGATATTGAAAATTCCTATTATTCAATTTAAAAGGAGGAGGCTGAGGTCTTTTGGAGTGCAGGGGGCGCTCCTGAAGACATTCTTTAAGTCTGTGGTGGCATCAGCCATCTTCTATGGTGTGGTTTGTTGAAGCAGCAGCCTATCTGTAGCTGAGAGGAAGCTGCTGGATAAACTCATTAGGAGACCAGCTCTGTCCTGGGATGCCCCCTGGACCCAGAGCAGGTGGTGGGAGACAGGAGGACTGTAAGAAAAATCACATCACTGATGGACAATGTCTCCCACCCCATGTATGGAGCTGCTGCAGAGCTGGAGAGCTCTTTCAGTGATGAGACTGCTGCATTCTAGATGCTCTAAGGAGCGCTTCCGTCGATGGTTCATCCCGGCCTTAGTCAGACTTTATAATCTTAGCTGCTCCCAACAAACATAATATCTGTTTAAATCATACAAATTCTTGCACAGGTCATGATCCAACCATTATTTTTTACACTATTCTCAGATGCTAAGATAACTGTCTACGTCATGCAGATCGTTGCACAGGCTCTGAGTCAGCCATTAATTGTTTACACTGTACACAAATGCTAAGGTAACTTGCACACGCCTTACCTGGGATGCTGCTGGTCTGTGATATGTAATGCATATTGTAGCGTTGTAATAATTGCTTTTAATTTTCACAACAGAATGATGCGAAAAAGTGCCAGTAATATTTAATTTTAAATCAATATTTTGTGGTTATGTTGGAAAACATGATTTTTTTACATCATTATCCACAAATATCAACATCCCATCCATCCTCTTTTTTCAAACCTCAAAATAGACATAAAAGGGCGTTTCTTTAACGATGACAACATATTTCCTACAGTAGATCTTTATCAAAAAGTATAAATTGTCTTTTTTCAAAAGGCCATTTGCGACTCTTAACAAATGTAATTTAACTGGACTCTAGGCAAAATGGCTATTTAAACTGTAAAGGTTGCAGACCCCTGCTTTAGAACAACGAATTTAGATTTTTCGTTTTATTGTCTCGAATTGTTGCAGTTTTCTTCTGAACCTCAGAGTGTCGCTATTGATGCCAGCAGTAAAAGAAAACCGGAAGTCAAGCTCTCGCGATACTTTTTTGTTTTCATTGATTGTCAAACATGGCGTCTGAAGTGCAGGCGGGTAGCGCAGCTGCAGCAGAAAAGGACTTGGTTGTACGGTAGGTCTGTTTAGTGTGCAGCTTTTTCCGAAAAGACAAACATGATAGCAGTGCGTCCGCCCGTGTGTTACAGTTTTGCAAACATAAAGTGTTTGTTTTCATAAGGAGGACCGTTAGCAGAGAAGCGAGCTAACTCATGTTAGCTCTGTACATGGTCAGCGAGGGAACAAAATGCAACAACAATGCCGTTAAAAACAACAAACAAAAAACCCTCATCTACGTCTTATTTACTGACTTAAAGCTTTCGTTTCGTTTGCCGTCAAACATGTCAACTCTACAGCAGTTTCTATTAGCTCTTCGTGGCTCTCTATTTCAAATTGTTGCCAACATCGTGCTTTTAACGCTGCCTAAAAGCACATTTTAAAAGAGTGCATTTGCCTTGTCACGAAAACTCTTAACTTACCGGAAGTCTGGCTGCCTAATATTCAGCTTGCGTGTGAATACCAGTTGAAATAACGTCCACAACCACAGAGCTGAATGCCTTAAGTTAGAAACTAATCGAGCCGAGGGTATGGTGAAATCTCGCACTGTGTTTCTGCTAAAGACATAGCATCCGTAGAATGCAGATCTTGTTTAATGTTAAGTGTTTTTCGTGCTGTTTGCCTCAACTCGTCTCCCTTCTGAATTTCAGGGATGCTGCCTTTGGGGAACAGCCTCCCAGTATGGACACAGAGTCATCAAATGGCAAAGAGGGAATGGTAAAATGTTCAAATTATCCTGTTCCGTTTTATGCGGTTACATGGTGTCAGGCAGATCTTAAAACATGTTTAAATGCTGCTTTTCGGCAATATAATAATGTTATAAAAGAAACGGCGTGCTACTGTTTCTTGCATATAGCAGTCACTAGGAGGCAGTGTCTGCTTTTGATGCCTATAAACCACTGTGGAGGAACAGCTCTGACCTATAGAGCAGCACTCATCTTCAACAGTATTGTTACGCTTGTAGAGTTCATAATGAGTTGGGGAAAGAGCCTTGACAATGATTGTGGGGAGAAAAAGAAGATGACAAAGAACAATAAATAAAATAATTTGTTTTAAAACAGACCAGTGGTTATCTGGTCACAAAGTTTACAGTTAATTGTTTTGAAATAAAAAATTAAACCAAGTTAGGTTTTTGTTTGGCTGAATCTGCTGTGGCTGATTTCTTTGTGCCAGGTTATTTGAAATTGAAGGCAATTATCCTCAATGGCTGCTAATATTAGAACCCAGGGAACCATTAGTTGTTACCATGACAAATAAAAACTGCCACGCATACAGTGGACATTCATACTAAAACAGACATCAGAAATAGAAATTGCATTACGTGGATGAGGCTATGACTACGTGGCGGTCTTTTTCTCAGGAGGCTGCTGGTGACGGCTCTGAGGCAGCGGATGCTATGACTGGATCTGGAGACGAGGAGAGTGGGCGGCAGCTCGGGGAGGTGGAGCTGCAGTGCGCCTTGTGTATGAAGTGGTTCACAGCAGAAACGTTTGGGATTGAAACTGCGTATGTGTAGTCGGGAAGTAGCCATCAGCTGCGGTTAGATGCCGACGCGGCCATTAACAGCCTCTCTCCTCCACAGAACATGTCTTCCCTTCATGACCAATTATGTGTTTCACTGCAATGTATGCCATCACAGCGGCAACACGTACTTCCTCAGGAAACAAGCAAGTAGGTGTGCTGGGTGCTGAATCCTCACCATCAATTACCATTTTATTCAGCTTTCTGTGTTGTTGACTGTGTCACTTTGTGTTCTGTCAGACCTGAAGGAAATGTGCCTCACGGCTTTGGCAAACCTCACATGGAGGTCCAGAACACAAGATGAGCACCCCAAGACCATGTTCTCCAAAGATAAGGTGGGAGTCACTCTTTTTAAGGTGTTGGCGAACTTTGAAGGGCCACATGTCATACATGGAGGATTTTAAGCTCTGATTTATAGATTTTAGTCTAATTATGGTTTTGACAATCAGGCCAATCCTGAAGCGACATTTTAAAACAGAAAATGGGTCAAATGTTTGTGGGCCGAATGATTAAAATAGCATATCTTTCTAGTCTAGGAAGGAACACCAGTTAGTTGTGCAGTCCTTGTCTCCCTAAGAAAATGTATGAAAGGGAAGAGAGATTTTTCCTCATGTATTTATCTACATGCTGTTCTAAATGAATGAAGTGTAAAAGTTTTTCCGCTGAATGTATTTTTCAACGTACTGTAAGCAAAAAACTAAAGATGTGCTAATTATCCATTCAGCTAATAACAGAAATAAAAAAAATTGTATTATGACAACAAACACAATTTCTACCTCGATTCTAGTGTAAATTAGAATGTTTGGGTTTTTGTTCTTTGCTCCGTCCAGCCATACAGGTCCAGATGCAGCCAGATTCAAAATGAATGTGCTGTGTTAACTTGCGCTCAGACAAATATTTCCTCAATTAAAAACTATTTTGGATGGCTTAGATTTTTACTGTCCACAGTACTATTTATTGTGTAAATATGTTACCGTCTTATTTTTCCTGTAATTACTTACTCCGTAAGTCCTTGCCCCATTACTGGCAAACAGAATAAGAATAAAAAGTCTCTTCAGTGTAGAAATGTCCTGTCTGGGCTTGATTGGGCAAACGTATTTTAGATTTGAAACTAAGACGTGATCAAATGAGACTCAGAATCAATAAAATGTAAACTGACCCTTCGGTTTGACACTGATGCGAAGCTTTGAAGCAGATGCGAACCCTAAATGCTGCCAAGCAATCCATTTTAAAGTAACGACTGCTTCTTTTATCCTTTTACAACCAAGTGTCATCGTTGCCTTGATGAGAAGTCGATGAGCTGTTTGTTGACTCTGTCAGTACACCAACTCAAGAATTACTTCCTTTCGTGCTTCAAAATAAGAGTCTCAAATATAGACACAACAGGATGTCAAGCCTATAACACACCAATAAAAATGGCTCGATTCACCAGATTAAGTCACCCTGGTAGAAGACAGATGTCATTTGATAAGAAACATTTTGCTGATTAAATATTACGAAATTTTAAAATTCTTAATTGAAATCGTAAAAGTTGTTAAAATAAATAACATTATATATATTGTTAAATGTTTTTACATATCGTTTTCTGATCATTTTTACCACTAAAACATATTTGAACAGGTTTTCTGTATGTTAAAGCGAGTTGCTCAGTATATCATCATCAGGGGTATAAGAAAACTTAATGGTTACACGGACCTGAGTTTGATGCGCCCCTAGGCCCTATGGTGACGCTTTGACATAAGAGTATTTTCCCAGGTTTATTTTCCATTAATTTTGACAAAAAGGTACATAAATGGTGACAAAACAATTTACGCTTGTTGGTAAAGAGTATTAGGTAGCCGGTTATGATGCCTAAGATACTCAAAATTTTGTCTACTGTCAACTTCACTTTTCCGTTAATACTGTTTTTAAAACGTTCATGAAGTCTGGACTAAATGTGCCCTACAGGCTGTATGTTGAACAAAGGATTCAGAAATGCCTGTGGTAATAATCTTTGCCGTCACCTTACGCAACGTCAGAAAAATAGCACCAGAACACAACAAATATTTTATAGCGAATGAATAAGGCAATATTTCATCATATAGTTGCCTAGAGTTGACTATAAAACCTTTAAGAATATGCAAAATGCAAAGGCTGTGGGCCTTGTGGCTTTCTATACACCCACACCCCTTCTCCCCCTGACTCAGATAAGTAGGAACCTGAACGTTCTTCACTCCGAGTGAAAGCAAACAGGCTGGTTTTTATGTTCGTGTGGTACATCATTCCCAGCTAATCTTGCATCGGTTTGGTGTAGACTACTTGTCATCTGCTCATTGAAATACACAAATAAAAACACAACTTCTGCACTTCTGGCTTTTGGGATCAAATCTGATTAAACTTTGCTCGGACACAAATGGATTTCACAAAAAAACATTTTCAACGGCAGCAATGGGATTCTTTTCAAAGTATTCATCACTTTGATGTTTTCTTGAGATTATTTTCTCGAATCGATTCTCTTCCTTTTGCAGGATATCATACCATTCATTGACAAGAACTGGGAGTGCATGACAACTCGTCAGAGACCAGGGAAGCTGACCTGGCCCAACAACATAGTGAAGACAATGGTAATATAGTGTGTAGTCGTGACGATGGTTATTATGAGTACGCTGCTTTCCATCCGGAGCCTGTAGAGGCTGGGGGACTTAATATCATTCTATGAAGGGGAGCTACGTTCAGTTAGATTAAACAAATAGATCTTTATTGGTGTATTGTTTTGTTCATTTTACAGAGCAAAGAGAGAGATGTGTTCCTTGTGAAAGAACACCCTGACCCTGGCAGCAAGGATCTGGAGGAGGAATACCCTAAATTTGGCTTGTTGGATCAGGTAACTGCTTCTAAGGAAATAAACACGGCACAACCTGAGGGTTTGGATGCAAGCTAAACATTACTGGGCCTCCTGTTCTTTTCTCTGTAGGACCTGGGCAGCATAGGACCCTCATATGACTCTCAGAAACAGACCACAGGAGCCCCAGCAGCTGGTGGTCTCAATGGTAAGAATATGATCAACCAAACTGTCCTCAATCAGTGTTGATCGTTTTCAAACTGCCTTTATGGTTAAGACAGGAAGGGCGGTTCAGGCTTCTCCGAGATCCTTCAGCACTGGTATTAAAATCTGTCCTGAATGATCAGAGCTGCTCTGCGCTGCATGCAAACAAACAAACACAGTCACATCCCACAGCGGGCTGCCAACAACACCACCTGTAAAATAACCAGGGATGGGAACTGAAACCCGGTGTCAAAACGGCCCCGGGGCCACGTCAAGGTGGTCCTCGCGGACCGACAAGCTTCAGCCTTCATGGTCCTCTTAACTGTATTTTTAAGGTCACATCAATTTTTTCAGGGAGGCTTCAACCCAAACAACATTGTTTTGCCAATCTTCTCCACCGTAAGAAACAGACGCCAAGGGTACTGATGGGAGGGGCTGACGTTCTGCTCTCACATGTTCGCCTCGCTTACTTTCATCAACACTGTTGCCAACTATTTAGTACCTTTTCAGACCCTGTTAGCGAATCTGTTATTCAGAAGCGACAAGCAACAAATTTAACACAGCCTTTTCTGTGTTGTTTGAGACATTGGCAACAAGTAAAAGCACAGATCGCTCTGAGTTTACTGTCTCCTCAGTAAACAGCGAGTGCAGTTGTGAGCCCCTCCCACTTGGAAAGCGCTGACAGGCGCTCAGTCAGTCAGCCTGGTGCTGAAGTCAGAGAGACGAGACCCACTTGTCTGTTTCCCATTGAAAATGAGTCACATATGAGCAAAACTTTCACTAGATTACAAAAATATTATAAACATAATATTTAACGAGTAATGATATTCTTTTTTTTCTCTGAAACTGTTGCACTTAAATAGATCCCTCCCTGGAACTGATTCACACTCAGCCTCTATCATTTATTCACCTCATCCACCGTGGCTGTCTCTGCTATCTTTTGGTTAAAATTGATAAAATAAAAAAATGATTAATGTAGTTTGGATTCAGGTAAAATATTACTCTAAATAAAATAATACTTGAAATTATATTATAGTGTTCTTTTTTGATCATATTTAGAGTGTTTTAAATCATTTTCTGATTTTCTGTCTCATGATAGTTGATATTCATCTCTCATGCAGCATACTTTTTATTCAAGAGTGTGTTTTAGGCTTTTGTTTATACATAAAGTTATTTATATAATGTTTTTATTGCTTTATCGTTATAAAACTTTTTATTTTTTTACTTTTGTTTGCTTTTGTTCCAATCGTTTAAAAAATAAACCAGTCATTGTTTTGTTTTTTTACCCTTTTGTTTGATTAAAAGAATAAGTATCCATAATTGTTCCCATAAAATACCGGATCAATATGACGTATCGTTAAGAGTAGTAGTGTCAATAAATCCTTAACGATACCCATCCCTAAAACTAACAAATACATTCAGTCATCTGAACTATTGTTCATGCATTCATGTGATTTAGATGACCTAAGTTCTATTTTGTGCTGTTATTTTGACAGTAAATCTCTTGCTGAATTAAGTTATGCAACCCAACAGGTTTGACAGGTAAGGGCTAAAGAAGTGAAGATGATCTTAGCTGCCGAGCGTGCTAAATAGTATAATACTGGCCACAGATAACCCTCTGGTCATTATTATGCAAATGTTCCCTTCGTTATAACTTTTAGCCTTGTTGTTGTTTAACGAACATAGCTTCGATTCTATCAGGAGATGGTCAAATGAAGGATTACCTGCTGCAGGACTCGTGTGGTGTTTCGTAGGACGGATCCCCCTCAGGCTGCTAAACTAGTGCAGAAAAAAGTGACAAATGCCATTTTCATTCCGTGGTGAGCAGAGATGTTGTTTAATACTGCAAGCAAAGAATGAGTTTCAAAAATTTAACTTTGAAATACTTCTCAATAGAAATAAGTTGTACTGTCCCTTAGTTGGGGAATTAGATTTTTAACAGCTAATATCTAATGCTGCACGGTGCCATATTATTTTTTGTTGTTTTAATATATATATATATATATATATATATATATATATATATATATATATATATATATATATATATATATATATATTTTACCTTTGTGTTATTTGCATGCTTCAGCGTGCCTTTTGCTGTGCTGCTGGTAAACCTGAATGTCCCCACTGAAGGACAATAGAGATCATTTCTGTTCTACCCTACACTGTCAAAATGGGTCAGATTGACAATAAACATATTATTGAATTTGACCCAAACAGAATGTAAGGATTAAAATATAACGGAGTGTATTGAAGCATGAAAAAATGATGCTATGTTCACCAACTCGGGAGGTGAGCAGGGATTTATTTTGGTGTGACAATAACTTTTTCTAGCTGGACTATGAAGGAATTCTGGGAAAATGAAAAACTGGACCTGGTCTTTCCTTCAGCCTCGCTACCTATCATCCTGCCGTCGTGTATCTGGCCAGACGCCTCAGTCTGTGTCCAGGCTGACTAAGAGAAACACCAAAAGAAATGCAACTGACAATGTCCACGTTGTAGAAAATACACTTTTCTATCGGTCTGCTAGAAAGGCCCGCCCCTGGAAGTGTGGAGACAAGAAAGGTTGAGAACGTTATCTGTAGAAGGTGATTTAAAAAGAGCATCATTCCTACAACTCAGAGAAAGAACATGTGAAAAACAGCTTTCCTCAAACATGTAGGTTTAGATGTTTGTAAACAAATAGTAAATTACTCTCAAAACCATTTCTTTAAATTGATTGAGAGGTTTTTGAAGTTCCAGTTTTGAAACACATTCTAGGCTTGCAATGGTAAAGAAACAAATGCAGCTGCTGTTCAGATCCCCAGAACAGACATTAATGGCAGTCCTGAATAGAGTCCTCCTCTGGGCTCCGGACCACAGATACTCTGAATAGACTGTGAGAGAGGAAACGAGCAGGCATCTTCCGCTCTAAGAAAGCAGCTGTAAAGAATGTTAGCGGCACGGCGTTTATTTATTCAAAGCATGAAGCCAAGCTGGAAGCGTGCAGTGACTTTGTTCTGAAACCCTGAGCTCTGATACCTCTGCTGCTCACTCATAATGCTTATGTGGAGGTTTTTAACCACCAGCTCTGTGAATCTCCTCATATGTATGCTATAAACATATTAAATACTATTCTTTATCCGCCTTATTTTCATACAACAAACACATTCACCTAAAACTGACAATAAGAGATTGTTTTCAGAGGTTTTAGTTTAGTTCAGAAACCCAAAATCAATCAGGTTACAACAGGAAGCAAGCATTTAACGGGCCAAGTGAGGCAAATCTGATGATCATAGTGTTTGTGTGCATTGTTTTCCAGGTGGATCTTCTTTCTCAGGTGAATATGTCATATTGTGACACCTGGAGCTTCTCCGTGTGTTTGTGTGTCTCGTAAACTGCTGGATAGAAGTTGGCCCTGAGGTTTCAGTCACACTCCAGTTTGTCCTCCTCCTCCACCACAACCCCCCTTACTCCGCCAGCTCAAACCAAACACGATTCTTAATAAGCATCTTGTGGGCAACTTCATCCATGTGCTGATGTAACCTCCCTGTCTGCTGTTTTTTGCATCAGTTCAGTGTAACCCCCCCCCCCCCCCCCTCCCCTCTCCCCCCATGAAACCTCCAGCACCTTGCAGAACTCTTCATACCGCATTTTATTTATTTTTCTTCATGTTGCAACCACAAACCTCAGTCTATTTCATTGGGATTGTATGTGGCACACTAAAACAAACTAGTGCATTGTGATGGGGAAGGGAAATGATAGTCGTTGTTGAAGGAAAGCCAGCAGACATTCAGTTTGCAGGTTTCCACTGTGGAGATAGGTGCTCTGGTAAGATAGGAACAAAACCTTATGAGCTGCATGGAAAAACGCTGCGCCTCGTTGTGACCACTCCCACTGTGAAAAATGCCACAGCGTGTTGCTGCGCGGATGCTTTAGTGGGGACAATCAATCTGGCCAGAGTTGACAGGAAGATGGGGGCAAATACAGGACCATCCTGTCCAAGCACATCTGTGTTGGGATGGTCCAGTCAAAGCCCACACCTAAATTAGGTTGAGAACATGTGACAAAGAATAGGTTAGTCACAGGTTAGTATCTGGGAATAAATGTGTCTAAATGTGGTTCTACTTAGTATCCAGGCTGAAAGAATCAGAATGCAAATCCATCCGTTTATATTTTTCAGAGTTTTATTGTTTAAAAAAAAAGGGTAATTTGTTTTCTTTTTCCTTTCTTAGCCATAGTTCTGGACTACTTTGTCTTGGCCTGTCACAGTAAATCCCAATAAAATAAATAGAAATTTGTGTTAATGTGACAAAATAAGAAAAGGGTTTCAGGCGTATGAGTAGTTTTGCAAACCGCTGTAGCTTCCCTACGTCTGGCTTGCTGCTAACCGGCTCTGACATCCCTTAGAATCCCTGCTGAAAAGACGGTCTGCCTCCAAGGTGCCGTCTACCTGAGAGCAGAGGGTCATTTTCTGCAGAGGGTCATTGGGTGAAGGCTAATTAGCCTTCACCCAATGCTAATTAGCCTCGCCTTCCCTTTCTTTACACTGAGCTTCTCTAAGGTCCAAAAGTTTGTTGCATACGTTCATTTTTTCCCACTGTGAATGAGTCCCTTCCCTCAGATATGTTGGGTTCCCCTTGTTGGAGAACTTTACATTTAATTAAGTGGCAAGTGCTTTTAGTAAAGGTATCCTTATAATGCTTTTATGTTGAACCAAATCAATTTTTACACATTTTTTCCACTTAGTTGAGTTGTTCAGTTGATTCTTCCTTTCTTTCCCCTTTAAGCACGTTCACGTTTCCTGTAACTAATATTGTACAAAAAGCCCATCATCTGAGGACAAAATGCCGAAAATCTTAACCAGTTAGTATGTGGCCCCAGAAAGCCAGCTGGTCCAAAGCGACTGAGTGTTTGGGAGCTGATTCCTGCTCTCTTCTCCCTGCTCTCCCCCCGTGTCGGCCCAGTAACCTGCTTTCACTGTGTGCTTGTGTGTGTTCAGTGGCAGTCGGACGCATTCGCCTCCTGTTGTTTCGTTCCAAACTGGATTTGAGACAGTTCTACTTTGAGACTGCGTGTTAGGAAGCTACTCAGAACAGGTCAGACTAGACCTGGCCGAGGCTACCCTCTGGTCTGTCTGCAGCTGTTTGACCGAGCGGGTACGGAGACACAGCCACAGCAGCAAGGAGCCAAGAAGACTCAAGTTTGACTTAGTTTAAAAGAAGGACCGATTAACAGCCTATTGATCACAAGATCATTCAGTATGTATTTTAGTTGTTTTATGGGGGCGCCGGTTTCTTCAAAGTGGTAGAAATATCGTTACCCAGATCAAACAAATGCAACAAAGATGTTTTCTTTAAAACAGGAAGTGACGTTATTTAGAAATTTAGTGCATAATTCCAGGCTGTAGGGTGACAGAACGGAAGGGATTGCTCCGTGGGACACAAACCCCTGGGCATGTGTCCTAAACGTGTTGTTTGATTTAAACGTTGACGTTGCTTGGAAAAGAATGTCTTTTCTTCAGCTTTGGCTTCACGTTTGAGACCATAGGAACCAAACTCAGCGAGGTTTTAGGTTTAACTTATAGGTTTTATTGTTGTGGAGTTGATTTGTTTCATACTCATCTTTGTCCACAGATCTGAGCTTAAAAAACGTAATCAAAATCACGTTCTATGTGTTAAAGGTAATTTATAGTTGAAGGTAAATAATAAAAGCTCCTCAGCAGACGTTCCAGATATCAAGCCGCTCCCAGTGGGAGCTTGTAGCCTAAACGTTGCTTAACGGAGCGTAAGTCCAGCGTTGACCGCTTCATTCTGTGCTGTTGTAACCTGTCAGCTCAGCCTATGCTGCCTTTGCTGTTGACCGCTTGTGTTTTTGTTTGGGAGCGTCTTTTTGTCCATTTCCGTGTTCAGCTCTGTCTTGTGCTTTTAAAGGTGCTCTGGCCCCTGGCCCCGGGAAAGGAAGGGGGGCCAAACGTAAACAGCAGCAGCAGCAGGAGGGAACCGCAGCAGGAGCTACAAAGAGAACCAGGAGGTACAACTAGTCCACTTCTGTATCCTCCATCAGGAACGTGATGAAGCTCCTTCCTCGCTGATGAGGAGGCTTTGGTGTCCTTGTTTGTGACGGTTGTTTCTTCGTCCCGCAGTGACCCGTTGTTCTCAGCCCAGCGGCTGCCTCCTCATGGCTACCCACTGGAACACCCGTTCAACAAAGACGGCTATCGCTACATCCTGGCAGAACCGGACCCTCACGCCCCAGACCCCGAGAAACTGGAGCTGGACTGCTGGGCTGGCAAACCCATTCCTGGTGATCTGTACAGAGCCTGTCTGTACGAGAGGGTTCTGCTGGCCCTACACGACAGAGGTAGTCCAGAGGAGTAGCAGGTTTCAGGAAGAGCTTTGTGAGGGACCTTTGCTTCTAATACCTGGTGCTGTTTTCAATCCCGGCCCAACATGTTGCCTGGTGTGTTTCAGCACCTCAGCTGAAGATCTCAGACGACCGGCTGACGGTGACGGGGGAGAAGGGCTACTCCATGGTCCGAGCTTCGCACGGCGTGCGGAAAGGAGCCTGGTACTTCGAGGTGACGGTGGATGATATGCCCCCAGAGACCGCAGCCAGGCTGGGCTGGTCCCAACCGCTTGGTCAGTAGTCCTCCACGCTAGGGCTGGTATCATCTAGGATGAGCTGATTCGATACCATTTTGATATAGCTCAGCTTGATTTGAATCTAATATCCATAATTATTACTTTCAAATTAACGCTCAAAGTCATGCAGTCAACAAAACCAGCCAAATATTTATGTTCGATTTATTGAACACTGATATATTAATAGGAAAATAAAGTGAATTTGGTTCAATGCATTTAACGTATCACAGAAACCAAAAATGTGCCCAAAAGTCTGATTTTAGGGACGAAGGCGCTTCTAAAATCCTGTCGGCCATTCTGCAAATTCGTCTCACTTGCACTTCCTTGCTGTTAGCAGTAATGACGAGCTGTAATAACGCCCCCTATGGGTTGGGAGGTATATCGATATTAAAAGGCAGAATATCGATATTAAATCGTTTTTAAAAACATCGATATTAATCTTTGTATCGATTTTTATGCACAGCCCTACTCCACACTCTGGTCATCCTTTTGTCAGGGTTGCTGCCGTATGGGGGAAAAAAAAAAAGAGGATGGGACAAATATTTGTATTTCTATACTTTATTTCTTGTTCCATTACAGAAAGGTTGCATTCATCCCTTCACTTTCTAAACGTCTTTGTCTCCATCCATTCTGACATGATAAATGAATAGGAATGGACGTTCTCATTAGTGTGTGAAAATCATACGTTCTCAAAACGTGTGTCCAATTTAAATGCTGATACATATAAAAGGTATTTTTCTTAAGCGCCATTCAACAGTCAACTCTGCCTTGAGTTACAGAATTTTTCCAGACGCCTTCTTGAGCACATTTTTCCTGCTCTACCTTCAGGCAACCTGCAGGCTCCTCTGGGTTATGACAAGTTCAGCTACTCCTGGCGGAGCAAGAAGGGCACTCTCTTCCACCAGTCCATAGGGAAGCATTACTCCTCGGGCTACGGTCAGGGGGACACGCTGGGCTTCTTCATAGAGCTGCCCGATGAAACGGAGACGGCGAAGGCTCTGCCGGACACGTACAAGGACAAGGTAAACGCCTGGGACGTATACGACCCACCTCAGCTCAACTGAGACCCATTGCCCTCAAAGCTGTCGACTAACACCAGGGTTATAAGATAGATTAATCTCTGTTGACATTAGTGTTAATTACAGTCTTTGCTGCTGATTGGTCCACATCAATCTGCGCATTTATGTGATTGGTGTCCTGAAACCGCTTTCCAGGCACTTATTAAATTCAAGAGCTACCTGTACTTTGAGGAGAAGGACTACGTGGACAAAGCCGAGAAGAGCCTGAAGGCGACGAGCCCCAGCAGGGTGAGGACGCTTCCTCTGAGTGAATAAAGCTAGAAACGCTGCCGCTGTTTGCTGCTGTTCACCCCAGAGGCCTGTGTTTCAGATGTTGTTCTATAAAAACGGCGTTAACCAAGGCGTTGCCTTTGAGAACCTCTTTGAAGGCATCTACTTCCCTGCCATCTCTTTGTACAAGAGCTGCACGGTCAGTACAGCCTCCTGACATATTCCAGTCTTTCCGCAATCAGATGAGTCAGTGCTGTTCTTGTTTCTTCGCAGGTTTCTGTCAACTTTGGGCCTCATTTCAAATACCCGCCCAAGTACATTAAATACCAACCGGTGAGAGCTTTCTACTTACAGACTGACGTCCTGTCACGTGTGACCTGAGCAAGCTCACACCAGCCGACTGCTCATGTCCGAACGCATTTCCTTTCTCCCCCACAGATGAGCGACATGGGCTGGGGAGCGGTGATCGAGCACACGCTGGCGGACATGCTGTACCACGTAGAGACGGAGGTGGACGGACGCCGCAGCCCGCCGTGGGAAGGATGAACACAGTTCTTCCACACCACCAGTTCTTAAGCCGTTCCACCATCCGACACGTAAACGAAGCACAGGTCGACTGTTTTGCCTCCTGCTATCCACACGTTAGCACCACACTAGTAATGGTTGAGACTTGGTGGCAGAAACCACCCCCTGCTGGAACAGGCCATCAGAATAAACTGAGCAGTGGCGCTCTGGCTTCCCAGAGAACTTAAACATCAGAACCGACACCTGACCTGTGTATTCCAGGAAAATCTCCCATCATTCGACCCTTTTACACTCTGTTAGTGTTTCTGTATTGTTTTTGTTATTTACTGTTCTATACTTTGGATTGAAAAATAAAAGTGTCAAATGGAGGAAAAAAAGGCAGTTTGGATGTTTGATCTGGGTTCAAAAGATAATTCCATGCAGATTAACTCAGCAGTAAACTGAATTCTCTTCAGTGTTGCTAGAAAACATATAAAATGTTGAGCATAAGATCCAGGTAGCATTACTGAATGATTTAAATGTGACTAGCAATTTAAAACAGTTGTGATTTAATTTATTAGTAGTAGTAGTTTAGCTGAAGGTTTCAGTCTTCGGTTTCCCATCCTTGACATTGCCTGTAAGAGAAGTCGGCACTGCTTCCACACGATGGCGCTAAAGCTTACATGTGGAGAAAAGAGTCTTTGGCATTGAACTAGAAATGGCCTGTTGACTAAAGCCTCCCTTTTAAAAACAATCCAAACAATCACACGGGCGACTTATTTATAGGTGCTCAAGCTCAGAACTGCCTCCCATGCTATAAATAATTTCTGCTCTTCTATTTTGCAATGGCAAGATAAATATATCCTGTTAAGAGGAAAAGGAAACCGCCTGTCTTGTGATCTAGACATGTTTGCTTGAGTAAAGCATGATTTGTTTCAAATTTAATTATTTTCTGCTGAAGAATCAGAATAACTAAAGCTCAGCTGGGATAATTTGGAAGAATATGGTCTAATTTCTAGTGATTAGAGCAAGACCATAAAGGCCTTCACAGCTGGGAAGGTACATTTTAAACCTTCACTCAGATTTGTACCATAACCAACCAAATTGGGTTTGGTTTAATTTGATTTAAACTAGATTACATAGCCTTTATAAATCAGTAGATTCTACTGGGCTGAACTGTGTGGCTGTCTGAAATCCAGCTCATTAATTTGGTCTCATCGTGAACAAAATTTTAATAGTTCAAAGATAAAAATTAGTACGTATTTCCAACCTCTTTTTCTTGTTATTTTCTAACGGTTTATTTTCCGTGATGTTTTGTTTACTGAAAACAGTGGGAAATGTCAGCCATGTAAAGAATCCCAGAAGTCGATTAGCTAGAGACTGAAATATTAAACTGCACCTTATTTTTGCATCATATTCATCTTGCAAGCTCAAATAAACAAAAACGGCACACTTCTGCGTCCAAAGTAAAATCTTATGTTAAGCAAATGTCTTTTGTTTCCTTTAGATGAGAAAATAAGTGAACTAGTCTGCAGGTAGTCTTGGTTAAAAACAAATGCATATTTTTTGTTTCAATTGGAATAAAAACAAAAGGAAACAACTGCAAAACAAAACAGTTTATTTAAAGAGGAACCTTATTTTGGCATTTCTTATAGGTGTGCACCGATTGATCGGTCGGCCACGATTTCTTTAATTTTTGGAGATCGCTGATTGGCCGACACTTAGACGTGAGACGGATCTGTTCCACTGATCTTATCTGCCTCTGCAATGGTCTGAAAATCACCAACTGTCAATGCTTTAAACTTTATATTTGGGAGCAGTTATTTGAGAGGTTCTTATTGTTTCATGCGTACTGAATAATGCTTTTCAAGATAGGTTTGAAGTATTGAAAGTGTCTTGTGATTTTCTAATAACTGACCGTGTCAAATAGTAAAAAATCAGTATCGATCAAAATCGTAATGTCAGGTTATTGAAAGCTCGGTGATCGGCCAGAAACCTGCAATCGGTGCACCCCTAATTTCTTGACAAGTGCTACTGTGCTGCTGCTATGCAGACACGAAGTGCTTCAGAGTTTGAGGGGCTTGGCTTCAGTTTCTGAGCCGGCGTTGGCCCCTAACTGGATGGAGGGCTCTGTTTGCTGTCATCTGTTGAAACTGCCGGGTGCTGCCGGAGGAAATGCTTAAATCAAATGTCTGACGTCATGGTATCCATTCACACTTTTAAGAATCGGACTGAATTCGTCCATGTCTGCGGAACATTCGATGCAGCAAACCACGCTTGGGGCTGTTAGGGGCCTGGGACCAGTCCAGGTCCGGAGGTCGAGATCCCATTGGGCCAAAAACATTCAGTTCTTCAAAACATCCCGTCTCTATGAGCTAAGAACAAAGACAGAGGAACACGGGTTTGGTCCTAGAGAGCTCGTGCTATGCGCAATCGGATTTTGCAATATAATCTCTTCATATGATCACCTCGTTTTGCCAACTCCTTGGAACGCTTCCTGTGTTGAATTTGGCGTAGAACTCTCCGTCTGTCTGGTTCAGAACGACTCCCCTCAGTGTGGAGAACTCCTCGATGTCCTGCACGTCGTCGCAGTACACCAGTCTGGGCTACAAGTGAGACAAAACATTGAGCTGTGTTTTATTACTATGCAATACGCCTGCCACTAAAATCTGGCCTTGTAGGCCTGCAGGAGCTAGTTGTTGTAGGTTACCTTGCTTAATCTCTGGCCTTTAAACTACAGTTGTGTTCAAAGGGATGGAGCTACAGCACGGCTTATCAGCTTAATTGTATGTTTTTGCATGCACATTTGTGAGCAGGTGTGAAATCTGCAGTCATGACAATGCATGCTGCTAAATGGCTGTAATTGACTTTTTATTTCAAAGGGACCGATTCAAAAATAACAATGTGCAGGTACATTTAAAAAAAAAATTTGAGTATTGTGAAAAAGTTCAATATTTTTTCGTCACTACTTTCTAAAAGTGACAATAGATCCATTACACGGGGTGAAATATTTAGAGGCTTTATTAAAGCGTAGATGATTATGGCTTACAGATAATGAAAACCTAATATTCAATATCTTACATAATTAAAATACTGTGAAAAGTTTAAATATTAGAAACTCATGGTGTCACACCCTAATCAGCTAATTAACACATGCAAAGGTTTCCTGAGCCTCCAAACGGTCTCTGGTGGGATCAGGAGGCGACACATTCATGGAGAAGACCGCAGACTGGACAGGTGTCCAGAAGACGACTGACACCCTTCATGGGGAGGGGAAGCCACAAAAAGTCATTGCTGAAGAACTTAGTTGTTCTGTAAACAAGCATACTCTCAGGTTGAGTGGAAGGAAAAAGTGTGGAAGGAAAAAGTGCACCAACAACAGGTGCGGACTTGGCATACAGGCAAAGTACACAAAGGCCCCCGCCGGTTGCCCACCCCTCTATCAGTGCCCCTGCATTATTTATGTATGTTTGAAATAAAATATTTATAATTTACAAACAGAAAAACGCAACGCAATGCATCTTCTACTTCTGCTCCCCCCTCTCTGACTGAAATGGACTGTTCCATTTCGTCTGGTAAGTGTGCAGAAACGAGAAAGATGAGACAGAGCTATGAAAGTTCCACTGAAAAGCGGGAAAAACTGTTTGTTCAATACTAAAATTGGTTGAAGTGCCGGAAAAAGACATTTCAATGTCTGTTAAAAATGTCACTAGATTAATTTGTTTTATTTAAAAACAATCAAGTCAAGCTGAATGTTGACTCAGAATGGACCGATTGTAACTTACAGCTGATCACTTATATTCACCCAGCAAGACATGAGGTGGAGGTTTACGCTAATTTGGGCTTTTCATTAGTTGTCAGTTATAATCATCAAAATTAAAAGAAATAAACACTTGAAATATATTAATCTGTGTGTAATGAATGAATATAATATACAAGTTTCACTTTTTGAATGGAATTACTGAAAAGAAAATCCACTTTTTCATGATATTCTAATTATATGACCAACACCTGTAATATCCAATAAGGCCTTTTGCATATGTATAAGTGGACCGCTGCAGTGAAAGCAGCAATGCTCCACATGAAAGTAAATCTGTTTGGCTGTCTTTGGTACTAAGAAAACAATTCTGAGAGATAAACAGCCAGACAGTGTGAGATGGGTAGACAGATTGAGGCTTTTTCTGAAATAATGTGGCCGTTGCTTGGTCTATAACACCAAACATAGCAGTAAGCAGGAGCATCTCCGTTCCAGAACAGCAAGATCATCATTATGGAGCTGCCAGCCCAGTCCCAGGACCTAAATCCCGGAAAAGACTTGTGGGATGATATCAACCATGCTGTTTCTAAAGCAACAACAGTGAATGTATTTATTTGTATTTTATTAATTTGCCGGTCTGTCTACCTCCCAGTCCTCCCCTATGATCATGAGGTATGGATCATGACCTTATGCATGGATCCATAAGGTGGCTGATGTTGTCGTTGGAAAGGGTGATATCTGGGGTTTTCCCCTGGACCTGTGTCCCCCGCCACCCAATCGCAGATAAGAGGAAGACAATAGATGGATGGAATTTCATTTCTGAAGATGCTGAGATTCTATCCTTTGCAGGTAATATAATACTGTTGATAAAAAAATTTAACTTTCCCTTAAACTTTAACCCGGAAGAAACAAGACAGGTTTTATTACAACCATCTACACATAGTTGTAAAAATAAATATTGCACTTACATCTGGTCTAAAAGGAGGCTCCACCCGTCCTGCCTCCAGCATCCTGAAGTTGATCTTTCGAAAGAAGGGGTGAGACTTCACTTCTTTTGGTCCTGAGCCTTGGCAACCCAGTCTTTGCTTCGGATCCCTTTCCAGCAACTAAAATAATAATAAAATAAAGGCTGTTCATATTTTGGATGGATGGTCTTCAGTTCATTCATAGCACTGACAGGCAGATAATGGCAGGGAAAGCACAGAGGTAATTCCAGGGTTGTGGGGTTGTGTCTCGCTGAGGCATGAAGGAAACCATTCTGTCCATGCTGTGCTTTTGGTGTCACAGAAAGCCAGAGTGTCTGCTGTAAAGAAAGTCCGTTAAATGAAGTCTGACCAGTGAAACTCACTCCACTGCAGATGTCTTTGGCCTCCTTGCTGAACCTGTCACTGTATTCCACCTTTTTAAATTTGATCCTTTTCTCCATTTCTGAGGATTTGGGGCGTTCGTCCCGGGCCCTGAATGGAGACTGACCCTCAATCATTTCATAAATCAGACACCCGAGGCCCCACCAGTCAGGACTCGTGTCATATTCCTCTTTGCTGATCACCTCTGGAGCTGTAAGCAGAGAAAACATCAGCAGTTCTGTTATCAAGGTGATTTTTTTGTCTGCACAGTCTAAAACAGAATAGCAAGAGTATAAAGTGATGTCTCTGAAACATCCATTTTAATTTCAGCCATGTCCAGTGAAGTTCTTTAGAATAATGAGGTTTAGCTCTGGGTTTCCAGATAGATGTTTATTGGGATGGATCACTGTAAATATTCAAGGCAAGACGGCAGGATATGCCAACGCATATGACATGTAGTATTTGCTCTCTTATTCTCTGGATTTTCCTCAATGCATTTCATGGAGAGTTTTGCCAGAGACCAACATAGAAACACAGAAATACTTGAAGAAAAAAAAGCTTCATGTCAGTAACAGAAATGAAAATTAAATATGTATGGTGTGGTTGTGCATTTAGCCCCCATACCCCCATATATAATCCTGTGCCACCAACTGGCTCCACTTAGTAACCAGAAACAGCAGACAGGTAAGAGATGAAGGTGTGCAGAGGTTTAATGTAGTTTTAACATTTTATCTTGCACTACTCAGTCATATTAGTGTTGAAGTGTTTGACAAAAATGCAAGCCTACAAAGCCAAGGCTGGCCGCTTATGCTGCCTTCCATTTGCCTCGGAACTCGAAACTAACAAGTCGCAGTTTACGCCACCTCCGCCTTTTCACATTCCAGTTTCCCTCTTGTCGGACGGTAGGAAAAAACATGGACACTCGCACAAAAGTCATTATTGAATATAAAAATGCAACCAACCTGCGTCTCAGAATGTGTTTTCAGCCGTGCTGAACTGTTCAACTGAGCATGATTTATTTAGCCACTATGGCTATTGTTAGCTGTAACAATGAAAACCACACTTTTTTTGTTTTGTGCATACGAACATCTCTGAAACATTGTGTCTTATGAACACTCTAAAGTAGTGCATGTACGACTGACTAAATGTTACATAAATAATAGAAAACTGATAATAACCGTCAAAGAATGATGTTTTACTCAATGGTGCTACCACTAACAGCCATCATGAATGCCGAAGTCGGGTACCATCCCGTTGCACCCACTTTCTGACTCGTAATATCGGCTTTAGCAGCCATTCCAGTTTAAATACCCGCCTCGGAGGTCGAAAAGTCTGAATAATACTGAGGACAAATGAAATGCACCATTAAAACTGACAGGCTGAATAAGGAGAATATTAGTCAGAGAAGCAGCCAGTGGTCACTCTGGAGAAGGTGCAGAGATGCAATGCTCATGTGGGAGAATCTGTTGACAGGGCAATTATTGGTTACCAAATCTGGCCTTTACAGAGGAGCTGCAAGTATAAAGCCAGTGTTGAAAGAAAGCCTTGACGTCTAATTCAAGACACATAGTTGACGCAGCAAATGTGCAAAAATGTTAGATGGGACCAAAACATAGCCTTTTCAGCTATAGACCAGTTCATTGTTATTGTTTTGATCCGGGTTTTTCGCGCATGCGTGCCAGACTGGTAGGCAAAAGGCGAACACAATGGCGGACGCAAACAAAGAAACTGACGAGTTCTCGACGTATTTTTCTTCTTTAGATAACGTATCACAAGATCGTTTTAATACTAAGTTGATGGCTGATGGTATCAGATTGCCAGATCCATACAGCAAAAGCCTGAAGGGACGGAGCGAGTCTGTGAAATGCTGACCAAGTGTTCCGTACGGCGACATATACAGCTACCTTATAAACACGGCAGGCCAGTACAGACGAGAGAGCACGAAAGCCATGAAACCACTGGACGGCTACAATTACTTACAGCTTGACTTAAGTATATATCCTAATTTTTTATTTATATAATTATTTAAGTTGTATTTACCGGAGATGAAGTGTAGACTGCAAATTCTGTCGTGGTATGATGGCTCCCACAGTCGATTGGGATTGTCTGCCTGCGTCCTTTTCATTGAAAATATCCATTTCTTTCTTCGTCCTTCGGTAAACGAAAGAAACGTACATCCGACGATTTGGAATGCTTCTGTGTGCAACCGGGAGCACAACAAGTCGTAGGCATTGTTTACATTCCAAAAATAAACTAACAGTACGCTCGAATTCACCCGTTTTGTCACGCTGGTAGGTGAAAACAGTACTGTTTTTGTCTACCGGCGTGACCCGGATGTTGCTCGTGACGTCACTTGTGAACTGGTCTGTATGAGGGAAGATGTGTGGCAAAAGGTTAAGGATGGCCATTAAGTTGAATGCACAGTAACTTCTCCACAGTGAAGCGTGGTGGTTGGCAGTATTGTACCGGGGGAATGCCTTTCTTCAGTAGGGAAAGGAAGCTGGCCAGAGTTGATGGGAAGAGGGATTCAGCTACACAGAGCAATCCTCGTTAAAAGCCTTGAGACTGGGGCGGAGGTTCACCTTCCAACACGACAACAACCCGAAACATGCAGCCAGAGCTGCACTGGTTTAGATCCAAGCATTTCCGTGAGTTACAATGACCCAGTCAAAACTCAGACCAATTGAGAATCATTGGCAAGCCTTGAAAATGAATTAATGCTCTCCTTCCAATCTGACAGAACTCGATCTGTTTCCAAAAGAGGACGGGGCAGTTTCCAGATGTGCAAAGCTGCTGGACACAAGCCCCAAAAGACTGTGATTGTGCTGAAAGCTTGTTGTGCAATAAGTCAACGGGACTGAATTAAAATGCATGCAACGAGTTTTGACTTGAAAACATGCCCATTTTTTCTTTGAATTAGGCACCATTTCTTTGTTGGTCTGTGACATAAAACCCAGTTGAAATGTGTACGTTGACGTCTGTGATTGTAATGTGACAAACTGAAACGGTGCGAGACTGAATACGTTTTCAAGGGACCAAATCTCAGCATGAGGAAGTAAAAATGATCATTATGCTAATTTTAATCGTAAATAAAGTGAAACCTTTGAATTACAAAAGATAACAAAGACATTTTGCAGGAATCACCCACGCTCACATTCATTTTGGTACATTCCTTGTTTCATATGTTGATGTGTCCTGATCGTCTGACCCATCCATCTAAAGAAAGCTTATTTACATTTTCCATGTTTAAGTTGTTACAAGAAAACAACACTTTTTCTTTCCAAAGTGTTTAGTCAGCATGTTTTTTCTAAAATCTACCAGCTAAAAGACTGAAAGCTTCAGATGCACCACAAGGATTCACTGAGCTGAACTTGTTGCACGGTCAGCTCTTTTGTGAGGACTGCTCCCTTGCTAGCATTTCTAAGAATGGCCTTGTTTATCTCAACAATCAGCAATTTAAATTCCTCCGTTTTATTTTTGTTCCTCCCCCTTTACACCAAGGCATGAACGTGCAGAGACCGAAAGTGAGCGGATCTATGGTTCTTATGCACGGTGTGGTAATGAAGCTTTAACATGTTGTTGGGTTCGGAAAAGCCAGTCAGCCCGGCTGGTTTTGTCATTTTATGACCACAAACTTCTTATGGCCTCTAGGGAAGTGCAGTTTGAAGAAATCTATAAGGAGAATAGTTTATTGTCTAGATTAAAGCACATCTGTGTAAGAGTGGCCCAGTCAAAGTTCGGACGTAAATCCAACAGGAATTTTGTGGCAAGTCTTGAAAGCTGATTTTCATAGACCCTCTCCATCCAATCTGGCTGAGCTTGAGTTATTTTACTTGCTGGGGTAATAGCAGCAAAAGGTTGTTCCTTAAGGATCTCCATTCAAATATACACATTTTAGAGGAAAGTTCATTGTGAAATGGAGATTTCTCTGAAAGTAGTGATAGTCCTGTGAATAAGTTACTGTCCATACGTACCCATATAGTATAATGTGCCGACCTTGCCCTGCACCAGACACCCTTCATGCAGCTTCACAGCCAAGCCCAGGTCAGAGATGCGGATGTGTCCTTATTGGCACAAAAACAAAGAGAAATCCACTGAACTGGTTTTATTCCCTCTTCGTTTTTGCTGCGATGACGCACTTTCCCTTTCTCCATTCTTCAGAGCTTGCAGAACTTGTTCTTGTAGCTAATTTTACTTACTGTCACCTCACTGGTTCTGTGTATGTCACAGATGCGAGACGAAGACCTCATACAATCCTGCCTAAAGCGATAAGTAGATTTTTTTTGCTACAAAGTGACACCTCACTTGTTTCCAAAAACGTTAAGCTTCCTCGACCAGACCTTGTTTAAATGCTTGTCAAAATACCATCAAACCCGTTTCGTTCTCGCACAGTAAAAGATTCATGCGAGGATTCGATCAAGACGGAACTACTGCTGTTATCGTTTTAATCTTTCTCACCGTTGCAAAACCTAAAAATAGCTTGCAACAATGGCTGCAATGCAAACTGCTAAGTTAGTTTACTACACTTTAAGCAAATAACTGAACACTTATCTGTAAAACATAATATGTCATGTATTAAATGAGCTACAACATTTAATCTCTCTTTGGGACTAATAAAGTATTTTTGAATTGAATTGGGAACAAATAAGCCAGACGTACCACGGTCATCCAGGAGAATGTTTTCGGGTTTGAGATCTCTGGAACATAAAATGACAGCATATGGAGCAGGGGAGGGTCAGCACGGCGGTGACGTGTTTAAATCCACGCAGAACAACACTCACCTGTAAACTATTGACTTCTGGTGGAGATGAATTAAACCACAGCAGACTTCTGCAGCATAAAAATACACTCTGCTCATATCTAAACCGGGCTTTCCCAGGTGGCGTATGTGAAACCTCAGGTCCCCGCCGCTCATCATGGTTAAAACCATGCAGAGAGCGTATTTGGTCTCGTACGCATATGCAAGATTCACCTGCAGAGAAAAAAAAAGAGAAGGAAATCAGACAATAGCATTCAACTTAGCATTTTGATTTAATGTATACAAATCAGCCTGGACTGTACGACGTGAGTTAAAGATTTAAAAAGAAGGCCCTGTGAACTAATCAGATGGGGTTTAAATGAGGACGGCTTCAAACAGTGATTGGCTATACCCCTCTAGTAGGTTGAAAAGGCTTTAGGAATGCTGTTATTTCACATTTAACTTGTTCTTTATCATGTCTGTTTTCAGTCATAAAAAAGAATTCAAACTAAAGCTGCTGTGTGTCATCTCAGAAAATAAAACTCAAAAGTACTTTGTTGATCATTATATTTAGGGAAAAAGAATAAAACTGAATTCCATCCATTGTTTTGCTGTGGGAAGTCAGGGTCTGTTCAGGATGAACACTGCAAGAAAGGGAAGGTCTAAAATCAAGATGAAGATGCTAAATCTGCAGGAAAAGATACTCAAATCAAGAAATCTCTTCAAATGAAATTATCTTGCTGTGTGGACAAATAATTTCACTTGTTTCAAGATTAAAATGTAAAGGTGAACACTTAACAAAAACCCCACATGAAATAAGACAAATAATCTAGCACTTGTAAAGTTAACTTTTTTTTTTATCCTGGTAGAGAAAACTACACAAATGAAACCTAGTTTCCACTTATTGTTTCTGTTGATCTACACTTGTGGTAGCACTGCAGCGCAGCTAGATGCTGCAGGAAATTAGAAAAGTCGTTGTCTAAAGCCTCCACGGTGCACCTCCTTTCAATGATTTATGAATTTTTGGCCTTGGAAAAAAGATTACATGACTTAAACAATTAAAAAATGGAACAAAGATGTGACAAAAATACAGAAATAGCCAAACACTCTCCTATAATCGCAGATTGGGAGAATGTATGAAGGGGAACTGCTAACGTTTTAATGTTCACAGGTTCAGTATATGTTTGTATGTGCCGCACTGCGTTGTATGAAAAGTGTTGTACATATCTCGATTGATTTGCAGATACAAGGCATCAAGTTTTGTCCCATTCCTTACAATAACGCAAAAAAACCCAGCTTCAGAGCGTGGCTGTAATCTCACCACAAATCGACTGTCCACCTCCTCCAGCAGCTCCTTTTCATTGAGGGCCATGTGCTCTCCCTGCCATTTCTTTACATGAGTCTTTTCCAGCTTTTTACAGGCATACATCATTCCTGTGGCTCGCGCCTGACAAGCCCAAACCTGCAGGTGGACATAAAAACACTATCCAGTGACTGATGTATCGAAACCGATATCTTGAGATAAACCAATGTCTTGAGAAACTATTTTTGTAGATAAGCAAATTTGTCCAGAAAATGTAATTGTGGCGTGTAAAGTCGGTGTGCCTCCTTTCAGACCGCACACACGACTTTTACAGGGCCGTGTGGTAGAGGAGGGACCAACTTAGCAAGTTACCTCTCCAAAGCCCCCTTTTCCCAGGAGCCGGTACTCTCTGAATGTGTATTTGGTGATAGGCCGCCTGAAAGAGAAAAAATAAGGATGTAGTTTTTCCCCTCCTGATGCAGTTCTTATCTCAACTGTGGCATCGAGCCAGCAGATTAACCAGCTATTCAACAAACAAGTGGCCTGTCAAACTGCTGCATGAGTGTCATTTCCTCCTTCCGATGGTGTACTGACCTCTCCAGCTTTTTCCACTGTACAAAGCGGTCAAAGTACATGCTGAACTGGTACTGTGTGAAGGGCTCTTGGCTGAGGTATTCATGCAGAACTCTAGCAGAAACAGTTGTGAGTATTTTTGAGATCAAACATGAGAACGCTGTATACAATGCAAAAGTACTGACAACCCTTCAACGTGTTTTTTTTTTTGTTTTTTTTTTTTGGTGTGTGTGTGTGTGCTCTTCTTCACATTACAGTCACAAACTTCAATGTATTTTACTGAGACTTTCAGTAATAGAAGGTGGGAGGTGGAAAGAAAACATCCCCTGGCTGTATCTCTGTTGAACACAATGAACACCCTGCAGCCTGAGTAGTCAACTACTCTGCGGTGAGATAATTACGCATATTTGAACGAGCCAACCTGCCTTTTATTTCTGTATGCAAACACACACACACACACACACACACACACACACACACACACACACACACACACACACACACACACACACACACACACACACACACACACACACACACACACACACACACACACACACATACATGTACACACTGTTCGTTTCCACCTTCAAGTTTATCCGTTTTGACTTAATGTCTGCATGCTGTGAGGGCTTGAAGCCGAAGTCGAATTCCTTGTTGGCGCACACAATCCTGACCAACAAACGTGGTTCTGATCCATTGTGGGCAGGTGCTAGCTTCTGTTGGAAAATGAAATCAGCATCTCCTTGCAGCTTGTCTGCAGAAGGAAGCATGACATGCTTGAGAATTTCCTGGGCCTCTCCTCTCGTCCTCCAGACTCTGGGACTTTGATTTCCAAATGAAATCCAGAATTTACTTTCACTGGACCACTCAGCATCACTCCAGTTCCTTTTCTCCTTGGCCCAGGTAAGACGGTTCTGACATCTCTGTTTCAGGAGTGGCTTCACAGGACAAACTCGACATTTATAGTCGACGCACCGACTCCAGCCTCAGCCTGAATTGATTATGCCTAACTATTCTCTCAATGCTGTCTTATCGCTGTTGCAGCTTTTCTTGCAGACTTCCTCCTTCCACTCAGCCTTCCATGAATATGCTTCAAAGGAGCCTGCTCTGAACAACCAGCTTCTTCAGCAATGACTTTTAGTTTCTTCTCCTCCTTGTGAAGGGTGTTGATGACTGTCCTCTGGACATCTGTCCAGTCAGCGGTCTTCTCCATGATTGTGTCGCTTACTGACCCAGACAGAGGGACCGTTTGGACATTCAGGAAAACTTGGTAGGTGTTAATTATGAATTACTGAATTAATTAGCTGATTAGGATGTGACACCATGTGTTTCCAAAATGTGACTTTTTTACGGCCTTCTAATTTTCACTCAAAGGTTTTCCGTCTGAAATGAGGGACAAAAACTTCTTGTTAGTACTCTAAATAGCTTTTCATCAAGCTACCTTTTCATTACACTGTTGTATCGCACCAACATCCCAATGGAATATATAGAAGTTTGTGGTTGTAATGTTATAAAATGGGAAACACTTTAAAGGGTGTGGTTGCTTATGTAAATGCCTTGTATAACCAGACAGATTTAGGAAACTCACTCTCTGCATTTGTGAAAGACATCTTCACAGTGATCACGCTCCAAACTCTTCCTGCAGCTTTGTTCATACTTTGTTACGGAGGGCACACACTGGCTGGACTGTGGAATATTATTAAAGTTATTATAAGTGTGTAGAAAAACAGACGATAGTTCAGTCAGTTCAGTAGTAGAGGGAGTTGTTAATTAATGTAATATTTTTTGGTGTGCTCCAGGGCCCTCATTTATAAAGCTTGCGTGCACAAAAAAATGGGGCCAGAAAACGTACGTACGTCACTTTCCACACAGAAGCTGGGATCTATAAAAAAAAGAAAGAAAAATTGCCAGGAGAATGTGCTGTCCCTCTCACAAACTGTGATCCAGGCGTACGCTCGTTTTGGAGACGGGGGGAACTGGCGACGCAGCTGATGAAGTGGTGAATTGCTGCCAAACTGCATCACGGTTCCTTTCAGGCGTTCAATTCCTCTCCATATCAAACTTTAATCATAGCTCGACTTGATCATAAGCATTCAAAAGCGCAGTGTTAATTTTGGTTGCACTGGTGAGCCATAACTATGCATAAGGACCTTTCAAAATAAATAAAAGTCTCATAATCCATTTTAAATCTTAAAAAAGTCTGCACAACATTTGATCTGGGTTCTCTACCATCACATTCCTCTCCCCGAGGATCACCAGGGTGACGTGTTCCACAGATGAACACGTAATTGTGACAAGATATGCTGCAATTACTCTAATTGCTGTAAACCGTCATATACACTCGTGTGTAATGCTGCCGGTGGATGCATCGGCACTGCTGGAAGACCTTGCGGATAGGAGAATTTAGGAGGGAACGTGGTTTCAGGGATCAAAGATTTCCTGAGCAATGGTGATGACCGGCTATCATGCCTCTTTTAGACTCCGAGCATTGCATTCAGCTATAACTTACTCCTCGGTCTCTCCGTGGCTGCCATTTCACCATGAAAAACCAACGATCAGCAGACACATTTTTAACACACATTTAACATTCATGAGGTGCTTTGCATTGACTGTTTATGGTTGAATCTGGGCCTGAGGAGGACCTAATCTGAAGTGAAACCTGGTATACCAAAGTTCAGGTGCAGCTTATAATAAAGGAAAAGTTTTTTTTTTTTTTCCCAGTGTCCTGTCTAGCAATGTGGCAATAGGAATTGATGTCTCAATGCCAGATAGAGCTCGACAGATTTTGCTTTTACAAGTGGAGCAAACAGCTTTCGCCATAGTGCTCCACTTGATTTATGCTTGTAAATAGCTTTATTGTGATTCCTGCAGGGAGAATTTCAAATTATATGGACATGACAATGGGAGAGTAAAGGAAGAACAAGAAGTGAAAGAGAAAGAAAAGAAAAAAAAAGAGTAGAGGTGAAAGAAAGAGGAGATAAAAGGGAGAGAATGATAAAACCTTCTCCGTATGCTCCGTCACCTGGAAAGAGAGACGCAAAAAGAACAGCACAACCAACAGACATAAAGCAACAAATACAGCCGAATAACACCTAGATGCCATTGCTAAATCATATATATTATTATGTAAGCTGACATGTGTCATGTGATACTTGAAAAACGAAAGTAAAAGAACGTAAATAAATAAATAAATAAATAAATTATAAGATTACTGTATATAAGTGAACACTTAATACCTGGGACCCAGCACCTGTGGGAGTTTGTGAGAGTGCACTAGTTTAGGTGAAAATTATCAAATAAATAAATATTAAATAAAGGAAAAGTTTTAGAAATAAGATTATTATTTTTTTGCCGTAAGTTGTTTTCTTTTTCTTGCCGTACGTACACTTTTAGCATGAATTCTATGCAATGTTTTATAAATGAGGCCCCTGGTCAGGATCTGGGAGAAGATACTGCTGGACACTGTCATCTCATAAGCAGCATGGCCCGGCGTTCTAAGGCCAGAATGCAAGCATGTGGGGTCATACAAAATACTGAGTAACATTTAGAGTTGCAGCAGCGACATTTCAGATAACTGGTCCAGCCTGCAGCGTCTGTGTTTCAGTTTCACTTATCCTGTGACGTCAGACCAAGCCCTCTGTGGGTTGATCCTTTTCATTAATTGATGCGGCATCTTTTTGTTCCTAACACATTACACATTCCATGTCCGTATGGATTCACAGCAGGATATGCTTTCCAGCTGATATCCGACGTTTTTGCAAAGTGTTCCTTTATATTTTTTTCAGCAGAGTATGTATAAAAATGGGCTTTCATACCTGAATTTTCATAAATCTCTCAATGATACTGAACCCAAAGCTCTTCCTTCCTTCGTCTGCCATTGTTTCAAAGGTTTCCTAAAGGAAACAAAGAGAAAAGAAGGTAAGGAATACACTTTTTGCATAATTTGCACAGTAGATTCCTAGTCATATTTAACCTGTAAGACAGCATGTCGCCCTATCAAGAGAAGTAATCGAGTTGCTTACTTTTCTGTGCAAATGTATTTAAAATTGGAATTGGAATTCTTCTACATGCTTTTAAAAAGTTGTAGCTATGACCTACGCTGAAACTGAGTCTTTAACATGATTCAAAGAGCTCAAGTCATTTGTAAGTACAGACATTGAGCTTGAAAACTAACGCTGAATTTAATGCAGCGTAGTACTTGCAGTGTAGGGAAATTGATGTATGCTCAGAGAAGCTCAAAAATCATTATCAGGGAAAGAGAATATGATGTTGCTTCAACAAATGACCCATCTACCAAGTAAAGATAAACAAAACCCAGAACAGCGACTGCTTGTTTTACCATGGTCTGAAGTTAAACCAAAAAATCCTCCGGGTTATCAGTTATGAGTTCAAAACCTAGCAACTGCAATCAGTTTGGCTGCATCAGAGCTCATAGTTTGGCTGACATGAATATATTTTTATGAAGGCTAGGCATCTGTTGTTTAACAACATATGGTGCCTTTCAGATTGCATCTTTATCTGGAGACGTCTGTATTGCAGCAGCATGGCTCTGAATTAAACCGATGTGCCAGCAGTCCGTACAGGTCTGTATTTTTATCAGCAGCATCTGGTTGCTATTTTTATCTTACGTCTACTTTGGGTTCACTATTGATTATGAAATATGCTGTGTGTTTTGGACACTTTAGGTTGACTTTGACCATATTAGAACACGAAAAAGACCAGATCCTTTGTATTAGATGCTGATATGTGAAAGTAATTCAAAACGATTGGCTTTTCTGTATTCCAACGGAATTCACTATTTCTTTTTTTAAATCTCTTTTAATGACTCCTCATCCTATTCTAAAAGTTGCTTCAACACAAGCTGTTTTTGTAATTATTTAGTTGGATTGTATCAGTGTCAGTGTAGGAAAGAGCAGACTATCTGACTCTGCTTCTGTATGTGCATATTTTCTTGCGTACCAAAGCCTCCAGGAGTCCCATGTGGTTGTGCAGTTCAGGCCGATTCAGGCAATAGAGCTGAAACAGTTTCTTGCCAATGGGCTGCTTCACACATAGATCATTGTAGTCTTGTCCTGACAGGGAGTAAAACAGAACACCATGTGAAGAAACAAAATAGCGCTTATTTCATCAAACCTTTCCCCCCCACACGTACGTTTTCCATCCGAACATTGCACCAACTTGTATTTTAGTAACTCTGTCTGTGCCCAACTCTGATACTTAACCCAACTTTAACCATTGGCAGCACACACACAATCCTAGCCTTACCCCACAGATGTGCTTAGCAATTTACATATTATGGCACTGTTATGTATTGTTTGGCCATTTATTAGAGGATATAGATGCTTGGAAAAATCGAGAAAGACAAAATCCCTTCTTTCAGTCCTGGTTAGGGGTTGTTTGAACAACAACCGCAACTTCAGAACAGGAAAATGATTTTAAAGGAATTGGGAAGGGCAATGAGCATAATTCAAAATTTTTGCTTGAAGCCGTGGTAGGTTAGCAAAACTGCCACAAATGCTAAAAAAAAATAATAGTTTGGCTGCAGAAAAAACAAACAAAAAACAAAACAAAAAGGAAAAGAAAAGCACCGAAATTTTCAGGTGACATACAGGATTGTCTGAAAAAGTTGTGGTTGTTTAAACGTGCATAATAAGTGGAAGGAAACCTAACCAGGGCCAGAAAGCAGGCAGCTTACAATAAGGTATTTGCATTTATTCGACCATAATTAAACTTTACATAAGCAGTACTAGGTATGAGAAGATAGAAAAGGTCCTAAAGAGGTCACAGAAGCAAGTATGCACACACTCTCCTGCACACACCTATGGTCTTGACCAGGTCTCTGCACTCGCTGATGTGGGGAAAGCGGAGAATTTCTCTCCATTTCCAGCTCCTGCCTTTGCTTCCTCCACCTGCAGGTCATCCCCAGATGAGAAAATGAAACACAAGACAGAAACATGCAATGCAAGGCTGACGAGTCATATCTGTCAGCAGTGCATCCAAAACACACACACATACACACACACGCCTCCCCAGATCATCAGGTTCCAAACAATAGTATGCTCCTCCGCAGTGAATGAACTATTATTAGCTCCAGGAACAGGTAAGTGGAGCCTGTGTGACCACATTACAAACTCTGAGGCTGTCACTCAGAGGAGGAATTTTCGTTCCTGAAGACACATTTGTTTACCAACTCGGGATGGTCGCCGTGTTACCAGTGTTTGAGCCTTGTAGTGCTTTTGATTTTCATTTACAGACCTTGAAAGGAAGTAGGGAAATAATCTCATGCCCTGTAGGGGTGGTACTTCTCACCTTTCCAAAAAGTTCAGCTCAGTGATGCAGGGGATATCCCAACATTACTTTTGGTTTCCAACAAGGGCTATTGCATAAAGCCACAAAAATAGTCTAAAACCTGGCATTTTCTTGATGTACACAACACTACACATATAGAGGATATATATTTTACATTCAGTTAAATGTCATTTTCACATTTATAACTGTGGACCAAAACTCAAATCCATCTTACCTTCTCTGGCTCTAACAAGAGCGCTGTTTTGCACCATGTTGTCAATGTCCATTTTGTAGCTTCGATTTAAAACGCGTCCTTGTCTCACCTGCCCAGTGTTGTGGGACACTTCGGGCCTCTGCCTCCCGGCTGCAGAGGACTCGGGGCTGCGCAGAAGCCTTGGCGCCTTGGAAGCAAGCTAAAACGAGCGAGGCGTGCCGTTGAACCTGTTGCTCACCGCTGAATGGAAACACTCGCTGTGCGACAGTGCACTCAAAGCCAGGGAGCACTCCCTCGTCACAGAGGAGGGACCGCACTCCAGTCGTCTGTGCAAGTCAATGGCAAAGGAGCGTGGAAGGAATTTAAGTGAGAAGGAAAAAGTAACAGACGGATATGTGCTGGCACTCCCGAGCTCGTGTAGAATTCAAATAGTATCCAGAGGCGAAGCTTGTGCAGCAATCTTCAAAACGTTTTTCGTTTCATGGTTTAAAGGGATCCTCTTTAAACCATGCTTTGTTGCACAAAGTCTTTACATCACAATTAATTCTCACATACACTCAAAAGTCACTTTATTAGGTACGCATTCCAAGTGTGACGACATAGGAAGTGACCCTATGTTTCAACAGGGTGTCAAAAACCTACCTGAGATTTAGCTCCATGTTGACATGCCAGCATCACCCAGCAGCTGCCAATCTGTGAGCTACGTGTCCATGATGTGAACTTTTCCTTCCACCACATCCCAGAAGGGATCTGTGAGGCCGTTGGAGGCCAGTGAAATCGTTTCCATGCTTAAGAAACCAGTTTGAGATGATCTGAGCTTTGCATATGGAGCATTCTGCTGCTGGAGGCAGCATCGCCATTAGAAGGTGGTACCGTGTGGACACAGTCAGCAACAATATTCTGGAAGGCCCTAGAGTTGGAATGATCCTGAAGCATTCCTGTTCTTTACTGACAGTTGCCTGTATCAAAGTTTGATATGTTGACCAGAGATGTATTCTGCATAACTTGGTTGTAACAAGAGGCTGTTTGAGCCACAGTGACCAAACTGCTCCATACTACTTGAACCAGTCTGCCCATTATTCTCCTCTGACCTCTAACAGCAACCAGGAATTTTCGTCAGCTGCTTTTTGTTTTGTTTTTTACTAAACCTTTATTTTAGCATGAAAATGTTTGAGAATCAGTTCTTGTTGCTTAATGAATAGTTTCCCTTTCATGGACTGTTCACTGTACACATGTGAGTTGTTTCTGTTTGAAAATCCCAGTAGATCAGCAGTTTCTGAAATGCTCAGAACAGAAGGTCTGGCACCAACAGCCATGCCAGGTGCAGAGTGGCTTAAATCCTACGTGTATCTCCTTCTGTTGCTCAGGTGGTTGTTTTCAACTATTCCAGATGCCTAAATGCATTGAGTTACTGCCATTGTTTGGAACTGGTGGGCAATTGACTTTAACTGAAAGTTTAAGGAATGATATCTAATCGGTCATATCAGAAGAAGTCCTTCAGATGAAAAAAATAGTCAGAACTTAAATTTCATGGCATCCATAGTTTCTATGACAGAGAGGGCAGATGGTTTCTAACTTGATCCAGTCACAAATCTGCTGACCAAGCCCAATTCATCATGACTTAAGAAAGTTAATTTGTTATGAATAGCTAAATATAAATAAGAAAGCGTGAATGTTATAGGATTGTGTCACTTTTTCATACACTACTATTGTATTTGTGTTAACAGCAAAGTTAAAGCAATGGATTTGATTGCCTGTTGTAAACAAGCGTGTAGTGCTTTGCAAAAGTATTCACCACCTTGGCTTTTAACTTGGTTGTTACATTCCAAACTGAGAGTTAAATGTTTTTCAATCTTATTTTATAAGATGGATTGGCAGAAAATAGTCTAAGCTGCTGAAGTAAATTGATAAAAATATTAAAAAAAAATGAAAAGAAAAACAAAAGCTGAAAATTTGAGCATGCATAAGTATCCACCCCTTTGCTATGAAGCTTGTAAAAAGTGTTTTGGTGTAACTAATTACCTTCAAAAGTCCAATAACTAGCGAAATGAAGTCCATCTCTGCAATTTAAGAGTCACACGATCTGTCGGTATAAATACAGCTTTTCTGAAAGGCGCCAGAGGCTGCACCTCCACTAAGCATCACACCATGAAGACCAAGGAGCTCTCCAAACAAGTCAGGGACAAAGGTGTTGAGTAGTACAAGTAAGGTTGGGGTTATAAAAAATATCCAAATCTTTAATGTTCCCCTGAAGCACCATCAAATCCATCATCTTGAAATGGAAAGCACGTTACCACAACATACCTGCCAATAGAACGCCGCAGGGACTATGAAACTGGTCTGAGTCAAGGGAAAGATGGATGGTGTTAAATATAGGAATATTCTGGAGCAGAACCTCACCTGCCTGTGATTTGAGACTGGAACGGAAGTTCAGTTCCAGCAGGACAATCACCTGAAGCATCCTGCTTAAGCATCCCGCCAATGGTTTAAGGGGAAACGTTTAAACCTGTTGGAATGACCTAGTCAAAGTCCTGGCCTTAATCCAGTTGAGAACCTGTGGTTAGACTTGAAGTTCACTGTTTACAAGTGAAAACCATCTAACTTGAAGTAGCTGGAGCAGTTTAGCCTCGAAGAATGGGCAGAAATCCCAGTGGCCAGATGTGGAGAGCTCCTAGAGACTGATCCAAAGCCACTTGCAGTTGGAACTTCTGCAAAAGGTGGCTCCACAATGCAGGCTGATGACTTAATGGGGGGTGAAAAGTTATGTACTCAGAGGATTCCAGCAATTTTATCCTAAAAATGGGTGAAGTGAAGCTTCACAATAAAAAAATAAGACCTTCAAAGTTGTAGGTATGTTCTGTTAATGAAATGGAGGCAACTCACAAACATCCATTGTAATTCCAGGTTGTCAGGCAACAACCCATGAAAAATGCCAGGGAGAGTTGGGTTCTAAAATGAGATGCAAACCTCATATCATAACTGGAAACCTTCCCAGACAGTCTAGCTAAAAAGTAAAGTTGGGCAAAAAGTAAAGTAAATGAAAAGTAGCAGGGGTGGAAACAAATGCACACACATGCAGATCCTTATTTGTGAAAAAGAAAGAAGAGTGTATTGTTTCCCTTCCTCTCAACAGCAACCCTTTGTCTGTTTATCACAAAAAAACACAATAAGATATGTTGAAATTTGTTGTTGTACTTGTCATACTCATCATCTTCTGTTTATCTGGGACTGGATTTCGGGGGGGGGGGGGGGGGGGGGCAGCAGACTCTGCAAAGACATCCGGACTTCCCTCTCCCCAGACAACTCTTCCAGGTCCACAGGGGGAAGCCCGAGATGTTCCCAGGCCAACCAAGGGACATAATCCTGGGCCGCCCACTGGGCCTCCACCCCATGGAGTCGTCTAGGGAGCATTCGGAACAAATGCCCGAGTCACCTTAGCTGACCCCTCTCAATGTTTAGGAGCAGGAGCCCTACTCGGAGCCATTCGCGGATGGTCTAACTCTTCACCCTACCTCTAAGGGGGTGCCCGGCCACTGTCAGAGGAAGCTCATTTCAATTGCTTGTATCTGGGATCTCGTTCCTTTGGTCATGACCCAGATTTCACGACCATAGGTAAAGGTAGGAACGTAGACCGACCGAGTTAATTGAGGCAACGGTCCGGTGCAGTGTATGCATTACTGCTGCACCAATTTGTCTGCTGATCTCCCGCCGACAGACTCCTGCTTGTTGGCTGATCTTCCGTGGGGGCAGGGAGGGCCAGTGGCCACCCCGGTGCTACCCCCCTCCCCCCCCCCCCCAACATTTTGTTTTTGAACTTTAGACTGCCAAAACTCCGACTTTTCAATGTAACTTTGACTGCAACTGAACTCATCATGATGTTGGATTGATCTTTTGATTCGTGCCATGCCATTTGGTTCGGATGAGAAGGAATTTTTGAAACATTTGTTAATGCTGGAGAAGATGAACAGCTTTTCACCTTGTGCAGTAAGAAGACTTTATTAGTGTTGAATTGTATGAAGATTGGCTAATGCCTGTGCAAACTAGTCTGCCGTTAAAATATACTGCCTCCATTTGCATGGAAAATGTTTGTTTGGTTTGAGGAATAAAGAGAAAGAACTTAGGTGTGTACTTTTACTATTAATCCATGTCTGCAGAGTGACGACTTGTGCCTCCAACTGAAAATGTACTAATTAATGCTATATTCACAGCTAATAGTGAACATCCATGCATTATCTCCTAAACCAGACAGAGTTGACAAGTAACTTCTGTATTTTTCAAACTGGGCTATTTCCCCATGTGTATATGATTGATAGGTACAACTCATTTTAAAATTGGTTCTGTATTGAGGGAGGCAGATGCAGCCAGCAGCTGCGAAACAAGCTAAACATGAGGCCAAAACCTCTCTTAAAAGTGCTTTTTGAGTCACTTTAAAAGTGCTTTTTAAGTGTCATTTGAGTTTGGTAATTCATGTTTTTGTTCTATGGTAATTTGGTAACATTTAACTAACTTTTGAACTAGCTACCCAAAATGAACTTGAGCATGACTAAATAAATATTTGTTGTGATATGTTTGACAGGCAGTGAGACAAAGAGGAGACATTCAGAGCTATTTCATTAAATGGAAGCACGGAAGGTGCGGGTCAGATTGGGAGCTGCAGTGAGGGCCAGAGTCAGCCGGAATTCAGCCAGGGACCATCATGTCCTGTTGAGCCAACCATCCAGTGCCTGGGTATCAACCCTCAACCTCCAGGTTACAATACAGATAAGAGAAGTGATGGACTTACATTAACACCATATAATTTGATTTGTTTTTGTTCCGTTATAGTTGGATGAATTAAATAACCACATTACCTAATCTAAATAACTCAAATGATGGCTTTGGATTCTGCACAGATTTTAATTCTGTCTTTGAATGTCTGATATGTAGCTGGAGCACACCCCCTGCTCTCACCTCCTAGGAAGGGGTTCACACTTGGGTCTGCCAGCCCAGGGGCACTGTCCCAGACTGCCACGCGATGAAAAAAAACGTGAAAAACTTTAAGGATAGTGAATACTTTTTGAAGTCTCTGTAGTTTGCACCTGAACACATTGATACACATTCTGATTCCTGTTTTCTTTTTCCTCTTATACTCTTTTTCTATCTTTGCAAAACACTTTGCCGTTTTTGTGGTGTTTATCTGTCTTGGGCTATTTTATTTCTGGCAGTTTTCACTTGGTCCTTTTTGCAATAAAATCTCACTTTGAAGGTAAATGTTTTCGCAGCCAACGGATAAACAGTGCATTTATAAATAATCAAGAATTTATCAATACAGGCTTTTTAAGCTGAAAAGCAGCTAAGTATCAGCATGCGTCACAGATTCTTCAGCCACATCTCTGAACGATCTCAGCAAGCCCTTGTAATATGTCCCCTTTACTCAGTAAATAGTAAGACAGAAATATGTATAATATTCAGCACAGTAGCATGTTTTCTTGAGACCTACAGCTAAGTTTAGTCTGACTTCATGTAATGTTTTTGGTTAGTCATGCATACATGAATTAAAATCCAAAGATCAATAAATGTGTGTTAAAAACATTAGATCTGCAATAATAGCTATATTAAACTATTATCTTAGCAGTAGTATGAGTGATTGTTCCTTCTCTATTTTACATGAAAGGGAGTACATCGCGTGTTGCACCTTTTTAATTATTTGTTTCTTAACACTTTGAAAATGTGGCATTCTTGCTCTGGTTCTCTCACACCAGCCCATGTCTATTATGCACTCATCAAAAGTTAGTGCCTGTTTCACCAAACATTTCCCACCATTGTGTTGTTGAAATTGAAAACATATTGCCATCTTTCGTTCTGGTATCCTCCCAAACAAATAGTCTTGTTTCGGTCGTATATCTGTGAGTCTGCGTGTGTTGTAATAAAACACAAAATCACAGCAGTTCATTCATTTAGTTCTCGAGTCTAAAAGCGTGGGTAAATCCTGCCCCCTGGTGGACGCATGCCATCTGTACAATCTATCAACAGTGTGAGAGTGCAGAGTGACGTCAACATTAGTGTGTGACTTCTTGGGAACAACATTCTGCCTCCCTGCGCAGCTCTTGTAAGTAAAACTGACAGAGATAATCCATCGATCCTGAGATGATTCTGTGTCCATTCCCTGTCTGTCTCATGAGTAGTAGATCAAGAGTCCCTGCCTCTTGTCTGTTTTGTTCAGACATGTCCAAGCATGATGAACAAGTGAAGATTCCAAATGCCTTCATGCATTTTTAATTAAGGAAAGAAGGTGATGGTTGAGCTCAATCTCACAAACAGAGCACATCTCAGTAAAAGGTTAAAAGCTAACTCTATTTTCACTTTACATCCAGATTTGAAGCATTGCACCTCACAAATGCACCATGGGAGTTTATATTGCAGATAGTAAATTTGCAAAAGCGTTCATACCCTTAGATTGTTTTTCTAACATTTGGTCACATTAAAACCTCAAACTTGAAAAGACACCTCTCATCAGAATCTTAACAACGGGAAAACAAGGAAAGTATTTTTTCTTTGTCAAAAGGTAACTTCTCAACAAAGCGGACAAAAATCACACGTGGGATACCCCAAGATTCAATTCTGGGATCCCTCCTATTCAATTTTTTCCCCCAATATGTATATATGCTCCCACTTGCTGAAGTTATAACAAGAAACAAAATTAGTTACCATAACTATGTAGATAATACACAGCTCTACATTACCAGGTGACACTGAACGGATGCTTAGAACAAATCAAAGCATGGATGTGCCAAAACCTTCTCCAGCTGAACAGAAACAAAACTGAAGTTTTCTTTGGACCTAAAGAGGAACGAACTAGAGTGAGCACGCTGCTTCAGTTATTACAACTACAAACTAGTGAAAAGACCCAAAATCTGGGTGTAATGATGGACTCGGACCTGAACTTTCAAGGACACATAAAGGTATAAAGTCAGCCTTCTATCATCTGAAGAGCATTTCCAGGATTAAAGGACTGATGTCCCAACGAGATCTAGCGAAACTCATCCATGCATTTATCTTTAGTCACATTGATTATTGTAATGGTGTCTTCACAGGTCTACCCAAAGAAATCATTCAGACAACTTCAGCTGATCCAGAATGCTGCTGCTCGCGTTCTCATTAAAACCAGGAAGATAGAGAACATCACCCCAGTTCTAAAGTCCTTACACTGGCTCCCTGTAGCTCAGAGAATAGACTTTAAAATACTTCTTTAAGTTAATAAATCACTGAACGGCTTAGCACCAAAATACATTAAAGACCTGTTGTTGCTGTATCAACCCTCCAGACCACTCAGTCTGGTTCTGGTCTACTCTGCATACCCAGAACCTGAACCAAACATGGAGAAGCAGCATTTAGTTCCTATGCTCCACTTATCTGGAACAAAATTCCAGAAAACTGCAAATCAGCCAAAACACTGAGTTCCTTTAAATCCAGGCTGAAGACCCACCTGTTGAGAGTTGCTGTCGGCCCATAATAACAGGACCATTGACCAACATATTTGAGGTGTATGGATGTTTTCGCCTGATACAATAAAATGTTTGTTATTGGTCTCACAACCAGGGACTGTTTCGATGTGATGATGATGTTTTTATGTTTTCATGAGGTAAAGCACTTTGAACCGCCTTGCTGCTGAACTGTGCTAAACAAATTAACCTGACTTGTCTTTCGTCTTATGCTGGTAGATAGTAACAGATTGTAAATCAAGCTTCAAAAGGCAAAAAGAACATGCACAAGAAACAACATAAATAGATCAAACATGCTAACTGCTTTTAAACAAAAGGAGGCTGATTTCCTGTGTTGGCCCCTCTTGAGCACCTTTACTCTGAAATTCCCTTGGTCATCTGCGGTTTTGGTTCCCCTGGCGTCTGCTTTGGTGCTCTGGGGGGTGGGTCTTTGGCTCTTCACAACCACTACTGAGCATTTTTCTTATGGATTAACGTTACATACACAAGTGCACTCTCACAAATACCTACAGATGCTTGGATCCAGGTACTTACAGACTCACTTCTATACAGAAAACCCCTATTATTATCTTCAGCTGTCACTTTATACATGTTGTATTCATTAGGCAAGGCAAGGAAAATGTATTTGTATAGCACAATTCAGTACAGAGACAATGCAAAGTGCTTCACATGATTAAAATACAGGAAAATATAACAGAGTATAAGCAAGTAGGAATAAAATGTAGAAACAAAATAGAACATCAATAAATAGTTGGACTAAAAAAGTTGAACTAATGTTTCAGTAGAACAGTTTAACTAGAACAGTCAAAAACAGTCCTAAACAAATGTGTTTTTAATCTTGATTTAAAAGAACTCAGTTTTTCCGCACTTTTACAGTTTTCTGGAAGTTTGTTCCAGATAAGTGGAGCGTAGGAACTAAATGCTGCTTCTCCGTGTTTAGTTCTGGTTCTAGGTATGCAGAGAAGGCTGGAGCCAGAAGACCTTAGTGCTCTGGATGGTTGATGCACTGATAACAAGTCTGTGATGTATTTAGGTGCTAAGCCATTCAGGGATTTATAGACTAACAGAAGCGTTGCAGTAATCAATTCGACTAAAAATAAACACATTGATTAGTCTTTCCAGATCCTTCTGAGACATTAGTCCTTTAATCCTGGAAATGTTCTTCAGGTGATAGAAAGCCGATCTTGTAATTGTCTTTAGATGCTTTTGGAGGTTCAGGTCTGAGTCCATCACTACACCCAGGTTTCGGGCCTGATCAGTGGTTTCTAGCTGAAGCGACTGAAGCTGTGTGCTAACCTTTGATCTCTCCTCTATTGGTCCAAATATTATTACTTCTGTTTTGTTTTTATTCAATTGAAGAAAATTGTGGCACATCCAGGCATTGATTTCTTCTAGGCATTTACTGAGTGCCTGAACTGGTTTATAGTCACCTGGTAACATGGTGATGTAGAGCTGTGTGTCGTCTGCATAGTTATGGTAGCTGATGTTGTTGTTTTTTATGATCTGAGCAAGAGGGAGCATGTAGATGTTGAAGAGGAGGGGACCCAGGATGGACCCTTGGGGAACCCCACATGTGATTTTTTTCATCTCTGATGTAAATTCACCTACTGATACAAAAAGTCCCTGTCCTTTAAATAGGATTTAAACCAGTTAAGAGCTGTACTAGAGAGGCCGACCCAGTTTTCCAGGCGCTCTAACAGAGTGGAGTGATCGACAGTATCGAATGCTGCACTGAGGTCCAATAGTACCAGCACGGTGGTTCTTCCACAGTCTGTATTTATATGGATGTCATTAAACACCTTGATAAGGGCGGTCTCTGTACTGTGGTGAGCACGGAAGCCAGACTGGAAAACGTCAAAGCGGCTGGTCGTTGTTAAGAAGGTGTTTAATTGTTGAAACACAGCTTTTTCAATAATCTTACTGATAAAGGAGAGGTTTGAGATGGGCCTGTAGTTCTGGAGTAGTAGTTTGTCTAAATTGTTCTTTTTCAGCAGTGGTTTGATAATTGCTGTTTTTAGGGACTGGGGGAAAACACCTGACAGAAGGGACGTGTTTATTATCTGGGTCAAATCAGACGCTATGACAGGCAAAACTTTTTTAAAGAAAGCTGTGGGGAGAACATCAAGGCAGCAGGAGGAGGAACTTAGCTGCTGAATGATCTGCTCTAAGCTTTTGTGGTTTATTTGGCTGAAATGGGACATTTTGTCAGAAATAGTTCCTGCTGGATACAGCTTTGGTTCTGGTGTTGATATGGAAGTACAAGCTGATCTTCTAATTTTTAGGATTTTTCTCAGTAAAGAAGTTAGCAAATTCATTGCAGGCCCTGGTGGAGTGAAGTTCGGAAGTCACGGACACAGTAGGATTTGTTAACCTGTCGACTGTGGCAAATAAGACACGAGCATTGTTTTTCTTAATGATTTCAGAGAAGAAAGATTCTCTTGCATTTTTCAATTGTAAGTTATATCTGTAAAGTCTCTCTTTATAGATGTCATAGTGAACCTGGAGTCTCGTCTTTCTCCACCTGCGTTCAGCTTTTCGACATTCCCTTTTTTCACCTCTAACTGCTGGAGCATTTCTCCAAGGAGATTTTTTCTTCCCGGAAAGAACTTTCACTTTAACTGGAGCAATGCAGTCAATGATGTCTGAGACTTTAGACTGAAAGTTATCTACTAGCTTATCATTAATACTGTATATACTTCAGTGATGGTACCAAGACATTAATTGATTGTATCTGTAACACTATCGGCTGGTTGTAATATGATATATACATATATATATATATATACACATATACATATATACATATATATACATATATATACATATATATATATATATATATATATAACTATAAATCCAAGTCATTCTCTCCCTTTTATCACCTCTATTTTTCACCTTTTCTCCTTTTTTTCTCTTCTACCTTCTTGTTTTAGTGTCCAGATAACATGAAATATCCCCTGCATAAATTATAATAAAGCTACTTGCATGTATAATTCAAGCAGAGCACTGTGGTGAAGGCATTGTACTTCACAGTTTTTGCACTTACCTAATACAAAGTCCACTTTTTCAAAATTCTTTCTACAGTTTGCTTTACCAACACACATCAGTTAGCATTTCATATTCAAGTCAAAAATACTTTATTTATCCGAAAGAGAAATTAAATGTTGATGTAACTCATTTTGTCGAATTATTATAGATGGTGATGGCTGTGGCCAGGAAAGATCTCCTGAAGCAGTCCGTTTTACAGCCAATCTGAAGAAGACTTTGGCTGAAGAGACTCTGTTTTCCAATGACATGAAGAAGATGTTCAGGATTGTCCCTAATTTCCTTGATTTTATGCAAAATCCTTCTTTGAATCATCATCTCCAGAGGCTCCAGTCGTCCCCAGAACAGAACCAGCCTTCTTTATCAGGTTGTTGAGTCTTTTTAGGTTCCTGGCTCTGATGCTGCTGCTCCAACAGATGATGGCAGAGAAGATGACGCTACCAACATCAGACTTATAGAAGATATGCAGCATCTTGCTGCAAACCATGAAAGACCTAAGCTTCCTCAAAAAGTACAGTCGGCTCTGCCCTTTCTTGTAGATGGCTTCACTGTTGAGTCTCCAGTCCAGCCTGTTGTCTACGTGAACACCAAGGTATTTATTTTCCTCAACCACCTCCACTTCCTCTCCCATGATGTAATGATATCACTCCTGAGGAGGACCGGTTAATTGGCACACCTGCTCCTGCTAATCCTCTCAGCTGCCCCACCTGTTTCTGCCTCTACTTAAGCAGCCCTGAGACCCAGAGCCGGTGCCAGAATATCTTGAGCCATAGTGGTGAGAGCATTCCAGCATTTTCAGATTAACCTGCCTGTGTACAACCTTTTCCTGTTTTCTGAGCCTGCCAGACCCCATCCTGCCTTCACCTGAACACCTGAAGAACCGACCCGTCCCCAGATTTACCTCCTTCCCACCTTCGGTTGATCCCCTGTGTACCAGACCTTTGATCCGCCTGTGAGTACCGAACCTGATTAATCCTCTAACCTCTGAGCCCTGCCTGTTACCAGACCCGGACTGGACCCTGATCTTGGATTGCCCTACTGGACTGCCCACTGGACTTCGACCTTCGGACTGTTTCCTGGATTTGGATTATGCAAACCCCGAGTGGCGTCAGTCTGCTCTGTTGAACCCCCCCTCTCGGCTCAGTCGACTCTTCCCCTCCAACTCGGATTCTGTAAGGAGCTCCTAGCTAGACGCTGCCTGCCACCACCCCTGAGCCGTTTACCCGCACAAATAATAAATCTGATTCCAACGCCACTGACCTGTCGTGCTGTCTTCTGGGTCTGCCTATCCTGAGCCTTACATGATATTCTGGCCATAATGGATCCATCATCTGACGATCAGTGGCGTGCAGGCGTAGAGAAGTTCATTTCCCAATTGGAAGCTGGCGTTAGCGACATCCTAGCTCACCTGCGCGCTCAGTCCGGTACTCCTCTGCCACTTCCGGATATGCCAGCTCCCGCGGCTATGTCATCCGCGGTGACGTCGGCGCGGCTCGAACCGCGCCTCTCTCCACCCGAGCTTTTCAGGGGCGACCCCGACCAGTGTCGGGCGTTTATCACACAATGTGAGATACAGTTTGAGTTACAGCCATCCTCTTTTCCTTCTGACCGGTCCAGAGTCGCTTTTGCTATTTCCCTGCTTGCCGGCAAGGCCAAGCTTTGGGGAACGTCCGAGTGGCAGAGGGATTCCCATATCTGTTACTCATTTTAGGCCTTCTCCAGAGAACTGATTTGTGTTTTCAGTCCCGTTTTACCTTGCAGAGAGGCCACTAGGGGGCTCCTGCGTATAAGGCAGGGGGACAAGTCTGTGGCTCAGTACATTATAGATTTCCACCTGTTGGCGGCAGAGAGCCGTTGGAATGAGGATGCGCTGATGGATGCGTTTGCAAGCGGTCTAAATGAAAGAATAAAGGATGAGTTGTCCACCCGTGATTACCCCCAGACGTTGGAACAACTCGAAGAGTTGGCCACCCGAATTGACCTTCGTCTAACGGAGAGAAAGCTGGAACATCGTGCTTTTGCCTCCCAGCTACCCAGGGCGTCGCTCTCCGCCCCTGTTCCCTCTGTTCCTCCCACTGGTGGCCAGGAACCAGAACCCATGCAGCTAGGCAGAGCCAAGCTGCCAAAGGAGGAGCGACAATGCAGATTTCAATTAAACCTGTGTATGTACTGTGGTGGCGTGGGGCATCAAGTTAAATCCTGTCCGTTAAAAGGTTAGGCTCGGCAGGAGGGAGAGCTCTGCTGAGCTGTACCAAGCTCTCCGTCTCACCAGATCTGATGTTGCCTGCCGTTCTCGTTTCTTCTACTTCCTCACATCACCTCTCCATTTTTATTGATTCTGGAGCTGACACAGAATTTATAGATGAGGACTTCGCCAGGAAGCTGGGCATTAAGCTGCACCCAGGACCTTCACCCCATAACGTTCTTGCTTTAGATGGACATCAGCTCAATAACTCCCACCTCATCTAGGAGCCAGTCAAGTTGCTTATCGGGGGAAACCATGAAGAGACCCTGACCTTTATAATAATCAACTCTCCTCAGGTCCCAGTCATTTTAGGGGTTACGTGGCTCAGAAAACACAATCCAATGATTGACTGGCGGAGGTTGGAGGTTCTAGGGTGGGCAGCTTCCTGTTCAGAGTCTTGTTTACGTTCAGCCCAGTTTTCCCCGACCCCTGAGAGTAAGGTAGAGGAGATCTTTCCAGATCTTTCTAAGGTTCCTCCAGAATACCATGACCTCAAAGAGGTATTTAATAAGTCTAGGGCCACCACTCTACCTCCACATCGCCCGTTCGATTGCAATATTGAGTTACTAACGGGTTTTACCCCTCCCAGAGGCCGACTTTTCTCTCTGTCCGTTCCGGAGTCAAAGGGCCATGCGCAAGTATATTAGCGAGTCCCTCAGGGCAGGAATTATCCGTCCGTCCTCCTCTCCCGCAGGCGCCGGGTTCTTTTTTGTAAAGAAGGACAGTTCCCTCAGACCCTGCATTGACTACAGGGGTCTGAACGCTATCACTGTTAAGAATCGTTATCCCATCCCTCTTATCAACAGAGCGTTTGACCAGATTCGGGGTGCTAGGGTATTTACCAAGTTAGATCTGCGGAACGCTTATCATTTGGTCCGGATAAGAGAGGGGGATGAGTGGAAGACGGCTTTTAACACCCCAACCGGCCATTACGAGTATTTGGTGATGCCGTTTGGGTTAACCAATGCACCGGCGATTTTTCAGAACCTGGTTAACGACGTCCTAAGGGATATATTAGATCTGTTCGTCTTTGTGTATCTTGATGATATTATCATTTATTCCCCCGACATCATTACCCACCGGCAGCATGTCCGCTCTGTTCTTCTGAGGCTACTCCAGAATCAACTATTCGTGAAAGCAGAAAAGTGCGAATTTCATGTCTCTACCATGTCTTTCTTAGGGTATGTGGTCTCCCCTGGTCAGGTGTCCATGGACCCAGCTAAGGTTAGCGCGGTGTCTGAATGGCCTTCCCCCACCGATAGAAAGCAGCTCCAATGGTTTTTAGGGTTTGCTAACTTTTATCGGAGGTTCATCCGAAACTTTAGTCAGGTTGCTGCCCCTCTTCATGCCCTAACCTCAAGCAAAGTTAAGTTTTGTTGGGATGTCCAAGCTGAGAAGGCTTTTATGAGGTTGAAGAACCAGTTCACTTCTGCTCCTGTGCTAATCTCCCCGGATCCTGGGAAGCAATTCATTCTGGAGGTGGACGCTTCCAGTTCTGGTGTGGGGGCAATTTTAAGCCAGGAGGCCAAGGACGGTCGTATTCACCCCTGTGCATTTTTCTCTCGTAAACTATCCAGCACGGAGAACAACTATGATGTGGGCAACCGCGAACTCCTTGCGGTGAAGCTAGCTCTGGAGGAGTGGAGACATTGGCTGGAGGGGTCCAAGCTCCCGTTTCAGGTGTGGACGGATCACAAAAACCTGGAGTACCTGCGGACTGCAAAGAGACTGAACCCTCGACAAGCCAGGTGGGCTCTCTTTTTTGGCCGATTTGATTTCACTCTGTCTTACAGACCTGGTTCAAAGAACATCAAGCCTGACGCCCTGTCGAGAATTCACGATGAAGGAGAGGCAGACCTTGACAATGAAGCAGAATACATTTTTCCAGTGGATGTAAGATGTTCTGTAACCATGCTCGACCTGGAGAGGGAGGTGAGGGAGGCCCTCAGCAAGGAGAGTGTTCCGGACTCATGCCCCAGCAATCGTCTATTCGTCCCTAATTCACTTAGAGGTCAGGTTCTAGATTTTTGTCACGGGTCTCGTCTGTTTTGTCACCCAGGCATCACCAAGTCACTACAGATCATTCGTTCCCAGTTTTGGTGGCCCGCCATGACATCTGACGTCCAGGATTATGTGGCGGCCTGCCCGCAGTGTAAATTTTGTTACGGGACTCCCTAATTCAAACGGCTATACCGTGATTCTCACGATAGTGGACAGATTCTCCAAGATGGTCCACCTGGTTCCTCTGCCTAAGCTCCCTTCCGCCAAGGAGATGGGGAACATCTTGGCTAGGGAAGTATTTAGATTACATGGTTTACCTTCTGATATTGTGTCTGACAGAGGACCCCAGTTTGTAGCCCAATACTGGAGGGAGTTCTGCTCCTTGTTCGGGGTCTCTGTCAGCTTGTCTTCTGGTTTTCATCCTCAGACTGATGGGCAGACTGAGAGAATGAATCAAGAAGTTGAGACAAAGGTCCGCATTCTGTGCAACTCTGACTCCACCAAATGGGCTGAGAACCTTCCTTGGGTGGAGCATGCCATAAACTCTACTCCATCTAGTTCTACGAGACTCTCCCCCTTTGCTATTGTTTATGGTTACCAGCCTCCAGTTTTCTCCATCCAAGAGAGGAACTCCAGTGTACCATCCGCCCGGTTGTCAGCTTTGAGATGCCAACGTGCCTGGAGGAGGGCCAGAAGGGTCATTCTGCGCATATCCCAGGTTCAGTCTCGGGCCGCTGATCGGCGACGGGTTCCAGCTCCCCACCATCAGGTGGGGCAGAGGGTCTGGCTCTCAACTAAGGACCTTCCATTGAGGGTGGAGAGCAGGAAGTTGGCTCAACGGTTCATTGGTCCGTTCCCAATCTCCAAGGTTATCAAACCGGTGGCGGTCCGTTTACAACTTCCCCGTGCCATGAGGATACACCCCACCTTTCATGTCTCTCGAGTAAAACCGGTCAGAACCTCCAAGTTCTCGCCCTCCCCCAAACCCCCACCACCCACCCGACTAATTGACAACGATCCTGTCTATACTGTGAACCGCATCCTGAAGTCAAGGAGACGAAGCAGGGGCGTCCAGTACCTCGTGGACTGGGAGGGGTATGGGCCTGAGGAGCGCTCCTGGATTCCGTCTCGCTTCGTGCTAGACAAGTCCCTAATTAGGGAGTTCCACAGGACACGTCCCGATCAACCTAGAGGGGCGTAGAGCCACAGTGGACAATCGTCTGCATTGTCGATGGCTTTGCAGCAATCCCTCGTACTGAGCTTGCATGAAGTGACAGTGGAGAGGAAAACTCCCCTTTAACAGGGAGAAAAACCTGCAGCAGAACCAGAACCAGGCTCAGTACGAACGGTCATCTGTCTGGAGACATCAAAGAACATGATTGTCACAGCGCTGCCCGCTTTGTCCAGGTGACAGTGGGTTTGTTGAAGAAGGTGTATTATGGTGTCTTCAACTCCAACTCCAAGGCGATAAGCTGCACTATAGCCACCATAATCTTTCATAGTTCAGCCAAAATTACTTATGCAGCCCTAGCTATGGCAGATCTTTCTACGAGGGTTTTGATGAGAATATCTAAAAATCTGGAAAACGGGCTGTAGTTGTACATAATTTTTTTGCCGGTTACCATTGACTAGGAGTAGTATTCAGGAAATTGTGATTGAATGCGTTTTGACTGAAAACAATACAAAAGAGAGCACCGGTTTGCTCCTATTCTATTGTTGTTGTGAAAAGGTAGACATTGCAATTGAAACAAGTGTGAAAATGATTGGCAAAATCCTTAAATGTCAACAGCAAATAAAATGTTTTGCTCCATTAACTCATTATTAGATTGGCAGGAGCTAATCATCTTCCCTTGGACAAAGTGAAATTTGGGCATATTTTGTATTTCTATATAAACCGTTGTCTTCTCTAAAGATTTCTTGCCCATTTCCCCCTTCCCCTTCATATCGAATTTTGCTATCAAGGAATTAGTGAAGGGCCTGAAAAAAACACAAGTTACATTTATAAATCAATGTGAATATATGCAGGAATAATATCATACATGTCAAAAAAATCTTTTATTATGTTGATGGTGGAAGTGATGGGCTTGCAGATGGTTTGTGGGTGGGGAGCAGTGCTGTGTCTAGGGAGGATTAATTGTGAGGGCTGTGTGTGTGTACAGTATGTGTATATAAACTAATCAAGAACTTTGTGGACACACTTCTTGGTGTTCTTCCGACCAATTCTGGCAATTTGCAGTACCTGCTGCAATAAGTTCATGATACAGTTGACTGCTATTTCCCATAGAACCTAAACGTTTGTGAGTGCACTTTACTATACTATGCTAGACTATCCATTTCTTCCAAATGTGTAATCTAGTCAGCTGAGAGCACCAAACCAAGTAGAAGCAAAGGAGACCCTATGGGAAAATTCCCTTCTTCATAAATAAATTAACCGATAAGCTCCTAAATTTTTCCACCATAACTTCAGAATGGATGCCAGTGTTAAAATCATTTTGAACAACTTTGTCTGGCAGACACCAGAGCAGAGGAGGAGCACTGTGAGCTGAAGGTGTGTTGTTCACGTACCTCTAAAATGATGAGTTTTCTCTTTAAGACAAAAAATTTGGAGATCATGGACCCACCCATAAGTTGCTTTGTGCATGAGCCCTTTAAGACGTAGCATCCTTTGCTGGTATAAAAATTAACTCCACTGACGAGATAGAAAAGAAGCCCAGCTTCTGATATTGGTGGTGGGTGGTGGCAAGTCATGTAAATCTTTGTCCAGTTATCATGCTCATATGGATCAATTCCACTGATCGAAACAGGGTCTAGCTTGTCTCAGTACAGTCCGTTACCTATCTCTTTAGTACATTGCATTTTTCAAGCACTTTGCATCTCTAGCTCTCATGGCACGGCATCTGAATCCACAATGTAAACAGCAGCTGCTGCTAAGGAAAATGGCAACAATGCATCGTAGTCCTTTCAAGCCCCATTGTTTTTGTAATCAGCTTCTGTGTTTTTAATTTATACAGCAGATAGTGATGGAAAAAGAAATACAATTTTTCAAATAAATGTCATCATCTGACATGACAGAAAAAAATATGCCACAGCTATTACTGAGAGCAGAGAGGACAGTAAACAGGAAGCTAAGGTTGTGTCTGTTTCTTGCGAATTATTTGAGAATAATAAACAAAACATTTTTTATCTAGCTGCCATGTACACCTCATCCTCATCCTCCCCTTCTGCCTGACTGTTCAGATTGTAGTTGTGGCATTCACAATGTGTAATTCATCTTAAAAAAAACATTAACAATTTTTTGACTTCCATCCATCCGTCCATTTTCCATCATGCTTATCCCTGCTGGGGTCGCGAGGGGTGCTGGTGCCTATCTCCAGCTGTCAATGGACGAGAGGCGGAGTACACCCTGGACAGGTCGCCAGTCTATTGCAGGGCAAATTTTTTGACTTGGATATTCATTTAATTTTCATTTTGTATTTGCCAAAGCAAAACTTGCCTTAAGTCATTTTTATTTTGAATTAACAGGAATGTCATCCAGTCAGGGGTTAGGTTTGTCCTTTAATGTTCTTTCTGTTTTTGTGGCGCTTACGTCACTGTCTAACTGTTCTCTTGTTCTAGTCGATGGTGTATTCAGGAACTACACCATCCGCTTCCTGTTGACCCTCCTTCCAAACAGCCCCTGTGTACATGACCTGGATAGGCCAGCATATGCATGTTATTTGAAGTTTTAGCTTTTTCATTTAGCTTGCACATTGAGTGACCAGTGGTTCTCAAGCTATATTATTTCAAATTAAGGAAGTTGATTGTCTCTGGAATGCATTTTGACAATCGCTGTAGCAGACAATCTTATACAAAGTGAATTTTTAGTTGCAATAGTATAGACAATGGTAAATCCTTAGTAGAAGCAACAAGATCACACACATCATCGCACAGCGAAAGATGCAGAACAGGGACGTGCAGAGGGGGGGGGGCGGAGGGGGCTTGAGCACCTGCCCCTTTGCCCCCTGGTGCCCAAAGTGCCCTTTTGTCAGTGTTTTTTTTTTTTTTTTAAATTAATTTATTTATTTATTATTATTTATGTGTGTGTGTTTGTTGGTGTGTGTGTGTGCATGATGCATGTCCAAAATAATAATAATTTAGATCTACCCTGGCTGGTTACATGATCCACATAACGTGCCCTCACTCTGCCCTACTTTTCCTCTCGCAGCTCCCTTCTCCGCTGCCTCGCGCTGCCTGGTCTGTCCTGCCCCTTTAAATCTGCAGCACACTTGACTGTGCTCTGTGCTGTTTAACTCCATTGTCATTGGTTATACTGCTTTAAATCCCGCCTTCACTCTTTCTGATTGGCTGTTTTCTAGTGTGTCTGTGTGGGTGCTTGCTTGGAGCGGAGATTTCAGTTTTGATTCATACAGGGATACCGCGGCCGGTTACCACAATCAATACTAGGCTACGAAACTAGTCCCATTTAAGAAACTAAATATTATCTGCAGTAAAATAGGTGAAAGCTGCTGAGTGCAGTTCTGTAAAGAAGCAGGCGGGAGAGTTTTGATTTATGGAACTTGTAAGTAACCAACATTAGCATCTCAAAATAGCATCTAATTCTGAAGTAGAATGCATTTATCAACAGAAACCTAATCTGTTTTCTAAAACTAAATATTCTGTGCCAGGCAGGAGTTCTGAAGACTGCTGGAAAGATGGAAAAGCAAAGACTGTAAGCTTAGACTATTAAAAATTCAGATTCTTAGCCACAGCTGCCTGAAAAAGAAAAGGTGAGGGTTTCCCTTTTACCAATATTTCGTTGTCATTATTGCTTTCATTTTTTGTTGACCCTTTGATGCAGTTCAGGTATAAATAGCAGGTGATATTTCTTTTACATGATATACAACACAACAAGACTATATGCTGCCTAAACAACTGCTATATTTTGTTTAGACTTTTGCTTATTTATAATAGCATAATTAGGATTTCACAAAATGATAGTGCTATTTATTTCTCTATTTTTACTTCTAGAATTAGAATTACGACAAATAATTATCGTACAAAGCTTTCCACACTGTCCATTAGTAAATTAATACAAACCAGGGTCAGAGCTAGACATTCTTATCATCAGGGGCTTAGCCCAAAAAATATTACTTCATTACGAGGGTAATTTGGTACACCAAAAAAGTAAAAATGATTTAATCTGTTGATGTTGTCGTAAAATGTATTTAATATAGGCCTTAACATATCTTAACGTTTAATCTGCTGTTCTTTAATAGTCTTACTAGTATATACCAATAGTATGTTGTTCTCATTTGAGTGATGAAATGGACAACCACTCATGTAACAGATCAGTTTTAGTGTCACTAATCTTACTCAAAGTACTGTATTGGGTCCTCCATGCTCCTTATGTATAAAGGTTTACTGCACATTTAAACATTGAAATCTCACTATTGTTAGGGAAATAATTAGTTGTCTCAGAGGATGTATGTAAGGAGAAGCTGTTGTCTACACTTCAGATATATGATGTAAGAAATGTGTTTGGAATGTTAAGATAAATTACATAAAATGGGCTAAGGAGAACATCTACAACCCAGTTGTACATTTGTTGAAGTTTGAATTTAGTATTTGAAATGCTGTCAGTGTCAGTGACGCTTCTACTTCCAGTGCAGAGTAAATACAGTACATGTATTTGCAGTCCCTTGAATGTATAATTTTGCTGTTTTATGATGCAGACAGAGTATCTTAGATTAAAAAAAAAAGGGTGGGGTTTATCTCTCCACATTTCCATATCTTCAAAAGAAAATAGAGGATATATCTAGATAACAGACATATTTTGAATATATTTGGTTTAATTGATAAGTTTTTACCATCTGTCTCTGTTGCTGGTAAGTTCAAATGCAAACTTTTTCAAAGTGGGAAAAAAGCCCCAATTCAACGTTCATCAGATCGGAAGCTGCTTTATAATTTATAATAATAATTGAACTTTATTGATCTCACAATGGAGAAATTCACTTATGCATCTTTACCCATCCCCTGGGGGAGCACTGGGCTGCCACTGTGCGGTAACCTGACTCACGGCAGATGTATGTCGCTCCGCGTAGCTTCACTCACATATGTGAGTGAACTCACGTACATCTGGCGTGAATCAGGTTACCTGTGCGGTGCCAGGGGAGCAATGGGGGGTTAAGGGTCTTGCTCAGGGACCCAGAGTGGTAGTCTGTGGGAGTTGAACTCAGAACCTCTGGGACCCAAGCTCAATGCTCTAACCACTAGGCCACCAGATTAACAAAAAGCATCTGGTGTGTGTCGTGCTTATAAAATTTGTATAAATGTAGCAAGAAATACTGCTTTTTTCTTTAGACAGAAGAAACGCGTCTTGACGCTCAAGTCAAGCATAAAGAAATAGGAGCATGCATACTGCGTAGGACCAATGATGTCAGACCAATGAAGTGTCCCTAGGGTTGAAGTTTAAATTAAACCTACACCCTTGATTCCATGTTACATTCTTCATAGTATAGGTTGGTACATTTCAGCCGGATGTATAGCAAGGTATGTTTCTGTATCGTGTTTTAAATCCGTGGCCCATGTGCCCTCTTTTAACTTTGAGCACCTGCCCCTCCAACGGTCTCTGCACGTCCCTGATGCAGAACATAGACAGATGGAAACAAGTTGATGGCTGTGATGACCCCCTGTTGGGATCTAACTAAAAGAATAATCCTAACCTTTATTTGTGTTTTAGACCATTCTGTGACTTTGTATATAAAGTTTTTCTAATGTTACATTTCCAGCCTCACTGGGCAGTTTGCTGAACACAGAGGCTCGTGTGCATACATTATTTTCTATTTCTTAATAAATATTTTATAGACAGTAAGAGGCTGTCTCAGTGCACTTGAGAAATTGCACCCATTACGTTTTAATAATACAATAAATCCCATGTTGTGTGTGAGCCACTTGATATAAAGTTTATTTACCTGTTTTTTTGCTAGCTTAGCGAATTTAGCTTAGGTTAGCTACCAGTCAACCAACTTTAGCTAAGGTTAGCAGGAGTCGGAATGCCAGTTGTAGCCACAGCAGATTTAGTTATATTATGTTACGGGTCAATTTGACCCATTTCAGTTTTTGTGTTGATCAAAGTGCTGGTTATCTTTTTTTTTTCTTCATGAAATTTGGTGACTTTTCCTTATCTGAGGCATGAACTTGTGTGTAAAATCTGGTCACTTTGATGTTTAGTGGAGTGTCTGTGCAGAGTATGTATACAAAGATGATGTTGCGGGTCATTTTGACCCGGACACTTCAATTTGGGTAAGTAGCTGTTCAGATCCAAAATAAAAACATCCCTTTGATGTACTTTACTTATTTTGATTGCCTCTGAGACCCAGACCCAGGTGTGTGAAGGGAGGGAACTTTCTCACATTAGTCCTTGTCACTGCTCTCACGTCATCTTTATGACAAACTCACCAAAAATGAGCTCCCAAAGGATTACAGCTGAGGAGGCTTTATCACAAATTTTGAACTGGGATAGTGATGTAGAGGAAGAGGTTTCTGAGACAGAGGATCTTTCAGAACCAGAAGACAATGTTATTGTTGATCCAGATTATCAGTTTTCCTACGATGAGGAGGATTCAGGGGACGAGCCTGCCATTGTCTCCCCAACAGATGAAAACCCAGGAATGCGGCAATCATCTTCCAGAGAGGTGACATGGACATCTAAGGACGGTAATATAAAATGGCCAACATCACGACACCAGAGTCGAGGCAGACTGTCATCAGCTAATGTGATAAAATTGACTCCTGGTCCTACAAGATTTGCCATCACACAAATTGATGAGATTCAGTCAGCATTTCAGCTCTTCATATCCCCACCAATAGAAAGGATTATACTGGAAATGACCAACTTGGAGGGGAGACGTGTGTTTCAAGAGAAATGGAAGCCACTGGATCAGACTGACTTGAATGCTTACATAGGAGTCCTGTTATTAGCTGGAGTGTACAGGTCAAAGGGAGAAGCAACTGCAAGTCTATGGAATGAAGAGAATGAAAGGCCAATCTTTCGTGCAACAATGTCTCTGGAGACATTCCACATGATATCTCGTGTGATTCGCATTGACAACCGTGATACAAGAGCTGGTCGACGTGAAAGAGACAAACTAGCTGCAATCAGAGATGTGTGGGATAAATGGGTTGAAATTTTACCTTTGTTGTACAATCCTGGATGTTTCTGTAGATGAGCGCCTTGTTCCATTCAGGGGGCGCTGTCCTTTCCGACAGTACATGCCCAACAAGCCTGGCAAGTATGGCATCAAAATATGGGCAGCCTGTGATGCAAAATCCAGCTATGCATGGAATATGCAAGTATATATTGGAAAGCTACCTGGAGGAAAAGCTGAGAAGAATCAGGGGATGCGTGTGGTGCTGGAGATGAGTGAAGGGCTGCAAGGTCACAACATCACTTGTGACAACCTCTTTACGTCCTACCGCCTTGGAGAAGAACTTCAGAAAAGAAAGCTGACCATGTAGGGAACAGTAAGAAGAAATAAGACGGAACTTCCCAGTGAAATTCTGAAGATGCAAGGCAGACCTCAGCATTCCTCAGTCTTTGCTTTCACTGAAAAAGCAACAGTTGTGTCATACTGCCCAAAGAAAAACAAGAATGTTCTTGTTATGAGTACAATGCACGCTGATGCATCTCTGAGCACAAGAGAGGAATTGAAGCCACAAATGATCCTGGATTATAACTCCACCAAAGGAGGAGTTGATAATCTGAACAAAGTCACAGCCACATACAGCTGCCAGCGCAAGACTGCCCGTTGGCCTTTGGTGATTTTTTACAACATTGTGGACGTGTCTGCATACAATGCTTATGTCCTGTGGACTGAAATCAACCAGCAATGGAATGCCGGCAAATTGTATCGACGTCGGCTTTTCCTGGAAGAACTCGGCAAAGCACTTGTCACTGCCAAGATGCAGACTCGAGCCAGGCCAGCTCGATCCCCAGCATCAGCAGCTATAATTGAAAAGGTCAAGCTCAGGTCACCCAACCAACATCAAGTGGAGACAGGTAAAAAGAAGAGGAAAAGATGCCAGGTCTGTCCCTCCCGAGAGGACAGTAAAACAAGTACCTCTTGTGTGAAATGTATGAATTACATCTGCAGAAAGCACACAGTAACATTCTGCCCATCATGTGGAGAACTTTGAAATTGTTGAATGTTCAAAAAATCTTAGTAAATAGCGCATGTTAAAGGTAAAGTTTAAAAGAAATGTTTTTGTGAAGAGGGAATAACTTAATCAAAATGGTTCTTAAATAAAGTGTTGGAATTAAAAATTTATTGTTTGTCACTTGACTAAATGTTTAAGTAATCTAAAATAAATTGGTTATTGGTTTAACCTGTCTTCTTGACTGTTTTGCATGCATTTACACAGTGCGGCTCAAAATGACCCGCAACATAATCAATGTATTTTTTTTAAACATAATATAAGGGTTACGACAACAAAGAAAAAAACATCTAAGACATAAAATCAAATAAACTGAACAAAGCATCTCTGACTTTTCACAACAGTAGAAAAGTCTTGCTATGTCCCATAATAACACTGGGGATGGTATTTATAATTTCCAAGTATTTCAAAAGCGCCCTATAAACGGTTAGGAAGATGAGTAACTAGGGTTGAAAATGACTGATATTTGTCTGTTCAATACAGCGGCTCATCATTTGAGATAAAATTGTATTTTAAAATCTATGGTAATGCTTTACTGTAGCAGAAGGTCCTAAGCAAAATCTAATTGAGTAGCTAGGTGTGATAATTCTCCACTAAATATACTTTTTGAGCTTCTGTTTCCCATCTGGGTATGGTTGTGGTGCAGAATCACAACTTTCATTAACGTTAGCCTGTTGGTTAAACTTACCCAGACCTGATTTCATTAGGTAACTGCATAAATTAAGGAAAAACAGGAAAATGTAAAAAAAAAAAAAAAATATTCAAAAAAATAAATTATTCGATTTTTTTTTCAAATCTGAAATAATTTATATTCATGTTTATAACAACAATTTTGTACCTGTCTTAGAGTTCTATAAGACTTCAAAAAATAGCTAGTCTACTGAGGTTCAAATATTGAACTGGATATTGATGTCCAGTTGGTGTCATGATTAGACATCGAAATAGCAGGCCTATGATGAAAAAAAGGAGAGTAAAAAGAAAATAGGTGTGGAGCAATTCTCAAACTGATTCAAACCTTAAAATAGATTCACAGAGAGCGAGTGGTCACAGACTGCTCCTGCCAACACAGGGGTATTTACACATTTTTTGTCTGCCACTATCTTAAATTGCGATACCTCTTTGAGGTCGGCTACAACACCACCATTTCCAAAGCTGAGCATCAGTAAATATCTGAATGACTATAGACAGATAGCTCTTCCATCTATTATTATAAAATGTTTTGCGAAACCGATGCCAAAGCAAATAAAATCCATCGTTCTTAGCAACTTTGACATCAACCAATTAAATTGATGCGCCTACAAAGCACATCAATCCACAGAAGATGATTTTGCCACTGACCTTCATACTGAATTACGCCACTTAGACTAGCAGCGGGCAGAGGAGAAGACGATTTAATTACAACCTCTGTTTTCAACATTGTTCTTTATATCTGGCTGGTTACCAAACTGCTAGGGCTAGGCTTTATCCTGCTTCTCGGCACGAGAATCCCACAGGGGTGTGTGCTCGATCTGCTGCTGTTCTCCCTGTATCTTCACCAATCCTACAACACAATGAAATAGTGGAGTATACAAAAGTGGTTATTGAGCGATATTGTGTAATGACGACACACACTAAAGACAAGAAATAGGTTTATAAACTGCTGCATGGACAATAACTACAAACCCAACAGTAAAAATACAAAAGCTGTCATCAATGATTTATGACGATACCATGAGGTCCACAACGCTTATGATTTTCAAAGAGAAGGAGCAGAGGTTTACCCACTTTAAATTCCATGTCAGTTCAGATCTGAAATGGACAGTCCATAAAAAAGGGCTCAACAGTGGGTCTACTTTTGTCTGCATACAGAAAAAGAAAAACCTGTCTGCAGAGCTGCTTAGAATTTCTTTGACCTGTGTTCTAGTAAAATGGTTTTAACATGATTATCCGGTATGCAATCTGCACATAAGATGACTGAAAGATGCCCATTGTCAGTTATGAAAACACAAAGAAAAATAACTGAACTCCCGCTGTGCTCTTAGGAGGATATTTTCCGGACTTGTTTCCTCTGCAGGGCCCACGGCATCCTGGCAGACTCCACCCATCAATGCGAGCACCTGTTTTTCTCTTACCATCTGAGAGACTTTGAACTTTGACACAGCCAAACGCGATGGAACAGAAAAACGCTGCAAACTTCAAAACACAACTAATGCAAAAGAAAAACATTACAGAAGAAATTTTGCTTCAATCACAGAAAATAGAAGCAAAATGGAAAATTCTGTAAATACATAAAAAAACAGCAAGTTAAAAAAAGGCTTCAATTTCATGCTATAAAAATGGGAAAATCCAAAAAGAGAGAGGGGGATCAGAATTAATATATACAACCAAATAAAATTACTGTAAATCATTCAGATGCTATTAAATGTTACTTGTACACATAATCTGGAGGTAATCCCTCTTTCCAAGGTTCCCTATTTAGTCTCAGATTATTGAAAACAGTTGCATGTAATGTTTTACACTCTTAACTTGTGTCTTAATAGTGTGTTTTCAGATTTTTTTCACAAGTAGCACATGACTGTTATATAAACATTTCTGAGACACTAGATCCAGCAAGTATCCAACTTTCTTATGGCATTGTCTGATCAAAAATTCTGCCTCGAGGTGTTTGTTTTTTATTCCATGTGAAAAAAGAAATTACATTGTGTTTGGACTGGAGAAAGAACCCTTTAAAACAGGCATGAGCAAACTACAGCCTGCGGGCCGTATACAGCCCCTCGAGTTTTTTAATCCAGCCCGCCAACCTTGTCTAATTAAAAAATATTATCAAATCCCATTACAATGTACCAACATTTTAATTTCAGACCAAGTTGCAGTTGTGATGCAACTTGCAGACACAAAAACATGCAGATATAAATAAATATACATAAACAGTTTATATTTACCAACTTTGTAAATCAAGTGCTTAACTTTTTTACCTCGTTTTTGTGTGTGTGTGTGCGTTCTTGGATATGCAGCTGAGCGACTATATATATATATATATATATATATATATATATATATATATATATATATATATATATATATATATAGATAGATAGATAGATAGATAGATAGATAGATAGATATTTGCACATCAGATTTTAAAGGATTGTATAGGATTTATAGGGATTTTAGTGGATATCCTGGATTTCATTGGACTATCCTATCATATTTCTTTTAAGACATGTTGATCACAGCCCAGTATGTAAATGTGATGTGTGATTTTATTAATCCTTTTATTAATTTTTATAGGCAGTCAGGCCCTCTTATGTGTCCTGCTATATTTTGACCCATGGAGCCTCAAGCACTTTGAGCAGTCTTTATGGCTTTGGGTGTGTTTTTACATAGTTTACGCGGGTATGTATGTGCCTTAAACCTCTGCAAAACAAACTTTGCTACGAGTATAAATAAAATAACCTTGAATCTTATTTTAATCTCTTGACTTCCATTCATTTTCTACCCTTTCTATGGTCTAACCCTGACCCTAACCATACAACTAGCCTAAAATAAGAGGTGTTTAGTAACCAGTTACATTTACCCAGTTACATTTACTTGAGTAACTTTTTGAACAAAATATACTTCTGGGAGTAGTTTTAATGCACCATACTTCTTACTTTTACTTGAGTAAATGTTATAAAGAAGTATCGCTACTCTTACTTGAGAAAAAAATGTCTGGATACTCTATCCACTGTGAGTAACTTTACTGAATAAAGAACAAACTTGTTTCAACCAAAAATGCACCAGAGAGACACACTGCTTGGTTTGTTTTACCCGATCTACAACACCGACGGGGCGGGGAAGGCGCGTTCGGCTCAGCTCTTCTACTACGTCAGGACAGCTGCAGGACTGGGTAAATACCTCTTGCTGCGTTAAACTTTTTTACTCCATCATGATACATTGAAATCAGGGACATTTCTGGGGACAAGTCATCCAAAACGGGGATTCAGGGACGTCTGGTCACCCTTGCTTCCTCGCTGCGAGCCGCCATTGGTGTCTGAATCCAGTCGCTTTTGTTATCTGTTACATCTAAAAAAATCCCGCCCAGCGATCCTGATTGGCTCGTCTATTTTATGGGGGTATTGAAATCCCTCCCAATGGAGCGATTCCAGACGGATGTGTGGAGCCATGTGGAGCTCTGCGGAACTACATCCATCTGGCGAGAGTCAGGTTAACTTTTTACTTTGACTTGAGTAAAAATATGTTGAAGTAGTGCTACTTTTACTTACTGTTACTTGAGTAAAATCTCTGGCTACTCTACCCACCTTTGTCTAAATGTAATTGATACCTTAGACCTTAACCTAACCCCTAGCCAAAAAAGTGAGGACCTAAAAAGACTCCTGCATCAAAGTCCTCATCTTGGTGGTAAAATATGAAAAAGATGTTCTCAATCAGCTGCAAATACACACACACAAACACACACACACGCACACACACACACACACACACACACACACACACACACACACACACACACACACGCATACGTACAGACAAATACGTGTCTAAAAGTATACACACACACATACAGCCATTCATAAATTAGCAAAATAATCAGACACACTCATTATCCTTCTATATTTTGAAAATGATGGCTTTACATCCCTTCCTAAACTGCTTCAAACTGTTCCACATTCTTACTCCACAGAAAGAAATACAAAAGCTTTAATTAGTTGTATGATTGTATACAATCATACAACTTGATTGTATATGATTGTATGATAAATCGTTAAACTAACACCCTCTCCCTTTTAGCAAATCATTGTTTGAATATTATCTGTTAATAATTATTTTTTTGCTTTGAATTTTATTAGTACTATTTGTTTCTCCAAAAGATCAGTACATTTGAATAATTTTGATGGCAAAAATAATGAATTGTGTGGTCCCTATACCCAGCTCCATCAATGATATGTACCGTTTATTTTGCAGGATGTATTTTGGTTGTATTACAATTTTAGAATTATTGCTCCAAGCCACACACAGTTATTGAAATAAGGAAGAAATATCAAACTGTATAGAATAAGTATTATTTTAAAAACAAAAGATAAGAATTCCATCTGAAGAAAAAAGATGAAATAAAAGGAAAATATTCAGATGAACAACACATGAATTAAAAACCAAATATAATTTGCTGCAGAAAGCTGAGGAGCTTAATACATTTTCCAAGGACATTTTGAGAGATGTGTCAAATTGATGCTTAACCATTTTAACGCCTCTCCGTTCTTCGTGGCAATCAAAATAACTTGGGTCTGTTTTTTCTTTGCTGTTTTTTGATGAAAGCACCCATAGAAACACAAATGATCTCTTAACAACAGTCCCATCCCAAGAATGTTATCTGCGCTTTTTTGAGTAACAAACAAAATCAATTTGTTGTGTATAAAAATAGTATACAAGCCTCTGTCTGTCTGACTCAAATCTTTTGCAGTCTCTGCCTTCTTTTCTTCCTGGATTGTTCTTTATTTATCTGCATCCATCATCAAATAAATAAATTTTGTATATAGGCCAAAATGTTTCATTTGATCTCATCTGAGCGTCTTTTCTCATATAATTCTGTTGTCCCCCATAGTTGTAAATTTCAGAGGGGGCATTTTGTTCTTTTCTTTCAACTATGGTTTTCTTCTTGCCAATCTTCTTCTGTGCAGTTCAGCTGTGTGGCATTATGGGACATCTTCAATATCAGTTTGAAGCAGGAGAAAGTACCAGACCCGTGGAAGACCTGTGTGGTACCTGTAGCAGTCCCTCAGACCAAAGAAGAAACGGAGAGCCTCGACGGGTGTAGTTGTTTTCATTTACTGGATTCATACCCAATTTACACCGTAAAAACTAAACAAACACAAACATAAAATACATCTGCTTAGATGCCTTTCTTTGACACAAAATATAAAAACATTACATAAAGTAGTGTGCTGGTGAAGATTCTCAGTCATCCAGGTCATGGTCATTCCAAAAAAAGTAAAAAACAAAGCAACTGGACTTGTTTTCCGTAGTTGAAGACGTTTCGCTTCCTCTCCAGGAAGCTTTCTCAATTCAAAAAGTCTGGAGTAATGTGGAGTGCCAAGCTTTATACTACTGCCAAACAAAGGCCTTGTAATGGCTTAGATAACATGCAAATTCAACCAAAACAGGTCCACCCCTTAGTAGTGGGCAGTCGTTAAAATCATTAAGACAGCAGATTGAACCGAAACTGGTCCACTCCTCTGTAACGAGGAGTCATTAGGGTTGTTATTGGCCTGGCTTAAAGGAACAATGTTTTGATCCCCCGTATGGGGGTGAGAATTGAGGTGATGATTGGCCGGAATTAATCCTATAGCTGGTATACGTCCTCCGCGACGCCCGTATCGGACTCTGCTCCGCCGGGGTCGTCCTCCGCGACCCCCGCCACAGGTTCTGCCACGCTGGGGTCAGCCGCCAGATGCTTCTCTTGGTTGGCCACCCAAACTGTTTTTTTGGGTATGGACTCTGGCCCTCCGCCATGAGCCTCCCTCCGCCCGCCCTGTTTGGGTTGTTTCGTGTTTGGACTCTTGCCCTCCGTCCGGTGCCCCCTCCCACCCAACCGGGTCGGGGGATTATTGTTTTGGTTTGGGCGTCTGGTATCCGCCCTTAAGGGGGGGTTATGTCACGATCCCTAGGCATTTGTGATTATTTATGTTTGAGTTTTATCCTTGGGATCGTGCATTTGTTCTGTTATTGTGTTTACATTCATTGATTGTTTCTCACGTCTCTTCTTAAGTTGCCTTCCAGCTGTTCTGTTACCTTTGATTATCCCACACCTGTGTCCTGTTTAGTTCAATTATCTCCGGTGTATTTAAGTTCTAGGTTTCTGTTCAGTCTTTGCTGGATCCTTAGTCGTTATCACCCAAGTCTGTCAGATCTCTCTTGTTGGGTTTCAGTCCCAGTTTGTGATCTATGATGTTTGTTAACTACCTGTTGAGTTTCTGGATTAAATCTCTACCCTGCCTACCGATGCTTCCTCGCCGCTTCTTCTGCGCCGTTGGTCCTCAACCTAACCCCCAAATCAGGACACAAGTCATACATGATTTCCAGCTTAACAACAAACATTAAGTAGTATACAAACAAAATGCAGTTAACATTAACCAACTTTGCTGTAATGCATCTAACATGAGAGCAATGAATCTGTTAGTGACTTTCTAAAAGAACTACAAGTTTTTGAATAGGTCGCTCAACCACACGAGGTTTGTGTGTTGTGTCCCACTTCATTGTTGGATTTCGATTGCTAACCTGAAGCTTGACTCTGCGCACAAAACCATCCTCTCCTTCTGGAGCTTCAACAACCCGACCCACTTGCCATTGGCCTCTGGGAAGCATGTCTTCCTTGATGATGACAATGTCATTGACCTTAAGATTTCGACGTGGCTGGTGCCATTTCTGTCTTGTTGATATGTTTAGAAGGTACTCCATTTTCCACCTACTCCAAAACTGTTGTTGATATATTGAACTCTGCACCACCTTTTTCTTGCATATAAGTCCTCCTTCACAAACTGTCCAGGGGGAGGCAGAGCAACCTTTGATTTCATTAAAATTAGATGGCTAGGAGTTAGAGGTTCAGGTGATTTGGGGTCATTAACTCCTTCAACACTGAGGGGTCGACCATTGATGATAGACATTGCCTCATAAAATAGCGTTCTTAGAGAAGCATCATCCAGCCTGCCTTGTGATTGAGCAATGGTGGCATTGAGAACGTTGCGTATGGTTCGAATCTGCCGTTCCCACACACCTCCGGCATGGCTAGCAGATGGGGCGTTAAATACAAATTCACATTGTTTATCTGCAAAAAACGCCTCCAGAGAATTGGTATCACATTCTTTGAGGGCCTCCTTCAACTCATTTTTGGCCCCGATGAAATTTGTGCCTTGATCACAGTACAGCTTACTGACACTTCCTCTGAAGCTGATGAAGCATCTAAGGGCGTTAATGAAACAGTCTGTAGAGAGGTTCTCTAACATTTCAATGTGGACTGCACGTGAAGAGAGGCAGGTAAAGAGGAGTCCATACCTTTTATGCTCTTTACGGCCTTGTCTGATGATGAAAGGTCCAAAACAGTCCATTCCACAGTACATGAAAGGATCTGAGATTTCGACTTTCCTTTGTTAGTTCTGACATACGTTGTTCCTCTGTGGGCCGACGAAGTTTTCGACACTGCACGCATTTGCTTATTAGCTTTGCAACTTGTTTGCTCCCACCAATCACCCAAAACCCGTTTGCTCTGATTTCCTAAAGTGTCTGGCTTCTGCCTTGATGACAAATCTTTGCATGAAAGTGAGATATGATCAATGCTGTAATATGATGGTCTTTTGGGACGATAATCGGGTATTTCAGTTCCTGACAAAGCATTGAGTTTTTTAGTCTTCCACCAACTCTGAGAAGTCCATGATCTAGAATGGGATCCAGCAGGAAAAGAGGGCTAGAGCTTGGAAGGCTTTCATTCGTGTTCAACACCCTTAGCTCTTGAGGAAAGGCTTGCTGCTGGAGGAGTTTTATTACTATATCAGCTGCTCTTTTGCGTTCATCCACTGTAATAACATTGCCATGTTCGGTTTTGTTTGTCAGTCTTTTTATTCTCGCCACCACTTTGAGGAGCATTGACCAGCTCGAAAACCTTTCAAAGCAACTGAGGATAATGTCTTCTTCGCTTGTTTGAGTTGTAAAGGTTTTGACTACTTTAACTTCAGGATCTCCCACCAGCACCTCAGCTGATTGGGTGGTTGAGTAGGAAATCTCTTGTTCCCACAGACACTTTGGGCCCGACAACCAGCTAGTTGTCATGATCTCTGATGCACTAAGGCCTCTAGAAGCATGGTCTGCTGGATTCTGAGCTGTGTCAATGTAGTGCCACTGTTTAGGATCTGTAATCTGCCTAATCAGCTGGACGTGGTTCGCAACAAAGACATGAAATCTTCGTGCCTCGTTGTTGATATATGCTTAAACAACTTGGGAGTTGGTCCAAAAGAACTCCTCATCAATGCACATCTCAAGCTCTGATTTTAGCACTACACTCATTTTAGCAGAGGTGACTGCAGCTGAGAGTTCTAGTCATGGGATGCTTGTAACTTTGGTAGGTGCGACTCTAGCTTTAGCCATAACCAGACTACAGTGCACTTTGTTGTCATCGCTTTTGAACCTAATGTAGGAGCATGCCCCATAGCCAATGCTACTGGCATCAGAAAAGTGATGCAATTCCACTTTAATGATGTCCTTTAGTTCTGGTGGATGGTAACATCTGGGTACTTCGACTGACTTGAGCTTTTCCAAACTATTTTTCCAGTCCTCCCACCGTGAGCAGCAGATTTTTAGGAATGGGATCATCCCATCCTATGCCTCTACAGCAGAGCTCCTGTACTATACTTTTACCACTTAAGGAAAAAGGAGCTACAAACCCTAGTGGGTCATAAAGAGATGAAATCACAGACAATATACTCCGACGAGTAGGAGGCTAACTCTTTGTGTTTACATTAAACTTGAAAGTCTCAGTTTTGATTTACCACTGGATTCCAAGCACATGACCTTCACAGATAGTATCAGGTTTGAGGTTGAGTAACTCTGTTGTGGTTGCTCTTTCTGAGGGTGCAAGATGAGACAAGGTGTCACTTTGGTTGGAATTGAATTTGTGCAGATGTAAACCTCCACGTTTGCAAAGGGCTTGTGTTTCTGTGATGAGCTCTTGAGCTTCTTTGACTGATGGGACACTTGTCAACCCAACATCTACGTAAAAGTTCTTTTCCACAAAGTCTGAGGCCTTTGGGTAGTCTAATCTGTTCTGCTGTGCTAGGTACTTAAGGCCAAAATTGGCACATCTGGGGGAGGATCCAGCACCAAACAAATGTACAGCCATCCTCTACTCTTTGGGCTCTGTGTCTAATTGTCCATCTGGCCACCATAGAAATTGTAAGTAGTTACGCATTTCCGGACAAACAAAGAACTGATGAAACATTCTTTCAATGTCACTGGTGATTGCCACATTCTCTTTTCGGAAACGACAGAGCACTCCCACCAACAAGTTAATCATATCAGGTCCCGTGAGAAGAATATCGTTCAGTGAGACGCCAAGAAACTTGGCAGAACAGTCAAAGACTACTCTTTAAACTTTGTTGGCTTCTTAGGGTGGTACACCCAATGATGTGGGATGTACCATACAGTCTCGTCAGTCACAGGAGGGGCTAGTTCTGCATCACCACTGCTGAAAATGTCTCTCATAAAGGCACTGTAATACTCATGATACTGTTTGTCAGTTTTTAGCCTTTTCTTTAGGTGGTGCAGTCGAACTGTAGCTAGCCTCTTATTGTTGGGAAGGGCTGGTGGCTTATTATCCCTGAAGGGAAGGGGCATCTGATAATGTCCATCATCTCTTTGCTTTATTGTGTCACTGAGGAGCTGTAAAAAATAGACATCCTCCTGAGATACGTACTTATCCTCATAGTTTCTCTCGTTAAAGTCTGACTCTAAGACTTTTAGCACATCAGCTGTCGTGGGTGTGGGCATTTCTTTAACTTTGATTCGATGCACATAACTCTGATTTCCCTCTCTGTCTAAGTGGGGATTGCCAGACCCAATGATACTCCAACCAAGTATGGTTCTTTGTGCGAAAGGCTCAGTTAGTTGTCCTCTAACAACTTCTAGGGGAGCTAGTGCTGATGGACAGTCATAGCCGATTAGCAAACCCACTTCGCAATCTTGTAGTGGCTGTAACTGGTTGGCTATACCTTTAAGGTGTGGCCACTGAAGTGCAGTTTCTCTAGTGGGAATACTGGACTTGTCAACTGGGATTAAGTCACGAGAGTAGGCTTGTTTTATTTTGACATGGGTGTCAGAGTCAAAGCTATGCACCTGCATGTTGCTAGCAAGTTTACTTGCTACAACTGTGTCAACAGAGGTCATTGTGCTGAGTTTTAACTGCACTGGTTGATTGTCTACGTTTAGTTCTGAGGCCAAATCTCCTAAAATAAAGGATGAGTCACTCTGAGTGTCTAGCAGGGCATATGTGAGTATTTCTTTCTGTGGTTGGGACACAGCTGACACGAAGACTGGTACTATGCTGGATGTTGAAGATGTCTTTCTCGTGAGTAGATGGGTCATGACTTCATGCAATTCCTTATTTTCATTCTCTGCTGGGAAAACAGAGTCCTCAGTTCTCCTTTCTTCAGGCTCCTTTGCTCTTTCTATGTGCAGACAGGTGGGGTGACGTCGACCACATTTACTGCAGGAATGAAGTCTTTTGCATTCTTTTTTTATATGCCCTTTTCTCAAACATCCAAAGCAGAGATGTTTTTAATAAATTAATCTTTTCTTTTCATCACTGGTCTTAGCAGCAAAGCCAGGACACTTTATTATGCTATGCATTTCGTCTTTACAAAACAAACAAGGAGGTTTGGGTTTAAAAGTAACTGCTGCTGGCAAGGTAGACTTTCTCTGCGTAGTTGTCTGAAGCGCTTTAGCTCTTTTAATGCATCTGTCTTCTGATCTTTCATTAATCATAAATGGTGAAGCAACAGGACTACAGGCTACTTTTGCTTCTTTTTGGAGGAACTGAGTGAAGTGGGCGAAGCTAGGGTACTCTTGGGTTTTGTCTAGCTCCTCCACTACAATGTGACTCCACCTTTGTACTATCCAATCAGGCAATTTTTGGAGAAGTTTGTGATTTTCCTTACAGTCATTGAGGATTTCTAGGCCCTTTACTTGTGGAATGGCCTCTGTGCAGCTTTGGAGAAAGTCTGCAAACTCTCTTAGTGCTAAGGGGTTATTAGCAGGTATTTTGGGCCATTTTGTTAGTTTAGCTCTAAAGGCTCTTTGAACGATGAATGGGCTGCCATACCTCTCCTGTGGAACGTTCCAAATGCCCTGGTATGCCTGCTCAGAGTTACGGAAAAAATATCCCTCTACTGCCTTTCGTGCCTCACCTGCAAGATAACTCTTTAGATACAATATTTTCTCACATACGGGTAAGGGTTTGTTGCCAATTCGTGCCATGAAGGATATTTTCCAGTCAACAAACTTTAGAGGGTCACCACTAAAGATACCTGGCTCTGGTACGGGAAGTCGGTTTAAGGTAAGGGAATTGGCAAGAGCTTCAGCTAAGCTAGGTTCTTCTCGTCCTGCAATGGTGTGGTGATGGTTAAAGGACGGAGCCAGCGGATTAAGGGTGGACTGTGTTTCCCTGACAGGATCATTTAAAGCATTTTCAACGTTGTGGCAGGATGCAACATCATAGTTTTCAAGGTCATTTAACGAGCTTAGAGCTCTTACACGTGCCGCTGCTATTTTTACTTCACTTTCTGCCTTTAACTGCTGCAGTTTCATTTTTTCCTGCTCAAGCCTTGCCTTTGTTTCTACTTCTTGTTTTAACTTTGCCAACGCCTTGTTTTCCTTTAATTTCCATTCATTCTTCATTTGGTTGACTTTAGTTTGCTGTGAAAGTATTTCTTGTGTGGTCTTTACTTGTTCTATTTTAGCTGCAAATTCAGCTTCTGCCTCACGACTGCTTGTAGAATCTGTCTTTGAACGTGCAACTGAACCATCTTGGAACGATGTTTCAGTTTTTGTATCACCGAACACAGAGCCATAGTCATTTTTGTTAAGCATCACTCTTACCCTTTCCTTTTCAAGACGATCATTAAAGGGCTGATCAATATTTTCTTGTCGTTTAGCAATGATTTCACAAATGTCTGTTGTAAGCACAGCACAGGCATCCATTCTTTTTACTATTTCTGGGGTCATGTTTTGGTTGCGGCGGATGGGCTCATAATGTTGTTGTACAACCGCGTGCTTCTCTCTGATGTCATGGCTGACACTGTTTAAATTTTCAGGTGACCAGAAAGCCTTCAGTTTTGTTCTGATTTCTTTAGCTGACTCCTTCCAAGAATTATATGCTCTGTTAAATGCTCTTTCATTTTTCTTTGCATCCTGTTCATGCCTTTCTTTGCCCTTTTCAGTTAAGCGTCTTTCACGATTACTGGATCTCACCTCTTGCTGCTCCACGCTTTCGGGTTCTTCAGTGGGGCACAACATTTTGTTCCTTTTATCAGCAAAGTCTTTACAGGGTATAATACCTGAAATCTCGTGAATAACCAAGTCAGAGTTCGATATGAAGAGCAGTGATGAAGTAGCAGTTATTCTTGATAGGAGTAGTCTCTCTCGGCTGACACGTGGGTTGCACTCATCTACAGTGGGGCTAGCTTTCACTCAGCGACGAGTTTTCACTGTAGTAGTCCCTCAGACCAAAGAAGAAACGGAGAGCCTCAACGGGTGCAGTTGTTTTCATTTACTGGATTCATACCCAATTTACACCGTGAAAACTAAACAAACATAAAATACATCTGCTTAGATGCCTTTCTTTGACACAAAATATCAAAACATTACATAAAGTAGTGTGCTGGTGAAGATTCTCAGTCTCAGTAACAACTTGGATCCGGCTTATAAACAAAGAACGGACATTTACAGTACCAGTGCCTAAGATCGCACACCCAAAGGACCTCAGCTGCTACAGGCGGGTAGCACTAACATCACACCTGATGAAGACCCTCGAGAGGCTGATCCTAAACTATCTTCACCCCCTGGTGAGGTCTTCATTGGATCCACTGCAGTTTGCTTACCAGCCTGGCATTGGGGTGGATGTTCATCTTTCTCCTACACCAAGCTCTGGCCCACTTGGAAAAACCTGGAAGCACTGTGAGCCCTGGACCCAGTCCTTTGGGAGACAAAGGACTGCAAGAAAAATCACATCACTGACAATGTCTTCTACCGCATGCATGGAGCTGTTCCAGAGCTGGAGAGCTCTTTCAGTGACTGACTGCTGCTCCCTAGAAAGTTCAAAAGAGCGCTTCTGCAGGTCCTTGGTCCAAGCTGCTGCTGGACTTTATAGTCTCTGCTGCTCCCAACAAACTTAATGTGTTTACAATATGCTAATGGTTGCACAGGTTCTGATCTGATCAATAATCTTTTATCCATCCATCCATCCATCCATCCATCCATCCATCCATCCATCCATCCATCCATCCATCCATCCATCCATCCATCCATCCATCCATCCATCCATCCATTGTCTTCCCCTTTTACGGGGTCGGGTCGCGGGGGTAGCAGCTTCAGTAGGGAGGCCCAGACCTCCCTCTCCCTGGCCACTTGGGCCAGCTCCTCCGGGGAGATCCCAAGACGTTCCCAGGCCAGCCGGGAGACATAGTCCCTCCAGCGTGTCCTGGGTCTCCCTCTGGGCCTCCTCCCGGTGGGACGTGCCCGGGACACCTCACCAGGGAGGCGTCCAGGAGGCATCCTAACCAGATGCCCGAGCCACCTCAACTGGCTCCTCTCGACGTGGAGGAGCAGTGGCTGTACTCTGAGTTCTCCCCGGATGACTGAGCTCCTTACCCTATCTCTAAGGGAGAGCCCAGACACACTACGGAGAAAACTCATTTCGGCCGCTTGTATCCGGGATCTCGTTCTTTCGGTCACGACCCAAAGCTCATGACCATAGATGAGGTTAGGAACGTAGATCGACTGGTAAATCGAGAGTTTCGCCTTTTGGCTCAGCTCTCTCTTCACCACAACGGATCGGTACAGCGCCCGCTTCACAGCAGACGCCGCACCAATCCGCCTGTCGATCTCCCGCTCCATCTTCCCCTCATTCGTGAACAAGACCCCAAGATACTTGAACTCCTCCACTAGGGGCAGGACATCCTCCCCAACCCGGAGGAGGCACTCTACCCTTTTCCGGTTCAAGACCATGGTCTCGGATTTGGAGGCACTGATTCTCATCCCGGCCGCTTCGCACTCGGCTGCGAACCGCTCCAGTGAGAGCTGTAGATCACGCCCTGATGAAGCCAATAGGACCACGTCATCTGCGAATAGCAGAGACGCAATCCTAAGGCCACCAAAATGGATCCCCTCAACACCTTGGCTGCGCTTAGAAATTCTGTCCATAAAAGTTATGAACAGAATCGGTGACAAAGGACAACCTTGGCGGAGTCCAACTCTCACTGGAAACGAGTCCGACTTACTGCCGGCAATGCGGACCAGACTCTGACACCGGTCATACTGAGACCTGACAGCCCTTATTAAACGGCCTGGTACTCCATACCCCCAGAGTACCCCCCACAAGAACCCTCGAGGGACACGGTCGAATGACTTCTCCAGATCCACAAAGCATATGTAGACTGGTTGGGCAAACTCCCATGCCCCCTCCAGGATCCTGCTGAGGGTGTAGAGCTGATCTAGTGTTCCACGGCCAGGACGAAAACCACACTGCTCTTCCTGAATCCGAGATTCGACTATCCGACGGACCCTCCTTTCCAGAACCCCGGAATAGACCTTACCAGGGTGTCACACTCTGTAGGCCGGATGCGGGCTGGGCTCTCTCTCTCTTCCTCTGCAGGGCGTGACGGGCAGGTGTTTTTCCATCCACCACTGATTGCTGCTCTTCTTAAGGAGTAGCGTTCCAGCAGGAGGGCGTCAGTTCTTACTCGCTTCCAGCGTGGTACATGACCAACCTAGAATTTTTCCTGAGTGTTTCGTCCGAGTCTAGCCTAACCCTGTTTTACTCCTTGCATCTACCCAGAACCCAGGATTTCCGAGCCACCGCACTTCCGAGTCAGATCTCCGGGAACCAACAACAGAGACTCAGGCGCTGCTCCTGCCTTGGTCCTCCTGCTGTGCTCACCTGCCTGTCCACCCTCCAACACCGCAGAACTCTGAGAGAGTTCACCAGACCTGCACCTCCTCCCGGATCCAGGACATCACCCTCCCCGGACTGGAACTCAGCCTGGAACCCAGTGAGTTCTCCACAGACTATCAGACACATCTGCTCCTGCCTCTGTTCACCAGTCTCCTCACTCTCTCTCCAGTGGAAACCAGACGGATAGACCAGCCAGAACCATTCCCGAGCCAACATCCAGTCTTTACAATAAACTTTCTTAACCGAGTACCTGTCTCCGTGGTTGCCCTCCTTCTGAGTCTCATTACATAACCATGACACAGGGAGGCTTAAGAGTGTGATTCCTCTGTAGTTGGAACACACCCTCTGGTCCCCTTTTTAAATAGGGGGACCACCATCCCAGTCTGCCAATCCAGGGGAACTGCCCCTGATGTCCACGCAATGCTGCAGAGCCGCGTTAACCAACACAGCCCCACAACATCCAGAGCCTTAAGGTACTCAGGGCGAATCTCATCCACCCCGGGGCCTTGCCACCGAGGAGCTTTTTAACAACCTCGGCGACCTCAGCACCAGAGTTGGGAGAACCCGACTCAGAGTCCTCAGGCTCTGCTTCCGCAGTGGAAGACGTGTTGGTGGGATTAAGGAGATCTTCGAGTTATTCCTCCCACCGACGCACGACGTCCCGAGTCGAGGTCGGCAGCACACCACCCCCACTATAAACAGTGTTGGTACTGCACTGCTTCCCCCTCCTGAGACGCCGGATAGTGGACCAGAATCGCTTCGAAGCCGTACGGAAGTCTTTCTCCATGGCCTCTCCGAACTCTTCCCAATAATCTTTTAAAGTCTCTCAGATGCTGAAGTCCATTTACACACTTTTTATCTTCTCTGGCAGTGTTTGTACAGTCATGCATATTGCATAGTTTTTCTCGCATTGTTCTGCAAATGCTGCTGGATTTCTTCTGTTTAACTTGTAAATTGTGTTTTTTTATGCAATTTATGCATTTTTAGCCCATATTATCAATTAATAATTGCGCAGAATTGTTTTCCTTTTCTGATAAGTTCATTCTCTTCTGCTTCACAACTTAACTTTAAGTTAGCTTTTTTATTAATCTAGTGTAACTCTGGTGTATCCTGTCTACGTGCTTTGCCACTGTCACACAATTTCCCCATTGAATAAGATATACAATAAATACAATAAAGGTATTTCTATTCTATTCTATTCTAGTCTATTCTATGACCAAATTTTTATGAAACTAATATCTTTCCTGTGAAAAGATTATCCCACCTGAGCTCTGGATTTCTGCAGCTCCTCCACTGTTGCCATGGGCCTCTTGACTAATTCTTTGAATAATCAGAAATAACTGCTCCATACGTCTCCACAACTTTCTCCCATACCTGTCTGCTATTTTCCTTGGTCTTCATGATGCTGTTTGTTCGCTAATGTTCCCTAAGTAATCTCTGAGGCCAGAAACAGGACAGCTGCATTTATTCTTTGATCAAACACACAGGTGGACTCTATTTATCAGAGATAATTTCTATAGGCTGTTGGATAAAATGGACTTGATTTTATCTACCAGCTTACAAGTGTTGTCAACTAAGAAATTGTTTTATTTAATAAGCTCATGGTAACAGTATTGGCAGTAACCTTTATCATTTTTTTTATTTCATGACATTTCTTAGCCCTTCACAGTACATCTCACTGTTTAGGTCTAAAACTAGGCACATAGAACTCCCATACCCATTGTCAATCAAATGTTGGATTCTCTCCCTGATGAGAGATTTTCCAGAGGTTTTGACACCAGCAACTAGGGGGAAACTTTTGGATATTCTTATGAAACTTCCTTTTTTTCTCTAAATTAAATATCAGCAGTTAGGCAGGAAGGCATGTGAGGGAAGAGCCCCAAGTTCCATATTTGAACATGCATGACTACAATTGCTGCTTTTAACGTCCGGATTCATTTGAGGACAGATTTCATAGAGCAGTCAGATGAGCGGCTGTGGTGGGTGTCTGGTCTTAGAGATGATGCTCTTTTTTTTTAACTTGTTTGTTATCTCATTGTGTGTACGCAAGAGAGAAGCTCTTCATTCAGGCCCATCAAAACCAGGACTAAAGAATTAAGAGCACTGAATGTCAACCAGTTCCAGTTTTTAAAGTCTTTTATTTCCCGGGGCTAAAGGGTCTGTCATGTTTCCTCTTTAAAAAAAAAAATCATAGGAAACATGACTTTGTGTACTGTAATAAACCAAACCCGCTGTTGCATAGATTCATGCAAACCAAAAACGTTGTGGCAGCACAAAATGAACCCTGCCTAAGGGAAATCATGTACAGCCATAATAACTTTGAATACAGTATTAATATGTAGCTGATGGCCCACAAAATATCTAATCTACTACAGTGGCTGAATATCAGAATCATTAATATTTTATAAAAATGCATCCCACTTTGCTATTGATGATTATGATACCTAATGAATGAAATGGTTGCCCATGATAACTCTCATTGCTGCCATTATAGATATAAAAGTCTACTAAATATGCATAATTTTACTCCTGACTGATCATACAGTGGCAATTAGGGTATTAATATGTATGTTTGTGCTATCAACAAACATATTGTCGTCAAAATCTTATTCAGATGTCTTCCATCTAGGATATCTAGATGGCCACACGATTTTACTTCACATCACATTGCTTTTATTCTGTTTTATTTTCCTATATTTTAATCATGTAAAGCACTTTGCATTGTCTTTGTACTGAAATGTGCTATGTAAATAAATTTGCCTTGCCTTGCCTTGCCTCAAGTACAATGTCTCCAAAAATAGCAAAACTATTGGGAACTACCGCTAAGCCTTGAAAGCAAAGAGTCACTATCTGTTTGGTTTTCTGAACAACCACAGATGTCAACAGCAGGACACTTATCTGAACAGTTTAAGTTCAACAAACCACATTATTAAATGATTATGTAAATACTGTAAAAGTCTAGATTGGAACTCTTTCCTTTTTAAGTAGGGTGCAAGAGGCATGACCAGGATTACATAATATCTGTGATGGTAGTACCGTATAGGTCAAAATGTGTTCACTTACTTTAGCATTTTTTATTGAGAAATATTTACTAAATGTCATAACTGTTTAAACTGGGCTCCCAGCTGACATTGATGGGTGTTAGATTTTAAGCGTTTACGTATCCCTGTTAGAATTACAGGGTTTCATGATGTAAAAACAAAATGGACCAAAAACTTACACCTTTAATTTGATGTATAACATAATCCTTTTTTGAAGCACCTTTTGATGTTATTACAGCTTGCAGTATTTTTGAGTCGGAGTCCTACAAGATGTCACAGCTTGACAAGGTTATATTTACTCAGCCTTCATTGCAAAAAAGGCTAAAAATCTGTCAATTTAGCCATTTTTGCCCCCACTTCCAACAGTAGGAAATCAAGATGTTGCCCTCCTCTTGCTGCATTGTGGTTTATGTGTTCCTTACGTGATGTGCAGTTATTTTTTGCGTCAAACATACTTTGGCAAATTTTGGCCATAATGTTAAACTTTTCTTTTACCAAACCATCCGACATGTTTCCGTTTGTTTTTTTGGAGACGGCAGATGGGGATTTGGAAAATTTAGCCAGTTTTGAATATTTTTGTCTTCAGAAAATGACTGGCTTGCCTCCCTACCCATAGCCAGACCAAATGGAGAATACAGGTGACTATCATGGCCAGTTCTTGGCAGAAATTCCAAAAGCTCCTTTGACAATGCTGTAGGCCTATCGGCAGCCTCCCTGCCTGGTTTGCTTCTTGTCCTTTTATGCACGTTGGATGGACATCCAACTCTTAACAAATTCAGTGGACACATTTTCCCCATTAGATGATGGTTGTCTTCATGGTGTCCCATGGTTTATCTAATGCCTTGGTGACTCTAGCGTACTTTTCTCCTAATGTATCTGTTGTGGTCATGGCACCCCTCTCATACTTCAGAAGCTCTCTGCAGACAATGGATTTGAAATAAAATAAAATAAGAATTCCTTTATTGTCCCGAGATGAGGAAATTTGCGTATGACAGTGGCAAACACAGACAGTTACACACAATCAGTAGCAATGAAAAAGTGGAGAAAAAAGAAAAATAGGAGATAAATGTAAATACCAGAGCAAATATTGCACAGTGTAAAATATTTAATGGTAGAAAACACTCTAATTTTATTTGCAGTATGCATGATAGTGCAACAGGCTACCGAAGTAGCTAAAGCATGTGCAAGTTTATGTTAGCATATGGGAAACAGTGTAAATGAGTCATGATTGGATCAGAACCTGTGCAACCATTAGCATGATGTAAACATTTATTTAGTCTGTTAGGAGCAGCAGAGATTATAAAGTCCAACAGTAGCAAGGATGAACGACCTGCGGCAACGCTCCGTAGAGCATCTGCTCAGTCTCTTGCTGATAGAGCTCCCCAGCTCTGCAGCAGCTCCATGCATGATGGGAGACACAGTGAGATGTGTTGAAAAAATTATTTTTTGTAAAAGCCTACTAGAACATCTGCAATTTATATTGCACTTTAATCAGAGGCACTTTAATCAGTACCAGTACAAAGCAACGAAATGTGGTTTGCATCTATCCAGAAGTGCTATACAGGATATAAATATTATTTATAAGTGTATGTATAAGTAAAAAGTAATAGTAGGGGACTATAAAATGTTGTGTATAAATATAAATATGGGAGCTATATGCACAGATTATACAGAATATACAGGAATGTTAGGAGAAGGATTATATATGTATTAGCAGGTTTATAATACAAGATAAATTATGGCAGATAAGATTTACAGAATCTATACAGATTGTATACAAATTGTGTATGTGTGTGAGGGGAACAGTCCATGGTATGTGTGTGTGTGTGAGGACAGTCCATATGTTATTATTGTATGGGGGGATGGGGGTGTTACAGTCCTTATAGTTGTGTCAGGAGGCATTCAGGAGCGTGACAGCTGTGGGAAAGAAGCTGTTCTGGTGCCTGGTGGTTCTGGTCCGTAAGCTTCTGTAACGCCTCCCAGAGGGCAGGAGGGAGAAGAGTGTGTGTGCAGGGTGAGTGGAGTCCTTGGTGATTTTCCCGGCCCTTTTCAGACACCGCTTCCTATAGATGTCCTTGATGGTAGGGAGCGGTGCCCCGGCGATGTGCTGGGCAGTTTTTACCACCCTCTGCAGCGCCTTCCGGTCGGCGACAGAACAGTTCCCGTACCAAACTGTAATACAGTTGGTGAGGATGCTCTCAATGGTGCAGCGGTAGAAGTTTGTGAGGATCTCTGAGGACAGATGGTTCTTCCTCAGGGTCCTCATGAAGAACAGGGGCTGGTGCGCCTTCTTGATGAGTTTGGAGCAGCTGGTCGTCCAGGTCAGGTCCTCGGAGATGTGGACTCCCAGGAACTTAAAGCTGTCCACACGCTCCACCGCTGTCCCCTTGATGTGGATGGGTGGGTGTAGGTCAGCGTTCCTCCTGATGTCCACGATGAGCTCCTTGGTCTTCTCGGTGTTCAGCTGCAGGTTGTTTTTGTCGCACCACTCAGCCAGACGGTCCACCTCCTCCCTGTAGGCGGCCTCATCGTTGTCTCTGATGAGGCCAATCACGGTGGTATCGTCTGCAAACTTGATGATGGCGTTAGAGCCATGGACAGGTCTTCACAAAAAAAGGGCATTTCAGAAGGGGCAGGTACCCTTTGGTGAGTCACTTTTCGTAATAAGAAAACAGCAAAAGAAACTTGATGTAAAATAACGTGAAATAATGACTGCATATGAGTCAATGTCAATGAGCAAAATGTCCAACTCCAAAGAGTGAATAGGTGTTGCGTCTGCAGTTGGCCCCGCTGAATTGGAATCAGTGTATTCACTGTCAGGCAGCTTCTTCTGAATCTCTAACCTATCCATCAAGGGTTAAAGGAAGTGGCCGGAGAAAATGGGTAGAGTGAATAGTAATTTGCAACAACACCAGCAAAGTTACACGACTTTGGGTAAACTTCCCGTAAAGTACATGTAAAGTAGTTCCTGAACCATTTGATGATGGATTTGCCATGTAGGAGACTTCACAGAGCAGGAAGATTGTCCACTTCCTTGAATGTTGCAAGACAAAGTCCAATTCAATGGCTGGAGTCTCTGAGCATTGGCAGGCTACCCAAGCTCAGAAAGCTTTTCTCATTTACGTCATATTGACAAGAATAACATGCTATTCTGCAGTCATGCGGAAAAGGCTGGGCTTTTCTGCATAAATTTTCATTTATCACAAAATGAAATAATTTAGAAAACAGTACTGAGCTAAATGTTTGCAGCAAGGATTCCTGTAAGAATTAACAGAAAGAACAGCTTTAGTTTTATACAGTTCACTAGCTGAGATGTCGATATCTTGGCACTTAATTCACTTCATGAACTAACTGATGCTGCTTTGTCAGTTCTCACTGATTCCTAACAAGTATACAAATGAGCTTTTTATGTTCATATATATGTAACAACTGTTTTCTTCTTAAGATTTTGTTTTTCTGCTTAGTAATGAGGAACAAAGCTATAAACCCAAATGTACTCAAGTGAAAAATAAAACAATTTTAAGGCATTTAACTTTTAGATTTACATGGATGTGCTTACAAAATATGATATGGCATATGTTTCTTCCATAAAAGCAGACCTTAAAGGGTTGTCCAGATTTATTTCTATGAGGTAAATCTTAGTAGAAGTTCCTCTACCTGTAGTATAAAGTCATCACATCACCTCGAGTTAATCATGAGGAAGCTAACAACTTAGTATGACACGCGCCATATTAATCTGTCTCATCACTGGATCTTGATTTGGGATTTTGTTTTTTAAATAAATAGGACACTTGGAATGTACAGTTTGATAGCATTTTCTATTCCACTGCATAGCTGGCAGTCTGATGCAAAATCCAAAAGGTTTTGCCTTTCATGGAGAGAGCTAAAGCGGGCTCACGAGTCAAAGCAGATCGGGTGGACTGATGTGCCCATCATTGCCAACCAACTTCTCATAGAAACCTCTTAAGCTCCAGCCCTAGTACTGTGGGAGGAACGGCCTCCTGAATTTGTGCTTAAAATAACATGCTTAAATCTAAGGTTCAAGGTTACTTTATTAATACCCGTAGGTAGATTTGTTTTGCAGGGGTTTAAGACACATACCCACGTGCACCATGCAAAAACATACCCAAAATCATTTGCATCAACTCAAGGCATGCTCAAAATGCTTAGAGGCTCAAAAGTTGATGATTAGCAGGAGCAGGCTGACTGGAGGAAACAAGAGTAGTGAAGCACTGGGGTGACAGGAGTTCCAACAGCAAGGCAGTAAACAGGCGTGGAGTGAGAGGAGGTTGCAGGTGGAGATTGCAGACGACCCTGCAACCAGGAACAGACTGGGGTGAGCTTATAAAGGAGAGTAGAGTCCGTGGTTGATTGCAGCCTGACAGGTGTGGCTGATCAGGGTGTAATCAGGGCTGCAGTGGAGGGAGAAGGAGCCAGGAAATGCTCAAAATGCAGCCTTCAGGCTGCATCCTGACAATGCTGAGCTGTGATCAACATTTCGTTAAAAGAAGTAAGATAGTCCAATAAAATCCATCCTATCCACTAAAATCCCTAAAAGTCCATTAAAATCTTTTAAAATCCTATGAGAGTGCCGATATCATTTCAGTAACCACAGTGGGAACAAAGCTGTTTTTTAAGATATCTGGTTCTACATTTAGGGACCAAGAACCTCCGTCTGGAGGGAAGAAGCTGGAAATCACAGTGAAGAGGATGCAAGTCATCTTTTAAAGCAGAAGAGGCTATCCGCTGTACCTACCTGATGAACAGGGAAGCAACTGATTGTTGGAATTCTCCAACAGCTTAACAATCAGCTGAAGAGAACTCCTTTCTTTCAGGGTTGCATGACCAAACCGTGACACTACAGAAAAATATAAAACCGATTCAATAAAACTTAGTCATTATGGTTCGGTGAGTGTTAAAATGGTTGAGTAGTGTTTCACAGTTCACTTCAAAATTTTATTTTTCATCTAAAATAGTCCCACGGTATTTACATGTCTTTACTCTCTCAATGTCTTGGCCTTTAATTAAAGTGTTCTTGTGAGGTTTCCTCCAAAAATCAATGATCATAGCTTTTGTCTCACCAGTGTTAAGGTGGAGGTAAGACTCCTCACACCATTGGACAAAGTCGTTGGACACAGCTGGGCCGTGGCTGCTTTTACTCTCTTTAAGAAGACTAACAATAACAGAGTAATCTCCATGATGATGAACCTGTTATCGTATTTACTCTGACACTCATTTGTGTATAGAATAAAAAGTAGAGGTGACAGTACGAGAAGAACTGAAAAGGATGGAACAAACCATATCTCCAAATCGGGTCTTGTTCTTTTTTCTTTTTGTTGTTGTTCTTTGTTTGTTTCTTTTACCTGATTAACAGAATTTTTTCCAGTAAAAACAGACCTAGCAAGCCATTGCAGAAGTTACAATAAAATGTGTTTTCTGAGAAAAATATTTACATCTGTGTCTGGATCTGAAAATAAGCCTCGTAACATTTCATTTCTTTTCCAATTTTAGGTAAATAAAGGAAAACATTTGCACCTATTAAGCTTACTGTCTCTGTCGGTGCTCAGAGAGCCATGCCACTAAACTGGGATCTGCCTTGAAAAGTTCAAGGAAGTGGGCAATTTTCCTGTAGTTCTTAAAGGTCTCTCAGATACCAGATCTATCATCATACTCATCAGGAACTCCATTTAGAGGAAGTTTACCCATTTCCTTGAACTTTGGAGAACTCGTTACAAATGACTGTTTGCATCTGATTATTCATACATACACTTCCTGCAACATTATATGGCTTAGCTTCAGATGAAGTCTTCTTATTCTACTCTTTTTCTATTGATGGAAACCTGTATACATAACATCTGCTTCTTTTATTAAGCAATATTGAATGTATTTGTCCCATGGAGAACATGGAAATAATCCTAAACCCGCTGTTCACAAGGCAGATCATGCATCAGCTATTCAACATAAGCTAGTAAATGTGTTATATAGTTGTAGACTACCCTGAACTCTACAGCAGGTCAATGAACTGTGACAGAACCAGGACAGAGTCTAAACACAACTGTGCTTCAGCCTATAGGGCAGTGGTCTCAAACTCCACTCTTCAAGGCTGTTGTCCTGACACTTTTAGGCCCAGTCCACATGTAGCCAGATATCTGGTAAATTAATACATTTTATACATAAAAACTCCATTTGAAAACTCAATTTTATCTCACTAAAAAATTATTATTCCTGAAAACTCCAGCCACTCTCATCACACTGCCCCCATGTGTCTGGCATGTTTTAAAAAAATGCTCAGCGACGTATTTGTGCAGGTTTGTGTGGATGAAATCTTTTCTGAAAGTGATCCCGCGTGTACTATATTATTTTCAAAAATGATGCCGGTGGGATTAGCTTTTATAAAAACTCAGCTACATGTGTACAAGGCCAAAAGTGCGTCTCTGCTTCAACGCACCGGACAATATGAGCTCATTAGCAGACCTCTGCGGAGCTTGACTGCCTGCTAGTGAGGCCATTTGATCCAGACGTGTCGGGCAAGGGACACATATAAAAGTTGCTGCATACTGGCCCTCGAGGATTTCAGTTTGAGACCGCTGGTTTAGGAGAAGGGAAGAACCCACAGCTAATGGGCAGAGAGTGAGCTGAAATGAGAAGGCAATCTTAAAAAACCATGTGACCGACAAACTGAATGTCTCAAACGGTTCATGCCTTGGGGCAAAGAGTTCTACATGATACTTTCAACTCTGTCAATAAACTTCTTTCATCTTCAGACAGGTCTTCTGGACTTTCAGACATTTCTCTGACTCTAGCCCACAAAGTGCAACTCAGACGTCATTCCTTCCACACTTTTTCAAGTGGTTTTAATTGTAACTGGGCTGTTAAATTTAAAGATTATACTCGGTTAACTGCTGACTGTCTCAAAGTGGGTACAGCTTGAAATGATCTATCATCTATAAAAGAACCTTGAACTTTGCAATTGTGTCTTCACAGATCTATTAGAATTTTGGACCACACTCTTAGCTTTTCCTTTTTGTCTAAAGCAATTCAGATGACCACCTGGCAACAGCATCTGACGTTTATCAGTCAAGTTTTAAATGATATCACAACAATGAATTGAATATATCTTACCATTGTTGTGTGCCATGATTTGTTTTATGAGCCCTAGTGATCAGTGTGACAGTGGACAATAAAGGTTCCAAGTCTTTCCTGAATTAGGATATCCCTTCAAGGTCAAGGTTTATGTTGAGTTTGTTCCCTCTATATGGTGTGTATTATGCTATGTTTTAAGAATGGCAATGGTTACAGATGTTGTTCAACCTTGTATGAAATTATTTTCTTGTTATACTTTACACAATAAAATCACTGTGTTGTATTTTGTTGTAAATAACAGCTATCAACAAAGGTCTGATCAGGTATAATGTCATACTATACAAGTGCACATTATTGGTTTTAATTATACTAAACTTCAAATTGGATGTTTGGATTTTCCCCATTTTACTGCGTTTATATCTGCCAAATTGTTCCCACGTTTACATTTTTTAATTTGTTGTTTCCCCTGAGGCAGCCTGTTTCAGAAGACTTTTAACTGGATTTCACTCAATGGCCAAGAATTTGTTCTTTGCTTTCCTTTATTTTAAAAGCTGGATGCTAACAAGAAAACCCAAAAAGATTCAAGAAAATGTAACCCAATAAACCAAAATCAATTAACGCAACACCAAAATTAAATACTTTTTCAACTAATAGAAATTAACCTTGAAATTAAGTATAAAATACACACATTTAAGGCACCCAAATAAAGTAATCATATTTAAAGCTCTATACGGTGATAATTTTAAACTTGGACTTTGGCAGCTTTTAAATGCACACAATCGTATTTGCACAAATGACTTTTAGTTTTAAAACCTTTTTAAAAATACGCTTTTTATCTGCACTTTTGATAAACGTGTACCACTTGCAATTTCCATTTTAAATCACCTGACCTTTACACATTATAACCTGAGCTCAATCACATGGCTTAATATGTTAGTCCTCAGCTACAAAGACACAATACAATTAAAAGCTCCTTCTTCTCATTGCTGTCCTGTGAGTAAATGCCTCCAAACCCCACTGATCATCAGCTAATCTCCTGGTACAAACAGTCTGCTGGTTCCAGGCTAGGAAACACACCCAGACCGGGGCTGCATCCAAATACCACATTGAGTAAGGACTCTTTAGCCACAGCAGAAGTGCATCAGGAGTCACAATGATAAGTGCTGTCCGAATAGTGCAGTCAGTAAGGAAGGAAGTTGGAAAAGCTACTTTAGCACTTTAGCAGAGGAACCTCGCGATCTCCCGGTCGATCAGACAGCTGCAGCTGATCCAGAACGCTGCTGCCCGCGTCCTCACTAAGACTAAGAAAGTAGAGCACATCACCCCAGTTCTAAAGTCCTTACACTGGCTCCCTGTATCTCAGAGAATAGACTTTAAAATACTTCTGTTAAATCACTGAATGGCTTAGCACCTAAATACATCACAGACTTGTTATCAGTGTATCAACCATCCAGAGCACTCAGGTCTTCTGGCTCCAGCCTACTCTGCATACCCAGAACCAGAACCAAACACGGAGAAGCAGCATTTAGTTCCTATGCTCCACTTATCTGGAACAAATTTCCAGAAAACTGTAAAAGTGCTGAAAGCCTGAGTTCTTTTAAATCAAAATTAAAAACACATTTGTTTAGGATTGCCTTTAAATGTTAATGTTGAAGCTTGTAGTCCAACTTCTCTTGTATCTTAATCTTCTGCTACTATTGCACTGCAATGTGTTTTACTCCGTAATGTTTTTCTTTCCTATATAATTTTTTTGTTCATGTACAACACTTAGAAATCGTCATGTAACAGAAAGTGCTTTAACTTGCCTTGCTGTCATAAATCCTGGACTAGCTTATTACAACTGAGTTAGGTTTATAGGCCACATTGCTCACACACACACCTTTTCAGCTCTACTCAATTTTTTTTTCTCTTTGAGATTTCTTTTTTTGTTGATGGCCACTCCAAAACTTCGACCAAATGCTTCAAATTATGCTCCATTTGAAAGAATTGTTTTAAACCACATTGCCAATGTCTTAGCTGATGTTTTAAGATTTTGCTTCAATATTTCAAGTTTTCTTTCCTCATGATGCCATCTAGTTTAAAAAAATGTCTCTCCTGCAGGAAACCAGCCCAGCAACCTCATGCTGCTACCTCTGTACTTCACAGTTGGGATGGTGTTCCGAGGCTTGCCAGCTTCCCACTTTTTCCTCAAAATGTAAAGATGGTCATTAGGGCCAAACACTTCAGTTCTAGTTTGATCAGACCACAGGACATGTCTCCCAATATTAAGTTTTTTGCCTCTAAGTGAAACTGAAACTATAATCTTGCTTTTCCTGTCAGTTTTGGGGGTGATGGCTTCTTCATTGCTGGGTGACATTTCAGTCCATGACACTCTATTATAGCTCCCTCAGCTGCCTCTTCACAAGGTCTTTTGATTTTGTTTCAGGTTTTTACAGACAGTTTGCACCAAAACACTTTTATCCTTTAAACACATAGCCCATATACCTCTTGAACAGTATGCTGGCTCTAAACTCCAATCTAGGAATCTAAAAAAAATGTGTCCTGTAAAGGTCCTAACTGTTCCTCTCAATGTCTTCACTGGTTTCTATTAATTTCTTTTGAAATTCCACCCATCCATTTTCTAACACGTCTATCCCTTGTGGGGTCGCGAGGGTTGCTGGTGTCTATCTCAGGCTGTCACTGGGTGAGAGGCGGGCTACACCCTGGACGGGTCGCCAGTCTATCACAGGGCAACACAGAGACTAACAACCATACATGCACTCACACCTAAGGACAATTTAGAGAGGCCAATTAACCTAACAGTCATGTTTTTGGATTGTGGGAGGAAGCCAGAGTACCCAGAGAGAACCCACGCATGCACAGGGAGAACATGCAGAACATGCAGAAAGACACAGGGCAAGGGTAGGACTTGAACCCAGGACCTTCGTGCTACATGGCAACAGCTTCTTTTGAAATTTTCTCTCATTTTTTGGCATTGAGCTGGAGAGAATTTAACCTGCACATGTACAGGTATTTTAAGGCAACAGATGATAATGTCATCTGGGCCTTTCCAAACTGTATATAACTGAAAAAATCTTTAAAACATCAATTCTCAAATTTTTCTGACATTTAGCTAATATAAATAATGTTGTTAATCCTGAATGACCTAAACAGAAGAAGTTTAGAGACTGATTTGATGTCAGACACCAATTGTAACAGTTTGATGCTTGTTACATCTCTTGACAACTTGAGACTAAAATCAGCGAATGGCTGCGTAATCAGACAGCCCAGGTCCAAGGTTGTAAAGTGCCTTAAGAAGAATTTCCTTGGAGGGACCAATTCTGGATTATCTCATTGTTAGCCAGGCATTATAAGATCCCAAAGCCAGTTTGCATTCTGTGCATTTAATATAAAACTTTTCATAGGTAACTAGCCAACAAGAAATTACTTGACTCCAATAGAAAACAAAATAATCCAAGGTTTATTAAATCAGTCAGTTTAGTGTTTATTCAGTTTAAATGTTTATTTAACCATCTCTTCTTCTTTGGTTTGGTTTTAATCTTCACTGGTCAACCACCATTCATAATCTAGGTCATTTTAAACATGTTACAGGAAAAGAAGCAAAAACAGTTAATTATGATAAATCAATTAAAGAATTTAAAGATTTCGTGAACTCTCTCTCACCTGGTTCTGGTCCTGAGAACCCTGAGACAACAAGGTTTCCGATCACCTATGTGGTTCATGGTTCCTGTCAGGCAACTCCGAAAAGACTTTAGGCTGAAGACTTTTCAGCGCCTTACACATGAGATTTTACGTGATGGATGGTGAACATCTGCAAAAATCATTGCGGTTAAAAACATTGAACATGCATAGATTCACTCTGGTTTGTTATCTGAAGATCATTACCCTCATCGCTGCTTGTATCAGCCTCTGCTGCACCATCGTGGCTCATGGTTAACCAGTGTTATGTTGTGACTCAAACATATAGGGCAACAGGCACTCTTGCTCTGTCAGAGCTGTATTTCTGTAGTTAAAAAGTCCATCACACTGGGTGGAAAACAAATGCTCCAAAATCCACTATGGAATCCGTTAAAAATTGCTTGTCCAGTGTAGTGTTTACTGAAGCCAAGAAAAATCCACCTGAGAGCCGAACGGAGTCAGCCCTTAGTGTTCGTTGTGATCCTGGTCACGTACCGTCTGCTGCTGCAACCCCCCATCTGTTCACCATGCACAAACACCGTTTCCTTTTGGCTTCTTAGTGTACGTTATGAAAAACTTTGGGTTTTGGCAAAGTCCTGCATTTGAAAATCCTACTTGTTTTACAATAATTGAACATTTGCAGTCAAGTGTAGCCCTGTGCAGAGCAGAAAACATTGCTGTTTTTTTACTCTAGTGTGAAAGAACCCAAAGGCAATGACTTTAATCAAGCTAATCAACGTAGTCCTAAGCATTTACTTGGTTAAAAATTAATTACGATTAAGCTTGTCCCTCCTTGATTGACATATTGAGGTTACAGCCTTATCTTAAACACTCAGGATGGTTCTTTAAATTCAAAAGCTACGTGTTAGACCAGGGTCCTTTCAAAGGTGAAGTCCAGAGACCAGGTGACGGAATAGAGATGTGCTGTGTGAACTCATAAAATTATGAATTTGATTCACTGACTGACTCTGCCCCAAACTGTCGCTTTGTGATTAAAGTCACTCAACTCTAAACAAAGTAGTGAGGCATAATGTTCACTTTTTATTTTAATATTGATATATTACTCAGAAGTATATTGCCTGTGGAAAGTTAGCTGTGCAAGAAGCACTTCTGCAGTAGAAGTGAATGTCTTCTAACAGCTGGGTCATTCCTGGGTGTGCTATCGCAGGCAGGGGGATGTTTGAGGAATACTCTAGTCCAGTTTAGCGTGTTGAGCTCCAGTGTTGTTGGACAGGCTGGAAAAATGCTGGAAAAATCCACTGTCCCATTATAGACTGCTGAGTGGGGCAAATTCCTGGTCATTTGGGCCTGTTGCTTTGCATTGATTTTGGAATCAGATTTCCTGAGTAAAACTCCAGCAGAGCTCCCAGGTGGAGAGTACATGCAACAGCCTCCTTTGCCCTTCACGTTGGTTCAGTCAACAAACAGGTATCTGTTGGATTTAAAGTAGTTTTTCAGGAAGCTCATAAAATTAGGCCCGCTGCTTGTTATGACTGAGTAGTTGCAGTCTGGTTTATCTGTCCTTGTGTTTAACTGATTCACTTTTATTAACTCGTTTGTGCAACACTCCTAACTTGGGTCTGCTTATCTGTCTCCTTGATTCTATTCCACTGACTAACTTGTGTCTCAGTGTCCATCTGATAAGAGGACAAACCGATACACAGCAGCGTCAGCTTTATCGCTAAGTAAACCTTCAAAAACACAGTTGCCTAAAAAACAACAACATTGAGGAGCAGAGCAGTCATCTGACAGAAATGTGACTGGGATGAATTTGCATGGATTTTGGGATGAAAACGAGGTAAGGATGTGGCTGAGGATATGGGGTGGGGGATGTGGCAGGGTCTGCTGAATATAAAACAACAATCCGCCCAACAGCAGTTTCCTTTGACTTCATCCTTGTTCATGTTTGGAGCCTAAAACACAGCCCTCTCATTTTTACGTCCAGCCAGAGTTAGACAAAAAAAGAGTTGCAACATTTCTCCTTTCCACACACAGAGATCACTGCTGCCAAAAATGACCATCGATAAGTCTAAAGTGGCCATTGGATTTATAGTGGCAGGCGTTCTGACGCTGATGTTTGGAATAATTTCAGCAATCATTGGGCCGTCAGTCATGAAGAACCAAGTAGAAAAGGTAAGTTACATTTTGTATCGAGTCCGGTTATATCTGTTCCATTCTATCCTTTTTTTTAAAGTTTGTTTTTAATTTAATTAAAACCTCAGCAAACCTCAGCAAACAATTCTGTATTTTGTCTTCATAAACATTTAATGTGTTTTTACATGTTTATCTGAAAACTGAATTTGTGAATCTTTAGATCAGATCTGATCCTTAATATCAGATATTTGTTGTCAGTGCATATAATACAGTAACTATTGTGTTATTGATGCTGACATTAGCATTTATTTAAAACATGCTGATTACTTGCATTTTAAAAAGAACTGGTGATTATAAAGATATCAAGCAATTTAGAAGAATGAAACTTAAAATCCTGATGTAACCAACTATAAAGCAGACTTTTAATGGCATTGACTAAAACAAGCGAAGCATGAAGAAGGTTAGGTTTAGGTTTGCAGTAGTAGGGGTCTTTCTTTAGTGCAGAAATGATCAAAAGTGGAAAAACTTAAGCGTTAAGATCCTACATGAGGTAGATGGAAGAAAAAAATTACAAAACATTTCAAGTTATGTGAAGCAGGACTATCATCCTGAATGAACAGAACATGTAGAAACGATTATAAGAAGAACAACTAAAGGCCTCCACCTTCACAAGAGTAAATGCTGTGCTTCCCAGTAATGACCCACCTTTAAGTCACCAAAGAATCCAAATGTTGTGAGCTACATGGATACTGATTTTGTTTATTTTTTTCCTCTCTACTAGCAAACAAACAATGAACAGGTGAGCACTTTTTAGCTCCATCCCAGCTAGGCACAGCTTCCAGTGTTGATTTCCAAGTACAGTTTTTTTTATTTGAAATAATCTAATGATAAACCACAATAGATCATATAGAAGCCAATGTCATTACTCTGTTTAAAAGCCCATCTGAGCAAAACCATTGATAAAATAATCTATTTTAGACTGGAAAATGTGTTTAGTTACTTTTATGCTCAGTAATTATTGCTAATTTGAATCATACTCATTCAGATTAAAAGTCTGCATTTAATTTAAAATCTGCTTATCGACAAAACACAAATAATATATTTTCTGCATAATTACAAATAAATTCGGGAGATGAGGGGGTTAAGCTATTTTTTTTTTTGCTAGTCCAGACGGAGTCAAAACTACACAAACATGTTTAAATATGTTTGTGCGCATCCTCTGTCCTTAAATTACACAATTTCGGTAGCCATCAACGAGCCTCTGGTAAAAAAAAAAAAAAAAAAAATTGCTTTAAATTCTAACTTTTGCATCCATTTCTTATTTGTAAAATCCTTTTTTTCTTGCATGTTGCTTGATCATTCTGTCCATCAAAAACAACAATTAAAACAAATGATTAAAAGGCTAGAATGGATATGACACTTTTGCCCGTGAGGACTGTATGTAATGAAAGGTCAAATGGAAACTTTCAAACCTTGAGCTAAGCCCCAACTGTTTATTCCCGTGGACATCTGAGTTGCATCTTCCCTGTCTGCTTTCACAACCCCTTATTACCGTGAAAGCCATCTCTTTACCCTGACCTTTGACACCATCTGACATGGTGATCTTATCTATTTTTTTTAATGATTAAGTTCAAAAAATCTTTTTCTATCTATTTCCATTTTACTTAATTCTGACTGATTGTCAGAATTAAATTTATTTTAATACAGGACTGTTTTAGTCCTTTTTACTTCACTGATGGTATTATTGGTGTATTATTGTATATGATTAACAAAATTATATAAGGTAAAAAGTAAATAGAATTTAAACTGCAAAAGGAGCAATCTAGTCTGTTACTTTTTCTTATTTTTGATTTCCTTCCATCGGACAAACGTACACAAAAGCTCAGCATTTGCGGGAACTACTATTCCCAGAATCCTCGGGGAAGTAGAGGCGTAACCATTAAACCATAAATATGGGGACGTGGTTTCGGGTCAGGGCAACATCGTTAATCACTTTAAGGCGAATGATCGTGCCGGTGAAACGTCAGGTTTTGGCTGAAAACGAAGCTGGCGGTCTCATGTTGAGGCGTCGTAAGGTCGTTTCCAGCGAGCTACCTTCGTGCCGTGGTGCAGCTAAATAGCGTGCAGCCAAACAAAGCTACTGTGTGCCGTAAACATAGTCCGAGCGCTGCCGAGCTGTCAGTGTCAGGATGGCTGTTAATAAATCCAAAGTCTCAGCCGGATTCATAGTGGTAGGTGTCCTGACCGTGTTTTTCGGTACCGGTCTCGTATTTGTGGGGCCAATAATCATCGATGACCAAGTAGTAAAGGTAAGGAACGTCCTTACTTTGGTAAGATATTTGCAGCCGTTATTTCTATGTGTTGATGAACCTGAAGTCAAAGTTTCAGTCTTAAATGACTTCAAGTAAGCGCGGGTGCCAATTGTACATAACAGGCGCGTGCCAACTGTACATGATAACAGGCGCGTGCAGGACTATTACCAGTTTATCTAGAGATATAAAACTCTGTTCTGCCTGAAAAATCTGGATTATTTTTATTGAAATAAATATGCTAATAACTTTGTAATGTGGTAAAACTAAGATTTTCTTTCTTGAACAGAAAATAGTGATCTGTTTTAGGTCCTCAGAGCAGCAGTCAAGCTTCCATCTCTCTGTTGCTGAAAAGGGTTAGAAAAGCTGCAAAACCAAAATTCACCAGGCTAGTGCCTTTTCACAAAGTTCACCTTCAGGGCTTACATCAGCGGATGAGAATCAAAGCTGTTTTAAATAAAGTAAGATCTTTTATTTTCTGTATGAATCCATGCATGGAATATACGTTTTTTTTCCTGTTCTAAATTATGCAATATTTGGGTATATGCTAATTCAAAATGTAGTTTAAAGAAAGCAAAGGCATCTATGAAAGTTTCTTCTGATTTTGATCAATTAAAGCAAAAATAGTTTGAAGAAGTATAATAAGTCACAGAGGAAGAGATTCTTTAATTTGTTGTGTAGAGGAGGTGAAAATTAACAAGATAATCCATATTTATGTAACAGATGTGCTCACCTGTATTCATTTATTTTCCTCCAAGAGGTGCATTAAGTCCATCCTATTTTAATTCCTAGTGTTGATGCATTTAACGTGTGAATTGGTTGTGTTGGTCCCCGGCAGTTACCGATCAGAGCCAATCAAGGGAACAATGGGCTTTTGATCTTTGGTCAGTCTCTAGATGCCAAAACCATCAACAAAATTTATCTGAGAAAACATAGTGTTTGAATGTTGTAGAAGAGGGACCCTATAAGTAAATGATTGACTATAATTTGGTTTAAAAATTACAGTAATATAATTAAAATAAAAAAACTTGCATCAAAGTTTGAGTGTTTTTGGTGTGATTAGCCTAAACAGCTAAAGTTGATGAAGTGAAACATTTATTTACAACCATTGTGGGGAAAAAACCCCACATAGGACATTTTTATATCCACTGATGACACTTCTTTTTTTCCTCTTTCTGTCATGTCAGAACACCGTGATTGATCCAAAGAATGACCTCTCCTACACCATGTGGAAGGACCTCCCTGTGCCCTTCTTCATGTCGGTCTACTTTTTTCACGTCCTCAATCCCCAGGAGATCCTGAAAGGAGAAAAGCCCATGGTGGAGCAGAGAGGACCTTATGTGTACAGGTACAAAACCCCAGCCTATGTGGCAAAAGCCTGCTGCTGCTGAAGCTGCCGGCCTGCAGCTTTGCATTTCCTTGTCACCACACTTTGTTCTCCAGCACTGCAGCTGTTTTCTAAAATGCATTTACACGTTCCAGTTTTCAATATTTAGAACTGCAAACAAAACGACCTGCATCAAAACACTCTGTAGGCCTGGGCTTCTGGCTGCTTAAAGCGAAAACATGTCCATGCTGGTTGTAGGCCAATGACTGCAAAGCAAAAGCAGTGTCAGCTTACTTCCTGCCAACCTCACTGCCAATTAGTCCTGACTGTTGCATGTAGGGCTGGACGATATAGAAAAAAAGCTTATCGATAAAAAAAAATGCATATTGATCGATATCGATAATTATTGAAAATATTTAAAACCATATTTTATGTGCAGCTCTGCCTGGACATTTTATGATATTGCTAAATGATTTAATTTTAATAAAGAACACAAACACAGAATTCCAATTAAATCTTTATTTAACCAACTTTTTTAACCATAACAGAATTTTTTTTAAAGAAAAATAACTTAAAAGACCTGAGTTATGTTATTAAATAATGACAAAGAATAAACTAAAGTGACCAGTAAAATGACCAAAATAAATATACCAAATAAATAAATAAAATAGCCTATTTAGGTGGGAATAGTACACTAGTTGCTCCTCAGGGTCCATTCTATTTCTAGTCAATTGAGAGGCTGACGCAGGGCTGAGGTCTGAGGTTGTGGCGTGGGAAGACACAGACTGCAGCTCATTTTGCACTGATTCTCTGCACTCGTTGCACAATTTAGGGAGCGCTGTCAGAAAAAACTTGCGTCCCGGAACTTTATATCGCGGATCAAGAGTGGCGAGTAATTGTTTGAAGCCAGGTTTTTCAGCTGCAGACGTATCAATCACTATGAAGCACGTTACTGCATGCGTGATATCCTTACGCCGCTTGGACGCTTTGTCATTTTATCACAAAGAAGGGAGCCCAGTTTAGCTGCTGTACCTGCTTTGTTTTGGAAGAAGTTCCATAAGATTCCTAAGAAGACCCGCAGCAGCGCGGGGCTGAAAGGGCTCGCGCTGCTGCGCGTGTGAGCGGCTTACGTGATGAAACAAGTTGGTTGCGTTACCAGACTTTGTTTTTACCAGTTCCTTGCAAGTTTTACAAATCACTGGTTTATTTCTGTCAGACTGGCGCACTAGTAAAACCCCGTTTTGGGACCGTTTCCTCCGCCGCTCCTTGCTGCGACATATTCACATGCTCTGTGTTGTGGTTTGAGAGGGCGGCGCTTTGTGACGGCGTGCCTGGGTCCGCGATTACGATTGGTCGAGAGGAAGTAGTGACTGTAGCATCAACTAATATGATAGGCTGAAAGGAAGGAAGGAAAACTGTCTCTATATCGAAGTTTTATCGACCCTATTTTTTTCTATCGCGCCACACGTCTATCAATCGATATATATTGTTATTGAATTATCGTCCAGCCCTAGTTGCATGCATGAGATTCAGTTGCTGCCGTACACCAGCAAAACATGTTTTATAATGTAATACTAAACATGAGAACTGCCATGCCTCCAGACTAAACCCTTGAATTTGAGAAGGCCACTGAGTTTTATGTTACATTTCTTTGTGCCTCTTATGGACAGGCTTTGTATTTGATTAAGCTTTGATACTTCCAAACAGTGTGGCACGATCTGTGTGTTGTGAGTTTGAAAAAAAGTGACATTTATTTTTAGAGCGTCTTTAAAAGAACCCAAAGTTGCTTGTGTGACCTAGATTTCTGCTGACAGAAGTGAGTGACTTCCTGTCATGCATGAATTGGATGATGTTTGCCAATCAGACACTTTTTTAACACGTTAAACCATGTTACACAATCTGATCATATTGTTGTTTTAAAAGACAACGGATTGAACTTAGACCACATTCATTTGAAATAAGTAAATGGATAAATATTTCCTGACATGTCAAAAGTTGTATTATTAAACTGGTGTTTCTACCATCCTACCCTCCATGTCCAGATCCATTTTCAGTTGCCTCTGGTAGCAGTCCTCATGTTTTTCCTCTAACTGCTTCATGTAAAAGACATCTCAAACAACTTTTAATGACATTGTCTTTCTGAAAGTCTTGGTAAATTAAATCAAGGGTAAAAAAAACCCGATCTTGTAACCCCAGGGGTGTCAAACTAAAGTCCTCAGTGGCCGTTCCTGCAATTTTTAGATGTGGTCCAACAAACCTGAATCAAGTGGCTTAGTTGTCTTTTCAGCGTACCATCAGACCCTATAGAGTCCTGCTAACCACCTAATTACTTGGTTCAGGAGTGTTGAAGGAGAGGCACATTTAAAGGGTGCAGGACACCAAAACTCAAGCACTGCTCTAATCCAAGCGCGTTGGGATATTGTCTCATGCAACAGCTTGTTTTCTTTTCCTCCGACCACACATAAAAACTAACACTACGGCTGAAACGTGTCTGTGCAAGAAGTGACAGATAGTTATTTTTGGGCTTGCATATTTATTTATGGTTTCTGTCTAAACCTGATTCTGTTGCCTTCAATCTGTTCTGTTTAGAGAATTCAGTAAGTCGTTTAGCTAAATAACTGTCTGACTTTTGTCGTGTCTGATATTTTGAATAAAAACATGGGCAGGAAAGATATTTGACATCAGGTGGGATTCATCGCTTGCTGCGGCCATTAACCATCAGTGCATGCTTTCCGAGCTGGGGGTCTCCTGATCAAGATTTGATTTTCGGTTCTGATACCGATCAAAGTTATTTGGGCCAAGCGACACAGAGACTCAATCCAATGTTTGCCTTTTTTTAACACGCAGATTATAAACACACATACTGAAAGGCATTAGCGTTGTTAGTGTTTCATGTAGAAGGCGGTGAAAGTCTTCCGTTGTTTTTATTACCTGCCACACCTAAATGTTTCAAATCAAATTCCTTGTGTCTGATTTTAGACTTTGTTTGATTTGGAAATAAAAAAGTTCAGAGAAATTGTAGACTTTTTCAACTTTTCCCCACTTTTTCCCTTATTTCTGAATCATGAAGGCAGGTGAGATGTGCAGCACTTTAGATGTTGTTCTGGGTTCTGCTGTGACCTCCTGAGGACGCGGCAGAACCTGGGTCATCAAAGTGTTGGGAAGTACCTTTGGTAGGCCAGTCACTGCTGGGATGGTTTATCACTGTTCCATGTTTTCTCTGTTCATAGGTAACGGCCCTCACGGGAGTTCTCTGGAGTACTGAAGCCTTAAAATGGCTTTCTAACCATTTACGGACCAATAGATGCCAGAGACTTTGTTTCTCATCTGTTGGATTTTTCTGAATAATTGCTTTTTGTGGTCTACAACAAACTATCAGACAGGTTCCCTCCAGGTGGTTTCTTGATTCTGCAGGTCTGGCAGTAATCGGGCCTGTGTTTGGGACAGTGTTTGGGTAAATTATTAGTTTAACTTGGTAAAATTAAACAGGGGGCAATTACTTTTTCCCATATGTCCAGGTTGGTACATTCCATCACAGCTGATTAATCGATTCCACCCCCCCCCCCCCCTTTCATTTTATAAAAACAAATTACGGAAATTATTTTTAAAAAAATATTTCAATTTATTTTATTTTAATTTACTTTAATGGTGCCTTATGGGAGTTGACCTGAATTCAAAGTGCAACTACATACAAGCTTTAAAACATGTTTATAAAATAAGAAGGAAAAGTTGTGTCCTTTGGCAGCCATGTTCTAAAAGGCTGTTTGCTTGGCTCCTTGTCAGAAATCATACAAATCAGCAGGTCTGTCCGCTCAAGATAAGAAACAAACTACAAGTACTTCACTTGGCTCCACCTAAAAATCCAAATCTGTCCAGTGATAACGCTGGGGGGAAAAACTCAAAGCAAAAAACCACATGTACCACCAAAAAGGCTTTGGAAGTCCTTTTCAAAGAGCTGAATTGCATCATTTTTGAGTTTTTCTTGATACTAAAGGACAGGTATAGGATACAGACAGAGCAACAAGTAGAGAAGAAACGAAATACAAAATGCTTCTTTCCGAATTTTAGTCAGTTTGTTATATATACGACCTCCAACTTCTGGTAATTCACTCTGTTTCTCTCTCAGAAGAACCTGAAGTGAAATTTCCCTGCAGTGGTTAGAAAAATCTTTCTGCAGAGCCTAGTGGTTTTTTTTTTCTTCCTTCATCCACTTTCTTAAGATGAAAAGTGAAGCAATGAAATTCTACAGCCTCCAGTTGGTTCGTCAGCAGCTGGTTGACTTCAAAACAATATGATCACTCAACACTGCAGCTCCAAGACAACATCATTTTCACACAATGGGAACCATTGTTGGGGTCAGAAAAACCGACTTACATATGGAGAGTCAGGGATCCAATTCAAGTAACTGTCCATCAGAGTTCTCGTTATTGGGATTTCAGTCAGCGTGGCTGCTGATCATTCAGATTCAGTTCCAAAAGGACTTTGTTAGCCAAACCTCTGAGGAAAAATACATTTATCCCTTCACAATTATGTATGTTTGACCATTTTTGGTTGTTTCGCGCCAGACTTTTCTATCTGCCACTGGACATGTTGTACCTGCCAGCAGTAAAAGAGGGCCAATACCACAGGGGGAGGTCATGGAGGGTGTCGACAGCATATGTCAGAAGTCAAATATGTCTCAGTTAAGCACAGCTCAATTGTCACTGGAGCTGTATTTGTTCAAGGAAATGATTAATGCTGCTCCTCAGCTTCTCCATTTATCTTGTCTGTTGTCATCTTCACCACTTCAAGGCAAATCTGTGTTCTAAATCCTCCTTAAGGCACATATTTTACTCGTCAATCTGCCTCATCATTTAAGAGGTTATATCACCTCATGGCTGGTTCTTGGGTTTCAGAAAGCAGTGTCGGAAGGAGAATATCACGTTCCACCCCAACAGCACGGTGTCCTACAGGGAATACAGAAGATACTTCTTTGAGCCCTCCATGTCTGTTGGGAACGAGTCCGATGTGGTCACCATCCCCAACATGCTGGTGCTGGTATGGGAGTGTATACTGACGTCCTTTCAGATTGACCTTGACATTTATGTTTACATTCAGAGGCTTGTTTCCTGATTCCAACCTTTGCTTGCAGGGTGCAGCGGTGATGCTGGAGGACCTGCCCTATGCCGTGCGGCTGTTGATCAGTACCACCTTCAAGACTTTCAATGAAGGCCCCTTCCTGACCAAGACAGTTGGAGAGCTGATGTGGGGCTTTGACAGTAAACTGGTCGATTTCCTCAACAAATACCTGCCCGGCATGCTGCCATCGACAGGAAAGTTTGGCCTCTTTGCCGAGGTGACTTTTTATTTTCTTCTTCATCTTTATATCTCTGTTTAAACAGACAGAAACTCTTAAGATCTATCTTTTCCTAATCTCTCCCCTAAACACTGCCGCCACACCCTAGCTGGTCCACGCAAAGTTGTACAAAGTGCAGGCAGGCGGCAATGTTCTTTTGGCAATGGGTGGCTTTGTCTTTGAATCCCAGCCATGGATTGTACTGTTATTATAGTTTTTTACTCGTTGGACTGAAATGATTAAGAAACTGGAAGACGTGAGCCTTGAGAGACCCCGTCAGGATGCTGGTTTAACCCATTTTGACACGTCCAAACTGCATTGCAAGCGTACAATTATTCATGCGCAATGCCACGAATTACACAATCTTTGTCTTTAAGTAGAGTATTATTTGATCCAGATCAGTAACAAGGAGGGCTGCCACAAATTGTAATGAACCCACAGCTGCAACCGCTGAAGTCAGGGTAGTATGCTGGTTTAGGCTTGGGCCAGTACGAGATTCTCAAGGTCTGACTACTTTGAGTAAAAATTGAATGGTTGCACAGCAGATGCAGGCTTTAAACAAAAAGAATCAAGCAAAAATGTATAAAATCATGAAATAGCTTTCATTTAAAACAGAAAAGCAACAATATTTCTATAACAGTTGTATGATATTATCTCCAATGTTTAAACTTTGATACTTAGACTTAAACAAGTGCATAAAATAAACACCTGTTATGTTTTGGAATACATTCACGTAAACCTGCTTGTTGCGCAGAATGTCATTAGAGTTTGACACTGGGAGTCTTAACAAGATGATGTTTGCAGGGTACCTAGTTTTGCTATCTACTAGCTTCATCTGCTGTCAGATGCTCAACATACATGCCAGCCGTAGTTTGGCAACTACAGTTTCAATACAGAGTTAGCTTTTTAACGTGGAGCCGGACCTTTTAGTATCAATGCCATGGCTGCAGCCAGGAGTTTTTCCAAACAGCTGAATTTGTCTTTCTTGTAATTTAGTTCAGTTCTGCCAATGTACAGCAACTGTTACCTCAACCCACTGCACAACGCAAACAGATCCAATTCATGCACAGGAACATGTAAGCCGTTAAAACGTGCAGGAGCTTTCTTTTCAGCCAGCAGGTGTGGCCGTGGCGCCACCGTGTTTCTCGAAGCTCCATGCATCCAGACAAAACTTCGGTCTCTCCAGGACGTTCTCTGGGATCTCCTTCGAAGCCTTTTAAACTGAAGGAGAATTTTAGCGATTTCCAAACTGTAACTTTTTAAAAGGTTATATCTCGATTCCCATGCTGCCTCTTGTTTTTCATTCTGATATCGTGCTCGTCATCTGTTCTTTCTAATTAGTTTAACAACTCAAACACTGGCCTGTTCACCATCCACACTGGAAGAGATGACATCAGAAAGGCCCACAAGGTCGACTCCTGGAATGGCCTGACAGAGGTGAGATGTAAATAACTCACCTTTTCATCACATTTTTTTTTTAATGATTGTGTGCTTTTCCTACCTGATTGTTTTCCCTCCATCCTAACAGCTGAGCTACTGGAGGACGCCTCAGTGTAACATGATCAATGGAACAGCCGGGCAGCTGTGGCCCCCTTTCATGACAAAAGAGAGCACTTTACCCTTCTACAGCCCAGACGCCTGCAGGTGGAATTACTTCCTCCTCATCTGCCTCGAATCTTCTGCTTACTTCCTGTGTAATTTCCTGGATTTAATTTAACTGTAATTTTAGATCTTTGGAGCTTGTTTATCAGCGGGCAGGGGAGATGAAGGGCATCCCTCTGTATCGATATGTTGCACCCAAGACCATGTTTGCCAACGGGACAGATTACGCTCCAAATGAAGGCTTCTGCCCCTGCAGGCAGTCTGGCTTGCTCAACGTCAGCAGCTGCCGCCACAGTAAGCACACATAGAGCATACCACTGCATTACACAGCTTGTTTATTTGTGTTGTCTTGACCTTTGACATTCCTGATTGTTGTCAGAACTTCCTTTATGTTTCTCGTTAAAAAGTAGGAAATGCAGTAATCCAGATATAATTCCTTATTTTTGTTTTCTTTTAATTCTAGCAGCATAGGATAGCCTAGTGATGAATTAACCTACACCTCTAGGCTAACTCATACAGACGGAAAATCTATTTTTATTTCCCTGTTGTGTCCTACAGGGGTTCCTCCTAACATAAAAATGTTGTATATTTAGTTTATTGAGAATTCTCATTTGGGTGCATACACTGATTACAAACCAAATCCTTATTTGTTTGGGGTTTTTGCAGACTGCTCTTCTAGAATATGCATATTTGCTGCAGGTTTACAGTCTTCAGAGCCTCGTGCTTTGGTGAAATAATTGCACCACTATTTGTTGATTTTCAGACTCTCCCGTCTTCATCTCTCATCCTCACTTCTTTAATGCTGATCCCGTACTGCTGGACTACGTGTTGGGCCTTAACCCCACTGAGGAAGAGCATGGCCTGTTCATTGACATTCACCCCGTGAGTGCCCACTTACACCCACACCACCCACAAGTCACCAGTTTAAAGAACTCATCAAGGCTGTACTGAAGCAGTTAAGGTTGTGGAAGAAAGGAGGCTAGAGGTTTTCATTTCCACTGTTCTGAACCATTTGAAATATTTGAGCAGGATATAAAGATACTCTAAGAGGGATTTGGGTCAAAACTTTTCAGATGTGCCTGGATTCCTATGCTTGGATACTGAGCAGCACAGAGCAACAAATGACTCGCACAAACACCTCATCACAGATGGTTCCACTTCTCCTTGTGAATAAAAACCCAAAAAGTGCTGCCAATGCAGCACTTCCAGAACACACCTATTTCTTAAAAAAGTGAAAAGATTTCGGAAAAACAAATGTTCCTGAACTTATCCAGCAGATGGCATTGCTGATTTTGTTTTTTGTTTTTTGTTGATGTTGTGTTGTTTCACATATGATGTTTAATGCTCTTGTTTACATTAGGCATGGATTCTGACGGTAAGATAACCATAGGTAAAACTATCACGGTTTCATGGTTTTATGATTAGAGCTGCAAATGTGTTATTTTGAAATGTTTGTATTTAAAAACAATAAAAAAAAGTTGTTTATTTTTAAACAATATATAAAAATACCCTGCCTCTTGCCCATTGAAATGCTGGAGATAGGCACCAGCACCCCTCGCAACCCCATGAGGGATAAAGCGAGTAAGAAAATGGATGGATGGATGGATGGATATAAAAAAATGGAAACGTTTTTAAAATGAATAATGATAATAACTGAATTCTTTCTACATACAAAATGAATCAAAAATAAATGCATTCATTAATGTGTTGTCAACTTTAATTGTCTCCTGCAGGGTATCGCTCCCCTTTAGTGTGCGCGTTCATACTTAGCATTTCTGGCACCTAACATAGTTAAGCTATATTGCTAAAACAACAAAAACATGTTTAGAACTCTAGAACAATAACAAAGTTTATAACTGATAGTATAACTATGTTTCCACTGCTATAAAAGCTAAGACAAATCAGGGTATGCTGCGCGACAGTCGTCTTTTTACTGAAGTAATGTGTCATGTTGGGAGTTTTTATAGTGTTTTAGCCAATGAAGTAGTGTTTGATGTAAAGAAGATTTTATAGAAAGGACAGAAATCCCAAGTAAAGCATATACGTAATGCGCGTTCAGCTAAAGACCTGCCCGGCTAAAGCTACGGATGCACTCGGTGCTGTAGCTTTTCATTCAAAGCTAATCAAACACACAATCCAACAACTCCAAAACATTCTCATGACCAGCACCATCCCCAAGCTGTCTGCTTGGTTTGTTTTGAGTTATTTAGTTGAATGTTGACAGTGGCATTTAATAAAACACATGACATGAAAATTCATGAGTTAAAGAAGACAGAATTAGCCAAAGGCTATTTTTCATCTGTAATCCCCTGGCCATGATGTTAAAAAAACAATAACATACAGGAATATAAGTACAACACTGATGCACAATTAGTAAGGACATGAGATTGAATTAGACAGATCCTGACACAAAGACAACAGAACTCTGCTGCTAAGAAATTAAAATAACATAATACACCACAATACAGTACAAATATACAAATACAGGACAACCAAGGTAGTTTTAGTGTTGACAGATGTATATATATCTACAAGCCATTTTTTTCAAATGTTTAATGAAGTTAATATTTGTTTGATTTCATCTGGTAATGAGTTCCATTCGCTGGCACCTCTCATAGACCAGGCCGACTGACTAAAGGTGCTCTTCCTCAGAGGAATAACACAGTCTCTTCTTACAGAGCCTCTAGTCACACGCTCACCATTGTTTTTCTGACTGATGAACTCTGAGAGAGGAGCTGGGGCTAAATGATGAGTTACTTTGTAAATCAAGCATAAATCTGCAAAGTCAGTCCAATTAAAAAAAACATGCTTATTTAATATATCACAGTGATGGTAGTGTCTTGTTTTTTTTATCCATAACCTTAATGGCATGCTTGTACAATATTTCGACTGGTTTCATTGTACTATTCGAAGCCTGTGACCAGGTGGTTGAACAATAATTAAAGTGGTTAAAAATCATTGAAAGAAAATTCATTTCTGATTGAACAAAAATTAGCTGGATTTAGCTTGACTATTTTACATATTTTGTTGACATGAACTTTAAAGTTCCACCAACACGTCTTCCATTGCGTAAGCAGAGCCTGAGGACTCTGGGTCGGGTTCTCCCATTTCTGGTGCTGAGGTTGCCGAGGTTGTTAAAAAGCTCCTCGGTGGCAAAGCCCCGGGGGTGGATGAGATTCGCCCTGAGTACCTTAAGGCTCTGGATGTTGTGGGGCTGTGTTGGTTAACGCGGCTCTGCAGCATTGCGTGGACATCGGGGGCAGTTCCCCTGGATTGGCAGACTGGGGTGGTGGTCCCCCTATTTAAAAAGGGGGACCGGAGGGTGTGTTCCAACTACAGAGGAATCACACTCTTAAGCCTCCCTGGTGAGGTCTATTCAGGGGTTCTGGAAAGGAGGGTCCGTCGGATAGTCGAATCTCGGATTCAGGAAGAGCAGTGTGGTTTTCGTACTGGCCGTGGAATACTGGACCAGCTCTACACCCTCAGCAGGATTCTGGAGGGGGCATGGGAGTTTGCCCAACCAGTCTACATGTGTTTTGTGGATCTGGAGAAGGCATTCGACCGTGTCCCCCGAGGGATCCTGTGGGGGGTACTCCGGGAGTATGGAGTACCGGGCCCTTTAATAAGGGCTGTCAGGTCTCTGTACGACCGGTGTCAGAGTCTGGTCCGCATTGCCGGCAGTAAGTCGGACTCGTTTCCAGTGAGAGTTGGACTCCGCCAAGGTTGCCCTTTGTCACCGATTCTGTTCAGAACTTTTATGGACAGAATTTCTAGGCACAGCCAAGGTGTTGAGGGGATCCGTTTTGGTGGCCTTAGGATTGCGTCTCTGCTATTCGCGGATGACGTGGTCCTATTGGCTTCATCAGGGCGTGATCTACAGCTCTCACTAGAGCGGTTCGCAGTCGAGTGCGAAGCGGCCGGGATGAAAATCAGTGCCTCCAAATCCGAGACCATGGTCTTGAACCGGAAAAGGGTAGAGTGCCTTCTCCGGGTTGGGGAGGATGTGCTGCCCCTAGTGGAGGAGTTCAAGTATCTTGGGGTCTTGTTCACGAATGAGGTGAAGATGGAGCGGGAGATCGACAGGCGGATTGGTGCGGCGTCTGCTGTGAAGCGGGCACTGTACCGATCCGTTGTGGTGAAGAGAGAGCTGAGCCAAAAGGCGAAGCTCTCGATTTACTGGTTGATCTACGTTCCTACCCTCATCTATGGTCACGAGCTTTGGGTCGTGACCGAAAGAACGAGATCCCGGATACAAGCGGCTGAAATGAGTTTTCTCCGTAGTGTGTCTGGGCTCTCCCTTAGAGATAGGGTGAGGAGCTCAGTCATCCGGGGAGGACTCAGAGTAGAGCCACTGCTCCTCCACGTCGAGAGGAGCCAGTTGAGGTGGCTCGGGCATCTGGTTAGGATGCCTCCTGGACGCCTCCCTGGTGAGGTGTTCCGGGCACGTCCCACCGGGAGGAGGCCCAGAGGGAGACCCAGGACACGCTGGAGGGACTATGTCTCCCGGCTGGCCTGGGAACGCCTTGGGATTCCTCCGGAGGAGCTGGCCCAAGTGGCCAGGGAGAGGGAGGTCTGGGCCTCCCTACTGAAGCTGCTGCCCCCGCGACCCGACCCCGGATAAGCGGAAGAAGACGGACGGACGGACGAACTTTAAAGGAAAGGCTAGAGTAGCCCCAGATATTTATATTGGCCAACAGTCAGTAGTTTTTCAACTGAAACCCATATATCAGGATCATGGGAGCTTCTGTTGGTTTTGCTGAAAAACTTACTGACTGTTTTGGAGACATTAAGTTGTAGCGAGCACTTTTGCAGCCATGTTGTGACCTGACTCATTGGTTTTGTAAGTTTGGCTGCAACAATGTCTTTGGAACGACCGTGAGCAATTAAAACTGTATCATCTGCATACATTATACATTCAACTCCAAGAGGCAAAACAGGGGGCAAATGGGGCTGTGCAGGCAGTGATAGTATTTGTTTCACTGCCTGATGCTAAACGTAGCTCGATCATTTCCAGACAGCTCTAACTTTACCTTGAACGTTTAGAAAACAGCGATGGGTGGTGCTCCCATAGATGTGCTATCACGATAGGTCTTTTTCCTCCTCTGGCCGCTACAGTCTGCAAGACTGTTCTGTACGTAAGGCAACCTTCTTCCTCCAAGCTGTTCTCGTCAGTCTTCTTTTGGTAGGCGAAGCATCCTTTCAGACGGGGGGGGAGTTTGAGACACTCGCCTCCTTTAACCATCATAGAACATGAGCTGCTATACAAAGGTGCATGGGTGCACTTTCTTTGTAATGCTGTACCATTAAAAAAAAGCAATACCACAGGAACAGTATTACAGAGATTTTTTGTGATTTTTGGGTACTCTGTGAAACCAGTAACCAGCCCATATCTGGTTTGCATATAAATATTTTATGTGTACTCATGGTCAAAAAACATTCAAAACCCAAATAGAAATTTTTAAGTATAAATTTTGTCTAAAGATAAAACCAGGCTAGCTATGGCCGGGTTCCCTAAACACTATGCCGGGGACTAGTGTTAGGTTGTGGGCCTATTGGTACCAGGCAGGTGTCAATCAATAAATGCGTGTATTAATTGAAGGATGAATCATTCTGGTCCTGGGTAATTGGCTGCTGTTGTGGTTGCTCTCAAGAATCTCCACAAAACATCAACACCCCCTCAAAATGCTGATTAGACATAAAAAGCTCTGTTGTCCTCAAGAGAAGATTTCTCTGCAAAGTCTAACCATGAAATCTTTAGATGATGCGTGAGGGATTGGTTACCTGTTATAAAGTTTTCATCCAGCTATTTTGATTTTATTTAAACAGTCTTGTGAGTTTAGAAGCTGACATTATTTCTAACTGCTGAGACCATTTTTACTAAACCCTGTGATGGACAGAATGTGTTACAATTGGTCGGCACTGAGAGCCAGAGCCGATTGGTGATGAACAGAGGAAATGAGGTTTAAAGTTAATTTTTTTTTTTTTTTTTATTGAAACATCATAGGAAAATTATTGTGATTCCATTAAGTTTTACTGTTGTATGATAACCCTGCAGGTCAAGGCATTAGAAGTTACATTGCCCTCTCACTTGACTCCATGCAGGGATTGATAAAACAGGATAGCGCTCTTGCTGTTGCGTAACTCTTCCCGTGTAAACCCCATGTATCGTATCTTTTGGCAGTGATATGGATATTGATAAGGTAATTGGAAATTGGGCTATTTGCTTCTTATTGCTGTTGTTTGTGAGGTTATAAAGAACTCTCTGTTTCCAATAAAAAGATAAAACTGCAGCTTTGGTAAGAAAGCAGCTTGTGCACAAAGATTAAAGCTCGGAAGTTGGTTTCAGTGGTTATTGAAGTCTATTTATTGTACCTCGACCTGGAGTTAAAATTAAGCGGCACAAGCTGGCTGAGTATTTGTTCTATAAGGCCTTGTGTAAGACTTTTGTCAGATTACAAACTTCAGTGTATTTATTTGGATTATCTGTGACAAATCCTAATCATCTCCCTTTACTATGTTCATTCTGAATCAAATCCAAGGCAGACAATTACATTTTAAAGTAACCTGGAAATTGAAAAACAAAATTCTGACCGGTTAAATCCCATAAAATGCAGCTGTTCTGTGAAGGTGTCAGGGGGTCATAAGAGAACGAACGGCATCACAAAGACCGAGGAATACAGCAGACAGGCCAGGGAGAAAGTTGTGGAGCAGTCTAAAATAGGGCTAGGTTCATAAACAATTCCCCAAACTTTAAACATCTCGGCGAGATCAATCCACCATTTTAAAAATGAAAAGGGCATGGCGCATCTACGAACCTGCTAAGACATGGCGACTGGAAATCTTTTGATCAGGATTTGTTTTTCCAACAGCCGGGGTTGTTGAAGCCGGCCTTTCATAGCGCGAAGCTCAAGCATTCACCAAAGAAGAAATGTAGGGGAGCTTCTGCCCTTGATGCAGCACATGCTTCATAAAGTAAGCTGTAGAAATGGTGTGTTTCTCTCTGTGTGTTGGATGATGTTGGCTTTCTGACTGCTTTCTTGTGTTGTGTACCTATATCACTGAGAGCTGGACAGCCAGCGTGTAATAGCTTACGGATCAGCAGGATCTTTAAGGTACGGTCTTCCTGGTTTGCCATTTGCGTAAAAGATTCAACATTTCCTTCACTTACTTGAAAGGAATTGCCACTGGAAGTTTCTCTAAAGATTTAGATTAAGGGAAGTTATTCTACTCCGATGGGAGTAGACCGTGCCAGCTTTTTCAACCCATCTGGAGAAAGGTCCACATATGAAAAGAATATAAACGGGATGCTCTTTTCTATCATCTTCTTAACCAAACATTTAACCCTACACCTTATATAATGGATTACGGGATGTTTCAGGAAGTTGTATAATCAGTGCAAAGTACAGAGGAAAGCTCCTCTAGCAGGACATCCATGTGTGCCTTTTCAACTCTGCTGATTGTCAATGGATTCCTGTTGTTTATCCCTAATCGTTCACCCCAACACCTCCTCCCTGATTTATATAAACCTATGAGAGCCACATGTCTGAGCGCTGAGATCTGGATTTCCCTGGCCTCGGTTCTCTGGGTCTGAGCCTGAAGTTTGTCCTGCAGTATGTCACAGTCTGTTCTGCCGACAGATGTCCAAGTCAGAACAAATGTCTTGTTTTAGTTATTTGTTTTCCAAATGTCACCAGCTTTTTCCTTGGAGTTGGAAGGAATGTCTCCCAGATTATATTAGATTTTATGTTGCTGGTTTAAACAGCGTCAAAGATCCTGGTAGAAGTTGGTCATTACATTTGAGGATTTGGCTTATTTCCTCGTTGTGGTTGACGTTGGATGATTTATACTGATTTGCTGTGTCCAGTTTTGTCCAATCATCTTTCTTTCTAAAGGTTTATGATTTGTTCAAAATGCAGCTTTGCAAAGTAATGGCCTAGCATCACTAACATCAAACTTTATGGTTGAGCGTTTTGAGGACTTTGGAGGAATTCTGAACAACTCGTTGTAAAAGTATTTCATTCAGCCTCATAGGAGGATCTTTTGCACATGAACAGCCTGTTTAGGGTCCTGTTGCAGCATTTTTTTCAGCTTTAGGTCCAGATTCTGACAAGACCAGAACCTTAATTTAGCCAGTCAGAGGTGGACCTCTTGGTATGCGTTGGATCATTGGCCTGTTGAATAATCCAGTGATTCTCAGAGTCCTCTCAGAGAGCTCCTATCTTAATCTAAAAGTTCCTACCTAGGAGTTTTAGTTTAAGAGTGAGTCAGATCACTGCTGAGAGCGACTCTGAGTAAGGAGACGACAGAAATTTTTATCTTAGAGAGGAGTTGCGGTTGACCCTGTTGCTAGGTCTGATGCTGTCTTTTAAGAGCAGTGATTGGTTGATAGTACAGGAAAAAATAAAACACAAATGAGCTCCTATCAAAGGAGAGAAACTGATTACACTGGATTAAGATGACATTTCGCAAAAGTAATTCATTGTCACACAACATCACAATGTTTGAACACACTTTATTAACATCCTCATCATTATTTTGATTTACTTATTTATTTTTAAAGCAGCCCCAGAGCAGCACAGTACCACCACAGTGTCTTACTTTTTGTATGGCATCAATTTTCTGCATTGCTGAGTGACTTTTATGACAGATGTAACAGGATTCTAACCTGACTCTTGCCAGTTGATTTTTCTGCAGAGCTCCACATCCATCTGGGATTTCTCCATTGAAGATATATTTGAGAAGGAGGGGCTTTATCAAAAATACTTGCATATGATTGGATAAACCACTTGGTCGTCATCTTTACTGACGTGCTACTTCTACCACTCACATCGAAACCAACCCATAACGCTGACGTTAGGGAAGATCAAGCTCTTGCCAAACCCGGTCAGGAGAAGGACGAAAACGTTGTTTCCACTAACAAAAGCCTTCAATGCCATTCTCTGGTCTTCTTTTGAAGAATTAATATTCTTTAGATTGGACAACACTGATGAAACAGCAACATCAATGTTACCGCTTGTTACAACAATGGCTGGGCGCCTCCATTTTTTGTCTGAATCCAAACAGTCACTTTTTCTGATACGTCACATCTACGAAAATCCTGCCCGGCGATCCTGATTGGCTCATTCATTTTAAACCTAACCCCTAGCCCCGAATAAAAGTGAGAACGACAAAAGGTCCTCACTTCACGTCAAAGTCCTCACTTTACTAGCAAAATGAGTAAAAAGTGTTCTCGCTCAGAAGCAAGTAGAAGAACACACACACACACACACACACACCTAAGGGCGATTCAGAGAAACCAGTTCTCCCAACATGCATGTTCTTGGACTATGGGAGGAAGTGTGTGCTGAAAGCCACCATCCCTACCAAGACAACCCACGTCCGACACCGTTTGAAAAGCTTGCTGTGACACCGAAGATAAACCATGTGAAGCCTGAGACGTTGGAGGACCACTAGGAAGATTTACAGCAGTCAACAAGTGTTTTACACTTGTGAATAGACAACCATGTTTTCCTCTTTTGTAAAAACATTTTGTAAATATACATATTTACAAAAAGCTTTTACTTTTATTTCCAGTTCTTAAACATTTAAACTTCAAATGTGTGCAAAGTGGGGCAGAAGTCAAACTCCTTGTTGGTGTGCACAAACGAATAAAGCAGATTCTGATTTCTCCCCACACTAAATGATGAACTCCAGTTCTTTGATAATAGATTTCCCAGTTTGATGGACACCAAGAGTTTCTTCTCTAAGGTCACTGCTGACGTCTTTTCCCCCTTCACAACATGTTCACACACACCAGAACGTCTCAAAACAGCATGGTGTAAAAATGTTTACCTTTTCCGCATCCTGGTTTGGTAATAAGGATTTCCTCCTTTTCTTTACCTTCTTCATTGTTTGATCGGGCAAATGTATTGTTCATTTCTGTTTATTTCCCAGTCACTGATAATTAAAATTGCACATGGATTTTAGTCCCCCCAGTGAGAGTTCAGTTTTTTGTTTTTTTGTTTTTTGTTTCCAGCTCACAGGTGTCCCTCTGAATGTGTCGATCCGCCTGCAGCTTAACCTCTACATGAAGAGAGTATCAGGAATTACGTAAGGCTTGTCATCCACCATTAACTTTGTCATCCATTGTTTATTTCTGTTTTATCTTCGTTTTAAATGAAGGTCTTGTGAATACCTGCTTCCTTTGCAGGGGTGTTTTGAACTTTTCTGTTCTTGACCCTCTAGAGAAACTGGCAAGATTTCTGAGGTGGTGATGCCCATGCTGTGGTTTGAGGAGGTAAGCTAACAATGCTGTACACCTTAAAAGGCGAATGCATACTGTGCCTTCTAAAAGTATAGATATTCCTTGAAATTTTTAATATTTAGTCACAATGCAACCAAAAACTTCAATGTTTTTTTCTGGGATTTTACAGTTATGCACAAAATGGTACAGAGTTGTGAGTCACAAGATAAATAATGCATAGTTTCTTTTTTTGCCAATTAAAAACAATTGAAGTGTTGTGTGTATTTCTGATCAGCTCCCTTTACTCTGATATCTCTAAATAAATAAATTTCCCCTAAGCAGCAAACTAATGGATAGAGTCCACCTGTGAGTAATGTAAATAGAGCACACAATTATACAGTGGTCCCTGTCTAAATGTTAATAAAACTTAGACCTGAATATTTAAGAAACTCAAGTTGTGGTGTTGGCTGTTTTAGGAGAATATCTATGTTTGCATATTTATTGTGCTTAATTATTATGCAACTAAATGACAGATGAAAAATTTCCCACCTCACTTTTTTTTACCTGTTAAAGTGAGAATAATAAACACGCGCCTCAAAATGTTCAGATACATTTTGACCTGCATAAAAACACCACAAACCGATATAGCCTCCATGCTTGTCAATAACATTCACAAGCCTTCCATAGATTTGTTGATTTGTTTCCTGTTTCTTGATTTGCTGATGAATCAACGATTATATGTAACAACAACCAGAGCCTCGCACTCTCTTCAAGACCTTGACTGTTTTCCTTCCCTGTAAATCTTCCAAAAAAGAAGATGTTCTTAATAGAGTTTAGGTCAAGATATGAAAGGAGCCATGTTGGTTCATCTTTGAGGCCTTTACAGGCTAGCCAAGCAGTGGAGTACTTGTGCATGTGACGCGTGATATGGAGCATCGTCCTTCATAAAAGGAAGACGCAGACTCTTTCCTGTACCACTGCGTAGGGAAAGAGTCTTTAAAAAACAATGCTGGGCTTGAGAGATTATTTTGAGTTGACCTTAAACGCGAAAACCAAAACCCCACCTCCACCCTGATGGTGCCTGAGTCAAAGTGGAGCTCTGCGCCCATTAATGAGTCAGTTCATAAAACAGTGGACAAATCATCGAATCTGTGATCGCTCAGCAATATCTTGGCAATTATAAAGAGTGCTGCATCCCTATGAAAGACTTTTTACAATGTTTGACTTTTAAGAGATTGTTAAATCTTTTTTTTGGCCCTTTTGGCCTAGGGAATAGAAGCTGCATGATGATTATGTACATCTTGATATATCCTTAGGCCACACCCTCCCTCGTTACACAAAACACTCAGCACCTAATATGCTTAAATGCAGCAAGGTGTTTTTAAGCACCAGTTGCCTCCGCTTTTAGCCTGTTTGCTGTTACCATGACCCCGGTTACTGAGAATTTGCACAGACAAAAACAAAATTATTCTCCAATTATATCTTTTTTTAGTAAATCGGATTTTCAATCAGAGCGCCGTGGTTAGTCTTTACCATGCACTCCTTTTCCAGGACTTGCAGCTCAGTAGAGCGCAACCCTGACAGCCAAACCCATGTGTTTTTTTTTGATTGGATTGTTACATTTGTGATTGACATGACATTGACCAATCAGCTGAGAGGAAGAAGAATCCGGTCAAAACTCACACCTGAAAGTTGAAACTCACAGCAGAGTTTTACATGTAGGTTTATCTTTATTTTTAAACAGATCTCAGCAAAAACAGTTGTAACTTGTGTAGTTATTTAAAGAAAATACAAATCTTTTTGACACACACATAAATTCTTATCCATTGATGCCCAAAGATAAAATTCTCAGACATTTTAGTTTACTATATGGAAAAATGTATTTAGAACTACACATTCTGATTTAAAAGCACAAAATATATATGCCTGGATTTGAGCCCATAGAACACAGTGATAAGAACTAAATTGTACCTAAATATGGATGAATGTTTTGTTAATATTGCCTATGCACCATGTTTTCTTTCTTTTTTTCTGATTTAATCTTTGTACTTTTCATCTAAATGAAACCATGTGGTGTAACTTTATACATTTTGCACATCAATTATCTGTCTGAGCCAAATCAAAATATAAAGACTAGAAGAAACAGTTTTTTTTCGTTTGTTTCCCCCTTGCTACCACAGAACGGGTACATTGATGGGCCGGTCCTCACTACATTTCACACAAACCTGGTTATTCTGCCAGCTGTCATGGAGTACATGCAGTATATCTTCATCGCCCTCGGCCTAGTAACCACTGTGGTGGCCATCCTGGTGTACCACAAAGTCAAGGTAGGAATTCCCCCGCAGCGGGATGCTGCCGCTGTCACTGCATGTGGCTTGCTGCTCAGTCTAGTGCATGTTTTCCCAGAAGTGGATGGGAAACGGAGCAGGAGAGACGACACTGAGGATTAGTGGGCTTAAAGGACTTAAATAAATGTATAAATAAATGTATGACATGCTGAGGATGGACGGGAAATCTTCAGCGACATTGCATATCTGTCAGTTTTAGTCATTTTCTCAGCAAGACCGCATAGAGAACTGGCACTTTTGTGGGAGTTATTGGCCATAAAGGAACATACTTCCATCACAATTGCCATTCAAAGGCATTACAGAAGACCTGTAGTCACTCCTGCTCCTCCCAGGATCACGCTTTGCCTGTTTTCAGGTTAAACCTTGAACCCTGCTTTGACTGACCTGACATGGAGAGTAAAAAGTCCAAATCTCTCCAGTGCTGCTGGCTGTTGAAACCCTGCAGCTGCTGCTGATTGAGCTTCCTGCCCATTTATCTCGTCATCGTTAACGTGTGAATAAGAGCTTATCAGTTATGGCTGAATTAGTGTTGACATGTATGCAGTACTGTTAATCAGTAAGGCCAAAGTCATCCAGCGGGTTGTGTCAGCCATGTTCTGCAGCGCTGCACTCTGACTGTGACTGGTGATAACTGAGCAGGAAACACAAGAGCCCTGATTTAATTCTTTTCTTGGTTAGTTATTGACTTGTTTATAGAAAATGTTTATAGTTGTGTAAGTAATTGGTAACGCATAGCCATGTCATCACTGACTGATCAAGAGTCATTCCAGTGACCTACTCCAGTCCACCGGTAAAGTGTCAGTCTTATCTCTGGCATCCCTCTGCGTTATGAAACGGGGTATGTGTCGTGTTGTAAAATACCATAAATCACGCGTTGAAGGTTAATAAGTAAAAGTTAGAATGTAGTTGGTGTTATATCAAGAGACTGCCCTCCTCTGTGCTTTGCAATTGTTTTGGTCCATACCATACCTGTGGCAGAAAGCCAGCATGTAAAACATAAAGGAGGTCAGCTCCAAAGAGGCTTACATTTCACTGAAATGGTTTCAAGAAACGGAAGTGTGAAAGACTTGAAGACGTCTGACAGAAGTTCTTTGCTTGTTTGCAGAGGTCTAGTAATAGAGCAGCGATTTCCACACCCTTTGAGAACCCTTGGGTTTGTACAACCGCCTCATGCAAATCATCCACCTTCAGAAATAGTTTTCCAGCTTTATAATCTTTTGCTTTTGAACTTCAATTATCAAATTACTGAGGAACTGATTTTTTTAAGATTTAAAATCCTCTTTCCAGGCCCTTGCACAAGTCTTTGATTGTCAGTTAATGTAGATTTTGTCAAAATCTCAAGATAAAAAAAAAAAAAAAAACGAGTTGAATGAAAATCAAATGTTTGTAGGGATAGGAGATATTGACTGCATCAACTTTATCACAGTATTTTCTGGTTTTAGAACATTGACTATGTGCACGATAATTAATTATTGAATCTTTTTGATTAATAATGTATCACCACAGTTGATTTAAAGTGAAATCAATCAGTTTTTCAAATAAACACAACACTGATTTATCTTCTCTAGGAACTAATTTGATTCATAATAGTTTCAAGACCAAAAGTAATAAGCACAACCAAACTGTTTTGCAGACACCATCAATTATCTCATCATTACTGTATTGTAATTGTAAATATTATGGTCAACCCTTACCTTTTAGAAAATGCCATTAGTAAATAGTTTCTTGTAATGTCCTTCCATCCTATTGGTTGTCCTTTTATGTTTGCCATTCAGGAGGTTCATATTAGAGATGTGTTGCAAAAAGCAACTGTTGCAACTAAATTTGATTATTTCTACCAGTTGTCAGCTTGTTGCCTGTAACAAATTGAAAGCAATTGTTGAGAACAATGACATTTTCATTCATGTATTGCTTGTAATTAAAGCAGTCTTTAGACCAAATGTTCAATGGAGTTAGCCCCAACTGAACGTCAGGATTACAGAGTGGAATATTTTCATGCATAACTTTTTTAGTTTGGAGGAAAAAAAGAATAATCGCACCTTTGTGGCAAGTAATAAAACCACAATTGTTGGTTAATTTTGATGCCACTGAGCTGATTGTTGACAAAACTCACATTAGTCTGGATTTATTAGTGATCCTATTCCCCCGTTGTTGTTTTGTGACACACAATCCTGCAGTAGCACTAAAAACAACAGCCCCGTGCATTATTTAAGGGTGACTTTAATGGAGCTAGAGATTTCCTTCGTCTCAGAAGAAAAACACCATTTCCTTCTTCTGAATCCCAAGCATTACTTTTATTTGTTAAAGATAAAATCTTAGTGACTGATGGGGAATTTAATTGTTTCAGATGACATTGGAGGACATTCCAGGATGTACTCTATTACGCATGTAGTTCACACTGGAGGAACCCTGAATAAAAATAAGAAGTAGGCAAGTCACCTCAGGAAGGTACAGGAACACCTAGGGATCCAAGGTTCCTGTGGATAAATCTCATAAAACAATCCTTCAAAAGAATCCATACATCATCTCCTGTTTTTATTCTTGAACAACTGTCACTAGTTGTTTCTCTTAACTTTAAAATCACCACAGCATTTTCAGAGAAATTGGTTCTCTGTGAATGCGTCGGAAATGTCTTATTCACCAAATGGAATCAGTTCATTTATTTAGTTTTTCTGTTTGTTCCTGAATGCATAAAGTTGCATCATAATTTAGTATAGACAGCTACAGAGACAAATGACTGCCAGAAGGTCCTTGATACTGATCATGTCTGCGATTTAATTAACCAATCACTCTGAATTCACTGCATGGCTAGCTCAATCACCTACCAGAAACAATTCCTGCATGGACTACGGCTAAAATAACTTCTGTCTGAATAACAACAGTGTATTTTTTTCTTTGATATCGTCTAATTGGCCCATGTGTAAGGTAATTTGATCATCTTTTAGGCGACCGGTAATGAGCAGGGTAAAGGCTCACATGGCTTTGAAACACAAGAGAAAAGTCTGAGTTATTCAGGTAGGTTCACACTCCAAGACATACATGTAACCAGCAGGGAGTGATCACTGATGATAAACTCCTGCAGAGGAACTACACGCTGCATCTGATTTGGTGTTCACTATTGTTGTCTATGTTTTCATGCGCTTGTGTGGCACTTTTACCGTGGGTAACGCTGGACCTGACCTAATCACTGGCACATTTGTTTTAGTGCTGGGCTTTCGATAGCATTCCTGTTCCTGTTGCATATAGTGAGCTTATCAGTTGTTTTCTTTTAACTATAATGAATGTGTGAAATTTCTGTGATGTGACTCTTATTTACGTCTTCCAGCTTCCTCACAGTTCTGTTTTTAAAGCCTTTTAAAAGGTTAGGAAAGGTTGTGTGGTAAATGCTGGGGCAAAAACCAAAAAAATACATTTACATACCAAATTGTCAGATAACATGCAACAAAGAGAGATTTGTAATGAATTTATCCAATAGAACCACTTTCCATCAGCTTGTGTTGACTCATTGCTTTAATAATTAATAATTACATTTGTCCCTTTTTTCTTGGAACAGAAGTTGTAAAACTTTGTAGTAGTTTAAAAAGCAGCTTTCAGAGCCTCTTATTCCTTCGCCTCCAAAGGCAGCTGAAATGGGTCATCTCAAGATTGTTAGACTTCCACGTTCCCAGTGTGATTGTGTGTTATACCAATCACAGACGCTCAAGGATTGAATAGATTTGAATCAGAATGCTGGAAGTATTCACAATATTAAAAAAATCCCTCAACCCCAGCACCAACGCACCACCCTGAATGTAGGATAGCCTTAAGAGTACTGCTTTGGGGTATAATATCATCCTGGTAATCAGTTTTATATCTTCTGATTTTCAAAGGTTGGGTTGAGTAAACCTCTTACAATAATGAAGAACTCAAAATAATGTTTTAAATCACAACATTTTGCCTTTTGACAAGGATTAAAGATTGAAATTTGCCATTTCTGAACACAAAATGTGTGTTTTAAAGCAAATGCTGAGTGTTTGCTTCACACTCACCTGCATAACGTCAAACCTAGATCACCGCACCGTCTCAGGAGCAATGCAACTGACCATGTTCCTTTTAAAATGCTCAGGAGCAATATGTCATCTGGTATTACAAAAATATACCTTAGGTCCTACAATCCAAGTGAATATTTTTACAGGGAATGCCTTGTTTTTTCCCCAACTGATTTCAGAACTTGTAAGAGTTACTCCTGCAAGGTCCGAAAGTAAAAGATTGATTGAACATGTTTACTTTTACGAAGGTGAATGTGACAAGAATCAAAATGTTGAGGTGGAGAAACCATGAAACAAAAACAAAGCTTTACTAAATAACTTTTTTTTTTATATACCATGTAAAGAAGTTGGTTAAAACTATTTTAAGACAGAATAACATCTCAGAAGTCGAAGAAGCTTTTTATTTTCATTGTATTCTTGGTGCAATGACATGTTGTCAGCGACAATTCCACGGGCAGCAACAATGTCTAAATGTTCGTTTTGAAAGTAAAAAAAATATATATACAGATAAATAACAGAAATGTACCTCTAATGCATATCATGAACCCTAAATCACTGTCTTTCTGTTCGTCTCACAGAGAAAGACATGTGAAGGAGGCACCCTTCCCAGGGAAAACACAAGCACTTCAGCTGGTGAACAAACCCCTCTGCTAGTCAAGAAACACTGATGTAATCCCCTAAAAAAGGACCCAGCTGGGATTTTGTTCTCAGACACTGGCTCAGCTGGTCAGAATATGGAACACGACTCAAAGAGCCATACTATATTGGAAAGTTTACAAAACACTGAGCCAAAGATGAGTGCTCACCTTTAAAGGTGTTTTTTTTTTTGAAGAATGAATTGTCAACCTGTGTAACAGTTTTAAATGTTCTATTTTTATCCACTGTGGTCATCTCAGCTAAACTGGAATATTTTATAGCTTTACCGCTTCATCATCAACAGTAATGGATAGAAACTGTTGTGGAGGATTATAGTCAGGTTTTAAGAGAAATGCTTTGGCTTTGACTACAAGGGAACACACTTTATTTTTAGCCAGATGTTTAGTATTTTAACCACTAATGTGCCTTTATCATGGGAATTATTTTAGTCCGGTTAATTTCCAGGATGTCGTTTGTTTGTTTTTTTGTATGCACTGAGGATTGTGAAGAGAAACGGAGCTAGTTTTTAACCCTTGCCACAGTTTTGCACATACAGATGTGACAACCAGTGAGTCGAGAAGAAAAGACACACTCCTTGTTATATACTTCTGTCTTCTGTAAAAGTTTCAAGTGTATCCTCAGGATGATGTCCAGCAGACTTTTATTGTTGAACATGTATGAATGAACAAGAACATATACGGAAAGAAATGCACTGTTTGACATCAGTTTGGACTGAAGGGCTCCGAGATCTTCAGGCTTCCTTCTCTCATCTTCAGTGGACGTTGACTTCTACTGTCTTTTTGTCCATTTGTGGGAGGATTAAATGTTAATGAAATGATCTAAAAAAGAATTTGGAGTGATTGAAACATTTCTTTGAGGTGATGTGATTGATTGCAAATGTTTCTGCAGAAAAAACAACAAATATGTTAGCAGGATTAGGTTTTAATAAAATAATTAACATAAAATATTAACGGTTTAAATTGTAGGAAAAAAACTGATCTCTAATATTAATCAGCCAGTGGGTGGACTGAAGAAAATAAAGTCTAGTTAAGTAATAAATAAAGCAAACTAACTAACTGAATCAAATAAAGCTGAATAAAACCGGAGGTATCCTCTTAATTCTCAAACGTTAGATGGGAACTTACTAACTTTCAAGTGAAATAGTTTTGGAGAGGGGAAAAAGGAAAGAAAGGATCTCAAAGTTTTTGAAAATGCTTTTAAGGAACTGGACCAGACCTTCAGGAATAGAACGGGAAAAGATGATGTTAGTCAGACAGCACTGTTTACTTTATTGGGAGCCAGTGCGTCCCTGCTCCATAGTTCTACCTTCTTTTTCCTTCTTTTGGGGGATTTACATGCATGTCCCACTGGGAGGAAACGCCAGCAAAGACCCAGAATTCGATGCAGGGACTATATATCCTATCTGGCCTCGGCCTTGAGGGTCCCCAGAATGAGATAGAGGATGTTGCTGGGAAGAGGGATGTCTGGGTTTCTCCCCTGGACCTGTTGCCCGCAGGACCCAATCTTTCTGGAATGCGGCAGGAAGCCTGTTTCAGGTGATGTTGACTAAAACACAGCAAAGGAGTCTCAACCATCGTGCTCTGCCCAGATGATCAGACTAGACGGCCAAACAGCATCTCACTTGTTCTGGTTCTTTGACATTTCTTCTGACATCTTGTCGAGGTGTCTGACTTTTATGTCCCCCTGACTTCATGGCATGTCCTGCTACATCTATGGTCTTTGACGTTTATTTCAGCAGACACTCCACAGGATGTGTTGTTGCACTAACTTTATCACGCAAGGAGATAATCCCACACACACTTATCAGGAATATAAAAGTTGTTACTCTCAGCAAACCTCATGAAATAAATACCTTCCATAACAAATATTGTAACCATATTGCGATTGAAAGACATTCTAAGAATTAAAGTAAACTCATTTGAAAGTTTGACAATAATTACTGTATAATAAGCAGCTATACATTATTGAGAGAGAATAGTTTACCTGTCTAGCTTCCAAGTTAAAAGGGAAAAGGGGGAGCAAAGAGTGTTCTCTGTTACTGAAACAAGACTCCAGTAGCTTTCTTCATCAATTCAAGACCAAAAGCTGCACATATCAATATGACAAACTGTCTAAACTGGAATTAGAGCTACGAGTGTGACCTGGGGAGAAAAGGGTCGATGAAAGTGTTACATCTGACCGTAGCCAAAATGCCACAGTTTTATAGATCCTGGAGGGGACTTGATAGTATGTAGCATAAATTCCCACCTATGCAGACGTGGACATTTTCCTTCTGAGATTAGATAGATTGCCAGGAACTGACTTTCCCCTCACATTGGCCCAGTTTACATGTGAGTTCTAATTATGTTTAAATGCATTTTAGCATCGACCAGTTTGTAAATTGAACTCCAAAATGTAGAACCTTTGACAAAGATTTAGCAGGAGGTTTATTGAAAGTAACGTTTCAAATGTTTAAGACCCTGCCCCCCAGGAAAACCACAAAACAGAACTAAAGGTGGCAGCCATGATTGCTGCCAGGTTTAGAAATGTGTTTGGACGTGCTTCATGGTGGGAACGTTGCTCCATGTGGTGAAGACGGCAAATGTCTTCACCACATGGTCACCGTGTCGTCACCGCGGTCTGGAACTGATGTCCTCACTTCTCTCACTGTTGCTCTTCAGAGTATTGGGCTGCAGTCAGCATGACTCAGGGACTTAATTCAGGCTGGAGAGCTGTCTGTGTCCACAGGAACCTCTAGCTCAGCACAGGTGATTGTCATTTAGGTCCACCTCTTGACTTTTTTATTTAGAGACGGCCTTAAAGCGTTCAACCTCTGTAGCGATGGAGCCTTGCTGCATTCAAAGACAGACAGACCTGTAGCCCTTTGCTATTCGGGGGTCATAGCTTGCCTGGCCAGCCAGAATACAGCGAACTGAGTCTGGAACTGCTCCCTCTTTCCTGAAACCGACCAATCACAGGCATGGGTGGGCTTTATATGTTCAGTGACGTGCAGCACCCGAGAATCCCTCAGCCAAAACAAACAAGATGGCCGACACTACAAAGTGTTCGTTTGCTAGTGCGCAACAAACCCCCGACCCCAGCAAACATCCAAATACAGCACATTAACTTAGGTAAGGTTTACCTGAGTGACACTTGCAGATGCCGACAGAGGGCTTTTGCGAATCTTCTTTATTGCCCACAGAGTTTTCGACGGTGTCAAGTGCTCTCTCTTCTCTCCTCTGGGGTATGGAGAAGCGGGTGTGGATTCCTCAGTGGTAGCATTTTCTTCAACTTGCCATTGTTTAAATGTAGGCAAGTCCTTGATCCGTCCTAGCAGATTACGCACAGACCCAACTACGCGAATCTTTCAACGGGCGCTCTTGGTTCTTTCCCTTTTACATAAATATACACCGAGTAGGAAATAACACCCTGTATCCTTAAGTTTTTGTGACAAAAATCATTCACCGTAGTCTCCGCTTGACCGCAGCTCGCCATGTTGAATTATATTGTGAAATGTTGACAACGGAGGTCTGGTTGTGCCTGTTTTTCATCACGTCCGCAGCTTCTCTGATTGGTTTACGTTGCGCCTGTTAACCCCGCCCCAGAAAAAGCCCTCCATGGGAGCAGTTCCGGACTAACTTCAGCCGTATCGACGAGAGGCAAAAGCTAGTCTGGCTGGCCAGGCTAGGTCACGGCAACCTGACAGGAAATGACACGAAAGCCTGATTTGGTCTTCAACGTTGATCAGCTCTCAGCAATTTGCAATCCTTTGTTTTGTCTCTTGCTCCTGTTTATTCTTTCTACGTTATGAAGCTCTACTTACAACCTGGCACAAAATACTAAGGTTTGTCATATATTACCCAGGGTTAACATCTTAATCTAGTGTTTACTTTAGTTTTTACATTTTAATAACAGGCTGTTATTTCACTGAAATACTACAAAGTTTACAGGTTCTACATTTTTATCAGGCAGATTTACTGGGGTTTGGTAGTTCATCTATTAGAATAACTTACTATAACACCAATAAACACTTAACACTGTATGTACTTCCAACTATGTTTGCTAGTAATTTACATTAGATTGACCCTAAATCAACCCACTTTAAGTATACCTTTATCAATTTTATTTCTGTTTTGTTACTATAATTAGTATATGCAAATTATGTTTGCACAGTTCTCCTAACTGCTTTTGATTTTCTGTTTTATAAACTGTTTATGATTTATTCTTTAATCATTGTTTAATAATTTATCTACTTTTTATGGACATGCTGATTTTATGATTGAGCTGCATTTGTGTGTGAGGTGGTTTTTAGCTTTTGGGTTTTCATTTTCACTTAAATGTGCCCCAAATAACATTTTTTTGCTAAGTCTACAGTATCTTTGTTAAATCAGAATTTATTTTGAATTACTCACTTGTCTTTTATGCATAAACTGTGGCACAAAGATACTGGACCGAGAGCATCAGTTACTGGGTGGAACACTGAGCTGCAGGGACAAATAATCCTACAGACAGCTGCTTCTCTGGAAGGAAACAACGTCTTCTCCAACTGCTAAAACAATCAATAATATGCAAGAAGCATTGACTGTATTCATATCATTCAACCGATCACTGAGTTTGTGTTACTGGCTCCGGGTTTGTACGTCAGAGAACCTGGATCGTGCAGATTAGGATTTGGCATGCCATATTTTAAGATGAATGAACTTTGGATATCATTGCAGAGAGATTGAGGATTTATAGCTGTCAGGATCTTCCGACACTAACTCCACTCCTTCCTGTCCGGCTGGGGACTTATTCAGCACAGCTGCATTTTGGAAGTCAACAGGCAGGTGGAGCCACAGACTTGGTTCAGTCAGGTGATGGACAGAGGTTTTTATGATGTAATTGAAGTTATCTGGCAATCAAGATCATCACCAAAGTAAAGGGAGGAGGGAAACAAAGAATTAAAAATGATATTCTTTTGCTTTCTTCTACAGTTCTAATACAGCTGCTGCTGAGCAAGGCACTTCTCAGCCATAGAGTCACGTTATTGGTACTAAAGTAACAGTTGATGATAATGTAGAACCTTACATTAAAGAAACCCAATCAGCTGTAACCACTGATGATAATATGTAGAGAACTTTTCACAATCTCATGGAATAATCACGACCACAGCAGGTAGAAACCACTTTGTTATCTGAATGTGTACTCATTGTTCCTGTCCCAAATGTTATTGTTATTCTCATACAGATGCAGGGATATCACATGCTATGATTTTCTATTTTTCATTTAGACAACCAAAAAAGGTTTTGTTCAGTGGCTTACAGGAATCGGAGTTTTGGGTTTCCATCCATACTTTTGTCCTCCTGATTTCCGAAATTATACTAGCACAGCTGAAAAAAAAAATGGGATATCGTGTAGACGTTCAACTTTTTTTGTCCCTCATTTCTGAAAGTCAAACACAGACACAATGTAGACTCAATACCAACAGAGTGAAATATTTCAAGTTTTTTTTTTCTTCCAATTTTAATAACTGCGGGAAACAGATAACGAAAACCCAAAAATTTGGCATCTCAGAAAATTGTAATATTGTGAAAAAGTTAAAATATCTTCAAAGAAAGCTGAGTGTAAGGAAAAGGAGAGGTAGGAAAAGCTGCACCAGAGACAGGGACAACCGCAGGGATGAGAGGATTGTCAGGCAAAATCCTCTCAAGACTTTGGGGGAGCTTCACAAGAAGTTGGCTGAGGCTGGGGTCAGTGCACCACCAGGGGTCAGTTCTTCGTACGTCGCTAACTCAGTTAGCTGGATTTGATTGTTGACGATTTGGCATGATCTTGGATCGTTTGGTTCTTCGAAACTCATTCCGGACTTGCTGTCATAGCAACATGTGCGCCAGCTTAAACCTGCTCGCGAGCAGGCTTATTTCATGTAAACAGGATTAGATCGCAGCTGTATAAACGGAGGAGATAGGGAAGTCTTATGGAGTCTGTCCAGCCAGTGCACTTGGACCACCTAGTGGCAGAGGACGGGACAGAATTGTGGAACACCATTTTTTAATGTTTAATAAAAGACGAAACAAATAATGCTTAGTTCCTGTCTTTTTATTTAAACAATTCTTTATAAAGAAAAGCCAGCAAGTCTTCTTTTGCCTGCAATAAGAGAGTTATGTAAAGTCAGCAATACTACTGTCAAATGGTGTATTAGAACTTACTCTGAAGGTCCTTTTGAAGCAACTCGATCTCTAGTGCAATTCTTCTCTTTTTCAAGTTGTGGAGTTCAATTTCTCCTCTTAATTTGTGTTTTTTTCCAGACAAAATACAATTTTTTTGTTGAAGATGCCGTTTATATAACGAACGGATGGCACCCTGTGTCAATTTGGGGAAAAAAGGGTGCAACATGCCTCATGCAACAAAAATAAAAAGAACCCGTTTTTTTTTCAGCCTTATAGGCTGTTATAAACAGACAAACACATCATTTAACAGTGGCTTTTAAAAAAGAGGAAGAAGTTGCTTTTTAAAATACAGTGTAATAATTAAAGACTACCATTTTGTAGAATATTCTTGTACTTCACTTTTTTCCCCATGTTCTAGTGGGTCTGGTGGAGGCTCTGACATAAAAGAACAAAGTAAATATGAAATTATTAAAATGCAAAAATACATACTGTAGAAAGTGATAGAAACATCTAACATGGACAGCACTTATGCATTTAATTTGTCTGCTGCTTTTTGCCAGCCCTCTCTCCTGGTTTTAGCAGACTTTGAGGTGTTCCCTGTCGTTTTAATTAATGACTCAAATTCGGCATAACCTTCCATTAAAAGCTCGTGTTCTGATTGGGAGAAAAACTGTGGGCGTTCTTTGGCCATGCTGAACAGCCAATAGCAGCGTTGCTGATCATTGTTTCTACTATCGATACATTTCCCCTTTTAAACAAATGCATGAACGCGCAGTTATCTCAGATAACTCAATCCAGCCATACTAATCATAAACAACAGGTGTGGTCAAAGAACCCAATAAGCCGGATCATGATTAGCCGGATGAAGTCATCTCGGTTGTCTCATTTGATCTTGGATGTTTTAAGCAACGTATGAAGAACGGACCCCAGAGCTGTGAGCAGGACTGTAAATAACAATGTTGTTCCCATTTCAAAATGCACAGTATCTGTGTGATGGCTGCATTTACAGCCACACAGATGTGGTAACAATTTGTCATATAGGGTTTCATTTACAGAGCCATTTTTTATTTGGAATTCATTTATCAGCATAACACTGTATTTCAAAATTAGTGTGCACATTTTGGTTTACCCTGTTTTGTTATGACTGAGTTTTTCAGTTGCTCTAGTCCCTTGGCTGAGGAACCAGCAGGTGGCCAAGGGGCTGAGCTGATTTGGACCGTACCACATCGGTGCTGTGGGGGGAAATGGGGTTTTGCTTCATTTGGTTTAGTTAGGTTTGTGTATGTTTTGCCCCATGTGTTTCTTTTGTGGACTGATCAGCCACTATTTAAGTTCCTCTTTGTCCCATTAAGGCAGGTCAGTTTGTTTTGAGTTAGTACTGTTAGTAGCCTAGTTATTTTGAGTAGTTTTGTTCCTTTGACCTCTTTTCTGGATTCTTTTTTGTACTTGTTGTATTTTATCCTTTTTGGGTTAAATAAAAGAACCCTGTTTTTTGAAAATACAAGTGTGCCTGACTGTCCTTGCTGCTCGGTCCATCACAATCTGCCATACATATTATGGGAATTCAAAATTGTCTGCAAAGAATAATTACTAGCTCTGCAAACCATTATTTAGGTGTTTAAATTATATTATTCTGTAAAATGAGGGTAGTGAAATCTAATTTAAGGAAGCAAACTGATGTTCATTTTTATATAACAGGAAGAAATCAACATCCCAATTACTGTCTGTGACCTTATTTTTATTAACTCATTTCTGCAAGGACCCAGATAGTGAACTACTCATTAACGCAAATCACAATATGTCTAAAAAGTTATTTTGAGTCAGCAAAAGGTGAAACTCATTATATGCTGTAGATTCTTTCATGGAAATAACTGTTATTACTATATCTAAAATATCTGTTTTGGCTAATTTGGGTGGTTAATGCTCACAGCTAATACACTTTTTTTAATTTCACAGCAAATTAAAATATTACAGAAGAGTGATCAAAACAGCATTTTAATACGGACATGTTATGAGCTACAGAACTGTGGGTAAGCCACTGTTTGCCACAGACTGTATCCCAACATGTTAATGAAAAGTTGAGTGGAAGGAAAAGGTTAGGTGGACAAATGGGTACACGTTACAGGAATAACTTCTGACTCGGTGGGGATTTTGAAGAAAAGCCTGTTTAAGAGTTCGAGGGAGATTCACAAGGTGTGGACTGCAGGAGTCAGAGCTACCCAGGACCTGAGCTACACCTGTGGTTTTCCTTCTGATATGCCACTCCTGAACCAGAGACTACAGTAAAAAAAAAGTGTGGACTGTCGCTCATTCCTGTTTGCAGATGAAAGTAAATTCCGCATTTCATTTGGAAAACAAGGTCCTCGAGTCTGGAGGAAGAATGGAGAGGCCCAGAATCCACGTAGCTTGAAGTCTTGGCCATCAACCTGGTCTGACCTGAACCCCAAAAAGAATCTATGGAGTATTGCCAAGAGGAAGATGAGAGACACCAGACCCAACAATGCAGGTGACCTGAAGGCAGCTAACAAAGCAATCTGGGCATCCAGAACACCTACGCAGCGCCACAGGCGGATCACCTTCAGGTATTACTACACGGATGCAGTAATTCATGCCATGTAAGGAGTACAAATACTGCATGGTAGTGGCCCCAGATTTCTGCGGTCTTATGTAATATTCAAATTTTCTGAGAAACAGCCATAAGCAAAAGCATCTAAAATGAACAGAAACAAACACCTGAAACATATTCGTGGGTGGAGTAAATAAAAGGGCATCGTTATATTATACAAATAGATCAATATAAAGATGACACTGAGGGAAAATTTTTAAAATGATTTCATAAACTCAACTCATATCACAAGGAAGTCATTTAAGCTCCCACAATATAAGAAAGGCTGTTTTAAAAATGAAACCAGCAGCTGAAACAGAATATGCAGCCTGATATTTCGGTGCCTTTGCACAGAAGGCAGTTTTGCTCGCCCCCTAATCCAGCCTTGGTGAAGTCCTCACTCTGGATTATTTTTCTGGCAGCTTGTTTTGCCTTCCTCCTCATAATCAAAGCTCACCAGTGGGTGAGCGATGTCTCCCTCTGACCCATGCCAGCAGAGACCATACCGCTGTACTTTATAAAGAGAAATAACTGGAAAAACAAGCGTATGATGTCACGCATAGCAACCTCTTGATTAAGTAATTCGTTTCATCTTTACCTGAGTGTCTTAATGTTACGCCAAGAATAAAGATATGAAGAAATAAAGATGTGTATATGTGTGCAACATGCAGCAGAGGCAATAAAAGGTAAACAGGACCACAGAGGCTGCAAATCTATGACATGGATTTGTGTTCCTGCAGAGCTATCAGGCGTGCATTAGATGTCTAGCTTTACTGAGATTTCGGTTTGCTTAATGCTCAATGAGCCTGCCGTAATCATTATTCAAAGTCATTCAGAAAAAAGCCATGTGCTGTTACTGATGGATTATGTGGTTTTATGCAGATTACGGTCAGTTTGTCTGGATTCACAACTAGACATGTTCAAGACAGAAAAACACACAGATGTGATGACATATATATTATTCTCTTAATTTATTGTGATGCACAACAGACTTCCCATAACTTGTGTTTGGACTGAGTTCATAAAGTTTCACTTTTTTGTTTCAATACCAGTGGTTTGCTCATTGTTCGCACAGAAACTCTCCCTCAGCATTGCACAAATACATTCTGGGTATTTCTATGGAGCGTTTGCTTCATCAGCAGCTAGAGCAAATGTTATATAAAATGAACACATAACACAGTATAACATTAAATGTAGCGTACTATAGCTACCTGAGGCATATCACCAACACTTACAATGCTCTGTAAAAATATTTACCCCCACTAAAGTTTTAGTGTTTGTTTTTTCCCCTTATTAAAAAACGAAGGTAATTATTCACAGGAAGCTGGCTCCCTGGTTTAATTTAGAGCTGCTGAAGCTGTTGAAGCTCAATGTTAGGATAATCTACCTGTGTGTGTTCTCACTTAATTTATTTTATGTACCAGCTTCTAAATCTGACTCTGACTCACAATTTACGCCGCAAAATACAAGCACGAAGAAGTTTAATTTGATTTGTGTCCGATGACGAGCGAGCGAGGACACACTGGTAGAGCGGCACAGAGTAACAATAAAAGAGTGCACCATAAAGACATTATTAATCAGAGAAATAAAACGTTATTTCCTGATTGTATCACAGCGGTTACATTCAACAGGTAAACACGCCCAGCAGCAACCTCAGCTCCCCGCAGCCCCCACCACGGGTTGCCGGTTTGCCTGGTAATGTCTGAATACACCCTAAAACTGCCTCTTTAAAATGAACTGCACCTGTCTGAATCACAATGAGAAGTATTACAGCTCTGTGCGGGAGCATAGTCAAGAAACCGCGTCTACCACCAATTTTCCACCCAGCAACAACGGTGGCAGCAGCAGTGTGGGCGTGTCATGCGCATCAGTGCTGGTAGCGGTTCAGAGTCACAGCACCATGAGCAGCGCTGTTTGTAGGTGCTGTGCGATCAATAGAGAGACCGGGTCACTCAATTTAATAAATAAAACTGTTGGTCCGAATTCAGTTTTCCCTCTACTGATGTAAACGATGTAAAGTCAGGAGAGAGAGATAGAGAGACATTTTTTGATTCCCGTTCGTTTTCTTCTCCCGGATCTGTTGCAATTCTCTCCTCTGTTTCCTACGATTCCTCTCTCTCTTGGTTCCTCTCCTCCTTCATCACTAACTTTGACCTTAGATGTCTCACCTGCCTGACAGTTTCCCTGATTTCAGCCACCTGAGCATATTTGCAAGAATGAATGAAGTAGAGGCCACAAGCTAGGTGCGCCTATATAGCACAATGCATAGAAGAAGATAACTTCTTCTGTATTTCATCTTAAAATGAAGCGTAGAAGAAGACTTCTTCTAAATGAATAAAATTCCGTGTGAATACATTTTTATTTATTTATCAAATTTACAGTTTTTGATTTTAATGTTTGATTGTTAAAATACTAAGGAAATGTTTATTTACACGTCTTTATGGTGTGGGGAAAAAACACTGTCAGACTGCCATTACATTTTTCATCTCGTGCACCCCCAAGGGTGCTCGCACCACACTTTGGGAATCCCTGATCTAAAACATTGAAGTGTGAAAACAAACAAAGCACTTCATCCAAAACTATTATTGTAAAGATATGTACAGTTAAAACAAATCACATTGCCTTTTTACTGAATGCAAAACATGAGTGCAATGACTTGACGTCATATAAGCAGAGTTATAATAATAGAAAGATGACATTTGGTCAAGAATGGTCCTCAGAATTAGCCAATATTTTCTTTCTGCAATGCTAAAATTACAAGCCAAATGCTGCAGGTCATAATATTATTTTTACTCTTTGCACTTTGAGTTTCATGAAATATTTGGGAGTTCACACCATTTTTATCCGAACCATTCCTTTTTTGTTCCAAATGTGAGCACAAACCTTTTTTCATGACCTAAAAAGTAATGGAAATCTTCATTTTTTCTTGTCAAACTAATTTGTTATCCAAAGCTGCCAGGCAAGAGAACAGCACTTTAATTACTTTGGATCCAGAAGACACATCATATCTGAGGCTTTGTTGAATAAAAACCCAAAGCACTTGAGCTGTAACTAAAATCTACGGTAAATAGATCTACATACTGGATTTTATGTCACACAGCAGTTGGTAGTCTGACAGTTTAAAGCCCTAATGGTGCATAAGCAACGTTATTAGACTTATTTTATTTATACTTCAGTAGCTCACTCTAGTTGCATACAAAGTTTTTATGAAAGATTATCACATCCTGCTGGGATATTAGTTATTATTTTGGGGTTTTACACTTTGTTTTTGCTCTATTTGTTAGTGAATAAAGCCTTCTGTCTTTATTTTTAATAACAGAGGAAGTACAACATTGCGCATGCGCAAAACAAGGAAGCAGCTAACAGCTTTTAGTATGTCCCAGGGAAACAATGCAGAACGGTCCAAGATCCAGTAAAAAAAACACAAAAATAATTGATTCCAACAAGGAAAAGACTGGAATGTTGCTGGGAATACAGTATGAATGCTGGTGTTCTCTGAAGTGGAAGTTAAACCAGCTGATTGCTCAGATGTGACCGCAAAGTGATGTGAGTAAATGTTCTGATATGATGCTCTTACAGTTGCTGTTGATCGGTGTATTCAATTAATAACGGTTGGTCTTTGATCACGCTGAGTTGCCGCTTTACTGCGACCGGCATTAGGATAGTTATGATAGTACTGCCGGTAGATGGCGCCACGTCTGTTTACATCTGTGTAACGATTTAGGTTTTGCTTGGTTCTGGACTAAATTAGTTTTCACTTCAGAGAGCCCCTGTCACCTCCCTGTTCGCTCCCCAGTCAGTTCAGCCATCTGCCCAGACCATTCCCACTGCAGCACTGTTTTTATTGGAGCAGTAAATTATTTTTCTGTCATGGTTGTGGCACTAGTGCTAGTCTGATTCAGCATTTGACACACCTGTGCAGCTCTGCCCCGTTCTCATAAGCGTTCATGAGATCCACCTGCACCTCTGACTATATAACCAGCTCTTAGACCAGTCACTAGTGCCAGATTATTAGGAGCCACCAGTGAGTCTAATCCAGTGTTCCTGAATCCTGTCTGCCTGCCTGTTACCTGACCTGTTTCTGCCTCCTTATTCTCTGAGCCTGCCTAACCCCTATCGGACCTGACTGTTGTGCTATCTGGATATCTGAGCTGCTTCTGTGCCCTGATTCTGCCTCTGGATTCTGCTTTGGATTTTCCCTGGATCTCTGATCACCTGGCTCTGACCCTGGATCTGCTCTCGGGCTTCGGACTCTGGTTATTCCCCGACCATCCAGCCTGTCTCTGCCATCACGGTTCTGACCCTGTGCCTGTCCTTTGACCACCTATTACCTGTCAACCCCATGAGTAAGATCCTTCAAACTGCGCTGATCGGACTCTGGATCAAATTGGGCTTCACCAGCGACGTCACCAACAGGAGCCTTCACTCACCTTCCCAGCCTGTTTCCGGATTGTGGGAAGGTTAGTGACCGAGGTTTCAACGACTGTAACATCTCCCGAAGCCTCTTTCTGGTCACTAACCTGTTGTCTCCAATTCCAGTGGTTCCTGTCCCAGACGCTGTTGATTCACATATTCATATCGCCCAGCCCTATTTCAGCTCAGAGTTTAAACTCAGAAACATACTGGATGGCCCATGAAGACCACCCAAACAACCTATATCTGTTTGGCTCGGAAGAGGCTTATAACCATATGCCTACTGGTACCCTGTAAAGAGGGTTTCTGTATCAGGGCTCCCTGCTACTGGTCATTCAGTTTCTGTCAACCCTTGGTTTACATTCTCTACCAATCAGACTGCTTTGTGGAGGAACCTTCTGTCATATCATTGATAGACAAGTTCTAGCAACAACACAGAGGTAGAAGGTTACCAAGTATGGTACCACTCTGAGGTTTACTTCAAACAATTCAGTCATCCAGCAAGGGTTAAAAAGAAGAGTTGCTGCTTTTCCATTTAATAAAGAGAGTTGATGTCGTTTAAACATTTGTGCTCCCTCTCTGAATTCATCCACGGGATCCACATTTTTGCAGAAAGGCCTAATGTTTTAGGGATATCAAAGAAAACACTTCATAATTTTGCTAAACATTTTAGAATATATTTAAGTAGTTTTCAGCGGTATTTCAACAGATCAGTGCTTCAAACAGTGTATAGCACGTTTGTTTCCTATTCGCTGGAAACTATTCTTATCCATGCTTCTCAGAAATTGATCTGAGGCATCGTTTTCATCTACACCAAATAATTTCCTGTTTTCTATAAGAAAAGTCAGTTCATATAACCTATACATGATACCAGAAAGAGGACTCACTCCTAATTCAATAAAAAACATGTGGCAGACTATAGAGTAATGGAGAAGTAAAAGGCCAGTAGCACAAGTCATAATACAGTTAATATGTTAACGATCCATGAGAATTACCCATCCATTCAATCTGGTTTACAAACTGGCATTGGCCTGTTTAAGATTGCATGGGGCAGGAGCTTTTCAGCCTATCCCAACTATCTTTAGGTAAGAGATCGGATAGACTCTGAACAGGTCAACAGTCCATCACAAGGCCAGGTAAAGATAACCAAGAAAACACCCACACCTCTCTCTGTCTCTCTCCGAGGTCGGTCGTGTCTTTTCTCTCTCTGCAGCTTTTACCCCCCCTCTCCTGCTTTGCTTTGCTATGTCTTGTCTTCTGAGCACTTTCTTCATATCAACCAAACTCTGAAAAACATGGATCTGGTAAGCTGGTCTCTCAATACTATTGATAAATTTTTTTCGACGGGTAGGCAACGAAAGGGGGACCCGTCCGGTCCTGATTTGACTTATTTTGTGAGATACACCCTAAATTCCTGGAGGAAAACGGTGTGTCTTTCGACCTTGTCTTCCTGGACGTTTGAAATTTTCACATTGGATTAAGGATACTGGGATCTCTACTTATTGGTTTTTGTGGATTTTTGAAGTATCGGCAAATACAGCGGATGTCGGAGCCATTTGGCCTTGATCAGGCTGCATGACGCGCTCACTCTGGCTGTGAACGGAGAAACCTGGCAGGTGAATAGAGCGAAGCCGAAAAGCTGCCTGTGTTGGAACGCAGACTGACTTTGGTGGTTGAACTCAAGGGGAGATGGGATAAAATCTGGGAGTGAAGCGCGAAAAAGCCCAATAATTTGGAAAATTGGATTTATGTGGAGCCAGAAAAAGAATTAAAAGCTGACAGGAAAGGCAGTGCAGCTTGTCTCATAACAAATAACATATTTGGATTCCCTCCCTATCTACTCCTGGATTGTTATGGCGGAGTGCTCAGAAAAGCCCCCGGCTACCCCCCTCCCCCGCTGACACCTGAGGATGCTTCTCTGAACTGTGGGCCGGCTGATAACATCAAGGACAATGGCCTCTGGAGAGTGTTCACGGAGAAAAACACTTTCGCCCATACACACACGCATAACTGATGCTCATAAAACTGATGAATCTTACGCACACGCGACAGGTCTCAAATGTTTACCTTCTGCATACATGTTGTCTTGTGTTATTTGTGCTTTTCGTGCTACGAGGGTTTTTTTGTGTCGGTTGTTTGTCTCTTTATAGGTGAGAGCATAAATAGGCAAACATCTGTCTCTTTTTTTCTCCCCCCCTCATGTTGTTGCTCTTCCTTTGAGAGTTCAAGGGCAGCGCCTGTAAACTCCGTTTAGGCGGGGTCCGGACAGTTTGGAGGAATGTGGCCTTGACGGCTGCGCTTTTTAGCAGCGGCTGGCTGGCTGCGTTCCTTGGCAACGCAAGGCCTCAGTCAATCGTTCCCCCCAAAATGTTTGTTTGTTAAGTGTATGTGATGGACGGTTGTACTGGAACTGACTTTTCGATTGCAATGCAAATTTTAATTGACAAATAAAATTTGATTGATTGATTGATTGATTGACCTGTTCCCTTCCATATTCAAACTGCATCTTATGTCTGCAGCACTGAGCCTCATATTCCCCCGGTCATGTTATGTGTAGCTCTTTTCCCATCTCTTAACCTCTATATTTAGCTGGGCCAGTGACCAGGCTGCTGCAAACTGAATGCTGTTCCACACACTGTCAAAACAAGGGGCTAATCCTGTCCAACAGGTGCTGGCTCTGTACCCATGGGCACTCTGCTAGCACTCCCCATACTCCCATATGACACAGTGTATTTAAAACTGGTGAAACAACACTGTTGCCAGTCAAAGGCAGGGGTCCCTCTTTGTTCAGCTCCCTACTCGGGAACATTAGAGAGCAAGACTGAACTGTACAGGAGATGAATGATGAGATGAAGCAGGGTGACATCCGCCAATGCGTTCATACAATGTCTCTTAGATCTCAGAGACTGCTGTATGATTTCAGCATAAGTCCTCATCAAAGGAGATCGTGAGGATGTATCAAAGCATTACAGCCATGTACCTCATAGGACCTGTAAAAAGGTCTGTTTAAACATGTTAGCGTTAGCCTTGGTCTCTAAGTACTGCCGTGCTCCTGTGACAAATCCGAACATCTCCACACATTGCCCCTAACGGTGGAAATGTGAGAGCTTTTGGGCAGCGTGTCAGAGACTGAACTGTTAGTTGTGACCTCCTCCAGGGAGTGAGTGTGTGGATCAACAGGTGGCGCCTCGGCTGCTGCGGTGGAAATGACAGTCTCCATTCGGCTTGCACGGTATAGGCTGACCTGAAAGCAGAGAGGGTTAATTTTATTTATTTATTCTTTTTTTTGGGGGGGGGGGGGTGTCAGATAAATCAACTCAATCATCGACACATGTCCCAGCTGAGAGTAGTGTTATGTACCGTGGACTGGTGAGCGATGGCAGAGTTTATCTTCAGCTCAATTATACTCAGAATTACTTCTATTCTACCCCAAAAACTTGCCAAACAACCATGTTCCCTAAACACTGGCTTTCTGTGAGAAATATAAACAAAACCTAAATTTAATGAGTTAAACCCCATTTTTGTTCAGAAACAGCACAATTGCAACGTGTAAAATATGAATGCTCATGTCAGGGACACATTGGGACAGATGCCACACCTGAGATGATATTTAGATGCTAAAAAAGGACTTATTACATTGACTATTGTAATGATGTTGTATTATGGAATTCTGCTGTACAGGTTAAACTATTTTAGACTTTTAGCTATACTCACCTGCCACCTTATTAGGCACACCAGTTCAACTGCTTATTAGAAAATAAGCCAATGACGTGGCAGCAAATCAACACTGTAGGGCACCTAGAGGTGGTGAAGACAACTTGCTGAAGTTCAAAGTGGGTATCAGTAATGCAGAAACAGCTGATCAACAGTACATTTTAGGCAGAGAATGGTTTGAGAGCACCAGTTTTGTGGATGAAAATGCCTTGTCAGATGTCAGAATAGTTTGGGCAAACCGGTTTGGGATGAGAGAACAGTGGCTCACACAATCACGTGCTTGAATTGAAAAATGCAGAATACTGTCTGCAAAATCAGATGGTATGGCTGGCTGATAACGCACTGGACCGTTCTTAGCTCACTGTGTAAAACCAGTAGCAGCAAACATTTAGTTATACTTTCAAGATGGTAGCAGGGCCGCCATCTTGTTTTACAAGCATGTTTCACAGCTTGTATTTAGTTGCGCTATGAATTCAGGTTAACTGCCAGATAAAATGCTTGCTATAGGAGTAAGTTTTGTAAAATTATTTCGGTAATTTATTTTTGTGAAACAAAAAGGAGGAAAAAAAATGTATTAATCGGATTTGCTATAACACAATTGAAGATTTTATTTTTAAGCCATATCGCCCAGCCCTAGCTACAATTCACACAGGCTTACCAAAATTGGACAAGAACAGAAGTTGCCTGGTCTGAAGAGTTTCAATTTCAGCTGTAATATTCACATGTTAGGGTGTAAGTTTGGCTTACAGAACAAAATCCATGGATCCATCCTGCCAACAGATCTGTAGCAGCTGCTTAAATCAATCGTATCAATATAGACCAAAATCACTTGAATGTTTCAGATGCCTTGTTTCCCCATACCATTAAGATTCAAGCAGTTCTGAAGGTGTACCAATAAAGTAACGGGTTAGTGTAGAGATGAGCAAATGCAATTCAGGCTCATTCAAAACCTGGGAAATAGCCCGTTAGTTTAGTGCCGATCCGAAGCTACAAAGCAGATAGCAGAATTAGCATCGCTAGCAGCTAAACTTTTGCCACTTACTGAATTCTTATAGTGCTTATTGTTTGTGTTTTTTCTCTCTCTGTGACACTATATATTTTTCTACCCAGCCCCAAAATGCTGCAAGATAAAAGAGTAAAACTTTTTGATAGCAAAGGAATGTCTATTTTCCAAGTGTTAATCTTATGATCTGTTGCTTGTCGTCTCAAGTCAGTCAAAGGCTACGTTCACACTGCAGGTCTTGAAGCTCGATTCCAAATTTTGCTGAAATTGAAATTTTTTTAGGTGGCTGTTCATACTATATTAAATGCGACCGTCATCATACTGCTGCCTGAACGGTTCAAGGCCGCAAAGTAACCTGCATGTGCCGACAACAGAAGGAGAAGTCACAGAGCAGCACACTGTTTGCGGACATAATGGTGAATGTAATTATTTCTAAAAGTGTTCAATAAAGTTTTGTTAAAAAAATATCTAGAAAAGAAAACAACAATGCGGATACCAGCCAGCATCGCTCATTGTTATTATTAGAAAGCTGTTGGGCAATGGGAGCCGGTAATATTAAGACCACATCACAACAAGAGAAGGTAAGAAGGCAGCACAGCTATTAACAACGGTCTTTTATGGAGCGCTGCTACTACCGTGTGTGGATGTGTAATTGGAGCCAAGAGAGTGATGTGAAAGATGGATAAAATGCGACATGACCGTTCAGACAGTGGATACTTGTCTGAACTGTCAATACATATCCAAATTAGTACCACATATGGAAGTGGCACAAATCAGATTTTTTGGGGGGTGAAAAGATCGGAATTGGAATGTGAAAAAGACAGATATGGGTCGCATATGGGTAAAAAGATCTGATATGAGTCGCATTTTCATGCAGTGTGAATGTACCCAAAATTGTCCCCTGTAACGCTGCAACTCATCCTTTTTTTATACCTTTTAGTTTTATTGAAAGCTCAATTCAATTTAAAGTTGCTTTCTGTCTTCGCACCAACAGGCCTTTAATGAGTTTTAACTCCCACAAAGTCACACCCACCCACTGAACGCTGCGCGGATGTCCGTATGCAGTCAAGGTTTCTGTGACTGCGCTGGCTTTGAACGCCAGCGGAGACGATAATAATCAGTTAGACGGCCGGAGAACCAGACACGCAGCAGATTATAAAGAAGGCAAGCAGGCTCCAGGCCGGAGATTACAACAGCAACAAATTTTATTTTAAAGAAATACACTGAAGGGAGATCTGCTGTTTTCTGCTGTGGGATAATTTTTATATTCTGGTTAGAAATCATTTATTTCTTTTGAGTTCTTTTCTTCTCCACCTCATAGTATAATGTGTATAAACTGGTGCGTTACCACCCCCCATGGGGCTTTAATGAAAACTATATATCTATTGTTAAATCTGTATAGAAGTTCAGCTGGGCTAAAAATAGCCTGACTAGGAGCAAATGCTTGTCCATAAGGACTGGAAGGCTTTAATAGACGGACGAAGACAGGTGTGTCAAGCTCCTTACAGTTGCAGTGTGAGATGCATTATCTGTATAATGGTACACATAGCTGGTAAAAGCAGCAGCTGGAGCAAGTTAAGGAAGTAATATTTTGCCCCCGTCTCTCCTACACAGACCTGGGTTTGCAGGTAACGACGGGATTTAAGCTCCAGCAGCTCTTCTTTGGTGACAGTCGGAGCACAGCAACAAAACACCTGCTGGAAGCCAGCTCTGAACCTGCCAAAGGGGTGGTGTGGGGGGGGGGGGGGGGGTAGGAGACAGATATTGCACAGCGGATTAATAAACAGAATTGATTGTGCACACAAACCCAGATTACAGCCAACTCATACGACATAGAAACAGCTAAACACCCACGCTGACAGACAACTCACCCTTTTGAAGGTAAGCAGCTCACAACAACAACCCACCTGCTGTTTAGGCAGTAGTAGATGACCGGGTTGTACATGGTGGAGCTCATAGCCAGCCACATGATGGCCAGGTAGACCTGCTGGATGTAGCGCTCCTCAAACAGTTCAGGGAAGAACTGATGCAACAGGAAGTAGACATGGTAAGGCAGCCAGCACATGGCAAAGGTGCACACCACTACGATCATCATCTTAACCACCTACCAGAGGGAGCATGGAGGTGATGTGCATATAGTTTGGTTAATCTCCTCGGCTGTTTATGGTTTTTCATGTTACAGGATTAAAAAGTCATCAAGCTAAAGAGCGGTGTTCAGTGATCAGGGCTGTGTTGTTGTTTGGGTCACCTTGCGTTTGGCGATGAGTTGCTCTGCGTAGTGTTCAGAGGAGTCTCCTGGAATCTTACCAGCCCAGAGGGTGACTCCCACCGTCATGTACGCCCATCCCATAATGCACAAGGGCAGGAAATAGATCAGCACGGTCACACACATATAGTAGCTGCAACAACAACAAAAAGAAAAAAAAAGAAAGGCAAACAGATAATGTATTGTGGAATAGCTTTTTTTGTTTTAACTGAGACGTGAGTTGTGATCATTGATAGGGTTATGATAAATAACCCCTTAATTATCCTAGAACGAAAACCACACAAACACAAGTTTAGACTCTTCTGCAGAACGAGGGCAGAGGGCAGAGGGGCCAGGAGCGGAAGACCTGTTCCATCACAGTCTTGGCTCATCTGCCCCGAGTCCCCTCTGTCTTTCTGCCTTTATTGTCGGACATCAAGGAAGGGACAGGAGGATTCAGGAGTTTACAATATGGGGGTTAAAAAACAAAAGAAGTGACAAGGGGGGTTTACAACATGGGGTTTGGCACACAAATAGAGGTGTAGGATTAACATACACAGCAAGACATTCCTCGCCTGGGAGAAACATCTGTTCTTCCTGTGTGAAGTTAAAACAATAGAACATTCCTGCTAGCCAGCTCTTTAAACAGACTAAATGCCTGTAACTTAATAAATAGAAAATTATTACATTCACATTTCTCTAACAATCATAAAAACAGGAACATGTACAGGACCTTGTATAAGTATTCACATCTCTTGGCTTTTTACCTATTTTCTTACATTCCAACCTGTAATTTAAATTATTTTAATCTTATTCAATGGGATGAATCTGAAAAAAAGTCTACGTTGGTGAAGCGAAATGAGAAATACATATTAAAAAAGAGCTAAAACATGTGAAAACTGAAAATTGTTACGTCTATATGCATCCAACTCCTTTGCTATGAAGCCCCTGAAATGTTCTGGTGCAAGCCATTACCTTCAAAAGCCCCAGGATTACTAAAACAAAGTCCACTTTTGTGAAATCTAAGTGTCACATGATCTGTCATTATAAACACATCTTTTCTGAAAGGCGCCAGAGGCTGCAGGACCACAAAGAAAGAGTCATCACACCACGAAGAAGAAGGAGCTCTCCAAACAAGTCAGGGACAAAGACACACATGTAAAGGTGAGGTTATAAAAAGTACCAGAATCCTTTATATTCCCATGGAGCAACACTGAATCTATCATTTTCAAGTGGAAAGCACACGGTAACACAACAAACCTACTAAGAGATGACTGCCCACCAGAACTCACAGACCGGGCCAGGACAGCATCAACTTTAGGGTAGTTGACTTAAAGAAGCTCAACAAGCTTATAAAGAAGGCTGGCTCTATTCTGGGGACTCCTCTAGAACCTTTGGGGATGAATTTACATAGAAGAATTTTTCAGAAAATGAAAAACATTATGGAAAACGCTGAGCTTCGTACAACAACGGAGTTGTTTATTTTAATAAACCTTTGAAATCGCTCCCAGTGTTTGGTTGAGTTTCTGGGTTCTCTGTCCTTGGCATTGCACACCATCCCCACTATGAATCATGGTGGTGGCAACATCATGCTGTAGGGATGTTTTTCAGCAACAGGGCCTGGGAAGCTGGTCAGAGTTAAGGAAAACTGGATGGTGCTAAATACAGGGATATTCTGAAGGAGAACCTGTGTCAGTCTGGCTGTGATTTGAGACTGGGATGGAGGTTCACTTTCCAGCAGAACAATGACTCGAGGCATACTGCTGTATTAGTTTTGTAGTTAGGCTTCAAGATCGCTGTTTACAAATGAAAACCACCCAACTTGAAGGAGCTGGTGCATTTAGCCTTGAGCAAGTGACAAGGGAGTACACAGTGCTCTACAAAGTACAGACTTCAAAGGGGGGTGAATAGTTATCAATAGTAGCTACCATTTGTCCTATTTGTTGTCTGCTTGGCCATAAAAATAAGACATCTTCAAAGTCGTAAGTATGTTCTGTAAATTAAATGGTGCCATCTCTCAAACAATCTATTTAATTCTAGGTTGTGAGGAAACAAAACATGACATATGCCAAGGGAGATGACTACCTCTGCAAAGCACTGTAGAGTAATACATTTTTTTTCAAACAAACTTCTTGAAAAATAAAGAATCTTTATTGTTATTATGTAAACATAACTACATCTTGGTGAGACACCGGCCCAGAATTCACACAGTTTTAGTTTTAAGACTATTAGTTTTTGATTTCATTTTCCTGATGGAAGTGGGACAAACAAACATTGCATTGGTGGGTGGGATCTGTGACAATATGTCTGGACCTTTCCTGGACTCATGCAGCATAAACCATGTCTTGATCTTGTAGAGAGCGTCCCACAATCCTCTGTGCTGACTTCACCAACTGTGCTAAATCTTTCTTCCCCTATGCCACGCAGCTCCCATGCCACACTGTTACGCTGAGACAAAGGATGCTTTCGATTGTGGCTATATAGAACTTAATGAGCAACTGAGTAGAAATTCCTCTCTGTTTTAATTTCCTGAGAAAGAAAAGCAGTTGTAGAGCCTTCTTCACCAGGTGGGAGGTGTTCTCAGAGAAGTTATAGCAAATGTGAATGCCCAGAAAAGTTATGCTGTGCACACGCTCCACCACCTCCCCATGTATGCAGGCAGGAGCTACAGTCTTCCTGGACCTCTTGTAGTCCACTATGACCTCCTTGGTCTTGATGGTGTTCAGGATCAGGTTGTTCCTGGAGCACGACTGTGTCAGATTGCGGACATAATTTCTGTAGTGGGTCTCATCATTGCTACACTCAACAAAAATATAAACGCAACACTTTTGGTTTTGCTCCCATTTTTTATGAGATGAACTCAAAGATCTAAAACCTTTTCCACATACACAATACCACCATTTCCCTCAAATATTGTTCACAAACCAGTCTAAATCTGTGATATGAGTACTTCTCCTTTGCTGAGATAATCCATCCCACCTCACAGGTGTGCCATATCAAGATGCTGATTAGACACCATGATTAGTGCACGGGTGTGCCTTAGATTGCCCTCAATAAAAGGCCTCTCTGAAAGGTGCTTTTTTTTTGGGGGGGGGGGGACTCAGAAAACCAGTCAGTATCTGGTGTGACCACCATTTGCCTGACGCAGTGCAACACATCTCCTTCACATAGAGTTGATCAGGTTGTCAATTGTGGCCTGTGGAATGTTGGTCCGCAGAATTTCCCTGTCCTCGTCACCAGTGGCCTGTTGGTGGAGAAGTCACTGATCCAAGAGCAGTATGGTACACATAATCCTAGGTTGTGCAGCTTCAGGGCCAGCATGTCCAGAAGCACATTGTTGAAGGCTGAGCTGAAGTCCACAAAAAGCATGCTAACATAGGTGATGAGATACTGCAGATGATTCAGAGCCATGTGAAGTGCTAACGATGAAGCATCCTTTTTAGAACGATTCTCCATGTAGGCGAACTGAAGGCTGTCCAGACCAGCAGGGATGGCATCCTTCATGTATTTCAGCAGGATCCTCGTGAAGTAATTCATGATGACAGGAGCAACAGTCGGTAATCACTGAGGCAGGTGATGGTTGTTTTCTTTAGAACAGGCATAATAAGGAAGGATTTCAGAAAGGAAGGGACCATGGACAGCTGCAGGGAGAGGTAAAAGATGTCAAGAACATCCTCTACAAGTTGCTCAGCACATGATTTTGGTGTTCTTGTTGATATTGATCTCTCTCAAGGTGGAGGTCTCTTGGTGCAGCTGCAGGATGAGGGCCTGATGCTGCCCCTCTGACTAAGGAAGATGATCCGACATTCTGCTGCTTGGAGAGTGTATGCATGCAAAGATGCTGTTTAAGGTGTCGGGTAGAGCTGGGTCATTGAGTTTCTGGTCGCTTTGCTTATAAACTGTGATGGTCCTAATGCCTCTCCACAGGTTGCTTGGGTTGTTGCAGTCCTCAGTGTGCTGCTTCTACCTGCTTGTGCCTCTTGTACTTCCTCTGAACAAGGAAGATATTTGAAATATGATAATATGTTACATTTTTAGTAGAGAGATATTACTTTTTTTTTCAAACTCGAGTTGGTCATTAATATGGAACACAATCTATAAACGCACAACGTATGGAACCTGGAAGCAGATTTGCTACAGCAGCAGAAGACTAATCCAGGGAGAAGGGTATAACTGCAGAGCGTAAGAACGCCCCTGTCGGAACGCCCACACAGTCGGAACGCCCACACGCCAACGCAAACGCTGATTGGTTCGTTGATTTGCCCACTTCAATACATATATTTTTTCCCTCCATCTCCTTCATTCAGCGGGACAGACAAAAAATGTCCGTCCCGCTGAAAAAATCCGTCCCGACGAAAAAAATCCCTATCGCAGGGTATTAGTTTTACCTAGGGACCACATGTGATTTGTAATAATTACGGCGTTGTATGCAGACAGATATTAACCGGCTCGCGCTGTCAGGAGAAAGCAACAGCGCGAGGACTATTGTGTAGTACGATAGAATCCTGTCCTGTCAGGATAAGGGCTTCTACTGGAGAAACACCCCAAATATGCGACTGCACGTTCAAAAATAAAGCTAAAAAAACGCAACTCACGAAATTTACCAGCGACTGTAGAAAAACAAGAAAGCATACAGAGGCGGAGTTGACAGCTCTGCTTCTGTCACACAGCTGCAGCGTATTAATTACATGTAATCCCAGGTAAAAACCAGATCCGTGCGAGTATGGTAGAGTTAGAGTTTGGTGTGAAAGAAATCATGGATCCATCCTGCTTTGCCTCAACAGTTTAGGTTGGTAGGGGCTGCGTAATGTTGCATTTTCTCAGGAAACTTTGGGCCCTTCACTCACTAAGTATAATTTACTGACCATGTCCTTCCTTCTGTGCCCACAGTATACCCATGGCTAACTCCTGCAAGATAATGGAGCACTTCACAAAGCTCAAATAATCTAAAACTGGTTTTATAAACACTACACTGACTTCACTTAACAACAATGATAAGTCCCAAGATCAAAATCCAATTAATCCCCTTTGGTGGAACAGGAAATTTGCATCATGGATGTAGGGACAACAATGGATGTCAGGAGCAACAGTATCAGGCATGATGTCAATATGGAGTTTGTATAGACTTCACTCTGGCACGTGTTTCCATGAGGTCTTAACTTAGTCTCAACATTGAAATTAGCTTAGCTTAAGCCTCCAGGAACGACATGGTTATATTTATACAAATTAAGATGCTAAGAGAGTTATCTATAGAAGGGAAGATACTGACAACTCCTAGCCAACCAGTCATAAAAATCCTATTTCTTTAGATATACATGGCTGAGAGTTCAATTAGTAGCCTATACATGGTTATGGTCAAGCCTTTAGACAAATAAGAAAGCAATAGTTTAGGAATATGATGCCATTTTGAAATAGCTAATCATGACACTACTACATATTGGATATGTGGACAAGTCCAGTCAGATCAGTTCACAACATGCTCACAAAAACCATCAGCAGTTGAAAACCTAAAGAACAGTACCTGCTCCTATGTTTTTCTACAAATCACAGAAACCAAATCTCCAAACTGCTGATGCTTTAATGTGCAAAATGATAAAAAGGGTGTGTTATTTTAAACAGGAAATCACATAGGATCCGGATCAACACTCTCCACTTTTATAGATGATAAAAAGAAATGAACCAGAAATGCCTATAGTAGCTACTCAGAGTCAGATCCATCATCTCAGTACAATACGCTTCATTTTTATTACATTTATTTCTCACCAATGGCCCTGGTATATATAGAATATACAAAACAGAATGCCATAATATGCTGGAATTAGTTTTGACATACTAACACAAAATGCATGAAACTTCATGGTTTTCACACCAAATAGAAGGATTATACACATACTGATGCCATACATCTAAATTTATCCACCAGGTGTGGCTTACCGTTCAGAAACATTAGTCTCATGATGGGAATGAAGACGCATTAGGGCAACTTAAAATAAGGGTTACGTTTCTTCTTTGGGGGAAAAAGAGGGAAGAGAAACGTGGTATTTTTTTCATGGTGTTGTTTTCTTTTGTATTCCTTTTCTCATACAGTGTCAGGTAAGAGTTGAGGCAGATTATATTTGCAAACTGTCCACTCAGGCTTGTTCCTGCTACATTCAGCTTTTAGATCAGGAGCTGTGCAAACCACATAACAAAACAACAGAAAACTGCTATCATCAATGTGAGTGTCTTTGGGCTCATTTATCATGAATACCAACAGGACTTTAAACGTGTGTGACATCTCATTCATCATGTTTGTTTACTTTAAATCCATCTCCTCTCCACAGCGGATGTCAATCCCTGACCTGTTATGAAGGCTATTTTGCATAAATTTAACATTATTTCCATTGCGCTGATGACCTGAAGGTGTTCCCCCCCAGGTTGGTACAGAAAGGTCACTTGGAAACGAAGCAAAATTCCTGACAATGCACATTTCTGGTGGGTAAAAACAGGGGCTGAAGCCATCAACCTGATGAACCAGAGCTTTGGTCTTGAATAAAGAAGTTTAGGAAGTTTAGGTTGTTAGACTAAGTCTGATGTTACAGTAAAGGAGAATCGTCTCTACATAACCGAACAGGCAATGTTGCAGTGCTGTTAAAAAGTACTTGCCCCTTACACATTTCTTCTCCTTTTGCTTTTCTGCCACACTTTAATGTTTCTGATCAAATGCATTTTAAGATTAAAGTCTGGACTTTACCTACATGCCACTTCAAAACCTTCCTTCTTTTGAACCAGTCTGAGGTGGATTTGCTTGCACGCTTTTGCAAAAACGTGAAATTAAGCTTAAAGGTACATAGCCACATTTGACATATACGTCAGTAGCTCACTCTGGTTGCATACAAAGTTTTTATGAAAGATTATCACGTCCTGCTAGCGTATTAGTTGTTATTTTGGTGTTTAACACTGTTTTTTGCTCAGTTTGTTAGTAAATAAAGCCCTTTGTGCATATTTATAAGAATAAGATAGATGTATGACACTGCACATGTGCAGCAGGGGATAAACAAGGAAGCAGCTAACAACTATTAACGTCTCCCAGTGAAGCGTGGAAACAATGAACAAAGGTCCAAGATCCAGTTGGGAAAAAAAAGGCAAAAAAAAGTTCTGATATGAAGCTCTTAGAGTTGCTGTAGATTGGTTTATTTAATTAATAACGGTTTAGTCTTTGCCACTTTACCGCGAGGCATTGCAGAGGGGTCAGGCTCAGTCCAGCATTATTTAGTATTGATTTATTAGTCGCCATCTGGCTTTTTTAAGAGTTCTGCGACACTGTCTGTAGATTGTACCATCTACGACGGAGCAGGGCTTTCGGCGGCCGGCGACGGAGCAGGTCTCCCTGGTTGACAAAGCTATAGTTTTCAGCCCCACCAGGAAGAATTCTTTCTTGTCAATCTTGACTAATAAACTATATTTAATGTCTATTGGTAGTTTAAAGTTCTCAACTTTTATGTTGAAACCAAATAAAACCCTTTTGTTTCACTAGACTATGGTAAATACCAAATTTGAATGGTTGATATACTGTCAGAAAAAGAACAGTAGGCATAAGGATATTTTATTAATTTTCCATCAATAATTTAGCAGCCAGTTTTTCTCCCAGTGCAAGTCAAATAATAACCTCATCTAAACACTGCATTTAAATTAAATTTCCTCAGGGAAATCATTTGATCATTACATGTTTACAAATTATTCTTCGCAGTGTCGAGACAAGAAGACACTGGAGACAGGAGGCAGCTCCAGCACATATACTCACATCTTTCTGAAGTCGACAGCAGTGTATTCAGGCCAGTCTATGAAGCAGACTGTGCGTCCGGGCAGCACCGCAGTTGACGAATATAGATACTGAGGAAAGGCTAGGAGCAGAGCCAGAACCCAGATCACACCAATCACCACCCGGGTCTGAGTGGAAGACAACCTCTGCCTCAGAGGGTGGATGATAGCCATGTATCTGCCAAACACACAGACACAAAACAAAGTTGTGGAAATTTTAGATTTTCCTCCCAGGTGGCCTCTGTTATCTATTAAACTTACAGAAAGAACATTAACTAACTCAGACATGAATTGAGACGTGTTGGAAGTTAAAGAGACAACTGTTGTTTCTCTATAATTTAATAGCAGTTTACATTCTGAAAGTGTTTTAAAACCAGTTACATGGTCCTGTCTGCTCTCCCAAACTTCAGAGGTCTGTCATCTACCAAAGATTGACATTTTCAAGTCAAATTACATCAACTTTTTTTGTTTTCACCATCCACAAACAATAATCGTGTTTGGGGTCATCGCCTGCAACCAAGGGTGATAGTTGCAAACATTCATGGCAGAACAGAGACTAAACCTTTGTGAAGTTTTTAAACAAACCATACATCGGCACCACAGGGCCCTGTGACACATCCCAGTCATTGTGTCATTGGGCAAGACACAACGACTGAGACGGATAGAGTGGGGATTCGAGCCAGAAACCCACAGTTTACAGGATGAACTCCTATGGTGCAATAACCCTGGTTGCATAGGTGTGGACACCCTTAAAGCTGCAGTAGGTAACATTAGGATAAATGTAATTTTACATATTTGTCAAAACTTTAAAATAAAATCTTCCTTTCTGCTTTGTTTTCTAGAAGACACCTGCGGGTTTGGGCTCACAAGTGAACCCATTTGGACCTTCTACCCCCCCATTACTATAACAATTATGCTGTTTTTCCTGTTTTTTTCTAATCATTGTTTGGTGCCAAAAGTAATTTCTAAATTGTGGCCTCAGTTTCAACTTTGGTTTCATTAGATCGTACTTTGAGATTTTAGCCAGGCCTGGATGTTGTCTTTGAAAATAAATTACATTTCTGTTTTACAGACCAACTCCTTCATCAAAGCCTCCAGAGAAGATAGACCTCTTGGCGTGCTCCCTAGTCAGTCTTAGTGTTGTTGTTTTTTATATATCCAGGAGGAACTTCTGGTTTCTGTAATGCTATTGGTATCCCATATGCTCTGGATTTATGTATTACTTTTATTCTTGTGCCTTAGTATTTATTTAATGTTGTGGATAGTTTTGTATCTTTCTCTTGTATGATACATTTGTAAAATAGATCATAGAGACTTTGTAACGTCTCTGCTAAAAAAGAGCTTTTGCTAAAGGCTGGTACACACGGGAAGATTTTAAAATAGTCGGCTGATTTTCAAAGCTTAGAGACACCACGCGTAACAATAAAAAACCGTGGATATACAGTGATAGGTTTGCTTGTACAGTGTGTGGTGTCCGGTCAGACCACAAGCATGACACACCACACACAAACAGATTTCACACGGGATCATTCAGATGTCACATGGGAAATCTTGTGAAGATCAAACGTCAGTTCAGAGTAAATAAACATTGTCGAGTTGCGGAGGAAAAACAATGGTGATAGTTTGTGGACTAATTTTAACAAAGAACGGACATAAAAAAAGTAAAGCCGTTGGTTAAAAGGGTGGAGATAGCGTGAACAGGGTGCTCTACGTTTGCTGCACTATGTTATGGAGGTGAGCTGTTTTGTTCTCTCTTGGGGTTTCTCTTACCTCGCTTTCTGATTGGCTACACGTCATATTCAACAGGCTGCAAGCTCGTTTGTCTTCAGGGGACACCACACACTTGGATTTTGGGGCAAGACAATCCAACATGTTAAATTTCCCTGATTTGAGGTCAGAGTAGTCCCGACGCTCTACCAAGCAGACCAGATCACTCTTAACACTCAAAACACACGGCAAGGATATCTCTTAAGATTATCTTAAGAGCCACCCGGATGGTCGGGCCTGTCGGAAGGGGAAAATCAGGGCAAGAATTGGGCTAATTATCCTGCCGTGTGAACCAGACTTAAGGGATGTACAGGAAGACTCCTACTACGATGGTGGACCTTTACTTCTGGCTAATCAGATTATCTAATTGGTGTTAGGTGTGGACCTAATAGAACTGAATTTTAAACTTGAATTAAAAAGTGCTTTAGCAAAGTTTTGGTTTAAGGGTGTGCAACTGTTGGCAACCAATTGAGCCTTTCTTACTTTGTCATGTCTTCTAGTAAGTTTATTGTTTTTCAGTTGAGTTTTACAAGATGAACGCCACTAAACGTGAAGAAAGTCATGAAATGATTTATTATGGCCTCATTTTCTTTACATTACATAAACATGGCATTTTAACTGTGTAGAGAGAAAACGAAGGTTTGAATGAAAACATCAGAGTAGGTAAACAGAGCTTTTCTTGTGGTTTAACACACTGTTGAAGCACATTTAATGTTGGCGATCTCTTCTTTGTAGTAGCTTTGATAAAAGATTACTCCCATTCCTTCCATCTCTTTTCTGTCTCTCATCCAATGATGTTACAGAAATGAGCTGGGATCCCTATTTCCCTGTCCCTTGCTATCTCCTCCAGTTCAAGTCAGCTAAACGCGGCATTAGATGTCATTTCTGCTGTTTAAAGGGACGTTCTTGTGTAATGACAAATTGTGGTTAACTCACAAACGTTTTGCAGAGCACACACCTGTCCAAAGCAATGGCCGTCATGGAGTAAATGCTTGCAAATATGGCTGCGATGGGGAAGAAGTTGTGGAAGCGGCAGTAAACCAAACCAAAGTACCACTCATTGTGAACAGCATAGGCAAAGTTGATTACTGTGTTGAAGGCTGACATGGCGGCCTCAGCGAAGGCTAGGTTCACCTGCGGAGGAATGACAAAATGAATTTGATCGTAATTCATACACCTAACATGGTTTATCATCTATGTATTTCAAATTTTGACATAGTTGTGATCACAATAAACGGTCTGCACAGACAGTACGCAATGTCGCTCAGAAACGTGAAGATGGAGGAAAAATTAGATGGCTTTTACAAAGAAAAAATCTGAAATGTGTGGTGTCGATCTGTATTCAGCCCCCCTTTACTCTGATACTCCTAAAAAGAGTCCTCCTGAGTGTCATATAATCTGAATATAAATCCAAGTATTCTGGAGTTTTTTCTGGAGCTCATTAGACAACAAACATCATGAAAAAGGATGAAGTTTTGAAAAAGTTCAAAGCAGGTTAAAAAACAATATCTCAATGCACCACATACAAATATGGCACAAATTAGCCTGTCACAATACCAAATTTAGCTGGACGATAAATTCTTCAAATAATTATTATGACAAATCACATTATTGTTATTTGGAGACCTCTTTCACCTAATATGATATTTGGCTTAATAACGCAAGTATATCCTCAACCTACTGGCTCAGACAAATTAGGCGGTGGCGTTATTTGGTTTAAATCCAGAAAACTCCCACCCTGCAGAGGTCGTGTTTGGCTTTGACACCAATAAAATTTTTTTCAAACCAGTGTTTGTCTGGCTCTCCCTCACCAGGCTCTCATTTTAGCTTTGAGCACGTGCCTACCTGACAAGAGCTGGGTTTCACCCACCGTATTATAAGCATAACTGGCTGCCAGTTATGCTTACATGCTAAGTGTAGTTTGTTTATTTTAAATGCCTCAATGTTTGAAAGCAACATAAAAACTTCAGTAACGTTCCCGTCTGGAAGAAAACCTCCCCGTCAACTAAGCTAACGCGCTAGCTGTTATTGGCTTGACGCACACTATGGCACACAGTTAAGGGCTGCACCCTCCGACCTGCATCACGCAACGGTCCTCGCGCTTTCAATTCCCTGTTCCGCACGCGCCTCCTGCAACCCAACAGACACCTACCGCCAGGATTACCCCATTTTCTGTGGGAAACCCTGGCAAGATTTAACCCCTGCTACTCTGAGGAAACGAGAAGGGAGGGCTGAGCAGACACCGATGCAGTGTGCTGAAACCTTTTTGTTGTCCCGTCTCAGAGAGAGGAGACGGAAACACAAGGGGAAATGAACAAGCATGCACATGCAAATTATAGTTCTTATTTTAATTAATCATGTGATTAAAATTTATTGTGCAATTAACTGATTTATTGATTATCGCAACAGGCCTAACTACAAATCTACCAAGACAAGATCATTCTGAACTGACAGGCCCAGCAAGGAGATCATTGATGAACGAAGTAGCCAAGAGGCCCATGGTAACTCTGGAGGAGCAGTAGGGATCTACAGCTCAGGTGGAAGCATGTACAAGACATCTAATAGTCATGAGCTGCACAAATGACTTGGTTTAGATCAGGGATGACCGACTCTTTTCCTCAACAGCTGGTACAAGGCATGTTTTAGATGTGTCCCTGCTCAAACACAGCTCATTCAAATGGCTACATTACCTGTTAAGCATGTCACAGGGTTCTGTAGGAGCCTGTTAATGACCCATGTATTTGATTTAGGTCTTTTGAACCAGAAAAACATTTAAAACATGCAGGACACCGGCACTTGAGGAGTGGACTAGGCTTGTCCTGGTTTCTAGTTGATCAAGGCAGATCCATGGTTAGAATGGCCTCAGTTAATTCCCACGGTCATTTTCCTTCCACTTCACAATCACGCACTACTTTGACTTGGTTTATCACGTATAATACCCTTAAACGACTTTAAAAAGTACTCGACTTTGTAGTTGTAATAGGACAAAACGTTAAAAGGATCCAAGAGGTGGGAATATTTTTTGCAAAGCAAACATCCATGTTGATGTTCGTTGAGATAAGAGCATTAGAAATGATAGAGCACAGAATTAATCAGTTTAAGAGCCAGCAATTTGGTAAACGATACAGCCTTAAAAGAAGGACATTTAAGCCACATTATGTGTTATTACAAACCTTCATAGGCAGTCTCCAAGCTGTGGGCTTCTTCTCATTCTAACTTATTAGTTGATTTTTCAAGCATGTTGTAAAATCTAAGTTGATTATTGGAACTCCTGAGTATAATTGAGTGTGGTGAAGATATCCTCATTTAAGGTTAAGACTGAAGGATAAAAAGAATAAAGTCAGCCGAAGTTTGAGACATTAACTGGTTCTGCAAATTTGCTAAACAATTTCTTCATTTATTTTTTTAAAATAATTATTAAAATATAACCACCTGTAGAGTTAATAAAATTTATATTTAAAATATGATCCAGATAAATTTATCTGGATCATATTTTATATAGAGATTTTTTTTCCATATTTTACCAACTAAATAATTCATCGGCCAAAATGCCTATGGTATTACCTTATGACTGTCTGATTTGCAGAGATTTGCAATTCAGGTTTCAGTTAATCCGATTTTACACAGCAATCATTCTGATTTAGTTGGATGACCACCGCTATTGAACGTTTTTTGTGATTTCTGACACTTTGTGGGTGTTAATTTTTACGTCGTTGTAAAAGTCACATTTATCTTGTATCACAATAAAAAAGACGCATTATAAAAAAAGGATTTCTCCAACATGCTTGCGCTCTCCCATATCAAAACTAATTTTCACTCAGAACTCACCAGAAAGTAATTGGTGACGGTCCTCATGCGTTTATGCGCCAGAATTATCCAAATAACCACCACGTTGCCGACGACAGACACCACAACGATGCTGAAATAAGCCACGGCCCACAGTGTGATCTGCCACACGGGCTGGATGAACTTGTTGAAGCCGTCGCTGCAGTTCGCGGAGACGTTCGTCCCGTTTACGCCACTACAGTCGGAGGCGTTATAGAGTGCATCCATCTTCTGGGCAGAACCCCGCTTGTAGACTTGGGTGCTTAAAAATAGGCTCGGTTCTTATTACTGGATTCCTGGGGAGCAAAAGTTGCTCTGCGCGCCTTCGCTCATTTTACGCACCGCGAAAGCAGCGTCTGCCTCGTTTCCACAAACGCTCACTGCTAAATGGACCCCAGCCACCAACGCCCCCCCCACACACACACACACACACACACGCACACACACACACAAAGCATGATTAGTGTTGGCTCTTGCTGTGCAGAATCACCTCCAGCAGAGTTTCCCTATATGACCGTCTGAGCCAGCTTCATTTTTTTGGACAAATGGAATCTCTGAAGGATTAATCTGAGTCAATTTGCTTAAAGTTTTTAGTATGTTATGTTTTTCTTTAATCAATAGCTGGTGGAAATAAACAGCATAACTGATAATTAGGTAAACACTTTCTGGATGATAGAACAAGGCTATGTGGATACAGAAACACACTATAATTAAACACTTAAGATATAAAGCAGGTGTAACCACAGTTAAGATAAGATAAGATAAGATAAGTTAAGATAAGTTAAGATAAGATAAGTTAAGATAAGATAAGATAAGATAAGATAGGCTTTATTGATCTCACATTGGAGAAATTCACTTGTAACATAGGCTCAGTAGTCAATAATCAGAAGAAGGTGACAAAAGTAGGACAAGGTGCGTCAGTTATATACAGTGTGTCCTCGTTTATACAGTGGATCAAAAAAAGAAGTAGATAAGAAAAATAAGAATAAAAATAAAAAATAGAAATAAGGCAGAGGATGTCTTATGTACATTCACGGTGACTTATGTATTGACATATATTGAGGTGGCAATAGCAGCAGAAGTCACTTCTTTCAGGATTATTGCACAGTGTATTAAATAGAATTGCACATTAGTTATTGCACGTTGGTTATTACAGTTATAGTTACAGTTATAGTGCAGCATTGTATAATCTGGTAGCAGCAGGGATGAATGACCTGCGGTAGCGCTCCTTTTTACAGACAGGATGTCTAAGTCTTGCACTAAAGGAGCTGCTCAGCTCCTCTACAGTCTGGTGCAGGGGGTGGCAGGTGTTGTCCATGATGGATGTGAGCTTGGACAACACCCTCCTCTCAGCTACTTCCTCCACTGAGTCCAGAGCACAGCCCAGGACAGAAGTGGCCTTCCTCACCAGCTTATTCAGCCTCTTTCTGTCCCGCTCTGCGCAGCCAGGGGCCCAGCAGACGACAGCGTAGAGGAGGGCTGAGGCCACCACAGAGTCATAAAAAGTTTTTAGCAGAGGCCGGCTCACTCCAAAGGACCTCAGCCTCCTGAGGAGGTGGAGGCGGCTCTGGCCCTTCTTATACAGAGTGTTGGTGTTATGAGTCCAGTCCAGTTTATTGTTGACGAGAACACCCAGGTATTTGAAACTACGCTCACCCACTCACCCACCTGGTCTCCAGGTGGGTGAGCGCCCGCTGCAGCAGGTAGATGATGGCGTGCTCTACTCCGATGTTGGGCCGGTAGGCAAACTACAGCGGGTCCAGGGTGGGGCTCACCACGGTGCGCAGGTGAACAAGGATGAGGCGCTCCATGGTCTTCATCAGGTGGTAGGTCAGAGTGACTGGTCTGAAATGGGCCGGTTCCTTGGCGCGCGGTGTTTTGGGAACCGGTACCACACAGGAGGTCTTCCACAGAGTGGGGACCACCCCAAGGCTGAGGCTCAGGTTGTAGATGTAGCTGAGGACCTCACAGAGCTCATCAGCACAGGTCCTCAGCAGCCTGGGGGGGATGCCGTCCGGTCCTGAGGCTTTCCTCTGTTTCAGCCTCATCAGCTGACCTCTCACCTGCATTGGTGTGACTGTGAGGAGGGAGGAAGGCAGGACCGAAGGTGTGGATGGGTCGGTGGTTGGTGAGAGTGGCAGCGGGGGGGAAGGTGGGTCTCTGGTGGGCTGGGGGTTGGAGACGCGTGGAGAGTTGAGGGCAGGGAGGGGGCCAGTGTGGGGGGAGTAAAACCGGGTGAAGAACCTGTTCAACTCATCTGCAAACTTGGTGTCACCGTCTGCAGCCCTGCTGGTCCTCTGCCCAAAGCCGGAGATGTTCTTCAGACCTCTCTACACATCTCTGACATTGTTCTGCACCAGCTGCTCCTCCATCTTCTTCCCATAGTCCTTCTTTGCCGCCCTGATCCTCCACTGGAGCTCCCGCTGAGCTCTACACTGCTCCTCTCTGTCCCCTGAGTAGAAAGCCCTCTTCTTCTGGTTCAGGAGGACTTTCAGCTCAGGGGTTACCCAGGGGGGGTTGTTTGGAAAGCATCGTAGCCTTCGTGTTGGCACAATGCTCTCCACACAGAAGTTCATGTAGCCAGTGATGCATTCAGTCAGGCTGTTGTTGTCATCACCATGAGAGCTTTGGAACATGCTCCAGTTGTCTTATTTCTGTCTGTTTTGCCTCGGTCATAGGTTTCAGATTTACCTTCCATGGGGGACAGTGCTCCTTATGGCTGGTGTTGTGTTTGCTATCATAATGAAGAATGACTGCTGTATTGCAGTGGCATCTACCACTTACTGGTTTATCTGATGTTCCAGTTAGGTAGAGCATAGTGCTTGACCTGTTGTGCTCTCCTTGGCCTAGCATCTTTGTTGAACGTTACTTTTATCTTCTTGGCGACACAAGAACACCGAGTTCCATGATTAATCTGCAGTAGATGCGGAGTGTTGAACTTTCCACAGCTCTCACATCTTCTGTATGTGACCTCTTTCTTTGGTTGTATCTTTTCTTATGGCTTGTGTAGTGGCATTTGCGCAATTAAACATTCTCTACCCTCAATGCAATTAGACTGGGGTGCAGAGGAAGAGGCTCGCCCCGGGTGACAAGAAACATCAGGCATCACGAGTACGTAAAGAATATAAAATTTTTTTTCCAGTGTCAGACATTTCTGATTGAAAACAATTGGAATGGCACATCATTTCTTGCCCCACTATTTAATCTAAAGAAAACAATCAAAAGTATATTTGTTCTCTATACAGTACAAATAACGGGTATAAGGATGACCTAATACCCATAACTGTGATCAGTGCTAGCGGTAAACCACAGCCAAGCTCAATGAGTACCAGTCATTAAGCCTGTCATCAGCCTCTCCGGCCAAACTGCACGTTAGCTGAGCCGAGTGGTGGAAAAACAGATGCATGGAACTTCACATGAGTGAGGGGGTTTAGGTCCTCGGCCCCTCTGCAGCTCGCTGTCGGTCTGTCACATCTCATCAGAGCTATTAGACTCCACAGCAAGAAAGCAGGAATTTAATCTCATTCCTCACCTGCTCCCCTTGCAGCTGCTGAATCCACAACCACGGTGCAGGTAGCGAGGGCTCGTGTTTGAACAAGTGAAGGAGAAATGATGTGGAATAAAATAAGAGGGGCAGAATTCACCTGAGAGTGAATGAGAGCCTTCTTAATTTGTCTGTTTATCTGTCAGAACACCTGCTTTCACAAAACCTCAGATCAAATTAAGTGTGAAGTCGGTAATGGGGACGTGTTGCACGGTGGGGGTGAGATCTGTGCTCTTCAGAGAGAAGAGAAGAAGCAAAGACAATCATATCAGATGGTTGATGAAGAGGGGAGAAAAGTCGAGCAAAGAAAACAAATGTTGACGTCGAGGAAAAGGTTCAGAGAAGTTTTTTCCTAGGTATAAGTGAAACAATGCAGCTGTCAACATTGTCTATAGAAAGTTTTAATTCTGTCTCAGAAGAAGCGTTATCAACATGCTAAATCTTTTAGTGTATTTTGAGTAATAGTGACCTTTAAAAACGTTATTCAGTGCTTTGAAAAAAATGTTTAAACAGCTTCATCCTTTTCACCAGGAAGTGGTGTTTAGTTTGGCAGCGGAAAGAAAATGCTACATGATTTTCCAATTGTTTTTAACAAATAAAAATCTCTAAACACATGGATTTGTTCCACCCTAAATTAAAACTAACACAACCAGTTGCCTTCAGTGGTTTTTTCAGAAACATTTCTGAACAAACAGCATTATGGAGATTCAATTGAATTCAATTCAATTTTATTTATATAGCGCCAATTCATGAAACATGTCATCTCAAGGCACTTTACAAAGTTAAGTTCAATCATATTATACAGATTGGGTCAGATTATACAGATTGGTCAAAAAATTTCCTATATAAGGAAACCAGTTGATTGCATCAAAGTCTTGACAAGCAGCATTAACTCCTGAAGAAGTGTAGAGCCGCAGGGAGAGTCGTCTGCATTGTCCATGGCTTTGCAGCAATCCCTCATACTGAGCAAGCATGAAGTGACAGTGGAAAGAAAAACTCCCCATTAACGGGAAGGAAAAACCTCCAGCAGAACCAGGCTCAGTGTGATCGGTCATCTGCCTCGACCGACTGGGGGTTACATGAAGGAACACAGCTCAGAACAAAGATCAGTGTCCGGATTCACAAACAATCCTAAGACTAAAAGTAGCTCTTAGTGACGTCATTTTAAGAAAAATCGTAGAATTTCCCAAATTCTAAGATCTTAAATTTTTACCTCATTATAAAAATTATTCACAAAGCATCCTAGGCCTCCAGAGAGCTCCTAAAGTGACAAAATGTTAGGAATAGTGAGGAGGACTTTTAGTGAGACTAAGAGTGTCTGAAGCAGGAAGATGGTAGAAACAGAGAGAGATGATTGGCTGATCCACCACCTAAACAGGGGAGGAAACAAAAGTTCTAACAACCCTTACTAATTTGTAGATAAGATCAACTTTATCATCCCCATAGGGGGAAATTAATTAGTTTTAGCGCCCAGACGGGTTAAATACAAAGCTCTACCTTACATCATTTTATTGAGGATAACACAATACAATAGGAAAAATGAAACATTTTCTGTAAGGTATTGTCTGATGATGTCAGTAGCCTAAAAGGTCATATTGAATTATTATTGAGCAAAGAAAAAGATGCATTGATCTGTGGCAATACGCTTCAGAGTCTGTGTATTTGCACGGTGATCCAAGGACCAATTTACCTTTCAACACTCCTTTATTCTCCTCCCAGATCTGTGTGGACAGATGCCTTGGTATTGGCTTTTCTTTTCTTTTCTTTTTTTTTACTTTTTTTTCTCTATTTTATGTCAGTTCTTTTGGCAAATACAAGTAGGCAATCTCAGTAAAAATCTTGACAGGTGAGTAGGAAAATGACCAATAGGGGGAGTAAACATAACAAGTAAATCAAAATAATGATGAGGATGTAAATAGGCTGCATTCAAACATTTTGATGCCATGTGACAATCAATAAATTTTTGTAAGTTTCATCATCATGACACACTTTTTAATCAGTGATTTTTTTTATCCTTTCATCACTAGGAGCGCATTTGCTTTGTTTTTGTTCTTCTTGTACTATCAACCAATTTCAGCTCTTCAAAGACAGTGTCACATATAGCAACAGGGTCAACCACTCCTCCACACTAAGACAAAAGTTTCTATCGTCTCCTTACTCAGATTCGCTCTTAACTACTATCTGAATCACTCTTAAGCTAAGACCACTTTGTGGAAATTTTTAGGCTAAGATAGGAGTCTCTCTGAGAGACTCTGAGACAGGATTTAGAGAAGGCAGAGCGAGGTTATAAAACAATACCCAAACCTTTATATATCTCACAGAATTATGCTCAATCCATCATCCAGAAATGAAAAAGAGCATCACACCAACGGTAAGCCTACTGAAACATGGCTGTCCACCTAAACAGACAGATCAGACAAGGAGAACATTAAAGGGTCCATGACCAAAATATTTGGGGGTATACTATGGTCTCTTGTGCACTAATGAGGGCGTGTTAATGACTAAATTGAATATCAAAGCACCTGCTCAGGGGCGGTCAGCTTTGTTAATGTGCTCAAAATCGGTCAGATCAGAAAATGGGTTATCTTTCTATGTAGGTTGCCTTTCTATGTGATTTATATTCTCCAATCAGAGCACACCATCAAGCAAACAGCCTTCCCCCTCCCCTCCCCTTCACCCCAAGCTGATGCATTTGCATGATGTAATTGTTGCGGGTATGCTGGCAGCGAGTTCTCCGCTACCGTACCACGGTGGTTCTGGCTCCCAACTGCATAAGCCAACTTAGTAGAGCTGCATATCATTTCCGCAACCAACTCTTTTACTGCGGAGGGGCATTTGGCCAATGAAACAACAAGCTGGCATTATTTTTTAAATGAAATTCTATGGGAATTAACATATGCAGCAGTATCAACCACATGAAATGGTTTATACAGTGATGTCATGGCACCTTTAAGAAGCCTGTAGTAACTCTAGAGGAGCTGCATAGATTCACAGATGAGGGAGAATCTGTTAACAGGAAAGTTACTAGATTAGCACTCCACATATCTAGCCCTTTTTGTAATAAGTACAGCATTTTTTAGAAGAAAGCCATAAAAGTCCTGTTTTGCCATTTGCCAGAAATGTGTAACAACATGGCAAAAATTTGAAAGAAGGTGCTTTACTCAGATTAGACCAGAACTATTGTGGCCTATTCACAAAATATGGTAAAAAACTAACAACGGACATCACTTTGAATTAACCTTTGTCAATCCCAAGAGTAAATTAAATGTTGTAGCTCAATCAATCAATGTTTCTTCCAAGCCATGTTAGGTTATGATGACTATGGGTAGGAAGGATCTTCTTTAACGATTTGTATTACAGCGGATCTGAAGGGGCCTCTGACTGGAGACATTCTTCTATTATATGTCTGTCATGTGACGAGGATGCTCAGAGTTGTCCATTATGGTCTTAATTTCATGTACTATCATCTCTACTCTCCACCAAACCACCAAAACAGGGCCAGCCTTCATGTATTTGTTGATCTTTTTAAACCACTGGCTCGGAGGCTACTACCCCAACAGATGATGGCTGAAGAGATTACACTCTCCACCAAAGACTTTTAGAAGATCTGAAGCATCTTGCTGTAATCACCGAAGGACCTAAGCTTTATTAATAAGTACAGCCAGCTCTCTACATATAATGTGCAGAAACGGAGGACCCAGAATTCAGCCAGACAATAAACAGATAGCGTTTAAGACAGTTTATTGAGTAGTAAACTACTGCAGGTTGCGGGTGAATCGGCAGCTTCAGGGGCAGGAACCACTTCTCACGATCCGGGAATTAGCTGTGAAGGTGAATGCAGGCTCCTGTTACTGGTGATGCCCTAATGCGATCCAGAGTCCGGTCAGGGAAGTTCTCAGGGTTTTACTCCTGGGACTGGCAGGAGCTCGGTGGTCGGAAGGCAGGCAAAGGGTCAGAATCGTGATAGCAGTGTCAGGCAGGATGATCAGGTGGAATAACCAGAGTCCGAAGTCCGAGAGCAGGTCCAGAGTCAGAGCCAGGTGATCAGAAAACCGGAGACAGTCCAAAGCAGAATCCGTAGACAGAGTCAGGGCACAGAAACAGGTCAGAAACCCAGGCAGCACAATTTACAGGTCCGACGGGCTTGGCAGGCTCAGAGGGTCAGAGAACAGAAACAGGTCAGGAAACAGGCAAGCAGGCAGACGGGACTCAGGATGCTGGATTTAACTCTGCGATGGCTCGTAATAATCTGGCACTAGTGACTGGTCTGAGAGCTGGTTAAATATTCACAGGAGCTGCACAGGTGTGTCAGATGGTGAATCAGACCAGCACTAGCGCCCAAATCATGACACTACGTTCTTGTACAAAGCTTTAAAGTTGCATCTCCAGTCTATTTATCCAGGTGACCACCAAAGTATTTATGCTGCTCCACAACCTCCACATCATCTCTCATGATGGAAATAATGTTTGACACATAGCTAGTCTACAGTTATTCCCTTTGTTTAGTTGACCTTCAGGATACAATTCTTCCCAGACACTGTGACAGAAAATCATTGTTGAGCCATCTGCATCTGAGTATTTCTCCAAATGACATGCTTGTCCTGGAACGCTGAGATTTAGAGTGAAAAGAAATAGTAGGAATACAGTCTCCTGTGGTACTCCTGTGCACCTGACCACCTGGTCAGACACATTACCCTTACCCAGGCAGTTGTTGAGGCCTATGGAGTTTCTGACAGGTATATCAGGCTGAACTGTGTTAAATACACTGGAGAAATCAAAGAACCTGATCCTCACAGCGCTGTCTGTGTTGTTCAGATGACTGCAGAATTGTTGAAGCAGGCATCTGGTGATGTATTCAGCTGCTCCACGGAGGAGGGCAAACTGCACTGGATCCTGAAATTACCCCACTTCTCAAATATGCCTTTGGAGGTGGCAAAAGGCATCTCTCTAAGACCTTCATTATGTTGGAACAGATGAACATAATTTTTGTCAGGGCAAAAGGTCTATAATAATTAATGACTGAGGCGACTTTAAAGATGGGATCTTTTCCAGAGCACTGACACCTTCTTGGTCAGGCTACCTTTGAAGAGGTGAGGAGAATCCCCCAGAGCTGGTCTGTAGAGACCATCAGGACTCTAGAGGTGAGACCTGCTGCCCTGTTGTTGTTCAGTCTCTCTAGCTATCTCTTCACTTGTATTACAGAGACAGACAGAAGGCCTGTCTCTGCAATACAAGATGAAGAAGAAGAGAGCATTTGTAAGTTCTGAACTGGTTGGAGATATTTGTTCAAGAGCAGCAGGCTCCACAACCAAGTTGGAAGATGATGGTGCACCCCTAGTTTAACTGGGAGAATCTGGTGGAGGACCACGTTCTGGAGACCTGCATCTCTATCTCTGAGAGAATTTCTACAATGTCTGGTGGGATTCTGGGAACATGGTAGTTCAATGGCTATGTTCTGGGTTTAAATTACAGATAGTTGCTGAAGAACCACATAACCTCCCTATTATTATTAATTGATCACTTTGTTGTATTTTTTCATTTACCTTTTGAATATTCATTGAAAGGTACACTTAGATGAGCATGTGGGAATTCAAAGTGGAAACTAGCGTCAGAAACATGCAAGGCCCCAGCCTACAGCAGCTCTCCTCCTTCACTAACAGAAAGGTTACGTGTTCTTTGGGCTTGAGGCCAGTCCTTGTAGCCAAAGTCCAAGGTCAGCTGTCATGGTTTATGACTGACTTTTTAGTCTGGAGGTTTTAAACAATCCAACTCAAACACTCAAGTGTGGAAAGGAAAGAAACACATGGGATAAAAACAGAACAAAGAACAGAAATTTGCATTTTAATTTACAACAGCAGCATTGCGCTTCCTCTCTTTATTTTGGTTCAGACACTCGTATTTTCCCAAACAGTGACTGTCGGTATGTCTCCTGACACTCTTAGATTTTTCTTGAGTTCCTTGCTACAACTATTTCAAAATATATGATGGAATATTTTAGAGTATGTGACAATTAACAGCTAAAATTATGTTTTAGAATAGACTTTTTTTAGACAGAACTCATTTGAACATCTCCTTGTGTCTTGTTTTCCGCGTTTGTCTTAGAGAGCGGCAGAAGCAGCCGCTCACAGAGGAGCAAAGCTGCCCTGAGGTGTCACCGCCCCACATCAGATAGCAAAAGCTGTGTGAGTGAAGCTAAACTGACACAGTCACATTGGATTATTCCACAGAGGACTCTTCAAACTGAGCATAATGCCTTCTATATATGATATGCAGATTAGTGGAGTCATTAAGCTCTGCAGTTGAGATTGGTTCATGGTTTGCTTGGTATGTTATACATCAACATGCAGCATTTGAATTTATGATTCAATTATAGGAACGTTCCAAGACAGTTATTGTGACTGTGTCAGATTTCTAATGCTTCACTCTAGGTACTGATTGCATAGAGTGCAATGAGACGCTTTTGTGAATATTGTCTATCATCACAGCAGGGAAAATCCAAAACGTTTTCAAACGGGAGGCCGGATAGGGGATGGCATACAAAAAACAAAAGTCACAAAGCATTTCATGCGTTTTATTTTGCATTACTTTCAGACAAGTAAACTGGATCCTTATTGACTCTCTTCTTCCTCGGAAGCCATTTTGAGGCTGGGATGGATGGTGCTGGGTTGATGGCACTGTTGCCTTGCAGCAGGAGGTCTTGGGTTCAAACCTCACCCATGGGTCTTCCTGTATGGTGTCACGATCCTTATGGGTTTAAGTTTTGGATTTCTTTATATTCTCTAGTTGCTGCCAATCATGATAATTATGTAATTTTTAAGCTTTTGTGATACATTATTTGTGTTCATTTGCTAAGCACTCATGGCTTCATACACAAACTCCTGTTAAATGAGTTGCCAAAGTCACATTTTGGGAACGTACTAAAGCATCCTGTCGGAAGATGGATTTAGGATTCAGGAAAACTTTAATGCCTTAAAGAACAATTTGTTTACAGCCACCAAATTCATGCACAATCTAATAGAAGCCACACTGACAGAGATATTATGTTCATACAGTAATTATAACATGTCAGCACTTGTTAAAACCAAGCCCTGCAGCCTTAAGATGGGCAAAATGCCCATTTACAATAAGATATTGTTATTAAAGCACTAAACACAATAGAGGAGCTATTGAGCTATTGCTGCTGAGTTATTTAAGACCAACATTAAGAAGACCACTTGCAGAGGAATTAAAAGATTCAGCATAACCATTTGTTTTTTGGCCCTTTGATGGACCGCGATAAAGATTGGCACCAACCTCACTGCAGTCCTGCAAGGATAAATGGCTGGGTGAATAGATGACGGATAGACTGAGAGATTTGCTTTTGTCAGAGGCATGACAGGATGCCTGAAGGCATCAGAATAAAGCACCAGGATAAAATGTGCCTTCCTCTTGGGCTGATGATGCACTCAGCCTTCTCCCTGACCTTTCTATGCTTTAGGAAAGACACATTTCTCTTTGGGACCAAAGGTTTTTGAGCACACTTTAATTACATGTCTGAGCGTGTTCTTGTCCCTAACAGGAAATTAACCTATCCAGCAAATAAGAGAAAACAACAAAAGACAACACAAGACTGCTAAGACTCTATCATTGACAGGAAAGGACTTTTGGCTTTGCAACTAATAAATCTGTCTGTCGGACAAACAGATTGGGGCATCGTCTGCAGTAACGCCGGCACTGATCGGTTCTGTCATTGTGAAGAAAGAGTTGAGCTAAAAAGAAAAAGCTCTTGAGTTACAGGTCGGCCTATGTCCTGATTTCACTCATGGTCACAAGATATGAATTATGACAGAAAAGACGAGTTCCCGGACCAAGTAGCTGAAAGGAATTCCCTACAAAGGATGGCTTGACTCAGCTCCAGAGGTTGGGTGATGGGTCATCTTCCAGGAGGGGTATCCAGACCAAATTTGACAAAGGGGCCAATTAATCTATGTTGTATTTCATTTTTCGTACCTTCTCCACAAAATATGAGCTTGCAACTAAATGAATGAATTTCTCAGACTTTCTGTAGGACCGGGATGTGTAAATCATTGTATAGCCAAAACTCAAAAAGGTTTAGGTGTTATTATACGATGCTCATCCAGTTTGCAAATTCTTTTGGGCTCGACCGAAAAAAAGTGTAAATTTTCAGCAACAAGACTAGGATAGGATATTCTTGCTGTATTTAACCAATGTTAATAAATGGATTTTAAAGCAGCAGATTTTGGTGCCCTAAAGTCTGCCTTTGAGTAAAAGTCGTTGGATCGATGTGGCCCTATTTACTATGAAATTAAAGAGAATGTAAAAAAGTTACATTGGTTATTTAAACACAAATACTTTGTGTTGTACACAACATTTTCCTTAGTAAGAAGATTTTAACTTGTATGTAATAATTTTGCCCTAATTATAAAGAGAAAGTCTCCATCTGCATCAGCCACCAAATCATTCTCAAATTGCAGCTGGGAGCCGTTCAAAATCCATCCAGGGGCTGCAAATGGCCCTGGGGCGGCACTGTGGGCACCCCTCTTTAGGTGGTTCAGGCATCTCGGATGCCTCCTGTGTGCCTCCCTTTGGAGGTTTTCAGCAAACATCCAGAACTGACTGGATTGTTTTAAACTCCAGGAATGTCTTGGAGTTCACTAGACTGGGCTGGAGAGTGTTGCTGTGGAGAGTGATGTCTAAGTTCCCATCCTGGACATGTAATCTCTTCATCCTTACCTTGGATAATATTTTCATTCATAAAATTTTACGTGTTTATCAAAACCTTTGTCAAATATTTGAACTACTCAACTACTATATCCTCACCATGTCTTATGCTAGGTTTTGGCTTGGTTTTGCTCTGCCTAAAATAACAATGATTTTCTCAGCTTCTGACACATTGTGGTGAAGAGACACACCAAGCAACAAAAGCAGAGAGCGCAAGATTGTGAGTATCCACCTTTAACAGAGGGAAATAACAGCAGTCAATCTGAGGATTTAATAAAAATAAATACAACAGATTACTTCTGTTGCTTTCTGAGTACAAAATAAAAAAACAGGAAGGACAGGACACCACCCTGAAGTTTGTCTGTCTTCAACACCAGTCCACCAGTCCATTCACCTGGACACATTGGATCTTGTTGATGAGGAAATGTAAAATCATGTTTAAGAGCTTAAAGAAAGGCTAAAATGTAAAGCCAACCTGCTGATTAGAAAACTGGGTTTCATTTTAGTAAAAGCAAAGTGAACCCTAGCTTAAAAGGTGTTTGAAGGCCCAGAAGAGCTTCTGGGCCTTCAAACACCTTGTCTAATATAAAAGGTTTAGCCTTTTCAACACCTTTATCAGAGATGCAAATTGAAAATAGTCTAATTTATTTGCAGTTGTGACCATTCATAACTCGTTCTGACCGTTCTGCACTTGAGAAGATTTGGGAGTAATACATTTTCTAAAATATTTCAAAGTGGAGCAGCGGTATTCTTAGCAATGTCCTTTCATGTGAGACCATTTATATGCAAAGCAATGACGTCTGCATGAGTTTTACTTTGAAAGGAACCATTGCATTAAGACAACAGTTTCAAGCAAGCAGGACCTGCACCTGTCTTACACCAATCAGTCTGATGATGAGGTTGATGGAGTTATGTCAGCTGATGTTACTATAACATTTACAGTTCTTCTTTTTTTTTTTTGCATGCATTTTTTTCTTTTTTACAAGTGTTCACTTTATAAAACTGTGTGGATGTTCATAGAAGAGCAAACAAAGCTCCCCATACAGCCTGAGGCTTGCTAGTGGGTGTTGTTCAACCAGACTGTCTCTTTGGACTTGAGAGAAAATTTAACAAACACAAAAGGTGAAGCAATCGGAACAAAAACTGCAGAACAGGAAGACTAAATTGAACAGAGGGACATAATGTTTTCCTCTTCTGTGGCATACACATTTTAAGTATGTTCTTGATCAACCGATGAAGTGATGGCCAAGTGCTTAAATCAGGGTACTTGCATCCTGGAGAGGCTGCAAGTTCCCTAGTTTGAATCCCACAGACTGCCACTCAGGGTCCCTGAGCAAAACCCTTGACTACAGTGTGCTCCCCAAGCACTGCACGGTGATGGCCTGCTGCACCCTCAGGGATGGGTTAAATGGAGAGGACACATTTCATTGGAACGTAAAAAAGCTGTGATGACCAAAAAAATGTATTTATTATTATTTATGATTATTTATTTTCCATTTACCTCATAACTGGTCTACGATGCTTAAACTGAAACTCTTCTTCTTCAAATGCACTAAACAAAAACTTTTCTTGAAATATATAGAAAAGTCTTAGTTAAGGCGTGATTCACAGGAAACGGCCAGCACAGTCCTCTATGTTTAGTTTTTGGATTCTTTGCAACAGCAGCTTGACTTCGCGGCTCGTCAGCTGCTCGTTGATAAAAGGGGAGAGGAGCCATCTAGTGGCGAGACAAGCTACAGCAAGGCAAACCTGTCAGGCACATTGTCAGCGAGGCTTTCATTTTAGGAACCCAAACAGGCTTTGATGAGAATAGTTTTGAGAGTAATTTATAAAGTGGATATTAAAACAAAACCCCAAGCTCTGAAACGTAATGAAAAAACAAAGAATAATGTTTTCAGGTGACACTGACTTAAATATATTCTTAAAACATAGTGTCCAAGTAGCATCAAATACCATAGTTTATACATATTTGCTACAAACATGCAGTTTGCTATTCTCCGCTGCCATGTTTTCCACCGCAATGTGCTTCCCTCTCTATTTTTTTCCTTTCCTTATGTTCTGTTCGTGTACAGCACTTTGAATTGTCTTGTTACTGAAACGTGCTCTACAATTAAACTTGGCTTGCCTTGCCTTCTCTAAAGATGTGTGAAGTAATTCACCGCTCCGTACTGGAAATTTTTTATCAAAAGCTGAAACTTATTTTCTTTTCTATAAGCAGTGAATCTATGTCAAGGGTTGTGCAATTTTTTTTTACTGTTATCAGTAAAACAAACAAACAAAAAAACTGTTGCTACTGTAATGAGTCAAAAGTTTTAAATTAATCTCCTCTTAACTCGCAAATGGTATATCAATAATTCCACCTCTAACACTGTTGATTTCTTCACCTTTAACCTTTTTGAAGGTTTCTGAGAAACCAACAGCTCATGTGGATCATTTTTATTTAAATTGTTTTATTCTAAACATACAAAAGCTGGCATTGCAATTGCGTCTAACTATTCATTCAGTTGGTTAGTTTATTAGTATCAGGGTGTACCTTCTTATTCTCTTTTTTAGGCTAATGCCTAAAAAACCTTGCTGTGGGAGAAAAAAAAAACCCTCCTAATAACTTATGATGTTGTTGATCAAATTGCATATGAAAAATCTGATATTTTAAAAGTAATATCCATAATTTACTTTATTCTTATTATTATTGTGGGCTGTACAGTGGCTACGGTTAGTCCAATGAGACTAGTAGGTATAGATGATTATCATTACTATATTATGTGTGCTGGCTATTTAACTTGCAGGACAAATTGTTCTATTTTATTCTATTTCAACAAACAAAAAAAGTAACCTTCAGCCATTTCACAGCTTTAGCACAAAGTTTGCGAAGTTACCTTCAAGATCAATGGCTTTCTCATCATAAAAAGGACCGAAAATGTGAATGGATGCTCAACAGAGTGAATTGATTGGACTCCACGCGCTGTTCCTCCAATAAAAAACACAGACACACAAACATACCCTGCAGGAACATCAAACACTCAATACACAGATATTCTGGGCACTCACTGTGGTTCTGTCTGTGTCCAGTCGCAGCGTTCTTTTCTAATAGATACGTTCATTGCTATAATTCTGCACTTTTGGCAGCGCTGACTCATTAAGATCCTGCAGTCAGGTTAGCTCAGTTTGTTCCCTCACCTCAGGTAAGAAATCAATTTAAACTCTTTTAAGGTCTTTAACTTCATTATGGTTTAGGATTGAGACTTTATATTTAAAGAAGTGTTTTGATGTGCAGCCCAGGCTGTTATGAGTTGACAAACTTTTAACTCCATCACCAGATGTATGAAACAGTGTTTTAAAACTTATTGTATGCAGTGTTTGTTTTTCACCACAGATAGTGTTTTACATATTTGACGTTTGTAAATGTAATGTTCATTGGGTTTGGATGCTTTCATAATCTACTGTAGTATTACCAGTGGCAGCTATGTAAAAAGAACCACTTACTGTAGAGTAAATGTAAAAAAAATCAATAAAAAATTACAAATCTGAAGCTCATTACATGTCTGTAATGACAAATTCTGATAAAAAATCAGCAGCAGCTTTATAAACACACCTCTGAAAAGAAGAGAGCATTTTTTTTTTAATCAAAGGTAAAAAAATAAACAAATACCAATTGAAAAATTACGTTCGAGTTGCAATCCTATAAGAGAAGTTTTCAGATGTGTTCTAAGCTCGGAAAATGCTCTAAAGTTAGACGCCCATGAATTGTTGCAGCTGGCTTAATGATAGGAGCGAGAGCTGTCTGTTGAAAAGTTAGAAAGGACAGTAAAACTTAGAAGTTAATATAAGGCCCAAAAGATGGAAAAACATGTAGGCTGACCCCAGTCAACTTTATTGGAAATTTAGTGCAAATTCTCACTAACAAACAAAAGTATTATTATTATTGATAATATTGGAATAAAATCAACTGCATTGACAGTTTGATATTTGGTATTTATCATTTATGGTATACTGATAAAGAACAGACAAAAGAGAGATCCAGTGATCTGTCCGACTAGATAAATAGTCAACAAAGGACCACTTTGATTATGGCATGGCTCTTTCGTCAAACATTACAGTGAACTGGTAATGTTTGCGTCACCATCCCTAAACTTTAACCCAGCTTTATATTAACAGGATTGTGATGTTGCAGTCACACTGGTGGCCCACTGACAGTATGAAGGATTATCGTTGCTCTGTCTGCCGAGGGGAGAGTACTCATGTGACTGTCCTTCACAGTCAGTGATCAGGCTTCAGGAACTCAGAAGCAATCTGAACTGACATATATTGATCAGCCTAGAAAACTATTCTAAATAGGCTTCAGGATGAGAAACCAATGTCATAAGAGGCAAATTGGCACATAATCAGTACCAAACATCCCACAGCAAACAACTCTATTTAGGATCAGGTAAAGTCAAGTCTGTTTATTTATTGCAAAAATTAAACCATGATTACAAATGTCTTCCCTTCGTTTAAACAAACATTCACAAATAATAATTATCACAAAAATGTGACAAAACAGCAGAAAGAAGCAGCTGTACCAAGCATTAGTTTTGTCATTAGTGGTGGTAGACCTAAACATAAGCAGGATGTAGGCAAGACCATGTTCAAGCATGAATTTAGAAAAATAAAAGACAGAGGGGCAGACAACGGGACTTTAACCGCCCTGGCCAGAAACTAACAGGGGGATCTGGCTAACAGCTGACTAAAGTGAGAGGTATCTGGGTGGGGGTTGTAATCACTTAACGAGTGGGAGACTGATTTTCAATAGGGTGCAACAGAAGGGAAAAGCAGGAAGACAGAGGGAACAAAGCGGTTCGGCTGCAAAACAAAACTTAATTCAAATGAAATGACACCAGAGAAATGTAAATCCAAAGCAGAAGAATATACATGACTCAAACGCAAAGTTACTGACAAGTGCGTTAAATATTCATGCATCTGTATTTGAAGTGGAAAGTTCATCCCTACACAACACAATAAACATGTTTTTAAGCTTTTTGTTTTTCCTGCTGACTTACGGGAGTGAACTGGTAACACAGTGCTCTTTGGTTTCATAATGGTTATTACAGATTAGGATTACGAGTCAGCTGTATTCAGACTGGTTTAGGAGCAGATTGGTAGTAATGCTGGGAATCCTGAGCTGACTTTTCTTCTGAACAACATTAGGGTCCTTGAGGCTTGCTGGCGTTTTCTATCGAGATTTCCCTTCTGTCTGTTATTGATGTGTTGGTTTGTGATGGCACATGTGTTGCCATGTGGGCCGGTGGGTCCTGTGATACAGTCAGAGCTACTGTACGGCCAGGAGGATTCCCCGACCAAATTTACTTCCACAGAAACTACAGAGGAAGCAACTTGTGCAAAGTTCAATGTCGAAAGATTTATTTGAGGTTTTCTTTAACAATGAGTCAATGCCAAAGTAGGGACTATATCTCATTTGCTTTCTTCGTTGTAACCTTCTGATTTTGAATCTATGTTTCAGGATGGACCACCATGACTGGCAGCGGGGAAAGAGTAGAGGCCACAGGCACTATGATGATGATGATGGTGAGGCAGAATGAAGCTCCGAGCCCACTGTTGTGTTTCCTGATACACGGAGGTCATCAGCTGTAGCTTCATTTTGGAAAATAGTAATATGTATTGAAGGCAAGGCAAGGCAAGGCAAGGCAAATTTATTTATATAGCACAATTCAGTACATGGACAACGCAAAGTGCTTTACATGATTAAAATATAGCAAATTAAAACAGAATAAAAGCAAGTAAGAATAAAATGTAGATAGAAATTAGAGCAAAAAAGTGGTGATTCAGTTAACTAGAACAGTTGAAGGCAGTCCTAAACAAATGTGTTTTTAATCTTGATTTAAAGGAACTCAGGCTTTCCGCACCTTTACAATTTTCTGGAAGTTTGTTCTAGATCAGTGGAGCATAGGAACTAAATGCTGCTTCTCCTTGTTTAGTTCTAGTTCTAGGTATGCAGAGCAGGCTGGAGCCAGAAGACCTGAGTGGTCTGGAGGGTTGATACGCTGATAACAAGTCTGCGATGTATTTAGGTGCTAAGCCATTTAGGGATTTATAGACTAACAGAAGTATTTTAAAGTCTATTCTCTGAGATACAGGGAGCCAGTGTAAGGACTTTAGAACTGGGGTTATGTGCTCTACTTTCTTAGTCTTAGTGAGGACGTGGGCAGCAGCGTTCTGGATCAGCTGCAGCTGTCTGATCCACTTTTTAGGCAGACCTGTGAAAACACCGTTGCAGTAATCTATTCTACTAAAAATAAACGCATGGATTAGTTTTTCCAGATCCTGCTGAGACATTAGTCCTTTAATCCTGGAAATGTTCTTCAGGTGATAGAAAGCCGACCTTGTAACTGTCTTTAGGTGCTTTTGGAGGTTCAGGTCTGAGTCCATCACTACTCCCAGATTTCGGGCCTGATTAGTGGTTTTTAGCTGAAGCAGCTGAAGCTGTGTGCTAACCTTTGATCTCTCCTCTATTGGTCCAAAAATTATTACTTCTGTTTTGTTTTTATTCAACTGAAGAAAATTTCGGCACATCCAGGCATTGATTTCTTCTAAGCATCTACTCAGTGCTTGAACTGGTTTATAGTCACCTGGTGACATGGTGATGTAGAGCTGTGTGTCGTCTGCATAGTTATGGTAGCTGATGTTGTTGAAGGATAACATCAACTATTAAAAAAAACATCCACTGTGGTTTTTGATGGAATGACATCTTAGGTTTAGTTTATTTATTCAACAGGAGTCGTTTGGAAAGGACAGAGGGCAAAATTAGCACAATATAACCAAATCATTTTACTGAGAGGCCTAGAAGCTTGTGTATTCATCACACCAAAGACAGATTTATTTGATCACCTAAACATCAAGGGATTCATCCATCGTTTTATGTTTATTTTCTGAATGTGAACCATCTGCTGAGGTATAAAATGAAGCGCTCAGAACACTTCACTTGACATTGGCAATACCTACTGGCTAATTTGGCTGTTTGTGAAACACAATTTGAGCAGATGCATCAACTTTCCCATTTTGGATCAATCAGTGGACCAATCAGTGTCACACAATGACTTTCCACAGCAGCCTTAAAATAGACAAAAATAAATCTGGAGTTGTCTATTCTCGGTTATAAAGTATGTTGAGTTGATTTCCCAACCTGAGAATGCTCTAATTTATGTTTACTGCAGGCATTGATCACAAGTATCATCTTTTCCTCACATCAGCCTCAGTATGCTGCTCCAACATGGGGTTGACTTAGTTAAATAAGGCCTATACAATGTTCTGACAACACGCTACCTAGAACATGCATTAACTATGTCACTTTTCTAAAGATATATCCCACTTGACACATACAGCCCACAGTCTTTATAAAACTTAAAGTCCAGCTCTTGCTTAAGACATGTTCATGCAACTTGCTAACATGCTAAGGAGACTTTGACATGTTTACACTATGCTAGGACATGACTTGGTAACAATTTGGCTTGTAAGATGTACAGACAAAACTTCTTCAGCTTAGTTAACTTTATTTTACTTCATTGGAAGGTCATAAAATTTTTAGACCAGTGTTTCGGCTGCTCTCTACACTTCTCTCATACAGGGATGGCTGTAAAACACCACATATTTTAGGAAAACTCAGGCTTTTTAGGTCAATGTACAGGGCATAAAAAAAAGGTTTTGCAAGCCGCACAGAGGAAAATAGTCTGTGTTTACCTCGGCTGGCTTTATTGTGACCTATTTAAACAAAATGGTGGGACTGACATAAAGACACAGAAAGTAGACTTGAGTCAGGAGATGAGTTTAGCCCAGGATTGCTATATTTATAATGTAACAATGTCTTCAAGATGCGGCTTATCCACTCAGTCCCTCTCAATTTCATACACACACACACACACACACACACACACACACACACACACACACATATATATATATATATATATATATATATATATATATATATATATATATATATATATATATATATATATATATATATATATATATATATATATATATATATATATATATATTACAATAAAGGAGTAAAGTAGCAAGGGCTTTTTCATCAATTTTCAGAAGGTTTTAGGATGCACTTTTAATGCCCAGGAACTGACATGACAAGTGAACGAATGTGAAAACAAACGTACTGGTAACATAACAATTAAATGCAGAATAGCTTAAAAAGCCGAACGACAGCATTTCGGAAATGTGAGGATGTGCTTATATATTCTCTTGTTCCCTTTCAGAGGCCCACCCATTCTACATTGGTGTTCCAGTTTCCCACAGACGGAAAAGGCGCAGGCACCGCTCCTCCACCAGTGATGCTGACCGTGACTCGCGACACTTACACTATGATCACCAGGCACACCATGAACCCTCACACAGACAATATTACCATGACAAGGAGGAGTGCTATAATGACGATGGAGGCAGCACAGGGCAGCATGGGCACCTTGATCCCACAGGTTAGTTACCGCAGCTCAACTGCTCCTAAATCTTTAATAACGGATCCAAGTTCACAGAGGCACGAAGCACAGACAGTAGACGGTTATTTTTTTGTTGTCTTTGCAGTGCCAAAAACCTCAATAAGCAATGAGAGATATCGACTGTGCAGTCAGTATTCTTATTACACCGTTGTTCGGTCTATGACATAGTTTTACCTACTTTATTATTATTTTATCTTTGTTTATTTAATTTCTCAGTCCGGGAACCAACACAATTTGATTGTAATGCTGATAAAAATATGCAATGACAAATAAACTGATCTTATCTTATTCACCAGTTAATTATATAATGTGCCAAAAGAAAGCCATAGAGAGATTTGACACACTTTGCCCACAAGATGAATTTGTGAATGTCACAAACACACAGGAATCCATCTTGTACCGCTATGGCTTCAAACTTTTGTGTCTGAACCAAAAAGGGTTCAGGCTATTCATGTTGCAGTATTGAGGTTTAAGGTGGGTACTGTGCAATTTTACCTATTTGATTATGAATACTATTAATAGTTATATTTGGATATTATAATTAATAATGTGTTGTTCTAGTCAAAGGTAAGCAACAACGAAAAACATGTTCAAATGGTTATGAATAAGGGCTACTAGTCTTTAATGATTATAACTAGCTATTGGAAATACTGATCACTAATCATTAACCACAAGCAAATGAAAATGTCCCTATGTATATCTATGTTGTTAACTCAAAAGGGATGATTCCGTAACTCTTAGAGACAATTCGATCATTGTTATAAAAATAACCACAGATGGCTGCAATTAAGCTAGTTAAAATGTATTAAAACAATAATTCCCTATCACAGTAATTATTCTATTTAATAATACTATGTGAACACACTAACTTCTGAAATCAAACAACACACAGCATAAAAAATAAAATAACATAAAAATCAGCAAAGGAATAAAACTTGGAGGTAGCAGTATTTCGGTAATTTTCACACTTAATTAAGCCTCACTTAAATAAACACTGAATAATTCACCATTAAGACAGCACTACATGTAATGTAAACAGCATTTAAATTTTTTTGGTTAAGGCATAGAGGTAGTGTGATGGCTATTCAAACACTAAGACAATGGCTAGGCATTAACAACAGTTAGCTTCAAAATAGCTTATAGCTAAAGAGCCTCAAGATGGCAGACTGAGTAAGACAAGAGGATATCCTGCTAACAATGGTTAGCTCCCATAAGCCACAAGGGGGAAAAAAACAAAGCGACTCTCGTCTGGACAAGGTAATGACAGTTAGCTTCCACAAGCCATGAGGGAAGGTGAAGAGGCGGACCAAGTCAAAAACAATGGGCTACCTGGCTAACATCAGGGAGCTTCAAACTAAATCCGCCGGGAACCAAAGAAATGAAAAAGGGAGCAGACAGAAAGGGAAAAAAAGAGAGAGAGAGAGAGAGAGAGATAGGGGGAGTAAAAGCAGTTGTCAGTGCAGCTGTCTCAAAAAAAATAAAACACAATAAACATCTTAACACCTGAATTCAGTCACACAATGTAAAAATCCAACAAAAAGTTTAACTCCTTTTGGAGTAAAATAGCGGTGATAAACCTACTTCTAATAAACCTCTGCCCAGGATCAGTGTTGAGGTTCCAGATCTAGAAAAGAAATGAAATGGTTTCTTTCCTTCTGGTGCTCCCAGTTGGGAGATCGGTCGGGGTCAATTCACCCAGGAACGTAACCTGGCTGGGACACGAGGCTGGCGGCTACTTGGAGATGTGTGGCTTGTCCGATCTGTCCGGAGTGGCAGTCGCAGTAGCGGTCTGTGTGATTTGCTTGGCCAAAGCAAATCAATAGACATCAATAGACGGAAGGGTGGAGAACATCTTTGGCTTCTCCTTATGGTTATGTTTTTAAAGTCCGGACCTGTTCTGTCAATCCCACCACAGAAGGTAAAAGGGAGACCTCCCAGAGTTTGTCAGTTTGGTTCCAAGCTTAGAGTTTTTTAAGCTCTCCTTCTAAGGGTAAGGGGTGACATGCTCTTGTCCAGCAAAAGTCGTTCAATCATGGGTCCAGATGCAGGGGAGATTTGGGGTATGTCTCTTCTTTTTTTGTTGTTGTTGTTGTTTGTTTGGGTTTTTGTGTCCTGTCTGGCAATGTGGCAATAAGAATTGTCTTAATGCCAAAAAGAGCCCAACTGATTTTACTTTCACAAACGGAGACTTACTGCTTTCGCCATATTGCTCTGCTTGATTTATGTGCATAAGAAGCTTTATTAGATTTTATGCTGGGACTATTTCATGGTCAATGCACACTGAAATAGGAAGGTGAAAGATGAAAAAAGAAGAGTAACAGATGAGACAAAATGCTAAAAGGGAGATAATGTGAAAGAGAAAGAGGAGAAGAAAGGGAGAGAGCGATACAACACCCTTTGAGTCTGCTTCTACACCTGCAAAGAGATATATAAAAAGAACAGCAAAACCAACCGATAAGGTATTACAGGTACAAACAACCAACACCTTGATACCATCACTGAAGAATATCCATTATGATTTAATATGGAATGGTTTTCTGTATCGAAGTGAATCTGTATGTACCTGAATCCACGCACCTGTAGATGTTTGTGAGAGTGCACTTGTGTATGTAAGGTTTTTCCATAACAAAAATGTTCAATAATGGTCGTGAGGAGCCAAAGATCTGCCCCCCCAGAGCACCGAGGCGGACGACAATGGAACCGGAATCCCAGATGCCCAAAGGGACCCCCAGAGCAAAGGTGCCAAAGAGGGGCCAACACAGGGAAAGCTGTCTCCCCCAACTGAGGGAAGAGCAGAGATGGGCCCCCAGGAACCTCCCAAGAGCCAAAACGTCAAAGCCCCCAGGAGCTGTGGGGATGAGCCTGGGGCCCCTGAAAAAGCAACAGGGGCCCAGGACCCACTGAGCAGCTGCCAGGAGTGAGCGGCACTCACCAGAGCACCCAGCCCCGGACACTGAGGTCCACCAACGCACCAGGGGGCCAAGGAGCTTTCCAACGGAGGAGAGAAGGATGGGCTCCACACTTAGTGGAGACCTGAAATGTCCCAGGAGAGGGGGCAGTTCAAACCCAGCCTGACAAATAGATAAACAGAAAACCATGTAGAACACAGTCATATTCACACGTTCCCACCCTAGTGCCCCTGCGAACATGCAAACACTCCTACTACAAAAAAGGGGGACGTGATACACACACTCACCACACACATCCTATATTCCCAGGTACAGACACCGGCCTCCAGGAGGGGTAACCATCCCCTGGACCCGGGAGGTGAACCTCATCATCAAGATGGAGGGGGGGGGGGGACACCACAACCCAATCTACCCAGTCTATGCTCCTGTCCTAACCCCCCACCCCGATCCCAGACCAGGCGACCCACAGGCCCATCTACCCGGAGATGGGGCCAACATGAACCAAAAGGGCCAACCAACGAGAACTCACCCCACAAGCCCTGAGGTTCTACCTCCCCCACACCCTGCCCTCCATACCTAAACCCCCTTCCCCACCCCACCCATCCACCCCATATTCCAGGGGAGAGCAAAAGTACCAGCCCCAGCACATCCCTGGGACACAACGTTCACCCCCAGCCTAGACCCCAACCAGGTGGCCCGCTTCTCCTCCAGGCCCCGGACTCCGGGTGGCAATCAGGGTACGTCTCTTCAATACAGCAGACGCTGCGAGAAAGAGACCGAGCTGATCTGCGCTGCAGCTTTTGAACCTAGTAGGTGGAGTTGCAGACATGCTGTGAGTCAGAGTTTAAGCCGTGTTGCATGCCGGGAGCTGTAGTCTGAGCGGTCATGAATTTTATTGCATAACACAGCACATAGCGCTGCGACAAAAGCAAGACCTAGCGAGCCCACAGCCAAACCAACATACATATGGCAGCGCAGGAGGGCCGCATAGCTGCTGCTATCACATCTGTTTTGTAAGAATCCACAATTTCATCTCAGAAAGAATGGCAAGAAGTGCCTTGAGTAGCTTGCCTTCTTGTGTTTTCTCATAATGCCTGCTGCTTACGTTTTAATTTAATACCGTGATTGTTATGATTTGGGTTTTGTTTGTTTTGCTTTTGGACTTTTCTTCGGCCTGTCACCTCTCAGCCACCAGCCACTATCCTGTCAGCTCTGCTTGGGTCAATTAGCCCACATCAGCTCCACCTGCTGCCAGTAATTAGATTATTCTCTTGTCACCTGTTCACCAACCCAAATATACCCACCTCAGCCAACTCCTCCCCGCCAGAAAGACACCTCACTTCGCTTCTCATGACGGATCTCCCTGTTTGATGTACCCAGCTTTACCAGATCCTGTGTGCTCAGCCAGCAGGACTCTCCAGCTAAGTTGCTTGTGTCTGCGTGCTGCAGCCCTGCCGGTTTCTCTGTGAGTCCCTGCCGTTTGCTCTGCTGGTTCTCGTGGTTTCCTGACCTACACCACCTGTTCTGGTCTCCTGCTCATCCCTGCCTGCCTGCTCATTCAGCCAAGATTCATCTGCCAAGTCTGGTTCTGTTTATCTGCCTCACCTGCCACCACTCATCTTCACAATAAACCTTTTAAACGTATCTCCGGCTGAATATCGGGTTCACCAGCAGGAAACATAACAGTGATTGGTAAAAACCAATCACTGGTTTTAGGCGGTACTAGGTGTCGCTTCACCCAGTCAGCTCAGAGAGTTCTGCTGAATCTCCCTCCTTTTCTCGAACGGATTCAAGTGTAGGAGTCCCGCATTGATAATGTGCAAAACGAATGCTACACATTATCAATCTGGTTGGCCAGGTTACTTACACACATTAAACATAGGAATCAGACATAAAAAACATTAAAAGTGACTAAAAAAATGCATATATTATAAAATTAAAGACTTTGGTTTTGATTTCTCCGTTTGTGCTTTGTCATATTTCTGGTAGGCTCTTTGTTGGTACTTTTATCACTCTTATGTTTGGATATGCTCTCTTTAGTTATTGTCTCTTTGTTTCCGTTTTTATTCTTTGTTCATTAATTTCCCCCAGTCGGCCTCCCTCAGTTACCCCCTCTCTTAGCCAATACCATTTACTTAATGGACAGCTGGTCTTTATTCTACTAATGCCATTTACCAGTATATGCTGTATACTACCAGGTTTAGTTATTTGCTGTCATATTTCCAAGGTCACCTGTGAACTTTGTTGGATCTATTGTCGTTAAAGACACCTTGGTTTGCCTCCTCCATGTATTTGCTGCCCAATCTTCCCTGTAACAGGCAATTAATATCTTATCACATTTAGACAAAAATGACAAAGGAGCCCATACAAAGGTTGAGGAGTCTTGTGTCATAACTCTAGTCTCTTTAAATGGTTGTTTGATGATAGAGAACAACCATATGAATTTAAATTTACAGTCCTATCCATTTTGTGGCTGTGCAAATCAATCAAATCCACTTTACTACTGATATGCTGCAAGTTGCAAGTTGAGATGAAGACTGAGATTGTGGAATAATGCCCTGTTTCAGGTCGGTGGTAGCCATGACACCCTGGGGCACTGGGGCCATGTGTTTGGTTCATCACTGTACTGTTTTTGCAGACTGTAGTCAAGTGGTGCTCCAAATCTGCTTTGTGTTGTAGATAAGGCCTTCATGTAGAAAAGGAGCTTCTGTCCTTGTTTTATTTTGCACATTTGGTGTGTGACTAATCACCTGTTTAAAAACAAATTTTATGAGGCCTTCCCACTGGAAAACCTGCATTAAACCTATCTACTACTTTTTACACCGTATCAAGAGGCATATGATCAGGTATATCCATTTAGATGTGGATGTGAAAAGGTATGAAATTTGTTTGTGAATATTTTGCGGCCATAAAGTCGGAAAGCTGTAAGCTGATTAGGGCTGAGGAACTTCAAGCTGTGTGTGCATGTGAGTGAGTGAGTGAGTGAGTGAGTGAGTGAGTACAGTAGGTGCTTGTGCTTGCAAGCTGAAGTGACTGTGAATTATGTGTGATACGCTTTGTGCTTTTTTCTTCATTCCTCATTCTGTTTGGGATAAATACCAAATGTGCTCAGCATTAAATGTTTGAGAGGGGCAGTTAGTAAGGCACTGATGTTGCATTCTTTAGAGAGCCATGTCCAAGTTATGTTGGTGTTTTGTGGCATGTGAGCACAAGAGTGTGTGCATGGGGGGTGAGTACTAGAGAGCCCCGTGGTGTGTGTCAACCCTCTTAAAAGCCTCCTGCCCACTGTTGCTTTGGAGATTTTTGTTGCTTTTCTGATCAACTAAAAGGTGAAGCATCTACAAAACTATATACTGTTAGCTACTGCTCAGCTAGGAAACAATCCATAAGGAGGACAACGTTAACGGATGTATATGAGAAGGTGAGCTGAGGACTGTCTTACCAGGTGGACTGGAAGCTAGAGACTCACATTTCCTGAAGCAAACCAGAGGACGGCTCTCTTCATTAACATTTGGATCCTATTTGGTGTCTCAAATATGACCTCTCAGCTGACCTTGCCTGGCTCCCGAACAGGTAAAGATTCAAGTAAAAGGAACATAGACCAATTATCTATTAATCAGACAAAGGGATTAGAAATTGTCTCAAACATCACAGACACTGCTATATTTTTCTTGCAATATCACTTCAATGCTGTTTGACTTGTTATTAACAAAGGAGGAATAAGTTGCTAATTCATTCGTTTTAATGGTTGTAGATCTTAACTTTAAAGTCCAGGAGCTTTTCATTGACAAGTTCAAATGTGAGGGATCTTCTCTGGGCTGACAATTTGGCCCAAATCTGACAATGAGCGGGCTGTCATTGCTCTATGGAAATATTATGAACTTATAAAGTGGTATGTTAGAACTGTCTTGTCAGAAAAGTAATCTGTTTTCGCAGGTGAAAAGATCACAGTATGATTCCAGCATGAATCTGGTGCTTGCATTCATTTTGCCTGACAGTTAATTGACCTTTTCACCAGTTCTTAACTACACATTGCATATTCCATCCCATGTCCATTTCAAACCTGTAAGCAAACCAATTTCTGGTCAGGTATTCTAACCATTTGGTATTGATTTATTTTCTTTTTAGTCAAGTATTTTGATGAATCATAAATATCAATGATCATAAAATGCTTACATTTCATGAAAATTGAAATTCAACTGTAAATTGATTTCTAAAGGCTCTGTAATACATTTGCAATGACTGTTTGGTCTGTAAACATTCCCATTGACTGTAGTTCTGTGTGCTGTTTGGGTCAGCTGATTCTCATAAATATGAAGGATCATATGATTCCAGATCAAACCATAAAAAGTCTGATCATCCTTCCTCTAGTGAATCATATTGGAGTCAGGTAACCTAATTTTCTCACTTTAGCGTATAGAAAATAGTTTAATTTATTAGTTGTCTAAGTGGATGTGAAACAATCCCAGTAATGGTCTGACTGCTCCCCAAGGGTGATGGGTTAAAAGCAGAGAACAAATTTCGTTTTAATGTATGTTTCAATGACAATAAAGATCATATTACTATTACTATTACTATACGTGGTCCATGGTTGGTATGTAATGTCCTGCACAAGACGGCTCCTTTCCCTCCCTGAAAAAAGTGGGTATGAAACCACTAAAACTACAAGAGGTTGCAATGATGCAGGACCAAAATCACCAGCACACTTTACCTTGAATACAATAATTTTTTAAACCACAGTCAAAGAGACAAATACCTGCTCTTTTACAATGGCTGCATCTTTATCACAGTATAATGGAACAACTTTAAAATGAACTCTGTATTAGCCAACAGTTCCTGGTAAAGATCATTTGCGTATTAAACTTCTGGACTTTACAAAGACTGTATGTTAATATTACTGTGACCTTACATGCTCATTGTATTAAAGATGAACTGCTAAATAAAAATGGCTACATTTTAGAAATGGAAATAGCTCTTTCTTAACTACTAAAAAACCTTCTAATAAAAGTATTATTTATTTTCCATATCTGAGGCCAAAAAGGCAACTGTTACTTTTTACACATAACAAACAAAAGCTTTATTTTAATTAGTAAATTAGTTGCTTCCTTCTGGGCTAGGGCGAGGCACTTAGAGACACTGACGTTTAGGAAAAAAAAGATTTCAGGTCTGGGAAACGTCACAGTTTGTCTACCAAAATCCCAGTGTGAAATCGGAAGCTCCCAATTTATACAGCGTGGAAAAACTGTCATGTTACCATGATCAATATGACAGCACGAGTTCAGTATCTCGGAAAGCCTTTGCTATTCAATATAGTCTGTGACTGCATTTAGTGATGTCATTGTAGTCATCTAAATCAACTTAAGTTGATTTTTCTGGGTGCAAGATAATTTCAGTAGGACCAGTTTGTGTTCAGGTGAGTCCAGGCTGCAGCTTGTTTTCGGAAAGAAAATGGATGTTGGGTTCTACACGTGCAGCCTGATAGAAACAGCACCGTGGCGGATGTTGCTAAAAGGTGCAAATATCTGCATCGGTGTCCATGGGTTGCATTATTGTAAAATACTCTTGATACAGAGGTGCTAGCTGAAGCTTTTAACATACATATGCTTTCATTAAACTGAAATCTTGAAAGTGGAAGTCTTTGATCTTATTTTAATTTAGCAGGTCAGTACCAGACCTCATTGTGAACAGCAAAACAAGTTTGCCTGGCCTACTAGTCCACACCTGGGTCTTAAGGAAAATATATGCTACATCATAATGTAGAGTATCAGACTGCCACCACCACAGACGTGAGCAGCTGAAATCATGTTACACAGGAACAGAGACTCCTGTTTATATTCTCTAATTATATTTATCCTGTTATTCTTTTAATGGTGTTCTATTTATATTCAGAGCCTTGCAACAAAATCTTGCTCAAATGTACATTGTGAATGTGCAGTTGATTGACAATAAAGTCTAAGTAAAAAGGTCTAAAACATTGCAGCACATGCGGTATTAGCTCAGTGTTTTGCAAATGTCTTATTCCCACTATCTGCTCAGAATCACAATCAGACTGGAAAAACAAATAGTCCTAAAGCTATGTCAGCGCAATCACACTTAGTAACTCCTTTTGTAAAGTCACCAGTGCAACAGGTTGCTTTTTTTCTCATTTTCTTCCCTTGCACCATAGTTGTCAACAGTCAGGAGACATGAAATATTTTGGAGCTTTTTGTTCTCAAAGCATGTTATTTAAAGTGTAACTGACCCCAAAATCAAAATTTTTGCTGATAAACTGTATGAATTGGGTTCTAAGGGTACTAGTTTGACGTTACAGTGCATCTTTGTAATTTATTTGGTTAGTTCTATATTTGTCTTAAAACTGTCTTAGTGCTGCCCTCTTAGGGTATTGCAATTGAATTTTCCTACTGGTTCAAGCAGCACACACTTTTGTCACCATAGCCCTGTGTTTTGGGGGGTGAAAAATCCCATATCTCAGAAGACCGTTTTGTGGCAACACCACCAGATTTTGTCATGGTCACTCCATGTTTCATCAGGTCACTTTCCCTCATCTTGACCGCCCAAGCAAACAGCACCGCTTAAAACTTCCATGACCCATCCGTGTCTCTTGGAACCGCCCACTGTGGTGGCATTTCTCAAAATGTATCTAGGGCGGGGTTATGCCCTTACATCAGGGTGAGTTATGGGTTCTACACACGGGAAGTGACAGACGACAGCGACAGATGGCTGTCATCGCCATTGCGGTGAAACCCAACACACGGGATACAACAGTGACGGCAGCGTTTTGAATCACGCTCTAGGGTTGCTTGCCTCCCAGATATTTGATTGGTTATGAAATTAGTGTCATTTCCACATTTTCAAAGGAGTCCGTGACAGACAAGGATGACGAGTCAGAAGATTTTGCTGGAATTGACTGAAATCTTGCTTTTATGTCTACCCTACAAAAGAAAAAACAGCCTTGGATTCATGCTATATCACAGACAAGGAACAGCATGGAGAATATCATCATTTCATGGTGGACCTTAAGGCTGGTCCAGAAAAATTCACAGCCAGAGCAACCTTTGCCGCAACAAAAGTTGAAAATTTTTCAACTTTGTTGTGTCTCATCACAAGCCCGTGTGTGCGGGACTACTTTTACTAGGGAGGGGTTGATGTAAAGTCTTGTCATATCTCTTTACAAGCATTGGAAAATGTTAGCACGAAATTCTAGGTTAACTTCAATTTCATCGGATTTTATCACTAAAGCTACATGTAGGTAACCTGACTCTCGCTGGATGGATTTCGTTCCGCAGAGCTCCACACATCCATCTGGGATTGATCCATTGGAGATGTATTTCAGAAGGAGGGGCCATATCAAAAATCCTTGCATATGATTGGATAAACCACTTGTCCATCATCTTCATTGACGTGCTACAAGCTCTTGCCAAACCTGGTTGGGTGAAGGGCGAAAACATTATTTCCACTATCAAAAACCTTCAACGCCGGTCTCTCGTGTCCTTTTAAATAATTAATATTCCATAGAGTTGACAACACTAATGAAATAGCAGCATCAATGTTACCGCTTGCTTCCTCACTGTGATTCGCCATTGTTGTCTGAATCCAAACAGTCGCTTCTCTGATACGTCACAGCTACAAGAAACCCACCTGGCGATCCTGATCGGCTTGTCCATTTTATGTGGTATTGAAATCCCTCCCAATGGAGCGATTCCAGATGAATGTGTGGAGCCGTGTATAGCTCTGTGTAACGAAATCCATCTGGTGAGAGTCAGGTTGATATGTAGGTGTCATTTTTACATCTGAGTCACTTTGCGTATTAAGCCCTAATTGAAATATTTTGTCTTGGTTAACATAAAGCAAAATTGCCTGGTTTAAGTCTCTCTATGTTTAGACTATGTCTTAGTAGTATAAACTAAATTAATAATATTTTCAGTTAATGTAAAAATAGAACCATTTTTTTTTCTTTGGGAAAAAATTTGAAGGAATGGTGGTAAATATGACAAAATATTTACCCATTTTTACAAATGGAAACAACAAAATTTAATCTAAGGTGTTAAGCTGTTTTGTGCATTCAGTTGTGCCAGTCTTACCCTTTGTGGCACCAGAAACCTTCTGACTTTGTGTTTTTCTTTTGTAGAACCTGTAACTTGCTTCATGGCTGTGGTTGTTCAAGGGGATTGTACCCAAACTCTGGGCTGGCCCGGTATTGGAAACAGCAATTGCTCTTGGGAACATTGTATTGAACTAAATACCGCTCTGTGCTGAAGTTAAATAGATACAGTTTTTCATGATCAGAAACTGTTGCTGTTACACATGACAAGGATGACAAATGAGACCTGAACCCTTTGTAAAAAATCTATGAATTCAAAAAAATTATTTTTCATCATTACCTTCCTGCTTAAGGGGAATAAATGTTTCACCAGGAATCTTATATATTCTGGTGTTGATGAACACCCATCAGTGCACATACGCAGTTGTAGCATGCCAGTGAACTACAGCCTTCTGGCTCAGGATGTTAATGGAGATTGATCTGCCCAAAATAAAATGGAAAAAAAATGGTGTTGGGTGATGGATCTCACATGGTTGCCAGAAAGTTCAGAAAGGTTGCCATCATGACATTAATTGTGTTGTTTTAATTAATGGCATGATGGTGCAATTGTTAGCATTGTAGCCTTGCAAGAAGAAGGTCCTGGGTTCAAAGCCTTTGGTCCTTTTGCAAGGAGTTTGCATGTTCTCCCTGTCGATGCATGGGTTATCTCTGGGGTCTCCGGCTTCCTCCCACAGTCCTAAAACATGACTCTTAGGTTTATTGGTTGAACCCTGCAAGAATAAGAAAGTACAGTAGATGGATGGAATTGTGTAGGTTATTATCCTTTTGGAGGAATAATGATCTGCAACTGAGGCTTTCCTTTTCTGGCCAGCATGTTTGCTCCAGGATGCTTTTGCACTTTGGCTTTTCATTTTTCTTAAGGCTGTTCTTTGCTGGGTTGAGATTCTTAGATTTTTTGTATGTGTTCTGTTCTTTGTGTATTAGTATGGATTCTTATTTTAATTTCATTCTTTAGCTATTAGCTTAGAAATCTTCTTTTGAGTCCGGTTTGGATCCCTGTTGTTGTAATTCTGGCTCGGCTGTCTGCACTCTCCCTCACTCTCCCCTGGCTCCGCAGTGATCTCTGTCGCTACCAGACCGCCTACACCTGTTGCTGCTCCTTTATATGCGGGAGCTTTATTAACACTTGTCACCAGATTTTTGAAACGCATTGTGTGAGTAGATATTCAGTGTTCTGCCCACCTTGTTTTTGACCAAGTCTTGTTTCCTGGATTTCCCTGTTTGCATTGCCCGTGTTTGGCTTCTGTAGTCTAGACATGATTTAGACAGTTCTCTCAGCCACAATTTTTGCCAAGTCCTTTTATATCTCCACCCTGTTTGTCTGTTTGAGGCTTTATTTATTAATCTTATTTAACCTTTTTAAGAGCAACACCGTGTCTGGTTCAAATATCAGGTTCTCGGTCAGTCTTAACATCACACCTGTATTTTAATTTCTCACTTTAGTGCACACGTTCCCTCATCTCCTAAGTTTAGTTCTTTGCCCAGCTGTAATGTTTTTACAGAGTTGTCTCACCAGGTTCGCATGTAATTCAATTACTTCCCAAGCAGTTAAAAGCAAGTCAGTTTCTTTACCCTTTTGTCAGATTCTTCCGCACCCTTCCACGCTGGTTGCCTGTCCTTCTGACCCCGTTGGTTAATTGTTCCTATCAAATGCTCTCTTGTTGCTTTTGTGCCAAATCCATTTGTTTTATACAGTCCCCCCCCATATGAAGAGAGACTGCCTTTCTGCTGTCTCAGCTGTGATCTGACTCCACAGCAATCCATGATAGTCTGATCAACCTAGGGTTGTATTTCATCTTGGCTCCATATTCTGGAAAATTACCTACAGTCTATAAACCTTACAACTTTTATTATTAGGAGCTGGAGTCACAGGAATAGAAAGCTACTTAGGGGTGGTCTTGTAGCATTTGCCTTCAACATATATATCTAGAAGCTTCTTTCTTAGCTCCTCAGACACATCTGGCCATTGCTTTCTCATGCAGGTTGTCTAACCTACATAATAGACAAGTTGGAAAAGCAGTGGAATAGTCCTTCCAGGAACATTAATTGGAGACACTGCTGTTGAGCAGTCAGACATTCATTGATTTGAATTGCTTTCAAAGTAACTGATAGTAATGTGACCCAGTGGTGGCTTGTCAATACAGGGCGCTCCACCATCTCCCTGTCAAAATTGCATAAAAAAGTGAACATAAATCACAAAATGAAAAGTAATTATTACATCTGTTCTCTTTTGTGTAAGCCTCCTAATTTTAATTGAAGGGACGCTGGACAAATGAGTGTGTATATATCTTTGTAACCTTTTGGCTTCCATGTGACTTCGTGCTGGTCTCAGATTGGTTACTTATTCTTTTTGGGATTTAGCTCTCTGCGCCTCTGGCCAATCAGCTCTGTTTGTGTTGTTCTTCAGCCAATAAGATTCATTTGTGATTACTGGCAATCAAAGTCACGCCCCCTGCAGCTCAGATGCTCAGGTGTGAACGTCACTGAAACATAGGGAAGCAAACGGAAGAGTCTGACAAAAAAAAGACAGGAGACAATGACGCAGCGAAGAAAATTCCGCAATTTATTTATAAAACAATCATTTTACAAGGCTTTTGCTGGATGAAAAAATAAACAGATGAAAGGAACTTGAACCAAACCAGCCAGACTCACAAATCCATCAGCAGGCAAGTGGAAGGATTTATGTTTAAATATAGTTTACTGTTGTGTGGTAAGATCCCAGAACTCTAGTGTGTCCCCCGCCAAAAAAATTAAATAAAAATTGTCACCAGCCGCCACTGGTTTGAGCTGGTTTCGTGTCAGATGGTCTAGAGGACCTAGTTTCTTGTTGCCAAGTTGAGAGTCCAGCCTGGCTGGCTTTGAAGCTCATCACTGCCTTGTAGTATCTGTGTGATCATGCTTACCTGTAGAAATATGACAAAAACCATCCAGCATCTCTTTAATTCTTGATTATTTCTTGCTTCCTCTCTTGCTATAAGTGTGAAGATTTCATACTCATGCAACCATTACCAATTTTAGATATAATGTATGTTTTTGAACAGTTGGCGGATAGCTGATCTCTTAATTGCTTATATTGCTCTTTTTAATTATTGAAAAACTATGTTTGATAGTTATAAGGGGCCAACTCAGTGAACAAAGAGCATTTCAGTCACACTTTAGAATTCTTTACTGAACTCTTCTGTGTTGAGTGGTATGGTTAAATGTCTTTGTTTTGACCAAAAGGATTAAACAGGAAGCCACTCTGCCAAATTTAATCTTATGCCATGTTTTTATTACCAGCAGGTTTGAATGACACCCCCCCCCCCCCCCCCCCCCCCCATCATCCTTCTTTTCCCCTTATCAATCAGACTGGCCTCTGGCCAAAACCAGAGGATTCACACAGGGGTGAAGGAGACTTTGATAAGAGGATTTTCCCCATATACATAATTTCAAGTTTTACAGAAAAGGGTGTCAGGTCTGAACTTCAGGAGTTGTGTCATACAAAATAATTATTGTTATCATGTGTGGATGGAAGGATGGACGGATGGATGTGTGTGTGTGTGTGTGTGTGTGTGTGTGTGTGTGTGTGTGTGTGTTTCTGCGTGTGCGTGTGTGTGTGTGTGGGTGTATAGGATGTTTTTGCATTTTTGGTGTTGCCACATACACTTGTTTCACCAAATGGGATCATGCATCAAGAGGAATTTGCATATTGGGACCAGGCGTTCTTGAATTTTGAATTGCAACCGGAGGTGACACGGGATGGTATCAGGCAGACAATGACAAAGCATAAGCAAACGTTTAAAAAAAATGTCACGTTGCAGAAAACAAATGTTTAACAGAAACGATGTGAACCTACATAAAAGTACCACTTTGTTAAGATGCCTTCAAGTTGAAGACCACACTAATGTCAAAAGATCGAGCAGAATCAGAAAGGTTTTTGGATAATCTAGGCTAAGTCTCCCGGGGCTAATTAAGAACAGAGTGGGTTCTCTATCATGCATGATAAACCATGTGAATTCTCTCACTCAGGGCATACACAAACCATCAGAAGCAAGGTTGAAGTGGTTTATTATTGTTCATTGTCGCTCATCAAGGGTGTGGGGAGAACGTTGGGGAAGCAAGGGGGCAGGCTTATCCATGATGGGATGCCTGCACACGTCCACGTGGCTTAGATATCAATCATTTATGGTAAAGGTTGGCTATGCTGACCTCATGCCAACAAACTGTACTGTCATGCCACAGCAAAATGTGATTATTTTTTTGTGTGTCAATTGCTGAACCCTGAAGTCAGAGACTCGTGCCTGAGGCACAGGAAAGTGCTTTAATCATTGTGGGAAAATGGAGGAGAGAGGAGGGAGATTTCAGGGGTTTGGTAAACTATCAGGTAAATGTCACTATATCGGGTTTTCTAAATTTGGAGAAATTCAGCTATATTATAATTTCCATTGTACCCTGTGGAGAATGTGGCGGCGTTTTAATCTAGAATGAAGGTTGTCTAGCATGCTTACTGGAAAACTGAATGTTTATCTAAATTAAAAAGTATCATGATATTTACAGAGAAGAAAGCAATTCATTAAAGTTTTGGAATAAACCCTGTCTACCATTTATGTTTGGCTGAACTATGCACTGATACGATCAGGTCTGCAAATATAATCTGAAACTGACCGGATCCTGTTCATCTGTAGTGTCCCCTGCTGCAGAGCGCCTTCGTCACATACTAGCTGAGGATGACGCCACTCCAACGCCAACAATTTTCACTGAGATGGACACGCTACAACAAGATGGAGAAGAATTAGAGTGGAAAGAGTCTGCCAGGTACATTTGCACAAACATACATGTACAGGAAAGTACCAAGATAATTATTTATTTAGGATTCCAGGTCGTCCTTTTATTTAAAGGTTTATAGGTGAAAGATTCTATTTGATCTCCTGGGGTTGGTGAGTGAAAGCAATCTAACACTTTCATGTCACTAAAGCAAAAGAGAAAACTATGTAACAGTCTTGCTAACTGAAACACTAGTTGATAGCCTATGAGTTGAAAGATCAATCTCCCTATCTCTGTCTTAAAAGACACAAATCTGTGCCTATATTCATAAAGAATCCTAAAATTAAAATCAACTCTTAGTGATGTCATTTTAGGAAAATTTCAGAATTTCCAGAATTCTAAGATTTTTCTTAAAATTTTACCTTGGTAAAAAAAAACATTATTCACAAAGCACCCTAGGCCATAAGAGAGCTCCTAAAGTGAAACAAAATGTTAGGAGTAGCGATGATGCCTTTTAGTCAACCTAAGACAATCTTAAGGAGGGAAGATGGTGGAAACAGAGACAGTTGATTGAGTGAGCCACCACTTAAACATTGAAGCAAATGAGCACGGAAACGTCTTTACCAATCATACAATTAATAATATGTAGATAAGGTAAACTTTATCATCCTCACATGGGAAAATTGTTTTCAGCAGCGAGGCTCTAGTAACGTAATTTTATTGAGGATAAATAAATAATAGGAGAAATATTGAATAATCATGTATAAAAATTGAAGAAATGTATAATGAATATAGTACAGAGGAATTTTATATTATTTACAGAAATGCTCTCAATGCAGAACCATTTCTTCCAAGAAATGGAAAAAGTTGCAGAAGTGTATGTTTATAAATAGACAAGATAAAAGAGGTGAGAAAGTAGGTACCCTAAATAATCATCTAGAAGTTTGCTTGTATGATGCCTTCTTCTCTCTGGCTTTGAGTTGCTGCACGGAGCACTTCTCACTTTCCAGGCTGGTGCGTAAAAGCAGAGAAAAAGGCAGTGATCTCTACTTCAAAATCTCCCTATTTACGTTTCAATACCTCTTTATTCTTCTCCCAGAGCTGTGTGAAACAAATGTGCCGCTCCTCTCTGTTTTTCTACCTTTTTTTCTCCATTTTATGTTGGTTGTTTTGCCAAATACGACTTTATACAAGCAGGCAATCCCAGTAAAATGCTGACAGGTGAGTGTACATTAATATCAAATAGATTAATTAGTAAAATTAGCAGCATGACGAGTAAACATTGCAGTAAATCAAAATAATGATCAGGATGTAAATATGGTGCCTTCAAACATTTTGATGGTGTGTGACAATTATTACATTTTTGCTAAGTTTCATCATCATGGCACAGATTTCTTGATGCAGTTTAATCGGTTAATGCATCTCCTTTTTTGTACTGTCAACCAATCACAGCTCTTAAAAGACAGTGTCACACCTAGCAACGGAGTCAACCACGTCTCCCCACTAAGGCTAAATTTCTGTCGTCTCCTTACTCAGAAAGTAAGGAGACGCTCTCAGCAGCATCTGAATCACTCTTAAGCTAAGACTCCTAGGTAGGAACTGTTAGGCTAAGATAGAAGCTCTCTCTGAGGAGTCTGAGAAGCTTTGTGACTATAGGCACTGAACATTATGAGTTATCATTATGAGTTTTTCTTGTTCTCTTTAGGTGGGTGAAGTTTGAGGAGAAGGTAGAGGAGGGAGGAGAAAGATGGAGCAAGCCTCACGTCTCCACGCTGACCCTCCACAGCCTGTTTGAGCTCAGGACATGTCTGCAGACGGGAAGCATTCTGCTCGACCTGGAAGGTTACTCACTGCCACAGATTGTGGGTGAGTCTCATAAAACATGTCATTTAATTCTTAAAGTGATGGTTTGGATTTTTTCTGAAATTTAGCCAACATTTTTCTCTCAATTTTCTTTTTTTACCATCACAATGAATCTAGAACACTCCCTGAGCGTTAGAATCTCAGTCCCAAAGATCTATAGTTTGGGGACTGAAAGTCTGTCCACGTGGCCTAATACAACTACTAGAAAGTAGAATTCTATTACATGGCACTTGAAGCAAAATAGCCCATCAAATATTGCAAATATTCAAATTCCGTGCAGCTCAACTTTTTAAAAACGGTTAAGGACTCAGATAACGTCAAAGGTCACCTTAGTTTTAGAATCTATAAAGTAAAAACTCAAAATATTCTCATATGGAGTGTATAAGTGCATGTTTTCTTGTGAAAACATTGCTAATATGAAATAATCTGAATATTAAATGCATAACATTTTGCCTCAGAGGAGATTGTGGATCGCCAAATAGCAGATGGCCTCATTCATCCAGATCTGAAGGAGAAGATCATCTTTGTGTTGCTCAGAAAGCACCGTCACCAGACCAAGAAACCAATCCATCGTTCACTGGCAGACATGGGAAAGTCCTCCAACCCACCGTCTAGTAAGTATTTCTGCTGTGTGTTTTCCTTTTTTTCTTACGAATGAGCAAATTCTCACTTGTAAGTGCTTGATAATTTCCATTCCTACTGCTTCCTTTGTTTTCTACCATCATGATCATCACCAGTTTCCCCTTTTCGAGCAAAATCAGCTCTTCTTTGCTCATTGTTTCCATATCTGCTCCTGATCTGTCAGACCGTAGTCCTCAGGTTAATCTGACTCGTAGTACTAGTTCAGCTTCTGGGATCCATCGCTCCACAGAAGACCTACGCTCTCGGCAGTCAAGCAGCCTTAGCCACCTGCGTGAGTCTAAACACACCCATCAAACACATACATATGGCACATATATTCTAGTTATATATTCGGAAGAATATGAGTAATGGGGTATAGCATACGCATAAATCATGCTGTTATTTACATAAATCATTGTGTTCAGTGTTATTTCACAGCATTTATTAAGTTGTACTGCGAAGCACGTGGATAGTGGCACATATGGCTTTCCATATAACCACTACTTCGTCTATGCTTGTGCTGTAGAGAACCTTGAACACAAAACCTTAGACACTTCTAAACCCTACCATTTGTGCAATGGTTTGGTGTGGATTGCTACAGTTACTATCTTCCTTTACTAACTTTATGTCATGACTCTTCAAAGAAGCAATGAAAACATATATTAACCAATGCATTATTTAACTCATTGCATGCAACTGGGGAATCTTTACTGCTATGATTTGGTACGAATACATGTACTGTGACACCTCTAAAAAACTCAGGTGCGGTAAAATTACTGCACCTCTGTTCAGAAGGTGCTTATAATGACCTGAAAAGAAATAAACCTTTCATTGCAAACCCATAATATCACACTGAAAAGAGAAATATGAATTCCAACCTTTAATTTGGGTACATTGGGGTGACTGTGGCGTAGAGGTTAGGGAGGTTGTCCTGAAATTGGCGGGTTGCCGTTTTGATCCCCCGCTCCGACTGTCTCTGTCGATGTGTCCTTGGGCTAGACACTTCACTCTATTTGCCTGCTGGTGGTGGTCAGAGGGCCCATTGGCGGCGATGTGTGGCAGCTTTGCCTCCGTCAGTCTGCCCCAGGGCAGCTGTGGCTACTAACATAGCTCACCACCGTCAAGGTGTGAATGTGTGATGACTAATTGTAGTGTGAAGCGCTTTGGGGTTGTCAGACTAGTTAAAGCGCTGTACAAGTACAAGCCATTTACATTTATTGAGTGAGGGGAAAAAAGCCACCAGGAGAAAATAATTATTTCAACAACACCACTCGTGGAACAATTATTGTTACCACTGCTGTGAGTACTTTGCACAACCCCAATTTGCCAAGAGGACAGCAAAGTCTTCTCCTGGCATTCCTCAAAAACAACTGATTACCATGTAGATAGCACCTAACAGTTGTTAGAAGAGCTGGTGACAAGTAGCCAACACTTTGCTTCCTCTCCTCAACAGAGAGCTCCCTTATCATCCTCCTCACTGAGCACAGTGGGGAGATAAATATGGATCATCATCGAGCCCAGTGTGTCAGATCATAGTTATACATAAGGGAAGTCATGGGTTAAAAATGAAAGGTTCTTGGAAACTCTAATCAACTTAATAAAGTAGAATTTTAATATAAAAGGTATCTTGGTTCTGTCTATTTTAAAAGGATTCAATTCAATCAAAAAATACTTTATTTATCCCAAAGGGAAACAGCTGTGCCACCAGTAATTTTGTTAAAGCCAATTACCTCATGACAAACATTTTAGAAATGTTCTCAAATGAAAGATTGGATTTTTCTAAAGATTTTTGTAAAGTATTCAGGGTGAGATCTGTGTATACTTACCATGGTATAATCTCCCGGGCATAATTCGTGTTAACATAAAGGTTTGTTGGCTCCGTTGTGTGTAACTTTGCTGGTTTCTTTGTGAACCCGTCTGGATTATTTGGAAATTGTCTAGGGCTCTCTGTGCTAAATTCTTGCTGGGTCTTGCTGGGTATCAAATCTGCATAAATTAAAAATGTGAGTAATTTATAATTGCTCACATTTATAAATCAGAATCCTGCACATGTATATACTTGTTTCCACTGTCACCTATTTAGCATATGTTCTTTATTTAGCAGTCCGTCTGAAACTGAAAAAGTGATACACTAATCAACCGTTCCCCCAATAAAATACTGCAGGTTTATTTTTAACTAAATACTTTAAAAACAGGCATTAAAACAACAGGGTGGAAATAAACCCACAAGGCTCTGTTCTCTGTAGTTATTCACTTAATCTCCATCTGGTATATAATGTTCAAATTATAAATCTGACAATTTTGGTGTCAACTGGCTAACTGCTGTTAAAATGATAGACCCAGATTTTACTCCATTTGGCCACGCGTTTTGGAACCTATTCTCGCACAATTTACAGAAGAGGTCTTAGATTTATTGAGGTCGGCCTTTTTGCCCAAGACCTTTTCATCATACGTAAGTGCTTCATTTTGAAGATGTCATGACTTTCTCTTTCGGGTCTATACAGATGTGCATGTCCATGTTTCATTACTTTGCTTTATTACTCAGATAAATATTTAGCAGTAACTACTACATGAATGCTGACTGAAACCTTAAAAAGTTATCATTTTGTTTATTTAAACGGCTCCCATGTGCCTTGCTGACAAAGTACCTTTTCCAACGTATTTATCTGTGTTGTTCTTACTTTATCAACCCTCCTGAGCCCCTAGGTTTAGCTCTTCTAATGTTTTCTGCTGTTTTAATCTCTATAGTATGGATGTGGTGGTTCGGGGTGCCTTGATTGCCTTTCTTTACCCAGATGTATTGGCTTGGTTTGTCATTGTTAAGGTCAAAGAGTATTTCTATAAATGATGTAAACAGCTGTTGATCCTGTAACCTGCATGTTATATCTCTATGACACCAGAAATAAGCGTGCTCTTTTTCAACAGATCCTTCCCAAAGCCGAAGCATGAATGATATTTCAGACACGCCCAGCACAGACCAGGTGAATCTTGTTTTACATTATTGTGTAAAGGTAACTTGTGGACTTAACACTTTAACCTGTGCAGTTTTTCAATGTCTTTACATACGATGTACTTTTCTAATTCCAGTTTTCATTTTCGGCCATTGCTGTTTGTGTCTTATCCTTTCTGCCACAACTCTAATACCAATCTCCCTTCTAAATGTTCTAAATTTAAAACGTTTAGTTAACGGTATGCTGCAAAAATTATTCTGATTATTTAAACATTTTTACAATTTGTCACATTACAACCACAAGCTAAAGTATTTTACGGGAATTTTATGTGCTAGATTCCAAAAAGTAATGCATAATTCCAATGTGAAGAATCCAGTTTTTAAAGATTTTACAAATAAGAATCTGTAATGAACCAGAAAGCTGGAGACCCAATAATCCTGTCAGACACCAAGGAACCTTTAACAGATTTATTTTAAAATGATGTAGGTGATTCGGGAATAGACTGGAACGCACACAGGAACCACTGTAAAAAGGAGAAACAGGTTAGTGGCTGGGAGCAACTCAGTGAGGCTGAATGAGCACTGAACAATAGCCACTAACCTTTCTTAATGACCGGGAGGTTATACTGTTCCTGACAAGTGGATCCGTGGGCTCCACAGTGATGATCTGAATCAGTGAACGACTGATCCACTTAGTGTCATTACACTGGGGGACACAGGCAGTCGAGGAATCCGATGCACAGGTAACATGGGGGGGGTCCAATAGGGGCTGAAGCAGTTGGGGAATCCAGAGTCCAGGCTTGAGTCGGTAAACAGGAGGCAGCAGAATCAGGCAGGGGCACAGGCAGGCAAAATCGAGAGTTCAGAGTTCGGTGTCCAGAAACAGAAGAGTCCGACAAGGCAAACAGGCTGAAATCCACAGAATGAAAACTGGTCCCAACAGGTAGGCAAACCTGGGAATTTACCAAGGAATGGTAAATGGCTTGTACTTGTATAGCACTTTAACTAGTCTTGACAACCTCCAAAGCGCTTTACACTACAGTCTTTGTCATTCACCCATACACCCTGACGGTGGTGAGCTGCAGACTGACAGAGGCGAGGCTGCCATACAACGGCACCACCGGGCCCTCTGACCACCGCCAGCAGGCAATGCGGGTGAAGTGTCTTGCCCAAGGACACAACGACAGAGACAGTCAGAGCAGGGAATCAAACCGGCAACCCGCCAATTGCAAAACTAACCCCTTAACCTGTGTGCCACCGTCGCCCTAATGCTGGACGGTCTACTCACTCGAAGACTTTCAAGGATCTGGCAGTGAGACGGTCTACTCACTCGAAGACTTTCAAGGATCTGGCAGCTACACACTGGGAGAGGCAGGTATATATATATATATATATATATATATATATATATATATATATATATATATATACCTGCCTCTCCCAGTGTGTCACTATATATATATATATATATATATATATATATATATATATATATATATATATATATATATATATATATATATATATATATATATATATATATATATATATATATATATATATAGTGACCTCCCCAGGTGCAGCAACTCTGCTTAATTACTGCAACTGCTGAGATCTAATTTGCAATGCTAGCTGAACAAGCAAGGAGTGACGTCACAGTCACTGTAGGCAGGATCAGACCAGCAGGATCATTACATAATCTAAAATTGCAGAGGGGGAATCTGGCTTCAGTACAGTAAAACCCCTGCCTGGTTTTCAATTCAATTCAATTAAACTCTATTGTATTTATATACCGCCAATTCACAACACATGTCATCTCAAGGCACTTTACAAAGTCAAATTCAATCGAATCATCCAGACAGATTGGTCAAAAAGTTTCCTATCTAGGAAATTACAGCAGATTGCATTGAGGCTTGACAAGCAGCATTGACTGGTTAGAACTAATCTCTTAACCAGCTTTTTACTTTCTGAACCTGGATTACCCACCTCCAGGAAATTGAAGGGTACCTTCAGAGTTCCCCAGCCACCTGACCTAAAATCTGCATGAATCCAGCTGTTCTGTAAAGTCTTCATAGCTCCACTTAAACTATCAACACAGACAAGGAGAGCACTGATGAGAGTAGCAGTCAGGATACCCGTGGAAACACTGGGGGAGCTGCAGAAACTCTGAGCTCTGGTGGGAGAAGTTGGAGTTAAAAGCTGTCAGGATAGCTGTTGGTTTTGCACACCACAAATGTGGACTTTATGGAAGGGTAGCAGGAGGACAACATTGTTGAGAGAAAGCCATGAGAAGTCCTCTTTAAAGTTTGCTGAAAACCAAGCAGTGGATACAGCAAACATGTAGAAGAAGGTGTCTGGTCAGATGAGAGCAAAGATGAACTTTCTGGGCTACATGCAAAGCAACATGTGAAACCAAAATCTGCTCTACACTGCACATCACACTGAAAGCCCCATCCTTAATATGGAACTAAATGTAATTTTTTCCACACAATGCTTTTACCCTGTTGCGTATTATTTAGTAAAACAATAAACTCAAAACTGAGCTGTAATTTAAATTGGTAAATTGCTTTAGTCTTTGACCAATTGTATTCAAATAGTAAAGAATCGCTCACTGTTTTAAGTATTTCAAGCAGCACGTTACTGGGTTCCAGTCTTTGGATTAGCTGGAGACCGTAATTGGGACTGATTCCAATGAGTCAGTGTTGTGTTCATGGTAATGAGAGAGACTAAGCACCACGGCACTGTCTATCTCTCTGTGTGTAAAAGATTAGAGGTGACAGTGGAGCTTTATAACCTAGTTTTGTTGTTGTTCCTAAAGTCGGTTTGTAAATATCATAGGCCTAAAAGTGTAGTTCCATTAAATAGGAAAAAGATGTTTGGATTTTTGGGAAATGTACACAAATGTGTAAAAGAAATAGATTGGCGAAGGGGTGGAGGTGGGTGTGGGGGATATTAGTCTTTAACTTAGCCGTTCGGGGTTCAGTTCTCTACCTTGAGACCCTAGCTGCATGTCTTCCTCCCTTCCCTCTCTGCCTGTTTTCTGTCTGAAATACTGCCAATAAAAGCTATGACTGCCACAAAATATACTGTCTTTAATCAAATTAAACCCCCAAAATAAGTTTACTCCTTTTTTCAAGAGGGTTCACTCATTTAGCTGGACAATAATAAGTCCTAACTATAAAGAGAAGCTTTCAAATGAAAACATCTCCTTAGATTTTAATGCCATCCAAGGTATGTATTAATGTTTTTAGGGTTTGTGTTTTATGTCAGGAGTAAAGTCCTTCTTAAAGTTTTTATTGATTGCTTTGACGCAGCAGTCAACTAAAAACCCACATTTTTCAAAACAGTTAACGCAGAGGCCTAAACAGTGGCAACAATGGTCAAAATGACACATTTTGTTAATATGAGTTTGATTATAACCAAAGATTAATCAACAAAGATTAATCAACAAAGCCAGGATGTTTGAAAAAAAATGGTGTCAAAATAACCTGGTGCTTTAAGTAGAAATACATAATCTCATTAATACACACAGTGTGGTGGATTAAAATGGGAATTTGGTAAACTGCTTCACATGCATGCAAGTTTGCACGTCTGTTTGTTCGAACAGATATTCCTGCTGTTTTATTTTGAGATCAAAACCATGACAGTGCCAGGACTCTTATCAACATAAAATTTTTATTCTGTAGTAAATATCTTTACTTTTACACTTCTTGTGTGAGCATTATATTTGACAGACTATAGAGGGGCTAATTGTTCCCTTTGCATCCCTACTAGAACACCTGACTGTGGGCTCAGCCCCAGTTATATCACCCAGGATGAGAGGGGGGGGTGGGGGGGCTGCGTGGACCCTCTTAATCTGATCACTGTTGTAGATGTTAAATGTGATCTGGGATTTCTTCTCATTATTCACCGTCTATCTGACTATAATGTTGTGATAGTAATAACTTGTATTGTAACTGCTACTTTCATAAGTTTATTATATTTAACAAAAATAAATATCAACAGTACTTCTAGGATTTCCAATTGTCCCAGAGGATTATTTGTTTTATAACCAGCAAAAATCATGTGGTGTGGGTGTGTTACACTGGGAACTATCTGGACACAATCTTCAAAGCAAACAACAATGAAGGCGGCACATGTGACCGACTGAGCCAAAGAAGGTATTTGTTATGAAAAGCTGGCTTTGGACCTCTGAATTTTCTTTGTTCTTGTTAGATTTCACAGTTATGGGCTAAAGTAGTTGGCATGTTAACAGATACTCGCAACAGAATTTAAAAGTACACAAATAAATGCCCAGTGGTATCACAGGAAACAGGAAGGAGAAAGTGTGTACTTGTGTGTACACACAGTGTACTGTGTGCGTGCGCATGCGTGCGTGTGTGTGTGTGTGTGTGTGTGTGTGTGTGTGTGTGTGTGTATTTGTTAGCTTTTTGGGACCAAGATGCAGAGACAGGGAGTGAAAGAGGACCAGCTGGTGTATTGACTCTGAAAGCAGCATTAACAGATTATGTAGAGATTTGAATGAAAGCGCCCACTGGTCCACTGCCATGTGTTTTTGGCTAATAAGGAGGGGTACACAAAAACAAAAGTGTAGCACAAAGCTACAAGATAAAAAAAAAACTTCCTGCATGTTTGCAATTGTTAAAAAAAAACAAAAGCAGACAAAGTCTAAAAATTGAACAGCATAATACGGTGACCCTGAGGTGCAAAGCACTACAACATTAACAAAAACATTTTGTTTGGATCCACAAACACATAACATATGCAGGACAGACCAAAGCCAATGGCTGAACTCAAGTTTGATAAAAATAATACAGGGAAAAAAGGACACAGAAAAGAACATATAAGCCCAGTTTAAAGTAAGTAAAGAGCTCTCAGACCAGTTAACCTTCGGATCTGTGCCTCTTTCCTATTAAACCAAAGCTAACACTACAACCAAAAAGAGGACCACAAGTGGCTCCCAACTAAGCCAAAAAGAAGAACATAACACAAGAAAAGTTGAAAGAGCCACTTGGTGAATAGCCGGCTGGTGATCGTAGGAATGAATGAAGAGGTTAGGTCTTTTGTTGAATGATCAACCAATCAGTTCACAGGACAAGTAAGGTTAAATACAGCTCATTCATAAAAAATAGACAACTGCGGCTTGTAGTACCACATTTAAGTACAAACTATGCATCATTTAATTAATTACAGGATGACAATATGTCAGCCAATAGGTTTTAAATCTGTGCATCATCCTTTCCAACTTCTGTGAAGAAAAAATAAAAGAAAACTGAAAAGGAGACTGATTATTTTGTAGTTTGTTTCTTTTGTTCTAATAACACAAAAGAAAAATGTCTTGCTTTTCATATGTTCAGTTTCAGGCTGAAATCAGAAATATTAAAAAGGAAGAACAGGCTAGAGGACAGACTTTGATTTGAATATTAAAGTAGTGGTGAAGAATCTCATTTCAGAGCACTGTAAAACATGTCTATATGTAAGTCAGAACAGTTTTGAATAAGTCTGTAATCATTTGGTGTATTATTCACATTATCACACACAGAGCTACTTCAGGGGTCATGTAAACTAAATAAATATTAAGAAAAAAAAGCTTTAATCTTTTTAGGTATCAGATTTGAAAAACTAGTAACAAAATAACCAGTCACTTTTCTCAGTTTTCAAATGGAAAGAGCAAATGACACAGTGATTTTCTTACCTTTGGAAACTGCTTTGAGTTACACATCTGACTGACAACAACAGGGGATTTGTGATCACTGTACTCAAGAATTGGGCAGAACTTGGGCAGAGCCCCAGTAAACCTCAAAAAGTGTTACTGTTAACGAACATGCCACCTTCTTCATGGTGAAAAACACCTTCTGGTGTAAGGTAAACTTTGTTGAGAAGCAGCACACTGGATGTTCCTCCCCATCACTATTCATTTCTTTTTTCCTTCTTACAGCTAAAGAATAAATTCATGAAGAAGATTCCTCGTGATGCAGAAGCTTCCAATGTCCTGATTGGAGAAGTGGACTTTCTGGACAAGCCGTTTGTCTCCTTTGTACGCTTGGCTCAAGCCACGACTCTGGGAGGCCTCACTGAGGTCCCTGTTCCAACCCGGTAGGTATCGTTCCTGTCTCTAACATCACTCCAACAAATGTTTTGGGGTTATAATCCACTCTAAATTCTCCTATATCAGGTTTCTCTTCATCCTGCTGGGTCCTCAAGGCAAAACTAAGTCCTATAATGAAATCGGCAGAGCCATTGCTACTCTGATGGTGGATGATGTAAGAGGCTAAGCATCAGCACCTATGGTGGTCAGGCATTCTTTGCAATCCAATTTGATTTACTGGTCTGACCTTAGCCTTTTGTCCGGATCAGCTATTCAGTGATGTTGCCTACAAAGCACGGGACCGAGATGACCTGATTGCAGGAGTTGACGAATTCTTGGATGAGGTCATTGTCCTTCCTCCAGGGGAATGGGACCCCAAAATACGCATTGAACCTCCAAAGAAGGTCCCTTCAGCAGAAATGAGGCAAGTCCTCGGAGTATTGTTTCTATGACAATGTATTGAACCTCATAGGTACAACGGTAGCATGTTCTTGTGAAGAAACTACCTGTTTTAGCCATTGTACATATTGGACCTTTACGTCGATTCCCATGATCTGTGGAGTTTATGCAGTGTAGTGTACGTATGCACATATGACCTTTTTCATGAGGCAACATATTTACTATGGAGCAAAGTGGTTCTACTGTTGTGTTTAAATTCTCTCTTGCAGTCTGACTATCTTGTTATGTTTAACAGAGTATTGTGTTGAATAAGACCAAATTTTACCAACTAATACATTATTACAGGAAGTCAGTACTCAACCTAAACGAGCTGGGTCAGATGAACGGCTCAGCTGGTGGAGCCGCTGGTGGAGAAGATGATGAACTTCCCATTCAGCATGAATTGGGAGAGGAGCTAAAATTCACAGGGAGGTATGCAAAAGCTATAAAAATGAATGTTATTATGTGTCTTGAATGTCTGCTACAAATAGCCAAACTAGAGATACTTAAACATGATAAAGCTAGAAAAAGTGCATCTAAAGCAAACCAACACAGTCCAAAGGATTTCCAAACATACTGACAAGGTGCCTTGAGAAACAATGAAATAGAACATGAGCAGTGATTAAGTAACATCAATATGTTACACTGAGTAACTTAAACCAAGTACAAACAGCATGACAGACATACATACTGTCATGATTTGGGTTTGGTTATGGTTTATGTTTGTTATTTGATTAATTACTTCACTCTCCTGCCTTAAGTTTAGTTTCTGTTTTAGGTTCTGTCTTAGTTTTGGTTTATGTCATAGTTTGGGTTTTGATTTTGTTTATGTTATCAATTCACTTGGCCTGCTCAGATCACTTCTCTGTATCCAGCCTTTAATCAGTCAACTCAGTTCACCTGCCAGCTATCTGCCAGCTCACCTCTTAGTCACCACCCTGTCACTCCCCTTCTCCAGTCACCATCCAATCAGCTTCAGTTTACTTCCAGTCACTTCCCTTCCCCTGATTAGCTCCACCCATTCTGGTAATTAGTTTCACTCCATTCACCTGCTCACTCCCTTACTTATACCTGCCTCTGCCCCCTGCAATCTGCCAGATCAATTCGAGCCTTTTGGTGAGTCTTATCCAGCGTTCTTTTCGGATAGTCCTGTGAATATTGACCCAATCTGCCTTTTTGCCAGCCTGATCCCTGAACCATTTTTTTCTGCCCTGTATGACTGCTTACTCGTTTTGCCGACTTGATTCTGCCTTTGGATTATCTGAGCTTGCCTGTTCCCTGTCTGTATTCCTGCCTGTTTTGGACTGCCATTTTGTGTACCGTTTTTGGACTGTCATTCTGACCACTGAGTTCTGCCTGCCCCTGTATGGTCAAAATCGCTTTATTAAACCCTCTGGATCATACCTCCTACTTGTCTGGCTTGAATACTGGGTCCATCTGTCCCCGTTCATGACACATACAGGGCATCTGCAACTTTATTTTCCAGCCTTACAGTCTTATTCAAAATTGGTCAAATGAATGAAGGATGAAGCTTTTGCAGGTTGAGGAAAAAAATGCGATATCCTTAGATCGGCTCCATCATCTAGTGGGGGGTGGGGTGCTGTTGACTTTGTCCTGTGAAATGGGTCTGGCACCGCAGTCTGTGGCCCTCGCTGGGGTGGGGCTCTGGAGGTCTCAGGGATGACCTCTGGTGGCTGCCTGCAATGTTCTTGGGTGGGTCTGTGCTGGCAGACCCGGGTTACTGGCCTGGTAGCTGTGCTGCTCCTGGGTGGGTATGGGGTGGGCTTTGGGTTCCTGGTGGTGTAGCACCCTTGTGCGCAAGTCCTGACAGGGCCTTGGTGGCTAGGGTTACGGTGAGTATGTCGCTGGAGTTTTGGGTCGATATGTGCTCCTGTGTCCGGTCCTACCCGGATGCTTTGATGCGTTGGCGGGCATTGGGGCTTCTTAAGCAGGTGGGGAGTTTAGTTTTCAACATCTCATTGCAGGTGCTCTCCCCTTTAGGGAGTGCATTCTGCTGGTGTGTGTGTGTGTGTGTGTGTATCTGGGGTTCAGGCTTTTGTAAAACCTGGGATTTTCAAAAGCCCAGGTAGCGTTGCCCTAGGGGATTTTACCTTCTCTGGGCTTTACTTTCGCAGGAAAAAGGTCCTGGTTTGAGGTATAACCACTCAAGAAGCCTGGGGCTTTGTTCAATGGGCAGAGTTGTGCGCTGCAAGGCTAAACAGGGCACAATGACAGAAGACGTCAGAGTAGGGGACGAACTATCAGTATATTATCATGATGGACGATTGATGTATATAACCTTAATTCATCATTATCAAACAGTTTTTGATCTTATTTATAGGCACATAATGTGGCTAGTTACCTTTAAGGCAATAATTCATCTTCAACATGGCAATGGCCCCAAATACACAGCTAAGATTGAGAGCAATATTTGCATGACCTTGAGTGGACCAGCTAGTCTGCACTAAAATCCAATTGTGAACATCTCTTGGAAGATCTAAAAATTTCCAACTACCAAAACTGCCTTTCCAACTTGACTGTGGCAGAAAGGCGAAGAAGAATGGGAGACAAGACCCAGGTGTGCCAAGCTTGTAGAGACATGTCCAAGAAAACTCGAGGCTGTCAGCTGCTGCCAAAGGGGTTTTAGCAAAATATTGAGTGAAGGCTTAATACTCATATATATGTGATATTTTTGTTATGGGATTTTTTTGTCTTGCATACATTTGCCCCAAACATACGCTGTCGTCATGTGGTACAAACTCTACAAAACAATTGAATAACTCGGATATACTGTAATGTCTAAAAGAATGTTAAAAACCAAAGTTATATCATAAACTGTAAGAAATTGCAGATGTACCAACTTATTCTGGAGCTCCAGGTTAATGTGAAATATACAACAAAAGAGCATCTCAATGAAGAAACTGCCCCATACTGCACTCGTGTTAAGTGTTTGGCAAACTTTGTCTTGTATGTACAATGTTTTACAGATTTTGCGGTGGATTGTGGCTGGACATCATAAGGAAGATCCCATTTTACTGTAGTGATATCTATGATGGCTTCCATATCCAATCCATCTCTGCAGTGCTCTTTATCTACCTGGGCTGCATTACCAATGCAATTACCTTTGGTGGACTGCTGGGAGATGCTACGGACAACTACCAGGTCTTCATAAATATGGCAAAATGTCTAATTTACATTTAAGCTAACCGGCAGCTGTATATTTCACTAATTGTAGCATGTGTTCAAAGATCTATCCATCCCTCTTGTCTCATTCCTGTAGGGAGTGATGGAGAGTTTTCTTGGCACTGCTTTGGCAGGAACCATCTTCTGTTTGTTTGCTGGACAGCCTCTCATCATTCTCAGCTCAACTGGACCCATTCTCATCTTTGAAAAACTGCTTTACGAGTTCAGCAAGTGAGACAGAAGCTGAATAATACTTCCTTTCCTTCACTCGGTTTATTAGAATGTTATCTTGGGACCTCATTGAAACATAAAGAAATACTATAGGAGCTACATAAGGCAATAATTAAAGAAACCAGAAGGCGAGTCTTCCTGTAGTTGTAGGATGCCCAAATTAAGAGAAAAAAACCCCCACACACTTCTCTATTTTATCTAACCAAACCAAAAAAGTTGAAAAAGCAATGGAAGAAATCTCATTAGAATCAGACCATTTTAAGACATTTAATTTATAGCCGAATTGTTATCCTGCGAAATTGTGTGCAATTCTTTTTCTGAAATTCAATTCACCAGCAAAAAAAAATAAAAAAAACACCTGTGAAACTTTGTCTGCACCCAATGCACTGGTGTCAAATTAGTGTAATTTCATTGGCTAAAAGCCACTCCACTTGGTCTAGTGCTAATTGCTTTGGCTAGAGTCACCAGAAGGTCAACACATTTGCAGGCCAATTTTTACTGGTAAAAATTTGGCTGGTGAATTTAATGCAAAAAAACCACAGATAATTGCACCAGATAAAATTCAGCATTATAAATTCAATGTTTATTTCTGCTTCTAATGAGACTCTATTTCTTCCATGCAAAGAGACTAGCAGTCTTGAGGAAACCATTTAGAAATAATCTCCCATCCAGAACCTACTGTCATGTTTAAAGAACTGAGACTCTGAATGAGGGCAACCATGGAGACAGACAGTTCGGTAAGAGAGTTTATTGTAAAAAGGTGCGGTTGGATCTGAGGTGGTGCTGGCAGGTTGGACTGTCCGGGTTCAGCTGGAGAAAGATGGGGAGACTGGTGAGCAAAGGATGGTGCTGATGAGAATACTGGAGGGCATTTGACTCACTGAGGTTGAGGCTTGCTTTAGTCCTGGGAGGGTGGTGTCCAGGGGTCCAGGCTGTAGGTGCAGGTCCGGCGCGTTCTCTCCAGTTATGATGGTGTTGGAGGGTGGACAGGCAGGTGAGCTCAAGCAGGAGGACTAACCACATAGATGACCCGAGGGCTTTCTCTGATTCATGGAGGTCTGGCTTGGAGTCTCTTGGGCTGGAGTCCAGGCTTCTAGGAGGGAAAACGGATACACGGGTTAGGTCCAGGCTAGGAGGTTTAACAGGATCAAGAGAGTTAGCTTGGTCAAGTACCACGCTGGAAGCAAGAAAGAACTGATGCCCTCCTGCTGGTTTCAGCTCCTTATGAAGGGCTCCAATTAGTGGTGATGTGGCGCACCTGCCCGTCACACCCTGCCGAGGAGGGAGAGAGAAACCCAAACCTGAGAGTATGACACCTACACAATGTTTTAGAGGATAGAGGAGAGGAAGAGCTAATTTAGAGGAGGGAATGGCCACTGATGGAATGAGAATCATCTTTTACTGAAAAGTGCTTTATAAAAAAAATAGCCTTGCCTTGGATTGTTGGAGGTACGATAGGACAAAACTGCACACAGTCACAACCAAAGGCAAAGTAGGAGGCTTGGGATATCTACTTTTCAACAAAAACCTTTAACAACATAACTGAGGAGACTGTTCAGGATCACCTGAGTTCATTTTATCTCTACAGTGCCATCCTAAACTGTTTGCCCCTTCACAGATTTCTTTTGGTTTGCGGTGATTCCACACAAATTATTCAGATCATGAAACTATTTTTAATATCACATAAAAATAACCTGAATAAATACTAAATTCAGTTTTGGACAGGGCTTTGAACCGATTTTTTTCCCCAATCGGTTCGTTCCGAACAGAAACGGAATTATAACGTTTCCGGTTATGAGTTCCACCAATGAATTGACGTTCCCGAACCGGTTAGAACAAAAAAATACTGTTCCCGGAACGGTTAATTTCGTTCCTGTCAGCCTTTTGGAATGAGTGTTTTACTTAACGATGGATCGTAATCAGTGACGGACTGGGATTAAAAAAACGGCCCTGGCATTTTCACCAACCAGCGGCCCACATGGGGACTCGCACGCACGCGCATGCACGTGCCCGCAACACACAGATATAACTTCACATGCACGGAAATAACACGCAGGTTTGTAGCCCCATTGGTGTTGAACTCTAACTTTAATATGCATGAAAACTGAACCAAGAGGCATTTCAGTGTTTCCCGCAGGAATTTGCTTAGGCAAGGCTGTGCGTTGGGGGGGGAGACGACAAGTTTTGTGCGGACCGAGGGGGGGGGGGGGGCGTATCCATGTGTTTGTTCCCTGCCATTCAGTATATGCACGCGCGAAAGCAGCAACAAAAAACCGCGTGTTAACGTCAAATAAATATGCAGCAAATCGAGTTTGTTTCTTTGTTTGTTTGGTTTTTTTTGTGTTTTTTTTTTTTTTTGGAATGTTGGCGAGGCGGTAGCGTGAGTTTGGCGAGGCGGCTGCCTCGCCAAGACAGCGCTGCGGAAAACCCTGCATTTGGCTTATTAGTGGGCCGAGAGATAATGTACGCCTACAATGAACAGGGTGGAAAGGGGCCGCGCACACCCGACGATCATGCCGAATGCCAGACCGTCCAGTCCGTCACTGATCATAATTTACCTCTTATTTAAGATGTGTAGCTCTAGTGGAGACACCGCTCTCGCTCCATTCAGTCAGCGAATGTGTGATGTGATGTCACACAGGAAGTGAACCTCAGCCGTCATGGTAACGTGCGCAGGAATTTTTTTTTTTAGTTAATTAGGCAACGAAAACTTTGAGGAACGAAATAAAACCAGTATTAACCGGTTACCATTATTTTTAAATAAGTGTTCCAGTTCCAGAACATAAAAAATAATAACGTTTCCGGTTTCGTTCCTGTTCCCTGTAAAATACAAAAAGTTCCTGGTTTTCGTTTTCGTTCCTTGAACCGGTTCAAAGCCCTGGTTTTGGATGATGATTTCATTTATTTAGAGGAGAAAGCTATCCAAGCTAGGCTGGCCTAATGGGGGGGAAAGAATTTCCCCTAAAGCTTAACTGGCGTTGCCACTTGATAGCAAGTTCTGACACCAAGAATTTGTCAATGAGTGGTTAACAACTCTGTGGAGGAGTTCTTTGCAGACAGGTTTCCAAGAATGAAAAGCCTATTTAAGGTCTCAGTCAGATAAAAATCCAAATTTGGTGCGCTTCAGATCATTGCTCTACTGGATAGATAACCTGCACTTCCTCCTAAACTCATGAACTGACGGCTGCAATGAAATCATCATTCGAAGAATGCTTTTTGTATTTACTCAGGCTATCTTTATTTGACGTCACACTGCATTTAATGATCTGAAACATTTAACTGTGACAAGAAAAAAGCAAAACAAAATAAACTAAGGGAGCAAATGTTTTTTCTCAGCAGTCACAGGTTTATTGACCAAGAAAGTTTCAAACCAAATCATGAAGTGGACTGCTGTTTACTGGATCTAAACTAATAGTTTGTTTCAAAAGTCAGAAACTCTATAGCTCAAAGGTGTGACACTAATCTGTTGGTTGAAATCAATTTTTCCTTGATTGGCTCTGACCTGAGGTCGACTGGTATAGTACCAAAAATATCTTTTTTTTTCTTTGAAATTAATAGAAATTAGATGATGGTTGGAGAAATGTGATACATTACTTGTGATCATGTCATAAACCATTCTTTTCTGTTGGATATAAAATTACTAACTATCAAGGAACCGGTATCACTCTTTTTCCATCATGGTCAATATTCAGCACATTCAATTATTACAGTTTTAACCAAATAGTATGAATGTATCAGGGGTTTCCAAAGTGTTGCCCAGGGGCTGTTTGCAGCGAGTACAGTGGATAGAAAGTCAGAACGTGATGTTGAGACATTAAATAAGATTGGAAGTTGATATTAGCCAAGTAAAAGCCTGATCAGTCCCTCTCTTGTGGAAGCCACATGTACTCCTGTAGTCGAGTAATTGATGTTGCTAAATAAGAACTTAAAGATAAGATGGAACATGGTTGCTGACAACCTTCCTCCTTTCGTTTGCTTTGAACGGCTGCCCTCACAGGAGCAACGGCATAGACTACATGGAGCTCCGTTTGTGGATCGGACTACACTCGTGTCTGCAGTGCTTTCTGCTGGTCGTTTCAGATGCCAGCTACATCATCAAATACATGACCCGCTTCACAGAGGAGGGTTTCTCTAGCCTCATCTCCTTCATCTTTATCTCAGATGCCATTAAGAAGATGGTGGGTAACATGTTTGAAAATGTGTAGATATCCTCGTTATGAACACACAAACATTTCTTAGACATGGAAACAAGTGTTTTCCTTCCCACAGGTTTCAACCTTTAAGTATTACCCAATCAACCGGGGCTTCAAGACAGATTACGTCACATCCTACAAGTGTGAATGCGTGGCTCCGGACCAGGGTAAGACTTCAAACCACCCATGTTTGGTTCTTTAGTTCAATCATATGTTTTAAGAAGCTCAGCAAGGGGAATTTGAAGCAGGCCAAAATCTGATTCCAATTTACGGTCAATGTGAACTAAAAGATGAATTGATCATCAGTCAAAACAGCTTGGATACTTTACAGTGAAACACAGATGTTCATGAACTGCACAGAAAGACATATGACCTTCCTATTCTCACTGTCTCTCAATAAATCAGACCGTTCCTATTTTAGGTCAGTTAGGATCACCACAAGTATATCTTTATTCTCTGTGCTAGAATAGTGAAAGAGTTTCTTTAGATAGTATTTTCAGAAATTTAAACACAGAATGCTGCTAAGCCCTTAAACAATTCAGGACAGCCCATTTGATGAAATCATGAATTCTCTAAACTTCTGACAGGTTAATTAACATCATTTCACTTAAACAGAGGCACACCTTAGGATGTATTCTAAGGCAACTCCTCAAACATACTGCTTCAGAAATGGTGGTAGCTTGATGTGTGAAGGTTTTGCAACAGGAAGGTCTGGTGCACTTCACAAAAGATATGGCATCACGAGGAAAAGAATATTATGTGGAAATACTGAAGCATCATCTTGACACATCATCCAGGAAGATGATGCTTGGGCACAAATGCGGGTTCCGAATGGACAACAACCCAAATTTACCACCGGATTAGTCGTGATCCCAGTCCCAAAATGTGTAAGCAGAGGTGTGAATGACTAAGGTGGCCTGAAAACCCAACCCAGTTACATCAGTTCTGTCAGGAGAAATGGGCCAAAATACAACAAACTATAGTAAGAATAGTCATTACTCACTCAAAGCTTTCAATAATCTGGCACTGTCTGACTGTCATCAGCGGGCCTAAGAAGAGCGAGAAATGGGTATGTGGGAGAAGCTTGATTGCGGTACATCAGAGAGGGAGGCTTGCAGATGCAGTGAATAATGTTGATAACAATCGAGCAGAGGAGGTGTGATGGAAGACAGACAGCTGACACGCCAGAACCATAAAAACAAACTTCTAGATTCTGAATGAAAAAGAATTTGATTTAATGTCAGACACTGAGAAGAGGGGGATATATGTGTTTTATACAGGGTTTGTAAACACCTGGCATCAATTTACACCAGCTTCAATTATAGGGAAGGGGATATTTACTATGATTGAGATTAAATCTTTGTTTTTTTTACTCAGTATGTATCTTTTATGAATTGTCTTTTTTGCCTCATTCTTGGATGCGGTCTGAAAATGTGAGTAAGTTTCACACCTTAGCAACAAGGACTCTTTCAATCTGTTAATAAAACAAGATCAAACCATCTAAGCTGAAAGAAATTCTGTTTTTCCTCTTCAGCGTCTGCTCTGGGTTTAAATGTTTCAGCTCCTATGTCAGATGATAACATGACTCTGTTGGTAAGTGACCAACGGCACAAACGTGTGACATTCGCATGACTTTTGCTTTATTTACCGTTTCCTATTTGTGAACACAAGTGGGACTACTTTTTCATCTTAGATGTTTTTGGGGTTCCTTATCTGTGAATGATGTATTCTCGCAATTATTTTAGCCAACAGTGCAAGAACACTCCCAGAACTCTTAGAAGCATGTTAGAAGTTATACAGATTAGGCATCACTTTGTTTGCGATTCTAACCTTTAGTAAAATCAGAATCAGAAATACTTTAATAATCCCAGAGGGAAATTACAGTTCCAGTACAACCATCCATCACATACATCACAAACATTTCGGGGGAACGATTGACTGAGGCCTTGCTGCCGAGGACCCCGCCTGACGCGGTTTCCATGGGGCGCTGCCTTTAACTCTATGGAAAGATAGGAGCCACGTTTGGAGAGGGAGAGGGAAAAAAAGACATATTTCACACTTTATCCTATTCCAGGAAACCACCACAGTTTCACAGTATCATAATATTTCCACAATGAATCCAGATAAACATGATCTAATTGCTTTTTGTTAAACAGAGCATCAGCTCACACTACTGCTAAAAGAGCAAAATATTCATTATTACAGTTAGTGTGATCATATCTACAACATTTATTCATTGATTGAAATTGAATTGAAAATTGAATTGGTATTTTGATTTTGATACTGGGACCTAAATAAAAATATAGAACAAACACAATAGATTTAATAGCAATCTTTGACATTCTGCTCCTGACAGAGCAACACATGAAGCTGATAACAGCTTGATAATCAGTTTGGTTATCAGCTGGGAGAGGTGGCCTGTTGTCAGCTGCTTAACAGACATGCTGCTCAGAATTTGCCGACTGTAATTTGAAAACAGTTCTACCTAATAAGAGCGAAGGGCGGCCCTCCCTGAATCTCCATACAGTGATTCCCTGTGTTTGTTTGTTTTTTTTATATTTTTTTGCAACTGGAACAATGTCAAAGTTTGTGTTTTTGGTAAGCGAGGGAAATGTTGGGATCTTCTTTCAACCAGCTGACAATCAGTGTGCAGCAACAGCACTACAAAGCTCAATGATATGCACAAGGGGAAAAAAACTCTTTCACGCTTTCCATGACATCTCATTAAAAAGACTTTAAACCATAATAATGGAACAGAGTTAAGTTTTAGTGGACATAAACTTTGTATAGACATATCCAGCAATAAAAACACTTGATTTACCTCTTGTTTTTTTATCTTTACTTGTTTTTTTGTCTTTAAGACCCATAAAATTAATTTCTTTTTCATTCAAGCCTTGAAAAAATTACCCTGAAATAAAACACTTTAAAACTCATAAAAGGTCTACAACATTTAGAAATCTTGTATTGGTCTACTTAGGTAGTGCCGATCCATTAGCAAACAAGCACATTGCATACATGGGGAAAAGCTTCTATCCTCTACGTGATATTCATTCATACCGTTGTTGACGGTATGACAGTTAGTTTTGCTACATCACAACATGAAATCAGGTCAGAAATGTAGATTTCCAAGCTGGGCCTTTATATTGAGCACTGAAGGTGATTCACAGTTGACTAACAGACAGAGGCCTTGTAGTGTTTTTGTTCTGTACTAGTTTTTTTTCTTCTGTTATCGCTTGTTTTCTTTTCTGTCCTCTGTTTGCCTCTTTCCCCAAACCGCTGCCCTCCCCCTGGTTTCCTCTGAATCCTTAATCCTCCCCAACCTATGCCTCTGTCCTGCTCTCCTTCTCGGCTCCTAGTTTAACCTGACAGACCTGGACTGGAGTCAGCTGAGTAAGAAAGAGTGTGTGAAGTATGGTGGTACATTGGTGGGGAGCTCCTGTAAGTATGTTCCCGACCTGGCCCTAATGTCCTTCATCCTCTTCGTTGGCACCTACTCCATGACTGTTTCACTGAAAAAGTTCAAGTTCAGTCGCTACTTCCCTACAAAGGTAAGACCGGCTTCAGGGATTGTAGTTGGTTAAAAAATTCCCTGCTTTTCCCACTTGAATGCTCACAGAACCCCTTCAGTTGAATAAAATGTACCCGCATGAGAAATGCTGAAATCCTGGAAACATTTTAGGAAGCATTTTGGAAACAGGGATAAAGCTTGTGGTATTCGATTACAGATCTTAACTTTGTCTTGGTATTCATTTACATTGATCTTTTTAATTCTTGCAATGGATATAAAAGCTGTACACACCCTTCTATAAATATCAGGATTTGGTGGTTTAAGTAACAGCATGATAAATAATTTTCAAACATTTTCCACGTTTGTTCCAACAAACATCCTATTTCCCAGTAATTTATCCCTTTTTACAATGGGGGACCTTCAGTCAGGATTTAAAGGAGCGTATAGATTCAGCAGGACACATTCTGTACCAAGTGATGTCTTCTTTCAGAGTCTACTTTCAGCCTCTGTGAAGCTTGATTCCCTCTGTGCTAGTTTAGACCTTGGCTACTCTAAGAGCATCTGGCCAGGGAATTTAGCGCCCCGTTACAAACCTGGGTAACAAACCGATTAAAAAGTTAAAGTATGTAAAATCTTCACCTGTCACCTTTGTAGAATAAAATGCCTTTTGATCCTTTGTAAACTCACTAAACTAATGGATGCAAATAAGCTATTGTCGGGAAAATCCTGGAAAGAGAGCTGAACTTTATTATCGTTGATAGCAAGGGTAAAAGACAGAATGCTGAAGCTTTATCACAGTGCCCATTAAGGGCAGTTAGGGGTGCCCATTAATATGTAAACAAGTTATTTTAGGTTTATGCACTTTACATTTCGTCCCACAGATTTGTTTGCACTGCATATGGTAAATGGAGAGAATTTACACAGTGCTGTTCTAGTCATACAGATTAGACTTGCTTAACAGATTCACCCAACTGCACACACTAACGTGCAGACACACTGACACGCAGATCAGTAGGCAAATTGAGATTAATGCCTTCCGATTGCAAGAGGACTTCTCTACCCGCTGAGCCACACCCATATGTCGCATTAAAATTACATTTTATTTTTTAGAAATAATTGATTAGGGTTTTATTCTTCACATGTCTAATCTTTAACAAGGGTATGCACACCTTTTTGCATTGTTTGTCAAAAAGAAAGGAAACATTCACATTTCAGAGATCAGGATGAGCTTAGAAAAATAAAATACCAACAGCTTTGTATTTTAAAGAACCAGGTCACTATTTAGAGTTAAATTGTGCCTTGTTGTCCAATACCTCCACCCACAAGCACCCCATATACTGCAATGTCTTCCTTGTTCCCTTATCCCATGTTTTCCCTGCATGCACTCTAGCTCCGTTGCCTGATAAGTGATTTTTCCATCATCATCTCCATCATGGTTTTCTGTGGTTTGGACTGTCTTCTGGAGCTGGATACCCCCAAACTGCTCGTACCGACAGAGATAAAGGTCCAATGTTCCCCTTAAGCAGTTCAGCTTCCGTGGTCCTTTGTCTTTGTGAATGCTGGTTGCATGTCTTTCCCTAATAATGAATGATTTGTAGAACTCTAATTAGTAGCTTTCACTTCAATGTGGTATTATAAGAAGACTCGCACAGGGTGTACCACTTCTTATTTCTCTTTTCTGTCTGAATCCTCACGTTCCCACATTTTCTGGGCACATATCGCCCCTCCTCAATGTTACCCATGTCACTTATCCGTGTTTGTCTTCCTCTTGCCCTGGTCTGTATGTTTGTGTGTTCTCATGCTGGTGGACTTGTAGATGAGGAAGCTCATCAGTGATTTTTCCATCTTCATGTCAATCATGTCCTTTGTGGGTCTGGATATGTTGATGGGTTTAGACACACCCAAACTAATCGTTCCAACCGAGTTCAAGGTATTTATTTCCTATTAAAAATATCAGTTGGATTATGCGCATGTGTGTACAATGTAGTGTTTTTGTGTTTACATATTAAATAAGGTGGAAGGTCCGATGCTTGACGCACTTTAAAAAAAAAAGTTCAACTTTTTAGGGTTTTACAAGTTCTTTGAAGCATAAAACACTCATCAATACCCTTTTAGATGTCTTTAGTGCAGAATAAGAACAGTTGTAAAGCAGCCTTGATGGCACTAGTGGTGGTATAACAAGGTGAGAAACGCTTTACAGACGGCGTCAGCATCACTTGACAGTCACGGAGCTCACATTTTGCGTTTGCATGAGACCATGTTGCTGTATTGTACCAGGCGTGTGGAACTCACACATGCCACAGAGATCCACTTTTGAATTTCCTAAACTGGATTTTATTTTGGAAGCCAAATTGTCTGATCCAAATATCAGGCCTTTACAAAAATGGAACACCTAGCACACTCTGTCAAGTGCTAGTGATGCTGTCTGATAGGGCTATTGACCTATTGTGTCTGTTGACCTTAACTTGTAGTTTTGACTAACTGTTTAATACTCTGGCAAATGCCTGGAAAACACTACTCAACATGTGAAGCTACCACCTATGCCCTCTCATTCCTGTTCTGGGTATATAATAATGATTCAAATTAATAACACCAATCACTGGTCTGCGTGTGTCCCTAATATGTTTCATTAAAGGGTAACTTGGGGTTTGTCAGTGAGTGTAGCTTTAACTTTTGCTGTTTTTTGTTTTTTGCTGTAAGAATGCTCATAATTCAATCCTGCTCACAATTATCCTATCTTTACATTATAATACCTTTACCTTATACTAACTTTACCTGGTTCTAACCAGATATTTAGATACACTGTCTGAAAAGATACATAGCATGTATTCCTACTTGTCTGACATTAAATCAGACAATATTTTATCTTTTAGGTCAATTAGGATTACCAGAGTTATTTCTATTCCTAAATGCTAGAACCTTTCACTACTTTTCACTACTTTCTTCAAAGTCAGAAGTTTACATACTGTAAGCTCAGGTACTATGCAGTTATAAAGTTTGGGAAAACCCAGAAGATGGCTGTGTGAGCTTCTTATACCTCTGGATGTATGTTAAGGCAACACCTCCGACTCTTCCCTCTCCTTCCCTGTGTGACATCACAGGAAAACCTAAGGAAATCAGTCACAAAATCAGGAGAAGAACTGTGAATGCGAGTTTAAAAACCAAAGGAATGCCCAGCTATAGTGTTCAGAGAGGAAACAGGTTCTGTGTTCCTGAGATGGATTAGTCTTTGTGTTAAATGTGTGCATCGATTAAAGATTCAAAGCTAATACCTCGTGAAGATACTGGGGGAGGAGTGTGATTCGGACAAAAGCCTTGGACAGACATGGTCTGAAAGGCCACTCAGTGACAAGAATAAGCCAGTAGTCTTACAGAAGCATAGAAAGCCAGATTACAGTTTGCAATCTGTTTTTGTGGGGAGATGTCCTGTTTGAGAATGATTTGAAGTGCCGCCATAATGATAATTGTTACGTTTGGAGAACACTGCAACATTAGTTGGCAGCATTGTGTTGAGTTAAGTGTTTTGCTGTTGCAGAGACTGGAGCGCTTCACAAAACAGATGGCACCATGAGGAAATTATACTATGTAGAAATGCCAGGAAGTTAAAGCTTGAAAAGAAATAGTTCTACCAAACGGTTAATGACCCCAAGTATCAGACCAAACTATTTAGTAAGTAGCTGAAGGAAAACAAAGTCCTTGTTTTATAAAAGCCATCAAAAAGCTCCGATCTCAGTCACAAAGAAAATTAGTGGGCAGATCTGAGAAGGTATGTGTGAGCAAGCTGCTTACAAACCTGACCCAGTTGCATAAGTTCTGTCGGGACAAATGGGCCAAAAGTCTTACAAATTGTTGTGAGCCAAAACAACTGACACAAATCCTAGTTTAAAAGGCAATTCTATCAAACACTGAGGAAACATATGTAAACTCCTGAATCTGAAAGACATATTTGTTTAGTCTGATATTGTCTTGCAGCGAAAGAAAAATGATTGTGTTTGTAAATACTTAGTTTCAGCTGTGTAGTATCTGCTTATATCTGATGTGTGTTCACCTTTCATTATTTGATGTATTTGTGCGCTGCAGCCTACACGTTCTGACCGTGGTTGGTTCGTGCTTCCATTTGGTAAAAACCCCTGGTGGTGGTACTTGGCCAGCTCTGTTCCAGCTCTCCTTGTCACCATCCTGATCTTCATGGACCAGCAGATCAGTGCAGTCATCGTCAACCGCAAGGAAAACAAGCTGAAGGTTTGAAAACGCCACACTCTTAAGCGAACATGGTATTTCCGCTGTGAAAGACACAAATAGCATGATAGCTTTCTTCTGACCTTGTTGCACTTTTATGACCAACGTAACATGGAATCAAAGCAGACACAACCTGAAAAAGAGGAGCTTAGTGGATGCAGGTTGTGAGGCCGAGCAAACAAAGGTGAACAGAGTCCAACTGTGCCCCAAAAGTCCTTTGAAATAGTGCCAACAAAATATACTGAAGGATTTGGGCTGGCACCGAGGTCAGCTGAGATGTTAGATGTGAGCTCAGCTGGTCAACATGGCTTCTCTGAATTACTGTAAGTGTGAAGATTTGATCACAAGAAATCCTTTCTGTTCCGCATCTTTTCTTCACATTACTGATAATAACCAACTAATTCCTTTATTTGACTAGCTTTATTTCTTTTGTTTTTTAGACACAATGAAGGAGTATGGCATGAAATGACTGCACTCCTGCTTTATTTATTTATTTGTATATGAATATTAGGTTAGGTTAATATTCCCAATAAATATATAACTGTCAGTAAAACTACCAAAAATTCCCTTTGTTGTGAACAGAGAGAAAATCAGTCACTACTGAGAACCTGCAAAACACTGTACTAACTTGGACTAAAAGAGCAATCCTAACACTGACTATAGTAATATAAAACAACAAACGCTTGGAAACGCTTGCACACTGTTTGGACTGCATGAAATGGTAATGAGACTGTTCATTAAATAAAAAATAAATAAACTATATTCTGAAAGAAGCTTAACTTTTCTCTCTGTGTCGAGTTTCCTGGGGTGAAGAATAAGCTTGAGCTAAAACCTGATCTACTCTAGTCCTGCAGCTGAATGTTTGTGGGAAAAAATGGGGAAAACAACATGTGATGCATTTTTAAAGGGTTAGACTTGGATCACAACTTTGCATAGCTTTGCTCTAGAATGACATCTAGTGGTTGTTCAAAATAAACACACAACTACACAATTTCATTCATTTAGAAGAGCAGTAAAAGCCAGATATGTGCACCATTAAGTTGAATATCTTTGTCTTGTAAACTCCCTTTATTTGTATGCTACCGCAGAAAGGCTGTGGGTACCACTTGGACCTGTTCTGGGTGGGTGTGCTGATGGCTCTGTGTTCCTTCATGGGTTTGCCCTGGTCTGTTGCTGCCACCGTTATCTCCATCGCCCACATCGACTCTCTGAAAATGGAGAGCGAATGCAGCGCCCCCGGAGAACAGCCACAGTTCCTTGGAGTCAGGTAAATATATCCTGATGATGTCACAAAAAAAACTCCCCATTCCATGAATGTTCCTGGTGAAAATGACAAATAAGCTCTTTCTGAGATTGTATGTACAATTTGTCTATTTTATCCCAAAACTCTGTAAATGCAGTGTCCTAAAAATGTAAGTGAATGTTTTTGTATCTGATGGCATTACACGACTATTGGGTCATTTCTAGAGAGCAACGGCTGACTGGCATTCTTGTGTTTGTTCTGACTGGACTCTCAGTCTTCCTCGCTCCTGTCCTTCAGGTCAGTGGAAAGATGAAAAAGCTTGCTACCATCATGACATCACTTCTTTTTCTTTGACACTTTATTGCGATGCTCTTCTTTATAGTACATCCCAATGCCAGTCCTCTACGGAGTCTTCCTTTACATGGGTGTGGCATCACTTAGTGGTATCCAGGTATGTTAAAAAGTTAAATGTTTACTGTATGGCAATTACAACATGCTTCTCAGCTTCAACCATGTGAAAAAATACATTCAAATGTAGGTTCTGTGTACTTATGTTGCCCGACTGAATTAAGAAGCATAAATATGTACCATTATATGAGAACTTAACTAAGGGCCATATTACTGTTTCAAAGATACAAAAAAACATTTATTATTTTGTGGTTCAATAAATAACACCACAGGTCTCTTACATTTGGAGGTTATGAAATCATTTGTATTATATATCCTTGAAAATAAAAAGAAAACATGGATAATCTATTAAACATATATGTTGTTTGTAAAAAAAATAATGTATTGACAGCAAATTGCATTTTTTATTGTTTGAAAAATGTTAAAACTATAACTGTTTCACTATTAATTTGATAACTTCATGTCTGTATGCTTGAACACATCTGGAAGCTGTTTTATGAATGGCAGTTCATCAGAGTTAGCGGGCGGGGCCAACACAGCTCTTGTCAATATAATTGGTCTAAAGTTGACTTATAGTAACCTGACCCTAGCCAGATTGATATCGCTCCGCCTAGCTTCACTCACATCCATCTGGGACCTCTCCCATAGAGAGTGATTTCTCCAACCAATTTTATTGTCCAGCCAATCAGGACGCAGGGCTGGAGTTTCATAGATGTGACGTAGTGGAGAAGCGACCGTGAGACTGTTTTGATTCAGACAATGGCGGCTCGCATCGAGGAAGCAAGCGTTAACATTGATGCTGCTATTTCTTCCATGTTGTCCAATCTACCTAATATTGTTTCATTATAAGAACATCAGAGAACGCCTCTGAGGCTTTTGTTGGTGGAAACAATGTTTCCGCCCTTCTCCCGACCGGATTTGGCAAGTTTTGTTTTCCGGGATGCACCCGTGGCGGAGCGGTTAGCGCGAACCATGTTAGGAGGCCTTTAGTCCTCGATGCGGTCGGCCCGGGACCGACTCCGACCCGTGGCGCTTTGCCGCCTGTCTTCCCCCCTCTTCCTGTCAGCTCACTGTCAATAAAACGCGTGCCACTAGAGCCGCAAACACATAAAAAAAAAAAAAAAAAAAAAGTTTTGTTTTTTCCTGCGTCGCTCTCACAGCGTCACGGGTTAGCTTCGGTGTGAGTGGTTGAAATAGCACGTCGATAAAGATGACAGACAAGTGGCTTATCCAATCATATGCAAGGATTTTTTATAAGGCCCAGCCTTCAATAAAGGCAATTCCTATGGAGAGGTCCCAGATGGATGAGTGGAGCTAGGCGGAGCGAAATACATCTGGCTAGGGTCAGATTAGACTTATAGTAGGTCAACCAGTCTAATACTAGGTCTTATTTGAAAAGCAGGAGTGACCACTCAAATTTTCCCATGTTGCTCTGCAGCACAGAAACCATGAAATAAATAAATACTGAGATGTTTGTTTATGGTTTTAAAAAATATAAACATTGCATTTTAAAAGTGATTTATATTATGCTTCCTTTTAACATTTTGGATAGGTCTATGGGCTATACCAAACATGTTTAAGTCATTTGAAGTCTCTTTTGGGCTCAGTGCTGCTGAGATGAGTTAGCTGGAAAACCAATTGCTGTTTAGTCACTAAACAAAATCTCTATCTCAATATCTAAGACATTGATTAGTAATAATCTGTTAATAGAACCCAAAAATTGGGAGCTATCCAGAGTAGTGTTTAATCAGATTACATTGTGAAAGTCTGTCTGAACGTAGAAATGTGACAAATTACAACATGTAGAAAACGTGTTGATCAAGAGAAAAGTATAAAATTAACTTTAAAAGTTGTAGAAATGTCTTGACATAAATGTCCATTCTAAAAATGTGAGTCATAGAAAAACAAAACCTACTCTGTAAATCCTCCATTATTTCTAAATGTAAACATACGATCATTTAGCCACATGCTCTACATCTTTGTTTTCCAGTTCTGGGAACGTATAAAGTTGTATCTGATGCCACCCAAACACCAGCCAGACTTTTCCTTCCTGCGCCACGTCCCCCTGAGACGCGTCCATCTTTTCACACTTGTTCAGATTTTCTGTCTGGCTGTCCTCTGGATCCTCAAATCCACCTTCCTGGCCATAATCTTCCCAGTAATGGTGAGTTGTTTTATATCTATTTAGCGCTGCCTTTTACATCTGCCTGACTGCGTTGTTTTTCAACTTTCAAGTTTCCAGTTTTTTTTTTTTAAGTTCAGTCAGTTGAGTTGCATGACTAAATCTATAGGGCATTACACATTTAAATGTGGAAACAAGGTGTCAATAACAGGGGGTCAGATGTCAAAGCATACTTCACTGTATTCACTTATAATGCCTCAAGATATCCTGGTGTATAACACAACTAAAAAACTAGCAATATAATTAACCAAAATAAAAAATATATTTAATTTATTCAGAGAAGTCATTTACCTTTTGAATCCATTGCAAGTTGACCCAACCACGGGAAACCATTTCAGCTTTTTTTCAGACATCTTAACCAGATTTTCCTAAACATTTTCAAGATTTATAAATGCTAGAAGGACGTTCAATTATACTAGACACCTTCATAAGCTAGTAAGATAAATAGTCTTACTGGTAACACATTTTTGCCAAGTACTACTTTTACCTAAGAAGTTGAAGCAGCAGCTACAACAGTTAGCCAAATGATTTCATTACTAGATCAAAAGCCCCAACTAGTTTGCCTTTTAACACATCGATAGACCACTGGACTAAACTAGCAATTGACCATGTTGTGCTATATAATGAGTGAATCTCAAAGTCAGCATCAATTCAACATAGCTGACAAGTTAACTGACAGTGCAGCTAAAGAAGTACAACACGTTTTTGGATACACCAACAGACCTGGCATAAGAAGTGACAACGGGTTTAAAGTACTGCCATCTGTTCTCTTCTTCGTTTGTCTTTCCGCCGTGAGTAGATTCTGGGCCTGATGGTTGTACGAAAGCTGCTGGACCTGATGTTTTCACAACACGACTTGGCCTGGCTGGACGACATCCTGCCAGACAAAGACAAGAAGAAGAAAGAGGACGAGAAGAAGAAACGGAAAGAGAGAAAGACAGTGGAGCCGGAGAGCGACGAGGAGGTGAGAAAAGGGTGGTGTTCTGAGCCAGGGAGCAGACATTATGGCGATGCCTCTCTGATAAATGCACTCTTACTCTAATGTCCAAAATCGTGAGTCTATTTTCTTGAAATTGGGAGTGGATTCTCGTGTTTTACTCCATCTGCTGCAGGTGTGTTGCTTCTGTTTTTGTTTTCTGACTAATACTGTATGTTTCTCCTCTCTTTCCCACAGTGTTGCTGAAAAGGCACTGTATAACACTTACTACAGTCTTCTTGTCTGTCCATCCTAATCTTAGAGATCTTCTCTCCTCCTTCCACATTTTCCTGCACTGTAGAAACAATCGGTTTGCCTATTCCTGCCCATTTTGTCTTTACTTCAATTTAGAGGAGGCTTCAGTACTCTGTATTTTGTTACTGTTGATGTAGCTCGTAAACTTGGATTACTTGGATAGAAATAAGTTTGAAGAGATTAATTAAAAAGCTCAAACCTGCTTTTCTCTGAACAAAAAGCCTACAGTTACAGGTAAAGATGTACAATTACAATATCTTCTAAATACTTTGACCCTTTGATTTTAAGTAAATATGTTATAATTGCTAATAAATCACTTTTGATTGCAAAAATCCACACATATTGAGTATTTGGTGCAACATTTGTGACTGAAATGAATGTTCTGACACAAAAATAAAGATTAATATTCTTTGACAGTAACACAAACATGGAGTGCATCTGGCTCTTCTCTTAGGAAGGAAAAGTCAGCGACAGGTTTTGTTTTTAACCTGGACCCTGTATTTCTTTGCATTTGGGGGAGCTGAAAAAAAAATCTTTGACCAGATCATCTCTGAGATTAAACATGAGAACTTCTTAAAATGGTTCATGCAAAAAAGAGTTTATATACACTGTCGTACCAAAGTATCCATACTTCTTGATGTTTTATATTTTTTATTTTCTCACAAACTTCAATCTGTCTTATTTGGGATTTTTACTTGAGGGAGCAGCACAAAGTCTTAAATGATTGTGAAGTGAAAGAAAAGTTATGTCTTGGTAGGTTAACCTCTTTCCATGTTCATATGCAGGATTAAACAGAGCTCTTTGAGATGTTCAAAACCTGCTATCTTGTTTTATAGCCTAATTCTGCTTCAAAAGTCTAAGAAATATATATGTGACCTTTGCCCTGTGTTCCTTGGTCTGATGCTGTTAGTCCCAAGTTGTTATGTAACAGAGACTTTCAGTGAACATTTAGATTCATTCATTCATAAATGAAATTACACAGTCTAGTTAGTTGACTTTTGAAGGCAATTGGTTGGACTTTTCCCCAAGCTATCAGAGCAGAAGTGCAGGATACAAATTCACACCTCAATTTTCATTTTTTTTAGAACATTTTAAATATCATCCTATGTTTTGTTTGCCCTGTTGCATAGAATCTAAACAAAATACATTGACATTTATGGTTGTAACATCACAACATATATAGAAGTTAAAGGGAGACGGAAACATTTCCAACACACTGTATTGGCCTGAAACAAGTGGAAAATATATGGCCACCTATTAGGAATGTGAACAAGATCTACTGTATATTGAACTGTTTCTCGGCATTCTTGTTTGCGAAGAGTTACAGTATTGTCAGTGAGCAACCCATGCATGAAGAAAGGCAGCCGCTGTATGAAAAGCTGTACATTTATTAAAAAATTAACTTTAAAAACAGAGTTTTGAGGACTTGGGTTTTTAAAATGGTGTAAAAAAAATGTTAACGACAGTAGTTGCCACTAATTACGCCAGGAAAAGGTTTGAGAAGTCATAAATTCGTGGGACTTGGATGTATGAGTTTCAGGTGGTTCTCAACTGGCGTCTGCTCTGTCGTTGTGCCTCCAGATACATGCTCCTGTGGGTCATGTCCCATTTGGTCATCATAATAGCACAGACAACACAAACAAAATGCTGGTTTCGGATCCTGCAAGGCCGTATTTTACTGCTAATTTACAGTCGCAGCAAAAAATATACCCCTTTTTTAATTTTGAGGGTATTCAGTATTTTGTAATGTCGTGGTTATTTTTAAGCCATATTTCAGTTTCCCCAAATCCCTCCATTTTGGTTTCCTCTACCTTTAATTAAGTTCTGGCCTGTGGTTTTGTACTCTTAAAGTTAGATTGAAATAATATTAATACCTGGTAAAGACCAGGGGCCTCATTTATAAATCTTTGCGTATAATCCATTCTAAAGGTCTACATACGGCAAAGAAAATAAATCAAATTTATAAAACCATGCGCACTCACACCAGCACACAAGTTTCGTTTATACATCACAGCTGTACCTGAACATTTGTGTAGCAGTTTCCGCCTCATGTTCTGCCCCAGATTCAGCCATAGATGGTTAATGCCAAAAACCTCATAAATGTTAAATGCTATTGAAAATGGGTCAGCAGATCTTTTTTTTTTTTTTTTCAAATGGCAACCATGGAGAAAAAGCAAGGAAACGTTTGTTGTGTAATTATACACTGTTTAAAGTTATTTAATGTTTATTAAATAACCCTCTGTCTGTATTGTCTGGTGATGATCAGCTCTTAAGCTGATATCAAGACAATGGTTGAAAGGGATGATTCGAGCACTAGCGATCTTTTAACAGCAAACCCTGCACACACACAGAGTAAAGGAGTGACAACTTCTTTTTGAGTTCAAGAATTTAATAACAGAAATAAAATGAACATCCAGAGAACATCACTATGTAATGCTGTTTATCTGAATTAACACAATATTTCGATTAACAAATCCTCTCTACTAGGCTAGTGAAACTTAACTAAACTACTAAGCAAAATGAAGATAAAGAAGCTAAGCTAAGGAACTATTTACATTCAAAAACAAACAAAAGACAAAACAAAAGTGGTTGATCATAATCAGAATAAGTCAGTGAATCCTTGTTCACTGCAGAACTGATTCCAAAAAGCATGGAATAGAGTTAAAAACATTTGGCATGTGTTTCAATCCATTCACAATGCAAAGCCCAAGTTAACCAGAACATTATTTTGAGTAAATAATATTCTGAAGACTTATTTGCTCAGTAAAATGATTACCTTAGGATCGCTTGCCTTTGTTTATGTGATTCTAACTCCGGGCGCTAGGGGTCGCTGTAGCGATCGGTTGCTAACCTGGTTAAAGTCTAAAGTTATCAAAATTGCCTTTAAGCCAACATTAATATTCGATATTAATGCGGGTATAAGGCTCATAGCACTATCGAAGGATGGCCAAGCAGAACGGTTAGCTTTATGCTTTAAAACAAGGTCCTTTTGAAATGTCTGGAACCGGATGTTAGCAGGATGATAGAATTTTGGCTAGCGGGCATTCGGCGCTAACAAATGAAAGCTGTAGCTTTATTTTTAGTCATAATGAGTGGGCTGGATAACGTAACATTAATGTCCCATCAATGTATGAAACACTTGTGGAGATAACCTTTTTGTTATAACCATAAAACACACTCAAATGATATTAGCAATACCATGAACGGAAGGCTAGCGTGAGCTACCTCCGTTAGCCCTTTGTTCTAAAGGCACCATGTGTCCAAACGAGTTACCAACATTTCCAGACGAACCATTTAACTTCTCCCTCAGCTCCCTATGCCCAAACCTGTCGGTGCCTCATGTGAGTCCAGTCCAATTTGGTCATCTGAGAAGGCAGTAAAAGGGGAACCGTTGCTCGTCCAGCAGCGGGCAAGCCTGGGGTTCTGCGGCCTAGCAGAGCAGGCATGTGTTCAGGTTCGGAGGCCTGATGTCCTGCAGACAGTCTTTGACTCGGTTGCAGTCACGATTAGAGCAGGTCCTCCTGAGCATTCAAAGTGGGTTCTGCTGCTGGCTTTGCAGCTCCATCTGGGGTTCGCTTCCCTCTGATTTGCTCGGACATGTTCTCTGGGGACGACGAGAGGTTCCCCCAGGTGCTGGATGTGCGTCGGTCAGGCCCGGCCCGGGCCCATGGTCCGGAGTAGCTTTTTCCTGGTCTGCTCCAGGGAGAGGTGGTATGAGCAGCTTGGAGTCTGAAGAAAGTCTGGTCAGAAGAGATGTGGGAGCTGCAGGAGAGGGTCTGAAGAGGGAGGGGGGTGTCAGGAGCATCCTTCTGAGAGAGGAGGTCCTTTGCGCCTGTGAGGGTCTCATGTTTGCAGCAGGAGTGGAATTCCTTTTGTTACCTCCTCCATACTACATGGCCAGAATTCAGTCTGACATCAAATATTATTATCATGGCGTTATTATGGCACAACACTTGGAAAATTTTCTCTGAGGAGTTTATTAAAGGTGTAAATCAGAGGTAAAAGCACAGATGTCCACATTAAAAGAGCTTCTTAAAAAGTAATCGTGATCGCTCTTTCAAACGTGGGATCACAGCCTCACAGAGGCTCCGTGTTGAAATTCCTCTGAGGTTGTGAGTTCAGATCGACATCGGTGGGTGCTTATGTCGACCTGAGCGTCAGAGGCTGTAATCTGACGTTAGAACCTGTGATCAAGTTTACATTTTAGCAAGTTCTTTTAATGTTGGCAACATAAGTGCTTTTAATCCTGATTTACACAATAATAAACTCCTCCCTGGGCATTTTTTTCACAGTTTCTTTGCTTTTTCTCAGTGGTTGCCATTACACCATGAAAAAATTATCAGCTGACCCATTTTTTAATACACATTAATTATTCAGGAGGTGCTTTGCATTGACCCTTTATGGTTTAATGTTGGCACGTAGAGGGCAGAACATGAAGCAGAACCTGGTACACAAACATTAAGGTGCAGCTGTGGTTTATAAAGGAAAACTGTGTGCATGGTTTTATGAATCGGAATTTTTTTTGCGTATGTACACTTTTAGTACGCAAGATTTTACAACTGAGACCCCAGATTATTTAATCATGAACACACTAGAACTGATGTGTACATTATTTTCTCTAAAGAGCTTTGTCCTGTTAAGGTAAAAAGGCTTTTTTTTATCCAAGTGCAAACGAGTATAGGGCCCAGGTTGAAAAACTATTCAATGCTCCTTAAACACTTGAGTTCTACCTGCATGCCAACTACTTCCTGTTTCCCTCAGTCCAACAGTCCGTCTCCAGTGAAGATTCATATGGAGGCCATAGGGCCCCTCATAGAGTCAGACCCCACCCAGGTTAACCCCTGCATTAAAAACCAAACCTCTGAGTGAGTAAACCAGTACATTCCTCTTCAGATTGTATCTGTTAGCCGTGTCAGTATCTGTTAAGATTTAAGCATTTGTATATTTCATGCTGTTTGTTCATGTGACAGGTTGCACTGTTACTATAGTGCTAGCAGAGCTTTGGTGTAACTGGATGTAACCATGTTCATCAGCGCAGATGCTTTGTCTGCGCTGATGAAGAATTACTTACCCCATGTGGTCACTAATAAAACAGCTGAAGCTGGTGTTGTTGTGTTTAAGTGATATTAAGATTGTTCTCTCATTTATTGATTTTAAATTTTTCATTAAAAAAAGAATAATTGTGATTCCAGTTAATCTGAAATGTTTGTTACTTACTGGGAATCGGCTTTAATGGTTCCATTCGTCTAACTCTGTCTTCATGTCTTTGTGTTTGTTTTTATGTACATGGCTGTGTATGCTTGCTTTGTGTCGTTTTGTGCACGCTCTCTCTGCTCGTGTTACGTATATGTGATTCCTTACAGGAGATGAATCCTTACTCAACAGTCACATCGGATCAAAATGAACTAGACCGCAGGTACTGCATGCTGACACTGCATGTCACCTATAGAGATCTGACATATCTTCCTGACAGGAACACGGAGCTGAGACAACACTTCTAGACCACCACACATTTAGCTGCAACATAGAAACATACACAGTTGCTAAATCAATTGTCTCATATGTACCTAAGTGGATGTCGAATGATGATTTAATTTTGAACACTTTGCCAGTCCAAATATTTAGAAATAAGCATCGAAAGTTGATAATACAACAATTACTACGGAGCCCCTAAAGGGACACCCAAGAGAAATAAAAAAAATAATACTTTCTCGTGCGCACCACTTAGTTTCTTGTGCGCACCACTTAGTTGTTGCATGATCGCATGAGTATTTCGGACAACCGTGTTCATTAGAATGGATGTAGATTAACTAATTGCACTATATTTTCAGTTTGGGCTACCATACAAAGACATTGCTGCATTGCTTGCAAGACGTCACAGTTATGTTGTGTCTGAACGTCACATAAAACGTATCCTGAAGTCCTGTGGTCTATTTCATTCCAAAAAAAGTAAAAAACAAAGCAACTGGACTTGTTTTCCGTAGTTGAAGACCTTTCGCTTCCTCTCCAGGAACCTTTCTGAATTCAAAAAGTCTGGAGTAATGTGCAGTACCAAGCTTTATGCTGCTGCCCAAAACAAAGGCCTTGTAATGGCCAAAAATTCACAAGGAAGGACCACTACTCAGACCCATTGTCAGCAGCATTAATTCAGTAACATATAACATTGCTAAACAGCTTGCTAGTATTTTAGCCCCCCTGGTGGGGAACACGCCTCATCATATAGAAAACTCCAAGGACTTTGCTAACAAAGTCAAACATTTAAAGATGGCACCAGGAGAAACTCTGGTGTCTTTCGATGTCACTTCACATAGCAGGACTAATTTCACCCCGGACCAGATCTGTATCCTACTGGACCTTTGTGTTTCTACAACTTATTTCAAGTTCAGACAGAAGCATGGTTGTGCCATGGGATCTCCAGTGTCACCAATTGTAGCCAATCTTTACATGGAAGAAATGGAAAAGAGAGCTTTGGGAACCTTCATAGGAACGCCACCAAGCCACTGGTTTAGATATGTGGACGACACCTTTGTCAAAATCCAGTTAAAAGAAGTGGAAGCTTTCACAAGACACATCAACTCGGAGGACAACAACATCAAGTTTACCCGAGAGCATGCCAACGACAACAAGCTACCTTTTCTCGACTGTTTGGTGAACATGGAAGGAGATGGTAACCTCAACATTGAAGTGTATAGGAAACCCACACAGACCAATATCTTCTTTTTGACTCACACCACCCACTGGAGCACAAACTTTCTGTCATCAGAACCTTACAACAGCGGGCCGAGCATGCCCCAACTAAAACAGAAGGGAAGCACAAGGAACAGAAACACGTCAGAGATGCTCTCCAAACCTGTGGGTACCCTAACTGGGCTTTTGTCAAATCAGCAAGAAAATCCAAAAGACCCGCTGCAGAATATAATGGTGAGAAGAATGAACGCAAAAACATCGTCATCCCATATGTTGCTGGAGTCTCTGAAAAACTCAAGAGGATTTTCTCCAAACACAAAATCCCAGTACATTTCAAACCAAACAGGACCCTCAGACAGAGGCTGGTGCATCCCAAGGACAAAACACCCAAACCTAAGATGAGTGGAGTGGTGTATGCAGTTCAGTGCAGTGAGGAATGTTCTAATCTTTATATTGGAGAAACCAAACAACCTCTCCACAGACGCATGGCTCAACACAGGAGAGCTACCTCCTCAGGACAAGACTCTGCTGTACAAAGGACACTCTTTTGAGGACCAAAATGTCCACATTTTGGAGAAAGAAGACAAATGGTTTGAAAGGGGTGTGAAGGAAGCCATCTACGTTAAGAGAGAAAAAACAACCTTAAACAGAGGAGGAGGCCTTAGGTTCCAACTCTCAAAAACTTACAATACAGCTATAGAATTAATTCCGGCCAATCATCACCTCAGTTCTCACCCTCATATGGGTGATCAAAACATCGCTCCTTTAAGCCAGGCCAATAACAACTCCTTGTTACAGAGTGGACCAGTTTCGGTCCAATCTGCTGCCTTAATGACTTCAACGACCGCCCATTACTAAGGGGGTGGACCTGTTTCTGTTGAATTTGCATGTTATCTAAGCCATTACGAGGCCTTTGTTAGGCAGCAGTATAAAGCTTGGTACTGCACATTACTCCAGACCTTTTGAATTGAGAAAGCTTCCTGGAGAGGAAGCGAAAGGTTTTCAACTACGGAAAACAAGTCCAGTTGCTTTGTTTTTTACTTTTTTTGGAATGAAATAGACCACAGGACTTCAGGATACGTTTTATGTGACGTTCAGACACAACATAACTGTGACGTCTTGCAAGCAATGCAGCAATGTCTTTGTATGGTAGCCCAAACTAAAAATATAGCGCAATTAGTTCATCTACATCCATTCTAATGAACACGGTTGTCCGAAATACTCATGCGATCATGCAACAACTAAGTGGTGCGCACGAGAAACTAAGTGGTGCGCACGAGAAACTAAGTGGTGCGCACGAGAAACTAAGTGGTGCGCACGAGAAACTAAGTGGTGCGCACGAGAAACTAAGTGGTGCGCACGAGAAACTATCTGGTGGGCACGAGAAACTAAGTGGTGGGCACGAGAAACTAAGTGGTGGGCACGAGAAACTAAGTGGTGCGCACGAGAAACTAAGTGGTGCGCACGAGAAACTAAGTGGTGCGCACGAGAAAGTATTATTTTTTTATTTCTCTTCGGTGTCCCTTTAGGGGCTCCGTAAATTACTGTAAGGGGATTTGAATAGTTTTCTTTGTTTCTACACTGGAAATGTGTACAGTATAAACTAGATGAAATAAACTAGTGTAGGGCTGCAAATGAATGCTGTTTAATTACTAAAAAGATCCCAGAGCTGAGAATTTCAAGTTTTTGAAAAACAAGATTCCTGCTGCTCCATCCTACTCTACTCCCTCAGGCAGCTTCCAGAGCAGTTCTTTCAACATTGACGTTTCCACCCTACCTTTGTTTTTCAGCATCCCTGACTTGCAATGAAAATTAGAGAATTTATTAAAGGGTCTGTATCATCTACTTTTTTGAGCTTTAGCTATGTTATGGTACTATTCCTTCATCAAAATCATGCCCAAAGTGGTATTTGATTCATGCATGTCTGATTAGTCCTCATAAACTCTGCTCTCTGAGCAGCAGCCCCTCCATGTCCTGGAAAACAAGTGGTTCATTACATGTCTACATAGAGCAGTCAAAATTGAGGGGCATCCAGAACAGGGCCCTAAAATCGTCAAATTATGGTCATGATTTTCTTTTTTTTCCGAAATAAGCCTTTTTGAGAAAAAATAACATATGGCAAATATCTAACTTACAAAGTCAGCCATATTGGATCAATCATTTCATATTTGCGATTTACACACTTCTTAAGAAGATTACAGTGTATTTATTTCATTTAAATAATATATTTAATGACCACATATAAATAAAATGGAACACTTGCACTGAACAAACATTTATATAATTTAAAGCTGACACCATGTTATTTATTTTTAGACTGCCTTTCTTATCATCTGTGAACTAATCTGCTCTGCTCTACTCAACACCTCTGACTAAGCGGTGCACAGTGAGAAGGTCATTGTCAAAGATCACAAATCAAAACAGTCTTCGTGACTCATTTCAAATGCAAACATGTTCACAGTATTATGATTTATGAGTTTACCATGTAAAATGCCATGAAATTGTTTAGACAGAAGTTTTTGAAAGTGACAGAAATCCCACATGGGTGCCACTTTGAAGGTTACCATACTTTAAAACTGCTAGTTTTTGGATGCCTTAATATGCCGTATTATTGATAATTGTATTTTTTTCTTTTTGCCTTTTTGATAAGTTCATTCACTTTTGCACTAGATCGACCGGTAAATCGAGAGCTTCGCCTTTTGGCTCAGCTCTCTCTCTTCACCACAAGGGACCGGTACAGCGCCCGCTTCACAGCAGACGCGGAACCAATCCGCCTGTCGATCTCCCGCTCCATCTTCCCCTCATTTGTGAACAAGACCCCAAGATACTTAAACTCCTCCACTAGGGGTAGCACATCCTCCCCAACCCAGAGAATGCCCTCTACCCTTTTCCGGCTCAAGACCATGGTCTCAGATTTTGACGCACTGATTCTCATCCCGGCCGCTTCGCATTCGGCTGCGAACCGTTATAGTGAGAGCTGTAGATCACGCCCTGATGAAGCCAATAGGACCACGTCATCCGCGAATAGCAGAGACGCAATCCTAAGGCCACCAAAACGGATCCCCTCAACACCTTGGCTCCGCCTAGAAATTATGTCCATAAAAGTTATTCAATTCAATTCAATTCAATTTTCTTTATATAGCGCCAATTCATGAAACATGTCATCTCAAGGCACTTTACAAAGTTAAGTTCAATCATATTATACAGATTGGTCAAAAATGTTCCTATATAAGGAAACCAGTTGATTGCATCAAAGTCCCGACAAGCAGCATTAACTCCTGGAGAAGCGTAGAGCCACAGGGAGAGTCGTCTGCATTGTACATGGCTTTGCTGCAATCCCTCATACTGAGCAAGCATGAAGCGACAGTGGAAAGAAAAAACACCCGTTAGCGGGAAGGAAAAACCTCCAGCAGAACCGGGCTCAGTATGAACGGTCATCTGCCTCGACCGACTGGGGGTTACAGAAGACAGAGCAGAGACACAACAAGACAGACAAAAAGCACAGAAGCACACATTGATTTAGTAATCTGTTCTACATTAGATGGTAATAGTCAGTGACCTGTCCTCCCTGGATGATTTCACAGTCAACAGAATGTCAGACCAGGTGTACCTACTATGAAGAAAAAAGAGAGAGAACAAAAAGCTGAAATGACGACAGTCATTTCAATGTAATGCAATGCAAAACTGGAGAACAGTAGAAATCAGTAGAGTGAGAAAAATAGGCCCTGATGTCCTCCAGTAGCCTAAGCCTATAGCAGCATAACTATAGAGGTAGCTCAGGGTAACACGAGCCACTCTAACTGTAAGCTTTGTCAAAAAGGAAAGTTTTAAGATTAGTCTTAAAAGTAGACAGGGTGTCTGCCTCTCGGACCAAAACTAGGAGTTGGTTCCACAGGAGAGGAGCCTGATAGCTAAAGGATCTGCCTCCCATTCTACTTTTAGAGACTCTAGGAACCACCAGCAGACCTGCAGTCTGAGAGCGAAGTGCTCTGTTAGGAACATACGGGGTAATCAGAGCTCTGATATATGATGGAGCTTGATTATTAAGGGCTTTATACGTTAGAAGAAGAATTTTAAATTCTATTCTTGATTTAACAGGAAGCCAATGAAGGGAAGCTAAAATTGGAGAAATATGATCCCTCTTGTTGATTTTCATCAGAACTCTCGCTGCAGCATTTTGGATCAGCTGAAGACTTTGAACTGCATTTTGTGGACTTCCTGATAGTAAAGAATTACAATAGTCCAGCCTTGAAGTAACAAATGCATGGACTAGTTCTTCAGCATCACCCCTGGACAGAATGTTTCTAATTTTGGCGATATTCCTGAGGTGAAAAAAGGAAACTAATTTTAATATGGGATTTAAATGACATGTCTTGGTCTAAAATAACACCAAGATTTTTTACTTTACTACCAGAAGCCAAGTTAATGCCATCCAGATTCAGTGATTGATTAAGAAGTTTATTTTTTGAGGAAATTTAAAGTCATCCTGCTTTTGATGTCATCAAGACATGACTGCAGTCGAAGTAATTGATTGGATTCATCAGGATTTATGGATAAATATAGCTGAGTGTCATCAGCATAACAGTGGAAATTAATCCCATGCTGTCTGATAATTTTGCCAATCGGAAGCATATATATAGTAAAGAGAATTGGTCCAAGGACTGAACCCTGTGGTACTCCACAAGTGACCCTAGAGCTTGAAGAAGATTTATTATTAACATGAACAAACTGGAATCTGTCCGACAGATAAGATTTAAACCAGCCTAATGCTTTCCCCTTAATCCCTACAGTATGCTCAAGTCTTTGTAGGAGAATATTGTGATCAACTGTGTCAAATGCAGCACTGAGATCTAGCAGGACAAGTATAGACACAAGTCCATTATCTGAGGCCATGAGAATATCATTAGTGACCTTCACCAGAGCCGTTTCAGTGCTATGATGAGCTCTGAAGCCTGACTGAAACTACTCAAGTAGGTCATTACTTTGTAGATGTTCACAAAGTTGATTAGCAACTACTTTCTCGAGAATTTTAGATAAGAAAAGAAGATTAGATATAGGTCTGTAATTTACTAACTCATCTTGATCAAGAGATGGTTTCTTAAGTAAAGGTTTAATAACAGCTACTTTAAAAGCCTGTGGTACATATCCATTTACTAAGGATAGATTAATCATGTCTAAAATAGGACCACTGAACAAAGGGAATACCTCCTTAAACAATGAACAGAACAGAATCGGTGACAAAGGGCAACCTTGGCGGAGTCCAACTCTCACCGGAAACGAGTTCGACTTACTGCCGGCAATGCGGGCCAGACTCTGACACCGGTCATGCAGAGACCTAACAGCCCTTATTAAAGGGCCCGGTACTCCATACTCCCAGAGTACCCCACAGCACCCCTCGAGGGACACGGTCGAATGCCTTCTCCAGATCCACAAAGCACATGTAGACTGGTTGGGCAAACTCCTTTGCACCCTCCAGGATCCTGCTGAGGGTGTAGAGCTGATCCAGTGTTCCACGGCCACGATGAAAACCACACTGCTATTCCTGAATCTGAGATTCGACTATCCGACGGACCCTCCTTTCCAGAACCCTGGAATAGACCTTACCAGGGAGGCTTAAGAGTGTGATTCCTTTGTAGTTGGAACACACCCTCCGGTCCCCCTTTTTAAATAGGGGGACCACCACCCCAGTCTGCCAATCCAAGGGAACTGCCCCCGATGTCCATGTAATGCTGCAGAGCCGCGTTAACCAACACAGCCCCACAACATCCAGAGCCTTACCCTCATCTAGCACACTAGCCTACCCTCATCTTTGGTCATGAGCTTTGGGTCGTGACCGAAAGAACGAGATACCGGATACAAGCGGCCGAAATGAGTTTTCTCCGTAGTGTGTCTGGGCTCTCCCTTAAAGATAGGGTGAGGAGTTCAGTCACTCGGGGAGGAGAGAGCCGCTGCTCCTCCACGTCGAGAGGAGCCAGGATGCCTCCTGGATGCCTCCCTGGTGAGGTGTTCCGGGCACGTCCCACCGGGAGGAGGCCCAGGGGGAGACCCAGGACACACTGGAGGGACTATGTTTCTCGGGTGGCCTGGGAACGCATTGGGATTCCCCCGGAGGAGCTGGCCCAAGTGGCTGGGGAGAGGGAGGTCTGGGCCTCCCTACTGAAGCTACTACCCCCGCGACCCGACCCTGGATAAGCGGAAGACGATGGATGGATGGATGGACTTTCTCACTAGAACTTAACTTTAAATTAGAGTGTTATTCATGCTAATCTAGTGTGTAAGTCTGTCTATGTGTTTTTTGCCACTGTCAAGCCCAACTTTCCCCATTGTGGAAGGTAAGGTATTTCTTATCTGAGTACTACAGAAGATGAACTGCAACAGCTCATAATGTCCTCACAGACCACCACTTAATAAAGGTAGAGTTGCCAATTTTTCCAGATTTTACTTGCTCTTCCACTCAATTCATCCATCCATCTTCCGTCACGCTTGTCCCTCATGGGGTCGCGAGGGGTGCCTATCTCCAACATTCAATGGGCGAGAGGCAGGGTACACCCTGGACAGGTCGCCAGTCTGCTGCAGGGCAACACAGAGACAAACAGGACAAACTGCCATTCACGCACACACTCACACACTTAGAGAGGCCAATTAACTCAACAGTCATGTTTTTGGACTGTGGGAGGAAGCCGGAGTCAGAACCCACGCATGCGCAGGGAGAACATGCAAACTCCATGCAGTGATAATGAAAAGGCCTTGAAATAACATATATGGCCCTAAAAGTATGAGTTCTCTTATTTTAAAAACGCAATAAATGAAATAGTCAAGCCGCACCAACAATGACCCTTATTAAGGTGTCTTAATAAAGTATGTAAACTTTATTTATATAGCACCTTTCACAGATAAAAATCACAAAGTGTTTTACAGAGTGTAATAAATACCAAATACAACACATGCTATTAGAGTTTCATTCTATATACAAGAAGCTTTGCTTATCAAGTACTTTTCTAATACATTTGCAGATATATTGCATATCAATTGCTATTAAGCAATTGATATGCTTCCTCTCCTTTCGCATCTCCCTCACCCGTTTCCCTGCTTGCTTCTATCAATCTTTTTTTTTGGAGCCTCTTTTTACATATCTTCCAAACTATAAATTATGGATCTGGTCAGCTGGACTCTCAACGTAATTGAATTCAAACTTTCTCAACCAGAAGACTGGGTGAAGGAGAGCCCCTGTGCTCGACGGGACATGTGCAGCTGGACACACGGCGGGAGGAGTATAGTGTGTCTGTCCATTTTGTCAGACAAGGATGACCACACTGAATGACCACAAGTTTGGCTTTTTTGGAATCACCACTGAGATTTACCAGTGAGACTTTATTGCAGAAAAAAAAACAAGAGTCTGCCTGCCCAAAACAAATGCTGGTATCCGGAGCTCGTTCCAACGAACCTTTATCCTAAATAGAAAAAAATCTCCCATTTTAGCTGTCGTTTAGAAAGGTCAGATCAGAGACCTTAAGTGGTAGCTTTGAGGAATGTATGAATAGAAAAAATTAACCTTTGAATTTTTAGTGATGAAGCTTGTTCCAGTGAAACAATGAAACAAAAGAAGTTATTCTATTTGTAGCATTAGAAAAGTTGGACAAAATTAATTTAGATCAGAAATCCCCAAGAATATGCTTTGTCTGTTTCTTCTTATTGATAGAAACAATTAAGTATTTCTGTATGTTTGTTAATGTATGAAAGAAGTCTAGTCAAGGATTTATTTAGCTTTTGTTTTTCCTGTCTGTAATGTTTTCCTGTTCATGTACAACACTTTGAACCGTCTTGTTGCTGATAAGAGCAATATAAATAAACTTACCTTACCTTACCTACCTAAGAAGAAACCAATGCAAAGCTAATGGTGCAGCAGCGGTATGGTTACCAGGAGACCACAGAGTCATGTGAATTACTGACAAAACAAGGGGGGGGTTACAGCAACTTTGAACATGAAGCTCAGAAAGCAAAATGCCTCTGGAAGCTAAACCAATAACTACTTTTTAAAATATTTAAAAATAGTAATTTGGCCAAAAGCTACAAATTAATACAAGATGGCTTGTAACTAACAGCACACATGAGTAGATTTGTTTTATGACCTCCCACTAATGAATTGTGATAGTAGTTAAATGTACAGTGATAACAATTAGGCAACTTAAACTACACTATAAGTGACACTGAAAAAGATACATGATACTATGCCGGGCTTTGGGCTCAGATAGGAGAGGGCCCGATGTCTAATTCTGCCTCAGACCATATAAAACCTTGAGCTGGCTCTGGGATGCCACCATGGTGTTAGTCAGTGTAAACTTCAGCACACTGATTGCAGTTTATAAAACTCACAACATTTAGGAATGACTGAGAGGAGTAAAGCAGCAGTAGACACGCTAATGTCTATGGGCCTTTAGTTTGGCTAATTGTATTAAATGTGTTTCATGGGACTCACCATATGAAAACCTCTGCTCTAGAGCATTCTAAGCCCACTTCCCCGAAATATATCATTGAATGTTGAAGCTTTCTTGCAACAAGTACATTCTGGATTGACACTGGTATGGACTCCCTCCTAGCTAAAACGTCATCTGTTAGTTTGTATATTAGCTCTTTGCCGCAATATGAAAAACAGATTCAGCTCTGCTTATTGGATAATTATTAGTAGACTTTATGATTTGTATGGATCCACAGCTCTACTGTTATCTGTTGGAGATTATAAAGAAAATGTTCATCAGCTCTGGTATATACGATAATAGAGCTAAGAAACAAAAAAAGCAGCCAATTTAAGAGTTTTTGTGATTGCTGATGATAATATGATTGTTTCTCTTTACTGGGATTCTGCTATTCTGTCATCAGTTGATTTTTAGCTGAGGTTTAGTCACCTCTTTAGAAATACTAAAGCATTTAATATAATTAACATCCACAGTGATTCATAGTCTTACTGTGACGCTTTTTGTTTGTTCTGCTGAAGAAAGAACACGTGGGAGCTTCCGCTGCTTTCCAAATGAAACCATATAATCATGACTAGTCTTTTCAGTTGTCCTGAGATGTCCTTCAAGCATAATGCAGTAAAAGAGCCTGCTGTGTTTTACAAGAGACCATAGCAGAAATTAGAATGATGTATGTAGTTATTGTAGAGTCAGACAGACTATGATGCTAACATTTTATATTCATTCCTGAAAAATTATTTGTTTGGCTGTAAGACACTGGTAAGTGACTAGGCTCAAACCGAAGTCAAGACGTCTATATTTTACCTCTGTTCTTCCATCTTTACCTTTATGCTATTAAAAGGTGACATGAGTTAGGATTCGTTCTTTAATGCCTCTCAGCAGCATACAGAAGTAGAGATTTAACTCCAACCATGTTGCTTCAAGCAGTAACAGTACAGTTCCTTTGCAGAGGGATTACTACCCCATTAACTTTTTCTCATGATTGCAGAATAGATGGAAAATTATATTTTAAAAAGATGTTTACTAGTAAAAATTTGAAAAGTGTGTTCTGCATCTCGATCCAACTTTATTAGTTGTTCGGGAGTAAAGTATCACTATACAAGATGCTCAACATTGCTCATTTTAATGGTGGGGAAGGCTGCACTTTTTTGTAAGAGTTTTTCTAACTCTTGTATTTATTCTTGTAATTTTATGACTTCATTCTCATAATTTACTGGGGGGAAATGAAATCCCACCTGCCAAAATGGTGTCACCAGTCTGTGGTACTATTATTTTGGGGGTTGCAAGCTGAAAGGTTTGGGGACTCCTGTCCTAAAACACCTACGTTAGATCAGCTGTCTACTAGAATTGTGTGATCTTAATAGCTGATTTAAAAGTTATGATTGTCTTTTGTTATACTGTTCTGTAATGTCTAATATAAACGGCAAATACCAAGACTGGATCTACTTACCCTCACAGTAGTCAAAAAGTACACAAGCATGTTCAATGCAGCAGTTGTTTCATTTCCAGTGGTTCCCATACAAATTTTTCTCCTATACTTCTGGTCAAGATTAATTTAGTTAATATTTGTATTAAGTTCTTGTGTTTCATGAGGAGACAAGATATTAAACAAACAATTTAAACTCTTCAGTTTTCCCACATGTTCAGAAATGATTTTATCCAAAAAAAATAAATAAAGATTCCCTGCTGGATTGAAGGGCTTTGAACCAGTAAAGTGAAATTGTTTTCCCCCACCACTGTTCCCCAGCATCACTCTGCACCTAAAGATCTCCTGCCCCCCTTCGCCCAGCCCCTCCCAGACGAGCCTCGCCTCCGGAGACAGCCATCCTCCGCACCTGCCCATCCCCCGGGTCAGCATCCAGGTGGATTCAGACTGCGAGGACTCTGGCCTCTTCTCCAAACAGCAGCAGTGCAGCCTGTTCGCCACTCCCAACCTGCCGCCGCCTGCAACCCCCAGGGCCTGTTACAGAAAACAGCACGCTCACTTCAGAGACTCCTGCGCAGAAACCATTCTGTAAACAGGCATATATGTCCCACTGCACCTTATCTTCCTTTATGTGTAAATTTAAGGTCACATTCTAACTTGCACCACATATAACTCAGCCAAACATCAAGAAAATGTTTGTTTTTAACTCGCTTCTATCCAAGTGAATGTTTTGAAACCCGTTCCCAAGGTGAACTAAAAGTATGTTGATAAATTGGATGAACCCCTCCCCAGGAGGCAGATGGCTTCTTGAGTGGTAGACAAAATGTGAATTATATTAAATTTATGTATGTTATTCTGTGTGAAAAAAAACTGTAAAGCACATCCCAATACTGTAATAAAAGATAAGCATTTGTTTTGATGCAAACTTGATTAGTCTGGTTATTTGCCTAATCTTTTACTTTGTGACTTTATAACTGTAAAAGACAAGCCTGAGCAGTTTATTCTTCCCTGATGTAAAATAAGGTCAGTTTAAATGACTGAAATACCTACACTTAAACAGTTAGTTTAAAAAGAATGTTAGAAGGTTTAAGTCAAACGTGCCGATAAACCAACAAAAACAATCATTTTAGGGTGATTGCTGAAACACGTGATATGGGTGTGCATTCAGTGTACGGATACCCATGTCTGGTTCTGCTCTACAACACCTACAGGGTGGTTAGAGTAGATGTTTCCAGACCAATTCATTAGATAACCCTCGATCCACAGGAGATTCTTTGCAGGGAGATTAGTACGAAATGTGCAAAAATGGTTAAAAGTACTCCACTCAGATGCCCCTTTGACATGTTTGAGAACCACACAGGTGTTAAAAGCAAATCACACCTGGTCCCATTTTACCACTGTAGCCATAAATATATCTTCAAAGCCATTTACTGGCACAAATACTTGCTGAACGAATGTTAGATATTTTCCCTAACAATTTTCAGTTTTGACCTCAAGCATCTGGAAATATGCCAGTTACTGATCCAGCCCTCTTCCTCAACTCATTCCATCATTTTAGTCACAGATGAGAAGTTTCAAGACAGTGCAGAAAAACGAGCAAAGCTACCGTGGTTAACTTCCAGAGCCATTTGGTTTCAAGCTGAGATCAAACCTTCCTCTGAAGACTCTGGACTGAAACTTTAAACCCATTTCAGTTAGTTATCCAAGATGAGATTTTATTTGTTAGTTGACCCATTTCAGTCTATGGACTTTGATGCCAACTTTTACTCAAATTCCGCTGGTCATAAGAAGCCACCAGGGGGCAGTAGTTTTTTTCTCATTTACAAGGCAAACCACATCTTGACCAGCTCTTGGTGTAAATTCAAAGCGGTACAGAACTAGTCCCTGTAGTGCTCCTGTATATGTTTTATTCTAACCAACCAAAGTCAACAACAGTAATTTTAATGATTTATCCTTGAAGGGCATCTGCAAAATTAAAATCAAACCCGGTTTCATAAAGTATTACTTTCACACTTTAAAAGACGACCAATTCAGAACTGCTCCAAACCACACTCCAAAAAAAAAAGCTACTCAAGTACTGAGTAACTGATGACAAAGTCTGATTTAATGTTTAAAAAATATGTAATCTGACACAAAAAAGAAAGTTATGTGCAAATTCTGTCTAAAAAAATACTAAAATAAAATAAAATATCAAGATTAATGACATGTTTACAAAATAACAATAACATTCTTCCATCAGAAAAACATCTCCAAATCCAGTTTTTTTCGACATAAAACTTGTGAAACCTGTACTTACAGTAGGGAGAGTATACATGTTACACCTGGTAAATTTACTCCCAGTCACAATATCTACTGTTTTCTATAAATTCCCTTTATCTTCTAACACCACAGCAGGCTGAGCTGGTAGAAAATAAAACATTGTCTCACTTTAAGGTAAACTGTAAGTGTGTGTCTGGCACATTTTTGGTTAAAATGGATTTGTTCTTCAGTCAGAAAAGCTACTCTTCATGGGTAGTGTTGGCAGACATTCAAGTAAATTAAAACATGTGGAGTGGTAGTAGGTGTACTCTCCAAATGTTACTAAATTAAATCTGATTAAGGGCAACTAGTTACTTCGCACTTCTGTGTTTAACTGTTGATAACTTACAACAATAGGCAACCAAATTAATTTTTGACAAAGGATGACTGATAAAGAACAGCTTCAAAACAGGACACAGATGTTCAAATGTAATTTTCATTTCTCTTGATAATCGTAGCAATTTTCCTGATGACAACATTACATGATAAGCTAGATGAAGATGTAGTATATATATATATATATATATATATATATATATTATTTCAGGGAAGCACAGATTTTAAAACTTGGTCCAAAATCGATACCTGATAATAATATAACTGTTGGTTGATAACCGATGTTTACTGATATATGCATTTCATGTATTTTCCTACCTTTCTGATACTGTGAAAACACGACCACACTAGTGACATTTCTTCACTGCTTCAGTCAAAAACCCATGACCCTGCACCTCCAGCCCACCAAGCCCCATGCTCCTAAATCTCATTGATAGTTGTCCATCAATAACTTCCAGTCAGAGCAAATCCTGTTTGGGTTGTGAATTTATATTTTGCAGCCTCTAACAGGCTTTCTTCCAATATTGCATACTTCTGCGTCACTGTGTTTTAACATGTGGATTGATGTATTCAGGTTGAATTTCAATGTTTATTTCCATGTTTTGCATGCAGGACAAATAATAAAATGTTAGTCTCCTCTGAGTCAAGAATCTTCTTCCACGTGTTTATTATGTATTTGACTTAGGCTTGTGCCAACCCCGGTGGCAACAACTACCATCAAGCTTATGTGATAATAACTGGCAATGAGTATTTTCCTTTGCTGGGAAGAAATTTTGGTCTGCTCTTAATGCTTGAAAGCACGAACAACACGCTCTATAGCCCCATTTACACTACCCTTGTTAAACCGATCCATACCGAGGTTCTGACGACCGTTTACACATCACGCTATCTCGGTTCCTTGGTTTCCTCGCCTCCTAGTGACGATCTGCGGTACTACTGCTCTCTGGGATTGAAGGAGGAAATCAAGCAAATAAAAATGGCGGCACCCGTAACATTCAGGCAGTTAAGCTTGGTGATACGTCGTTGTTTGCGGAGAGCCAGGCAAAGACGGCAACTTTTGGTGAATTTACTTGACAGAGTCGGCTTTTGGGAAGTGTATAAGACAAACGAACGTCTGATAAGGATTTACAGACACAGGAAACAACGACAGACGCTGAGGTTCATCACACTGCTAAGCAGAATCATCACTGGAAATCGTGTGTCACGGTAGGGAAGCTACTATTTTTATGAATGTCAGAAATGTCAGCCGGCTGTAAGGAGATGACGCGGTCTGCTCATGCGCTCTTTGTCATTAGAAAACCGGGCCAGAAAAAAACCAGGCCGAGCTCACACCTGGAACTGGGCTGCATTTAGCGCGGTCCGGTTGTGTCTGGCTCAGTTCAGTTCAGTTTGCATTCCATTTATACTCGATAGTTATCTCAGTTACCGAGCTCGGACTGGTCTCGGCACGGTTAAAAAAGGGTAGTGTAAACGGGGTAAATGTCATGCCACAGCACCTCAATCAGATTTAGGGTTTGGACCAGGACAATGGCAAAGATTACAACTTCTGTCTTGTCAGAATTTAAATGCAGAAAATTTAAAGTCATCCAGCTTTTGATGTCATCAAGACATGCCTGTTGTCGAAGTAATTGATTGGATTCATCAGGATTTATGGATAAATATAGCTGAGTGTCATCAGCATAACAGTGGAAATTAATCCCATGCCAGTGTTGTAGTACTCGAGTCCGAGACTCGAACTCGAGTCCGAGTCATTAGCTAAATTTAGAGACTCGTGACTTGACTTGGACTTGAGCACTGATGACTCGAACTTGGACTCGGACTCCTACATTCAGATCATTCTGACTCGGAAATTGAGAAAAAGACTCGACTTTTTTTATATCATTAGGCAATAATTTTAATATGTCATTAGAATATTATTTGGTGTATGATTTTAATATCTAAATGGCGCAACCGCGTCATGAGCAACGCCCCTTGCCGCTAAGGTAGGGCAAACAGTGTGAGAGCGCACGTAGCAACCAGCCATTACACATGCAACAGATACAACGATATGACCGACTTTTCCGCTGTTAAACTTTCACAAGAGGATGTCCTGAATTTAATTGGTTTGAAGGATGAGCAAATGCTTTTGGCAAAATACTGTTTCTTTTGCAACTTTTCAAATGGTAATAGATTCTTACTGCATATGTTTCTTCAGTGCTGTATGTTCTTTGTGGTATTTGTTATCTTCTTCTGTCACCTCATTCATGAGCATCTCTGGAATATGATGCCAACAACTGCACAGAGTTACTGCAGTTGGTAATTCTGGTTCTATCAATGTGTTGGTTCATTAAACCTGTGTGGGGTTTTATTGGAGAGCGGGGTATTATCAAGCATCTGGTTAAAAGCTTCTTAAGCGATGAATTAAACGCAGCAGGAAAGCCACTAGAAACTGTTACCATTCAGGAAGCCCTGTACTCTGATTAAAAGTCCTGCTGGCAAGAGAAGAGTCTTAGGGACATTAAAGGAGGGTGGCGGTAGGGAAAATGTTCCTCAAAGCCATTATATATTTGCAAGACAACACTCAGTAAAAAGAGAAGTCATTTTTCAAACAGAACAGCAGCCAAGGCGGCAATCAGGAATGGAAGTTCATCAAATGAATTTTATTGTTAGTTTAGCCCTCATGGTCTAGTGATTTTGAAACCACTTTATTTTATCGACATTATTTGTCTATGCCCTTCATGACTGCTCCTGTTGCTTTGTGTCAAATCACATGTACCCCAGGACGATTATGAATTTTGCTCTGGAAAGTGTGGTTCTAAAAGCTGATACAAAGCAATTATTCTGGTCTATGGTTCTTTAGGTACATGCCTGCAATCAGTGGTGGTTTTTAACATTGCCAATGTGGCTGCCTGCGCAGGATAGCATGAAGTAGGTGCAACACAGGCACTTTGTCAGTTGAATGGGGAACTAGCCCAAAGTTAAAGGATGTTTCACAGCTTTTTAGGGATCCATACTGCCATTTTCCAGTTCTATAGTACTTAAGTTGACCAAAGCTGCACTGGATAATTCCACACTGATCAGGAATTCCTTAAAATAAATACAGATTAATGGAACCCGTACTGTGTTCTGTTTCTTTGAGAGTGCAGAAGGAGGGGCTCATCAGTTACAGAACTGCCTCGCCCTACAATAATGTAAATGCCAGTAACTTGAACAATTTCAGTACCATCGACTGGTTCCCATATTTCTCTTACTTTCTAATGGCAGTTCTCCATCTATTCTCTAATTCTGTCTCACTATCACACTTTAGGTTTCTCGAACTATAAGGTTTACCATCTCTTGTGTAACAAAGATTGTGAATTTGTCACATTGTGCCACATCAGTTTTACTGAGTGGATCCTTAATGATGTCCTGCAGCATGCAGGTTCCTCTGTTTCATTGGGCTGGTTGGGCTGCTAGGGACAAAATATTTGTCATAGGCCTACCCAAAAGTTTGTTCTTTAACTTGTGCTTAAATCATTGCTTTTCTCCCTTGCACATGTACTTTATTCCCCTGCTTGGTGTTCTCTCAGCTTTGGGAAGGAAACATGTTCTGTGTTGGAGTGGTCTCAAACCTCAGAGACACACTGTTTGACTCTGACTCAGTTTTAATGATTCAGGTTTTGTTGAACAATAGATGTTTCACCTTACAGTTATATGCATTATAATCAACACATTATTTTCTGATAGTGTCACCGTTTCTCTAATTCACTTTGCAGAGTGGCATTACTCTTTTTATTTATTTATTTATTTGTTTGTTTGTTTGTTTTGCTCTCTCTTGCTGTCAAAAACCCAGACTTTTCCTTGGAATATATTGGTAACAAAGAAGCTCTGAGGTCAAACTCTAAAGCACTAAAGCACCAGATATGGAATTTATATTTAAAAGAAACAGAATAAGATGATGGGTGGATGGATGGATGGGTACTCTTATCATTTCCTATACCAATCCATAATTCTCCACAGTTAAGTCAAACTCCACATTGTCAAGACTATACAGAAGCCCTGGAAAATGTTTGACATCCCTTTTAGATATCTGTTTAGCATAACTATACTTACTGGAATTTACCACATTATCAGAAATATCATGAAGAGATAAATATTGGGGTCAACGGTGGAAGGATGCACAAGACAAGACATGGGAATGTACTGTAATGATCCGTAATGGACTTTATCGCTAAGTGCTGTTGCACTTTAAGTTAGGCTGTTTTGGGGTTATACCGGAAGAAATGTTGAGACGCTTCCGGAGGGGTTGGGTTGTTGTCGGAGGACTATAGAGTTGGTGGGTACTCTGTGAGGGCTGTCCTGTTTTGTTTGACCTAAATAAACCAGTGTTAGCAGCAAAACCTCAGTCTGGTGCTTGGGTGTCATAACCGAATGTTACAGTGCTCACTTTAAAAATTAGACTTTTGTCTTATTTTTTTCTGATGAAATCTAAAAAAAAAAATGTAATCTACTGCCATACAACATGATACACACACACATCCTTAGGTTAATGTACATAGTGAGAACCGTGCCTTGACTCTCAAAGACTTTGGCTCAATTCGAATACCCTTATGAAGCAAGGACTCTTTAACAAAGTGGAAGTGAGTCAGCGGTCGCCATGATCAGGGCTGTCCAAATAGTGGTCAGTAAGGAAGGAGGTAGGAAAAGGAATCTATCATGTCATGACGTCGGAGTTGAAGGCTGTCCGAATTCAGCACAGCAGTCTGAAGCTCCTTTCCTTCACACAATAGAGTTCTTAGTGTTGACCCCATGAAAGGTCAAGGAGCAGAAGCTAGAATTGACACCTTAGTCCTAAACCTAACCCCTAGCTCGGTCCTCATTTTACATTATAGTCCTCACTTTACTAGTGAAATGATGAGCAAAACATCTGCAATGCAGATAAGTGATCTGCATCTCGCTCATCTGCAAGTACAGAATACACACACACACACACACACACACACACACACACACACACACACACACACACACACACACACACACACACACACACACACACACACCTTAAAACACCCCAATCTTTACATAATATCTTTCACACTTTTTTATTCAAGGTTTACTTATATAAGTAAACTGATATTTGTCCAATCATAATGAAAATGTACATTTATTATTCAGCATAAAACATCACATTTACAGTACATCAAAATAAATACATCTTCTGGGATTGTTTGAGTTGCACTTTAATATTGATCAATTAACTACAGCTACGCAATTCACATCTGCAATGATGCCCGTTTAGTCTCTCGCTCTCCAACCCTCAGCCTCTCTGGACGAGTTAATTCCCGGCCACGCTCACTAATCCAGCTGCATGAGGAAGAAGGAAGAAGACGAGAGCCCTCAACCATCAGATTTCAATACATTTTCACCTCAGCTGCAGTAAAAGGTGTTTGAGGGGACTGCAAGCAGGAGGACATCTGGGGACAGGAGACTTTCTGTTTCAGGCTGACCGGATTTAAAAACATAAAAAAAGCTACATTTTCCTTCCTTCTTAGTGAGAAGAGAACATGACTCTACCGTTTTCATGAGTTATCAGTGAGCTGTAATAGTTAACAGCATGTCAATAAATGAAAGGTAAAAGTGGCCTTAATACATGTTCAAATGTGATTAGGTCCAGTAAAACCAGATTTAATGGACATGTTTTTCATCACCCATCCCTTATAATCCAGTATAAGGGATGGTATAACACAAAACAGATAACATACAATCATAGAAAAAAAGATACCTCTCCTGCATTCATATTCCACCATCTGATCAAACAAGGTGCTAAGGGGTTGGTTTATTTTTCCTTTTGGGATTTTATTAACCCTGTTCTTCCCACATCTTCCTTGTGTTTCTAAATGTCCCTGCTTTAAGTAACTTCCTCTCCAGTATCACTTCCCTGGCCATTAAATACTCTAACATATGTAATGGGAGCTACAGCTAAACTGGGACGGTATGCATTTTCAGACATGAGACACAATGTACCACACAAACGCTCACCTGCTACAGGATGCAGGTAAATGATGCGCTAATGCTGTAACAAATGACTAGTGCTACTTCACCCCATCATTTGCTATGCAGGTGCCATGTCTGCACTGATGAATATTTATTCACCTGAGTGCCTCACGTGAGGCAGAGGACCTGCTGTTTTTCAATGCTGATGACACAGGGACAAAATAACTTACTCTTTCCTTAAGCATTTACACATGATGAATTCTTCATCTCCTTCACCATGCAACACCTTGGGGTGAAATCATAAAAGACATACAGACTTGATAAAAGCCACAAGACCTGATGGTTTACGGCACACATAGTTCTTGTGCTGTTAAAAAGTCTTTGCTTTTTAGTTTTACTGTTATGGTGTCCCAATTAATGTTTCCAAAGATCAAGCAAAATTGTATATCAGACTACGGTGACCTGAGTAAATAGAAAAAGCAGTTTTCAAATATTTCATTGATTTAGGGAAGAAAGCCATATAAACTAACCTGGCCCTCTGTGGAAAAAAAATAATTGTTCCATAAAACTAACAACTAGTTGTACCAGACTTTCTGGCCACAACTGACACAAAGTGCTTACAATAACCTATTCTTCTTTGCAGAACTGTTTTCATTTAGCCATGTTGGAGCGCTTTTAAAAAAAAGGTCATTCCGCTGTAACTCCAATGGATTTAAGTCCAGACTTTTGACTGTCTTAAAAACCTTTGATTAGATTTTTTATTATTAATCTATTTATTTTACCATTCAGACGTGGACTTTCAGGTGTACATTGGATCATTGCCATGCTTCTTCATCCCAGTGATCTTGCCCTTAAGGTAACAAATTGATGGCCAGACATTCTCTTTCAGGATTTTCTGGAGGTGAGCAGAATTCATGGTTCCATCAATTACAGCATGTTGTCCAGGTCCTGCAGCAGCACAGTAGTGCCAGATAATCCCACTAGCACCACCATGATGGCATTCATTTTCCGAAATGTCCTGTAGTAGTTGTAATACAAGTGTTATGTTAGAGCCAGAAGCATCCAGATCCACAGCTTTCAAAAAAATCTCACTTTTGTTTTGTCAGTTCACAGAATATCTTCACAAAACTCTTGGGGATCGTCACAGCGTTTATTTGATGGATGTGATACATGAATTTGTTTTCTCTTTGCTCGTTTGTCCGTGCTCTTTCCTATCGGGACTCGTAACTTAGTGGTATCCTCAGTAAGCCGTGCACTGGTAGGGTCATTTTGATAGGCTGGCCACTCCTAAGAAGGCTCACCGCTCTCAAATCCTTAGAATGGCTTTGAAACAGTCTCTAGACTGATCCATGTTGTTGACTTTGTTTCTCTTTCTGAATTTCTAATGGGTTGCTTTTTCAGATATTTTATCCTACTTCATGTTGTCAAGCAAGCACTGTTTAAACGATTCCTTTTAGTCTGCAGATCTGGCAGTACCTTAATAAGTGATATCAGTATTTGAAAACAGCTATTTGTTTTCACCATGGTTATCTTTCTTTACCATTAAAATCTGTTTAATCATATTAAAAGCGTGAGTGTGGAAAAAGAGCTAAATAGAGAAGAAATCTTTAAGTGGGCAACTTATTCATACCAATGTAGTATATGATGATGTAATTTGATTTATTTAAATGTTTGGTATATATTGGATGTACTTGTGTGACTTTATAGGCAATTTTATCCAAAAATAGTAATTTCTCCACAGCAGTGGGTTTTAGTCGATTTCTCTTTTTTTAAACAACGACAAAGTATTCAAAAGAGGTAAAACAGAGTGTCTTAAATACATCTTATATGTCTGTGTTGCACCATTGTTCTCTGGTCAGCCAATTCAATCTATAAAAAAGACAGCAAAGTGGTTTGAACATATTGAAGAAATAACTGAGCGTTAAAGTTTGATGTTCAGTAAGTTCCCCCCAGTTGCCGGTTAATCATCTGCTGACTTAATCACCCCAAGCAGTTAGTGTGCCACTATGGGAAAGTGTTTATCCGTGCAGATGTGTACATGGCACAGCAACATGTGATGCGTGTCACATTTCACTTTGTTTGCAATCTGACCACTGAAACCGGCATGATGTTGCAACAAAACATTCTTCCTTTTCAATTGAGATTTCAGAATGGCAAATCTATCATTTTACATTTGACAATGCAACAGAGCCCCCTATAGTCTGGTAATCATAATGCAATAGACTCCAGCAGCATCTTATCAGCTTCAGCTTGCTTGTAATATTTACATTTCAATTGGATCTCTTGCAGATTTTCCAAAAATACACATTTCTCTCCCATATTTAGAATGTAAACAAAATCTTTTGTTGTTTGTTGTTGACCTCTTGCATGCAAACATCTCATAGGATTTAGCGCAGAAATGTTCAACTCTTCCAGAAACAAACAAAATACATTAATTGGCCTCTACAGGAAAATAATCTGACATTAGCTGTATTACAAATGGGTTTCCATTTAAATGAAAATCATTCGCAATCTTGTTTCTATGATTCTCCAAAAAGAACATGTTTTCACCACCTAATTTCACATTCATCCCGCAGTGTCCTGTCCCCGACGTCTTCCTTCATTACTGTCCACATCATCTCCCACTGATGCGTCGCTGACTAGCATTAATATCTCCTTGCTTCCTCTTCTGTTTCCCATTATGTCTACGAAAGCTACCACATCAAAGAAGGGGAGAACAAGATGAGTAACTGTGTCTTGTAGCAGGGAGGGGCTGGACATCATTATTTGTATTTACATGGCCTCCTCCTGGGTAGAAAGGGTCAGGGAGGGAAGATGTGGTGTCAGCACTGGGTGGTCGGTTCAGAAGTGTCTTTAGAAATGTCTCATATCGATACTTCATATTCACGAGTGTCCTGCTGAAAATGAAACAGAGTGGGAGAAGTGGTGTTAGCTCAACAAAATCAAAGAAATCACAGAGTCCATTGGTAAAGGGCAGTGGTGGGCACAGTCGTGCTAATTCGCAAATAGATAATTGTGGAGCTAAATTTTCCTTCATAGCATTATCATTCACGCTAAGTGGATCGGTTAGCATCCATTTTTTTGGGTTTTGATAACTGTAAGTACGATAACGTCCAAAACAAGACATTCATCCGTCATTTACATCACTGTCCTGGCTCTCAATAAACAGCCACACAGACCTCTCCACAACAGTACCAGTTGTGGTGCTACAAAAAACATCATTAATGGCTGTTCTTTTTTCTTCTGACCGTTTTTCCTCTTGTTATATGCGGTCAGCTCCCATTGCTCAAACGTAGAGACACCAGTACCCCCAAGTTTTTTTCTCCTGTAAAAAGTGCCCCACAGTGTGACCCTAATGCTGTGTTTACAACGAACGCGTTTGAGTGTCAGGAGCATCTGGTTTACATGCAAAGGTGGACACGCCTGTAGTGGCGTCAAGAGGTCCTGTGGCACATTTCAAATGTCAGGAGCATCACGTTTTGAGCTTTCAAGCATCTGAGCGTCTAAAGTGGTAGACGCTAGAGTTGGAAAATCTGAACTCTTGCCACTGGACACGACATGTCAACCAATCAGACAGACTATGTAACATAGTGGCAGATTTTCCAACGGCAAGGAAGGACTAGGAAAAGCAGGGAAATTGACAATGGCAGACAAACTCATCATCGCTGTTTGTGCCCCTCCAATTATTTATGATCAGTCATGCTATCACTACAGAGACAGTTAAGGACCTCTCCTGGAGGAGGATTAGTGAGGAAGTTGGGAACTCGGGTAAGTTATCATAACTTTTAACACTGTAAATATTTCCCTCCATTTGAGGAAAACAGGGTAGCTCCTCCTAACACGCGTCAGACCAGTCTGTCCATACTTTGCTCAGAGCGTCCAAGTTGAGGCTTTGAATGCCTTGTTAATGTTCAAATCGAGTTCGGTCTGAATGCAGCATTACTCTTTAATTAGCAGTGTAACTTAGCTTTCTGGGTTTGTTGCCGGCACCGGATGAAGTGGAAGAAGGCTGGACTCAGAGCTGGGCTTTTGGGTAACAGCATGGCTCAACACTTCTGTACAAAACACCAGCCGGCTCACTGCTTAATCTATGGTAATCCTCGAGGGACATTTAACCAGTATTTCTAGGATAGGTAGACATGTTTCGACACAGCAATGATGAAGCCACTTTTTATTTATGCTTTTGAATTAAAAAATAGAGCACAGTAACGGTAACAATATTGATATTACTGATGGTACAACAATAAGTGACCCAAAAGTAATGATTTATTTAATTTTTGTTAAAGAGTCTGATGACAGAGGGGAAAAGGGACCTCCAGAAGGCTTCAAGCAGTGTTGCCACATCCACCTATTATCAGTGACTTCGGTTTGTTCATTTATACTTTCTAGAACAGAGGTATTCAACCCTGGTCCTCAGGACCCACTATCCTGCATGTTTTAGGTGTTTTCCTACCCCTACTAACCTGACTTAAATAAATGGGGGATTAACAAACCTCTGCTGCCATTGATGGCTGCTCAGGATGTAATGCAATGATTCGATTCAGGAGCTCTGGAGCGGAGACACATCTAAAACATGCAGGACAGTGGTTCACTTTTTTTTCACTAGGGTTCAGGCTGGAAGGTCATAAGGTTTGATCAACTTTCATGTCCAGAACTGCGAAACATGTGAAGCAAAAGCATAAAAGAAAGTAAGAAAGCAATATGCAACTGACAATGAAGCTAAACGTTGCCTAAAAATTGTAAAGATACCAATGAAAAACCGCAAACTTGGGTGACAATGCATAACACATGGCCAGCCAGCTCCATTTCCTCTAAATCACTGTGTCACTTTGTGTAGCAAGTTGGGCAGTGGTTGTGTAAAACATAGCTGTAGTGCACGAAAGCACTGTCACCAAGTCCAAGTAAGGAAAGCAGTTATTGGCTGCTCTAAAAGTCCCTAAATTGTATTTCCCCTAATTTGCATAATTGCTTGTTCTCTATATAATTGTAATGGACATTACAGGAGTGATGAATAATGCTGTGGTAGTGACAAGGGGGTAAATGCCAAATTAAATATGAATAGAACTACAGAAAGGAAAAACGTGTCAACCCCGTCACGTCACAACAGTGCTCTTTTCAGGGCTAGGGGTGCATAGGGGCATTCGGCGGAGTTAACCAGATTCTGATTAGTTTTTTTCATAGCTTTTTGGGTATTGATGTATTTTTTAGGTTTCAGTTTAGGATTCTTCTGTCTTGTTTGGTTTTTAACATCAACCTACAGCACGTCACAATAAAACATCAACATCAAATCTTTTCTCTGTGTATAATCTACTAGCCAAATGACCCAAAAGAAGAAACTACATAAATGCAGCCATTTAATTTAGATCGGTGGTGTCAAAGTCCCAGGCAGGGGTCCTGAAACTACTGGCCCTTGTCCTACACACTTGAATCAAATGGCTAAACTATCTCACTAGCATGCAGTCAAGGGCTCCATCCGAATATCCTTAATAGTAGCTTCTAGCTCCTGTTCCTTGACCTTTCATGGGGTCAACACTAAGAACTCTATTGTGTGAAGGAAAGGAGCTTCAGACTGCTGTGCCGAATTCGGATAGCCTTTAACTCCGACGTCATGACATGATAGAGACGCACCTGGATGATGCGAGTCAAATCTGGGCCTACAGCCTTTCAAACATGAACTACAAAGTGTGCGCTCTCTTCTCTCCATACATTTTTGTTGATTTCTGTGAGGGGGTTGTGCTGATTCGTCATGTCACACAAAGGACTGTGGGATACCTTAAGGCTTCATGGCACAGGTAAGGGACGTCTCAGGGTTCCTAGACAAAACTAGCCGTGAGAGGGAGCATACAGGCTCCTTTTCCTTACTCCTTCCTTACTGACTGCACTCATCAGACAGCACCTATCATGGCAACTGCTGATGCACTTCTGCTTTGCCTAAAGAGTCCTACGTATCTCTGTAAGGGTATTTGGACTGAGCCAAGCTCTGCAGAGCTTTGGTAGTAAGCTCATATTGGAATCAGGTATGTAGAAGCAAAGACACATCTAAAAGTTGCAGGACACCCGCCCACGAGGACTGGCATTTGAGACCACTGATTTAGATGACTTTTTTTTACTTTTACATCCTGCTCTGACTGTAAAGGGATCACTCAGCAGTGGCTTTGTGCACGTACGATTCATAAACAGTCTGGATGCAGAGGGAGCAGCTCTTACTGAAGCTGCAGCAAGAGGACTTGCCAACCAATGGGGGATGTGGAACAGAGGAGGGGCCAGACTGCTCTTGCGGAATAGTAAGAACAATATGTGGTTTTACATCCTGCTCCATAAACACCATTACTCACTAAATTTGCCTCTCGTCACTTTGTAAGTAATATTAAAGCAGTCGGAGAACTCGTTAAATACAGTAACAAAGTCTCTTGTTCAGCTGACTCGCTGAGGTACGTCTGCTGCAGCTGATGATCATAGGTAAACATGCAGGATGAATATTTGGAGAAACCGGTTATCCAATTATTTTTTGGAACAGGATCTGTGGATGTCAGCAGGTATTTTGTACTTACAAAAGCCTTTTCCTTCAAATCAGTTCCAGTGTTTCTGCTGCTAGAGCTTACGAAGCTCCAGCACCCAAACATACAAGGAAAAACCAGTGCCAACTGCCAGAGAGCCATTTTTGACCAGAGCTAGGGGCGGATTTTTGGGGAACAATCAAAACAGATGGAGCACCATGTTCAAAACTGAAGGCTGAACACAAGAGCACTAGAATATAAGTGAAAGAGTGTCGATCAGAACCTACCATGGCAGGAAATTGAGGTGGGCAGATGGATGCGTGCAATTGATCAAGTAACACTCACGGCACAAAATGAAGATTTAAACAGGAGTTATTGATACCTGGGATACTGGGATATATTACTTGTGAGGGTAAACAGTTACTCCAAAGAATCACAGAATAAAAGAAAGAGACAAATATATTTATAATGACGTGTCTCTGACTTGGCTATTGGTTGGTGGAAAAGCAAACCCACTCTTTTACAGAACCAGATAAGAACAGGTTCTGTCACCAGCCCTGGTAAAGCACTGCAACCTATTTGATGGAAAAAAGGTCTAATGCTGCAATCAGACCGAATGTGATTGGAGCATCAAAAATGTGTCCAGCACCTCGACTTGGACCTTTATGCAGAGCATCAAATGCTCTGAGCAAAGTGTGGACTGATCTGACATGTGTTGGGAGGAGCTACCTGTTCTTTACCTCAAATGCGGGGAAATATTTACTGTGGTAAAAGTTTTGACTACTTATTCCAGATCCAGACTTCTTCATTAATCCTCCTACAGGCAAGCTCCTTTACTGTCTCCGTAGCGATAGCGCGACTGATCTGCCACTACATCACATTGCGGGGTCTTTATTATTGGTCGACGCGCGCCTGCCGCTTTGAACATTCAGATGCTTGAAATCTTAAAAGGAGCTGCACCCGACGGGTGAAACGCACCACAGGACCTCTCAACGCTCCTAGAGGTGCGTCCACCACAGACTTTGCATGTAAACCAGATGTTCCTGATGTTCAAATTGCATTCGTAATGAATGCAGCATAACAGAGGACAAATAGTAAAAGTCATACAAAGTAGAGACAGTAGTAGGCCTGGGCGATAGATAGGCTATGCTCATGTCCCTTTAAGACACTTTGCTGTGTATAATCTGAAGTCATGTGACTCTACCCCATCTATTCTGTAAAAAGAAGTGTTTAAATGTATAATGTTGACCACAGGCGTAGCCTCTCCATAAGGGTGGCTGGGAGTGGTGGCCTAGTGTTTAGAGCCTTGCACTCTTGTCCCAGATGTTCTGGGTTTGACTCCCCCAGACTGCCACTCTGGGTCCCTGAGGAAGACGCTTAGTCCCAGAATGCTCCCTGGATGCTGCACAGTGGTTGTGTTATCGTCCATTTATTGTTTGAATTGTTAAGTGTACCGTGAAGTATGTTAGTTTAAGTCATTTTGCCATCCCTAGACAGTAGTAGCTTTAATCTCTGAGAAACTTTATGTTTACAGCAACGGCAGTTGGCTTGATGCTGCCTGCTGACATTGGTGCCAGGCATGGCATGGACTGGTCGAGCTGTCGCCCCTTAGATTTGTTATTTCAAGATTCCAATTGTTTCCCCATCAGAAGCCATAACTATTTCAAATGGAGAAACCTTTTTTGGTGAGTAATCAGAAATATGCACTCTACATTTTCACTTTGATAAATATCACTTTTTTTCTACACAGAGGATATTGGGGAAAATAGGAGTGCTCATTCCATCCTTGTTCTGTTGCCAATAGTATAGTGGTACCTTCTGTTTTCGAGAGATGTGGATCCAAAGTAAAAAAAAAATATTTTTTTATTTTGTCTGTGTGTGAGAAATGTTTTTCAATTACTCACCTCCCTTGGGAAGCAATAGACAGTGCTTTTAGGTAATCTGTCTCTAATATATGATGATTTCTGTCTTTTAAATGTTCTGTGGCAGTTTTTATATTTCGTCACTTACTCCTGTCTCATAAAGCGGGTTGTCAAATTCTGTCTCCACAGTGATCTGTCGGTACGGGTGGGGGTAGATAAGAGGCAGCCTTAGGTTGGTGTGATATCTGCATCTGTTGGGCAGAATGGGGAAAAGCAAATGTTAAAGACAGCTATTAGACATTATGTAAAAGTTTTTTTCCCTTACAGTAATGGCTACCTATCCAATGTAGTACATTTGCAAATTAATTATCAGATGATAAACATTTGTTTTACAAAATATATCTCGGTCTGTCGGTTGGTTTGTTTTGCATGATTTGTGACAAAAAAACAACAGACAATTGTCTAGTTTTTTTGTTGTTTTTTTAGAAGACAACAGTTTCCCCATATACAGTTTTACAGCAAATTTTAAAAATATTCATTCCACATGAAGTTTAATACATCTTGTCTTGTTACACCCCATGAATTGCATTTTATTTGGATTTTATGCAGTGACTACTTATGACTAAGTAGCGCATACTGGTGAAGTGAAAATAAGCTGATAATTGGTTTTAAAAATGTTTTATAAATAATGATCTGAAAAGTGTCGCGGGCATCTTCATTCAGGGCCCCCGAGTCAATACTATGTTGAACCACCTTTCATTACAATTACCGCTGCAGGTTTCTTGGGCTTGGTCTTCACCAGCTGTGCACAGCTAACCGACATAATGAAAAGACTGATGGTATTGCCATTCTTCTTTGCAAAATAGCTCGAGCTCAGTCAGATTGAATATCTGTATCCCTCAGTTTTAAATTAGGTTGTTGTTGTTGGACCAGAATGTAGACAAATACTTTTGAGCTGCATGATAAAGTTGCAAGTGTTTTATTTTAAGTAAAACAACAAACCTACGGTGTTTGGCAGGTGAAAACGAGGACCAGGAAGTGAACAACAAGCAAACCACAACAGAGGAGCATAACAGAGGACCTGACAATGAGTGTGAGCAAGATGGCTGAATAAATAGGAGAGGAGTCAAAGGGAAAAGCAGGTTAAGCAATTAGCGCAGGTGAAGGACATGAAGTTAATTAGGCTGAGGGAGAGCAATGATATGACTGGGACAGGAGGAAACCAGAAATTAACAAAACAAGGTGACTGAAATAACAAAATAAACTAACTATCAGAACTGACAGCAGGCAGGCAGGAGAGTAGGTATCTCGCTGGAACAACACTAACCAACTACCGTATTTTTCAGACAATAAGTCAGTCCGGAATATAAGTCGCCTCAGTCAGAAATACGTCATAAAGACGAACAAAACATATAATAAATAAATAGTAATAAATGATACAAAAAATCTGAAAACAAAAACAGAACCTAAAAATACTCCAAGACATGGGGATCGTGACATTACCACAGCATGATGCTGTACATAAAGGGGCCTTTTTAGGAGATGAACATATATGTATGGCACGCTTCTCAGGCTGGCGCAAACAAAGTTTAACCTATTTCTTTTGACTTCAAAATCATGCACTTTTTTGTGTTGGTTTATCATGTCAAACTGTAGTTTTCTGTTGCAATGTTACAAAGTTCGAGGGGTGTAAATACTTTTGCACTTAAGACTCGACATAAATAGGACCTGATTATCCTGTGAAGTTTGTTATGATCTTTAAATTAAAAGATAACGGTATGAATACCTAACTTTTTTGTAATGCTTTTTCTAATGTCTGAGCTGCTTTGTAACAGCAATTCCTGTGAGAGGTGACCCGTTGAGAGGTTTTTGGACTGAGAAATGTTCCAAGCTGTTAAACTCACCTTGTGACATAGACGTAGGCCCCTCCGAGCAACACGGACAGTAGCAGAACCAGGATGAAGATGGCCAGCGCTATGCTTCCTCCATCCAGAGGGGAGCCTGCAGTCGCCTCTGCAACTGACACCCAGCACATGAATAAAGAAAACAAGAGAACAAGGAGTCAGGCTTAACGTGGTTTAGGAAACACAGCTGGCTGACGGACAAATGGGAAAAGATGGGAAAAGAACTTGGTGGATGTAGGCAAAGCACACAAAGAGAGGAATGCTGTTCTCTTAAAACACTTTTTTCTTTCTTTGTGATTTTTGATGTATCTGTCTGACTGTTTACAAAAAGTGTTTCCTTCTCATCCCATGTCATTAAAGCCCGCTGGCACGCAGATACTCACCTTCCAAAGCATGGTTGCCAAAGCAGTCATGGTCGGCTGAAAAACATCATTCTCTCAGTCAGTGCATATGAAAACTGACATCACAGATCTCTTATTTATTTATTTATTGCTTTTTTTTTTTAGATTGATAACAGTCCCAGGATAATCATATTCCCCTTTTTGGTACTATGCCAGTGAAATATGCTGATTTACAAATTCAGTCCATAAATTATAAACTGAAAATATTAAGGAAAACAATTATATGTAATATGTTTTCTAAATATTTTGGATATGAAATTTTTTCTTTAAAGAAAACATCTTTTATCCTCATCTATAGTAAAAATTGCATAAACATTTGTATTTTTATTAAGTAGCTTTTCCAAAAGTCCTAAGTTGATTTCAGTTGTTCGTGTTTTTCAAATTAGCTTTTTGCACCCACGCTATAATCCCAGTACATCCCTTGTCTTGCAGAAGTCTTCGTGCCCCTTGAACCTTATTTGTTTCATCACATCAGAATCATGAACTTTAGTGCATTTTATTGTGGTTTTGTGCAGTGGGCCAACACAGAGTTGTGCATACTTATGAAGTGGAAGGCACGGCTCTGAATCTTTTCTTACAATCAAAAATCAGAACAGTATGATAATGCAGTTGTTCTGTGAAAGCCTTGGGTGTTTGCTGAGGACATCAGTGACCAAACAACATCATGAAGACCAAGACAAGTCAGGGAAAAAGCTATGGAGAATATTAAAGCACAGTTAGGTTGTAAAACAATGTCCCAAGCTTTAAACATCTCCCACAGCTCTGTTCAGTCCAACACCTGAAAATGGAAAAGCATGGCACAACTGCAAGAAGACAAGTCCCAAGACATGGCGGTCCACCTAAACTGATGGGCCAGACAATGAGAACATTATGCAAAGAAAAAAGCTTAAAGGCCCATGGCAACTCTGGAGGTACTGCAGAGATACAAAGCTCAGATGGAAAACTCTGTTCATAAAACAACTGTTGTTTGTACACTTAGAACATTGACTTTACGGAGGAGTGGCAACAAAGAAAATATTGTTACAAGAAAACCATAAAAAGTCCTGTTTGCAGTTTGACACAAGCTAGTGGTGGCACCAGAAGTTTTGTTCTGCTGATGCTATGGTGGAATGTCAACTTGCAGGTTTATTGAGAGTGCTGTGCTTTGAAATGATTACAGGTGCCTACATTTCTCTACATCAACTTCAGCAAACCCTATAATCGCCTACAGCATGCCAAATAGATAATTGACAACCTCTGGCTTGTCATTAACACCATACAAATACAACACCGATACAAACTCTTTATTCTGCTGGTGGTTCCTAGAGTCTCTAAAAGTAGAATGGGAGGCAGATCCTTTAGCTATCAGGCTCCTCTCCTGTGGAACCAACTCCCAGTTTTGGTCCGTGAGGCAGACACCCTGTCTACTTTTAAGACTAATCTTAAAACTTTCCTTTTTGACAAAGCTTATAGTTAGAGTGGCTCATGTTACCCTGAGCTATCTCTATAGTTGTGCTGTGATAGGCCTAGGCTGCTGGAGAACATCAGGGTCTAATATTCTCACTCTACTGATTTCTACTGTTCTTCATTCTACGGTTCTCCAGTTTTGCATTGTATTACATTGAAATGACTGTCATCATTTCAGCTTTTAACTTTTTGCTCTCTCTCTTTTTCTTCATAGTAGGTACACCTGGTCTGGCGTTCTGTTAACTTTGACATCATCCAGAGAAGACGGCTCACCCGTTACTACCATCTAATGTAGAACAGATTACTAGATCAATGTGTGCTTCTGTGCTTTTTGTCTCTCTTGTTGTGTCTCTGCTCTGTCTTCTGTAACCCCAGTCGGTCGAGGCAGATGACCGTTCATACTGAGCCCGGTTCTGCCGGAGGTTTTTTTTTCCCGTTAATGGGTGGTTTTTCTTCCCACTGTCGCTTCATGCTTGCTCAGTATGAGGGATTGCAGCAAAGCCATGTACAATGCAGACGACTCTCCCTGTGGCTCTACGGTTCCCCAGGAGTGAATGCTGCTTGTCGGGACTTTGATGCAATCAACTGGTTTCCTTATATAGGACATTTTGACCAATCTGTATAATCTGACCCAATCTGTATAATATGATTGAACTTGATTTTGTAAAGTGCCTTGAGATGACATGTTTCATGATTTGGCGCTATATAAATAAAATTGAATTGAAAAATTGAATTGAATTTAGAAACAAACTGGGTCTGCAACACCAAAACTCAGTGATGGGTACCAGAGGGAACATTCTTTGACTTTATATCTTTGTATCCCTTTTGCCTGATGTTGTAGTAGAGGGCAAAGGCATTCATAATTTTGACTCGGTCCAGGACCGGGGAGATTTTTGGCTAGGTCACTGGTTTAACTGTCCTTGTTGCTGCTCCTCAAATCATTTTTTTTATCCAACAAGACAAACAAGAGAAACTGCACTCAAAGCTCGCTGATGTAACATGAAGAGTCTAAGACCAGATATCAAGTCATAGAAGTTGTTGTAATGCTGCATTGAATACAGGACCTTCTGAGGTCCTATATTTTTGGTGGTATATCCATGTTCCATTTTCCTTTGCAACATCTGGCAAAACCTGGTGGAGCTCTGCCTCCTAGTTCTCTTCACCATTTAAACAGTGGAGCAACATAAGCAGGATGCATTGTTTGTCAAATGATTGCTGAAGCATCTCTGCCTAGCCCCACACAGACATGATGGATATATTTTCAGGCCTGGTCTTTCTGCCTGTATGACCGAGCAGTCTAACGCCGGTGTCAATGTATCAGTTCATGATTTTCTGAAATTTTGCTAGTAAAAAAAAACTATAATTTTCCTCACTAGCTCTATTATCACTTATTTACGGGATGTGAAATGAGGTTGTAAGCCCACCATCGTTTCCCATGATCTGGTTCATCTGTTAGTCACAACTCTATTCATAATAACTGACAGATTATTAAATATTAATTTTGTTTTCCATGTTAATTAGAATTACAGTCTTTAAAATCACAGTAAGGCCTAGTCCACATAAAGCAGAAAACAGTAAAAATCCACACAAGAAGACCCAGACCAACTGAAAAGGGTTCAATGGTGGTGCTGTCACAAAGTTGTCCCACCAACTGCTAGTTCTGCCGAGTCTATTCCTAAACTTTATTTGCACTGTCCCTCTCATTCTTTTCCGAGGTAAATCCAAAAGCATGTGGATCATGAGGTCCTCTGTAGCAGTAGCAGTAGATCAGCTGTACCTGCCAGAACAAAGCCCATATTTTTCTTAGCATGAATACAACACTGAACGGCACAATGTTTGTGGTTATTTGTGAGAGTGAGGTGCATGCAAGTTCCAGATAGGTGAAGCTATGACAATATTACTTCAGAAAAGACCTATTTAGCATGTACATACGAAAATACAAAACCAGCATTTTGAAATTTTTCTACTCTGGGTCTATGATGGACAATCAACACCACACATTGTGAATCACGGTGGCCGCAGCATAATGCTGTGCCTACTTTTCATTAGTAGGGACACAGAAGTTGGTCAGAGATCAGGGGAAAATGGATGAAGATAAATAGAGGGAAATCCAACGCTTAGGAGGACAACAACCCAAAACATTCAGCCAGTGCTACAATAGAATGGTTTAAGATGCAAGTATTCATCTGATAGGATAAACTTAACAAAGTCCAGGCAACTGGCATAACCAGAAAACTGATGTTAGCAGATGCCTTCCATTCAATCTGACTTAGCTTCAAACAATGTTAACAGATATAAAAAAACACTCTTTTCAGATTTTTAGTTGTAAACTTTTTTTATCATTTATCATTTATCTTCTACTTCACAATAATGCTCTACTTTGTGTGGTTTGATCGAATAAAATCACTGAAAATGTGTTTGTAACGTGATAAAATATGAAAAGGTTCCAAGGGGTTTAATACTTTAGCAAGCCACACTAGTTTGACGATATTTTGAGTAGCCATTGCCTCTAAAACCTGATCTGTTTTTCAAATTGAAGATGCCGAGTGAGTCCTGTACCACAGGTAAGATACTTGCGGCTCATAATTGTTTTAATGAACCCCATTGCAAAGAAACTCAACTGTACCTTTCATTGTTTTCCTTTTGTTTCCCCGTGTTCTTCTGCTAGCATTAAACCTAAAATGGACTCTAAACATGACAAACTAACGACCACTGGTTCACTTGGGAATGCATAGGTTCATTTCAAGAACATTTTTGATTTCCCAAACATGACATAGATGAATTTCTTTTTCAGCTGGCTTGACTGTTAAATACACAAAGACATGCCAAGCTAGTATTACATAATTATCATTACTAAAGTTAAAACTGTTTAGCCAGGTAATTTTAAGGTATATTTAAGGGACTGATTACATAAACGGATGCTAGATGACAGTTGATACAGCAAAAAATAACATAAATAACTTAGACTAGAATAAAATAAAACTGGCCAAATTTAAAACAAAGTCTTACCACGGCAAAGTGGAAGAGGGCCGCTCCAAAATGAAGGGTTCCCAAGGATGCATTTAATGGCCACCTCTCCTATGAGCTCATAACCTTGGTAACAAACAAATGTGAGTGACTCGCCGGGCAAGTACAGCCGCTTGGACAGGATCTGGTAGCCGTTATCAGGGAGACCAGGGTTCTCACAGGAAACGGAATCCTCAGCTGGAGGAGGAAAACAACACAAGAGGGAGCTGGGTGGGTTTTGTTGTTTCCCAAATTAGGTTTCTTTTTTGTGTCAGAGCTCCACAGACAGATTTGAGAGACTCTGTCTGACTAAAGGTGACGCGAGTCATGGATAATCTCCACCCCCTCCTCCAGGTGGCTGAGGGCTGATTGTTATGCTCTATTAGCATTTCATTTACACATCAAACACTTGACACCCACATTAATAGCCCTGAAAAATATACACAGTCTACACATTATCAGGCCTAGGGTGAAATACAACAGAAGAGGCACCATCTCTGGCTAGCAGAAATGTTGGGATTGTTGTCACCAACAGAAAGAAAGAGCCAAGAAATCACACAAATCCAGTCCTGACAGATGGGTCTGCAACAGGAAACAAAAGAGCCTCTGCTCTATAGTTATCTGCCACACAGTTTTTTGATCTGATGGCAGGCTTAGGAAATTAGTCAGATCGCTTCATTTCCACATGTTTAACAGCAGGTTTGTCCTGATGGCTCTGTGTCAGATACTCACATACACAGTGGGGAAGGCGAGATGTCCACACAGGTGTCCCTGGCTCACGGCCGTAACATGAGATCGTTGCGCCGCCCTGCATGACGAAGCCAGGGTTGCAGCTGTACTGAATGGTTGTGCCAACTAGCAGCTTTGGATCAGACAGAGTTCTGGTGGAGTGCTCTACATGGCCTGGGTCTGAACAGTACATGACTGAAAGAAAGAAAGAAAGAAAGAAAGAAAGAAAGAAAGAAAGAAAGAAAGAAAGAAAGAAAGAAAGAAAGAAAGAAAAAAAAAGATCTTGACACTAGTTTAACATTGAAGTGCCAAATATACAGCTGAAACGAAATATTTCCCCAGACCAGCTCAATTTTCCAGGTGTATTTATTTACATGGTGCTCTATGGGAGCCTAAGGAAAGTTACAACAGATGATTCAACAAATTCAGTCATAATTAATTAGACAAGAGTGGACTAAATCTAAAAGTAAGTAACATTTTCTTGAAATGAGTATATTTTTCCTTGATTTGAGCAACTAAATAAGACTATTTGCCAATGTAATTAGTATTTCTACCCCTAAAATAAGATAATTAGATATCCTGCATTTGAAATAAGATGATGGAGATGATTTGTTGTTATTTTAAGTGCAAAAATCTTATTCCATTGGCAAATAGTCTTATTTAGCTGCTCAAATCAAGGGAAAAAATACTAATTACAAGAAAATTTGACTTACTTTTAGTGCCCTTTTTGCAGTGTTTACAGTGACAATTTATTTTTAGGTCTGCTTCCTGTCCCATTTGTCTCTCATGTTCCATCACATTCTCCCACACCACATGCACCAGGGACCCCAACATAGGAATTTACTAAATAGAATTTAAAACACAGACACAGACTATGTTTGAATCTGTTGGGCAGATAAACTTGTTACTTTGTGTTTAACCAATGCTAGGGACTGCCCCTAGGCGAGGGAATGGTATTTTGTGACCATCTAATGCCAGATATTCTTGGAGAACATCCTGCCTTTTACATCCACCTTGGTGTGTTGTTTACCTCCATCTGCAGAAATACTGTTAGGGAGTGCACATGGATAGTATAAGACTGTAAGAGGTAACTCAGGTAATCTGGTGAGGGAACAGCAACTGAACTATCTGGTCTAACACCAGCAGCTAAATAATCTGGGCACTTGGTAGCACTGTTGCCTTAGTGATTATATCAAAAGGAAGGCTCTGGGTCTGACCTTGGGTCTTTCTGCATGAAGTTTGCATGTTCTCCCTGTGGATCTGTGGGTTCTCTCCAGGGACTCTGGCTTCCTCTCACAGTCAAAAAAACATGACTGTTAGGTTACTTGGTTACTCTAAGTTGGCCGGTGTGAGTGTGAATGGTTGTCTGTCCTGCGTGTCTCTGTGTTGCCCTGTGATGGACTGGCGACATGTCCAGGGTGGATCCTGCCCCTCGCCAACTAATAAGCAGGTATAGATAATGGATGAATGTAAACTGCTACCACATTGATTCATGGTGGACTTGTTCTTTTGGGGATGGGGATCTTTGTATTTGTACCAAACATACTGGATGGAATTGTGGCACAAAGTTTAAATCTGCTTTCATCAGACTATAACACATTTTCCCATGGGGAATATTCAAACCAGGCTGGGAGGTTTTCTTAGAAATGGAAGGGTTCTTCCTGTTATCCCTACTCCTTAGTTTGTACATATAGAAAATACAAACAATTCAATTCAATTCAATTTTATTTATATAGCGCCAATTCATGAAACATGTCATCTCAAGGCACTTTACAAAGTTAAATTCAATCATATTATACAGATTGGGTCAGATTATACAGATTTGTCAATTCTTGTCAAATGTTGAATACAACCAGCCTTTCTCACTATTTTAGAATTTCTTTTAGAATTTTTATTTATCAAAAGCAAGTCACTTTTTTTTTTCTTTTTAGCATTTTATGAACTTAAATGAATAGCCTCCCTCACCCCTTCCCCCCTCCCCACCCCCATGGTCTTCTTTTAAGATTACAGTATATCATAAGTAAGTGAAAAAAATACTAGTGCTGGGCAACGATTAAAATCTTTAATCGCGATTAATCGCATAATTTGCCTGATTAATCATGATTAATCGCATTGTATGCGCAAACTCCAAGAATGAAATCAAAAGTAGTGTAAAGAGCACTTTTATTTTAATGTTCTGCTGCCATAGGAACAAAAGTGTTGTAACATTTGTAGCACTTATCAGTAACACATATTTAGTGTAAAGCTCAACTTAAACATGTAAAACAAAAAATAGCAATAATAATAAATTAAAGCTTATTGCCACTGACAGGAAATTCTCTTTATGGGGAAAAAAATCTACCAGCATTACCATTTTATGTTCATTACCAAAGTGTGAAGCACAAAAAAAGGTCTACAGTAGCTATCCACTTCGCCATTACACTGGTTAGCTTCTCTGAGTCATTGAATTGTTTGGTGATGTCTACAGTATGTTTGGCATTTAAGTGATATGTTAAGCTCAAGGTGCTCCGGTGATAAGAAAGTTTAACTTGGCAGTGGTTACAACTACTTGTTTCTGTCATATTCGTTGCTGGAAGAACTTTAAACTGAAAATGTCAATTTAAAAGTTCTGTGACTTTACCCTTCCCCATGTCAGCTTTGTTTTTTCCGCGTTTTCCTTTTTCCTTTCTTGGTTCCACGACAGCAAGCACCTTTCTTCCTGTTTGAATCCGAGGCTGGGCTGACAGCGAGGTTATTGGCGCATTATCGCCACCTACTGTTCTGATTCAAACCCCTACACCGCAGCAACAGACCTTCACAAAATAAAAGCATGTGAGCAATATGCGTTAATGCGCGATAAAGTAAATATCGCCGTTAATAGTCTAATGAATTAACGTGAAATTAACGCGTTAACTTGCCCAGCCCTAAAAAATACATAAAAAGAAAAAGAAACACAAGGGTATATATTAGGGCTGGGCAAGTTAACGCGTTAATTTTGCATATATATATATATATATATATATATATATATATACACATACATACATACATACATACATACATACATAGACAGACAGTAAGACAGACAGACAGATAGATACACTCCTCAGTAATTAAGACAAGATAGTTGTCCATGAAGTGCCTTCTGGTGAAAAGGTCTTAGGGGTAGACCGCTGGTGGACTGGCAAATAGCAGTGATTTCACACAAAAACACACAGTGAGGCTTTACAGTGAGACATCCCGAGCTTGTAGTTTGTATAGTTAAGTTACGGTCTCCAATGCTTATAGGGCCTGTCGGACTAACCTCTAAGTGAGGATTTCATATTCTCCAGTTTCAGAAGACCTAAAATGTCATGTAGCCAGACTTGAATAGATGGTGGTTCAGGAGACTTCCATAGTAAAATAATTCTGTTACGAGCAATAAGGGAAGCAAAAGCAATGACGTTGTTTTGAATAGGTGAGGTACGAAAGTCGTCTGGTTTTTTTTCCAAATATGGTGATATGTGGGGTTGGAATTAGAATTAAGCCTAGTACGTTTGACATAAGAATGAATTCTGACAACTTGGGACATGCCCAAAATATGTGGGTAAGATTGCATTGGGTCTGCAAGCACTACATTTCTTATCAACCTTTTCTGGACAGAGCTTTGAGAGTTTTTCCTTACTATAGTGCAATCTGTGGAAGACTTTAAATTGTCTTAGTGAAAGTCTGGCACAACTATGATGAGCTGACAGCAGCAATCGCCTCCTCCCAGTAACTCTCAGAAAAATTCAATTGAAGTTCTTCATCATCTTGATCTTATGTAAAGTGAATTCACTGACCAATGACAGTAAATTATAATAGTAGATGCGGCCCTTTGACAAGGATTTAGCCTTGAGAGCCAGATACATCCCACTCGATGTTGGTACTTGTGGGAATGATGTGGTGTACGTTTTTGTAAAGTCCTGCAACTGGAAGTACCGAAAAATTCAGATTAATGTAAATTAAAGGTAGAGATTAGTTGGTCAAAGCTTGCAAACATACCATGAATGTACAAGTCTTTTAAACTATATAGCACTTTATTCTCTAATGCAGGGAATTGTGAGTCGATCTTTGCTGAAATGAACAGGTGATTATTGCAAAAGGGGGTTGCTAGGGGAAGTGTGAGCTATCCGAAGTAGTGTCTTATTTGTGTAAATCTTTAGTGTTACAACAAAAACCGGATTAGAAATAAAGTTTGATGGGGAGAGGGGCAAGGGACAGACTGTTAAAGCCAGCAGCAATGAGGAACAGGAAGTTGACTCATTCCGGCACCAGATGGATTGATAGGAAGTAAACCAAGATATTATCTTATGCATGTTGGTCACCCAGTAATAACCCATTAAATTGGGTAAATCCAGTCCCCCAGCTGATCCATCCCTGCATAACAATGTACAACTTTTCTTTGGGCATTTACCGGCCCAGATGAATGATGAAATAATGGTGTTTAAAGCTGTAAAAAATTATTTGGGAAGGAAAATGGGTAAACATTGAAAAACATACAAGTACCTTGGTAAGACATTCATTTTTATAATTTGAATCCTACCGGTAAGGGACAACGTCAGGTAATTCCATCTTTTTAAATCAGATTTGACTGTTTTTGTTAGTGAAGTAAGGTTTTGCTCCTTCACTGTTCGCAAGGAACATATTATTGTAATGCCAAGCAACCTGTGTTGGCTACTTTGAAGGGTATAATTGGTTGATTGGGAGGTATTCACTTTTAGAAATGTTTAATTTATATCCAGATAGACAACGAAAATAATTTAATAATGTCAGGATACGTGAGATACTTAACGGAGGGTCATCTACATACAGCAGCAGATCATCTGTGTTTAATGAAACTTGGAGGTTTATGCCCCATCTTTCAATGCCCCTAACACCCTCCTCAATTTTTAGAGCTGCTGATAGTGTCTCAATCGTCATTACAAATATTAACGGGGATATTGGGCATGCCTGTCATGTTCCCCAAAAAAATAGGAATGGGGCAGCGCGTTGATTGTTTTTGCACACTAAAGCAAAGGGAGAGGAGTAGAATAGTCTGACCCATGAAATGAAGTCAGTATTAAAACCAAACTGTCTTTGGGAAGAGTAGATAAGCCTACTCCACCATGTCGAAGGCCTCAAAAGAGATTATGGGCTCTGGGACATTAGCAGAGGATGGAGAGAGAATAACATCCAGAAGCTTTCTTATGTTGGAATATGAGTGACTTCCCCTTATAAATCCTCTCTGGTCTTCTGAAATGTTCTAAGGCAGGGATTGCCAACCATTTTGAAACTGAGAGTTACTTCATTGGTACTATGTCATACGAAAGGCTACCTGTACTGACATTTGAACCTTAACTTCATGTAATATAAACATGTTTTTAATCGTTTTAAATCTATGTAAATACAAGTATGATTAAAAAGGAAGAGCATCTGAATAAAATAGCATTTTAAATTAAGCTCACTTAAGGGTTTTGCTATTTTTTTAACAGGCTTGAGGGCCCCACATATGGTCCTTTGGGGCTACCTGGTCCCCGCGGGCACCATGTTGATGACCCCTGATCTAAGGCATGACAGATTCCAACCGCCGAGCCAAGATTTTTGCAAGTATTTTAACATCAACCGAGAGAAGTGATATTAGTCCATAAGAAGCACAGCTCAGTGGATCCTTGCCCTCCTTATGAATTAGGGAGATAAAAGGTTGCATGAATGTGGGTGGCAGGGTGCCTTGTTTGAATGAATGCTTGAATTTTTCAAGTAATAGCAGAGCTTACTGATCTGAGAAGTTTTTATAGAACTCGACTGGGTAACCGTTGGGGCCTGGGGATTTACCGCTATTCATTGACTAATGCTTCTTTAAGTTGTGAGAGAGTGAGAACGGTGTCTAGCCTTAGATTGTCCTCAGGCGAAACTTTAGGTAATTCCAATTTTTCAAACAAGTTATTTAATTGGTTTTCATCTATAGGGAATTTGGAGGTATACAGTTGGGAGAAGAATGGTTTAAAAGTGCTGTTTATTCTGTCTGGGCCATTTTTGCTGATGAGCCAAGAGGTGTCTAGATTTGTCATCATGTTCATACAACAACCCCCGAGAGAAGCTGTTCAATGTCCGATGTGAGAAGGAGATCGAGTTCTGTCTTGAGTTTAATCTTTATTTATATAAATCCAGCATATTTGCAGTTGAGAGAGAGGCGTCCAGATTTGCAGTGGTCTCCTCCAGCTCTTTTTGCCGAGATCTGCTTAATTTATTAGCATGAGAAGTGAAAGATTTAATTTTGCCCCTTATGTAGGCTTTGAGAGTGTCCCATACTATGGACGGGGAAGTTTCATAATTTTTTTATTAGTTTCGCACAAGAGGGTAAGTAATTTATAAATATGCTTACAGAAGTTGGCATCTGCGAACCAGAGACGATTTAACCTCCACTGTCCGAATGCCTTTGGTTTCATACTAAAATGAAGGTCTAAGATTACTGTAGCATGGTTCGACACTGTTTGGGTAAGTACTCGGTGGAAACAATCTCTGGGATAATATTTTATCTATCAAGAAGTATTCTATTGCATAAAAATGAGCGATGTGCATGGGAGAAGAAAGAATATTGTTTTGCAGAAGGATGTAAAACTTACCAAGGGTCGACAAACCCATACTGACTCATAAACATGGAAAAGACCTGGGACATTTTCACGGACGTAGTTGAGCACGGGCTAGACTTGTCTGGTGTTGGATCGATCACACAGTTCATGTCTCCTCTCACTATCAGAAGGTGAGAATCTAAATTTGGAATATTAGTAAATAATGAGCTCCCAAAACCATAGTCGTCCCAATTGGGAACATAGACACATACTAGGATTACCTGCTTTCCATATCATGAACCAGTAACAACAACATGGCGACCGTTTAAATCTGTCAGTACTTTATCTGGAGTGAAGTGAACATTTTTTAGTTTGGCCGTGCCCCTTGTTTTTACATTGAATTGGGAGTGAAAAGTTTAGTTAATCCAAGGTCTGTTTATTTTTCTATGGTCAGAGTTACATAAGTGTGTCTCCTGGAGAAACATAATGTCCGCATTTAGGTTTTTTTATGTGTGCCATAATTTTTGTACGTTTGACTGCAGCGTTTAGCCCACCAGTATTTCGGGAAATAATCCTCACAGCTCATCCACCAGCGACACCTCCATTAGTTACATTAGTCATGGTTCAGCATCCAGCAGTGAGACTGTCACATTAGCCTCGAGGAGCAAACGCTGAAACGCAAGTGGGATCATCTGTACAGAAACTTAGTACGCATATAACACAGAACTCAAAGTGCACAAAATCAGATGAAGACCTTCTTCCCCATCCCTTCTCCCCTGTCCCCTTTAACAAAACTAAGCCCCAATGTTCTTAATTCCCTTTCTGCATCATCTTTCCTCTTCTCCTTACTTGTCTCAGCCCCCACAGCTTAAAAAGCTAGTTGAAAGCTCGAATGCAAATCAATGTGAACATTGAACACATTTTCTTAACACTTGTGTTGCAAGAATATATTTCAAAATAGTTTAAATACCAAAAGTGGTTCCAAAGAGACAAAGTAATATAAATAAAATAGAAATAAAACACAGGGTATAAGTTAATTACAGTTAAAACTGAAAATGTACTACGAAGTTGGCCCCCCTTTCATTAAATTGTATTAAAAAAATTGACTCGTATTAGCTTCAGCTTAGATAATATAAAATTAAGCAATGAAACAATACAGGTTATTATATCTTCTCATTAACTTCAAATTAGAATTAAGTGGTGTGTAACACGCAGCACCAGCTTCTGGATCAGCTGAATCAACCCCAGGGAAAGCTTAACATTAGCGGTAAATATCAAGCATCAAGCCTGCACCTACAGTGTCCAACCAGTCCTTCAGTCCGTTTGTAATAAACATAAAAACTAACTTAACATACCGTCCTTATAAAATTGAAAGGTGAGTACAAATGCTCAGCAGGCTCCGCTCCTAAACTTAAGACTCACTGATAAGAAATCAGCTCCTCATGAGAAGAAGGTAAGTTAGCCTGGTTCGCATTAGCTGCAGTTATTCGGGCCTTGGAGCCTGTTTATGTCTGGCCATGAAGGTGGAGGTTTCCTTGGGGGATGAAAATCTCCCCTTTGCTCCGCTCTCCAGAGTAATATGCAATCGGGCCGGAAAGAGAAATGCCGGCCGTAGAGCGAGGTTGTAAAGATCGGCCATCAATTTTCGGTACTTAGCCCGTTCCTCTGTAACTTCTGGTGTGTAGTCCTCAAATATCTGAAATGGTGTCCCTTGGTAACGAAGGGTCTCTTACGAGCCTCCCGAATTAACGGTAGTCTGGTAGTAATGAAGGCGAATTATTACCGGTCTGGGCCTTGAGCCGGGTTGTGGTTTGGCAGTGAGCGCTCTATGCGCCCAGTCCAGCTCGGGAGGAGACTGAAGTGTCTGGTCACTGAGTACCTCGGTCAGGAGTTCGGCAAAGAAGCTTGTGGGCCTGGGTCCCTCGATTGACTCTGGGAGGCCGATTATCCCAATGTTGTTTCTGCGACTGCAGCTCTCAAGATCGATAGTTTTGCTGTCAGCTTAGCGTTGCTGTTTGCTAGTGCCACACACCTCTCCTCCAGCGCTTGAATTCATTGGACCTGTAGCTTGGTATGGGACTCCAATGAGTGTATTTGCTGACCATGCTCCGTCATCGATGCCTACATTTTGTCAAGTCTCTGCTCAAGAGCAGCGAATGTTGTTTTGAAGTTGGCTGCGATGCCAACTCTGTGGTATTCTAACATATTAGCTATGCTAGCGTTATGCCATTTTATGACGTGACAGACCATATTTCCCAGCATGCAACATAGTCAAAATGGTCACCGATTTCCCAGCATGCATTATGGTCAGCGCGACCACCGGCCCCAGCAATAAGATAACGTTGCTATAATACGATATAAAGGCGCCTGCCGCGCTCCATTCTCCTTTCTTCATTGGCATCACGCCAACTGGGAACACACGCAGCTGTTTCTCTCCCGTTGGGATTCCCCACGTGGCACGTGTTTCGATTTCTCGCTGGACCGAGAACTTCCGAATCAAACTTATCTCTGCTTGCCTATGCAGGAGGTCGACTTTAAAAGTACTTTGAATTCACTTCGATCAGAGAGACTGAGGGCCGCTTATCTCCCAGTGATCGTCAAGGACCCCGCTGTTGTTTTGGCCAAACAAAGCGTCGGAAAGCCAGAGACTGTGTGGTTTTTCCCTAGCCTGACATGGTCATACTCAATTCTAGTCAGAATTTGAGTCTGATACTGCTCCATAGAGCTGTGATTATGGGCGTGTTTCGAACGAACCAGGAAAAAAAAATAACTCTGCACTCAATTGGATAGACCTACAACCAATAAGAGCAACGGAGTGTGTGACGTATGTTAACCGACGCATAGTTGTTGTTAACAGAACTCAACTGTTAGCCTAGAATAAGAAGATGAGCGTGAACGATTTTTGCCAGTGTTGCGAAAAAGAATGTAAGGATCCAAGGAGTCATTCTATACACACCTCAACTCTCCAGCGGCAGCCATCGTTGTTGTAAACGAATTCAACCCAAGCGCGCTTTGGTGACGTGGTTGATTACGTTACTGTTGATCATCTGTCCATCATCGTATAAAGCCCGCCCTGACAATTCGATTGGTCCGCCAGATATTGGGCGAGCATACTTGCGCTAGTATTGAGCAATGCCAGACCGAACTTCCCGACCTAAAACGTTGTGGGCGGGACTAAGTTCGGAATGGCAACCAGGCTAGTTTTTCCCCCCGCTCCTTCTGCCCCTCACAGACACGCTGCTGGTGGAGCTGCCAGGACGCCTGAGGACCCGGAGCCGGACTATCCCCACTGAGGCAACGTCAGAGTAAAGAAAGGATTTACTCTTATTTTCTCTTTTTCACCCATAAGGTGATATTTTGTGCCTGGGCAGAACCTATTAGGAATTAATTTAATGCTTAATTACTCCGAGACGGACTGTTTAACTGTGCTGGATATTTCTGATGTGTGTGCATGCATTTTATAAGTGATTTTGGCAGTGTTGCTTTTGGTTTGATTGTAAGCAGACTCCGCCGAGAGCTGATCTTCTCTTTCTCTCCTTATCTTCATCTCGATCTCTTTGTCTACCCTTTTTTCCAGTTTCTCGCTTTCTTTGAAGTCTGTTCAGCAATAAGACCGCCCTTTGGTCAAAGCCTGCCCCAAACTAGCGTGTGCACTAAGTACGTCATTAAGACCTCCTCTTCACGCATCACGCAAAGTCATAGGTTGTATGTCGTCATAGTTGCCATCTTGGGAAGGTACAAAGTAGCTAAGCGGTTAGCTAGCTTGTTGTGAAATACAGAAGCGTCCATCTAGTTTCTCAAAGCTATTTTGTCTTTCAATGCTGCTACGTCAAAGTGCCGACGTCTTGAATGTGATGTTTAAACAACTGTGAGTTGAATTAAGGATTGCTACCTCTCATTTTAATCCATTTTGACTTGTTTATTTTCATTTATTTTCTTTTGCATTTTTATTTTTACTAGCGAGTAGTGTTTCCTAGTTTTATTGAATTAGAATAATTACTGTAACAGGGAATTGTTTTGGTTTAATAAATAATAACGTGTGGAATAGTAATTGTTTGTGTTTATTTTGATCCAGAAGTTGGATGGTCTCTAAGAGTAAAGAATTACCTCTTTTTGAGTTGACAACTGAAATCAACTGAGACATTTTCATTAGTTTGTGGTAAAGAAGCAAGGGTTAAGACTCTAATTGCAGTTATAATTTGTGTTATCAGCGTTTGCTGGATAAGTCTGATCAGTTACAACCGGTCAGATCACGCTTTTCCACCATAAATAAATTCATAATGGCTAATTAATAAATGCATTGTTAGTGTTAGTCATTACAGGCTTGTAGCCCTTGGATCACAACCATTTGAATTACATTTGTTATAGCTCCCATTTGAGTTTGAATGATCTATTATTAAAATTATAATAGGGAATTATAATTAATAACTAGAAAATTTCAGAAGAAATTTAAGAAGGCACCTGCCTCCTGGTGCGTATCGTGCTACCCGTAAGAGTTACCCTTGCGAATATCATATTCCTACGTTCATAACAGCCCCCACAGTGAGCGTGGAATTGTGGATTATGTGATTTTGGTGTCTGTGGAGACATGCTTTATCCGATATGGCCCAAATTTGTTGTGGAGCTTTCTCTGTAAAGGAAATACATACTCAGTCAAGCAGAAGTTGGTAGGACCTTCCTAGAGCTACTTCCGGTTAGCAACATGCTAACCGTTAGCCGCTAAAATGGTTATGTTCAGTATCACCGGGTGATGGTACTCTGTTAATTTGGTCCAAATGCTGTGCTTGAAAGTGCCTCAAAAAGGGAGAAAATGCAATTTGGCATGTTTTTTGTTGATGAAGTCGCCATGGTAACTGAAAATGGCGGCTGATACAAAAACAGCAGTTGACTGGATGAAGACGCACGTTTTGATATATATATACTATGGGGGTAAAAAAGTAATTGTCTAAAGTTGTTACCTCTTGACTGGCAGTCCCAGCACTAAACCACTCTACCAAAGACCAGTGCCATATATGGTCACGCATTATGTGGAGTTTAGCTCAGTTTTAGGGGTGGTTTTTGGCTAATTTCGTCGCCATGGTAACTGGAAATGGCGTGAAGTACGTTTTGATATATAGTTTGTGGAGGTAGACCCTACGGTTCGGGCTGTATTAACGGTGACGGAAGAATAGTAATAGTAATAGGCTCTGCCCATGCATTTGCATAGCAGTCGCCTAATAATACACTGCACTGTTGGAGAGGTGTCTGCTTTGGTCTTTTTAGCTGCTTTTGCAGCTTTAGACGTTTCTCTGTGGTTTTCGAGGTTCTGATATTAGTTCTGCTTCTCTCTGTGGATTGGGTGTTTCAAAGAAAATGAGTTTATAAAGTTATCACTGCTGGAGAGCGAGGCAACGCTGCATTCACATGCTCACCCAAACTGGAAGTCCCACTTCTCACTGTTAGGTGTGAAAGTTGTTGTAGGCTGTTTATAAACACAGCAATAAGGTATGTTAGATTGCGCTATTAACTGTGGAATGATGGTGTTAAACGCTGAACTGAAGTCCAGGAACAGCATACGCACCCCTTCGCAACTGGCTGCTAGACTTCCTCACCAACAGACCTCAGTCAGTCCGGGTCGGACAGAACAGCTCTGATGTCATCACCCTTAGCACGGGCTCCCCTCAGGGCTGCGTCCTGAGCCCCCTGCTGTTCACCCTGATGACTCATGACTGCGTCCCCAGGTTCACCACCAATCACATTGTGAAGTTTGCAGACGACACAACGGTGGTGGGCCTGATCAGAGACGACAACGATCAGGACTACAGAGAGGAGGTTGAGCAGCTGGTGGGCTGGTGCAGAGACAACAGCCTGATCCTGAACGTGGAGAAGACGAAGGAGATCATCGTCGACTTCAGGAAGAACCGGCCTCACCACGCTCCACTGCTCATCAACAGCTTAGCAGTGGAGGTGGTCAGCAGCAAATTCCTGGGGGTGCACATCACGGATAACCTCACCTGGTCTGTGAACATCACGTCACTGGAGAAGAGGGCACAGAAGCGACTGTACTTCCTGTGGAGGATGATGAGAGCCCACCTGCCCCCGCCCATCCTCACGACTTTCTACAGAAGCACCATAGAGAGCATTCTGACCAGCTGTCTCTCTGTGTGGTGTGGAGGCTGCAGTGCCTCCGACTGGAAGAACGTGAGGAGAGTGGTGAGGACAGCAGAAGGGATCATCTGGGCTCCTCTTCCCTCCATTAAGGACATTTCATCTCAGCACTGCGTGTCCCGAGCCCGAAACATCATCAGAGACCCCTCACACCCCCACCATGGACTGTTCTCCCTGCTGCCCTCTGGGAAGAGGTTCCGCAGCATCCGCTGCAGGTCCACCAGGTTCTGCATAAGCTTTTTCCCTGTTGCCATCAGACTGTTGAACTGCTGAAGCTATAAACTGTACTCTGTACCACATTCGCATATTTGCACATTTGCATCATTGCATCCTTATCTAGCATTACAAATGCTGCCGAACTCTCAGTTTCTAAAATGCATTCTTGCACAAATGCCCTTTGCACAATAATTTCTGCACATACAAATGGTTTCTAAAAATACTCACCTGTACACTGTGATCGCACACTGTCTCTTTCTCCTGCATTGTTTACATTTCAATTGTTTTACTGTTAAATCACTGCTGCACCTTATCCTGTAATTTACTGTAATTTTCAAGCTGTATGCAAACGAAATTTTGTTCTGTACGCACTCTGTGCATTCAAAATGACAAATAAAGTTGTACATTAGCATTAGCCACCAGCTGCTCAACCTCCATACATTAGCTTTCAGGTTTTACACAGGAAAGTGCTCATCTTAGAAACTCAAATCTTCAAAAAGTATACAATATCTTGCATTTGTAATCTTTCACAGTAAAATGCTGTTTTGTTTGAACCCCATGACATTCTGGGATGCAAGACTTAATAATATAAAACAATCTGTAACTTGCTACCATTTTCATATAACATAACTTTCAATTATGATTTTCAGCTCCTAAAGCTAACCTTTTTTAAGCGGAAGATAAAACTACAAGTACTGTGAAATCTCTAAATCCACTCTTAAAAGTTCCTTCTCTACTCCATGTATTTTCTCCTTCCTGCCGCTCAACAGTTTTGGTCCAATCAACAGTTTGAACCAACAAGGCTGTTCCACAGTGAGACCCAAGCCTTTCCTCAGTAAGTGAAATCGGTTAAAATGTAATCACTGTTTGATATTTTCTTTATTATTACTGTCAGGCAGTATTTCTAACACCTTATGAGTCAAAAATTTGTTTAGCTAATTAAGTAGAGATATAAACCTTTATCAAAAATCACAAAGAGTTCTGCTGAGTTCTCTTTTGTTGCTTAAGCTTAGGTTTACGATGAGCTTACCACAAACATATATTTGAAGAAGAACAGGAGAAGTTATATTGTAAAACACATCAAAACTGACTTTTTTCACAGAAGGGGGGCTGAAAGCTCCAAGAGAGGTCCAGCTGACAGGTGAGGGTCTCCCGTCCCACCAGGTCATAGCCGGGATCGCACTGGTAGGTGATTCGAGCCCCTCGCACCAGTGCCACGTGTGAAGTCGTCTTCCAGCCATTCTGGATCTCAGGGAGGTCAGGACAGGAGTCATTTCGGGACACCTCTGAGAAGAGAAATTACAGACAAGAGCTTGATTAATAGCCCCAATTTGATATTGTCAGGTGCTGGCAGTGATGATCCATTTCTGTCACAGTTAACAAGGGTCAGAAACTCAACATGATCAGAAACATTACAGCTGATAATGACACGACACTTTCTTTTTAAAGATGGGTGGATTCATTGCAGTGTTCTGTGGAACAGAACTATGGATTTCATCTGTTCAAATATCACCACTTTGCTGAATTCACAAAAGGATAGCATCATAGTGTAGCTGGAGACTGATGGCAGGTGCTGTCATTTATATGTGCCATTTTCTATTATCTGCTACAACATTCCTTTTTTCTGTTATCATGAAAGTACACTATTCATGGTCCAAGTCACCAAAGGGTGTAAATGAGATCTTGAGGCATGATAGATTTCATAAATAATTTCAAAACTTTTCATCTAGGACTTCCTGCTATGACATCAGGGGCGGAGGATATGTAAACCGAGTGTTCCCATTAAGGCTACGTATTTGAAACCTATCTGTGTGTGAAAGCAAACCGAAAATATCTAAGACCATACCTAAGAACAATAATGATGACGCGGAGGAAGCTGACGACACATGTGAAGCTCACTCGCTCTAAAACTACCTTCACAAGCCTCTCCCAGATCCATGATCACCTGGTTTAGTGTCTATAAAATTAAAGAAATGGTCCTGACTGTGGCCTGGAAGAAGAAAAATGTGTGCTTTAATGGGAAAAGAGTCTTTTTTGATCACGACCTCCCAGCAGAAATTAATAATAAAAGAAAACCTCACACCCAACTGAAAAAGATGCTGAAAAAAAAGGAGTCAAATCACACATACTGGCACCAGCGAAACTTTGCAGTTTTTACGCAGAAGGATTCAGAACCTACAACAGCATGAAAGAGGTGACAAAAGACAGTCTGAAAAGGATAATGCACATGGAAGGAGAGACCATAAAGAGCTCATTCCCAGTGAGTGACATGCAGAGCCACAGCTGTAGATGCACCCAACAATGCACTGGAAGGGAGCAGCTGGGAGATCTGCAGTCCCACAAAACGCATCAGCAGAGTACTGAACATCAAACAGGTTAGGGAGAAGCTCCAAAGATTTCAACACACTCTTCCTGCCAAGAAGAATATGCTTTGTGGTAAATGCAGGAAAGTTAAGAGTAGCTATTCCAGCATCTATCCCAAGTAAAGGCTGATGTTAACTTTAATAGTACAGAAGCTGAAACATTGTTTGGAGTATTAGCTCAGAATATTATTTGCCTCTAAAAACATGATTAAGGTACTTCATTTGAAATACAGATGTTTCTTTTCCACGGGCCATTTATCTAAAACAGAAAACTGACACTATAGTCTCTTTGTGGTTATGTCAGAATGACTCTTTGGGGCCCTCCCTGGGAAGGCTTCCTCTCACCAATTAGAAGTTCTATCTACACTTCACTGTTGGAGGTCTTTGGTGTTTTTTGTTTGTTTTTTTGGGGTTTTTTTGTATTTCAGAGACATTTTGAGTTTATATTTTGGGGAAAAAGAGTAATATAAGTGTATTGGATATCTGGGAAATCAGGACGAATCGTGAAGTTAAAATAATCAGTCTAAACTTTGATGGGCGTAGAAATCCTATTAAAAATGAAAATTAATAGAATTATAACTAAAATGAAAACAAACTCATCTTCACTATTCAAAACATGAAAAACTTTAAAGGGTACATACAAGAGTGACTGCTCTTTTCAGTTCTTATAGAGTTACTTTTCAACTCACAGAGCAGATAAAAGATTCAGAAGGGAGATTTATTTTAGTTAAAGGATATATTCATTATAAAATAGCCACTTTGTTAAATGTTTATAGGCGGAGCTGATAAGATATTTATTAAGAAGATTTTTTTAGTTAATTACAGAGGAAACCGAAGGGGTGCTTATACGTGGAGTGAATGGAATTTACAGCTACAACCTTATCTTGACTCTACTAACAGTAAACAGAAAACAAACTCAGAGGCGATCACTCTTAGAAAATATCTAGCTGGAACAGGACTGATGGCTATCTGGAGAGAGATTTACCCTACACAGACAGTTTACATTCTTCTTTCCTCCACATCTTACATACTCAAGAATGAATTGCTTCTTATGTTTCACATTGATCGAGACAAAGTTAACACGTGATATAGAAGTTAAACATTTAAGGTCATGCTGGTGTATATTTATTTGTTAATTCAGATACTGATGCAAAACAAATACTATCCGGCGACTTAAGACCAGTGATCTTAATGATCCACAATGCAAAAAATAAATTAAAAAAAGAGTTCAAAGACTATTTAGACTATAATAATTACAAAGAAGTGTCTCCAAGTGTTTTATGGGATGCAGCTATTAGACAGAAACATATTAAATGGTCATCGGTCACAAAGAACAAAAATACCAAAATGATTTGTTCCCAAAATTAAATATTTAGAAACTAAAAATATGGAAGCTAACACATTTCAAATATTAGAACAGATACAACCAATTAAAGGGACAGTGTTTAACTAATATGGCTTGTAATTAGCAAAAATCAAGTATTGCTTTTATAAATTGTTGCCATTCTGCCATACAGGATAAAATAAGACTGTATCATTAAAGCCACTGAAATGTGAGACTTTTACAGGCCCCCAGGGGACTGCCCACCACAGCAGGGGGTGCCAACACTGCTATGTACCAAGCCCCTTCAAATCTATAGCCCCATTTACACTACCCTTGTTAAACCGATCTGACGACCGTTTACACATCACGCTATCTCGGTTCCTTGGTTTCCTCGCCTCCTAGTGACGATCTGCGGTACTACTGCTCTCTGGGATTGAAGGAGGAAATCAAGCAAATAAAATGGCGGCGCCCGTAACATTCAGGCAGTTAAGCTTGGTGATACGTTGTTGTTTGCGGAGAGTCAGGCGAAGATGGCAACTTTTGGTGAATTTACTTGACAGAGTCGGCTTTTGGGAAGTGGATAAGACAAACGAACGTCTAATAAGGATTTACAGACGCAGGAAACAACGACAGACGCTGAGGTTCATCACACTGCTAAGCAGAATCATCACTGGAAATCGTGTGTCACGGTAGGGAAGCTACTATTTTTATGAATGTCAGAAATGTCAACTGGCTGTAAGGAGATGACGCGGTCTGCTCATGCGCTCTTTATCATTAGAAAACCGGGCCAGAAAAAAAACAGGCCGAGCTCACACCTGGAACTGGGCTGCATTTAGCGCGGTCCGGTTGTGTCTGGCTCAGTTCAGTTCAGTTTGCGTTCCATTTACACTCGATAGTTATCTCGGTTACTGAGCTCGGACTGGTCTCGGCATGGTTAAAAAAGGGTAGTGTAAACGGGGTATATCTCTATCTTTACCTGTGGACCCTTGGAGACTCACAAGCATCTGCAGGGTTGACCAAGCTGTTTTCTGTGAAACCAACATCGGAACTTAACCAGCCGACTGCTATGGAAATAGGCTGCTTGTAACTTTTTTTTTGCAGGAGAAAAGCTGATGTGAAAATTCCTATGCAGAGGCCCTCGCAGGAAGCCTAATAAAACACTTTTGCTGCGCAGAGGTCCACACGTTGCTCGCCCTAATTCACTGTCACCAGATTTCCCGTCACCACAACCAGAAAAAGACAGAGGTTTGGCAGAGAAATTATAGGGAGAGTCGTTGGGCATTAATCATTTAAAATGGTTGACTTAATCTGTTTTCACTATGTTTTAAAGCTTGACTGAGCTAACAGGCATAGCTTAGCATCCTTGAAACAAAACTTTGCTGATGTGTTTGGGTGTGATTTATGGTTATGACAAACTTTATTTCCATAAGGGTTTTATACACCGATGTGTCATTAATGTTTGTGTTGTCCGGTCCGCTCATTATGACCAAATAGAGCTTAAAAGTCTTTTTAAATTAGCACAGAATGTCCGCTAGCATGGCGCTATTAGCCTCTAGGATCACTTACTGCTAATACCCTAGTAAACATAACTACTATTTGTTTTAAACATAATGCTTGTTCTTGCTCATGCGCTGCAGCATCGTTCAATAGAACTACGAGTGTTATTACAGCATTAACAGGGAAGATTAATGTAGATCTAATGGTGTTTGTGTAATGTTAGGATTAAATTTAAGCTAATTTAAACAATGGCCACAGGAAGTGCCCTGGCATGTCATTTCCCATCGATCGTCCGATAGACCCTTTTCACATGACGTCACTCAACTTCCGTTTTGAAGCGGAGCAGGGTATCTTTACTTCCGGCTACATGCTTTTACATAGAAAATTCGGGAGGTGAAGAGGTGTTTCACTGATAATCAGCGCGATTTCATAAGGTAAGACTGAGACCACAATGTGTCGCATTGACTATCTTTATTTTCCTTAGTATTGGTAGCGATCATTGCTGTTATATAGATGCTTTGATCGGGACAGTAACATATAGATCAAAGCTAACATGCAGCAGCTTGTTAGCTTACCTTACCAAACTTTTACCTATCAGTAATCAGCGTGATTTCATTAAGTAAGACTGAGAGCACAATATTAAACGTGTCTTATTGACTATCTTTATTTTCCTTAGTATTTGTAGCGATCATTGCTGTTATATAGATGCTTTGATTGGGACAGTAACATGAAGATCAAAGCTAACATGCAGCAGCTTGTTAGCTTATTTTACCTGTCATTAATCTGATGTAGATGTTATAAAATGATTACTGTAGCTTTGCTATTATAGAAATAAATCTTGTTTACAGAGTGAAAAAAGAGAAATTTATCTGCTACATTGTTCCCCTTACTTGATTATGGTGACGTGTTATATATAATTGCAGTCACTGAATTAAAAAGATCTTATTCCATTTGAATCTTTTTGTTCATTCCTAAAAAAAATTACCGTGGGTCTATTGGACAATACTTCTGTTTCTGAATTTTCTGTGTATTATAATTAATTTTCTTCATAATATTATTTGCACTTATATTAATGCACTTTTTTTTTAGTTTGTGTGCAAAATACTGTATATTTTAAGTAGAAGCCTGAAATTGTTTTATTATACTGACCTCTTAGTCAGATCAACCTTTAAAAAAGAGATCTTAATCTCAATGGGAGTTTATCTGGTTAAATAAAGGTTTTAATAAGTATTATAATTAATCTATTTTTTCTCCCCTTGTGTCCATCTCTCAGCAGCATCATATCCACCAAGCATGGCACAATCACAGAGAAACTGCTACTTACAGTGTTCGAACAACAACAAAAAACTTTCCATATCTCAGTTTTCACGACTTCCCGGCTGATGCTGAGACTGGAGCCTATTGGGTGACAGCAATAAGAAGAGACGAGGGGCCAAATTTTAAAATCCTTCGCAGCAGCACTTACGCCTGCAGTCAGCACTTCTCTTCCGAGGACACCTATGTTTCTGCAAGTGGTCTTTAACAAATTAAACATCTTTCTTTCTTAAAGATAATTGAGTTATAAGTTTATTTAGCTATTCCCAAGATAATTTCAGTGGCTCACCACGTACATTTTTATTAGAGCTGTCAAAATCAATTTGTTAATGAAAGGAAATTAATCTGAGAAATTAATTAATTTCTGCACATACAAATGGTTTTTAAAAATACTCACCTGTACACTGTGATCGCACACCGTCTCTTTCTCCTGCATTGTTTATATTTCAATTGTTTACTGTTAAATCACTGCTGCACTTTATCCTGTAATTTACTGTAATTCTCAAGCTGTATGCAAACGGAATTTCGTTCTGTACGCACTCTGTGTATACATAATTTACCATTTACATAATGACAAATAAAGTTGTCTATGTCTAATTTGTCTATGGATGAACCCAGAACCACACACACGGGACTTAAAATGAAAGTCTTTATTGAAGGTTTGATGGGATGGAGGGTGATGTAACCAGCGAGGTAGAACTGCACGGGAACAGGGTGATGGTGTTGGCAGGAGCTGACGGCCCGGAGAGAGACTTCTTGGAACCAGGAACAGGCAGCAGGGTCCACAGCTCGGAAGAGAATTGACAGTTCAGGGGAGAACCCACCAGAGCTCGGCAGCAGGCTCTTCTGTAAGGCAGAGGGGAACCGGAGCAAGGCAGCAGGATAAACAGGACAGGTAAAATGGACAGAGCTGCTATGAAGTATCTATATAATAAATAACTAAAATATATGAAGTGTGATGTCTGAAGTTTTTTAAAATCAATGTTTTTTTGGTCAGTTCCTGAAAAATAACAGTATAGGACACAAGGGGTTTGCCCCGACAGCAGCATAATCCATAAATACTATAGTGAACTGATTATTAGTGTGCATGCAGTGTGCATTCAACATTATTGACAGCGTCTTTCTCAGTCTATGATGTCCTAAACTATCACAGTTTTAACAGGAATGGGCAGAATTATTTTATTAATTGAGGCTCCAAATGTACTGACGAGACTGAGAAACACACTGAACCCACAGAGGAATTTTGAGGGATACTGCAAAGTCTGCAACCGCAGTAAAATACTACTCAAAAAAAAAAAAAACGGGAGGGAATGAGGCTCCTCATTTTTATTCATAGAGGTGTGACAGCGTGCTCTAACTGTGAGCAAGTGGCCAAAAGCATTGACACTGTTCCAAAACAAAGTATGAAAAGGCTCAACATTATACATCAACTATATCCCTGGTGAGACTCATTGGCTAAAAGCTGTGAAACAGATAAGCTGATATAGCAATAAAGCTAGCGTAGCAATATAATGGAGAAATAGAAAACTAATAAATGACAAAAGTCCTGTTGGTAGCATTGCTATCATTATCCTAGCATCTATGCTAACAACAGAGCTAAGAAGACAAAGCTCTTACCTTCATAATCAAAAAGGTATTGTTCCACAAAGAACTTGTCATCTTTGTCGAGTTTGGAGGCTGGTGTGGTCGAAAGCTTTTGTGCCAGTCTGTGCACGTCTCCCAAACGAAATTTGAGTAGATTGGTGAGGGACTGTGTGAATTCCCTATGTAAAAACACTGCTGGCGGAGAAAGCGGAAGTAAAGATACCCTGCTTCACCGCAGAACGGAAGTTGCATGACGTCACTGTGAAAAGGGTCTATTACAGCGTCCTCTAGCTTCCTAAGTTACCAGTTCGAGTCTTAATTATATCCCGGAGAAATAATTACATTAATAGAAATCAAATGTCCTATAGGTTATTGATTTTTACTGAGTAAATCATTCTTTAAAATGTTATTCCCTCAAATAATGTTTTGTTTATCTCAAGATTTGCATTGTGAATGGGTTGAAACACATATCAAATGTTGTTCAAAATTAGTTAAGCTTATTTGATCTTATTCTTTAAGATGAACTTTGGTTCTCTGATCTGGATCTGTAGGGTACCAGGATTCACTGAATCATTCTGATGATGGTTTTTGGCTATTTTGTCTTTTCTCTGTGTGTACATCGTTTTTAGCTTCTTTTTAATCTTAATTTTCCTCAGTAGTTTAATTAACAGAGCTCTAAATTCTCACGCAATGACCATGTGACATATGCATTTCCCTGACATGATTCTAACTGGCAATATTTATTTCAAACATCAGAACAATTTAGGGCAGGGCTCAAAGGGCCCCTGAGGCCTGCTTTCTTTGCATTATTCATAGAACCACTCACACAGATAGTAAAGGAAGATCACGAAATAAAAGGAATCTCTATTAAAGATATTCAATATAAGAAATGTCAATACACTGAGGATATTTTGCCTACTTCTCCCAACCAAGTTTTATCTCACCTAAATGCAGTCTAATAATTACATTGGTGGGGGACCTTTGGATTTGTCCTGTGGGGCGTTGTAGCTGATGTGGGAAGGTGCCTGGGTCTTGGGGGTCTGGGGTGCCCCTGGGGTTGGGCCTCGGGGGTTACCGCCGGTGGCTGTATTTTCTTGGGGAGTGTGTGCCAGCGGACGTGGGTTACTGGCCTGGTAGTGGGTCTGGGATTGGCTCGGTGGCCCGGGGTTCCTGAGTGTGCCATCCTTGGCCAGGGTCCTGGCAGGGATTTGGGGGCTTGCATTATGGACTGTAAGTCACTGGGTTTTTGGGCCGTTATGTGCTTGGGTGAATGGCCCTACCTGTGGGAGAGGGCACCATTGGGTGGCTCTGTGTCCAGCTCCCTGTCTCTGTTCTGGTGCCTGACAATTCTCGATGCTGATTCTGTCTGGAGGTCAAGGGGTATGTATGGTTTAGGCGGGCTGGGTGACTGGAGTTGTTTCAAGGGGGATGGTCATGGTTGCTGGTGGGTTCTGGCCCTGGCTGTGTGGGTTCTCCTACAGTGCTGCAGGGCCTACTCACAGTCTCACAGAGTCAATTACTCACCTGTTGGTAATCACACTAACTTATGATTTATCTTGTGACTTATCTAACACAGTTTAGATTTTCAATACCTGTTTAAGTCTGAGGAAAGGTTTAGAGCACATTCAGAAGAGGCCTTTGGATTGGAGATTCTAAAGCCAGAAAACAGGCCTAACCGTGAAACAGACAGTACCTACATTTGGGATTGCTGTTTAATCTTTCAGAACCAACTTGGCTTATTTTCTCTGTTTTCCATTGGCTCTTAGCCCTCTCTCAGCAGGAGGAATTGTCACCCTTGGTTTCATCAGCTTTTCTGTCTGCCTAGGGAATTCATTCTGAGATGGGGGGCTTGTGTTTCTGTTGCACAGTCTGGATGTGTGGTTTTTTTTCTTTTTTGCTTTCTGAACTGAATTTGAATCATACAAGGAATCAATCGCGCTGGATGAGGTAGATTCTGGTCTCCACAGTAGTTGTATAAAAGCAAGATACAACCAAGCTAATACGAAGGTTACAATGAAAAAAAAAAACATTTTTGCAAGGTAACTCCATCCGAATTTTAAAGTATGTATCTCAAAGTTGTCTTTTGACTTAGGCTCTGAATACATGACAACAATGCACTGAAAACATGACTTTTGTTCAGTTTCTGTTAAGATGTTTACACAGCAACATTCGATCGGCTGTTCTGCTACTCTGCTGATGCTAACAGCGGCGGGTATGGGGCTAAAATGGTAGCTTTAACATTTGCAAATGTGTGTGGAGAGTTGTGTGTCTGTATCTCGACTTGTGTGTCTGTATCTCGATTTGTGCGTGTGCAGTGGGATTTGTAAATGTGTGAGGAGATTTGTGTGTCTGTACAACAATCTGCAAATGTGTAAAACTACTTGTGTGTAATCCGTTTTGCAAATGTGTAAAAAATCCACAAATCTGTATTCAGATCTGCAAATGTGTACAGAGATTTGCAAATGTGTAAAAAATCCACAAACCTGTATTCAGATCTGCAAATGTGTACAGAGATTTGCAAATGTGTAAAAAATCCACAAATCTGTAGTCAGATCTGCAAATGTGTAGATCAATCTGTAAGCACACACAGAAACACTTGTGTCTGAAGTATTTTCGCTTCAAGACCCAGAAATACAGACAAATCATTGGTTACAAGTCAAGCGGTTTTTCGGTTGGTTCTCTTTACACACGTGATTTTTGCTACTCTTCTGCCGCGTGAGATGCACAAATGCGTAGAAGGATTTGTATCTGTATTTTTTCGATTTGTGTCTCCTTGCGCAGACTCGCAGGCTCAAAGGCTCACATGTTGCCCTGAGCGCAGGCTCACAGGCACACAGGCTGCCTCTTCCGGCTGTGGGAGGTCACGTGACTTTCAAGGATTGAACCAAAGCGTTTTGCTACCAGACGGCTGACAAGGCAACTTGTTATAACTATATAACTTTCTCCCTTTAACGACAGAAGTTTCTTGTTTTAATGAGAGACTTATCTTGCTAAAACCAGACTCCTCATAACAACGCAACATAACCCAGCATCAGCTCGCGGGATATTTGAGTGTCACGGAGAAGAGGAGAGATGGAGGGGCGCCTTTTATTTCTTTTTAAAAAGTCATTTGTCGGAGGAATGTATTTCTGCACTGAGGAGTGACAAGGTAAGTCATGCATATACAGCAAGTCCTCTACTTGAAATTTAATCAATTCGGCAGTTATTTATATTTAACAACTATGCTTTGGAAACACTTGTAGCACTGTAGAACAGTCTCTGGCTCTGTTTACACGGTGAAAACAGGTTTGCGTTGCCTTTGTACTCTCCATTTACACACTACAAGGTTTAACTGTTGCTTAGGGGGACTTTCAGCTATAGCTGTGGGTTTATTTACAACAGTTTGCAGCCGAAACAGTCCTCCGCCAGCCGCTGCTTTCTTCTTCTGGGCAATTTGACGCGGAGCTTCAGAAATCACAGCGCTACTAGTGGTGCGGCATGGGAATTGCACCGTTTAAGTACTCTGTAAACAGGGCCTGTGACTGCAAATGTTCTACATGGATGTTAATGAGATAGAGATAAGGATAAGCAGCTTAATTTTTTTTAAAAACATGTCATGCATTTAATCATAAATTCTGCTGTAAAGATTAATAATCATGTACTTAAAATAGTCTTTTTAGTTTTTTTCAGTTTTTATATTAACCATAATTTCATTGTGCTTGTAGACTGACATATCAGCTATAGCAAGCATGGATGATGAGAGCTTGGCCATCTATATTCCCACCTATGCTGACAGAATTGCCACAGAATTACTAGTGGTGCGGCATGGGAATTACACCATTTAAGTACTCTGTAAACAGGGCCTGTGACTGCAAATGTACCTATGCCTTTATGTATTTTAATTAAATATGATTAAAATAAATTTTAATTCGACACTTGTAAGGTTAATTAAAAATATGTGTATTCTACACAATGAAAGTGAGGCTAGATAAAGCTACATTTATCCATATTTTATTGTGTCAAAACAAAGATATGAATACAGAGCTTTCTAATGGGACAATTCACACGCCAGTGAAGGACAACTATTTATATGAACTTCATTAATAAACCCAGACAACTACTGACATGCTTTAATAAGGGGAAAAGCAAAAACTGATAATCAATTATCATTGCTGCAAATTCAAAAGTTAATATCAGAATGTATCAATAAAAGCACCTGGCAGCAAAGCACCATTGTTCTCAGTTTATTTGTTGTTCCATTTGTTTTTTTCTGATGTCTTTAAACTTACTCAGAAAAGAAAACAAATCTTAATCAACATTGTTCCATTGCAGTCTAGGTTTAAGCAATTTTAACATTGATCCAGTCTAACCTTAAATCACAATTTTGGACATTAAGGTAGGAGGACCAGGTTTAAGATAGCTACATTAAAAATACAGCCAGAAAATCATGAATGTTCTCTTTTACATCTTAGAATGCCTGTGCATTTGATCTGACACTCAAAATTTAAATACTTAAAAACTTTGAATTTGTAATATTTAGCTTCTCACATTTAGCATAAGTAACGTGCTCAATTTTTAGAAAGAATAAATTAATTGTTATTTTTACCTTTTGTTGAAAATAAAAAAAACTTGAAAAAACGATAACAAATTGTCTGCTGTGTTTACAGGTTGGCATCTCTAAAGCTGAATACATGGATGGTGCTGTCCAAAAGTTACTGCTGGATATTTTCTTCCAGCAGTAACAGAGGGGGTACCCCAGCCAGAATTCATATAGACATGGAGACAGAGAATGGTAAAATGAAAGACATTCAAAGATTTTTGCGTCTTGATGACAGCTATCCTGAAAACTACTTCATTGTGGGATCCAGCACCCACAGCCAGCTCATCAACAACTGGTGGGATTTCTTAAGGAAACGTCGTGCACAGTACTGGATGCACCTTTTTCAATTTTAATGTATGTTCTTCTGTGAGTTGATGTAACATTGCAATATAATGTTATGTTTCTAAGAAAAGAATGAGTTGATTTGATCACAAACCATTGCACTTTATTTTGTAATGAGTTTTTACCAAAGATTCATTAAAGGTTTTCATATTGAACATAAGCATAGGCACTTTATTTTTCATCTCATTTGACCATATCATCATTGTCAAACAGTGCATAACTTGGGTCTCAGTGTTCAGTAACAGAGAACTGAAGTCTTGCTGTTATAAATATAAAAAGTATGTCTTGAATATGAGGAGCAGTGGTGGGGTTTACAGAACATGTGTCATTTAAACATTTTTTGTCCTACATGACAGATTACAAGGCAAATGTGAAGTTAAATTTCTTGTTATTGTCCTAATATATTTAGTAGCATATATTTGCTGTCACACACAACAAGAATCACACAAAATATAAAACCTAGCACCAAAATTCAAAAAATTATGTACATCATGATGAAACATTTAAGTACATGGGAGTCAGTGAAAACAGAGGTCTGTTTTTTGTCCTCCATCTGTATTTCTTTGCTTTTCCTTTATTGGTTGTGGGGTCTGCAGCTGCCTATTTCTGACTGTGTGGGAAAGTGACAGGGTCATTCTGGACAGGCTCACAAGGTCATTTGCTCCACAAACTCTTTTTTACAAGAAAATGTCACACGTGTCACAGGTTTGTGCGTATATAAGCTCTTAAAAATACGCATAACTCAATTGTTTCATCATGTGTGGACGGTGCATGAAAGTTTTCCGTCATCAGAAGGTATGATACTTCGAACTGTCTCATCACATGTGAACGGTCCTCTGAAGACGTTGGACTGTGCAAGTTTCTGCCGCTTGCTTAGGAACCTGTTTGAGATTATCTTGTTCACCAAAACGCCGTGGAAGGGTTCACAGGTGTCAAAGTCCAGTCCTCAAGGGCCGGTGTCCTGCAACTTTTAGATATGTCCCTGGTCCGACACGCCTGAGTCAAATAATCAGGTAATTACCAGGACTCTGAAGAACCTGACTGCAAACTGAGGAGCTAATTGTGTCATTTGATTCAGGTGTGTGGGACCAAGGAAACCTCTAAAAGTTTCAGGACACCGGCCCTCGAGGACTGGAGCTTGACACCCCAGGATACATCATGTAGGGCCGGCCACTTGGAGCCATTGCATCTCTAATCTTACAAATGATGTTCCAAAAGTGAACCACTTTTTAGAGTTGTTCCTGAAAGACAAGAAAATAAACAAGATCTTAAAGTACATACTCCATATTTAAAAGCATGTATCATATAGTATTTATCTTTTACATTCAAACATACCTCAGTGATATTTAAACAGGTGAGCAGAATTGGCTGCTTATCCAAGAAGTCACCAGTAAAGTAATCTGTATTCTTCAGTTTTTGAAAAAAGGTGCATCCAGTACTGTGCACGACGTTTCCTTAAGAAATCCCACCAGTTGTTGATGAGCTGGCTGTGGGTGCTGGATCCCACAATGAAGTAGTTTTCAGGATAGCTGTCATCAAGACGCAAAAATCTTTGAATGTTTTTCATTGTACCATTCTCTGTCTCCATGTCTATATGAATTCTGGCTGTGGTACCCCCTCTGTTACTGCTGGAAGAAAATATCCAGCAGTAACTTTTGGACAGCACCATCCATGTATTCAGCTTTAGAGATGCCAACCTGTAAACACAGCAGACAATTTGTTATCGTTTTTTCAAGTTTTTTTTATTTTCAACAAAAGGTAAAAATAACAATTAATTTATTCTTTCTAAAAATTGAGCACGTTACTTATGCTAAATGTGAGAAGCTAAATATTACAAATTCAAAGTTTTTAAGTATTTAAATTTTGAGTGTCAGATCAAATGCACAGGCATTCTAAGATGTAAAAGAGAACATTCATGATTTTCTGGCTGTATTTTTAATGTAGCTATCTTAAACCTGGTCCTCCTACCTTAATGTTTTTGTTTATGGGAATTTTAAAAAGTACTTTTACAGAATTCCCATCAGAAGGAGAATAGCTGCTGTTTAAAATTGTGATTTAAGGTTAGACTGGATCAATGTTAAAATTGCTTAAACCTAGACTGCAATGGAACAATGTTGATTAAGATTTGTTTTCTTTTCTGAGTAAGTTTAAAGACATCAGAAAAAAACAAATGGAACAACAAATAAACTGAGAACAATGGTGCTTTGCTGCCAGGTGCTTTTATTGATACATTCTGATATTAACTTTTGAATTTGCAGCAATGATAATTGATTATCAGTTTTTGCTTTTCCCCTTATTAAAGCATGTCAGTAGTTGACTGGGTTTATTAATGAAGTTCATATAAATAGTTGTCCTTCACTGGCGTGTGAATTGTCCCATTAGAAAGCTCTGTATTCATATCTTTGTTTTGACACAATAAAATATGGATAAATGTAGCTTTATCTAGCCTCACTTTCATTGTGTAGAATACACATATTTTTAATTAACCTTACAAGTGTCGAATTAAAATTTATTTTAATCATATTTAATTAAAATACATAAAGGAATAGGTACATTTGCAGTCACAGGCCCTGTTTACAGAGTACTTAAACGGTGTAATTCCCATGCCGCACCACTAGTAATTCTGTGGCAATTCTGTCAGCATAGGTGGGAATATAGATGGCCAAGCTCTCATCATCCATGCTTGCTATAGCTGATATGTCAGTCTACAAGCACAATGAAATTATGGTTAATATAAAAACTGAAAAAAACTAAAAAGACTATTTTAAGTACATGATTATTAATCTTTACAGCAGAATTTATGATTAAATGCATGACATGTTTTTTAAAAAAATTAAGCTGCTTATCCTTATCTCTATCTCATTAACATCCATGTAGAACATTTGCAGTCACAGGCCCTGTTTACAGAGTACTTAAACGGTGCAATTCCCATGCCGCACCACTAGTAGCGCTGTGATTTCTGAAGCTCCGCGTCAAATTGCCCAGAAGAAGAAAGCAGCGGCTGGCGGAGGACTGTTTCGGCTGCAAACTGTTGTAAATAAACCCACAGCTATAGCTGAAAGTCCCCCTAAGCAACAGTTAAACCTTGTAGTGTGTAAATGGAGAGTACAAAGGCAACGCAAACCTGTTTTCACCGTGTAAACAGAGCCAGAGACTGTCCTACAGTGCTACAAGTGTTTCCAAAGCATAGTTGTTAAATATAAAAACCTGCCGAATTGATTAAATTTCAAGTAGAGGACTTGCTGTATATGCATGACTTACCTTGTCACTCCTCAGTGCAGAAATACATTCCTCCCACAAATGACTTTTTAAAAAGAAATAAAAGGCGCCCCTCCATCTCTCCTCTTCTCCGTGACACTCAAATATCCCGCGAGCTGATGCTGGGTTATGTTGCGTTGTTATGAGGAGTCTGGTTTTAGCAAGATAAGTCTCTCATTAAAACAAGAAACTTCTGTCGTTAAAGGGAGAAAGTTATATAGTTATAACAAGTTGCCTTGTCAGCCGTCTGGTAGCAAAACGCTTTGGTTCAATCCTTGAAAGTCACGTGACCTCCCACAGCCGGAAGAGGCAGCCTGTGTGCCTGTGAGCCTGCGCTCAGGGCAACATGTGAGCCTTTGAGCCTGCGAGTCTGCGCAAGGAGACACAAATCGAAAAAATACAGATACAAATCCTTCTACGCATTTGTGCATCTCACGCGGCAGAAGAGTAGCAAAAATCACGTGTGTAAAGAGAACCAACCGAAAAACCGCTTGACTTGTAACCAATGATTTGTCTGTATTTCTGGGTCTTGAAGCGAAAATACTTCAGACACAAGTGTTTCTGTGTGTGCTTACAGATTGATCTACACATTTGCAGATCTGACTACAGATTTGTGGATTTTTTACACATTTGCAAATCTCTGTACACATTTGCAGATCTGAATACAGGTTTGTGGATTTTTTACACATTTGCAAAACGGATTACACACAAGTAGTTTTACACATTTGCAGATTGTTGTACAGACACACAAATCTCCTCACACATTTACAAATCCCACTGCACACGCACAAATCGAGATACAGACACACAAATCGAGATACAGACACACAAGTCGAGATACAGACACACAACTCTCCACACACATTTGCAAATGTTAAAGCTACCATTTTAGCCCCATAGGCGGGAGCAACAGATACCAACCAACCTGTGAAAAACACTGATACAGCTCAGCAGAAGGTGGGGCTTAGACTGAGCTCTGAACACAGTGCAGTGAACAGATCATTCACAGCCCATTCAGCATGCCCTTTGTTTTCATGCAAAACAGAATTGCTTCACAAAAATTTTATTTATTTAGCTACTACGCAAATTCACTTACCGACTCCCAAAACAAAAGCTGGGTCTTGCTATCCTCTACATAAGCCCATGCTGCTGGCGGGACTGAATCACTTCAGTTGTCGCTCATGTAACTTCTTATATCTCGGCTGGGTTACAAACTTACAGCTAGTTGTGGTGGCTCTATATCAGCTGTTCAATTCAATTTTATCAAGTGAGAATGCTATACAGCAGGGGTTCCCAAACTTTTTCAGCCGCGCACCCCCTTCAGTGTCCCAACCGGCTTGGCGCACCCCCCCCCACCACCACCACCACAAAAAAAAGAAAAAATTCTGTTGCAGTTACATCAATTCAACCATCTTAACAAAAGTTGTGGGAATAAAATTAGAACATAATTTGAATTAAACTGCAATAAAGTTGCAACATCCACAACAGAATCCTGAGGCTTTTGCAGGTGCATCAGTGGCTCAGCCTGGAGCGAGAGAAAGAAAGAGACGCCCAGATCGGCCACACCTCCACAACCTGAAACGTCTCTGAAGCAAAGGATTAAATTGATCTACTTGTGTGTGTTCTCACTTTTTTGTGCACCAGCTTCTTAATCTGAGTCACAATTTACAAACACGAAGAACTATGATTTGTGTCCAATGACGCGCGCGAGAGAGAGAGAGAACTGCAGACCAGAGTAACAATAACAGAGCGCTCCATAAATATGTTATTAATCAGAGAAAAGAAACTTTTACAGCGGCTACATTCAGCAGGTAAACACGCCCAGGGCAACACACCTCAGCTCCCCTCAGCCCCACCCTCGGTTTGTCCCTGTCTGAATATGCGCTAAAACCGCATCTGTAAAATGAACTGCGCCTGTCTGACTCTCAATGAAACGTATTGCAGCTCTGTGCGTGAAGAGTCAATAAATCGCGGAGGCTGCAGCGGGGTGTAGGCGAGTCATGCGCGTCAGTGCTGGTAGAGGTTCAGAGTCACCCCAACAGGAGCAGCGCTGGTTGGAGGCGCTGTTCGACCGAAAGAAAGAGAGACTGGTCGCTCAATTTAAGCTTGTAAAAACTTTTGGCCCGAATTCAATTGTCCCTCTACTGACGTACACGACGTGAAGCGAGGAAAAGTTGGAGAGACATTTGTCAATGGTTTGCAATTCACTCACCTGTTGCCTCCGATTCCCTGGTTTCAGCCAACTGAGCATATTTGCGAGAATGAATGAAGTAGAGGGCACAAGCTGCTTCTTCTACGCATTGAAGCACAATGCGTAGAAGAAGATAAATTCATATTACGATGAAGTGTAGAACAACACTTTTTAAAATAAACAGATTTTCATGTCAATACATTTTATTTATTTATTAAATTTGCTGTTTTGATTTTTGTTTCCACAAAGGAAATGATTATTTACACGTCTTTATGGTGTGGGGGACAAAACCCTGTCATACCGCCATTACAGATTACAGATTTCAGCTCGCGCACCCCCTAGTGGCAGCTCGCGCACCCCCACTTTGGGAATCCCTGCTATACAGCATTCTCACTTATTAAGTTCCTTCAGGTCTTTGAATATTATTCCGTACGTTTTTCGGCATCTACTCCTGCATACATCAACCGATTTAAACAATTTTCATATCAAAACGTTCAGCTCGTTCACGACATTACTGCTATGTCTTTTGGTAATTATAACTTTTATAATATTTAAAATATTTAACTTTTTGTGAGTTTTTTCTCTCATTGAAAATGAATGGAGAATCCTTCAAATTCTTCAAATCTTTCAGCTTTTTGACAGCTTACTGCTTCAGCCTACTTTCAGCTAGAAACGCCATTCAACTTTTAAAATGTTCAAATAACCTTCAGCTATCTTCAGCTACTTCAGCTTTTTCATATCTTTCACCATTTTAATATAGTACCTCCTTAAAATAATTTTGCCTTTTCAAGAAATTCAGAGAAATGAATGCGTTGCTATGGTTGCTAGGGAGTTCATTTAGAGTGGCCACTCTAACGATTCTATAGATTTTCCTTCTCTGAACAACTTCTTCCCACTCACACAATTTTCACTCTATTCACATAAATTATACATCAAAAAGTAGGAATTTTTGTCTGGATTCTGGAAATGTAACCATCATTGGTGTGGTATTTAGAGATTTTTCGCAAATCACCCCAGAGCACCACGAAACCTAAAAGTTCTCCATTGATTTTCTATGGAGGTGTGGTGAAAAATCACACCTGACATGCCCAACCGACACATGTTTTCACATCGTCGCTACTCCTAAACCGTTTTATGTACAGGCATGAGACTTTCACACATTCATGTCCAGACCCTTCTGGCGCTCACATAAAAGGAATTTTGTCGATAAATGTTACGGTTTTGCCGCAGGAACAATTTGTTCGGGAGTAGCGTTTTGGAAAAATGCTAAAACAGGATCAAACTTCAATCCCCCCGAATGAGGCACTTTTCTACATCGTCGCTACTCCTAAACCGTTTGATATACAGGCATGAGACTTTCACACATTCATGTCCAGACCCTTCTGGCACTCATAAAAAAAGAATTTTGTCGATAAATGTTACGGTTTTGCCGCAGGAACAATTTGTTCGGGAATAGCAAATATGCAACATCCCGAAAACGCTTTGGAGCTTCATTCTTCCACATCATCCACTTTTTTACATCGTCGCTGTGCCTACACCGATTTTTGTACAAACATAAAAATGGGCTCCATAGTCCTCAAAAGCCTGCTGATACTCACAGTGAAAGAATTATTTTGATATCTCTTATACTTTTTCAGCTACAGCGATTTGTTCGCGACCGTTTTTAGAGGATTTCTGAAATTCCTTCAAAATCCCCTTTATATCATAATTTTTTACGCCTAAATTAAAATATTTCTAGCAAAAACCGATAGTTTCTCTTGTTCTCCTATACGTTACGAAATAAACGCTGAAAAAACTACGTCTCTACCATTTACGGATCAGGAGATATAAAGTGTTGTGCAAGGCAAAGTTCTCCATTATAACCCAATGGGACTTATTGTGACCAAAGTGTCTGTACTTCAGTAGACTGGCCTGCAGCAGAGGTGTGAGTGAGTTTCCATGACGACGGAACTCTGAGGGCCAGAGGGACAGGCTCCATCGGGATAGAATGGCAACTTTTGACATCCACTGCAGTGGCTGTGATTAATGTAGGAATCTGAAATTCGCACAGTCACTTCCTCTTAACATTTTAAAATTTTCAAGTGATTATCAGCCATGTGTCACTTTTCTGTCCCATTTTGGATTTCACATGCTTTCCTATTGGGCCTTTGCTTCCAACAGGACCTGGCATGATGCCCAGACACGACCCAATTGGCCAATACAGCACCACCCACCTGTGGGAAATGGCGCTACTGACCGTTTTGGTCAAATGTTGAGTTCTGGACCCAGATGTGGTGAGGCTGAGTTGCTAAAGGAGGCCAATCTGACCCATGAACTTTGGTCACGTTTGGTGACATTAAGTATTGGCACCCCTTTTTGAGGCACTTCTCAGTACAGGATTTGGACCAAACTGACATGACTGTACAATCACCCGGTGATACTGAACACAACCTTGTTAGCGGCTAACGGTTAGCATGTTGCTAACCGGAAGTAGCTCTAGGAAGCTCGTACAAACTTCTGCTTCACAGAGTCCGTACTTCCTTTAGAGAGAAAGCTCCACAAGAAATTTGGCCTACGTCGCATAAAGCATCTCCAAGCTATGAGGTGTCAAACATCTAATGCTTTTCAATGGGGGACCAAAGCCCTTATCTTCCCAGAAATGCATGCCCATATATGTCTACAGTATAGCTCTGATGGAAAGTTCAGGCTGTGCTTGCAAGAGGTCATGGGATCGAATCCCAGTGTGCGAAACGTAGAGTTTTGGATTATAATCCCCACAGTGTGTATAACAAAACATGTGTGCTGATCCCATGAAGTATTTTTTGTACCACCAGCCATTTTGAGTTACCATGGCAACGTTATAAACAACATATTTTCTCCCTATTTGAGGCACATCCCAGTACAGGATTTGGACCAAACTGACAGAGTACAATCAGTTTGGTCCAACACAACCATGCTAGCGGCTAACGGTTAGCATGTTGCTAACCAGAAGTAGCATTAGGAAGGTCCTACCAACTTCTGCTTAGCCGGGGTTGTTCTGCCTTTACAGACAAATAGAGGGCTACAGCTGTGAGGGAGTCTCCATGACAACGCTGCTAGCCAGAGGCTTCTAGGAGGTCCGTTGACTTAACATGGCACCTTTCGACGGCCACTGCGGGTGCTGTGAAGACCGTAGGAAGCTGAAATTCGCAGTGTTACTTCCCGTTAGTATTTTTGACGATGCCACGAGGCAGGCGCCTCGCTAAATTTCTTCAGAAATTTTCTAGTTGTTCTTAATCTTGAAATTCTTCAAATTTTTTAAATTTTTCAAATTCCTTCAAATTTTTTCAAATTCTCCAAATTTCTTCAAAATTTTCAAATTCTTTAAATTTCTTCAAATATTTCAAATTCTTCAAATTTTTTAAATTCTTGAAATGTCTTCAAATATTTCAAATTCCTCAAATTTCTTCAAATTTTTCAAATTCCTTCAAATTCTTCAAATATCTTCAAATTCTTATTTTTTTCAAATTCTTCAATTCTGATTTCAATGTTTTCTGCATCTTCTGCTCAATCATTCTGCAGATTAGCATTCTCACTGCTGTTTCGCAGGAACAGCTTTTTCTAGTTTATAAAGCAGCATTCACTCCTTGTGAAATGTAGAGCTACAGGGAGAGTCGTCTGCATTGTCCATGGCTTTGCAGCAATCCCTCATACTGAGCAAGCATGAAGCGACAGTGGAAAGAAAAACTCCCCATTAACGGGAAGGAAAACCTCCAGCAGAACCGGGCTCAGTTTGAACGGTCATCTGCCTCGACCGACTGGGTGTTACAGAAGACAGAGCAGAGACACAACAAGACAGACAAAAAAGCACAGAAGCACACATTGATCCAGTAATCTGTTCTACATTAGATGGTAATAGCAGGTGATCTGTCTTCCCTGGATGATGTCACAGTTAACAGAACGCAAGACCAGGTGTACCTACTATGAAGAAAAAAGAGAGGGAGCAAAAAGTTAAAAGCTGAAATGACAACAGTCATTTCAATGTAATGCAGTGCAAAACTAGAGAGTAGGAGATCTACAGTTGTCTTTGCTTGTTCTCTACTCCTCCTCCACCATTTGCGCAGACAGACAGGGAAAACGCGTGTGGCTGAAAACATGGTGCCTTTTAGTGGGTGCATTGACACCTATGTATTTATTAAACAACCAACTATAAGTTATGAGAATGCTTTCATTTTTTATGTGATGTTATTAGACTTTGCCAGAATATGTATTTAATTAAATTCAATTCAATTTTATTTATATAGCGCCAATTCATGAAACATGTCATCTCAATGCACTTTACAAAGTCAGATTCAATCATATTATACAGATTGGGTCAGATTATACAGATTGGTAAAAAATTTCCTATATAAGGGAACCAGTTGATTGCATCAAAGTCCCGACAAGCAGCATTCACTCCTGGAGAAGCATAGAGCCACAGGGAGAGTCGTCTGCATTGTCCATGGCTTTGCAGCAATCCCTCATACTGACCAAGCATGAAGCGACAGCGGAAAGAAAAACTCCCCATTAACGGGAAGGTAAAACCTCCAGCAGAACCGGGCTCAGTATGAACGGTCATCTGCCTCGACCGACTGGGGGTTAGAGAAGACAGAGCAGAGACACAACAAGAGAGACAAAAAAGCACAGAAGCACACATTGATCCAGTAATCTGTTCTACATTAGATTGTAATAGCGGGTGATCTGTCTTCCCTGGATGATGTCACAGCTAACAGAACGCCAGACCAGATGTACCTACTATGAAGAAAAAAGAGAGAGAACAAAAAAGTTAAAAGCTGAAATTAAAACAAGCAATGCAATACTGGAGAACAGTAGAAATCAGTAGAGTGAGAAAAATAGGCCCTGATGTCCTCCAGTAGCCTAAGCCTATAGCAGCATAACTATAGAGGTAGCTCAGGGTAACATGAGCCACTATAACTGTAAGCTTTGTCAAGAAGGAAAGTTTTAAGATTAGTCTTAAAAGTAGACAGAGTGTCTGCCTCACGGACCAAAACTGGGAGTTGGTTCCACAGGAGAGGAGCCTGATAGCTAAAGGATCTGCCTCCCATTCTACTTTTAGAATAGGAGGCAGATTGTTGGTGCAATCATTGTTGCTGTAGATCCATGATAGGTATTGCCGTTAAAACGGGTCGTTCTATGTTTTCAGCTAGAATGTTGGACATGTCAACAGAAAACGTATTGATGATAGAAGAAGTTACATGAGTGACTCCTGAAGCAATTCTGTTTTGCCAGTAGCAGGAGTTGATATAGAGGTTTGCAAGACAGCTTTTGTTTTGGTGGTCTACTTGTAAGCAGACGAATTTGGATATTAGCTAAATATTTAGCTATATATGTAGCTCCAAGCTAAATCTTTAGGTCAGAGGTAAATATTTAGTTTGTAAATTAAATATTTTGTTTGAAAATTAAATGTTTGGTTTGGAAAATAAACATTTAGTGTGGAACAAAAATATTTAGTTTGCAAACTAAATATTTAGTTTGTGAACAAAATATTTAGTTTGTGAACTATATATTTAGCTCAGACCTGGGGTCCGTTCTTCGTACGTTGCTTAAAACATCCAAGATCAAATGAGACATCCGAGATGACTTCATCCGGCTAATCATGATCCGGCTAATTGGGTTCTTTGAACACACCTGTTGTTTATGATTAGTATCACTGGATTGAGTTATCTGAGAAAACTGCGCGTTCATGCATTTGTTTAAAAGGGGAAATGTATCGATAGTAGAAACAATGATCAGCAACGCTGCTATTGGCTGTTCAGCATGGCCAAAGAACGCCCACAGTTTTTCTCCCAATCAGAACACGAGCTTTTAATGGAAGGTTATGCCGAATTTGAGTCATTAATTAAAACGACAGGGAACACCTCAAAGTCTGCTAAAGCCAGGAGAGAGGGCTGGCAAAAAGCAGCAGACAAATTACATGCATAAGTGCTGTCCATGTTAGATGTTTCTATCACTTTCTACAGTATGTATTTTTGCATTTTAATAATTTCATATTTACTTTGTTATTTTATGTCAGAGCCTCCACGGGAGCCACTAGAACATGGGGAAAAAAGTGAAGTACAAGAATATTCTACAAAATGGTAGCCTTTAATTATTATACTGTATTTTAAAAAGCAACTTCTTCCTCTTTTTTAAAAGCCACTGTTAAATTATGTATTTGTCTGTTTACAACAGCCTATAAGAAGGCTGAAAAAAACGGGTTCTTTTTACTTTTGTTGCATGAGGCATGTCTCTCCCAAAAATGACACAGGGTGTCATCCGTTCGTTATATAAACGGCATCTTCAACAAAAAAATTGTATTTTGTCCGGAAAAAAACACAAATTAAGAGGAGAAATTGAACTCCACAACTTGAAAAAGAGAAAAATTGCACTAGAGATCGAGTTGCTTCAAAAGGACCTTCAGAGTAAGTTCTAATACACCATTTGACAATAGTATTGCTGACTTTACATAACTCTCTTATTGCAGGCAAAAGATGACTTGTTGGCTTTTCTTTATAAAGCATTGTTTAAATGAAAAGACAGGAACTAAGCATTATTTGTTTCGTCTTTTATCAAACATTAAAAAATGGTGTTCCACAATTCTGTCCTTTCCTCTGCCACTAGGTGGTCCAAGTGCACTGGCTGGATATCCCTATCTCCTCCATTTATACAGCTGCGATCTAATCCTGTTTAACATGAAATAAGCCTGCTCGCGAGCAGGTTTAAGTTTGCACACATGTTGCTATGACAGCAAGTCCGGAATGAGTTTCGAAGAACCAAACGATCCAAGATCATGCCAAATCGTCAACAATCAAATCCAGCTAACTGAGTTAGCGACGTACAAAGAACGGACCCCAGAACATTTAGTTTGTGAACTAAATATTTATCTTGGACTGTGTAACTGTGTAACTTTATAAACCGCACGCCATACAGACCCTCATGTGAACCAAGTTCATAAAAGGTGTGCCATAGGAAGTGCCAGAGTGACTGGAGATTTTTGTGGCTATCCTGGTCCTTCCCACTTTCCCTTACCTTTTGCTGCACACGGTTGGTCAGCCAGTGGAAGGAAATCTCCTACACTTTTGCACTTCTTACAAAACCCCCAAATTTAGCTGTTTAGAGATATTTGCCATACTGTGCAAATTAAGAGTTCCACTCATTGCTTTTATGAATATTACTTAAAACTACCAATAACAACCCACAAGATGTCTGTTGAGCAGCCAACTGTAGACAGCCTGAGAAATTTTAGCAGTTGATATTAGTGTTTATACTTGAAATATTCTATAAAGAGCGGGACTGCAAAAGGGATATTCTGTATAATGACCTACTACTAACTTTTGTCCATGTTTAATATAAGTTTAAATAAAGCTACAATGAATAAATGGTATAGTTATTATTATATGAATGCATCAAATTTAACATTCCCGATATTTTTTTTATTTTTGTCCTTGTGAAAATACATTTTTATTTTTATTTTGTGGCACTGGTGGCCTTTATTTGAAAGAAGGCTGACAAGAAAGAGTTGAGAGTGAGAGAGGTAAGACATGCGACAAAGGTCCATGGGCCAGGACTCGAATGGCCACATCGAAGATTGAGGCTTCTGTACATGGGTTGCGTGCACTACCTCTGCGCCTGTGACAATACATTTTTTAAACAGACTGCAAGCCTATTTTGACTGTTTTATTGTCTGCCTGGTAATAATTGACATTGATACCAAATGTAGTACACCTTAACACTACAATGTAGACATTATAGTTAGTTATTGCAAAAACAACAGAACAAAGACAAATTTCCACTGGGGAATATTTTTCCTTAGGTTCTAAAGGTGCTCTTGAAAAACCTCTGCAACATCTGTTATTCATTAAAACCTCCAGGGGTTTAGTGGTTTAATGATAGGAGGGTGAAGCATTGGAATGAGTATTAGCCTTCAGCTGTAGATGTACAAATCTCTTCATCATTTGCCGCAACATGCAAATTAGACCAGCAAACTTTGAAAATAACTAAAATGTGATCGATATTGAAAGGACCGGTTCTATGGTAAAAGAATTGTGTCAACTACAAAGCTTGCTTTCCTTCTAAGATGGCCACTTAAAAAAGTGAAGCACTCTTTGCACAGCACACAGAGCTTCATCATTAATCTACAAAGAAAATATTTTATCTGCAAGATGAGGGGGCCTTTTTTATTTGGATTAAGTTTTCTTTTTGTAAACTTTTTCAAATCAATCATATCTGATTAAATTAAAAACTCATGATTTTTTAAGTTGCTCTTGTATGTTTAGTAATTTGGAAAGTGGGTCTTATGCTCCGTAAGTAAGAAAGATTACAATATCACGTTTGTTATACTGTACATATGCATAATCTTTCCATTTACATTGACAATATCGAGACTTTGTCAAGGTTAAATCTAATTATCTTGCTATTCCCTTCGTACATCTAATGATTGAACTGCTGGCTTACAGGATTGCATAACTCTGTACAATCTAACAGGGCCGCAGGGATTTGTAAATTGAAGCTCCAGGATCAATTTATCACTTTCTATTGACTTGGTCCTTCTCCGCTATGCAGTCTGAACATTTGTTTTGTGTTATTTATTATCAGCACAGGCACATATACTCCCACTTATATTCAAAGAGAGTAGCCTCATGTTGTGTCTGCATAATTTACTACTCTGAGAAATGCATGGGTGTTTGTGCTGTTGAGAGGGTGACAAGTAAATTGGACCGCATGTGTCTCAGTGCGAACCTAAATTGGTGTCAGGTGTTGGATCTGGGATGCACTGCAGATGACGCCGTGTAAAAGAGCGGAGGAAGCTACAGCCTCTGATACCCCACACTTGTATGTGAGTGCCATTGTGCGATCGGGGAAACAAATAGGATGTGATTGAATAAGGGCAGAGGGAAAGTGGAAGAAAAGCCAAATGAGAACGTTGGGGGACAAAAGAGTTGACAGCTAGAGGAAAAAAATGGCAAAATTGAAATGAATTGAAAACTAAATGAAATAAAGTCTTTCCAAATATAGCTAAATGATAATTCTGATGCTTTTCTGCACTTTTTTATTTTTAGAAATAACTTAAAAAAGAAAGTGTCTAGGTGGTACTCAAGTTTTATTTATTCTCCTGAATGAACAAACTAATAATCATATTTGTAGAATTTTTTTTTTGTCTCCTGACAACAGTTTTTATATTGAAGATACCATTGAAAATACCATTGAGAATCTTGTGCATTCCAATTCACTAAAATCACCAGCACCCTTAACTTGGTGAAATTAGAAATAAATGAGGTAGGTTTTCAACCTGAGCACAACTCATTATGGTGAAATTAAACAATGTTAAATTCAGAAATGAATGACTGCTGTGCGAAAAGAGAACATTTGGAAAAATGTGCTAACTTATACCTAAACAAGAAACAATATTTCACCCAAAGTGGAATAGCTTGAATGTTGCTAAATGAAGAATGGCTCCAAAAGTATTCACACGCACAAAAAACATGTCACTAAAAACAATAAAATTGTTCAGGGGAATAATGAAGAAAATGGCTGCAGTAACCTGGTTGCATACCCTTAGACTTATGCTTTGTTGAAGGCCTTTATAGTCCCTTTCACAGCATAGTTTCACAATAAGCAGGCAAACACAAACCCCCATTATAGATCCCTTTGTTCTTTCACATGATATAAGGCAATCCGTCAAGATCATGGGTCATGTGAGCTTCCAGATCATGTAGATGAAATTGTAGAATCAAAGGAGTGAGGCTAACAACAGTGAGTGAGGCATTTCCTACAGGACATTTCCCCAAGGGTAAAATCTGTGTAGCTGGACTTCATGTGCATTGTCCAAATTCATTCAGTGCTTTAAATACAAGCTACATTGTTAGATCCCTCAGCCATTTCTTTTTTGTTCATCAGATTCTGTTGATCAAGATATTCTTTCGATCAGATGGAAACAGGAAGATAATTGGATATTTATATTCGGAGCTAACCCGTGGCCTGAACAGCTGCTGCTGCGGTCTTTGATTTGTAGTACTTGACACTTCTTCTGCAGTCCTGTATTATTTATCATAGTTCATTGTGACTATTTACTAGCTCCAAATGTGCATCTGGTCAGTTATAACTCCCTCAATCCAGTTTAAGTTTATTGATTCGGGGACATGATGAACACATGCAGGTCCTATTAAAGTGACCTCAGATAGAGTCCAAAAGTTCTAAAACAAAAAACAACCCAAACAGACAAAACAAGGGCTCAGGCGGGCGACCCAGAGGCAGGCCCCGGCGTGGCAGGATGTCTGGCGGGCGACCCGGAGGACGACCCCGGCGCAGAAGCCTCTCGACGACGGTGCAGGGCTCTTGACGGTGGGCATCAACGACGCAGATGAGCACCCCTGACGCACACCCTGCAACGGGCCTGGAGCTTGGCATCAGACAGAACCTTGAGCTTGTCGTCAGACGCACCCAGAAACTTAGAGGCCAGGAACCTCAGAAGCAGTCCCTGCAGCATTTCTGCTAACAACAGCCTACATAGCAACTCAGGAAGTTGACTGTCGAGTAGCTGGTGTGGGTGAACGAACTCCTGAAGTAACCTGGGGACCTTATAATAATCATGGGGCCCAGGGTGCTTAGCATCTCGATGGGGCCCAGGGTGCTTGGCGGCTCAACGAGGCCCTGGGTGCTTGGTGACTCAACGAGGCCCTGGAGCACAGACCAAAGGCAGATCCACCTGGACCCCCTTTGCTCGCAGGACTCCGGGGCGCGGACCAGAGGCGGATCCACCTGGAGCCCTTATTCGCAGGACTCCGGGGCGCGGACCAGAGGCGGATCCACCTGGACCCCCTCCTCGCAGGACTCCGGAGAGTGGACCGGAGGCGGATCTACCTGGACCCCCTCTTCGCAGGACTCCGGAGCGTGGACCGGAGGCGGATCCACCAGGAGGGTCACTGGGTGGAGCAGTGGGAGACTCAGCTGTGTCAGAATAAGAGCTTGATTCTGCCGTACTGGATGGCGGACAGAAATCAGCAGTAGGAGCGGTGGAGATGACCGGCAACGCCACAGAAACCGGGACCGATGGATGCTGGGTAGGCTCAGCTGGTCGCTCCACAGGAGGGGTGGTAACCAGGCTGGCAGATTGGCCTCGCCGTTTTTAACGGCGAAATGGCGGATCATGCTGAGGGACAGAATCACCATCTGGAGGCGGGACAGCATGAGTCCGTGGCGACAACCTTGCTTCCTCCTCAGGTGAAGGACACAGATGCAGATCCGGGAAAATATCCGGACGCAAATCCTGCACCAGATCCTCCTTGACCTCCAGGAAATAAATCCGGATCCGGAAAAAACTGCTGCGAGGAGCAGGTACTGGAGTCCTCAGGTGAGTAACTGACATGGCTGTGAGCGGGGTACTGGCGTCTCAAATTATGGCTCTCCCTGAACGTAAACATTGTGCCGGTTCATGGCCGGTCAGAACATACTGCTATGATGCTGTTTGTCTGCCGATGGGTCCTTTGTTGGCCAGATTATTCTGTAATGACTGAAAACCAAGGATCCAGAATTCAGCCAGACAAGATCAGATATTGTTAAGAAAACAGTTTATTGAGATTAAAACTGCTGTCGGTCGAGGGTGAATCAACGGTGTCTGAGACAGGAACTACTTCTCACAATCCGCAAACCAACAGGGAGAGTGAGTGTAGACTCCTGCAGACAGGAGATGTCGCTGGTGAAGCCCAATGTGATTCAGAGTCCAATCAGAGTAACTAGAAGGATCTCACTCCTGGAACTGACAGGTAATCAGTGGTCAAGAAACAGGCACAGGGTCAGAACCGTAATAGCAGAGTCAGGCAGGATGATCAGGGGAATAACCAGAGTCCGAAGTCCGAAAGCAGATCCAGGGTCAGAGTCAGGTGATCAGAAATCCAGAGAAAAAGCTGAATCCCGGGCAGAGTCAGGGCACAGAAACAGGTCAGAAATCCAGACAGCCAGGTCAGACGTGCTAGGCAGGCTCAGAGAATCAGGAGGCAGAAACAGGTCAGAAACTGGCAGGTAGGCAGGATACAGAATGCTTGATTAAACGCACCGGTGGATTGTAATAATCTGGCACTAATTACTGGTCTGAGAGCTGGTTATATAGTCAGAGGTGCAGGTGGATCTGGTGAAGGCTAATGAGAACGGCGCGGAGCTGCACAGGTGTGTCAAATGGTGAATCAGACCAGCACTAGTGCCAAGATCATGACAGCTTTACAAATTTTGAAAGCACACACTTCTCTATATGTTGTGAAATTTTAGGTTGAAATTAATTAAATCAATTAATTTTATTACATTATATTCACAACAAATGTCTTGGAACTTTCCAAGACATTTGAGTCAAATATAGTGATTGAACTTGATAAAGAGCGAAAATACAGTTAAAGGCAAAAAAAAACTTTGTAAGACTTTTGTTTCCTTCTTAGAAATAGATGAAATATTAATTCAAAACTTTAAAACTGGACAGATTTCTTATTTTTGTATTTTGATAGCTATTTAATCTTTTTAGGCTTTCTTAAGTTACTGTTTTTAAATTCTTCTTAGTTCTCAAAACTGATGACAAAAAACTTTCAGACCACCTTAATAAGACAATGGTTAAATCTGTCCAACCGGATTGTGTGGCGGAAGCAGCTCAGCCCGGCTGTTACTGAAGCAACAGAAAGATCCATCCTCGCTGCTTCCAAGTCCAGGCACACTTCTCTGACTAATAAAAAAAAAACTAATGACCCAAAACTACAGACCTGGTCAACTTTAATAACATTCAACAGCATTTTTTTTTTCTTTTTTAAGAGTTGATAGTGACAGGTTTTGTGCAGTGGAGTTCCATAAATAGAGAGGAAAGACAAACAGATGTGCTAGTTTTGAAGTAAACATGGAACTGTAATGATATTATAGGGGCTTAATACATTTTATTTGATATGCATTTTTAAAAGGTATTTTTTCTTAAGATCTGGGGATTTTCAACAAACATTTGGAGCATCCAACCCAGAAAGTACAGGTCTAATGACTTCTATGCTCTCACCCATGTAATTGATGATGAAACCTTCCCCCTTTCCAAAGACAAGCCCTGCAGGGTCAGAGTGAAAGGTGACGGTCAGGTCTGGCGTGCTGGAGGAGAGTTTGAAGGGACTACTGCCTCCAACATAACGCCCCAGAATCCGAGTCGTGACCTCATCACCATCAGTGAAGGTCAACATGTCGCTGTCGCTGATGTTTAGCCTGCGGATGGCAAGAGTAAGTGGAAAAAGAGACACCAAGAGTGAGAAAAACAGCATAGCTGGTTATGATGACTTGGAGAGCAGATGTTGACAGCTGAATGCACAAGGAAACAGAAACACTAAGAGCTAAAAGCAGAATGTTTCTACTGGTGAAATGTTAAACAGTCCAGAAACAAGAGTTTAGAGCTTCTGACATGTTTCGCAATCCCCAGAAGGGATTTGACGTTGTTAGAAATTTGTGAGATTTCAAACTGACAGTTTTCCTGAGCTCTCCACCTAAAAACCAAGATAAGATGTGATTTTAAAAGGGCTTAAGCTTTCCAGAACAACAGATGTGTTTGCTTTAATGGCCTACAAAAAACCTTTCTTATATGATCCTTTTCCTATCATTAGTTCAAAGTAAGGAAGGAACTTCTTGTCCTTAAGGTGCCTTGTTGTGGTCACAGTAGCTCGGACTGCTTGTGTGGATGGCGTACCTCATTATCTACTAATGCCACAGTATGTAATAATATATTAAAATCGGGCTTCAAAATGTAGTAACACATAATTGAAACCGCATTATGAAATAATTGATGCAAAATGCAATAAAATCCTTGAGCTCATTTTGTTATACGTTCTGCCACATTATGTAATAACATTATTATATTTTTCACAGATTATTACAAAATGCGGATGTAGTTCTATATTTTTTAAAACGGATAATGTAATAGTGTGGTGGATTATGTAATAAAAAATCAGAAACCAGCATTTGTGTTCATCCTAATAAATACACTTGTAATAATGATCATGTCCCTACACATTAAAATCTTTGATCTTAACTTTTCGTTATTTGCCTATATTCATATGTATTGCCCTGATCCCTGTTACTTACAGAACTTATTCCAATTTATGGGCTACACCCAGAATCTTTCTGAAAGTCCACTTTATTTAAGCGTGAATTGTAGGAGAGGTTGTGGCTCACGTCTCTGACACCACATCGAACTACTGTAATAAACATTTAGGGTAAAAGAGACATACTGGTACTCTAAAACCTGTCTTCATTAAAGAAGCACTCCCTGCTGTTCAACAGTCTTATTGACCTTGTGTAGCATACCTATGCGTCTGATTTGACTCAGATAATTAACATGTCCTTTCTGTGAGGAGTTTTTCCCCCAGTCCCTAAAAACAGCAGTTATCAAACCACTGTTGAAAAAGAACAATTTGGACAAACTACTTCTGCAGAACTACAGGCCCATCTCAAACCTCCCTTTTATCAGTAAGATTATTGAAAAAGCTGTGATACAACAATTAAACACCTTCTTAACTATGACCAGCTGCTTTCATGTTTTCCAGTCAGGTTTCCGTGCTCACCACAGTACAGAGACCACCCTTGTCAAGGTGTTTAATGACAACCATATAAATGCAGATTATGGAAGAATCACATTGCTGGTATTATTGGACTTCAGAACAGCATTTTATACTGTCAATCACTCCATTCTGTTTGAGCACCTGGAAAACTGGTCGGCCTCTCTGGTACAGCACTCGACTGGTTTAAATCCTACTTAAAGGACAGGGACTTTTTTGTGTTAGTAGGTAATTTTACATTAGAGATGTCAAAAATCACATGTGGGGTTCCCCAAGGGTCCATCCTGGGTCCCCTCCTATTCAATATCTACATGCTCCCTCTAGATCAGATCCGTTACCATAACTATGCAGATGACACACAGCTCTACATCACCATGTCAACAGGTGAGAACAAACTCATTCAAGGACTGGGTAAATACTTAGAAGAAATCAATGCATGGATGTGCCAAAACTTTCTCAAACTGATTAAAAACAAAACTGAAGTAATTCTTTTCGGCTCAATAGGGGCGCGATCAAGAGTTAGAGCATAGCTTCAGTTGCTTCAGCTAGAAACCACTGGTCAGGCCCGAAATCTGGGTGTAGTGATGGACTCAGACCTGAACCTCCAAAAGCATCCAAAGACAATTACAAGGTCGCCTTCTATCACCTGAAGAACATTTCCAGGATCTGGAAAAACTAATCCTAGCATTTATTTATAGTCAAATTGATTACTGCAACGGTGTTTTCACAGGTCTGCAAAAAAAGATAACTGCAGCTGATCCAGAACGCTGCTGCCCGTGTCCTCACTAAGACTAAGAAAGTAGAGCACGTCACCCCAGTTCTAAAGTCCTTACACTGGCTCCCTGTATCTCAGAGAATAGACTTTAAAATACTTCTGTTAGTGTATAAATCCCTGAAAGGTTTAGCACCTAAATACATCACAGACTTGTTATCAGTGCCTCAACCCTCCATAACACTCAGGTCTTCTGGCTCCAGCCCACTCTGCATACCCAGAACCAGAACCAAACATGGAGAGCAGCATTTAGTTCCTATGCTCCCCTTATCTGGAACAAACTTCCAGAAATCTTTAGAAGTCCTGAAAGCCTGAGTTCTTTTAAATCAAGATTAAAAACACATTTGTTTAGACCTGCCTTTGACTGTTCTACTTAAACTTTTAACTGAAACATGATTAAACATCATTTAAGTTTGTAGTACAAATGTTTTTAATTTTTGCTTTTAGTTTCCATTTTCCCATGTTTTATTTTGTTTAAATGTTTCTACATTTTATTCCAACTTGCATTTACTCTTTTTATTTTCCTTTGTTTTAATCATGTAAAGCACTTTGCGTTGTTTTTCTACTAAAATGTGCTATACAAATAAATTTACCTTGCCTTGCCTATGTCCTTAACAATTTCATGTCTTTACCCTCGAAGTGGATACATTTGCACTACTCTGAGTAAGACGATTTTAATATAGTTTAATGCGTTTTTAATACAATACATTACAGTAGAATATCATGGATTAATTGTTGAAAATGCTAACTTGAAAGCCATGAAACAATTTTGCTAATGTTATGATTAGCAAAAGACTACACTTGAATCGAACTGTAACACATTTTTCCCTCCTCATACCACATACATCTTTCTTTCCTCTGTATTATATTGTTATTGACAGGAAAACTCAGGCTGAAGCAAACTCTCTGTCTATCAATACCCACTGGTGAAAGAGTAACATGTTTAAAGGTGTGATGTTTAGTGTAAAAAAAACAACTATTGATCCAGAGTTGGACTACATCTGTCAGCTCTCACAGTGACACTTAATAAATTTTAAAATGAAGCTGAAAACACTCTTAGAGAAAGGATACTGTTAATAATATGATTTCCAAAATAAAGAGCTACTTCTGCATTTTGTAATAATCTGCGCAAAAAATGTAATAATGTTATTAGATAATGTGGCAGAACATATTACCAAATGTGTTCAAGGATTATATTACATTTTGCATCGATTATTACATAATACGGTATCAATGATGTTTTATTACTTTTTGAAGCCCGGTTTTATTACATTATTACATATTGTGGCTTTATTACATAATGCAGTGTTACAAACATTTGTCAAAAATGAAGGGGTTCTAGCACTGAAAATAAAAGTTGTAGTTTTCTCAAAATAAACACTGTAATGGAAAGTCAAGTCAATGCAACTACCATTTCTAACTAATGTACAGTAACTTCAAGCATTATAGAGAGAACAGAACTAATGGACTGTAACTAATGTTAAAAGAATTTTACCATCCCAGACATTCATCCTCACTTTCATTTGAAGCAGAGCACAGACACACCGTTCGGCATGTCTGTTACTTTTATGCATGCAATGGGTTAATAAGATACAATTATGGGGCGCTAGGACTGTTTTATATTTTATCTCAGAACATAAATGCTGTAAAACTTTCCCACTTTACCAGATTAAATCCCTAAATGATGACTTTGATGAGAGCCGCCTGTGGAGGAGTGAGCTTCATCTCTATCATTTATTATTTACATCAAGGCTAGAAGGTTTTATTGATGCATTTGAGGATTAACACTGTAAAATATCATGATGAGTAATTTTAGTTTAATTGTTGCGATTGCAAACACAAACATCAGTTCCTCCTGTTATAAAACTTAAAGGGTAATATTAAAGCTATAGTTAGCAATCCTGTTCAGAAACACTTTTTAATATATTGGGTGAAATAGTCCTTCCATCCTGAAAGTAGTCAATACATTATGTATTTAGACAAAGGAGGTTCAAAATTTGATCTCTGTGAGAGCTGTAGGCCTGCAAAAACTCAGACCAATCCCTGCCATTGGTCAGCAAAAAAATTGGTCAGTAAAAAATACTGGAATGGCAGCAAAAATTGTCAGCTCTACCTTTAACTGTAGAGGAATTAAAACCAAGAGGTAGCTAAAACATAAGATGCTCAGCAGCCCCACATCACAAAACTTAAGGTTTAAGGTCCATCCAAAAAGTACTACTTGCTTATTTCTGCTCTGAAACTGTGATTTAGCCCTTGTTCCAGTGGTGGAAAAAGGAGGGAGAAAATACTGCAAAAAACAACAAAAACAACACAGTTTCACTGAAAGCATTCCTACAGTTTGAATGAAATCTCCTAACATAAAGGATTTCACAATTGCTTGAGTCTAGACTCCATTTGATCATCTGCTATTTAAAATCTGTAACATAAAACCTAAAATTGAACCCAAGTTAATTCCCCACGGTTCTTTCAATCCCAGTTTGAGGTTTTCAAAACATTTATTCTATTTGTGAAAACACAAAAAAGGGAATATTTTTTGTATATATATATATATATATATATATATATATATATATATATATATATATGTCTTTTTGTTTGTACTGGTAATAAGGCCACGTTAGAAGACAGGCAGAAATTATAGGAATATTTCAATGGGTCAAACCTGAGCAAGCATATCCAACAGGAAACCTATGAGGCGGTAACAGAGAGACAACTCAAGAACTAAAATCCAGGAGTCACAAACAGGATGTCATGCATGAAGCAGGCCAGGTCACACAGACAGTAACCAGGTAGTACTTCAAGAGACACTTTGACAAGAAATATTGTGTCATTACACTGCTACTGACAATTTTCTAAACTAATATGCTGACATATTAGCCTAGTGGGGATATTTGACCTTCTGTGAAACAAGACAATGAAACGTATGAGTGTTGTCCTTACAGCTGAACATCAAGCAGCACTCGTTTGTCTTCGCCAACGTGTATCCTCCAGCTGCAGTCCTCTCCTTCTCCATACCACTCAGGCCAGTTTGGGGACAGGATCACTCCTCCTGGACCGGTCAGGTCCCCGCCACACTGGGCTACAGTGGGATGGATAAAATGGTAAATGGCTTGTACTTGTATAGCACTTTTTGAAGTCTGATGACGCCAAAGCACTTCATACTACAGTAAGTCATTCACACCCTGACGGTGGTGAATTATGTTCGGACCCACAGCTGTAGATCCACAGAAGCATACATTGGCACCACCAGGCCCTCTGACCACAGCCAGCGGGCAATGTGGGTAAAGTGTCTTACTCAAGGACACAGCGACTGAGACGGTCAGAGAGGGGCATCAAACCGGCAACCCGCCAGTTACAAGACAACCTCCCTGACTCTTGTGCCACTGTCGCCCTCACAAGATAACAACTCAGTGATTAAGCTAAAACAGGAAGTTGCTGAAATAATACAGACAGGAGTGGTATACCTGTTTATGAAACAGCATGTATTACAACAAGGCAGAACTTTCTGTTGAGTTGATGAGAGCAATTAGTGCCACTATAAATAGACTCAGAGTTGTGTCATCTTGGAGAAATAGAAGTTCGGACTTCAGAATTAAGCTAACAGCAGTCAGGCGGAAATGAATTTCTGCTTTGGCAAAAAGTACCAGCATTAACAAATATTCTAGCAGTTCAGATAAAAACACTTTTATAAACCTTTACTGTTTCCACTTCTGCATCAGAAAAATGCACATTCAACTTTTTTTTATCTTAGTTGCACTGTAGTTTGTTAAAAGTAATGTTTGCATGGGGTGAAACGTGTTGTAAAATGGAAAGTGTTGAGCATAAGCCTGTATTGTGACCCATAATTAATCATTGTTAAAAACAAAAAACAAAAGTCTAGTGATTCCATCAAACATTAACTCCTCTATGCCAGAGACTGCACTTCAGTCTCACTTCAAATTCACGTCCACCAACAAAGCCCTTTCTGTTTGCATCTTCCATGCAGTTTCTTAGCTGTTTCTAGAACTGAAATCTGGACAAAGATATCAAGTGTTTGTTCCTTGAATGTGCCAAAGACATGCTCAGTCCTGATATAAGGGCCACAGTGTTGAGTCTCTGTCTTTAGTTCCTTTTTGTCATTTTCTGAAGCCTCTTGTGTTCCTCCTTCCTGCTCTTACCTGGGATCATTGTGTCTGTCACTACTGCCTTTCCCTGTGGTCTGTCCACCATTATATGGCCCAGGTGATTACCCATCACATGCTTCTTAGTCTGGGACTTGAGCTTCCAGAAGATATTAGCCTTATCATCCTCAGCCACAGTTATTGGTGTTCCCCACTTTGGTTGTAGGACTTCCAACACTGTCATACGGAAACTGATATGCTAGGCAGTCTCTTGCCTGACTGTAGAAGCAACATTTGATGTGGAATTCCACACTACTCCAGACAATTTGAATTGAGAAAGCTTTCTGGATGGGAAGCGAAACGTCTTCAAACTTTGGAAAAAAGACCAGTTGTTTTGTTTTTTTGGAATGACCATGACCTGGATGACTGAGAATCTTCACCAGCATTTGATGGAGTGGGCCAAGGTACAGCTGTACCTATCAACACCCTTCCATAAACACCCAGGCTTTACTTCTATTCACTGTCAGATTGTGCGATTCAGTGAGACAGAAAGTCCAGCCTCTAGGTTTCTTATTTTAAAGTCTTAGAAGCTTTGCTAATATAGTGTTATCTGTGTTCAAATCCAGGTTGTCAGCACTAGAGCTTTAACCTGCTGCAGGCCATCCTCATCTTTCATCAGCTCCAACACCAATCATTGTTGGCGGTGTTCCTGCCATCCATTAAAACCTAAAACCAACCTTTTATTCAGAATCTGCTTTTGAATTGCTGTAATCCAAGCAGTTGACAAGTGCCCACATTTCTCACCCCTCCGAAATATGGCGTTCCATGGACATTTTGCCTGCCAGCATCTTACACCCAGCTGTTATGTGTTGGACTGTCTTGCCTTGCAAGGAAGCACGTGACGGACTTACTGGAGCAGTATTTATTAGTGTTGCGCCAATGCCATTTTTTGGCACCGATACCGATACCTGATACCTGGCTGTATAGTATTGGCCGATACCGATACCATACCGATACCCTCTGTTTGAAATTGATGTGTGTGTGTATATATGAAGAACTGCATACTACTTAGGGTAGTAGAACTTTTTATTGCCTACCTGGAATGGGTGACAATAGTTGAATAAACTTTTGGCTCTCAAATGCCAAAATAGTGCAACATTCGTGAAATTATAACATGTATAATAGTAGTGCAACAGTAAGATTACATTATCCATCCATCCATTTTCCGAACCGCTTAATCCCTCATGGGGTCACGGGGGTTGCTGGTGCCTATCTCCAGCGTTCACTGGGAGAGAGGCAGGGTACACCCTGAACAGGTCGCCAGTCTGTCGTAGGGCAACACAGAGACAAACAGGACAAACAACCATTCACGCACACACTCACACCTAAGGACAATTTAGAGATGGCAATTAACCTAACAGTCATGTTTTTGGGCTGTGGGAGGAAGCGGGAGTACCCGGAGAGAACCCACGCATGCACAAGGAGAACATGCAAACTCCATGCAGAAAGACCGAGGGTTGGATTTCAACCCAGAACCTTCTTGCTGCAAGGAACCAGCGCTACCCACTGCGACACTGTGCAGCCCAAAAAACTTTTATTACATTGATCAATTAAATCACATTAATAATTGAATAATCTCTCTAAACCCTGAGTTTTGGCTCTCAAATGCCAAAATAGTGCAACTTTCATGAACCTATATAACATGTATAATACTAGTCGGGAGAGAGAAGGCTGCCTTCAAGTGACATAGAAACATCAAAATGGTATCGGTGCCCTATTTGTTGGTACTCGCCGATGCCGATACCGCCATTTTAGTGCTGGATCGGGCCCCCGTCCGATACTGTTATCGGTATCGGTGCAACACTAGTATTTATGACTCATGAACTCTCTGAAGGTCTTGATGTGGTGTCAATCAGGACAAACACAAGCAATGTTTCAATAACAAAGAAAATACCCAAACTGCTCATTTTTTTTTACCAACTCAGCCACTCATCAGGTGGAAGCACTTTAAAGAATCAACGAGTACCATATTAACTTAACTTTAGACTAATCTAGGATAAAAACACGAAAACCTTCATCATGAAGGTTGCATGTTATCTCTTGCATCCTGTTTATCCTGTCCTACTTTTACCTTTGCAGATAGGCTCAGTGTCGTTCCAGTACGGGTCTCTGGCACTTATGCACTCAATTACTGGAGGGCCTTGTTCTAAAGAATGACCCGGGTCACAAGTGAATTGAACGACTGCTCCGACACCATACAAGGGGTCCGATGTTGTGAAGTTGCCATTCTGGAGGTATGGCTCATAGCAGTGGCCGCGCTCAAAAGCTGAAACAGCGAAAAGAAAGAAGGATGTGAGGAACATTGCTTCATGTTATTGTCTTTCACTTCAGTCTGTTTTTCTGAAAAATCTCTCTTATGCTAAGTTGTCGGCAGGATAGGTCTTAGTCATTTCATCTCCATTGATTGGATAGAAATAATAAAAGAAACTTTGTCACGCTTTGGCAACATCAAACTGCCACAAAACAAACATTATCTCCTTTTGTGCTCCTTTCTGACAGTCCATCAGAAATCAGCTTAGCAGTACGTAACATCAAAACAACTCCAGCAGTGGTCCCATTTGTGCATGTAATGATTTTTTTTGTCTTGTATCTTTAATCCATACTCCTTTACCTTCATAGCGGATGTTAAACCCTATCTCATGGTTGGGCTGATCCGTGATGAACTGGACCCTTACAGCTGGGCCTTCACTGATTACCCCCTCAAAGGGTATCTGTCCGCCTCGCCCTGAATCGAACAGCACCACAGAGCCGGCATCCAGGCCACTCCACAACACGAGCCTGCAGGGATACAAACAGAATAGTTCAGTAGAAAATTTTGAACTAATCCATTAAAAGAATTAGCATTTCAAAGTAGGAGGCTGTTAGGCTTCTGCTAAGCAGACCTAACAGTGTGCCACAGTAAAGGCAATAGAAAACAGATATTGTTTAAAAATGTATATTTTGCTACGTAGGGGAGTAAAGGGTGTTTAAATTGAGCCTGATCAGCCGGATACATCATGGAGTCCTGGGGAGTTTGGAAGATGATGGGTCTGTCTCTTTTGTCCATTGAGGACATGGAAGATGCGGACATAATTGGATTTATGATAACAGGATTTCTGCTTACTGGAGCTGGCGGTTACCTGGTATATCGATAAATTCGAAAGATCTCAGCTGCAGTTTTGGCTTTAATAGGGCTGCCGGGAGTGTGTGAGGGGGTAAATCGAGCTATGATCATCCAGACTCAGATGCTTTGTGAACAAAACCACAAGCTGGATGCAATACTTGCACAGCATTGCATGCCGGCTGTGGTTTGAACTATATGGTGGAATGGAAAGACCTCAGGGAATTACTAGCTTGATTTATGACAGAAGGTCCAACAAATTCATCTGTTTGGGACTTGCAATGAAGTCCATTAGACTAGAAAATATTAACTTGAGACCTGACTTGGACCTGGGTAAATGACATGGGCGCATTGCTTGTCTCTACCTGTCAGTTGGTCCCAGGGCCAGTCTCTCCAGGTGCAGATGCAGTCTTTGGTCCTTTGGTGCCTCCAGGGACCAGGAGCAAGAACGGTCCAAAGTGGCATTTTGCCCATGGTGGGAAGATGGGGACAGCACCCGCCCTACTGTTGCATTCTTTACTGTGCCTCCACAAAGAGCTGCAGGGAGGAGGCTATGCTTTACCCACAATAGAATCTGAAATCACTTTAGCAACATTTCGAATGGCAGAGTACCCAGAGACATGTTATTGTTGTGAACCAGCATCTAAATCCTTACTCACCCCTACAGATTGGCTCCTTGCCGCTCCAAACTGGCAGCGAGGCATTGATGCAGGTGAGCTGGGATTCCCCCCGCAGGTGATAACCCATGTGGCAGTGAAAGCGCGCCACGCCTCCAGGGAGCAGATCCAGCACTGACACTTCCCCAAAGTGAGGTCTCTTTGGCAGAGAACAACTCAGCCTGAAGACTACAACGAAAGAGATGCATTAAATGTTGACATTTGAACACATCTTGTTATCTTTTACTATTAGGACAGGCAAAGAAGGGAACACTTTGTTGAAGACTGTAAAAGTGCTGAAACCCTTAGCTCCGTTAAATCAAGGTTAAAGGCCTATTTGTTTAGAGTTGCCTTATTAATGTTGAAGTCTGTAGTCCAACTTGCCTTCTATTTTGACCTGCTGCAACTATTCCACTGCAATGTATTTTCCTCTGTAATGTTTTCTTTTCTTATGTTCTGTTCATGTACAGCACTGTCTTGTTACTGAAATGTGCTTGGGTCAGGGCCCATATTCATAAAGATTCTCAGATAGCCCCTATCAGCCTAAACATTCCTGTCACAGCTCTGGGAGGAGAATAGAGGATTGTTCGAATGTATTTGGTCCTGGGATCACGGTGCAAAGAGGCAGACTTTGAAGCTTTGCATCACTGCAAATTAATGTGTCTTTTTCTCTGCCTTTACGCACCAGCCAGGTAGGTGAGAAGCGCTCTGTGCAGCAATAAAAAGCCAGAGAAGAGATGACATCAGAAAAGCAAACTTCCAGATGACCATTTAGGCTATATATACTGATGTCATACAATAAATACTGTATATTGGCACCTCTTTTGCATCTCCCCTCTCTGCAAGCAACGTGTATATTATTGCACTTTATCTTGAGTGCGTATTTAACTTTATTCTAGAGTGTGTATTTACATACTGTAAATATTTTTTCTGAAACTTTTTATAATTCTTTTAAAATATTTATTATTGTGAGCATTTTCTGTAAATAATATTGAAATTCCTCTGTACTATATTGCTGTACATTTTTCCACTTTTATTCATGATCCAATATTTTCCCTATTATTTTTATTCTTGATGAAATTGCAGTTCAAAAGCCGGAACTTTCAACCATCTGGCTGCTGAAGCTAATAAATTTCCCCCTATAGGGATGATAAGTTTATCTTATCTACATATTAATAATTGTATGATTTTTAAAGAGGTTTATGAGCTCATGTCCTCCACTGTTTGGTGGTGGATCAGCCAATCAGCTCTCTCTGTTTCCACCATCTTCCCTGCTTAAGACACTCTTAAGTTATATTCACACCAAATGCAAACAAGGTATTTTTTTTTTTGCGTTGATTGCATAATGTTGGTCATTTGACATTTCACCTCTTTCTTGCAAACTATTTGGACTGACAATGCAGCGAATCTTCGTCCAGCTTGCTTCACCTTATCATCAAATAGGAGGAGCTTCTTTCTGCTTGCCGGTTCCCATTCTCTGTTCAACTTAAAGTGGCAGAAATGGGTTTTACTGAGTGAGTCAAGGTACTGTATTTAATGTTGGAAAGCTGAGCAACGGCGTCGGTGCCCCTGGGTCCACCAGATCCTACAGGACGCACACATCAATGAGTGCCACCACATGTAGCTGTGTCTGGATGACGGTCGTTTACAGCAGTACTTCTGCTTTCCAGGACCCAGTATGTGGACCTGGCCCTGTGTCAGGGGACAGACCTAGTTGTCTTCGGTCAGTAAATCCATCTTTGCTCGATAGAAATATAGCCTAATTGTCACGATCCAGCCGAGCAGCGCCTGTTAGGCCGCTGTCGGCTCTCTCTCTCCCTCTCCACAGGTGATTGGCAGGGAGGCGTGGGCTTGCAGGTGATCCGCATCACACGGCGATGGTGGGGAGCATATAAGCAGAAGGCTGCCAGCACAACACTGCCAGAGTGTTAACCTTAAATGGTATGACTCAGTCGGCCTTCGTTTATACAACTCCTTCGATCCTTTGTCTAACTGCTTTCTCCTGTGCGCCAGGTTGCCTCGCTCCAGATCCGCTCCGCAGCGCTCCCTCGTCTCCAAGTGGTTTTGCTCTGGAATCCCGTGTCGCAGCACTCCCTCGTCCCCAAGTAAGACCCAAGACACGTCCCATCGAAAGTTCCCTCAGTTCTCCAGCTGGCAGCCGGCCGGTCCCGCTTCCCAAGCCTCACCATCAGATCCCGCTCACTCTCCACCGCCCGGCCTCCCTGCCTCACAGCCACCTACTCCGTCGCAGTCTGTCTGCCCTCGCTGGGTCCACTTGCCTCCTTCCCCCCTGGCAGATTCACTACGTTTCCCGCGGTAAGCTCCTCGTCTCGCAGATATCTAACATCCGTGTTCTGATTGTTCAGATTGTTCAACTCGAACGAATTTTTGCTTCACCCTATTCACAGCTTCTCTTCGTTCTTTTCGCCCAATTTGCGGCATTTGCATCGTGAACCATTAATTTGTATTGTAGACAGTTAATTCGCTCCTGAATGTGCCTTTACATAGAGAGTACATGTAAATCCATCGCTCCTTTTGCCCTGTTCGCGTTCGGTGTGAACGCACCTTTACGCTCACTAAATGTCCTCCTCACTACTCCTATTGTTTTTTCACTTTAGGAGCTCTCTTAAGAACTATGATGTGTAAGATGAATAACTTTTATATTACCAAAGTTTTTCAGATTCTTTGTTAATATGGGCCCAGGTCTTTTAGTACCAGAAACATATCAGAAATGAAAAATGTACAGCCTTGTATCCATCTAACTTTAACTATATTTTCAAGCTACCTTTTGTCTGAATTGCAAGTATTAAAAGTTTCAGTCTGGTTCTAGAACATACCACAGCAATAAAAAGGTATATTTACTCTTTGCTCTTTGCTCTGATTTAGGATGTTTTTAGACTGAAGCAGTGCTTTGGACACTGTAGATTTAATTATCCCCTTGCAGCAGCAAGAATGGAGTGTAGCTAGTACCAGAACTGTTCTATAGCAGTTTAAATCATATCTATACAGTTTTTATATCAACCTAAATAAATGTGCATCAGATACAGCATCCCCTCCATGTTCTACAATGAGGCACTGTTTTTTTTTTTATAATAATCATCCCTATCCTCCTCTGCATTTAATTCATCCATCAGGGAGCAGTGGGCTGCCCCTGTGCAGTGCCTGGGGAGCAGTGTGGGGCTAAGGGTCTTGCTCAGGGACCCTGAGTGGCGGTCTGTTGGAGTGGAATCAGGAAGCAAGGATCTGTTCATTGGACCACAAGCAAGTGCCCTGCTCTCTAACCTCTTGGCCACCACTCCCCTTAGAGACCATTCTAGGTCCTGTCTGATTCTTAATTTTACCGTAGGTTTCTTTTGGGTTTATTGTTAGAAATCCATTAATCCCATCAATCCAAACATGAATAAAATAATATGGAATATACGTAAATAACTGACCGGCTCTGTATTTGGGCCACAGCTGAACCCTGACGATGCTATTTGATTACATATAGCTTCTTATGCTGCCTCCTCTCCTCAAAATGGTGATTCATTGTACAACTTCTCTTCATGCTTTAAATACTTTTAGCAACAGTCATCAACAGCAGCATCACTTCCACAAAGAGTTCCCAAGCACCTTTAGGTACACTATGAATAGAATAACCTTAACAAGCTTTGCAGGCTTGATGGGATAATATTCCTCACCTGTTAATGTTGGCATTGTTGTTTTTTTCCGTATCATTTAATCATGCACAAATCTGTTGCTGCATGGAGGTTTTGATGTGAGTCAGCGCCATCATACAAGTGATGTAAAAGGATTAGATGGCTGTGATTAATGTCACAGGTGGATCTAGCACGCTGATGTCCTCTCCACTCTGCTCCTCATCACATGTGCAACCACCTCCTCAGACACACACAAACCCAACAACACCGGTACTCTCACCACACATATTCTCAGCCTCCTAATGAGATAAGAGACAATTAATCGGAGCTCTAATCAGCTAATTCACATGACAGATTCAATCACCGTGCTGAGTGACTCTATGAGAAGGTATTTGATTATGCAATTAACACATACAGTTTAGAGAGCACAAACAGCCTCTTGGCTCCTTATGAAAGGGCTGTTGGATAATTCTATAGCCAGTTTATATGAACACATGATTATGGTTCCTGTGGTTGTGTACCAATGTGGTGTGGTGACTCACTCTGATAGTGCAGCTGAAAGAGGCCCATGCTTCCCTCCAGCGCAGAGCGGTAGTAGACGGACAGAGAGTTGGTGGGACTGCGGATCACCTGACCTTCCACCAGCAGTGTGTGGTTGGCCAGAACCAGCATGGCACCGTGTTCATCTACACCTCTGATGGACAGCTGCTCGCTGTCTGACAGATTCACATTCTTCACCTGAACACACAGTGAGTTAATGGGAGGCAGTGAAAGGCCACAGCAATAAGAGATGACTGGAGCTGCCGTTACACCTCCATTTGATGAAAAGGCTTCAGTGGCACTTTCTGCAACCTGAATAAACAACTGTCTCATGTTTGTTGCCAATGTTGTGTTCCCATCCTGAATAGTGAGTGTATACTGAGATCAATGATGTGACATTTAGTGTTTTGTTGTGTTGTGACTTGGCACATCACTCTTCATGTAGTATGAGATTAAGTATTGTTATTATCATGTTATTGCTGTGACATTTCATTCGCAGTTGTGTTGTTACTGTAGCAGAGATGATTATATGCCGCTTGTGAGTTGTCACTCAAAAACAAGGCCTTTACGTCTTCTAATGGTATTGCTGGGCATTAATGATTAAAGTCTCTACTTAAGCTACCATAAGGCTTTTATTTGCACAGCAAATACAGTACAGTGTGCTGTTGGTTTAGGCTACAAAACCAACAGCACACTGACTTGTAGTGGTGTAACGTTATATCAAGCTCAAGAGGAGAAACAACAAACAATATTATACCACAGGAATGAGGCCAGATTTAAAAAAAAAAAAAAAATAAGATTCCCAATTTATGTCTTTGCATAAATAAAGGTTTGTTGATTGAAAACTGTGTATTGAACACTTGGGCAGAATAATTGAGTCCGGGTCCGACCATCCATACAATCCAGCTTTTGAGTTTGTCTTGTTTTAAAACCCTTGTATGTAGGTGTTTGTGTCTGTGGACCTTGTTTTCTTTTTTTATTAAAGGTAAACTGTCATGTTCTGGTCTGTCTGTGTATCTGCCTCTGTACCCAGTAATTATGATTCATCTTCATCTTCTTCATGTGTTTTATTGGTGGTTGTCCAACAACAATTTGGTGCATTACTGCCACTAACCAGTAAGGAGTGTGGACCAGGATTAACAAATTCAAAAAGAAAAAATAAATACAGTAATTGTGATCACCAGCTGCACTTGTTGTCCTCTGCCACTGCTTAATCAGTCTGATTCAGCTCACCTGGCCTTTATATACTAGGGTTCCACAGTCAGCTAGCGCCAAACTATTGTAAGCCTTTCTGTGAGTGGATGTCCAGCATTCCTTGCCTGCTTAAAGATGTTCTGACCACGACCAAGCTCCTGGATTCCTTGTCTTGTCTGGCCACTGTTGGACACCAGCATTCTACTTTCTGGACAGGGACATGGACTTGACCTCGAACATGAACCTTGGGATCTGTCAGCAACCACACCACAGTTCGCCTTCCCAATGTCGGCCCAGAGAGTTTACCTGAGATCCAGCCGCTTTTGCCTGCACCGAGGTTCTGTTCATTAGCTTAAATAAACCTTTTTGAATAATGCGACGCTGTGTCTGGCTGAATATCGGGTTCTCTATCTCTTCTGGTAGAACAACAACTTATAGGAGTAGCTATTTTTCAAACTCAAACTCATTGGCTCATTTTCTCTGAAGAACATTAAATTGGAAGAAATCTTTAATGACCAGCCACTTTACACTCCCCAAACGAATTTATATTACACCCAGAATTTTACACCTAGGCCTGCTATTTGTGTGTCTGTGGGAAGGTCTGAGGTTTTCTGCACCATCCATTTCTGGACAAAGTGGAAACATTGATGCAAAACTGAATCACTGCCATCTGTTTGCTTTCACATTCCTGCTCTTTTTACTCTCTGTCTCATGGGAGCCAAAAGACAAAAGGTTGCCAGAAATTGTGTGTGTGTGTGTGTGTGGGGGGGGGGGGGGGGGGGGGGATTTTATGATTTTGTTGCAAAAAGATTTTCTACACAAATGGCCCTGCGGGTGATTTTTGAAGAGAGAGAGTATTCTGATATAATATAGGAGGATATCTCTGAATGTAAGGTCCACATTTTTTAAATAGAAGAGTCAGACAGTTAAAAGGTATACATATATCATATATGCTGTTTTCGTTGATGCAGTAGTAGTGAGGTGAACATATATTTTGGATTCTAATCTAAAAGTGTGTGAGCTTGTGTTGAAGTTCAAACAATAACATGCAATGGGTCTACCAGATCCATTAAAACTGGCTGAATAACCAATATATGAACACCACAAAGGGTTAATGTGGCCTTAAGGCCTTATAAATGTTTGAAAATGCTCCCTTTTTGAAGTACAGCTGAAACTAAAGATTTATTTACTAAGAATTCAAATTTGTACTTTGATGTGTATGGGACAGAGCAAACATCTAAACGGTGTGTTTCTATGAGTCAGCCAAAACCATTTGCTGGTACAAAGTGTTTTGGCAGTGTACAACACTCTGCTTGGCTGATTGAGACACTACAAGTTACCACAAGGAGGCAGAAGTCAGCCTTGAAACCAGAGGCATTCACATAATGGCAAAAGCATCAACACTGCAGCATCCCTAAATAAAACTATCCTGATAAACAGACTCTCTGCAGGCTGTGAACATGTCACAGCCTGACTGCATTCTGCTGGTGTGGGATTTCCCAGGGGCTGATACCCACCTGCAGTTCAACTCCGTAGCCAGTGTACACGGTCACAGTGTAGGTGCAGTGCAGGAAGAGGCCATCAGGCAGAGGTGGGTTGTCAGAGGAGTCTATGTATCCCTCTGGGTCTGAGAAATTGACCATGCAGCTGGATGCGGCTGAGGAAAAAGCAGAGAGCTCAGATTATTTTTCCCCATTGAATTAGTTTATAATCCCTTTTAATGGCATTTTAACAAGAACCTTTCTAGAAATCCCTGCTGTGTGTAATTAAAGACATAAATTAGATGGATTTTAACCACTCCACTGGACAATGCCAAGGACTCATGGGTGTTAAAACTGGCTCAGAGTAAATAGCCACACTTTCCAGTCCTCCAATGCTTTAGGAAGCTCTTTGCAAGACCAATTAGTACTTTGTTGTTGAAAAGATTTTTAATCTTTATTGAAAAAAAATCTAAATTTGTATTTATTTTAAGTGTCACATAGGTTTGATGTCCATAAAAACACTATTTTCTAAAAAGTTGTATTTTAATTTTGTACTGATACCTAGCAAAATTATTCATAGACCTTAAATATTTTTACATTTTATCATGTTACAGCCTCAAACAAATTTATTTTAAGATCTTGACCAAAACAAAATGGCATATAAATGGTATATAAGTATGAAGTGAAAGGAAAAGGAGTTGTCAAAAATATTTAGCAAATTCTTAACAAAACTAGAAAATGTGGCCAGCTTTTACTGCAATTTCATCAGCAAGGTTCTTGGGGTTTGCCTCTACCAGCTTTGTGCATAAAAAGTTATTTTATTTTATTTTTTCAGTTTTGTTTCCGAAATACCTCAAGCTCATTCAGATTGCACCGAGAGCTTCTGTAAACATCGGTATGCAAGTTTGGCCAAACAGGTTTGGGTCTAACTGTAAGACCCAAACCTGTAGTTTAGATCCATGAATTAGCATGGATCTAAACTATTTCCTTGTAGCTCTTGCTTTATATTTAGGGTCATTGCTCTGCTCAAACGGTTAACCTCTGACCATTTCTTTTGGCAAATGGACTACATTTCTGTCGCACTTTTCTGTGCAGACCACTCAAAGCTATTTACACCTTAGCCAGATTCACCCAATAACAACCAATGTGCTTCTTTTTATCACCTGGCTGTATTTACCTATCCAGTTTTGTTCTTTATTGATAATACCGTGATATGTACAAAATATCTAATCTATACATTTTGGAGGACACTTTAACCCCTTAAGCCAGCAAGTCCCCTTTCAAGAAAGCTTGAGCTCTTTAGCAACAATAACGTGCTTGTAGCTGACTAAGTTAGACCTACGCACACTTATCATATGTCCAGATCTTCAGCTGAGACTCCTCTATAAAAGTATCTACAAAATATATAATAGCATCCCACATTTTCAATTTCAAGAATAAGTTCCAAATTTCAAGAATATCCAAAACTGTGGCAAAATGGCACGAATACAATAGGGGTCCACCTGGAGTTTTTTTCAATCTGAACATATACAACTTCTCAATTGTTTGTTGTGTGGACGCCAAACTTGCGACAGATGTATCATCCTTCCATCCTGACAGTAGTAAATACATTATGCTTTCACAAAAAGTAGGTTAAAAAATTGTTTTCTGTGGGAGCTGCAGGCCTGTAAAATCTCAGAGTTCCTGCTTTCATTCCCCTCTGTCCCTTAAGTTCGGGGGGTATCGCAAAGGCCAATCATTCTGACGCACTCACGTAACGCCAGTATTTGTACTCGTTCCTTCATAGTTTCTGCTTGTTGGTTGCGCATGTGCACTTCTAGTGTTTCTGCAGAGCTCTCAACTCTCACGCATTGACCATGTGACACCCACATTTCACTGACTTCACACGCTCACGCGCAACACATGGCATTTCTCACGCGTTAAAATAACAAAGCCCATCTGGGCTGCGGATGATCTGTTCACAGCTCTGTCCATCCAGAGCTCAATCTAAACCCCGCCTTCTGCGGAGCTGCTTCAGCTTCTTTCACAGCTTGTGGCCATCAGTAATTATTCCTGCTGCAGTTTGTGTTAACTGAGCAGCAGGAAGAGTGATCAGAGTTATAAATAATTTTGGTCTTAACCAGTGGTGAAAGTAAGCCGGTACCGTCCGGTCCTGCATACTCAGGAGGCAAGGGGGTAGAGCAGCTGCCAGATAATGTCTTCATTCAGAACCAGTTATGGCTGCACACTGGATCAGAAAGGAGTTCTGCTAACCAGATACAGTCTAAAATACCACTTAGTCTGTTTATAAGTTTCGTTCTTATTAATTCAGCATTTTTTTAACTACATGCACTGTGTTTCTGTGCCTCAGCACTCTTACTGATCCTCTCCCCTCCATTCCCTCGGAGCCAGCATGCTGCACAGTGGCCGTGCTGCCTTGCCCTTGAATTCAGGTGTGCAAAATGACGTTACATGTAATTTAGGTGTGCACTTTTAAGAGTTATTTTAAGGAACTTGTAACATCAGGGGCTTCAGCTCAAACCCGTCATTCCTCCTGTTTCGTTTAAAGGAGCCCTTTACAGTATTCCACAAGGGCAGCACACCAATTGAGGTAAAATCAGCCCACCTCACTGCCTCAAACTGGTATCATTAAATATAAAGTATGCTGATACGAGACGTTACCAAAAAAGTGTTTTTTTTTTTTACAGTCACTTAGGAGACAGTGATCATAGAGCTTGAAAAGCTGCACCTATATTCATCAATTCTGGGGTTGCAATGCATAAAAAGTTTAGGACACTTGATTTTTATTAATGTAATTATTTATCTAGGAAATAATTAAACTCGAATGGATAACTTGGAAAGCTAGAGGGCGCTGTAAGTGGACGATCGACCGGAAATGATGTGTCAGGGCACTTCCTGTGGCCATTGTTTACATCAGTTTGATGAGCTCACCTAAGTTACACAAACACCATTAAATCAACATTAATCTTCCATATTAATGCAGTTCCTTAGTGCCTGTAAAAGTCTCACATTTCTTTGTGGTTTGCAATGTACCATCTGATTTTATGTTTCACTTGGCTGAAAGCACAACAGTAGTTATTTGTGGTCTGTGCATCACCCACAATATAAATTACTCTTCTCAAAGGGTGTATGCAAAAAAAGCATAGAGAAATTAACTTAAAGGGAAACAGATAAAGTATGTTGTTTTTGTATATATTCACTTGTTGCATTTGTTCCTTACTAGTCCTACAGTTCATCATTCATAGCTCCCCAGTGCACTTTTATAACTCCTTTGTCTGTTTGTGTGAATCTAAGGTGAAAGGTTAGGGGTTGGTAAATGGCGGAATGAAGGTCGTGTGGTAGTGTAGAGAAGTACTGTGAAAAACAGACTTCCCCAACATTATTCCTCAAGATTTTAACAAACACACCCCATGGGGATTGTTACACACAAGAACTGCTGCTCCATCAGAAAGGTCCTCCATGGACCTTTTAGATAGCAACAAAAAGCAACAAAACACCTCTCCTCCCATACATGATGATATGATGATGACATGAATTTTCAACACACGAATGCTATTATGAACAATAAGTATTTTGCTCAAAGAAATCACTCAAAATCCTCATTGTTTAGTGATACTGTATGTGTCAAAGTATCTCTTCTAGGAATTGTCTTTTTGCCTATTAAAAAATTCCAAACACTCAGAGTAGCCCATCATTTCTTAAGTTTAAAAAGCAAGCATGGTCTTACACAATCAAATTTGGATTTGAATGATTCTATTCAATAGAGTGACATCATTGAATGCCCTTGAATGAGAGACAGTTTCAGCCTGGAGATAGTTTCATCAGCTATAATAGTTTGTACACTTTTGATTCTCCCTCTTGTGCAACGAATGCAGGAGAAAATAGTCACATAATGATTTTTGTCCTAATGCCTGACGTATGTGACATGATTACATTTCTCTAAGCACTTGTGATTTGGCCGATCCGGCCCTTGTGACGATTTCTTCTGCAGAAGCTGCCGGAGTTCAGGAACTGACAGCATGGAACACCGAACCACTTAACCAGCAAGTGTGAGAACCAAGCCTGATCTGGTCATGAGAAATGTTTCTGTTTATAATGTAGTTTACTCTAATTTTTGCATGAATCTCCTGCAAAACGTTGTTTTGTTTCTCCTCCAATGTGCTCAGCTACACTCAGTGACATTGTATTATTTTTTGTCTGTGCAAATTCTCAGTTATCCGGGTCATCGCAACAGCAAACAGGCCTAAACCGAAGGCAACTGGACTTGCTCAGCTCTTTCTGAAAACGTTTCTACACCTATCCAGGAGCTTTTGTCAATTCTCATTGGCTCGTACTTTAGCAACCTGTAGTTGGTGCGCTGCTGTTTTTAAACATCACTGCTGTTTACTGATGGCTTTTCTCTTTTGACCAAGATGGCTTCTTTCACCCCTCTTTCAGACCATTTGTTCTCCCTGTCCAAAATCTGAAAATCTTTCAGCTTCTGGCGGGACAGTTTTCAGTGGCTGGTGCAATTGACGTTTTCAGTTGGTTTAGAAATTTTGGATTCCTTCTTTTTTCCACTCTATCAAACTCTTATCCTCAATTTGACGATAGATGTCAGATCTCAGAATTTGATTCTTCAAAACCATTAATTCAAACTGTATGAGGAGTCAACTTTGATCAACTAATAATTAATTAATAACATTTTGAACAATCTTTTCTTCTTTCGAAAATTTTCCCTTTTCCCCCATAAAAGTATATTGTAAAATTAGATGTTATCTTTGTTTTCTCTTTTTGTTTCTTCTTACTTCATTGAATCATTAGGACTAGTGTGATAAAGAAATCAAATCATTGATTAGGTGTAATTAATTTGATTGGTGGTAAATATATTCAATTCAATTCAATTGTATTTATATAGCGCCAATTCATGAAACATGTCATCTTGAGGCACTTTACAAAGTCAAGTTCAATCATATTATACAGATTGGGTCAGATTATACAGATTGGTCAAAAATGTTCCTATATAAGGGAACCAGTTGATTGCATCAAAGTCCCGACAAGCAGCATTCACTCCTGGAGAAGCGTAGAGCTACAGGGAGAGTCGTCTGCATTGTCCATGGCTTTGCTGCAATCCCTCATACTGAGCAAGCATGAAGCAACAGTGGGAAGAAAAACTCCCCATTAACGGGAAGGAAAACCTCCGGCAGAACCGGGCTCAGTATGAACGGTCATCTGCCTCGACCGACTGGGGGTTACAGAAGACAGAGCAGAGACACAACAATAGAGACAAACAAGCACAAAAGCACACATTGATCCAGTAATCTGTTCTACATTAGATGGTAATAGCGGGTGAGCCGTCTTCACTGGATGATGTCACAGTTAACAGAATGCCAGACCAGGTGTACCTACTATGAAGATAAAAAAGAGAGAACAGAAAGTTAAAGCAGAAATGACAACACGTAATGCATAATTGAAGAACAGTAGAACTCTATAGAGTGAGAAAATTAGATCCTGATGTCCTCCAGTAGCCTAAGCCTATAGCAGTAAAACTATAAAGGTAGCTCAGAGTAACATGAGCCACTCCAGTTATAAGCCTTGTCAAAAAGGAAGGTTTTAAGATTAGTCTTAAAAGTGGACAGGGTGTCTGCCTCACGGACCAAAACCGGGAGTTGGTTCCACAGGAGAGGAGCCTGATAACCAAAGGATCTGCCTCCCATTCTACTTTTAGAGACTCTAGGAACCACCAGCAGACCTGCAGTCTGAGAGAAGTTTAATTTTTTGAGGACTCTGGCCCAAAGATTACAACTTCGGTCTTGTCAGAATTTAGATGCAGGAAATTTAAAGTCATCCAGCTTTTGATGTCATCAAGACATGACTGCAGTCGAAGTAATTGATTGGATTCATTAGGATTTATGGATAAATATAGCTGAGTATCATCAGCATAACAGTGGAAATTAATCCCATGCTGTCTGATAATTTTGCCGATTGTAGGTATATATATAGTAAAGAGAATTGGTCCAAGGACTGAACCCTGTGGTACTCCACAGGTGACCCTAGAGTTTGAAGAAGATTTATTATTAACATGAACAAACTGGAATCTGTCCGACAGATAAGATTTAAACCAGCCTAATGCTTTCCCCTTAATCCCTACAGTATGTTCAAGTCTTTGTAGGAGAATATTGTGATCAACTGTATCAAATGCAGCACTGAGATCTAACAGGACAAGTACAGACACAAGTCCATTATCTGAGGCCATGAGAATATCATTAGTGACCTTCACCAGAGCTGTTTCAGTGCTAAGATGAGCTCTGAAGCCTGACTGAAACTCCTCAAGTAGGTCATTGCTTTGTAAATGTTCACAAAGTTGATTAGCAACTACTTTCTCAAGAATTTTAGATAAGAAAAGAAGATTAGATATAGGTCTGTAGTTTACTAGCTTATCTTGATCAAGAGAAGGTTTCTTAAGTAAAGGTTTAATAACAGCTACTTTAAAAACCTGTGGTAAATATCCATTTACTAAGGATAGATTAATCATGTCTAAAATAGGACCACTGATCAAAGGGAATACCTCCTTAAACAACTTGGTTGGGATTGGGTCTAACATACAGGTAGAAGGTTTAGATGAAGCTAAGATTTTAGATAGCTCAGAAAGCTCTACTGCTTCTAAACAGTTCAAACACTGTGCAGGTTCTAAAGATTCCTCCAATGCTGCCTTACTTACTGGGGATGAGGTAATCCTGTTTGGGAGGATGCCAATTATTTTATTTTTAATGGCATCAATTTTATTTATGAAGAATCCCATAAAATCATTACTACTAAGAGCTAAGGGAATGGATGGATCAACAGAGCTGCAACTGTACTAAAGAGAAATCTAGGATTATTTTTATTCTCTTCAATTAATGATGAAAAATATGCTGCTCTAACTCTGCGAAGGGTCTTGTTATACAACAATAGACTGTCCCTCCAGATTAAGTAGGATTCCTCTTGGTGTGTAGAGCGCCATTTTCTCTCCAATTTCCTAACATTGTGCTTCAAGGAACGCAACTCTGAATTAAACCAGGGAGCCAGCTTCCTGTGAATTATCACCTTCTTTTTCAAGGGAGCTACATTGTCTAATGCAGAACGCAATGAGGAAGTCACACTGTTAGCAAAGGTATCGATTTGTGAATGGGAAGAAACAGCATTGCTGCCATCTACAGGGCATTTCTGCAATACTGAGGATATTAAAAGGGGGACAGACTCTATAAGTTTTGATACAGCATTATCCGATAAAGATCTACTATAATGGAACCCTCTTTTGGGGGTGGAGAACTCAGTTAGATTAAACTCAAATGTTATTAAAAAATGATCAGATAGGACAGAGTTGTGAGAGAATACTGTTAATTCTTCACAATCAATGCCATATGTCAGCACAAGGTCCAAATATGGAGCCGAGAGTGCGTTGGCTTATGCACATTTTGAGCAAAACCAATTGAATCTAGGATAGTTTTAAAGGCTACACTAAGGTTATCACATTCTGTGTCAACATGGATGTTAAAATCACCCACTATAATAACCTTGTCAGTATTTAACACCAAATCAGATAAGAAGTCTGACAGCTGATCCAAAAACTGAGAGTAAGGGCCTGGTGGACGATACAAAACAATAAACAGAAGAGGTTTTATTGCTTTGCAGTTTGGATGAGGGAAACTGAGGGTTAAATGTTCAAAAGAACTGTAATTATCAATCGGCCTGGGACTAATTAATAAACCAGACTGAAAGATAGCCGCCACTCCTCCTCCTCTTCCCACAGATCTGGGAATGTGGAAATTAGAATAACTGGAGGGAGTTGCCTCATTTATACTAACGTAGTCCTCTTGTAGCCAGGTTTCTGTGAGACAAAACAAATCAATCTGATTATCAGAAATCAATTCATTAACTAACAAAGTCTTTGGAGGGAGAGACCTTATATTTAATAGACCACATGTAATTATTTTATTTTTTGGTTCAAAGTGATCCGTATGGATTTTTATTAGATTTTTATGATTTGTTCCCTTTAGATCAGTTTTTGATCTGTTAAGTTTTGGCCGTGGGAAAGACACTGTCTCAATAGGATAATGGGTGGGTAACAGTACAGAAGCTGCAGAGAGGTGTGTTAAACTACGGCTCTGCTTCCTGGTCTGGACCCTGGGTTGTCAGCATTTAGGAGAACTAATAAATCCGTCCAGATTCCTAGAAAGAAGAGCTGCACCATCCAAAGTGGGATGAATGCCGTCTCTCCTGATCAGACCAGGTTTTCCCCAGAAAGTTTGCCAGTTATCAATGTAGCCCACGTCGGTTTCTGGACACCACCTAGACAACCAGCGGTTGAATGATGACATGCGGCTAAACTTGTCATCACTGGTCAGATCAGGCAGGGGACCAGAGAAAATTACAGATTCCGATATTGTTTTAGCAAACTCACACACCGAAGCAACACCAACTTTGGTGACCTCTGATCGGCGTGACCGGGTGTCATTACCGCCAGCGTGAATAACAATTTTGCGGTATTAACGCTTATCCTTAGCCAGCAGTTTTAGGTAGGATTCTATGTCGCCCGTTCTGGCCCTGGTAGGCATTTAACTATGGTTCCTGGTTTCTTTAGTGCCACGTTTCTTAATACGGAGCTGCCAATAATTAAGGTCGGCTCCTCGGCGAGACTGTCGCTCAGAGGGGAAAATTTATTAGAAACGCAGATGGGTTGGTGGTGATCTGGGGGCTGAAATCTAGAGCTATGCTTACTACGAACCGTCACCCAGCCGGCCTGCTTAACCGGCTGTTCGAGTGCGGCTGTTTGTTCGCTACGTGAAGTTACTCTTTGTGAAGTTACTCTTTGTGGCTCCGCGCTAGCAAAGGAGCAGCTATCAGCTGGTTTTTCAACAGCACGGAGCCGGGTCTCCAGTTCTGACACCCTAAGAATTATGTTATTTCTTAGAAATATACAGAATCTCCTGGATTTAGGGAAATAATTCATTATTATAAAGTATGAATATGAATATAATATGAGCATAAAATGGCTTCTTATGTTCAGAAAGGGATCACATGAGGCTTCGGAAATGCACGGCTGATTTATTGTATTTCTTTTAAAAGAAATTCAAACTGCCACTTCAGAGGAAAACCGAAATGGAGAAAATCAAAAAAGGATTTTGTTCAAAAATGTTTTCAGATGCCAGCGTTCTTTATTACTGCAGACTGCAAAAATCTCATTTAACTTCAAAAGATGTTATTTGCCCTGAGTATCTTGCATGTTCTTTAGGTGTGCTGGGGAAGGATTTCAAAGGATTAATGAAGAATGCATGTATCACTACAACACAAAATGTCTGCACACATTCAGACACAGGATTCTTCAAAGCTCGAAATAAATATATACTTGGATTTAAATATTGTTGGTTTAACTTTCACTCATACCTGCTGAGGGTGTTTCTGTGTCTGCGTCCACGTCCAGTGCAGGGCCTATAGTGGGCACGTCAGTGTCTGGCTCAGGCATGTGTGTCCGTGTGTGAGGCAGCTGAGAGTGTGTCTCAGTGGAAGGAGGTTGGCTTGGACGGCTGCCCTGGTCCAACGCCGCAGCGGATTCTGGGGACTTTACTCTTGTTGGTAATCCCTCACTTTGATGCTCCTGGGGGTTACTTCCATGGAAGGAATTGACACTGAGCCCTCTGCCCAGGAGAGGGAGCAGATTTTGGGGCAGTGCAGAGGGGACAATCTCCCCTTTTTTGGACATGAGACGTCCTTTTTGGGCCAGCACTGAGTGTAGTAAACCTCCTGCTGCGAGACTGGAAGTTTTGCCTTTTGTGCTGCCTTCCTTTGTGCCACCCGTTGTCACCACTGGAGACTGAATAGAGGGGGGGACGGTGGCGACTTCTTTATCTGAGAAGAAAGGAAAACAACCGATGCATTACTATAAATGGCAGGATAGGAAAGAAATAAAATATCTTGCAACAGCAGTCAGATCTGGGTGGTTTTGTCTCTGTCCTGTTGTAATCAAAACTGAGTTTCCAGCACCTGGAATTTTGTCCATATTGACATGTAACAACCAGTAGAAATAAAGTCAAATTAGAGGTTAGAGAGTTACTTAAGAAATCTTCAGGAGATATTATTTTTTTAGATGCCGGCCTCCGGAAGACCTCGTCGGCTCTGGGCTACCCCCAGGTTGTCCGGCAGAACTCTATTTTTGTTTAAACTCTATGATACGGTACTAGGTATCGGTACCGTATCAGTTCAAATGTGAAAAGTACACATGCCCAATTGTGGGAATGTTTTTCCTCAGCAGGGACAGGGAAGCTGGTCAGAGCGTATATGAAGATGGATGGAGCCAAAAACAATGCAATCTTGGACACAAAACCTGTCAGATACGCCACAAGACCTGAGACTTGGCCAGAGGTTCACCGTCAAATATAACACTAGTTACAATGTAATAGTTTAGATCAGAGCATTTTCATTATGATGGCCCAGGGTTCAGACTACAAACCAATTGAAAATCTGCGGCAAAACTCAAAAGCCTATGAGTTTCCATCAAAACTCGAGCAGTTTTACAAAGAGTAATCGGCAAAAATTTCAGTCTGTCCAAAGCTGGTAGCAACATCCACCAGAGGACTTGAAATAAGAATTCACAAAAAAACTAAATTTGACATCCGTTTACCATTTTCCTTTAATTTCACAATTATCGGACAATTTGTTTTGGTGTGTCACATAAAATTTAATAAAATCCATTTGCGGCTGCAATATGCCAAAAGGTTCAAGGGAAATGAATACTTTTCCAGGGAGCTATATATAGACAGCCCAGTCAAAGCCCTGATGAGCTTAGTTCCATATTCAGTAAACACAAAATACTGATTGCACACACAGATAGACACATGGCTCAGCACAGACTGGGCAGTTGAGCATGACAGGAGTCAACACTACATGTGGGAGGAAGAAGGTGAAAAGAAACTGAAAAAAGCATAGACAGGGAAACTGCTCTGCCATGCATTCAAAAACGCCATCTCCAGCAGCTTTGTTCAAAAACACCACACAGCAGCATTTACACACACGCATAGGCTTGTATGTACACATTCACACACACACACACACGCACACGCACACACACACACACACACACACACACCATGTCTGCCACCTCACCCCCACAAACCCATGCTTGCTATAGCTAGAAAAAAGCTTGAAAAGCTTTGAGTTTTCACGTTTTATGCAATTAATAAACTCCTGGAACAAAGTCATTAGAACCTGCAGGAGCTCAGCCGTTGTCATTTTAAAATAGTTACAACGATGTAATGTGGGGTTTTTTGAGCTGTTAACAGTACAAGGGCTTTTTCTGTCCTGTTTGGCTACTTTTCATCTGAAGATATATTAAAAGGAAACTTATTGTTAGGAAAAATACCAAGGTATGGATGATTTGAAGAAGAAACGTCTGTCAGGCTGTGCATCATCATTTAGATGTAGTAACCCTACACAAAAGCAATCGCTGACAAAACACACTCACCAACTCTTGAAGAAACTGAATCTGGTGAAACTTTGGTGCAGAAAAGGCAGCAGAGCAAGCCTGAACTAGATACGGATCATCTCTGATCCCACAGACAGCACTGCATCAAGAACTATTCCCGTGAATGAAAACCGATGTTTCTAATAACCCCACAAACAGTTGGGTATCTGGCTTGTGTTTCAGCAGCAGAGGAAGATATAGGACCTCAGGTAAACAAAACCCCAGCATTGCCTTCCCACGCATTTAGCAGTGTTACTGTGTATATAATGTGATCTTCATCTAAAGCAGTGCTTCTCAAACTTTCATCTGTTGTGCCCCCTTTGAAGAATGAAAATAAATTTCAGGCACCCCATCCCAACAAAACTGGGTCAAAAATGTAACTTTAATTGGTTTCTCTCTTAATGCATTGAAGCCGTCGCTCTGACGATTACCCAGAATCCCTTTTATATTTTATAACAGTAAAAAAACATTTTATAACAACTGGAATTTTGCCACATTTTAGAAATAATATAATATTAACAACAGTATAAAAGGTTTTAAGACTGACACATCCCTGCAGTCAGAACAAACCATAACGTACAACAACGTGTTCTCTCTCTGGAAAGAGGGCACATTACTTTTAGCTAGTCATGAACCTCATTATCAAACACAGAGACTTAAATCAGACTAGCTGAAAATATAATGGAAATCAAGCAGGCTATTAATATTACAGTTACGTTAACTTTCCATTGAGGAAGCAGAGCCCGGGGACTTCGGGTCGGGATCTACCATCTCTGGTCACCGAGGTGGTTAAAAAGCTTCTTGGTGGCAAGGCTCCGGGGGTGGATGAGATTCGCCCTGAGTACCTTAAGGCTCTGGATGTTGTTTACATAATGCATTTCATACGGTGGCCCACAGGTGCAAACGCCCTGCAACTTCAGAAAACACGTGCAAATAGGCAAAAGACGAGCAAATTAAAAAAACAACTTCATCAATTTGACAACACGTGTGCGGCATTCAGCAAACGCGCTGCATAATCACACAACACAACCAAATGCATAAATGCGATGCAAACAGAAAAGCACACAAACCACAAAAGCAAATGCAACTACAAAACGCGCTGCATAAATAATCCACAACGGAATGGTATGATAGGGGAATATTACTTGTAAACCAATTACTAAACCCAAATGGTCATTTATTGTCTTATTCTGACTTTATGTTACTTTTCCAATTTCCTGTTACCCCTAAAGAATATGCTGTTGTGTTTGACGCAATCCCCAGTGGATCATTAAAGCTTTTATCATCTTTCCCCACACATCAAATTCACTCAATGCCAAATTTTGATCCAAACTCCATTTATATTGATTACGATTGTCCTTTTATAAGTAAGAAAACAACCAACAAAAGATTAAGAAATATTCTATTACGAGATGTTGTTTTTTCACCAGCTTGTGTTTTTTATTGGTCCAACACTTTTGAAAATATAAATTGGAAGTGGACTTGGTTGCTCCTTAAAAAATACTTAATAAACAACAAAGTAAGAGAGATTTCTTATAAAATTATTCATAATGTTTATCCTGTTAATGCATTTTTGATAAAAAGATATAAATGGGATTTGGACCCAATGTGTACTTTTTGTAAAAATAATGAAGAAAAGCTTATTCATCTTTTTTGGGATTGTAATTATACAAAAATATTTTGGAGAGATATGTCACTTTTTTTTCATCAAAGAAATCTCAATATTACTTTAACAGATAAGGATGTTTTATTTGGGATGGAGAAATGTCAACTTGTCAAAACAGAATTCTTATATGTTGTTAATTTTTTTATTATTTATGGTAAATATCATATACACACCTCCAAATATTTACAACAAAAACCTAATTTCCAGATTTTATTATCTTCTATTAATATCTATATAGAATCCTTAAAATTCAGTTCAAATGCTAAAGCCATTCAAATCATAACTGCCCTTAAAGAATTGCAACCCTCGAGCACAGATTTGATTTTGACATTGTAAGATAATTGCTCTGTTCTGTAAAGCCCTTTGATATTGTATCTGTTTGTAATTACTATTGTTCTATATTGTTCTTGTATGTTCTTTTTTTCAATAAAAAAAAAAAAAAAAATCCACAACGGAAGTGCTCCAGGCCTCTAGGGGGAGGTAACTTTGCATAAGAGAAAGGAGTATTAGATATGCTCAAGAAGAAACAAAGCTCAGGGGAAGCTGGTGACCATAGACATCATATACGTAGACGCCCCATTGGACGCTGCCGGCCGCTAGGCTGACGTGCCTACAGGGCGGCCATCTTGGGTCAGACCACAGATCAGACAGCTGCTGTCAAAATGAATAGGAGGCAGCTCAGATCTCATTTTAATCATATGTTCACAATGCTCGTGACCTTTCAGACAGATTACACATATTTATTCAGAACCAAAACTATTTAAACTGAAGTCAAACTGGATGAAAAATGTACACGCACTTAGATATTTTGCAGTTACATATTAATCTAATATACACACAAATTATACACACATAAATTTCTCTCTCTTCCAATATATATATATATATATATATATATATATATATATATATATATATATATATATATATATATATATATATATATATACAGACACCGATCTACAGACAACAGCACTTATCTATAGGAGCAAAACTATATACAGACAAGTGAGAGCAAAGGTGCTCATAACAGCATTTAAAAATGATATAATACAAACTGCGATCTGGGAAAAAAAAAATCAACAAAAAACCTAATAACGCATCTTAGAATCAAATACATTACAAAATCATAGCAAAACCAAAAATACTGTATAATACTTTCCCCCCCCCCCCCCCCCCCCCCCATAAATCATGTCTATCCAGTAATTTAGGACCATTTTGTTTGTTTTTGGTGTTTAATGTACTTTTCTCTACTTCCATCCCTGCTACCATTAGCACATATTGTGTTTATGCCAGAAAAACTGTAACTGTAATGCATAAGGATTATCTATCATAAAATTCCCCAGGATCTGGTTCGTAGCGTCCTTTTATTTGCGCACCCATAAGCGGAGTAAAAGTCGGGCTTCCTGGGACGTAGCTCTGGAAGTTTGCTTACTTTCAATACAAAATCGAAATTATTTATTAAGTTAGACAATCATTTAATTCAATCAATTGGTCCCATGTAGCCCCTAAAGGGGTGACGTTTTCAGTCAGTTGATTTATCTGGAAATCGGGTGAGAATTCACCGGATTCAGAGTGTCTGAAAACATAAAGTACATTTTCCTGAATTGGCGTGTATTCTCTCTGACTGCAGCTTGGTCTGACCTAAGATGGCCGCTCTGTCGGCACGCCTCTCACCCCACAGACATGAATACGTAGACGCCGCGTCCTCGGTTGGCTACCATTTTGTAGAATATTCTTGTACTTCACTTTTTTCCCCATGTTCTAGTGGGTCCGGTGGAGGCTCTGACATAAAATAACAAAGTAAATATGAAATTATTAAAATGCAAAAATACATACTGTAGAAAGTGATAGAAACATCTAACATGGACAGCACTTATGCATGTAATTTGTCTGCTGCTTTTTGCCAGCCCTCTCTCCTGGCTTTAGCAGACTTTAAGGTGTTCCCTGTCGTTTTAATTAATGACTCAAATTCGGCATAACCTTCCATTAAAAGCTCGTGTTCTGATTGGGAGAAAAACTGTGGGCGTTCTTTGGCCATGCTGAACAGCCAATAGCAGCGTTGCTGATCATTGTTTCTACTATCGATACATTTGCCCTTTTAAACAAACGCATGAACGCGCAGGTTTCTCAGATAACTCAATCCAGTGATACTAATCATAAACAACAGGTGTGTTCGAAGAACCCAATTAGCCGGATCATGATTAGCCGGATGAAGTCATCTCGGATGTGTCATTTGATTTTGGATGTTTTAAGCAACGTACGAAGAACGGACCCCTGGTCTTGTTTTGAGCCTCAGCACTGATGTCTGGTCTAATTACTTATTCTGCACACCTGCCTAACTCCACCCCTCCTGCAATCACCTCTCACCGGTTTCACCTGCTTCCACCTCCATATAAACTGTTGAGGCCAGACATCAGTGCCAGGTCGTCTTGTTGAGTTATGGGTGAGTCTCCTCCTGCAAGGTTCTGTTTATGGTTTGCTTTTGGATTTTTGACCCCTTGTCTGCAGAGATCTGAGCCATCCTGTTTCTGTCTGTTCCTGCCCTGCCTGCCCAACTGGACTGTTTGTTTCTCTGCCGTTTTTGGTGCAACAGGCTTTTTGGATTTTCTCTGTTTTTGATTTCTGTTATTAAAGATCCTTCTTTTTAAAGAAACCTCTGCTGGTCTGGCTGAATTCTGGGTCCGCTTCCTCTGATCATTACATTATGACTACATGACATGATTATTCAGAACAGAAACATAGACTGGAAACAGTGTGACAGTAGTTTAAGGTTTATACAACAGTGGTGCCACTTGTACATTCTGTTTGGAAATAAAGGCATGTATGAAAAGAATAACTCTGCTCACCAGTAGTAGGTTGGATCGCAGTCTTTCATGTCTTGAAATAATATTGACATATTTAAAAACTGAATGTGAATAGTATAAATGAATCCCATTTTTGAAGCATAGGACTTGCTTTTAATGTGTGATGTTTTTTTTATAATGAATCTGTTTAGGGATGGAGGGTGAAGAAGTCAGTGTTAAACTGCATCAGAACAGGGTACTTTAGTTTTACCCTGATGTCACTGTATCATATTACTCATTTTTTCCCTATTGAAGAATCAAGTTAACAACTGGAACTTAAACATCATAAAGCAGATCAGTCCAAGGAACTCTAAGCATGCACCAAGCGCAGATGAGTGAATCCTAATTAGTGTGGACAGACCATCTGATAGATTAAATGATGTTATCATTGGGTCAATCCTGCAACATCTGAGTGCCACCTCCATACAGCTAATTAAAGGGACACTTTCAATCCAAGTATAATATTAGGTCAGTTAAACTTGTGGAGTATTGATCTGGTCAGTTCAGTAGTAGAGGGGGTTGTTAATCAGTGTCAGCTGCTCTGGTCTTAATGAAATTAACAACAGGAGCTTTAAAGGGGCAACAGAAAGACAAACCCAAAAACAGGAATCATTCTGCAGGTGGAGGCCACAGACACATTTCCCTCATAGTTGCTTTTTTTTACCGCTTTTCAGTAGTTTTCCATTTAACAAGGGTCAGTGTTACTACTGGTATGATGAGACAATACTTGGACACTACAGAGGTACTACACCCTAGAAATCCTCAGACTGCACTGACATTCAGCGATGCCCTGGTCAGGATCTGGGAGGAGACATTTCAGCAAATTGATGGCTTGCAGCATCAGTTTGTCAGTTTTCCTATTTCTGTGATTTCGGAATAAGCTCACTGTTAAACATCATTTGTGTATGGCGCTCTTATATTGTATTACGGTAGCCAAAGAATGTTGGTCGTCATATGTGGGGTATTACGGTTTTTCATATCCGCATGTATGCTATGCTACTTCCGTTTTCACTTGTATGTAGTTGATGAAGGAGACGGATGAACAGAGCCGTACTCTATGTGAAAGTTCATTTAATAAATGACATTGGATAGACACTCCGCTTATTCTTCTCCACGTCAAGTTAATCCTGCGCAACCGTCAGTTAACTCAACAGGTTATGGGCCCAGGGCCGAAGATAAGCGAGTGTGAAAAAGTTTAACGCGACGTATTACGCGATAGCTAGCCAGCAAGAAGCTGAGAAATCGGCGGGGTTGGAAGATGGCAAACCGAGCAACAGGAATTCCAGCACCGCAGCTTTTATTCGACGGATCTGAAGAGAAATATGACCTTTGGGAAACGAGGTTCCTAAGCTGTCTACACATTCTCGAATTGAAGGATACCATTCTACATGAACCCACTCAGGCGAGCGATGAGGACAACCGGAAAAATGCAGACTGCTATGCCGAACTGGTAAGGCTAATAGACGATAAAAGCCTATCGCTAATCAGGCACGAAGCCGCTGATAATGGCAGGAAAGCCCTGAGCATACTTAAAGAACATTATTCAGGAAAAAGCAAGCCACGGATTATAAATATGTACACGTCATTAACAAAGCTGCGAATGGCAGAAAATTAAACTGTTACAGACTTTTTAATAAGGGCAGAGAACATCATTACAGCGTTAAGAGATGCTGGAGAAACCATGAGTGATGGATTAATCGTAGCCATGATACTAGGCGGGCTACCAGACTCGTTCAAGCCGCTAGCAGTCCATGTAACGCAGAATGAAGATAACGTTACGTTTTCGGACTTTAAAAGAAGGCTACGGGTCTATGAAGAATCGGAAAAAATGAAAATGACAGAACAGACTACAGATAACGTGATGAAGATGCATACAAGACGGGGCGGAGGCCACAGCAAGCCACAAGGTAACAGAAAAGAAGAAGATGCCAACTTGACTTGTTATAAATGTGGAATAAAAGGACACAGGGCGAGAAAGTGTTACAAGAAAGTGTGGTGCAATTACTGTAGAAACAATACCCATGCTGAGTCACTATGTAAGAAAAAGGGGGGACAAGATGGCGCCAGAAAAGTTGCTGAGGAACAAGATGGCCATGAAGGAGATTACCTGTTCATGGCTAAACATGTGAAAAGTGAAAGACCACCACTCAACGTGAAAACAAAAGGCATCATGGTGGACGCGGGGGCAACTTCCCACATTGTGAACGACATCAACAAGTTTCAGAACTTCGACAGCTCGTTCCAGCCAGAGACCCACTGTGTGGAATTAGCCGACGGAAGCAAGTGTAGTGGAATGGCCCAACAGAGAGGAACGGCGGTGATCTACCTTCTAGACAACGCTGGACGACAACACACAGCGCAGCTACGAGATACACTCTACATGCCATCATACCCACACGACATCTTCTCAGTGGCAAGAGCGTCAAATGGAGGAGCTACAATTACTTTCAAAAAGGGGGACAGCCGCATGATCACCAAGGATGGCAGCAGGTTTGACATTCATGAGACTGGGAATTTGTATTACTTGCCAACTGTCGAAAAAGATGTTGACCAGTGTAATGTATGTCATGATCTACAGACTTGGCACCAAATACTGGGTCATTGTAATTTTGAGGATGTTAAAAAATTACAAGGTGTTGTGAAGGGCATGGAGATTAAGGGTGGTGCAGTTGGTTTGGATCAGTCATGTGATGTGTGTACACAGGGAAAGTTCACTCAGACAAGAAATAGGGAGCCAGATAGGAAAGCAAAGAAGCCCCTAGAACTAGTCCACACTGATTTAGCCGGACCTATGTCCACACCAAGCAAAGAAGGACACAGATATGTGCAGTCCTTCACAGATGACTACTCAGGCACTGTACTGGTGTACTTTCTAAAGTCTAAGAGTGATACGGTGCAGGCCACAGAAAGATTCTTAGCAGACACAGCGCCTTATGGAGAAATCAAGTGTATCCGTTCAGATAACGGCACTGAATTTACAAGTCGAGACTTTCAAGCAATATTAACAAAGAATAGGATTAGGCATGAGACGTCTGCTCCTTACTCACCCCATCAAAATGGCACTGCGGAGAGAGGTTGGTGAACACTCTACGATATGAGCAGATGCCTACTGATAGAAAGCGGGCTGCCAGATGAGCTGTGGAACTATGCTGTGCAAACCTCAGCTTATGTGAGAAACAGGTGCTACAACAGACGCACAAAGAAAACGCCCTACGAGTTATTCACAGGAAAGGTACCAAATGTATCCAAATTGCAAAAATTCGGATCAATGTGTTTTACTTACAAGCAAGAGAAAAGCAAATTGGACTCTAGATGTGAGCAAGGCGTTTTCATAGGCTACGATAAAAACAGCCCAGCCTATCTAGTATACGATCCAGACACAAAGAAGGTCCAAAAGCATAAACTGGTGAAATTCACCATTAAAGCAACCCAGGAAAGGGAAACACAAACATCTGAGTCACACATAGAACACAGGGGTGTACATCCAAGGGTTGACAACAGTGAAGAGAGTGTTGTTGATGAAAATGTGGAAAATGTACCAGGTCAGGGTGACCAAAGTGGTGTTACCGAGACTTCACCTGAAAAGACTGAGCACACACAGCCAGGTGAAGTCACAGAAACTGTGACCAAAAGGTACCCACCGAGAAATAGAAAGAAACCAGCTTATCTACAGGATTTTGAAACTGAGGATAAGGAGGACAAACTGAACACATGCATGGACTCTTGTTACAGAGCGGTGTGTGATATACCGCAAACTTACCAGGACGCTATTGCATCAACCAAAGCGAGGCAGTGGACAAATGCCATGAATGAGGAGATGCGATCTCTGGAAGATAACGAGACCTTCAGCCTAACTCAGTTGCCACCAGGCAAACGGACAGTGGGGGGCAGATGGGTTTTTGCACTTAAGACAGAAATTGATGGGTCTGACAAATACAAAGCAAGATTTGTAGCAAAAGGCTACAGTCAGAAACAAGGCACTGATTATGATGAGACTTTCTCACCCACAGCTGATATGACAAGTGTGAGAGTGGTCATGCAAAAGGCAGTGCAGGATGATCTAGTCTTACACCAGATGGATGTTAAGACCGCTTATTTGCATGCCCCAATTGACTGTGAAATTTATATGGAGCAACCCGAAGGTTATGAGAAAAGGTCAAAATCAGGTGAAAAGCTAGTGTACAAGTTACACAAATCTCTCTATGGTCTTAAACAGTCAGGGAGGAATTGGAATGCTATGTTACATACATGTTTAGCTGAGAATGATTTTGTACAGAACCCAGCTGATACCTGTGTGTATACAAGGGAAAAACACGATGAGAAAGTAATCCTAATAATTTGGGTTGATGATCTAATCATAGCAGCTAACAATGAGAGTGTTCTGGGAAATGTAAAGATGATGCTTACTGAAAGGTTCAAAATGAAAGACATGGGAAAGCCGAGACATTTCTTGGGGATAGATTTTGAACAAACAGATGGTTTAGTCAAAATGTCACAAGAGAGATATGTAAGAAAGATTCTAGATCGATTTGAAATGCATGATTGCAAATCTAGAGAAACACCATGTGAACCAAAACTTGAATACACAAAAGATGCTGAGAAAATGAAAGAGCCAAGAAAGTATAGGGAGGCAGTAGGTAGCTTAATTTACTTGTCCACATGCACCCGTCCAGATATAAGCTTTGTGGTCAGTAAACTCTCTCAGCACTTTGCTGAACCAACAGTAGAACACTGGAACACAGTAAAACATGTGTTCAGGTACCTTAAGGGTACAACAGAACAGGGGTTGTTCTTCAGGAGAAATGACACAGAAAAACTAGGTCTGAAGATCTACTGTGATGCTGACTGGGCGTCAGATTCAGCGGATAGACGAAGTACATCAGGGTATTGTGTCAGTCTAAATGAGGGAAGCTCTTTAATATCCTGGAAAACAAGAAAACAACCAACAGTAGCGTTATCTACTTGTGAGGCTGAATACATGTCCTTAGCTTCAGCCATACAGGAATGCATCTACTTAGAACAACTGCTCAGGGGTATAGACACTTACCAATACGCACAAACAAAGGTGTATGAAGACAATCAAGGTGCCATTGCACTAGCCAAAAATCCAGTTAACAGACAACGTTGCAAACACATTGATATTAAATATCATTTCATCAGAGAGAATGTGAATAATGGGAGGTTTGTTTTGGAGTATTGTCCTACTGATCGAATGATTGCTGATGTTCTGACAAAGCCAGCTACAAAACTGAAGTTGAAAAGGTTTGCAGGAGACATGTTTGGCACTTAGGAGTGCAAAGAGTGTTTTATACTTCAAGATAATGAGAAAACCTCATTCTGTTATTTTGTTTTCGTGTAATCTAATGAGATAAGAGCGAGTGGGGGTGTTAAACATCATTTGTGTATGGCGCTCTTATATTGTATTACGGTAGCCAAAGAATGTTGGTCGTCATATGTGGGGTATTACGGTTTTTCATATCCGCATGTATGCTATGCTACTTCCGTTTTCACTTGTATGTAGTTGATGAAGGAGACGGATGAACAGAGCCGTACTCTATGTGAAAGTTCATTTAATAAATGACATTGGATAGACACTCCGCTTATTCTTCTCCACGTCAAGTTAATCCTGCGCAACCGTCAGTTAACTCAACACTCACTTTAGTCATTTTCCTTTTTTATCAATGATGTGGCATCCTAATGTTCCTAACACATTACCCGGTATGTTGTATATCCGTATCAATATGGATATACATGTTTTTTTTTGTCCTATTGCAGCTGCATGGGTTTTCAAAATGTTCCTTTAATTTTCTGAACCATATATATGACGTCTCGGGGTTGTGATGCTTATGCTGTGGAATTCTTTAAAATGTTCAATAATAAAAAAATTAATTAGTAGAAACCATGTTTAGCTGTAGATTAAAGTGTGTAGGGGCATTAGTTACCAAAAGCAGCTTGTTTCCCTACGCCTTTGAATTGCTAGGCAGATTAATAAAAGTGTGATGGGGCTTTTCACTCAAGACAGAGCGAGTCTCTGATCTGCAAAGGCAAGGCTCAGGTGCACCAATAAATACTCATCTTCTATCTCCACAATATGCCAGATTATCTGGCTTTGCTACCTAGCTTTTTGGTGACAAAACATTTTGAGATTTTTTTTGGACCATCACTTTTTGTGAGATCACTTCATTGTTTAGATTTATCCATGAGACTGCTCCTACATCACAGATCAATTACTATACAAGTCCCACCTGGAGTTCTTCTGATTGACACCGTTCTCACTCATAATCCTGCAAACATTTTGAATTCTTATCTATTCCAGAGTCTGCTTTTTTGTTTCACAGCAACCAGCTACATAGACTTTTTCTAAAAGATTTTTTGCTTTTTTTCTCATGTTGAGAAAACATTGAGGGGCTGCAACTATACCCCTACGGATGTCTGTGGGGTGCCAGTTAGGTGATGATACTCAACAGGCTGAGGAGTCAAACTTTCTGAATTAATACGCCCCTTTTATTGCTTTAATGTTTACTCTGTTACTCAGACATACAATGACAGTGATGACTGAGCTTGAAACTATCCTGCAAGCATGTAGAACTGATCCATCTTGTCTTTACTCAGTCAACTTTATTCTTCAGTCTCCAAATGAAGCATTGCTGATGGTCTATAAATAAATAAATAAATAAATAAATAAAACATTAGCTCTGTCCACGTTTGCATCTTTGGCTATAGAGTACATCTCAAAAACTAGAATATCATGAGGAAGTTCCATATTTTTTGTCCCTTGTTTCAAAAAATTAAACTAATGTATTAGATTGTTATAATTTTGATGATTGAGGCTTACCAATAATGTAAACCCAAACTTCAGTGTCTCAGAAAATTAAAATGTTAAATAAGATCAATAAAAAGGATATTTTAAACAGAAGTATCAGGCTGAAAAGTATGTTCATTTTTATGCACTCAGTATTGGGCTAGGACTCCTTTTGCATGAATTACTGCATCAATACCATGTGGCAAGAAGGTGATCAACCTGTGGTTCTGCTGAGGTGTAATAGAAGCCCGGATTTCGTCAATAGGCCAGTTTACTGGCTAATCAAGGACAAGAACACTATGGTCATGGAACCATCTTTTGGTAGATTGTAAAATCAGAATGTCCATAAAGCTTGTCATCAGAAGGCAGCAAGAAGTGCTCCAAAATTTCCTGGTCGAAGGTGAACTCTGTGAACAACCAGCCCCTTTAGCAATTAACTTTTGTGGCTGCCCCTTCCTGTGAAGTGTGTTAATGTCTGTCTTCTTGACATCTTTCCAGTCAGCGGTCTTCCCAGACTAAAAGACAGTTTAGAGGCTCAGGAAGCCTTTGCAGGTGGTATTTAGGCAATTAGGGTGAGATACCATAAGTTTCCAACATATTGAAATTCTTTGAGACACATCATTTTGGTTTTATATTATCTAGAAGCCATAAGCAAGAAGCAAATAAAGGCTTGAAATATTTTACTCTATGTGTAATGAATCGATTTAAGATATGAGTTTCACCTTCTCAAATGAAAAAATAGAATAGTGTGAAACTTTTTCACACTATTCTATTTTTTAGATGGGGTTGTATTACCTTCCATGGAAATGGGTGCATCCACCGGTTGCTTCTCCATCAACCTCATTCTCAGTCAGGTAAGGATTTAAGTCATTTTCAGTCTAACTGCAGTCTTGTCGATCATTTTGTCACAACCTCTTTCGCCACACACAGTTGAGCAGAAAAGTGTTTCTGGTTCCTGATCATCCTAACCAGATTTTATTTGTCTTCTTACAGATTTTAGCAAAGAGCTGCCACATCTGAAAAAGTTTTTTGCTTGAACTGATGATTTTTTTAATCTACAGTTGTTGAAAAATGGCTCCAGGACATTATTGTTGGAGTATTGATAAATCCAAGGACTGCTATTAAATAAATCAATTTTATGCAGACAAAGTTAAACTACCAGATGCAAACAATCATGATAACTTGGGAGATGTTAAAATACCTTGATGTTATTGAGTTAGTAGTTATTCTGGAACCTGCTTTTATTAAATGCACCTTTGACATGTAAGTGTATTTTATGTGTCTGAGCCTCCGTGTGTAACTATGAGCCAATGTCAATTTCAGAAAACAGTGGACCCAATTCTTGCTTTAAACATGACCGCAGTTGAATATTGTATAATCATTCCACCCTGGCATAAAACAAATCAAATAAATAGTTGAATCTTGAAATTTCTAAGACATCGGTGTCCTTAAAGATGTAGTGCAAATGTCTAGCTGGAAGAATAATCTTCTTGCTAAGCAGTTTGATTCTAAAAAACACTATTTAGAAAAGCCTGACTAGGCCCATTGCATCCGTTTTTATCTTTATTGCCAGCTTTCCATGCTTCCTGGAACAATAAGCTCTAAGATCACCTTCTGAGATGCAGATCTAATGTTCTGTATGAATTATCCTTTAACTCGGAGAGCCTATAAATCACAGCACATCTTCTCCTCCTTTAGTTTTAATCTGGATTTTAGACTTAAATAACATCTCGACATTTTTTGAACGATTAAAAGTTGAATATCTTGTGTTTTCACAGCATTGATTACAAATGTTATGTGGACTAGGAATTGTTGCCCATTTCATATGCCTCAAAAAGTCGCAAAAATGATGCATCAACTCTCACAACCACACAAACCTGCAGAGAATGCCCGGCTAGTTTTCCAAGTGATTATAATAATAAAAAATTAAAGAAATAACAGAATCACTTCACTTTCACACTGTGGGTGAGTCGACCCCGTCAGGATTCCTGTGACAGTTTGTAGCATGAACACTACATCCGTGGTCTCATTTGCCTTATAGTGCTGACAGTAGTTTCTGGAAAGCTGCTGTTGGCTGACAATCCTTTGTCCTTAATTGGTCTCCTGTGTGAGTGCATTTGCATCTATTGTGCCTTTGTTTTGCTGTTACACTCATCCCAATTACCTTATTTATAGCAATATTTCTGCCTTTGAACCACCAACAACAATGATGTCTAATGAGAGGGATACATAGAGGCAGACAGCACCGGATGGAGAGGTTGTTTAGACGGAATCAAAATGAGCTTTTAATGTGGCTTTAATATCGTAATGTGCTGTGGAAACAAAACAAATGATGCTGCAACATCATTAGACAAGAGAAAGATGAACGCTTTCTCTTTTATATTTTTCTCCAATATTTTTTTTAGATTTTATATTTCCTTTTTGTGGGGCAAGAATTAAGTTTACCGAATATAAGATTGGTTTATCTGTTCAGACAGACGCATTTATAAGCTTCTGGATGGAACTTTACAACAAACGCAAAAAATCGTGAGGCATGTGTCAATTAATCACATAGCTGTGGTGGTACATGAGTAACTGGGTCCAGTCATCAGATGAATAATCAAAGCCCAGATGCTGTGCAGCTCCGTGATGGACAGATTGCAGGGTTAGGTTTAAGTTGGGTTTTCAACCTTCAGCTGAGCACAGATTAGTGGTGGGAAGAAAAACAATGGCCATCCTGATGACAAATCACAGTCGAGCTGTTTCTGAGCTCTGTTTGATGGAAATCACATTATTTGTTGTGAATGCAAGTGTTGTGGGGGATTTAGCTTTTGTAAAAGTCTGTCAATCAAAAGGTACAGGGAAAAAAACAAAAACGTTTGGGACCTCATTTCAAAAACATTTGGATCACATTGAATATGCTTTGCAAAAGCTCATAATTGAGTTTAGTGATCACAGCCATCAGACAGAACAAAATAATCAGCTAATTCACTCTCTGCTCGCTCCTTAACAAACCGTTCAGTCTTCAGAATTAGTACAGGTCACATGAAAGGTGCAACAATAAAAGCAACAAATCTGAGATGTGACGATAAAACGAGCGCAGCACTGATCCAAACGCTGAGCAAAAATAGGCTTTTCCTCATTCATTAAAGAAAGCTCCACTTACCTCCTAAAAGATTTTAAAAAAAATATCCAGATTAAAAATTAGTTTTCATTCTTAAGGAAGTCAACTTCTGAATTATTCATTAGCCTGAACTTAATAAAAGAAGAATAAAAAAACTTAATGTGAGCAGAGTAAAGTTAAGGCTGAAGTCTTCTGATAACTTTAAACAAGTCGAAATATATATTTTCTCTTATCAACAGGTTTGGTCATTTTGACTGATTACTTTTCAAACAATCTGACTGTGGTCCCCTATACAACACATTCATGTCAGGTCTGTATTTTTGCCATCTCGTTCCTGGGACAGAACCAAAGCAGCAGAGGGATAACCTGTCACTGTCATAACTCTGAAGCTCCAAGAGGAGGTGCTTCAAAGGGAGGAAGGGCCGGTCAGTGCCAGGAACACTTTGGGGCAGCAGATGGAAGCTACTGTCACTCGCTGGTACTGTGACGCTGGCTTCGCTGTATACAGTTGGATTCAATAAGTTTCTGATTGCAAACATGCATTGGGAAAACTGCACATTATTATCCCAAATCAAAATACTGTACAGGTACATCTAAAAAAATGAAATATTGCGTAAAAGTCCAATATTTTTTGCCAGTCATCTCAGAAAGTGAGACTCAATTATTATATAGAATAATTACACATAAAGTCAAATACTCCAAGCCTGTTTTTCTTGTAATTTTGATAATTATGGCTACGGAGAATGAAAACCGAACATTTAGCGTATCAGAAAATTAGAATACTGTGAAAAAGTTCATTACTGGAAATATGGTATCACACCCTAATCCGCTAATTTACTCAAAGCACCTGTCTTGAGCCTATAAAGCAGGGGTCACCAACCTTTTTGAAACTGAGAGCTACTACAACGGTGTTGTGCCATACGAAGGGCTGCCAGTACTGATCTTTGAACTAGAAGAGTCAGAGTTCACCTTAACTTCATGTAAGTTAAACAGATTTTTCATGTTTTAGTATAGATATTGTCATTTTTAAATCTATATAAATGCAAATGTGAATAAACAGGAAGGCTAGTGGAATAAAATAACGTTTTGGATGCAGCTCACTGGTGGATTGTGCATTTTTTAGAACCGGCTCGTGGGCACCATATGTGGTCCTCGGCGGCTACTTGGTGCCCACGGGCACCATGTTGGAGACCCCTGTTCTAAACGGTCTCTCATTCTGGGTAAGTAAACAACACAATCGTGGGGAAGACTGCTGACTGGACAGATGTCCAGAAGATGGTAATTGAAAACCCTTGACAAAGAGGGGAAGCCACAAAAGGTCACTGCTGTAGAAGCTGGTTGTTTATAGACTGCTGTATCCAAGCATAGTAAGAGAAAATTGAGTGGAAGGAAGAGGTGTGGTAGGAAAAGGTGCACCAGCAACAGAAAGTACAACAGCCTTGAGAGCATTGTCAAGTAAAATACTTTCAAGAACTTTTGGGATCTTCACTAGGAGTGGACTGAGGCTGGAGTCACCTCAAGAGCCACTATAGACATGGGCAACAAATGTTGCATTCCTTGTGTCAAGCCATTCATGAGGCATAGACTGAACTTATGCTCAGTGTTTCAGAGTCCTCTTCTCAGATCAAAGTAAGTTCTGCATTTCATCTGGAAATCAAGGACCTAGAGACAGGCAGAAGAGTGGAGGTGCAAAGAATCCACGTTGCTTGAAGTCCAGTGTGACCTTTCCACAGTCAGTGATGTTTGGGGTACCATGTCATCTGCCAACACATCCTCACTCCCTACTCGTCATATATTGACGGTTGGTTAGGATCCCTCAGAGTCACAAGTTGACGCACGGGGTACCCCCTTCTTGTCATTATTTGACGTGCAGGGTGCCCTCGTAGAATATTATAGTAACCCAGCCTACATTAATCCAATCAACTGGGTTCCCTTATATAGGAAATATTTTGACCAATCTGTATAATCTGACCCAATCTGTATAATCTGATTAAATTTGACTTTGGAAAGTGCCTTGTGATGACATGAATTGGCGCTATATACATAAGATTTTATTGAATTGAATTGAATTAAACATTTAAGAAAAACAGCTGTGTTTACATGGATTATAAAGACTACTAATAAGAAGTATGCATATTATTTTCATAATCTTTGTCCAGGGAAGGTAGACAATCTTTCATTCATTAGTTTAGCCGAGAAATAATGATGAGAAGTGGGTACCCCACCCATCTTCTGGTGTTGGTCCACCACAGTGGCGTAGCCAGAAATTGCATTTTGGCCAGGCCTAATAAAAAATGGGTGAGCCAAATAATTATTGTTGAAAGTAAGTTTTATGTTTGTAAATTCACTATGGAGAAGATAGAGGCTGAGGGGAAGGAGAAAAGACATTATCTGTTCAAATGAAAGTCCTTAATTTGAAAGTGGAAAAAATAAATCAGCTGTAAGATGATTTAGAGCCACAAACTTGGCGGAATAGCTTAAGGATCATTTAAACTATGGCAGCCTGTCAAAGTCATTATTTCCATTTTTATAAAGGCAGTGCATAAATGCAGACTGTAAAGCACTCTTTTTAAAGAAGAAGAGGAATGGAGGTCTGGGCTGAAGCTCCCAATGTTACAAGACCCTAAAAATGGCCCTTAAAAGTACACACCAACATTACCGTGTGACTAAATTGAGTATGTGCACCTGAATTCAAGAGCAAGGCGATGTAACAGCCTCACAGCGCGCCTACCTCATACAATAATCCACCACTCTTCTGTTTCTCTGTGCCCCCTAAGAGGAAAGTCCCGTTTGGCACACATCATGACAATATCCAACACCACCTTCACATGCTGATAGTTTCTCAACAAATGTCATATTTCTGACATCTCCTTGCATTTGACTTACTACAGTCCCATGGCTCTTAGACGAATTTCTCCCTGTGCCGCCGGTTTACTGAGAACTAGATCATGAAGCTTGCTGTTTTCATGTTTTGGACAAACATAAATTAAATTTTATTCTGCTTCATTTTATTTTATTCTATGATGATTTTTATGATGACTTTAAGTAACACCCTAAAAAAAATTTAATTTCAAAGGAAAGCCACTTCGTTGGGTTGACCCTGATTCAAAGTGGATGCGCGTAGGCCCAGCCAGGCCCACCCATAGCTACGCCCCTGGTCCACTTGGTTTTCTGAATTTCACAGTCAGCAGCCATCTACCAGGAAATTCTTGAGCACTTCATGCTTCCCTCTTCTGACAAGCCGTGTGGAGATGCTGATTTTATTTTCTAGCAGAACTTGGTCCCTTCCCAAAAGCTGGTTCAAGACTATGGTGTTCCTGTTCTGGATTAGCCAGAAAACTCCCCTGACTTGAACCCCATAGAAAATCTATGGACTGTTGTCGAGAGGAAGATGAGAGACATCAGACCCAACAAGGCAGATGACCTGAAGGCAGCTATCAAAGCAACCTGGGTTTCCTGAACACCTCAGCAGAACTACAGGCTGATCACCTCTATGCCACACAGAACATTGATGCAGTAGTTCATGCAAGAGGCCCAACCAAGTAGGCCTATTGAGTGAATAGAAATGGACATCATTTTCAGAAGCATGACATTTATGCTTATCACATCCTTTTGTGATTGGTCCATAATGTAATATTCTAATTTTCTGAGACACTGAAACATGGGTTTTCTTTACCTGTAGGACATAATAATCACATTACAATAAATAAAAGCTTGACATTTTTACTCTATGTGTAATGAATCTCTAAAAAAATATCTGTATCACTTTGTGAAATGACCAATATTCTATGTTTTGAGACATACCTGTATGGTACAAATATAAAATTAGTTGTCAGTCTTCAGAAAGTGAGGAATAGAAATATTGAATTGTTAAAAAAATTTAACTGTCAGCCTTTTTATCAAACTCACACATTTACTGAACTGAAAAAATCTTGAGAATTTAGCTTTCTTGTGAGTCAGATAATATTTATTTGTATGACTGCTGTCTTTGAGAATTGCTTCATATCTGTGTAGAACAGGTTTTCCACGGCAGAAGGACTGGACTACTTTCCACAGTTCCTCTGCATTTGTTGGTGTTGCCTCTGAAACAGTAGATCTGATCTAAACTCACAACTGATTTAAGGTCTGGGAGACTGGGCTGACAGCTCCATAATGTTCTTGGTCTGTAACCAAGAATCTGCACACATGCCAGTGTATTTGGAGTTGTTTTGTTGAAACATTTATTTCAAGAGAATTCCCTCTTCTGCAAAGAAGGCAACATAACCTCTACAAGTATTTTGGTGCAATCAAACTTATCCATGATGCCTGGGGTGTGATGAATATGTTTGGGGGTTTCCTGACTAACAGTCTAAAGCTAAAAAGAACAGCCTTGCCTTAATCAGTCCATAAAGTGTTGTGCCACTTTTCTTTAGCCCGTCAGAGTGTGCAGTGACAAGCTGTAATCTTTCGTCTAAGTAGGTTTAACACATTTTATCATGCATTCAGCACAAGAAACAGTTCATAATCTAACATTTAAGACACTTGAGGAACATAATTTACTCCTTTATAATTACAATAAAATCTCTTTGGTAATTTCCCGTTAGACTTTAGACCAGGGGCTGAGCTAGACATTCTCATCATCAGGGGCTTAGCCCACAAAATATTTCGTCATTACGAGGGTGATTTGGCATACCAAAATAGTAAGAAATGATATAAGCCATTGATGTGGTCACAAAACTAATTTAATATTTACCTTTACATATCTTAAAGCTTAATCTGCTGTTCTTTAATAATCATACTAGTATATACCAATAGTATATAAATGTGCTCTCATTTAAATGATGAAATGGACAACCACTAATGTTAAAATTCAGTCTTGGTGTCACCCATCTTACTCAAAGTACAGAATTTGTCATGATTTGGGTTTTGTTTTTGTTTATGTTTATCATTTGCTCAGCTAGTCTTGTCCTCCACCTCAGATTTTGTTTCTGTTCTGTCTGATTTTGGATTCTTCAGCTTTTGTACTGTTTTAGTTTATTCGGTCTATGTTTATTGTTTTGGTTAAGTCGCTTATTTCTGCCTCTGGGTTTATTTCTGTTTTGAATTCCAGTTTAGCCTTTTTACTTCGTCAGCTTATCCGGTCTTTGTATTAGTTCTGATTTTAGTTCTGTGCTTTGTTATCTAGTGTCCTGTCAGTTCTGCATTGCTCCCGCCTTCGGTTAATTAGTTTCAATTCCGCTCACCTGTTTGTCCGTCTATTTAAGTCTCACTCCCTCCTTAGTTAGTTGTCGGGTCGTCGTCAATCATACCATGCGTGCTTCCCCTGTTTTCCTGGTAAGAGCTTCCAGCCTCTTGATTCTGTTTTTGTAACATGTTTTGTATTTTTCTGCCCAGTCTCTGTTTGCCCGTTTGGTTCCCTCTCCTCACCATCCCTTAATAAATCACCTTAAAGAGCATTTTTGTGTTGGTTGAATTCTGGATTCATCTCCCTGCAATCTCGTGACAGAATTGGGTCCTCCATGCCACTTATGTATTAAGATTTATTGCACATTTAACCATTAATGACAGCTCAATATTGTTAGGGTGTGGCGGACCACTAGGGGGCTCCACTCTCACTCAGTGGATAAGTTGTAGTGATGAGAAATATGTTTGTTCGTTGGTGTATATATATATGGTTTTCTGTACAGTTGCTCTCAGTTGGAGTAGAGTAAAGAACTGTTTAAACCTACATCCTTTGTGTCGTCATTTTCACTCCTCCACATTGATGACCCCTGTGAGCCAACATGTCCACATCTGATGGCCTGCCCAGCTCCTCACAGCCGATCGCTGTCTCTGGTGGACCTCCACCGGCTTCTCCGGCTTCTTTTGCTGTGGCCGTTAAGATTCCGGATTTCTGGCTACATGATCCGCAATCATGGTTGAAACGCAAGGATCTGGATTAGTTTGTTATTTTACCCTACTGAGTGTTCGGGGGGGGCATATGTGGCGGACCACTAGGGGGCTCCACTCTCACTCAGTGGAGAAGTTGTAGTGATGAGAAATATGTTTGTTCGTTGGTGTATATATATATGGTTTTCTGTACAGTTGCTCTCAGTTGGAGTAGAGTAAAGAACTGTTTAAACCTACATCCTTTGTGTCGTCATTTTCACTCCTCCACAAGGGAAATAATTTGTTGTCTGAGAGGATGTAGGTAAGCACTGAGTCTGGATGACTCAGGAGAAGTTTATCACCATAGTTGCAGGACCCAGAGACACGAAAAACAAGACATTGTGTATAAAAAAAACGACAGAACTATATTAAAACAAGTTATAGCCCAGGACTAAACCAGGATTCATATAGGACAGAACAAGGTCAAAACCAGTTAGAAACCATTACTAAACCAGGACTCAGTCTAGGCAGAATTTTAACAAAACCAGCAATAAATGAGCAGTTAGCAGGACAAACATGTCAGAGTTTAACTTAAAAAGGAAGTACACAAACTATGAATTATGTTCTAAATGACATCAATTTCAACCCTGTCCCAAAGACTAATAACCCCTAAGCACTGACTACTCCTAGGTAGGAGCTTGCTGGAGAACCAAACCTGCTGCTGCATACTGCAAACACCATTTAAATACTCAAATATCTGAGCTTCAAAGTAAGACAAATTAATCAACTGCCCTTTGAGACATTCATTCATTCAGTAATTTTTGAAGTGTACTGTATATTCTCAGCAACCAAACTGGATTTTTAGTCAAGCTTCCAGAAACAGACCACAGGCAGCAGGTCTTGTCGTCACCATTTCTTACCAGGTTCTTATTCCATCTCTGTGTCCTCCTCATTCTGGCCTGTTTCTCTCTCTCTCTCTGCTGTCCCTCCCTGTTTGTGCTACATTGATACATCGACCAGAGCAAATTATTATCATCCAGTGTTATATGACATACGATAACGTGAAATTGTCTCTAGTTCTCTCACCTGAGCTGTTCTCCTGTGTCCTTGGTTGGCAAATAACTAAAAAAAGTATATCCAAATTAAGCAACACTGGAATTAATTATAATAAATTTAACAATAGAATACGTTCCAATACCCCTAAAACTGCCACAAGAGATAATTTTTTCTCCCCTTGCAACAGTGTCAGTGACCCAAAGATGCAGTAAAGTTGTTTTACTTTTTAAAAAAAAAAACATTTATGTACAAACTAAGGAAAACTAACAAAACAGTCTGGACCCATTATAGCAAAAGACGTGAAGTGAGAGAAACCAGGGTATATTTTAACAGAGATACAAGCATTTGAAAATCGTAGGTGGTAAAAATCCCCCCCCCCCCCCAATGGGGGCTCCATATTTATTGGTATAAGCCCATCACTGCGTAAATATGGCATATTTACAATATGCCATATTTACGCAAATACAAAGATATACGAAAAGAAACTCCCGGCCCGAAAAAAGACAAAAGAATAAAAAAGTAAGAAAAACAAGATATTGCCTACCGGAAGTTATTCTGTTCGCGCGTGCGCAAATGAGCTGATGGAACGGATCAAAACTCACGTCGGTTCTCACGGTTTATTGTTGTGTGTGAATGACAAGAGACCACTACAAATAAATCAGCCATACCTCGGATAAAATCTTTGGATTTAATGTTGTTCATAACACCCGTAATTTTGTAAATGAATCTGCCAAATAACCACAGTTTTTTCCCACAAGAGGTATATTAAAACGTTTTGGTATCATTATTTTAAGAACAAGTAACTGCGTTGGTCAAATTTTAATCCGTTTTCCTCGTCGATATTCAGTTGTACAGAGCGAGGCGCGCTTCCGCAACAGGGGATGCATATCTCGGCAGGCATGCACTTTTCGGAAACATGCACTTTGCGACGGAAACATGCACTTTGCGAGGGAACGCAAAAGTATTGCGAGGTAACGCAAAAAAAAAAATTCCCCATGTCCCCTAGAGGGCTCCGTACTACCAGATAGACGTTAGAATGTATGATAGTCTGATCTGTTCTGCTCTGGCTCCCATGGTGAATGAGCTGATGGGAACCGCTGTCGGTCCAATGCTGTCACAGTGCCTGTACGGGGTGCACTGCGTGCCCAGCTTACCCCTACGCACAAAGCGCGCATGCGGGGCACACATTGAGACAGGTGTGGACCAGACCAATTTTAGGGGATAGTTACAGTGTGCGAGTGCCCCTTTTTGTTACGGTTTGCACATATTGTAATAGAGAATGATCTTTCAACTCTAATAATAATAATAATAATAAAGACTCAAAAAAGATCCGGCGTTTTTGAAAAAAACATCCCAGGCTTATGCCGCTCCCCCTCATTTCTTTAAACCACAGCATAGAGCTGAGACTTTTCTTCTTTCTCACAGTGAAAGACCTCACAGATGCAAGTCCACACTGCTAGTGTTTTGAACATACCCCTTTTAGTGAATCATTTAAATACACAGAATCAAAAGTGTGCATATCATCTTTTGTTTTTTTTATCACTCTATTGCACCTACATATTTTGCAGAGTAGAAAGATATTAATACTGAATAGTGGACTGCTGCTAGTCTGAAAATAACAGCAAGTGCACATGGTCACATGACGAGTCCAAGTGGTTGACTTGTCACACGCTGAGGCAACTGAATGAGGTGCTCAACTGTGTAGGCCTGCTGCAGATCAGCTTGTTGAAAAGGGATTTTTTTTTCTTTTAGGTAGAAAGAAAGGCAAACCTAGATTGTGATGTATGTGATGTATAAATGTGATGGCAGTTGTACTGAAACAGCAATTTCCCTCTGGGATTATTAAAGTATATCTGATTGAATATTAAATTTTCAAAGTATCATGTAAAAGTAACTTTTTTGTGTGTGCTGTCTGGCAATGTGGCAATAAGAATTGTTGTCTTAATGCCAAAAAGAGATTTTACTTTCACGAGCAGAGCCTTACTGCCTTCACCACGGTGCTCCGCTTGATTTATGCATGCAGGAAGCTTTATTGGAATTTATGCAGGGAATATTTCATGTTAAATGGAAAAAAAGAGGAAGAAAACGTGAAAGAGAAAGAGGAGAGAAAAGGGAGAGAGCGATACAACATCCTCAGTCTACTTCTTCACCTGCAAAGAGATATATAAAAAGGATAGCAAAACCAGCCGATAAAGAACTGAATCTGTAAGTACCTTGATCCAAGCACCTGCAGGTGTTTGGGAGAGTGTGCTTGTGTATGTAAGGTTTATCCATAAAATAAATGCTCAATAGTGGTTACCACAATGCCGAAGCCCCCGGAAGCCGCGGGGACGAGCCTGTGGGCTCTCCCGGCAGCCAGCTATGCTGGAGCGGATCCAGCCATGGACCCCACGGGCCCAAGGCCCCCGGCAGGGGCTTGACCAAGCCACGAAGGCCAGGCCACGAGGGGCCAGGCCACGAGGGGCCAGACCCCACGAAGCGGCCGCCAGGAGCGAGCCGGCGCCCACCCGAGCACCAAGTCCTGGACATCGAGGACCACCAATGCATTAGCGGGCCAAGGTGCCAGCCAGGGAAGAGGAGCGGGAGGAGGGGATGGGCTCCACACTTAGAGGAGATTTGAGATGTCCCAGGAGAGGGGGCAGTACAAAGCCAACCTAACAAATAAACAAACAGAAAACTACGTACACAGTCGCATTCACTCGTTCCCACCCTCGTGCCCCCACACGCAAACACTCCTACAAGAAAAAAAAAGGGGGGGGGGGGGACACATACACTCACTCGCACCCTATATTCTCAGGACCAGGCCCCCGGCACCCCAGAGGGGGATCCAGCCCCTGGACCCGGGAGGAATACCCTGACATCAAGATGGGGGTTGGCGGGGGAGTAACATTTAAATAGTGCTTATTAGGTTGGTCTGTTCCATGACTAATGCCCTACTGCTTATTTTACAAACAAAACATTTATAAAAGAATAAATAAAATATGCTGTATGGATGTAAAAAAGTCCAAACTATCTTTCAAGAGGATGAATAGCAGCCATGTGATATTAATCGCTCATCAGCAAGTACGAGTTTTCAACTGGCAGTATCTTTTTCACAAAACAGAAAGATTTCTTTTTTTTTTTTTTTTTTTTTTTTTTTTCCCAGTGTCCTGTCTAGCAATGTGGCAATAGGAATTGATGTCTCAATGCCAGATAGAGCTCGACAGATTTTGCTTTTACAAGTGGAGCAAACAGCTTTCGCCATTGTGCTCCACTTGATTTATGCTTGTATATAACTTTATTATGATTCCTGCAAGGAGAATTTCAAATTATATGGACATGACAATGGGAGACTAAAGGAAGAAGAAAAAGTGAAAGAAAAGAAAAAAAAGATTAGAGGTGAAAGAAAGAGGAGATAAAAGGGAGAGAGTGATAAAACCTTCTTTGTCTGCTCCATCACCTGGAAAGAGACACAAAAAGAACAGCACAACCAACAGACATAAAGCAACAGCTACACTCGAATAACACCTAGATGCCATTGCTAAATCATATATATTATTATGTAAGCTGACATGTGTAATGTGATATTTGAAAAAAGAAAGTGAAAGAACATAAATAAATAAACACATTATAAGATTACTGTATATAAGTGAACACTTAATACCTGGGACCCAGCACCTGTGGGAGATATGAAAGTGCACTAGTTTAGGTGAAGATTATCCAGAAATAGTTTGATAGTGATTGTGGAGAACCGAAGACCCACCTTCCCCGAGCACAGAGACAGGCGTCAGGGGACCCGTAACCCCGGACTCCCAAAGGGGCCCCTAAAGCAGGTCGCCCAGGAGGGGCCGACACAGGATATCCGCAACACCCCCCCCCAAGGAAGGAGCAGAGACGACCCCGAGGAAATCCCCCAGCCACCGCTATGCCGACGCCCCCAAGAGCCGCGGAGACGAGCCCGTGGGCTCCGCCGGCAGCTAGCCCCGCTGAAGTGGACCCGGCCATGGGCCCTGAGGGCCAGAGGCCCCAGGGGCGCCCCGCCCCCGCGACAAGGGCCCCGGCCGCCCCCCGGGGGGCCAGGCCCCGCGAAGAGGCCGCCGGGAGTGGGCCGGCGCACGCCCGGGAACCCGCCCCAAACCCGAAGCCAACCAACGCGCCAGGGGGCCAAGGCGCCCGCCAACGAAGTGGAGGAGGGCAGGACGTGGGGGGATGGGCTCCGCACCTAGCGGAGACTTGAGATGTTCTTGGGAGAGGGAGCGGACCACACCCATACCTGGAGAAAAAAAAAAACTCATTCACCCCATCCCTCCCTTGTGCCCCACTCACCACACACAGAGAAAAAAAAAAAAAAAAAAAAAAAAAAAAGACGCTGTACACACATTCCCACATAACACTCACATCCAACACTGACCAAAGGGGGGGGGGGTCACCCCAAATCGACTATACGACTGCTTGTGCCCGACCCCCGGCCCCGGCCCCAGACCAGACGCCCCCCGGACCGGGCCCCCCCAAGAGGGCGGGCCAACACGACCCGCACGAGCCACCCGGCCAGAGCCCCCCCCCCTCCCCCTAAATACCTAATAAACCCCTTCCCTCCCCCCACCTTACCCTTGCCATCCCTGCCCCCCGCCCCCTGGGGGGAGCAGAGGTATCAGCCCCAGACCTGGCAAGCCGCTGACTGCACACCGCAGCCCCCCACCAAGACCCCGGACACAGTGGCCCGCTCCAGGCCCCAGACTCCTTGCCGCCATCGGAGAACGGGGGTGTGCAGAAGACCCCGACCCTCCCTACGCCCGCTCAAATGTTGTGTTGTTGCATGTTGTTCTCAAGTGCGTTTAAAAACTGGGAGCGCCGAAGGGGATGCACGGCACAGCCCACCCCCCTTCCGGAAGGTAGCTGTTGCCAGCGCACCCCCTCCGTGTGACTGCCCAGAACCCTCAATGTCTAAGTGGGAGAGGAGGTGAAGGGAGCCGTCCGAGGTGAGGCCCACACAACATAAGCCCCCCCCCCCAGACGTCTTCCCCCCACCCCCCCCTACCATGGCCTATATGAGTGTGCGATGTGAAAAATGTTTGAAGTGAAAGTGTCTAAGATGCATGATAAAATTGGGGAGAGGGGCGTCACCAGAAAGTGGCAACCTCCAGTAACGCCCCCTCCCACATGACCTACATGTGTGGCGGCGTGATGGAGCAGGCAGAGGGAGGAGTCCGGGGATGGGGAGCAAATGACTGGGAAGCCAACCCAGGGAGCCAGCTCCCCTACTGACTCCAATAGGCACCCCCGCTCCCCGAAAGCTCCACCCAGAGAAGGGGGCCCCGCCAGCGGCACCACCGTAGCCCGGGGGACAGGGAGAGGCCGCAGGGCCCGCCAGCCAACCACCCACCAGGACCAACACCTCAACCCCCCCCAGCCCACCCACCAAGCCTACTTAAACTAAATAAATAAATAGATAAATAAATAAATAAAGAATAATAATAATAATAATAATAATAATAATAATAATAATAATAATAATAATAATAATAATAAGAGGGGGGGACACTGGCCAGCCGGCCCGCACGAGCCATCCCAAACCCCACCCCCAGGTGAAACCCGCACCGGAAGACGACACGGACCAGGACCGGGACAGGGGGCCGGACACAAGCCCACCAGAACGTCAACGCCCCCAACCCAAAAACAGAAAGATTTCTATAGAAAGAAAAACAAATGTTTCTCTCCTCCAGGTGAATCTCACTGCATATTTAGAAACCTTATTGCCCGAGGGACTGACCACACATTCTAGTTGTTCTTTGTAATGATCCCTATCTGTTCCTGCCTGTGACTCTGCTGCTATAGTCCCATGACATCAGTCCCTGTTCCCTGAGTTTCATCAGCAATCAGATCTGAGTGATTACACCTGTGACAGGTCTGATTACAGGGAGCTGTTGCACCTGAGAGGAGCACTATATATTCCTGGTCCTCCCAGTGTGTAAGCGCCAGATTCTTGAAAGCCATTAGTGTGAATAGAACATCCTTGTTCTATTTTTCTTCGTTATTTATTGTACTTCACATATAGCAACTTCATTTTACACAGGCCAGTCAAACTAAATGAAGTAAAACTAATTGACTTGTAATAATATTAGACACCATTTCTGTTTTAGGCCAAATGTGTGAAAAAGAAAGCAACGAAAAAGCTCCAAGTAAAAACAAAAAAAAATCTATCCAAAGAAAAACTACAACTAGAAATTTGAGTTTTACATGGTCTATCCAAATAACATTGTATTTATGTGCACCAAGCTTGTCTGTCAGAAGGAAACCAAACTTGCTCTAATAGATACAAATTAAACACAAGAGCAGTAATGTATCATTGTTAAATCGAAATTTACTGTGAATTTATATATTTTTCGTCGTTATTTATTGTATATAACAATTAGGTTAATTACTCTTCAACTAGATCCAGACGCACAAGGTAATCCAAATCCTCGTCTCTCTAGGACTGGTGTGTCTTCCTCTGCTCACAGATGCTTCTGTATTCAGTACTTTTGTGAAGTCAAATAAATCTATTTAGTAAATGTATCTCTATCCGCGCAATTACGCACATTAAGCCTTCATAAAGGGCCATTGTTTTGCTGGTTTTATCTCATTTATAGTATTTTATAGTGTCATTCATGTTACTGTGTCCAGTCGAACCAAGCTAATATTTTCTCTGACTGGAGAGCAGTACTTTGCATCACCAAGACTCATGCTACCATTGGAAACTGATTTTCAACCGCTCCCTACAAGAGTTGAGGAGGGCAAGCAACTATGTCGATGGTATCAGCGGAAAGGCTAAGATCTCATGTTTCGGATGCAAAAAAAATTACGTTGATTGCTCTTATGATGTACAACATACTCTGTGAGTCCTTTACTTCTCTTAAGTAAACCAGGGAGCCAACAATTTGCTTCCTGTGTAATGCACTACATCTTAAAGGGGCTGGTGACGATGAAATTGTCTAGTGTTAAAGGCAGTGATGCAGCCCCAAATATCCAAACCTCAGCACAGCCTAAAAATAGGTTTATCCTCCATGATACTAAGTTCTCTCAAGGATGCAAAAAGCAACATCCATTTAAACTCAAAAACCTAAAAGCCCCATGATCACATAGGTAATCAGCAACAGAGAAGTCCGTTCTATGACTGATGTTCCGACTGATAAGGAATGTGTCATCTGCATCTGAAGTTCTATCACAAACAGGAAGTAACATTGATTTTCTGTTGAGACCTAGGAGGGTCTTCACCGGGGTCATCCTGCACCAAATTAACAAAAACATTTTTAAAAAGTGAAAAACATGGCAGAGATTGTAGAGCACTTGTTCATTTGCTGTTTGGGCTGTACCGTTTTCAGTGACAGAACTTTTCCCCAATATAAGGAAAAGCAATCAAGACTGGGATTGGACAAGGCTGTTTGGCTTAACAAAAATGGAAGGATATCTGGATAGTCAATGGTGCATACTCTGCAATATTCTTTCAATTGCTACACACTCTGTTTGTACCTGCAGAAACTACCATTTGTATAAAAACAAGGTTATGAAGCTTTTCTTTAGATTCTTTAAAAGCCACTGCATGACCATCTGGAGATACAACAAAAAAATCCATCAAGACATCTTTGGACCACTCAGAAACTGTGCTGCTTTTAAAAAAATCTATTTTCATTTTTTTTAAAGACTCTTTTTGTTCTTGTAAATTTATTTTTTCTGTATAAGAATGGAATACTAATGTTTCTCAGAATATTTTCTTATAAAAAAAGAGATCAAATAAGCAAGGAATATGGTTCTAGATGGAAACCAATCTGGGGAGAGATGCTCATTGTATTACTTGGCTGTATGCAGTTGAATTATCCCCATCATCAGAAACAACCAGCAAAGCCTTTCGGGACACTTTATCCAGGAGTTTATTCAGAGCTGTTCTCAGGTAGGCACTTGAAATCAAACACCATTTCAAGCATCATTATCCCGAAGGCATCAGCAAACATATAGTTCGGTTCTGTTACAGTTTCACACTATGAATTTGTGTAACAAGTAACTCATATCAACTTCAATTTTCAGAATACATCTAAACCCAGGCATACAGACATCGGCATATGATATACTGTACAACACTTCTGTGTGGACGAGTCATACAACAGATGGGCCTGCATGACCTAGAACACCTTACTTCAAAGTGTGAAATCTGCTCTTCCTTTTTAATGTTGTATTACAGCTGTAAGCTATTGTTTGCTGTTTAAATTCTGTTTTTGTTTAAATAAAAAAGCAAGAGGCATGGTTCACTCTAGTGAGTGAACGTAAACATGTAACAGTAAGAGTCTATGCAATTTGAGAAAAAAGGCTCCTTACTTGCAGTGGGGGGGCAGAGTCTGCTTATTATTAGGACCAGTTCCCTTATTCGTTTCAGCAAATTAAGCTTTTTGTATGTTTCAACCAGAGCATTAAGTCTTCTGGACGGTACGCTACGCTGAATCTGATTAACTGGAAACAAAGTTCAGCTTGACTTTTCTGACATTTCCTCATTTGCATCCTCTAGCTTAAACCACTGTTTGCAGAGAGGTTACAATGTTTTGAAAGTGTCTCATTATACAGAGGTCAGAGTCAAGAGAAAAATACTCTGTATATAAATACCTAACACACTGGGCTGACTGTGTTCTGTTAAGAACACAGTCTAGGTTCTGTTTAGTTTGGTTTTGGACTTATGAGGACTTTTTCTGTTTACCCTGCCACTATTCAGCCACCAGCAGTTAACCAATCAGTTCAGTCCACCTCTTGTTACCATCCTTCCTTAGATCAGCTCCACCTGTTACCGGTAATTAGTGTTCATCTCTGGTCACCTGTTTAGCCAGCTATTTATACCCGCCTCAGTTTACTCATCGTTGCCAGATCATTACAATCCTTCCGGTGTGTCATATCTAGAGTTTCTGTCTGCCTGCCTGCCTGCTCGTTAGTCGATCCTTGCATTGTCTCCTGTTTTTCTGAGTTTGCCTAGACCTTGTCGGATTTGAATGCCTGCCTGTTACGGACCTGTATAGATGCTCTGACTCAGCTCCCGGATTTTGCTCTGGACATTCCCGCACATCTGATCACCTGGCTGGACTTTGGACTGGTTTCTAGACTTCATATTCTGTTTATTCTTTTCGTCTGCCTGCCTGGTTATCCGGTTCTGAGCATTGCCTGCTCTAACAATAAACTGTCTAAAGACATTCTCTGCTTGTCTGGCTGAATTCTGGGTCCTCTGTCTCTGATCATGACACACTCCTCATGAAACAGCGATGGCTGTGCAGCAATCCCTCATACTGAGCATGCATGAAGCGACAGTGGAGAGGAAACCTCCCCTTTAACAGGGAGGAAAACCTTCAGCAGAACCAGGCTCAGTGTGAACTGTCATCTACCTCGACCGACTGCCCGAAGTCTATAGCAGCATAACCACAGAGATAGCTCAGGATAACCTAAGCCAATCTAACTATAAGCTTTATCAAAAAGGAAAGTTTTAAGATTAGTGTTAAAAGTAGACAGGGTGTCTGCCTCTCGGACTAAAACTGGGAGTACGTTCCACAGGAGAGGAGCCTGATAGCTAAAGGATCTGCCTCCCATCCTACTTTTAGAGACTCTATGGCTACGTTCACACTGCAGGTCTTAATGCTCAATTCCGATTTTTTTGTGAAATCGGATTTTTTTGCGTGGTCGTTCACATTTCCAAATATATGCGACTTGTATGTGATCTCCTGTGTGAACTGAATGCGTTCAACCTAAGTGTCCCGCATGCGCACTCGAGGACGCGAGGACGTCACACGTAGCAAGCATTGTCAGTGTTTGCGGAAGTAAACATGGATTATAATGCTGGCGCGCATTTTGCGGTCATTAATTTTTTTTCTAACCGGAGCTTTCCCTCCATTGACTGCTCTTCTCATTGTAGTCCGCTATGGGTGTTGTCTTTCTTCCCGCTTCTGCATAGCAGGACGCAGAATAGTGACGTTTGTCGAGTATCGGTGACGTACAGGTCGGATGAATGCGACCTGGCCGTACAGACACAGGTCGCATTTGAAAAGATCAGATACATATCGGATTCAGGACCACATATCCAAGCGACCTGGGTCACATTTGAAAAAATCCGATCTGTGTTGTTCAGACTGTCACAAAAGATCAGATACAGGTCGCATATGGGCAAAAAAATCGCAATTGGGTCACTTCAGGCTCCAGTGTGAACGTAGCCTATGAGCCACCAGTAGACCTGCAGTCTGAGAGCGAAGAGCTCTGTTAGGAACATACGGGGTAATCAGAGCTCTGATATATGATGGAGCTTGATTATTAAGGGCTTTATACGTTAGAAGAAGAATTTTAAATTCTATTCTTGATTTAACAGGAAGCCAATGAAGGGAAGCTAAAATAGGAGAAATATCATCCCTCTTGTTGATTTTCATCAGAACTCTCGCTGCAGCATTTTGGATAAGCTGAAGACTTTGAATTGCATTTTGTGGACTTCCTGATAGTAAAGAATTACAATAGTCCAGCCTTGAAGTAACAAATGCATGGACTAGTTTTTCACCATCATTCCAGGACAGAATATTTCTAATTTTGGCAATATTCCGGAGGTGAAAAAAGGAAACCTGTTTAATATGGGATTTAAATGACATGTCTTGGTCAAAAATAACACCAAGGTTTTTTACTTTATTAGCAGAGGCAAATTTAATGCCATCCAGATAAAGTGATTGATTTAGAACTTTATTTTTGAGGATTCTGGTCCAAAGATTACAACTCCTGTCTTGTCAGAATTTAAAAGCAGGAAATTTAAAGTCATCCAGGTTTTGATGTCATCAAGACATGCCTGTAGTCGAAGTAATTCATTGGATTCATCGGGATTTATGGATAAATATAGCTGAGTGTCATCAGCATAACAGTGGAAATTAATCCCATGCTCCCGTTATAGTCCTTTTATGTTATGTTCTAATGGGACCGAATTTCAACTTTTAGCCAATACTTAAGGTAAAAATTAAAATTAAAATTGAAACACTGTAGTGACGTTATCATGTTCAGGAGTAACAATTCTGCAACTGGAAGTCGGGTTTTTGTTGAGATACATACAACCCCAGACAGCTAAAGCTGAGTTGCATTTGGAGCTGTTAGCCCTGGAAAAAAAAATGAAAAGGATTTCCTTTCGTGGCATCAGAATGAGTCATAGCGAACATCCAAATAAAAAGAAAAGAACGGCTATACTAGAAGAAAGGTTTTGGAAGGACCTACCCAGAGTCATGAATAGGCATATTAGATAAATTAGAATATTGAGAAGTTTATTCATTTCAGTAATTCAAATCACTAAACACATGAGATACATCATATACATCCATCCATCCATTTTCTAACACGCCTATCCCTTGTGGGGTCGCGAGGGGTGCAGGTGCCTATCTCCAGCTGTCTATGGGTGAGAGGCGGGGTACACCCTGGACAGGTCGGCAGTCTATCGCAGGACATACATCATAAACTTTTTATTCATTAAGATGCCATTTCTGCATGACAAATTTTGCTTGTTTTATTGGTCTGATGCAATATCCTAATCTTAAATGCCCCTGACATGACTAAACACCATTCATCTCAGAGGAAATACAAATAAAATCTTTTGGATTGTAGGTAAAAAGTCTCTAAACACAGAGTAAAGAAATCCTGCAGTCTTTTATTCAGGGCCCCCAGATTCATCTGAGCTTTCCCAGATGGATTACAAGCAAAGTCATTTTTGTGCAGATATAAACTTGTGAATTTGAAGAAAGTAATTAAAAACTCTAAGAAATTATTGGGTTAATTCTAAATCACCTAAATTAGAAAAAAGTGTAGTCTGATTTAAATTTAGACAATGAGAAAAAAGCCACAGTTATGAATCAAGGTTTCAATTGCATATAATTCCTAGAGAGTAGCCCAGGCAACAGCACACTGGTTTTGGGTTTGCTGCTTATTGTTTAGCCCCTGGAAGGAGGGTCTGGATGATGGATGGATGTTTAGTCCAGTTTAAAACCCTGTTAATGCAGTTAATGGACTGTTAAACTCAGGGTGACTGTCCTGTCCTTGTTTTTGTCTCTGAATGGACCTTTTAAGGGTCATGTGTTGTTGCACAGTGTGAAGCAACCCTTTCTACTGGGCCTCAGACTAAGGCCCATACACATAGGTTTTCAATGCTCGATCCTATTGCTGTTGCCAGCCACCATTCAGCTTCCAGCCCAGACTATGTTGTTCATCCTGTTTACAATGAAGTGCTTATTGGAAACCTCAAAATCTGGACGTGATTTAGAATGTTTAGTTTCAAAAACATACTCAGAGCTGCTGACAGAATAAGAAAGGCTGCATGCCTTTTTATTATTCTGCTTTGATTAAAAAAATGGAGTGGGAGATAAAGTGGGTGGTGAGATCTGTCTGACATGTAGCGATGCATTCTGAGTCAGAACTAGTCTGTAGAATTATGCTCCAATAATATGCAAAAAAGCTCCTTGCTGTTGGTCTTTGACAGACATCAAGGACGGAATTTAGCACACCCGGGCAACTGGACAACTGTTGAATGGGAAAATAACACAATGTTAGAACCAATATTTAGAATTGATTTATTTAACTTATATTAAAAATAGAAAGAAAGGGGAAAATATAAGTTTAGAATTTAAAACTCCATGTATTAGAGGTGGGCCACTGGAATAAGAAATCGCTGATGAAGAGCTTGCTGAAGCTATGAAAACTCCACATCCAGAATAATCAAGAAACAACTTCTAACCCAGTGTTTGGATGTTTCCAACAGCAAATATCTGTCTCAGTGGAAAAAAGATGAAATAAAATAAAGCTGCTATGGAAGGAGACATCCTCACTATACAAGAATAGGTCATATGGTTCACTGAAATGTCCTGAATGAGCTGGATATGAGGGATCAGATCATTTTCTGTCAGGTTTGTGAAAATAGGCTAATTTCATACCTTAACATATCTTTATTTATAAAGCGCTTAAAAACAGTCCACGACTAAAAGAAAGTGCTGTACATAACTACAAACTAAAACACATCCATTAAAAAACAAAAATAAAAAGATAAAACACTTAAAAGAAACAATAAAACCGATTTAAAATGAAAACTAAGTCTCGCTAGTGGTAAAAGCCAATGTATAATAGTGGGTTTTAAGTCGGGTTTTAAAGGTAGGCAGTGAAGGAGCCTCTCTTATGTGCAGGGGCAGGCTATTCCTTAACTGAGCACGAACAATACAAAAGACCCCACTCCCTCTGAGCTTCCTCTTAGACCTCAGTACCTCAAGGAGATGTATTTCAGCTGACCTGACGGTCCAAGAGGGCGAGTAGGGATGAAAAAGCTCAGAGAGGTACGGTGGGGTAAGGTCATTCAAGACAAAAATGAGAATTTTAAAATGAACTAAAAAAAATGCACTGGGAGACAATGGAGTGAGGCCAGAATAGGTGTAATATGCTCTGTTTTTTAAGTACCTGTTAAAAGACGCACAGCAGCGTTTTGAACCAGCTGCAGATGAGCAAGCAAAGACCGATTCACTCCAACATTGAGTTGATTACAAAAAAGCATGGGTTACTGTTTCAATGGGTTACAAAATGTAAATTTTGCCAACTGCCTTAAGTGACAAAAACATGATCTAAACACTATAACCTCAGTTTTCTTATTGTTAAAATGCATAAAGTTCAGGGCTAGCCAAGCTTTAATGTCTTCTGAACAGTGCAATAGGGCCTTCACAGAAAAGCCATCACCCTGCTTCAGGGGCAGATAGAGCTGTCAATCATCAGTATAGAAATGGAAAGGAATTCCATATCTCCTGAGGATGGAGCGTAAAGGCAATAAGTATAATGAAAACAGTACAGATCCTAAAATTGAGTTCTGTGGGACCCCACATGATAAAGGAGCACAAGATGATTCAATGTCTAAAATGCTGACACAAAATATTGATTGGCCTGGTAGGAGCTAAACCAGTCCAGAGCACTGTGCTGAATGCCTATTAAATGATTTAGACATGTTACTAAGATACTGTGGTCAACAGTGTCAAAGGCAGCTATTAGGTCAAGCAGAACCAAGACCGTATAGGTATCAGAATCACATGTCAACAAGATATCATTAAAAACTGTTAATAATGCTGATTATGTCTATTACTATGACGAGCTTTAAAACCAGATTGACAGGTTTCAACAATGTCATTTTCATCTAACAAAGATTGTAATTGACAAAAAACGATCTTCCCTAAAATTCTTAAAACAAATGGCAGCTTAGAAATAGGTCTATAATATAAGCATATCCTGGTAACTGCAATAATGACATCACCAACTGTTGCTTGATGTTTCATAGTATGTAATTTTATCTAATGTCATTGCTGTTAAACTACACTATCATAATTGCAGTCCTATTTGTTTTTTTTTTAGTTCTTGGTCATACTGATCTACTTGAAGTCCCATGGACCAACCAGTCTTGAAGATCTGTGTTGCTGCTGCTTTCCTTTCTATGTCTACGCAGAGAATCAAGTATGGACTATGTACAAATTTAATAAACTGGACTTAAAACAGTTTTTGGCTTCTGAGTAACTCTGTGAGCTGCAGTCAGATGACACCAAAAACTGAAGTTTTTGTCTTGCCAATAAACCCCATGTGTGCAGGCCGGGGGAAATTGACACTGTACATCATCCTGAACACACAATCGTGTGGTAGCATCATCCTGTGGGGATGCATTTCCCCAGTAGGGACAGGGAAACTTGTCAGAGTCAGTGTCAAAATCAGTGGAGCTAAACAAAGGATAATATGTTGCAAAAGACTGCAGACTAGAGCAAAGGTTCACCTTTCAGAAGGACAAAAACCCTGAACATAGAGCCAAAGCCCAGTTATGTGTTAAAATGGCCCAGTCAAAATCCAGACTTTAATTAGTATATGTGGCAAGACTTGAAAATGTATGTTCACAGATGCAGTTCTGCAGCTTCTGGGAGGATAGATCTATTTGGACTTGCATATCGTGTTTTCAGTTCCTAACATACAGACCTGGGGTCTCATTTAAACAGCTTGCATACCCACAAAATGGGGCCTAAAACATGCGTATGTCACTTTCCTCGCAAAAGTTGGGATCTATCAATAAAAAAAAACTTGACGGGAAAATATGCCGTCCTCGTGGCAAATCTGACCCAGGCGTACGCTCATTTTGGAGTCAGGGGAAATTGGCGACACAGATGGTAAAGTGGTGAATAGCAGTCAAACTGCATCATGATTCCTCTCAGACGTTTAATTTCACGCCATATCAGACTTTCATCACAGATCGACCTCATTATAAGTATTCCAAACTGCAGTGTTACGGATTCATGCTTGTGCTGGTGACACCTAACTATACAATAGGCCCTTTCAATAAAGTAAAATAAAAATCCCAAAAGCCATCTTAAATCTTAAATCTGCACAACATTTCTTTGGGGTTTTCTACCATCACATTCCTCTCTCCGGGGATCACCAGGGTGACATGTTCTACAGATTAACAGATTATTGTGACAAGGTATGCGGCAATTGCTGTAAATGGTCAAATACACTCGTGTATAATGCTGTACAGTAGATGCATTGGCACTGTTGGAAGATCTTGCAGATGCGAGAATTAGAAGGAAACGAGGTTTCAGGGATCCAATATTTCCTGGCCTATGATGATGACTGGCCAAGATGCTGTTTTAGACTCCGAGCATTGCATTTTGATATAACCTACAGGGGAAAGTGGCTACACCTCCCTGCAGGTGCTGAAAGGCCGCTCTCCAATCCCCAGAGCGCAGCGCGCTTGCCACATACATGCATATACACTAACTTTCATGAGGTGCTTTGCATTGCATTTACCTGCAAAGAGATTAAACATGGTGGCATGTTAGTGGCTGGTTAGATGATAAAATCTGTTTTTCCAATCTAGCCTCATTTTCTTCATCAGAGCTGACTCAAGGAATTAGCAAACTAAGCAGCTGCTTGTGTTAATACTTTAGAAATCTATCTCCTTGTGTCTCTTTGGGATTATTTCCCTGATGATGAGTTATCCCATGCTGGCTTCTTTAAAATAAATGAGCCAGTCTTTTGACTAGGTTGGAATGGTTGCACAAGCAAACAAATTTGTTGAAGGGAAAAGGTATTCAGAATGTGAATACCTTTTCCTAGTCCAAGGCTTGGCTGACGAATGTTCAGCAGCTTTGCAGAAGAAGGAATCATATGAACCTCTTTGTAAAGTGCCTCTATGGCACTTTACAAAGAGGTAAAGTGCCATAGAGGCTGTACATCACTGTAGTTTGGTATTACTATAAGTGTCCACCCATTTTGGCTAGGGAGTTCTTTAGAAGCCTTTGGATTCAATTTCAGCATTTACCACATTTTTCGGACTATAAGGCCCACTTAACATCCTCAAATTTTCTCAAAAATTGATCGTGGGCCTTATAATCTGGTGCACTTTATGTATGATTACCGTACTTGTTTTGCTTACTGACTGATTTTATGTGGTGATTTGATGTGATACAATGCGCTCAAAAATCTGTTAAAATGTGTAAGTACTACTTTGGTTAGCAACAAACGACATTCATGCAGTACGCACTAGCAACGATAAACCAAGTAAGGTAATTCAATATAAAAGTTACGTTTATTTTGGGACTTATGTTAGAAACAGGGCAGTGTAGTCCAACTACTCTGCCCTCCAGACTGAGATAGATAGCTCTCCCTTTCAGGAGAGAGCTGTATACGGGGGCGGGGTGGAGTGATATTACACACTTAGAAGAATATTTAATGCACCTTATAATCCGGTGCACTTTATGTATGCCTTATGGTACGAAACATACGGTACTCTTCTTTGACAGGAATATGTCAGGATTTCACATTTTCACTTGCCAATGTTTGTCTTCTCTGTGGTCCGAAAGTTCTCCAAACCTCTCAGATTGTAAGAACACCTCTTGTCTACAACCTTCTTCAGATATTCTGCCATACTGAGTTCTGGAATTCTACAATGCCATCTAAATCTTGTACGTATATTCCTTTCATGAAGTGCTTCCTTTCTTGATTTTGATGGCTGCTTGGAGTCACTGCTGAGGAACAAAAATTCTACTTCATCTTCAGATTTCTAACAGAGAGGTGGAGGTTTCAAAATACAACTGCCTGGTATGGTTTTATTCATCTCGCCAAAAAGCCTGGTTTCACCTAAAGAAAGGTAAATGCTGAAAATTATACCATGAAGATCTACAAATAGAGAGTAACTACTGTACATTATGCAAAGCATTGCGTGAATGTATGAGTGAAAAGGTGATTTAGAAGCATGTTGTATATAGTGTTTTCTACAACCAGCATGAAGTTATAAAGGCGCCACATGAATTTGGACCGTTCACCGCTCCCTGTAGGAAGAAGAATATGTGTTTGTTTCACCAAGCAGCTGAGGTTGTGACATGAAGGCAGAATTCAACAGGCCTCGGTAACGGCACACTCTCTCTGCCACTCCAACACAATCAGGCCTGAGACATTGAAGCTATGTGAACAAAAAGGATTCAGTGGGAAGCCCGACAACAACGAAAAGGGGATTCTTTATGGTTTTGTGTCGGCGGTTTTGTGTGCCTTCAAGGGTTGTATTAACTACAGAAAAAGCTCCTCTTTTGCTTCTCTTTGTTACTTTGCTTAATTTGGATTCTAAGCGCTGGTGGCTGTTTAAAGGGCTTTATCAGAGCCGAGACTGGCAGCAACAGTATCTGGAACACATTCTCTGTCTACCATGTCTGTTCCCCATGGAGATGCAGTGATAAACACACACGTAGAGAGAGGAAGGAGGGGGAAAGCACAATTTAGCTGTCTGAATGCTGCCCGGACTATCATGGCTCTCTGCTGCAGGATAAAGACAGGTTAGGCTATCATGTCAGGTGCACGAATAACAGGTTTTACTTGGCGGATGTGACACTGGTAAACAGAATCTGAGTTGTAATTGCTGACATAACAGTGGCAAAAGTAGAAGCATAGAGACAGTCCCCCACAGCAATTTATATTTTTTGGGGGGTGCAAGTTCCGGAGCCAATAATAATTAACTGTAGTGGATGTAAAAACAATTGGAGACACTGCTTCCAAAAACACCTTTCCCAAAGACTAAAAGCTCACACTATGTGGACTGATAAACATTGGTGTCTCTGGGATAAGTTAAGTAGGGCACAAGAACTCAACACCTATATAGCAGTACCTATTTTTTTGTGATGCATACAACCTGACCTTTATCAATTTTAAATTAAACAGATACATTTTCATAAACCAACACACCAGAAAATCCATTTTATAAAAGCTAACTGTAATTTAATTTTTATACATAAATTACAAATAAAGGCTTACTCATAATGTTCATTTATTGAACAGAAAAGATTCACATCAATCCTTCAGTGGGCTAACCAGCACTACATGGTCGCACAGTATCCGGCAGAACATAAACGTAACATGAGCATTTCCAGTATGTTTATTGGACGATCCGAGCTTGGGGCCGTAGTATTTGTGCCCCACGGAGGTGGGCATGCGCACTGCAATTTTAGATGTTCATTATTTAAACAAAAGTTGTTGGGCCGGCCCCAATATCAAGGTGCCTCAAGAGGATTTAAGCTACTGAGCTTGTCAGTTTTCTCGCAGACTTATATGCATAGACACAAATGTTTCTAATAGAATTTTATTGGTAAGGGAATCTGTCTTTTTTACACTGTTACTTTATAAAGAATGCTCCTGTTCCATTGATTATTGTGAACATAGAGCTCTACAGCAACATCTGGTGGGGCCAGGCCCCACTGGCCCCAACTGCAGAGATGCCACAGCTGATAAATGTGTTGGTATTTTATGTGATAGAGTAAAACAAAGCATCACAGATTTGTACAATGAAATGAAATTGACATGTTTAGTAAAATGTTTAGTAAAATATTTAACCAACCTTCCTCTGTGCAATTTAGTGTCAGTGTCAAAATCCAGCTGTTCGGTTAAGGCTTCAGAGGTTTGCTAGAGAACACTAGAGAACGGTCAGCGTCATGAAGACAGAGGAACACAGCAGACAGGTAAGAGAAAACATTGCGGAGAAGCTTATAGTGCCTTGCAAAAGTATTCACCACTGCATCAGAGCATTAGCTCTCCCTGAGCGATACCTGACCCAACGTTGCACCAAGTTACTCCTTGTTCCTTGTGCTCCACCTAACCATATACCATTCCCATCCAGAACCTGGTCTGCGTCATTCTCATCTCCACCTCCTGAGAACATCCTCTGTTGGTATTCCACTTCTCAATTCCAAGAGCCTTCCTGGCGCTTCTGGCAACCTCCACTGGCATCCCAAAGCATCCACCTGATTACCGTGACCTGTCCACCCTCCTACACTCTCCACCACCAAGCTGTCCACCACACTCTGCTAACAGCGTGGCAGGCGTAGCTCGTAGCCTACCGTTGCTCCTCCTGAACTCCAACATTCATCAAACCCGTAAGTCAGCCTCTGCTCCACCATCTAACCTCCCTGTGTGCTGTCGGTGCTCAACCATCTACATTTATCATTTACAGTCCACGACCAGAGCCCTCCCAATCGCCCGGTCCCCAGTTCCAGAAACTCTTCGTCATCCCATTACCCAAATCCACAATAAAGAACTCTTTTCACTTACTGCCTTCAAGGTCAAAATGGAAAACATGATCGCGACAGAAAAATATAAGAATCTTTGGTGTTCCCCCAGAGCACAATCAAATCCATCATCTTCAAATGGGAAGGTGCCAGATTTGTGTTTCTTGGAGTGGACCCAGGAGCGGACAGGCAGGCAGAAGCAGCATGGTGAGTTATAGAATTTTAAGAAATAAAAAGAAAAACTTGAATCTTGGAGGAAAAGGCAAACGGAGGCAGGCAAGGAAGGCTTGGCATGAACACAGTAGATGACATGAAAGACGTGCCTGTAATTAAGTAATTTGTACTTAAGTAGTTTACAAATGCTGAAACTTTACCTGTACTTGAGTATGATTTGATTTGAGTATTTTACTCAGTTACATTTGAAATCCCAGTTACCAAATAAGAAAATAAACAACAAAAGAAACCGGAAGCAACGGCACTGATCCATCCGCTCGGATTGAGGTCAGCGTTATCAGATCCCAACATATTTTTTGCATTTGGAATTTTGTGGACTTTTCTCATTTTAGCCTGTCACGTCTCAGTCAGCAGCCACTACCCCATCAGCTCTGTCTACCTCCAGCCACCACCCTGCTCTAGATAATCTCCACCTGTTGACACTAATTAGTTACTCAGCTCACCTGTTCACCAGCCTACTTATACCTGCCTCTGCCTACTCATCCCTGCCAGAACGTCTCTCTCACTTCACATGTCTCCACTGCTCTCTTCTCATGTTGGATCGCTCAGTGTGATGTGCCCTGTCTCTACTGGATCTCGTGTGCCCTGCCAGCTGGGCTCTTAAGTCAAAGTGCCTGTGTCTGCGTGCTGCAGTTCTGCCTGTTTTTCCCCGTGAGTTCCAGCTGTTTGCTCTGCCTGTTCTGGTGGCTTCCTGGCATACACTGTCTGTTCTGGTCTCCTGCTCATCTTTGCCTGCCTGCTTATTCACCCAAGACTTGTCTGCCAAGACTGTCACTGCTTGCCTGCCTCGTCCTCCATTGTTCATCCTTCCAATAAACCTTTTAAAACGTATCTCTGTGTCCGGCTGAATATCGGGTTCACCTGCAGTAAATCTTAATAGGAGGCACACATCAGCTGAAGTTGACCACCTAGAAAAAGAAAACTCATGACCTATGTAAGGGACCAGTTGAAGTACAAAAAAGGCAACAGATTTCTAATGCAATGTAAACTCAGTTTGCCTATAGTGATCAAGTTATGCATTTAAAAACTCAACATTGAACCTACACAAGCATGAAACTGCTCTTTTTCTGGGGCAGTGTTGCATGACATGGTAATGGTTTTAATTTATTCATTTATTTTAATTTTTTACTTTTTCACATTGTTACTGGATGTAATCTAAACCTAAAAATGGCATCATAAGCACTAATCAGGTGGTATGTAGTTACTACAGGGGCCAATAAGTAGACAGTACCTGGTTTATGTTTAAGACTACGAACATAGTCATTTTAAATATTTCAACATTGTAAATATTGGTTTTATCTGGTACTTGTGATTAGAATTTGTGTTGGCTAAAGCTGCAAATAGAAGATCAGGTGCCAAGTTTGGAGTCAGTTATCTAAAACTATTAGATATGAGGGATAGTGAATGTGCATTGCATTTGCGCATGTGAGAGTCAATCGAGTTTGAAACTTTTAGTTCTCAAAAAAAAAAACCCGTGGTCACTGTAATTTGAGTGGAGTGCAGGTAGCAAACGTGAACATAGGGCTCACAGGCATTGGTTTTACGGCTTTAAGTCTTAATACATGTGCTGTACAATGTCTGTTGTATTTTGTGCTGTGTTCAATAACCCTAATATGGACTTTATCGGCTTTAACGTGGCAGAAAAAACACGATTGCAAGGCTCCACCGAGTTCACCCAAAGAAAGAAGAAATGCAATTCTAAAACACTCTCCACAATTTCCTGACAGAAAAGAAAGATCCAGATGGACGTAAAGGGTGGACTAAAACTGGACTGTATTTAGCCCAATCATAACGATTGGACTAAATACAGTCCAGTTACAGTCCAGACGCAGCCCCTAAATTTGGACACCCGCTCTCTCCCAGCATACTACAGAAATGGCTGGACAGGGTGGAGTGAGACACTCTGAGACTTGCAGGTGGGTGAGGTGTGAAGTGCCTCACTTGCATTTAAAGAGACCGCTCCCAAACAAGTTGCTCCCAGACACACCTCAAACAAGGGGCAAAGGTAGGACTGTGGGGCAACAATGATGTGGAATTCAGACCAAAGCATTGCAGTTCCACTTTATATAGATCATAACAGAATGATATCAATGTGAGACGGAAGGCATTTAAAAACCATTTCAGATCAATACCTCCTCTTTTCCTTTTCTTCTGCTCATACAAACTTAACTAAGTAACTTTTACTGAAAGTAAGATTTTGATGAGGTACTTTTTATTTTTACTTGAATAGTATTTTAAACTGGTAACTTTATTTGTAGTTAAGTCAGATTTTATCAAAGTAACAGTACTTTTACTTAAGTACATTATTTTGGTACTTCTCCCACCTGACAAGACAGCCGAAAAATCCAGCAAGGAGAAAATGAGAAACAGGAGTTTAAATAGCAGTGGAAACGAGTGGGAAGCATAAGTGTGATGACATCCAAAAAAAGTCTAATTGGTAAGGACTCTTTAGCCAAAGCAGAAGTGCATCAGCGTTTGCCATGATAAATGCTGTCAGTAAGGAAGGAGGTAAGAAAAGGAGCCTGTATGCTTCCTATCCCAGTTCCTTAGCATAGGAACCTTGTGATGCCCCTTACCAGCACAAAGACACTATAAGGAATCCCACAATCCTTTGCCTGACATGACATAAGCACAGCCCACCTCACGGAAATTAACAAAAAATGTCCAGAGTGCACACTTGTAAGTAGCACCATCCGTGTGGATAGCAGGACTTTGGTCATCTCTGCCTTTGCTGTCAGCAGCAAATAAGATCTGAGTGCAATTTGTCCAGTTACTGTTAAACATCATGTGCTTTGATTTGTGCAATGAAAAGCCTCAGCCATTCGTTACATCTGTCTATCTTGCGTGTTCTGTAGTTCTTTTTCAGAAGGCTGTAAACCAGTGGCATCACTAGGCTTAACTGTGCACATATACACACAATTAGGTACATTTCATTTTTGTAAACAAATTCAAGGAATGGAGGCCATTGCAGTCCAGCTGTAATAAACAGTGTTCAAATGTAGGTGCTGTGATTGCACACTGCACTGATTTGAGGATTTACCTGGAGTCAATACCCCTCCTTCCAAACACGCAGACACATATCCGTGTTTTACATACTTACTAAGGAAATTACATTGACTCTCAGTGACTTCCATTCGTTTTCAACCCTTTCTATGACCTTACCCTGACCCTAACCCTAAACCTAACCATTACGAGTACATACTAACCCTACCTCACACCTTTGTCCTAAACATCACTTCCAGTCCCAAAAAACTGAGGATCAGTAAAGTGAAGTCATTCCATGAATGACCTCACTTTACTGGTAAAATACAAAAAAATGTGGTTCTCACTAAGCTGCAGTACACACACACACACACACACACACACACACACACACACACACACACACACACACACCGGCCAGTGCTATCTTTAAATTGTTGCTTGAATATCAGTGTGGGTCAGTGGGAGGAATGACCTGAAACTGAAAGCAGAGCAGCTATCGAACTGACCAGTCAACGATGACCACATGCCTGCAGCTGAGCAATTGCTCCTTCTAGCACACCAAGCCTATAGTTTCACACCCCCACAAACACTGACACTGCATACAAGCTCATTAGCAGCCTGGCTGTTTAAGCTTGTGTGTGCAAAAAAATGTCAAACCTATATACCCTCATTAAAGTTAATGATCCTCTCAAGTTTAGATGAATGTTTCCAACATCAAAGTCCATCCATCCATCCATTTTCCAAACCGCTTAATCCCTCATGGGGTCGCGGGGGGTGCTGGTGCCTATCTCCAGCGTTCACCGGGCGAGAGGCGGGGTACACCCTGGACAGGTCGCCAGTCTGTCGCAGGGCAACACAGAGAGACAAACAGGACAAACAACCATTCACACCTAAGGACAATTTGGAGAAGCCAATTAACCTAACAGTCATGTTTTTTGGACTGTGGGAGGAAGCCGGAGTACCCGGAGAGAACCCACGCATGCACAGGGAGAACATGCAAACTCCATGCAGAAAGACCCAGGGGTGTACTTGAACCCAGGACCTTCTTGCTGCAAGGCAACAGTGCTACCCACTGCGCCACTGTGCAGCCCCAACATCAAAGTATGGGTTCCTATTTTCTGGTGCATTTAAGGCTTGAAATTGAGTATATGGATGAATTTCTTTCATTTGAAAAAATTAAACATGATTTAACGGGTACAAAAAGAGATTTTATCTGATGATGCAAAAAAAAAATCTACAAAAAGTTTGTTTAGTTCTTTTAGTTATGGCACATAACACTAAACAAATTTATGCTCTTGTTATCAGTAAAAGAAGCTCTCCACACTGTGTCAGGATTCAGCAGGCAGTGCTATGCAGCTCTCTGCCAGCGCTTACTGCCCTCTCTTCTCTCCCTCTGTGACAGGTGATTGCAGTTGACAGGTGGGCGTGGCCCGCACCTGCGGCTCAATGTGGCTGCTCTGGCTCAAGCTTAAAAGGAGCGTTCAATCAGCTGAAGGACGCCAGAGTGTTAGACCGTTGTGGTACGCCTAATGGCCATTGTCCTGTTGACAGTTCTTTGTTCCTGTGAGTTAGTTGTTCCAGATTCATAGTTCTAACTTTGTCTCCTGTCTCTCTCAGTTCGTCGTGCTCTGGAATTACTCACCCATCGTGTCTCCTTGCGCTGAAGACTGGTTCCTGAATCCCTGCTGTTCAGATTCTGCTCTGGCGTTCCCCTCAAGCCCCCTTGGTGGTACCAAGCTGGACAAGAGACCCCTTTCCTGGATTCACTCTGGTTCCTTCAGCTGCTCCTCATGCCTGTCTCCGCTGTGGTGCTGCTCGGGCTCCCCGCCTTTGTTCCACCTGCCAGCTCTCCTGTCGCTCAATCAGCTGGTCCCCACATCGAAGAGAGTCCTGCTTTGTCCCACCTTCTGCTCCACTCTTCTCGGCCCAGTCCACAGGCTCCGTGGTAAGCTCCCCCCCTCATTTGCGCATCTCCCCGTCTCTTGAAGTATTTAATCACTCTCCGCTCATCCTTAGATCGAGAGAGTCCTGACCCCGCGTCTCTCATTGGTGCTGCCACGTCGTGGTTTGTCCCCTCGTTCTCCTCTGTTCGCCTGAGTGTCCTAAATAAACATCTTAAAACTGCTCTCTGCTTCACGACTGTGTTCTGCATGTGGGCCAAACACCCAAAAAACCATGACACACTGCATAACCAAAGTTTTCTGACGTTTCCAGTAAAAGTAGCTACCTGGTGGAGATATAAGGCAATGTAAAAAGAAAAGTCAATAAACTTGAACTATCCATTATACAGTATATTTATTGTAAATGTGACCGTTGGGCATCAGCTGTTATGATATTGATATGGTATGATAACACAAAGTAACACTACCCCAATTTTATGGTTTCTACTTCAGTTTAAAACACAAAACAATTATTTTACTGCTGCTAAAAATTAAATATTGATGATTGCAAATATAATATTATCTCCAACACATTTATATTGATCTTGATACATTATCTTCACCAAAGATGTAGAATAAAATGGGGCTAAATGCAGCAATGGTTTTCCACAGCTTGAAGCTTCAAGTAAAAAAAAATTTAAAATCCATATTTTTCCACACTCAACTCTCCAGACATCTCACTCTATCTTAAAACAGATATTACTAAAGTTTAAGTTTATGGCAAATATTTATGCAGCCAAACATGCTATCTTTGAAAACAAGAAGCTTGAAGAAAGGAAAATAAACCAAAGCAGAAAAATAAAGGAAACATGGAATGCAGATAACGAGAGAAAAGGAGGTGAGACAAAAATTCAAGGGTAGAAGGATATAAAAAAGGAAGGAGGACACTAGAAGAGAACGAATGAAAGAAGAATAGGAAAAAAATGGAAGGAAACAAATGAAGAAAGAAACAAAATAGACTATAGAGTAGACAGTGAGCGAGGTAGGACACAGGAAAAGGACAGATAAGGAAAGGATAGACACAAATAAGGAAGGAAGGTAAATGAAAGAAAAAATAAACCAAGAAAGGAAGGACACAGTTGTTAAGACAGTGGAAGGGATCTCTCAAGTCTGAAAATATTTTCCATAACATTATTAGCTTAATCCATTCATTTCAGGCCTAAAAAATTATACTGAAATCAAATTTAGTACTTTTCCAGGCCGTATGAAAACCCTATTTATTTAGAATAGACACTAAGACCGAATGCTAGATCAGTTGCTTTATGAGTGGTGCTATCTGCTCCACAGTGGGCCTGCAGTTGGCTGCATGACAGAATTGCTAGTATGTTGTAGTAGTAGTAGTAGTAGGTTGACCAACTGTGACAGTGGCGCAGGGGCTAGGAGTTCATTCTGGACCTGTTGGGTTACCAGTTTGAATCCCCACTCTGTCCTTTTCAGAAGAGGTCTGTCTATATTGACAGATCATGTGACACTTAGAGTGCACACAGGTGAACTTCATTTTACTAATTGTGTGACTTTTGAAGGTCATTAGTGGCACCTGAACTTTTTCAGGGGTTTCATAGCAAATGGGGTGAATGCTTATGCACAGGCCAATTTTTAGCTTTTTACTTTTTTTAATTCTTTTTAATACATATTTTTCTTATTTCACGTCACCAACTCAGACTGTATTGTATAAATCCATTAGCTAAAATTGGAATAAAAACATTTAAATTACAGGTTGGAATGTAACAAAATAGGTAAAAACGGCAAGTGAGGTGAACGCTCTTGCAAGGCACTCAATACAAGATAAATGTCAGATTAAAAATTAAAAGATTAAAAATTTAAGAACAAAAATTAAGCCTATTTATTTTTACATTAAAAAACTGGCATTTTTACACGGTTACTTTGAAAATGGCAATATAATAAGTGGCAGTCATGTTGTGGTGCTGGACATCCTCTTGTGATAGTTTAACAGCTGAAAAGTCGGTCATATCGTTGTATCTGTTGCATGTGTAATGGCTGGTTGCTACGTGCGCTCTCCCACTGTTTGTCCTACCTTAGCGGCAAGGGGCGTTGCTCATGAGATGGTGACGTCACGTGCGCGGTACGCCATTCCAGACTTGGGGAAAAAATAAGCACGAGAACCAATATTTGTTCTCCACCTCATAGTAATTTAAAGTGCTAAACCCCTTCTTTCAAATAAAGATCATCATGTCTTGTTTTATGGTGTAATGTTACTTTAGGAACTAAGTACTATCTAACAAAACAAAATCTTTATAGACATGTTTTAAATGTATCCTTATAAAACATAACTTAACATTAAAATAATCCTTAATGTTTTCCTGAGCAACATTCCAAACATGTGTAATGTGCTTTGGTACTAATGCCTCATGCTAAACCATGGAAAAGTGATGTAAAGTAACTGCTGAAAGAGAATCTGCCACCATGCAGAGTAAGCATCTGTGCTACATTAATTCAACAGCGACCTTAATCAAAGCCTAGGGACTCCAATACACCTGTTGATAAAAACAAAGCAAAGAAATATAGTTCTGTCCCAGTAATTGGAATTAACACTACCAAAAGTGACAACATACAGAGCTGAATAAGGAAATCTTTACTAGCTGTCAATCATATGCTTTTGCTTTTAAATGTATGCTCAGTGCTTGACATTTAGCAACACTGAAGGAAAAGGCTATGCTGCGGGTCCAAGTCCCTTCACACCATGGGTTAGGTTATGTTAGTGTAATTTAACATTAGCTAGACTGACAGAAACGTGTGTGTGTGTGTGTGTGTGTGTGTGTGTGTGTGTGTGTGTGTGTGTGTGTGTGTGTGTGTGTGTGTGTGTGTGTGTGTGTGTGTCTCAGCATACAGCCATGACCAACTCGGTTGAACAGATGGCATCATCCAACCACCCCCCCTCCTTCCCCAATTCCATCAAGACCAGCCTGTGGTGCAGCTGTGCTCCACACTCAACTTTCCATTCACTTCCAATTTTCCTTCAAATCATTTTAAATACATATATATAAAACAGAATCTGTGACTTGTTTTTCTCTTCTTGCTTTGAGAAGACGCGTCTCTGTGTTTCTCCCTCCCGACCAAGAGCAACATGTGAGAATAATCAAGAATACTTGGCTAAACCGTTTAATTGATTATAGTGCAGCACTAGCGTTTCCCTTTTGCTTTGGTATTTCGCACTATTTTCTGCTACATGGACGAACGTCCATCCAGAAATGTCATCTAGGACACTACCATTCTAGTTAGAAAGGGTCAAAATAGAAAGAGCAGAGGCTGAGAGTTTCAGTTCCCAGAATGAGTCACTTCCAATATGCAGCATATTACCATTTCCTTTCCTGGCATCTTTCATTAATCTTTCCCCCCTTTTAAATTTTTTTTAGCTTTCAAACCTTGTGAAACCATTTATTGAAGCTGATGTCAAAGGCTGTATTTTCCTCACACCTCAAGATGCAGACAGACTGACTTGAATTTTGAACAAAAATTCAAGTCAGTCAAAAAACAAAGCTCTCTCTGGGGAAAGGGGTGCTCGTGCCTATTTCCTGCAGTCAATGGGTAAACCCTGGAAAGGGGGCCAGTCCATCAGAGGACAACACCCAAAGACTTACAGGACACACAGCCATGCAGGTCATTAAGGTGCATTCACATTGGCGCCTCAATGTCCCCGCTTTTGCTTGCTGTCGCTCGCCTGACATATCGCCAGCCGTTGAACCTTATCGTCTGTCCGTCGGAAAACTTTATTCTCTGCCATCTCCAAGATTTATCTGTTGCTGCGGCTTTTAGGCAGTACGCATGTGCAATGTTCTCAAGTCTCACGCAATGACTGTGAGACATGCATTTCACTGAATGGGTTGCTCTTCTGATCTTATCATCTACTTCAGAATTTGCATGCTGTGTTTTAATCGAACATAGCAACACTAGTGGTGCTGTGTGGGAATTAAACCATTTTCAAGTTTCTACTGCTGTCGTTTAAACAGAGATCGTAATTAGAACGTTGTCATTGTAAACACGTGAAATGAAACAGAATAAAAGTCTCATTGTCAGTGGATCATTGTCATGTAAACACGGCCAATGTCCCAGTCAATGAACCCGAGGGAAGATCATAACAAAGTTTGGTTGTTGCTGTTAGCTTTACCAAGATGCTGCAGCTGCATTCTTTGCTGTCACCACAGTTCATGCTTTTAGGGTCTTTCCTGTAGAGTTGAGAGAGTGGTTGCTTGAATTTTGCAAAGCAACTACCCTTACCCCTCTCTGCAATTCACATACACATTCCCAGCATTTCATCCCTGTATGTGGGGGTTTTATGAGAAACACCTTCCAGGACCTGCCCTGCTTATCTTAGAAAACCAAAATGTCTGCTACATTGATGTGTATATGTATATAGTGGGAGGCTTTATTCTGGCAGCTGCCTGATGTCCTTGGCTACGCCGAATATTGCTCGGCCAAGGATACTGAACATCAATCTTCACTCTCTACAAAAATGTTGCCAAAGTCAGAATGCCTTGCATCTCTGTCAGTTTTTGAAAACAATCTGATTTCAATCTGATTAACTGCATCTTGCTCCATTTCAAAATGAATCCATTGCTGAATTTATTGTACCAAAAAACATTTGAAGTTGAAATCTTGCCTGCCGCTCATTTTGGTTTCATCTTAATAAGTTTTTTTTATCAACCAGTCTATATTCTTTTGTAAATCATGACTCATTTTTACCAATAAATTTTCCGGTTTCACATCCCGTTTAGGCCACCTGACCCAGTTTTGATATTCTGTATTTCCCAGCTAATTTATCAATTTTTCAATTTTTGCTAGATGCAACCTTACAGTTTTTGAAAGGGTCTCTAAAATCTAAATCTTCAGCTGGTGTTAGTACCCAGTTACAGTATCATAACTTGGTTGGTGAAGCCTACACTAAACTAAAAGGAGAAGGAAACACAGGACTTAATCTAGACTGCACCTTCTCTGCGGGATATTAAATGGGGCCTCTTTTTTGTGTTCAAGGATTGTCCAAATATGTTCAATCCTATTAATTCCAATCCAATCAAAAATACTTAGTTCAAAGCTTTATGTCTATCTCAGTTGGACATGTTACTGTGTTACTTAGCTCAGAAAAGATATGTATTTTAATCTCTTTCCAAATTTAGCCAAGACACAGAGTCATGATTGGTTAGGACTTGGTATATGTGGTAACCTGTTCTGTGTCTGAGCTCCCGCATGGTTGGCCATGACAGATAAATATTAACACCTTCTGGAACGACGGGGTCTCGCAAGTCACGTCTCAGGTTACCTTTTATAGAAACATATATGGTGACGATTAGCTGAGCTCAAGCACTATAAGGTCTTAGAACTTAACAGGAACAAACAGCGTTTAGTTACACGGCAACGTAAATGAAGCTGCAGGGATGAGCGTACAGACATTACAAATGAAGGTAGCGCATTCTAAGCTGCGGTGGCTTTGGGACTCTGTGTGTCTTCTCGTGAAAATATTTAATCCTCATGAGGATTAAATGTCCTAAAAAAGAAAGCGAAGAGAGGCAAGTACAGCACAGTCAGAGTATGTCTACTTCTTTTCAGGGCACTTCAGATTTGGATGTGGGTTTAGGGCTAAGATTAGAGCAGGATTAGGTGGAAATGTCAGAGAGGGAACGCTTTGGGAATGAATACAGTCAATGAAATTCCTGACAAGCACGCAGCAGGAATACAAATCTGTGTGTATGCATGTCTGTGTGCTGACGGTGAAGTGTTTGGTGGGGACTCTGCTCAGCAAAAACATTGCTGTTTGAGTACACTAGCACAGAAGTCATTAAAACCCTCCTCACACTTCTGCCTGCCTTCAGCGAGCAGCCACACCAGCAGATGGGGGGGGGTGGGGGTGAGGGGATGGGATGGGATGGGATGGGAGGAAGAGGAGAGCGGGACTGAAGGAGAGTGAAGCCATTGAAAACAGACAGCTCTACCTCTCGGCCCTGTTCTGTTTGGGAAAACTGAAACATACCAATCAGCCGCAACATTGTGGCTACCAACAGGTGACGTTAACAACTGATCCTTTCTTCATCATGGCCCGTGTTAGTGGGAGGGACTTATCAGGCAAACCTTCTGCTTGGTCAGGGGTCTGCAATCTGCCATTCCAGAGCCACAGTTCCCCTTCAGAGCCTCTGCTGCACAGTGGTGCAGTTGGTAGCACTGCAGCAAAACGTTCCTGGGTTCAAACCATGGCCTGGGGACTTTCTGCTTCGAGTTCTCTCCGGATATTCTGGCTTCCTCCCACAGTCCAAAAACTGGACTTGTTAGCTTAATTCATTTCTAAATTGCCCTTAGGTGTGAGTGGTTCTCTGTCCCGTGTGTTGCTGTGATGAACTGGTAACATGTACAGGGTATACACTGATATAGATATAGGTCTAGCAGTTAGTCTGTCAGTTTTTATTTAGTAAATGTTTCCAGAGCAACATCGAATGGTACAAAAAAATCTATATTTCTTGTTTAGTCTTGATTTATTAGGCTGCAGATTATGTGCACTATTTATTTATTAATTTATTTATTTTGTTAATGTATTTGTACAATTTACCCCATAGTTTTGGATACGGAAAGAATTCAGTTTCTCTGGTTCAAAGAACATCTTTCCTAAGCATTCATGTATTTCCTTGTTTTAAAACTTTAAATTAGAAAGAAAAACACCTTCTGGGTGTTTAATGTATCCACTATTTACGTAGTGCGTATTTATAAAACTTGACATTTTATCAGTGACGGACTGGACGGTCAGGCATTTGGGCAGATGCCAGAAGGGCCGCCAATCACGAGGCGGATGATCGTCGGGTGTGCGCGGCCCCTTTCACCCTGTTCATAGGCCTACATTATCTCTCGGCCCACTAATAAGCCAAATGCAGGGTTTCCCGCAGCGCTGTCTTGGCGAGGCGGCCACCTCCGCGCAAAACTTGTCGTCTCCCCCCCCCCAACTCACCGCCTCGCCTAAGCAAATTCCTGCAGGAAACACTGAAATGCCTCTTGGTTCAGTTTTTATGCATATTAAAGTTAGAGTTCAACACCAATGGGGCTACAAACCTGCGTGTTATTTCCGTGCATGTGAAGTTATATCTGTGTGTTACGGGCACGTGCACGCGCGTGCGTGCGCGTCCCCATGTGGGCCGCTGGTTGGTGAAAATGCCAGGGTTCCCGGGTGGGTGCCGGCCCATTCCCGGCGGTGGCTTCGCGGGGCCTGGCCCCCCGGGGGGCGGCCGGGGCCCCTGCCGCGGGGGCGGGGCGCCCCTGGGGCCTCTGGCCCCCAGGGCCCATGGCCGGGACCACTTCAGCGCGGCCGGCTGCCGGCGGAGCCCACGGGCTCGTCCCCGCGGCTCTTGGGGGCGTCGGCATTGCGGTGGCTGGGGGATTTCCTCGGGGTCGTCTCTCCTCTTTCCTCGGGGGGGGGGGGGGGGTGGGGTTGGAGATTTCCTGTGAAGGCCCCTCTCGGGCGCACTGCTTTGGTGGCCCCTTTGGGAGTCCGGGGTTACGGGTCCCCTGACTCCTGCCTCTGTGCTTAGGGAAGGTGGGTCTTCGGTTCTCCACAATCACTATCAATATATTTCCTTCTGGTTAACTTTCACCTAAACTAGTGCACTTTCACAAACTCCCACAGGTGCTGGGTCCCAGGTATTAAGTGTTCACTTATATACAGAAAGGCTATAATTTATTTATTTACTTTCTTTTACTTTCTTTTTTAGGTATCACATTACACATGTCAGCTTAAATAATAATACATATGATTTAGCAATCGCATCAAGGTGTTACACGATTGTATCTGTTGCTTTATGTCTGTTGGTTGTGCTGTTCTTTTTGTGTCTCTTTCCAGGTGATGGAGCAGACAGAGGACGTTTTATCATTCTCTTCCTTCTATCTCTTCTTTCTTTCACCCTTTTCTTTCTCTTTTTTTTTTCTCTTCTTGTTCTTCCTTTACTCTCCTACTTTCCCATTGTAGTGTCCATATAATTTGAAATTCTCCCTGCAGGAATCACAATAAAGCTATTTACACGCACAAATCAAGCGGAGCATTATGGCGAAAGCTGTTTGCTCCACTTGTGAAAGTAAAATCTGTCGAGCTCTATTTGGCATTAAGACATCAATTTTTATTGCCACATTGCTAGACAGGACACTGGGAAAAAAAAATAAAAAAAAATGCCAGGGCCGTTTTTTAATCCCAGTCCGTCACTGCATGTTATCTTTTTTTTGCAGATTTTGTGTCTCTAGACATTTTTCAGTAGGAGGGAAGGTGTTGTAATGGTTACTGAACCCTATACGGTGTCCTGCAAGCTATGTGGATGTTACTTTGAAACATGCCGTCTACTGAAGCACGGTTGCAGATGATGAAATCCCTTTTATGGAAATAGAATTCCCTGGTGATTGTGGTCCTTTTCAGCAGGATAATGTAAAATGGTTCAGGAATGGTTTGAGGAGCATGTTAATCAGGTTAGGGTCTTAACTTCAAATTCCCCACATCTGAATCCAATGGAGCATCTGCGGAGTGAACCGGTAAAAACGAATCCAATCCATGGAAACCCAAACTCCAAATTTAAAGGGTTTAAAGGCTCTACTGCCAGACAGACTACACAGCACAGTGTAGTGTAGTCCATGCCTAAATGGCCAAGACTTCAACTAACAAAAACATTCAATTCAGCATTAAGGCTGATGCCCGGTCAGTTTCAGAACAATCCAAACCTTCCTGCATGTTACCAAACATCTGTCAGTGAGCAAGGATAACGTCGGCTCTTATTAGGGGAGACCATTGTGCATGCTGATTTATATTAGTAGAACGGGACACTCCCACATCTTTAAAAATAACTGGGAAAGCATGAACAGTCAGAAAATTGCAGTAGACTTGGTCATTTCTTAACTAAAAGCACCAACAATCACTGCATGTTCACAATAAGTAAGTTCACAAAGTAGCTTTTTTTGTTTTGTCTAATTTTATAGGAAGCGGTCCGCACAACGAGATGAATCATACGCTATGATCATCCGCTCAAGTAAGAAGTCACGATGACAGGGCCAGAGCAACAGGGCGGTAGTCATTGAGGCAGGTGATGGTTGGTGTTTTTGGGCACAGGCACAATCAGGACTTCAGATAAGCAGATACCATAGAAACTGCAGGGAGAAGTTAAAGACCTGCAGGTTGGTCAGCACATGATTTTAGCACCAGTCTGCCCTGAAACTCTCTTTTATTAACCTTTATTAACCAGTTTAGGAATGTCAGCTTCAAGTTTGGGAACCAGTAAACTAATGCAATAAGCTTGAGCTGTTAAAATATAAACTGACAGCATGGCAATCTTCATAGCAAAGCTGCGGTTCTCCCTGTTGCTGGTGCACCTCTTCTTACCACACTTCTTCCTTCCACTCAGTTTTCTGTTAATATCCTTAGACAGAGAACTCTGTGAACAACCAGCTTCTTCAGCAATGACCTTTTGTCTCTTGGACATCTGTTTGGTCAGCAGTCTTCTCCATGGTTGTGTTGCCTACTGGCCAAGACTGAGAGAGCGTTTAGAGGCTCAGGAAACCTTTGCAGGTGTTTGGAGTTAATTAGCTGATAAGGGCATGAAACCACGAGTTTCCAATAATGAACATTTTCACAGCATTCTAATTTTCTGAGGCACTGGATTTTGGGTTTCCATTCTCAGTAAGCCATATAATCATCAAAATTACAAGAAACAAAGTCTTAATGCTGAGGATGTTTCACTCTATGTGTAATGATTTCACTTTCTGCGAAGACTGGCAAAAAATATATCGCTTTACGCAATATTCTAATTCTTTCAGATGTACCTGTACAGCTTATATCTTCCAACAGTGGTTCCTCCTAACTGAACAGAACCTCCTGAGGCACACTATTGTTTTGTGCAAAGTATTTTCTCCAGTAAAACCTTTATTTCTGCTACAGTAATTGTCACCGTCTGTATCAGCTTATTTGAGTCCTTCATTCTATTTATGGCGGTAGAGTGGGCAAATATTGTATACAGTAGTTGAGATGTGGGATGCTGAAAAATTCTTACCGAAGAACAGTCAAGGGTGAGAGAGTGAAAAGTTGCTTCAACAAGTTATTAGCTAAAGGGTGCAGATATTTATACAAACTTGTTATTATGAATTTGTATTCCTTCCTTCTATAGATAGATAGATCTACTGACGTATATTATTTATACGTCAGTAAATCATTCTGGTTGCAAGTTTTTATGAAAGAATATCACGTCCTGGTGGCATATTAGTTGTTATTTTTGTGTTTTATACTTTGCTTTTGCTCAGTTTGTTAGTAAATAAAGTCCTTCGTGTTTATTTATAATAACTACGGAAGTATGTTACTGCACATGCGCAGCAGGTGATAAAACAAGGAAGCGGCTAACAGTTATTAGCATCTCCCAGCGAAACAATGAAGAATGGTCCAAGATCCAATGGGAAAAAAAATGCAAAACAATACATGATTCCAAGAGGGAAAAGATAGGAATGTCGCTGGGAATACAGTATAAACGTTAGTGTTCACTGAAGCAGACGCTAAACCTGCCGATTGCTCAGATGTGACCGAGTTTACTGAAGTGAGTAAAGGTTCTGATATGAGGCTTGAAGTACATTGGTGTATTTCACTAATAACGGTTGGTCTTCGATCGCGGCGAGCTGCCACTTTACAGCAAGGCATTGCAGAACGTTAGGCTCAGTCCGGAATTATTTACGTGATTTATTAATTAAGCAAACCGGCATTATGATAGCTCTGTGATACTGCGCTAGATCGCGCCCGTAGTGAGGCTATATTTAGTCTCAAAAAAGGACCATCAAAACACTATAAGGATGGAAACTTGGTGTATATAACCTTGTTTTATCATGATCAAACAGTTTTTGCTTTTTGTAAAGCATATAATGTCACTATATTCCTTTAAGTATGTACCTGTGCCCTTAGGTTTAGGTTTAGGTTCAGAGTTAGGGCATAGAAAGCAATAGAAAATGAATGGAAGGTCCACACAGTGATGTTCATAACAACGTGCGCACGTGTGTGTGTGTGTGTGTGTGTGTGTGTGTGTGTGTGTGTGTGTGTGTGTGTGTGTGTGTGTGTGTGTGTGTGTGTGTGTGTGTGTGTGTGTGATACCCTGTCACAGGCAGGTGGGCGCTGTGCTTTTAATACATGAATAAAAGAAAAGGTGGGCATCTCACCAGATGCATCAGATGTGAAAAAAGCCACAACTGAGAGGGGTCAGAGAAGAAAGGAGGAATGCTTTTAGGGTGGAGCTCACGGTGGTCCTGACCTAAATGTCAACATAAACAACATCTAGTCATAAATAATAAAGCAAAAGATAAATATCTATATGTTGGGTGAGAGAGAAACAGACTGACGATGCTCTCAAAGTCAAGTATGTGTTGGTTCAGTAGCACCAGATCATCCATTTTTTTTCAGTCTATCAAGTTTATTGAATAAATTGCCTAATATGATTGCCGTCAGATTCCTGATGTTTGATTATTTGGAGTATAGATCAAGTTTTTCTTTATCAAACAGAATTCTGTGGGCTTCAAAATCTGAGAATTTACTAATGGACTTATTTGTTGACACCATTTCCCAGCTACAGAGCCTTGCAAAAGTATTCACACTCCTTGAACTTTTATGCATTTTGTCACATTACAACCAAAAACATAACTATATTTTATTGGAATCTTAAAAAGAAAGACCAACACAAAGTGGTATACAACTGTGAAGTAGAAAGAAAATTATACATGCTTTTTCATAAATAAAAAACTGAAAAATGCAGTGTGCAAAAGTATTCAGCCCCATTTTTACTGCCTGAAACCAGTTGCCTTCAAAAGTTGTTTGATGATTGCTAATGACTGAATAGCGTCCACCTTTCAGTAACGTAATCTCAGTACAAACACAGCTGCTCTGTGATGGCCCCAGAGGTTGGTTAAGAGAATATTGGGGAGCAAACTGCATCATCAAGTCAAGGAACTCACCAGACAGGGCAGGGATAAAATTGTGGAGAAGCATGTTAAGGGCATGGTTGTAATTCTCAAAGATTTAATTGTATTTTACTGTGAAAGCTATGCTATATGCCTTTAATTACCATCACATTCAATTGAAATCTAAGGCTTTGTTTTTTATCCTACAGGCAATGAGGGGTAATGGAAAAGTAGCTCTTAACATTAGGCTTGGATGTGAAACACAAAAAGCAAAACAGAATGCGTATTCAGGGGGGTATGTGGTGGCCTAGTGGTTGGAGCAGCACACTTTTGAGAAGGCTTCAAGGTGCCTGGTTCAAACCCCAAACACTGCTACTATGGGTCCCTGAGCAAGACCCCTAGCCCCAGGTTGCTCCCCGGGTGCTGTAAACTGCCCACTGCCCCCTAAGGGATAGGTTAAAGCAGAAGAAGAAGAATGCATTTCTTTGGACTGTACAACTGCAATGACAAAATAAAGATTTCTTTCTTTCAGAAAGTATGACAGTCTGATCAAAACGAATTTTAGTGTTAAAAAAGTGTCACGTCAATGTCAACTGTATTTCTTTAGCACATTTAATACTGATGCCTCTGTTAGAATCCATATAGTAGTGTTCAAGTGAACCACTAAAGACAAGAAAAAAGACATCTGCTGAAAGATCTAGGATTTTACACATGTAACAAAGAGCAGCGTTGCTTAAATCCCACAGTGTTATTGTCTGAGTAACAGAACATAGCTCTAACTTTACCCCAGTCCCTCATGATATCTCCATGGCCAGAACCTGAGTCTCCTGGTGAGCTGCTGAGTCCAGGCTTTAGCACCGATCAACCTTGCAAGATCAGGCTGCAATAACTATTTGTATTTGCATCGTACACTCGGGTACCTATTTTCTTTAAAGTGTCTTTTACGTGCGATCAGCACAACTTGGTAAATTAAAGCACTTTTTCCTTCATATCCAATTTGATCCTTTTAATGGGAATCTCCAAACATCTGAAGCATGTTCCAGAACTGACAGCCTGCCAATCTCAGAAGGACCTCCTGGCAGACAGAACTGCTGCTGGAGCAGAATTAAATGATTCTCCTGGGAAGACTGGCAGTGGTGGGGGAACCACACGAGCAGAGAGAGATGAACAGCTCACAGTTGACAAAAGTAGGGCACTATTAGTGCTTATATTTTGCTGATTCTGGTGCTAAAAGCTGATGGATCAGAGCTTTTGCCCCATCAAATCGAAGTGGTTTCTCAGGGCCCTAAAACATTATTTATTTTTCAAAAATGTACATTTATTTTAATTACTGTGTAGATTAGTAATGGATACTGCTTTGTGTCAGGTTTAAGTTTCAGGTTATTATTGATATTGGTTAATAATTATATTTTACCAATCATTTTGTTTAATATTTTTCATTTATTATTTTATGGTATTTAATTATAGTTGATTTCAATGAAATCTTAATCTTTAGAAATGTATGAGATCTTCTCGTGCTTCTTTGTGAAGGATTTTTCTCATTGAAAATGTAACAAATTCATCCATTTGACTGAAGACTGTATTTTGATAGATTATGAGACTGATTTGATTAGAGATTATTATTATTTAGATCATTCGTCAAATTGTTTGACATGCCTTGGTCATGCTAAATTATTGTAAATATTTAGGTCCGTATATAACTCCAAGTTAAGTTGGTGTTCAACAAACTTGTCCTTGTTGGCTTCATTTTTGCAAAGCAAAAGAATATGGGTATTTGTATATTGATGCGAGACTTAAATAATTTTCGAAACTGGTAAAGATCAGGTTTTACATTAAAACCCTGGGATTGACTCAGGGTGTGCTTTATGTCATGCACTGTGGTGCCATATAGATATTTACTTTTAGTATATTGAAAAAATAAATTTAAATGTCTAGGAAAGCTTCCAAGAGAAAGCCTTCTTCAAGTGAAAAAGCTACAGTTTTTTTTAAAGGCTTTTCTGCCTTCTGACTGGAAAATGAAATACTACGGCACACGCTCTTGTTTCTATCTCTGACTCACAGTTTACCCTGTCAGGTTCTTCAGAGCTCAGAATCAATTCCTCTGACATTTAGCATTTTCATCTTTTTGAGCTCATCATCTGTGACAGATTTTCTCCCTGCTTCGTTTCAGCTATAAACACATTGAGAGACTGGTTGACCTTGTTTTCTGATGTTATAAATGCATTTCCTCCATGGCAGCAACACATCTAACAGGGGCCTCTCTTGACACTCTTGAAAGTAAATCGGGACTAACCAGCCAACCTCAGGGCAAACTGGCTCTTTTTAAAGTCACAGAAAACACACACCTCTTTGCCAACGTGACACTCCAACATCCAGCACAGTCAATAATCTGTTCCAAACAACGTTTCACTGTGGGGATGTGGAGATCAAATATAGGTTTGCTCCAATTTCTTTAAGTATGATGTGTTGAGAAATGTTTAGCACATTTGTTGTTTATTCTAAAGTTTTAAAGGTCACTTGTTTAGGAAGGATGTGCTTTCATAGAGGTGTAATAAATCCGAAATATGGTGAGAGGGGGACATTTATAGATGTCGGACCACCCCACCTTCTGTCCAGTAAACACCTGCTGAAAAAGCTGGTATGCTCATGACTAACACCTGGTGCATCCATGAGTAAAAGAGAAATAAATAGCTGCATGAGAAACATGCAGGAGACACAGTGGGGGGGGTTTTAAATGGAAAATGGCAGCAACTTTTCGGACATCTTTAGCAGAAAGGCTTCAGGTGTGTTGCTGCAGAAAATTGAAGAGAAAGTATATAATGAATATTATACTTGTCAGATTTTGACAACAATGTGTTATTTTCCTTCTAATTCACAATTATATTCTACTTAGTGTTAGTAACTAAAATAAAATCCCAATACAATACATTGAATCTGTGGTTTTGATGTTCAAGGGGTATGAATACTTTTGCAAGAAGCTGTATAGTAGTACTACATTGATATGGCAAATAGGCTACGTTCACACTGCAGGTTTTGATGCTCAATTCTGATTTTTTGCTAAGGGAGGTGGCCGTTCATACTACTATTAAATGCGGGGGTCATCATACTGCTGTCTGAACGGTTACAGACCGCAAAGCGACCGGCGTGTGCAGATAACAGGAGACGTTTGCAGAAGTAATGGTGAATGTAACTGCTTCTAGAAGTGTTCAATAAAGTTTTGTTTAAAAAGACATCTAATGGTAAATGGACTGTACTTATATAGCGCTTTTCCAGTCATACTGACTACCCAAAGCGCAGTACACTACAGCCACATTCACCCAGTCACTCTCACTAATGCGCAAACATTCATACACCGAGATGCAGCTCGGTAGGCAACTTGGGGTTAAGTGCTTTGCCCAGGGGCACATCAATATGTGGCAAGGGGAAGCTGGAATCAAACCCACAACCTTCTGAGGAGAAAAAAAATTTAGATACCGGCTGGCATCTCTCCTTATTAGAAAGCAAGAGCATAGCATGATGAAGTAAGGTAAGAAGAAAACAGCATACATATTTGTATTAGACCACACATGGAAGTGGCACAAATTGGATTTTTTCGGGGGGTGAAAAGACTGGAATTGGGCCGTTCACACTGCCGTGAAAAACACAGATATGGGTTGCACATGGGCAAAAATATCGGATTTACGTCACATTTCCATGCAGTGTGAATGTAGCCATTGTTGCTAACATTTATTTGACGTGAAATCACCAAACAGCTAAAGTTATTCTGTCCCCGGGATCTTTACAAATGTGGCTACTGTTCTCTTCATATCCGGTTTGAACTATCTCATCACGAGTGTTGTCAAAATACCCGATACCTCGATATAATTGATACTAAAAGAATTTATTATTCAAAGATAATAATTCACACTTTCCAAAATTATTGGACATCTTTAAGCAGCAGAGCTGCAACAACAGAGGACTAGCTCCTGCGCTCCGTGCAGCTTCACCAGACCATAACAGTGATCTGCTGCTGGACGTTTCAAACTGCTAAAAAGGACCATATGCAACCCTCTTTAGCCAACAAGACAAACAGAAAAGCATTGTCACTAAGAGACAGATCTTATAGTTATCAGGCTCCTCTCCTGTGGAACCAACTCCCACTTTTGGTCCATGAGGCAAACACCCTGTCTACCTTCAAGACTAGGCTTAAAACGTTCATTTTTGATAAAGCTTATAGTTAGAGTGGTTTATGTTATCCTGAGCCATCTCTGTAGTTATGCTGCTTTAGGCTTAAGCTGTTGGAGGACATCAGGGTCTATTTTTCTCACTCTGCTGAGTTCTCCTACTGTTCTCCAATTTGCATTGTTTGTTGTTATTTCAACTTTTTTAACTTTATGTTCTCTGTAACTGACGGCTATGCAGGTGGAGGCCCCCATCGTGTCCTGTATTGTTGATTACCTGACAGGTGGACCACAGTATGTACGCCTACAGAACTGTGTCTGACAGGGTGGTCAGCAACACTGGGGCCCCTCAGGGGACTGTCCTCTCCCCCTTCCTCTTCACCCTTTTCACCTCAGACTTCAACTATTGCACTGAGTCCTGCCACCTTCAGAAGTTTTCTGATGACTCAGCAATAGTTGGCTGCATTGAAAAGTGTGATGAGAGTGAATATAGGACTGTGGTGGGCAACTTTGTCACTTGGAATGAGCTGAACCATCTGGAGCTCAACGTGACAAAGACTAAGGAGCTAATATTGGATCTGAGGAGGGCAAAAACACCTGTGACCCCTGCTTCCATCCAGGGGGTCCCTGTTGACACTGTGGAGGAGTACAAGTACCTGGGAGTGTACTTTAACAATAAGCTGGACTGGACTACAAACACCGAGGCAGTCTACAAAAAGGGTCAAAGCCGACTCTTTTTCCTGAGGAGGCTGAGGTCTTTTAACATCCATGGGACGATGCTGAGGATGTTTTATGAGTCTGTTGTTGCCAGTACGATCTTCTTTGCTGTCACATGCTGGGGCAATGGGCTGAAGGTCACGGACAACAACAGACTAAACAAACTGATCAGGAGGGCCGGTGATCTCGTGGGGGAGAAGCTGGACACTGACGACCGTGGCAGAGAGGAGGATGCTGTCCAGGCTTCAGTCCATCTTGGATAATGAAGGAGCTCCTTCAGCAGAAGACTCCTATTACCCAGATGCACAACAGGAAATCATTCCTGCCTGTGTTCATCAATCTCTACATCGCCTCCCTCGGTGATTCAGACCCCCCCCCCTCTGTAATTGACATTTATTCATTCTTTTGCACTGTTTTTGTACGTCACTATCACTTTATTTTGTATCTATAAATTTATATATATATATATATATATATTTATATTATTTTTGTGTGGAATGTTGTGTGTATATATATATATATATATATATATATATATATATATATATATATATATATATATATATATATATGTTTGTACATCTGCATATCTGGAGCATGTAACAAAAGTAATTTCCCTCTGGGATTATTAAAGTATCTCTGATTCTGATTCTGTGTCTTTTTTCTCTTCATAGTAGGTACACTTGGTCAGGTGTTCAGTTAGCTGTGACATCATCCAGGGAGGCAGATAATCTGCCATTACCATATAACATAGAAAGGATTCCTGGATCAATGTGTGCTTCTGTGCTTTTTGTGTCTCTGCTCTGTCTTCTGTAACCCCCAGTCGGTCGAGGCAGATGACCGTTCATACTGAGTCTGGTTCTGGTTCTGCTGGAGGTTTTCCTCCCTCTTAAAGGGGAGTTTTCCTCTCCACTGTCGCTTCATGCTTGCTCAGTATGATGGATTGCTGCAAAGCCATCGACAATGCAGACGACTTTCCATTGTGGCCCTACGCTATTTCAGGAGGAGTGAATGCTGCTTGTCAAGATGCGATGCAATCTGCTGGGGTTTACTTAGATAGGAAACTTTTTGTCCATTCTGTCTGGTATGATATGATTGAATTTGACTTTGCAAAGTCCCTTGAGATGACGGGTAGGGAACTAGCGCTATATAAATAAAATCGAACTGAATTGAATTGTTTTCCTTATGAGGCAGATAGAGAACAAAAACAAAATTAGCTATGCTAGTGCTTCAAGCTAACATTACAACACTGGCGTTTAAACAGTGAAACGTCCTGGACAACATAAGCCAGCGCTAACTGGTTAAAATTAGCTTCACAGAAAGCTCAGTGACGGGGTTCTGTTGGTCTGAGATCCTCTTTTGAGATGCCCTTCCCAGGTGTTCAGTTCCAAACTGCACAACGCTCCGTTCTACTGTGGTACCAATCAGGAAAATGTGCAGAAATTGTACAGGGCTGTTGCTGAATTCATTTGCAAGGACAAGAGATTTATAAAGTGCAAAATATGCTCTATATGCATGAGATCCATGTTTGTTTTAAAATAAAACCTATTTTAGTTAAAAAAAAAATTGTCCCTCAGTAATAAACCTTTTTGTATCTTCAGCAAATTTAAAGGCAAATAGAAGCATATTGGAAAACAGTTAAGATAAGCAGCTGTAATAAAATAAAAATGTTTTTACAACTGAATAAGGTACATATTTCTTTAAAGGATATTAACACTTAAACTAAGTGTAATCATGTCTACGGTTTCACCAACCAGGTTAAGTGACACTTTTCTGTAAACAAGGGCTCAATTGTCCCCTACTTAAGATTTTGTCATATTGTACTTAATCACATCTTTTGCTCTTAACAACAAAGAACCTTCAAAATATGTTCCTGTGGTACTGAAAATTATAATGGTATTTTTCATAGTATCGGTATCAAGATTGAGATATAATATGACAGTCCTTCTTGGAAGCATAAAGAGGGAAACGCAGTTTTTTTTTCCACATATCTGTTGCCTTTAAGCCACTGATAAACTAAAATAATTTTAAAAAAGCATTAAAAAGCCATTCCATGTAGTCCAGCAAGTAATGCATTAACTATGGTCATGGTAAAAAGAAAGTACACCTTTAAAATTCCTTACATGTTTTGCGTTTATCAATGGTCTTTTGGGAGTGTACTTAATTTAGCTTTACCTTAGTTTAATAAGCAATGGCATGGTGGAATCTGTGGTCTGTGGTTTTGTACTCATGAGGTTGGATTTCAGTAATTACAAAAAAACATTGAAAAGACACTCATTGAATGTAGGCATAGTTCACATCAAGTAAATGTCATAAGGAGTTAATAATCCCTTAAGCTTACCTGCAGTAAAAAACTTTCTTGCCCTCTTTATCTAGTATAAATCCATAGTAGTTGGTTTCACGTTAAGCTAATGGTTAGTCAAAGAGGGCCAAAATCAGACTCCCACAATCTTAATAACACTTGAATCTCAACAACATCATATCGATGAATTCTATTTGATAGAAATGGTACTTTATGAACCTTTACTCAATGATTATATTTGACACAGAAGAAGATGAATGTATACACAGGAAATGGAGGTAAGGGGCATTGCACAGAGATCCAAAAGTGTCTGGCACAACTTCACCAACTCCCGAGGTGCATGAAGATGGTCAAACATCTGGGGGAGTGGAGGCCGTCGGTCAGAAAATAAATCTGTTTCCCAAGACTTCAAGAGCTGCTGGAGTCTTCACCCATAGGAGGCATTGCACCACCAGTGGTCTTCCTGTGAGAAACATGCTGAGAAGGGAAGATTTAAAGCGTTTCCAGTTTTCAGTAACATTTTTGCTTTTTGCACAGCTTTTCTTTCCTATCAAACAGTTACTCTGACCCAAAAGGCTTTATATGTTCTGTTCTCTGTATGATTTTCGCACAGGAAGGTTGGTGCAAATAATCATTGACTTCGCTGTAAATAGACACTACCTACATACATGTTGACAGTTTGTTTTGAATACGTTGCCATGGCAATTTTTAATTACAATATTTAAAGGTTTATTGCCCCTCTTTGGATTATCTTCTAGCCTTAGCCGCTGGGACCAACTAATATGGATTTATATTAAATTAAGATAAAAAAAGAATCATCTTCTGTTAATGCTTGGCTAATGCTTGACAGGGAAGCCTCCTGATTATAAAGACTTGAAGCTCATCCCCAAAGGCAAATCTTCAAGATACAGGTCAAAACATGCAAAACGTTCAGAAAATGTTAGAAGATTTTAAATGTTGTAATGCCAACAAAAATGGTTTCACTGATTTTTAAAAAGGGTATACACTATAAAATGGCCTTTTTAATTAAATATTTTTTAAGCAGATAAAGTCAGATAGCTATAGATATATCCAGAAACATTTCTTTAGTTTAATGAATATTTTAGATCTGAATCAAGGGGTATGAATAACTTGGGCTTAACTGTGATCATCTGAAGAATTAACAGAAATCAATTCAAAGCCATAAAAACATGGATAACTTTGTTTTAAAACCACAGCTTTTCTCATATTTCCCAGAATGTGACACAGTAATATCAGTTTGCACTCAAAACAATGGAGCAAACAACCGAGTGCCACATATTTCCCATTACCTAAAGATCAACTGTCAAAAACAAAAAAAAGCTTTTTGCTGGATTCTTCTGTGTGACTGCAACATATTTTTTTAACTCTGTCATAAACAACATTCCACTACCATAGAGCCTGACTGGCAGCCATCGTCCTGCAGCAAGGATTCAGGTTTGAATGATGGCCTCACTTCTCTCTTTAGACTTAATATTCATCCCTACCGTGAAACATTTGGACCAGAAATTTTCAAATGCTCTCCAGGGCATTGCTTTTGGGAGAATCCTGCTCTCCCCGTGACAGGAATCGATCAATCAAACCGTGGACCGGCCAGCAGAACGCAGCATGCCTGATGCATTGAACGTCAGAGCTCAGGCAGGAGCCAGCCAAGAGAAAGTGATACATCCTGTCTTTATTTCACTGTGTTCGTTTCGGCTCTGCGGCTCTATCAGAGCTGCTCGAGTGGAGGTACAAACGCACCGACTCGACAGCGTGACAGGCACAGCTATCAGTGTCTCTCTGAGTGCTGTGGATTATCACACACGCAGACACTGTTTGTGGAAAGCGTCCACAGAGCTAGCTGAGCTCCGTCCTCGTATCAAAGGCAGATAGATAGCGGTACAGCGCGGTGGCTTAGTGTAAGCTTTGAAGGAAAAGAGAACTGAAATATTAACCTCTTAAAAGGCTCGGCCACTCACACACTTGATTGTGCCAATGTGCTTTGAAGAACTTTGACGAGATGACTTGTCAGGGCCAGTTTGTGTGCCAGTCAGACAGAAAATACAAATTGATACTCTGATCCATAGCAGCAGTTTGGAATCACTTTCTAGATTGGGAGGAGCAAGTAAACATTTCTGATGCCCTCAGCTGCTGTGTGACATTCAACTTGGCCACCTCCCTAAGACAGAAAGCATTTATAGTTTCCCTCAAATTCCTTCATTTATTTGGTTCTCATTCCCACATAGTTCTGGGATTTCAGCTAAATTGGTTTAGCTGCTAAACCACTTGAGGGACCCACAAATGTGCAGCTTAGGTCTACTCATTCACAACGACTACAATTTACAATGGCGGTGTAACAAGATCTCTTTGCATAAGTTATCATGACATCAAAGCAATGTGATATTTCTCATCAAAATGTAGTCTGTCTGACAGAGACCTATGGAGCTGCCAGTTGTGATTGCCTGGTTAAGTAAACAAACAGTTAGCACACAAAGTGCAATAGTGACTAAGGCTACCAATTTAGGGGTCAGTATACCAAGGTGAACATAGAGCAGAGATAAGCATACCATGATGATAGCTTCTGTGGGTTATGATAGCAAGGGGAGGGGGAGGTTATTGTGGCTGTAACGGACAACACCAGAAGGAGATTTGTCAGGAAGTGATGAAGAGAACAAACACAACGCTACAACGAGGGGAATATGAACCCTCTGCCTCTGCAACCAAGAGAGATAGTTCCTGAGTCAATTGTGATTTTGATTATCATGTAGAATCAGAGGGCTATTTTGTCAGTGTTGAGCAAGTAAATTCATTTTCTTTGTTGGCTTTTTGGTTTGCATGCTTCTGAACTCTGTATTTTATGACTACAAATCCAATGAGAACAGACTGAGAATGATTAGTTGTTTATTAGCTGTGAATAATAAGATTGAATAAAAGTTACTTTATGTAATCTACAGGATAAGCTATCCATTAACCAGGTGCATCTTACAGCAAAGAACAACAAGAGCAGTGCTTTTTTCCCCAATAATGCCTCTGGTTTAATTCTCTCCTTTGCCCCTTCCTACCTAATGTTCATTTTGATGTTAACAGGAGGTTACACCTGCAGGTGTGCTGCTCTGGCTTCAGAAGAGGTGTAGTTTTTGTGTATACTCAAACCAGCTTTCAACGTAAGGTCATTTGCCATAAATGGGAGGGATGGACATTTTCCCCAAGCTCTTAACAAAAGTTTAGCATGCATAAAGACATATTTGTCCAACTTATAAAAAAAATGTGACATTTGTTCATTGTATTTGTTCAAGTTAATTGAATTTATAATAGGTGGAAGAAATCCTTCAAGGGACCCAGATTTGAAGATGTGTGCTCTAAAGGGACAGTTTGGGATTTCTGAGGTGAGGCTTAGTAAAAAGGTCATGAGCAGGACTTCCGGTCATGTCGTGGCGCTGAATGGACGTGCGGTGGAGCCCTCTGCAAAACTTTTTCAAAAATCGAGTCAGCAACCTGTACTAACTAGCATCACGGTTACCAGTTAGCTGTACCAGATATCCCAGAACGCTAAACCACCTACCAAAAAGGCTTTGATAATGTCTATGCTGAGCCCACCGCAGCAGACTAGCTGGCACTAGCAGTAGCACACGCAGCGACAGTGAGACCTCTCCTTTCATTAGAGGTGGTGCTTTGGCTGGGGTTTCCGTCAGCAATAAATCCACGGATGCAGTTGTTGATGGTCTGGCCGTCATGGAATTAGGTAGCCCTACCAACCTCGTGGCAGCTATGAATTTAATAAGACACGACTGTGTGAAGAGATTTGATAAACTACTAAATGCTATCCAAGGGGTGGAATTGGACATCAGAATTGTTACAGCACAAGTTACACAAGCTGAAGACAGAATTAGTACTAACGAGAACACTTGTCTACCTGCAAGCCGATAACAATGCTATGAAATCTACTGTTAATGCTCTGCAACAGAAGATAGACGAGACCCCCGAGGGGACTGAAGGCTCTGATATGTGTGCATTTCTGGAGAAATGGCTGCCTGAAGTGCTTGGTGCAGAAATATTCCCTGTCTCACTAATTATTGAGAGAACGCATAGAGTCGGATGAGCTAACGCTGCGGATACACGGCCCAGGGCAGCCGTCGTGAAGCGGCTGAACTATGCTGACAAAGTCCGGATCATGAAGGCGGTCAGGGCTGGGGGAGTCATGTTCTTCCCGGATGTCTCTGCTGAACTTCTAAAAAAGCGCAAGATATTTGAACCAGTGAAGAAAGACCTAGTTTCCCTTTCCCCCTTGATGCCGGAGCTGCGCTATGGCTGCCACACTGTTGGTGACCTACAAGAAGAAACATCATGTTTTTGACATGGCAGCAGAAGCGGAGTTTTTCGTACAACAACTCAAGGGTGAGCAACACCTGGAGACGAACCAGGTAGAGGTTCAATGAAGGGTAACTGAACTGTGAAATATTTTTTTATAAGCTCTAAGCTGCTCTGTCACAGGGCAGCAGATGAAAATAGAGGATGTAGTCAAGACACCTCTCGATATATATGTATAAATGGTGGCTAATCAATTTTGTTTTTCTATGGTTCTATAACTCTATAAAGCCACTTTAAATTATATCTCTCCAGTTCTGTGGTATAAGAGGGTACATGGTTTATATCAAAGTATCCCCATTTTCTGTTTAATACACGTTATTATCTCACTTTATGATTAAGGTAACCAAGGTTAATACATTCTTTGATGGTTTAATGGTTGTTGTTTGTAGTATTGAATGTCAGGGGCCCTCTGTATGATGTTTTTTCTCTTGTTTTTTATGTGTACATTCATGCTGTTCCTCTCCATCACGAATTCCTGGGTGGACCAGCTGGGCTATATGGCCTGAACGGCTCCTTAGGAAGTGTTTTCAATGGGTTGAGAGGGAGTTCTTAGTTCGGGGTTTTATGTTGTCAGTCATTGTTTGTTATTGTTTATATTTTTCCTTCATTTCTCTTGTTTTCCCCTAGCAGTATGCCCTTAAATGCTCACAACAACATATCTGAAATAATTTTTCTCTTTCTCTGATGACCGCTGACCTACAATTCACCTCTTGGAATGTAAGAGGGCTGAATAAACCTGTTAAACTGAATCAAGTGATGAAAAGGATTCGGCAATTAAAAGCTAAAATAATTGTCCTTCAACAGACCCATTTAATCTCTGATGATGTTAGTAGAGTGAAGAGGAGGTGGCTTGGTCAAGTTTTTTCTATTTCTTTTAGTTCACCTTTGAGGAGTGTATTTACATTAATTCACAGCTCTGTGCCATTCCAGCTTATAGATAAAGAGGAGGATCGACATGGCAGATGTCTAATCTTACACTGTGCAATTCTATCTGTAAAACTGAATCTGGTCAATGTTTATGGGGCAAATAATTATAATCCTGTTTTTTAGACACCTGTTTCTGTCTTTAGTGACGCTCCCTGGAGGGTACATTATTGGTGGTGACTTTAACTGTACGCTTACACCCATGTTAGATAGATCTACAGGCAAAGATACCTCTTACTCTCAAACAAGGAAGGAACTACTTTATTATATGAAGGATCTGAATTTGGTAGACATTTGGAGAATTATGCATCCTAATCAATGTACCATTCCATGCTACTTTACCACTTGCCAGGCATATTCAAGAATTGACAATTATTTAGTTTCAGCTGATCTAGTCCCGAATATAACAAATAGCTGGTATCACAGTATAGTAATATCTGATCATGCTCCGGTATCATTCATTAGTTTACTCCTTTGGACAATGAATCCCTGAAATCACTTGAGTTTGAGCTCAATGCACAATTATTATCTGAGGCTATCTCCAACGTTAAAGGTGGTAAGAGCCCTGGACCTGATGAAATTCCAATTGAAATGTGTAAAATTTGTCAAGCTAAACTAATACCACCGATGCTTGACATGTACCAAGAAGCTTTTAAAGAAGTTTTTTTTCCCTCCCTCACTGAACACAGCATTAATCTTCTTACTCCTGAAGCCAGGTAAACCTGCCACTCAATGTGGCTCATGTAGGCCGATTTCTCTTATTAATAATCATTTTAAAATTCTGTGTAAAGTGTTAGCTAAAAAGCTGGAGCCACTTTTACCCAAGATAGTCCACCCTGATCAAAACGGGTTTGTACAAGAAAACAGGGCTTTCATAACATCAAAAGGGTATTTAATTACATTTTTTAAAAGATTGATAACTCTGACAATGCCATCCTATACGTGGATGCAGAGAAAGCCTTTGATAGGCTATGGCTATATGTTCGCTGTTCTTGAGCGCTTTGGGATAGGAGGGAAATTTCTCAGATGGATCAAGTTAATATATTCAAACCCACAAGCAGCAATCGTAACCAATTGTCAAACTTCCTCTCCCTGTAAGCTGAATCATGGGACTAGACAGGGATGCACCCTTTCTCCTCTTTTGTTCACACTGGCCATTGAACCCTTAGCTACGGCAATTCGTAAACACTCTAATATATTTAGGATAAGAATGGGGAATTTGGAACATCGTATAGCCCTATATGCGGATATCATAATCCTGTTTTGCTCTAAGTTCAGAATCAGAATCAGAATCAGAATCAGAATCAAGTTTAATCGCCAAGTAGGTTTGCACATACAAGGAATTTGACGTGGTGTTGATGGTGCAGACAGAAATAAGAATACAATAAAATAAAGTAAAATTGAATAAAAAAAATATATATACAGAAGCTATATACACTCAGTAAACTGAGCGTTAATGTAACGCAGAAGCTTGTTAGTCCTGAACGGGGGAGAGAGACAGTGTCCAGTGTCACAGGCGGCTCTTGGCCTTGTTCATAAGGTCGGTAGCAGATGGGAAAAAGCTGTTCTTGTGGCGTGAGGTTCTGGTCCTGATGGACCTCAGCCTCTTGCCAGAGGGAAGTGACTGAAATAGTCTATGACTGGGGTGCGAGGGATCAGCTACAATCTTCCCTGCACGCCTCAGAGTCCTGGAGGTGTACAGGTCCTGGAGAGATGGAAGATTGCAGCCAATCACCTTCTCTGCAGACCGGATGACACGCTGCAGTCTGCCCTTGTCCTTAGCGGTGGCACCAGCGTACCAGATGGTGATGGAGGAGGTGAGGATGGACTCAATGATGGAGGAGTAGAACTGCACCATCATTGTCCTTGGCAGGTTGAATTTCTTCAGCTGCCGCAGGAAGTACATCCTCTGCTGGGCTTTCATGGTGAGGGAGTTGATGTTCAGCTCCCACTTTAGTTACTGGGAGATGATAGTTCCCAGGAAGCGGAAAGACTCCACAGTGTCAATGGTGGAGTCACAGAGGATGATGGGGGTTAACCTGACAAAAGCCAGCTGTATGTCGCTCCGCCTAGCTCCACTCACATACATCTGGGACACCGCCATAGGAATTGCCTTTACAGAAGGCTGGGCCTTATTAAAAATTCTTGCATATGATTGGATAAGCCACTTGTCTGTCATCTTTATTGACGTGCTATTTCAACCACTCACACCGAAGCTAACCCGTGACGCTGATGATAGCGACGCAGAAAAAATAATAATAATAATGTGTTTGCGGCTCTAGTGACACGCGTTTTATTGACAGTGAGCTGACAGGAAGAGGGGGGAAGACAGGCGGCAAAGCGCCGCGGGTCAGAGTCGATTCCGGGGCGACCGCGTTGAGGACTAAAGGCCTCCTAACATGGTTCGCGCTAACCGCTAACCGCTCCGGGGCGCTTCCGCGTCCGCCGCGGACTTGCCCCGGAAAACAAAACTTGCCAAATCCGGTCGGGAGAAGGGCGAAAACATGGTTTCCACCAACAAAAGCCTTCAGAGGCGTTCTCTGATGTTCTTTTAATGAAACAATATTAGGTAGATTGGACAACACGGAAGAAATAGCAGCATCGATGTTAACGCTTGCTTCCTCGACGAGCCGCCATTGCTATCAAAACAGTCTCACGTCATGGTCGCGTCTCCACTACGTCACATCTATGAAACTCCAGCCCTGCGTCCTGATTGGCCAGACCATAAATTTGGTTGGAGAAATCACTTTCTATCGGCGGTGTCCCAGATGTATGTGAGTGGAGCTAGGCGGAGCAACATACAGCTGGCTTTTGTCAGGTTAGATGGGGGTAGCTGGGGCTGAGTTCTTCCTGAAGTCCACAACCATCTCCACTGTTTTTACAGCGTTGACCTCCAGGTGGTTCTCCCTGCACCAGGTCACCAGATGATCAGCCTCCCACCTGTAGGCGGACTCGTCACCATCAGAGATGAGTCCGATGAGAGTGGTGTCGTCCGCGAACTTCAGGAGCTTGACAGACTGGTGACTGGAGGTGCAGCTGTTGGTGTACAGGGAGAAGAGCAGAGGAGAAAGAACACAGCCCTGGGGGGAACCAGTGCTGATGAGCTGGGAGTCAGAGTCATGTTTTCCCAGCTTCACGTGCTGCTTCCTGTCAGACAGGAAGTCTGTGATCCACCTGCAGGTGGAGTCAGGCACGTTCAGCTGGGAGAGCTTCTCCTGAAGCAGAGCTGGGATGATTGTATTGAATGCCGAGCTGAAATCCACAAACAGGATCCTGGTGTAGGCTCCTGCAGTGTCCAAGTGCTGGAGGATGTAGTGAAGGGCCAGGTTGACAGCGTCGTCTGCAGATCTGTTGGCTCTGTAGGCAAACTGTAGGGGGTCCAGGAGGGGGTCGGTGATTTCTTTCAGGTGTGAAAGCACAAGGCGCTCAAAGGACTTCATAACCACAGAGGTCAGAGCGACGGGTCTAAAGTCATTAAGTCCTGTGGTCTTTGGCTTCTTGGGAACAGGGATGATAGTGGAGGATTTGAAGCAGGCTGGCACGAGACATGTCGCCAGTAAGGTGTTAAAAATGTCTGTGAACACCGGAAACGCACCCCCAAGATTTATATATATATATATAACGGTTGCAGTTACAACTCAAACGTCGTAACAACGCTTCTAAATCTGAGTATGACACACAATTTCACGCCGCAAAATACAAACACGAAGCAGTTTGATTTTTGTCCGATGACGAGCGAGCGAGAGAGAGAGAACTGGTGGAGCAGCACAGAATAACAATAACTCTAGCTCTCCATAAAGATGTTATTAATCAGAGAAATCTTTCTGATTGTTTCACAGCGGTTACCTTCAGCAGGTAAACACGCCCACGGCAACACACCTCAGCTCCCCCAGCCCGTTTCTGTCTGAATATGCGCTAAAACCGCCTCTTTAAAATTAACTGCACGGTGCAGTCTGCGCCTCTCTGAATCGCCATGAGAGGTATTACACATCTATGCGTTAGCATAATCAAAAAATGCCCCCAGGAGCAGCGTTTTTTTTCCAGGAGCAGCGGTAACGACAGCGGTATGCGTGTCATGCGCGTCAGAGCTTGTCACCGGTTCATAGTCGCGGTACCTTGAGCAGCAGCGCTGTTTGTAGGCGCTGCGCGATCCATAGAGACCAAGACACTCAATTTAATCTTGTAAATAAAACCTTTGGCCCGAATTAAATGTTTCCTCTGCTGACGTAAACGACGTAAAGCCAGGAGAGAGGAAGAGACATTTTCTGATGCGCTCGTTTTTCTTCTCCCGGATCCGTTGCGATTTTCTCCTTTGATTTTTCACTCTTTTCCTTTCCTCTTAAATGACTAACTTTCACCTTAGATGTCTCACCTGTTCCCCTGATTTCAGCCTATTGAGCATATTTGCGAGAACTATTGAAGCACAGACCACAAGTCATATGCACATATACATCACAATGCTGATTTTTCATCTTAAAATGAAGCGTAAAAGAAGATTTCTTCTAAATAAATACAGTTTATTAACATTTTCGTGTTAATAATGTATCGTTCCGTTATGACACCCAAGCACCAGACGAGGCTTTGCTGCTAACACTTTATTTTAGGACGAACAGGACGGGACAGCTTTCACTCCGCCGACTCCTCTCCCCGGAAGCCACACATTTCTTCCGCTATGACCCCGAAGTAATCTGATTTAAAGGAACAGTAAGTGTGCAACAGTATTTATCAATAAAGTCTAATAAGGATCATTACAATACATTTTTATTTATTGATTAAATTAACAGTTTTTTGAGCTTTACAAAAGAAATGCTTTTTTACACTTCTTTATTGTGTGGGGGGGAAAAAACACGGTCAGACGCCATTACAGTTTTCGCCTCGCGCACCCCCTAGTGGCAGCTCGCGCACCACACTTTGGGAAACCCTGGTATAAGATAAATAATGCTAAATCTTAAATAATGTATTTGTTGGAACAGGAATGATTTAGTCCACCAGTTTCAAATCTGTATGTAGTGTCAAAACATGGATTCACCTATCTGGGTGTTAAGGTCACTCCTACAATAAATAGTATTATTCCAGCTAATTATACCCCCCTTATAGAGTCAGTTATGCAGCTAATAGACAGATGATCCAAGTTACCTATTTCCTTAATTGGTTGTATTAATATCTTAACAATGATATTACCAAAATGTGTATATGTTCTCCAATCAATCCCACTTTCACAACCCCTTCCATTTTTAAAGAGCTTAATAATTATTTTTCAAATTTTATTTGGAACAATAAGCGCCCTAGATTAAGACTCTCCTTGTTATACCTGCCAAATGACAGGGGAGATTATTACTATTACAACTACCAAACTTATTGTGGTATTTCTGGGCAGCCCAGATCAGGGCAGCTATGTTTTATTTCATCATTGATCAGCCTCCAGCGTGGGTCACAATGGAGTCACAGTGGATTTATATACCTATAAACTTATACATGTACTCATCTAACAGGAAAATGCTTATTAGGTAAACGAAAATCCTTTTCTGAAAAACACAAAAATGATCTGGGAAAAAGTACTGGATTACTTAGGGGAAAAACATCAAATATCCCAGTTCCCAACCTTTATGCAACCGTAGTTTCGTTGACTCAGTGTTAACACTAATGTTATCTGGGAAGCTAATAGCCATATTGCTAGCAGAAGCTAGCCTGTTAGGTCCAAGGTTTTTTACTAAGTCAAACCTTAAAACAAAACAGTAAAACCATTTTAAATAAACCATTTGACTTTCCCCGCTTAAAAAACCTGTCTGTGTCTCTGTGTCAGTTTGATTCACATTGGGGCATCGTGTTGGAAGGCGTAGCTGCTTCTTGTGAGGGCCAGGTTGCAGCGAGCGACTTCAGATCAGCTTTCCTCTCAGCTTGGCCTGGCCGCAGGAGAGGAGACCGCTCCGCACCGTCTCGACTCAGCTTTCCTGCAACAGCTGAGAAAGGTTACAAGCTGACCGTCTCCAGGGCAGTCGGCTGGTAAGTTCCGATGTTGGTTTAACAGAAAACAAACTTTTTTTTAGCATGGCCGGCACTGCAAATGTCCGTGGGTGTCCAAACCCATTCCGACCCAGGTGGCTGTCTCCATGGTGTGGGTTTCCCTCCAATGCTACTGTTGAGGAACAGCGTGTGAAGAGAGCGATAAACCTGGGCAGCAAGTCTTTATACAGAGAGCCCCGTTTCATGTTGTTTCCAACTCAGTCAACACCATGCAGGACATTTGGTATTTGCCAGAGAACTCCAAGATTGGCCACTGGCACCCTGTGCTCTTCACAGATGAAAGCAGGATCACACCGTGGAGAACGTTCTGCTGTCTGCAACATCCTCTAGCATGACCAGTTTGGCAGTGGGTCAGTGTGGGGTGGCATTTCTTTGTGGTGCCGCACAGCCCTCCATGTGCTCGCCAGGCGTAGTCTGACTGCCATTAGGTACAGAGAAGAGATTCTCAGACCTATTCAGAATCAGAATCAGAAATACTTTAATAATTCCAGAGGGAAATTGCTGTTGCAGTACAACCGTCATAACATAACAAACAAACATCACAAACATTTCAGGGGGAGACGATTTACTGAGGCCTTGCTGCCAAGGAACCGCCTTACACGGTGCCCACAGGGCGCTGCCATTACTCTGTGGAAAAATAGAGGCCACAAAAATAGGAAGGTGGGAGGGAAAAAAACATAACTCATACTTTATCCTATAACGGGATACAGTTTGAGATATCAAAAACCTCTTTCACAAAAAGCACAAATAAGACGAGACACATATAGCAGAAGGTAAACATTAGAGACTAGTCACGTGTTCATCAGTTTATATGAGCATCAGTTATGTGTGTCTGTTTGGGTGAAAGTGATTATATTTCCGTGAACACGCTCCAGAGGCCATTGTCCTTGATGTTATCAGCCGGCCAACAGTTCAGAAAGCATCCGCAGATGTCAGCGGGGGAGAAGGGAGCAGGGTAGAGTTCTGAGCACTCTATGCCATAACAATCCAGGAGTAGAGATAGGGAGGGCATAAACCAAATATGTTATTTGTAGGGCTGTCAAAATAACGCGTTAATTTCGATTAATTAATTTTTAAAAAATTAACGGATTAAAAAAATAACGCAGATTAATCGATGTCGTATAGAGGATTTCAATAGCCTCCCCTGGGGGGCGCCAAAGAGTCACAGGGGAGGCGCATGAAGACAGAGAAGAAGACAGCGCTGCCGCTCAACTCTGTGAATGTAGCGATATTCGTGCCTTCTGTTTGAGCGCGCAGGAACCAATCCAAGCGCGCAGTGAAACAACTCAACGCTCAAAACCGGTCTGGCACGGTCTGAAAAACTCTTCTCAACCCGCTGTCCTGGCGGTGAGTTCCATCTCTGCTCGCGCGCTACTTTGCTCGCGCACACCTGCTCGTTTCACACTCAACACCAGCTGTGCACTCGCTCGGCTGTTAAAGCCAATCACAGACAGTTTTTTTTCCCATTCAATCAGAGTATGGCTTGCAAATACTGCATTAAGATGAATTAAATCAAAATGCTGCAGCCTTTGGCAGAAATTACTAAACATCACTGTGGGATTGAAGAAAAACAAATAAAAAGTGTAATATTTTAGCCTAAAATATTTAGGCTAAAGTATTTAGACTAAAATATTAGAGTTACTAAGTGAGCTGTGAAAAATGTTTTTGTCTCTTTTCTTTCCAGCTTCTGGGAGGTTATGCAAAAGTTTATTCTAATCATAATCATAATGAATGTCATTATTATTTAAGGAGCACTTTAACACGAGGTAAAACAAAGTGCCAAACATCAGAAATACATCAGATAAGAGATAACAACTAATAAAATGCTTGTTTGTTAAAATAGCACTAGGTCTAAATTATGTATAATTAGCCTAAAAAGTAGATTGGAATATGGAATATGTTGACGTCTGTTAAATTCAGGTTATCTTTTTTATTATCATTTCAGTTGACGTTTCCTGTTGACGTGAGTTCAGTTGTGAGTTCACTGCCTTAGTGAGGGCGTCATATGCAGCCGGCAGCCTGATCAAGGCCAAATGGCTACCGACATCCGCTGTATTTGCTGAAACATCAAAAATCCACCAAATCCAATAAGTAGAAATCCAAGTATCCTGAATCCAAACATGCAAACGTTTCAAACGTCCAGGAATGACAGAGTTGAAAGACACACCGTTTTCCATCCAAGAATATAGGGTGTATCCCACAAAATGAGTACATCAGGACCAGACGGGTCCCCCTTTCGTTGCCTACCCGTCGAAAAAAATTGATCAATGATCCATCCAGATCCATGTTTTTCAGAGTTCGGTTGATATGAAGAAAGTGCTCAGAAAGACAAGACATAGCAGCAGAAGCAGGAGAGGGGGAGGGGGGGGGGAGCTGGAGAGGAGAGAAAAACACGACCGACCTCGAAGAGAGACAGAACAGTGTTCTCACTATTGTGAGACCATGTGCTGGTGCGGTTGGCCCTGGGTTCTTCCTAATGCAAGACAATGCTGGACCTCATGTGGCTGGAGTGTGTCAGCAGTTGCTACAAGACAAAGGCATTGATGCTATGGACCGGCCCGTCTATTCCCCAGATCTGAATCTTATTGAGCACATCTGGGACATCATGTCTCGCTCCATCCACCAACGCCACGTTGCACCATACATTGTCCAATGTTGGCGAATGTGTTAGTCCAGATCTGGGAGGAGATCCCTCAGGAGACCATCTGCCACCTCACCAGGAGCATGCCAGGCGTTGTAAGGAGGTCATACAGGCACATGGAGGCCACACACTCTACTGAGCCTCATTTTGACTTGTTTTAAGGACATTACATCAAAGTTGGATCTGCCTGTAGTATGTTTTTCCACTTTCATTTTGAGTGTGGCTCCAAATTCAGACCTCCATAATATCTAAATGATCATTTTTGTCTGATTTCGTTGTCAGCACATTGAGCTATGTAAAGAACAAAGTATTTAATAGGAATATTTCATTCATTTAGATCTAGGATGTGTTATTTTAGTGTTCCCTTTAGTTTTTTTGAGCAGTATATATATATATATATATATATATATATATATATATATATATATATATATATATATATATAGATAGATAGATAGATAGATAGATAGATAGATAGATAGATAGATAGATAGATAGATAGATAGATATGCACGCACAGACATGTTTCTGGACCTACTGTAGCGCAGTGTGTGAACTTTAAACCAAAGTTTCACACTTCAGCCTAATGGCTGGCAATAATGGGCTGGTTTGCCAACTACTTATTAATATTATAATTGAATGGTTTCTCAACCAGAGCATGACACATTTTTTTCCAGGCTTTGTGCTAAAACAAGCCTCCTTGCCGTCTTGTTTTCTGTCCCTGCTTGTGGGCAAGCACAGCCAGCGCGGTCACCGAAATCTGTCCCACGAGCACTCATCTGCATACAGAGTTAGCTGATAATTGCAGACGGATACAACATACAACCTTTACCAAACAAAGGTATCGCAGCTGAGTGGGCAGGGATCTAGGACTCTGGTGCTACACTCACAAATTACTGTATTGGCTTTTTTAGCTAATGAGGTATGGAAACAGAGGAAATGTCACCAAAAGAACAACAACACCGGTGCAATGACTTAAATGAGCCTCTTCCCATGTCACCTAAGTATCTGAAACCTATTTCTGCTACGATTAAATTAAAGGACTTGTTCTGTTATTATACTTGACCTTCTACAACACAGGGTTAGGGGAATACAGAAGCGTTCTTTTAATTGACATGTAACTGTTTTAAAGTTAAACAGTTTTAAGGATTTTTAATTAGTAATCCACTATCCATGGATAAATATGATGTGACACCAAAGCCCATTTCTTTTAGACACTGACCTCCAGTCTAGACAAGGATCTCTATTTATTTTGCCGTTGCACAGAGTGAGCAGGGTGGAAAGGGAGGTAAAAAATACACCAAGCACACTGTTAGAGAAATGGAGCAAAGAGCGGCCTCTTTCGGTCACTACGTTTCCATGACAACCGCTGGACACCAGCCACATGCCAACCTCAGAGTCATGCCTGAAAAAAAGCCATTTCTGTCCTATCATCTTTATTGTTAATATGTAGAATAGGGGTGTCAAACGGCAGTCCTCGAGATCCAATGTGCTGCAACTTTTAGATGTGTTCCTGGTCTAAAACATCTGAATAAAATGGCCGAATAAGTTCCTCAATATGCAGTCAAGTTCTCCAGAGTCCTGCTCATGATCTGGTTATTTGACTCAGATGTGTTGGACCAGGGATGCACATAAAGGTTGCAGGACCGGCCCTCGAGGACTGCTGTTTGACACCCCTGATATAGAACACCTCATGCCGACTGTTAAGTATGGTAGAGGATCTGTGGGGCTGTGGGCCTGTTTCTCTTGCAAATGCACTGGGAACCTCAAAAGAGAGCATGGCACCATTTTAAGGAAAGGTCAGGTGGGTTCTATTGGTAATTTAAGTGCAGTGAGTCCTGTCATCGACAGGACGACGACAGGACTGACTGCAGTTGGAAAATCATTAATGGTGAAAATAGCTTTTATAAGTGCCTACTTATAGCATTCCTTTATTGATATAAATCAACCTGTTTTTGTGCATAATTTCCACATCATATCAATGTTGAGAGCACGCATGGATTCTCTTTAGCTTGCCTACCAGCAGTGCATAGGTGTGGACAGCGAGGACTTGTGGCACAGCCACCTGTGCAACATCTGTGAGGAATAATGTCTTTGACTTTTCTTCTGCTTTCAGTACCATCCAACCTAGGTTGCTTGCAGAGAAGATGAGGGCAGTGGAGTTGGATTCAGGACTGGTTTCCTGGATCCTGGACCATTTGACCTACAGTCCACAATATGCCCTTCTACAGAACTACGTCTCTGGGATAATCCTGAGAAGCCTGAGCCACACAAGGTACAGTTATTTTACAAATAAGCACCTTCATCTTCCAAGGTGCAGAACATAACACAGGAAGTCATTCCTGCCAGCAGCTATTAGGTTCTCCCAAAAGCAATAACATCTGGATTTGAAGCAAACTATATGCTCACTCACTTTTCTATAGCAGAAATCAAATATATCTGAGCTCATTTTAAGTGTTGAAGCAAGTGTTGTGATAACTCATGTATATGTGATCTGTTTTTCTTTTTGTTTTTTTGTTTTATAGTTTCTATAAAATGTTACAAAAAAATCAAACCAACTTGTTATTGTGGGGTGGTCTGCGTAAAAGTTTGAGGCAAGAAAAAGGAATTTAATCTCTTTTAAAATAAGAGAGTGAAAAAAAAAATACGGAAAAAGTGAAGCGCAGTGAATACTTTCCAGATGTATTTATGCCATTAACACATAGTGAGATTATTTAGAGTTGCTCTGGCTTAAGTGGACATCTCCTTCAACACTTTGCCCCCCTGCTGAAGAGGTAAACACTTTGCTTTGTCTTATCATTTCATCCATTTTCCAGCATCATTCAAAGCCTGAATTTGATATGCATAATATCTAATAAATGACGCCTGGTAAACCTCGACATCATTCACTATGCTATATTGGCGTTTATTGAACCATTTTATAAATTATTATCATATTATCACTCTTACACTAAAACTGACACTAACATGAGGAGCCACAGTAGGTTTCTTACCACACAAACACACACACACACACACACACACACACACACACACACACACACACACACACACACACACACACACACACACACACACACACACATAAACATCTGCGGCCTAAAACAGCCATAAACAAAGTTAAGCTTCAGTTAATTGCTTCTATTGTAGCAAAGTGTCAGCAGCCTCTGTGCAATCCAGCAGCCACCCTAGAGAGGATAATCCCAGACACAGGGACCCACCGCTCCTGCTGATCTTGAGCCACACAGCCCACACACATCCAAAACGTTTAAAATAAGCAGAGCTGGTGTTTCACAAAGGTGAGCCGCCAGGGTGGAGGCATCCACGATGGTAAGAACTGCAGCCACTGCTTAAACATCCTTGTCAGAGAGGTTAGCTTCAAAGCCACAAACCAGGCAGCACATAAATCAAGATCCCCACCCTATCTACCTTCAACCTTCCTTTGGATTCGGTAGAAGCTGCTGGCATGTTGTTGTTATTGGATCTGACCGTGTATCAGACGATAGAGGCCAAGACGAGGATGCACGTATTACTTTAATCATAGTCAGTGCAGGAACTAATTGAGAAAGCAGCTTGTGAAAGACTTAAACACTCCTCCTGCTGTCTCACTCTTATTGTGATAACAAACATTGGAATAATGTGCAAAATTCCTACACCATAACTCCCTGGGTATATGTAACTGCAGCAAAAAGCTAACAGTTTTTATGTTGTGTTTGATTTTTGGCATGTACCTACCTCTGATGCTTTTTATTAATTTGATTCTTAACCTTCACACATATCTAACAGTAACATCAACAAAACATAAAGGAATTAAAGACCCAAACCTCTGAAACTACTCTTAAAACGACAAAAAACTACTAACAGATGCTATTCATAAAACAAATATTCACCTTCAAAGCAGACATTGATTTAATTTAAAATACAGCTGGAAATTAGCAAAGGAGATGTATACATTTTCAGAAAGTTCAGATGTTCATCTTTTGCCAAACAGCTAATACATTTACATTAGCTAATACATTTTAAAGCCAACTAAGCGTCTTATAAAATGATTTTTACATCACCCCATTTGTTACACCTCTTCAGTTGCTTGTTAACACAAATAGGGACTCAGCCAATAATATGGCAGCAAAATTTAGCATTTCGGTATCAGTGTGGATAAAGAACTTCTTTAACTACAAAATGGGCTTCAGAATGGGAAAGATAGGGGATTTCAGAGACTTTCAAAGTGGCATGGCTGTGGGTGCCAGGTGGGCTGGTCCGAATATTTCAGAAACCGCATATTTAATAGAGTTTTACATATAAACATCTCTAAGCCTCTAATGGTCAGAAATAGAAAAAAATATCCAGTGAGATACTGGTGTTCAAAAATAAATTTCTTGTTGATGTCACAGGAGAACAGGCGGACCGGTTAAAGATGATTGAAAGACAAGAGTATTTCAAATAACCCCTTCTTACAGTGAAGATATGAGGAAAGCCATGATTAATCATTTAACGCATTAAACTTTGAAGTAGATGGGCTACTAGGGTTGTCAAAATATTTTTTCTATTAGTTTCAATGTAATTGATACTAAAAAAAGTATTATTCAAGTATACTCATCAATATAAATTCACCCGTTCAGATTTCACTGAATTGTTGCACTTCATAACAGGCACAATCCCTCCGCTCCCGGCAGCTTCCCCTGACCATAACAACTATATGCTGCTAGAAGTTTATTACTCTGCTAGCATGTCGACTACAGCTAAAAGAAATCATTCACAACCCTCTTGAGCTGACAAGACAAACGCAAAAGCATTCTTCGGAGGAACTTTCCCTATCGAAATTATGCTACAAGCAAACACTACGTTTAAGTAGAGTGACCAAAGATCCTGTTTTTGTCCGGACAGGTCCACTTTTTACATTCTGTACATGGCATCCGGGCGATTCATAGATAAATGAAAATGTCTAGTTTTTCAAAGGACCAATAGTGCTTAATAATGTGAGCTTTTATATGTATGTCAAAGGTGCCACAGATCTGTTCATTGATGTAGGCAAATTCATTGCTGTATATGCTACATATATATATAAAAAAAAAGAATAGCGATGTGCATAACATATATCTAGATTTATGCCTTAAAAAACATCAACATACTATTTACAATAATGAAAAACACAAAGTAAGATCAGCTCTACAGCAAAATATGCATAAGGAGACAAGGATGATGAAGAAAAAATGTAGGATGAAGAAGAAAACTGGAGTATGAACATTTTTGCTGGTTAAATGTGTCTTTGTGAGGCTGCTGCTTTTTGTTTTTATTATTATATAGAAAAGAATAGAATACTTGTTTTCGCAGAATGCTATTTCAGATTTTTGTTTATTTGTCCAGTATGCCTTAAAAAGTGAGCTATAATTGTTCAAGGTTATTTTCTGATCGAGAAGAGTCATTATTTCTATCATTATTTAATTCCAGAGATATTAATATCACTTTTGTACTTGTTGACTTATGAAAGCATATCTGAAGTTTGTAAAGTAACTATTCTTTCTAACCACACAGAGAAGGCATACTTTAAAGGGACAGTGTGTAACAAATTTGGCTTTTAATTAGCAAAAATCAAGTATTGCTTTTACAAATACATATTCTGGCAAAGTCTAATAATGTCACATCAAAAATGAAAGCGTCCTCATAACTTAGAATTAATAGTTTAGAAATACATAGGTGCCAGTGTACCCATTGGGAGGCGCCATGTTGCATCGCCTTTTCTGTTTTCAGTAGCCGAAAGGTGCCAAACTTGTCAGCCTTACGTGTTTTCCATGTCTAACTCCTATATGAGAACGTGTTGTCGGTGGAGGAGGAGTAGAAAACAAGCAAAGATGACTGTAGATCAATCTATTAGCGGCTTTCTGTTGAAATGGAGGACCATACATACTTTCTACACATATTTACAATATAACAGTGAAGTCTATTTGGACGTTACGTTACAAACAGGGCAGTGTAGTCCAGCAACTACTGTGCCCCCCCCCCCCCCCCATCTAGTTTGAGAATCACCTAAAGAGGTCGGTAATGATCATGGATCTGCAGCAGTGAAGTAGTAAACCTCCTGGAAGACATACACTAATGCTATTTTTTTAGATAGTAGGTTCAGATGGGGTTCTGTCTATCTGAGTTCCCCAGCCAAGATGCACTTCTCAGATGCACAGTTCCAAACTATGCAATGCTCTGTTCTACTGCAGTACGAATTAACGCAGGAAAATGTTAATCAGCTGACACAGATTATGGTGGAGCAAGACAGAAGCTGACAATTAGAGCAGAAAACCCTAAGACACGATAGCTTTTGTAGTTGTTCACTAAAGAAAATGCAAAATTACCAGAATAGCTGAAGTATGTTCATTTGAAAAATATTTTTTTAAACATAGAATGATCCTTTATTTGTCCCTCCGCAGTAAAATTAATTTACAGTAAAATTACAGACAAATGGACGCAAACAGTAGCCATTAAAGGTAAGCAATTAGAACGGAAAAAAAATTGCACAACCTAGTCAAAGATAAACACTTCTATTAAGGATAATAACATTTAAGATATGTGTAATCTTGCTTACTGTTTTGGAAAACACAGTAGTGACACTTTTAAACCCTTAAGCCAAGAGGCCTCTAGGAGCAATTTCCGCCTGAAATTACATGTCTGAAATAAATTAGGTACAGGTCCAAAGTTATGAAAGTTAGTATTTGTGTGACACAAAGGCATTAAAGAACATTTTCAGGTGGAAGCACAATTACAAATGTAATTTGTTTTAGTGGGTTTAGTGGGCAGTGTGCCAGGCGGACCTGTGATTTATGAATGTGTTTTTCACCCCATAAAAGGAAATCTGGTCAAATAAAAGTGGTGATTTCCATTGAAGGACTCCTTCTGCATATGACAAAGTATTTGTTCATAAGATTTAACCTCTGTTTCATCAAAATGTACCATTGTGCACAGCATAATATCAATAAAATGAAGAGAAAATGTGCTTTGTCTCAAACAAACTCTTAAGCAGTGAGTGGTGTCCACTTGAATTTCTTCCCTGCTGAAATCAGGCATTGTGCATTGACATTTGTGTTTGAAATAATAGTACAGACGGAGTTAACACTAAAAAAAAAAGCTTGAAAAGGCTCAGAGGAGACCATGATTTGCTGGTGTCAATTCTGGGACCAGGAGGATGCCTCGGTGAAAATGTAGGTGTCTGTGGCTCAGTGTCTGGTTCACCGGGAGAGTGCCACGTTCTCGCTGTCATCAATAGGTGGAGGGGTACCTTGACTCGCCCGCCTGGGGATTGGTCATTTATGAACATAATAGGTGCTGGACAATAAACTGTGTGCTGTTGAGAAGCACGACAATTTCTCACCTTTTTAACTCTGAGGATTTGGCATTTTTTATTTTTCAAATGGAAGTAAGGTTTGAATTGATCAACCCACTGGACAGTTTTCACTCCCTTTATCCATCTTTAAAGGACTAAGCCACCGAAAACATCTTTCTTTAAATATGGATTTGTTTATCAAACGTTCAGAAGATTAACTAAGTGCAAATTAAAAATTTTTATTTATTTGGATGTCATGGGTTTGGACAGATCACCCTGTTCTAGAACCCCTGCAGGTAGATCCGTGATGACTTTAGCTCCCAAAACCTTCAAAAAAAAAAGAAGAAAAACAAGGCCTGTGCTCGTAAAACATGCAGATCATTTTAGGTTATTAGGCAGAAACATGACTAACACCAGCAACAATGTTTTCCATGCCACTTTGTGCCTCATCAAAAGAAACAGCATACATTTTTCATTCAGAGATCTGAATAGCCATGCTAATGTGCAGCTTATATTCTTGAGAGTTCTGTGAGCAGTGAAAAGGTTAAACCCTTCTAAGCCTGCCTGTCCTTCTCAGCTGATGTGGGACCACAAGTCTGCTGATTAAAAAGGAGTCACCTACAACCTTCTGTTGGTTTCTGTGACAACACTCACCTTATCCACTGATAATCCCTTTTGGCATTTCTTTACCCAATAAAACACAATGTGGAAAGTTATCTCCAAAACTTTCCCTTTCACTTGTTCCCAATCAGAAAAGAATATTGCTAGTGATTTATTTATTTTTACCTCATTTATTTTTTATTTTTTACCTTTGTTTGTTTTTTATAAGCTCTATACAGGTTCTTTACAATGTTTTCTGAACCCTTGTCACATCCGATGGGATTTTGTACATAAGTTATCCTCGTCTCTGTTGCTAATGGTGACCAAAGGCTTTTGTACAATGACACCATAGCACATTGAAATGAAGTTGAAAATGTAAACATTGAAGGCAATAAACTTTAAAATTGCATTCTTGCAACACTTAGCGGGATACATTTACAAAACTGTTACATATTCTGTCATAATATGAAGCTAATTTATAGAGCTGCAGAAAACATTTATTGTTATCGCCACACCTCTGTCTGTAAAATAAATGTTGCATAGAGCAGCTTGGTCTGCAACAAATATGAGCAAATTACATAAGTACTATCCATTGAGGCTCTCTATGGCAGTAATAAATTTGATGAGGCTTATTGGTTAATGCAGCTGAAAAAGTCATGTGACCGCATTAAAGGGTAACTCACCCTCAAATTGACTTAATTGCCAATAAACTGTGTACATGGATGTATAATAGTGCTGTCTACATGCCCTATTCTTTATTTTGACAAATTACTGCACATTTGTTGAAATCCAGCTTTTGTGTCTAAAACCATCTGTGTGGTGCCCTCCTCATGTTTAACGAGTGTACTACATTTGAATTTTGAATCAGTACTGGTATTGGCTCAAGAGATATTGTGACTTCACCCAGATGAACTGACTTCAATAACTCTGCTGCTGTGGAACGTAAAAGCGGCTCTCTCTATGCCTTGGTAGCGAATGGGAGTTAGAATAGTGAGCTTTGAGATCATTCTGTTGTTTTTCAGGTTATTGGCTTAGCATCCCATTATTTATTTATTTACCTTGTTCTAGTAGGCCCTCACCCCAGCATATTCCTAGGTTCGCTGGGCACTGCCTCCTTTAAACAAAATTTTCAAATATTAGATGTGGGCAGAATGAGGCTCGGCTATGGGGATGAGTTACACTTTAACATGTTCTGGTAAACTCATTAAGTAACTATACCTTTGTTATTTCTTTGCCTAAACAGCAAATATAGCTAGATGCAACTTTCTTGGTAAAACCACATTATTGATATGGAAAAAGGTATTTTTTATGGAAAAATAAATTTAATTTTGGTGACAATGTTCACTATCTGCTGCCTATATTTGTAAAGAATCCACATTGTACAACACATATGGCATCTCAAAACCATTTTCCAGATGTCCAGAAAAGTAGCTGAAATAGCTGGAGATCACATCAGAAATACAGCAGCATCACATGCTGTTCTGGAGCATAATTTACTTAGAGCCATATAGGGTCTTACACCACTGAAACATGACAGAGACAAGCTTGTGGGACATGGATACAAGGTTGTAGTTTTGGTTGAAATCACCATTTATTCACAGTAAGAAAGAGTATATGCGCATATAAATGAACCTGTTGATGTAAGCCTTCAAAGCTGAATGTGAAAGGACTTCTGTAAAATCACAGTCTGATAACAATTTTAAAGGAGAAATGTCTATTTGCAAGTTTACGAATCTTAGCTAAATGTGTCTACAAGGTTCTGGCTTCTTCCATTAACAGTTTTCACTCAAACAGAGTTTTCTGCATCTTAGCAGACCTTCTCATTGACACTACGAGGACACTGGATACCAAAGGAGGATAGATTCAACAAACCCTTGTAATCTAATCATAAAGCCTAGAACTTTTGTAACCATAAAGGCTTCCACTGTGACCTTGTGAGACAGACAGCTTTGAAAAGAGTCTGCTGAGGCCAATTTATTCTGCAAGTTGTTCACAGGCTGGCTGGAAACTACTGCACATAGTTTTTCTGAGCTCACAAAATATTTCTTGGCCATTTTTTGTATAAAACCTAACAACAAAACAGAGAATACAGTGGCTTGCAAAAGTACCTTGAACGTTTCCACATATGGTCACATTACAACCACAAACAAATACATTTTAATGCAATTTTATGTGAAAGACCAACACAAGGTTGTCATGGGAAAAATGCCCGTGTGGGCAAAAAGTTCTGTCTCCAACGATGGATAACGATGGATAACCCGGATCTTCTGAGTGAGTTTTGGGCCTCTCGCCCATCCACCTCGTCATCTGAGTCGCCAGGGGGCGACCGTTGAGGGGTGGGGGGGGGTGGGGGGGGGGGGGGGGGTAGTGTCAGGATTCTCTGTTGGTTGGTGCGCTAATTCTGCTTCACAGGTGGTTTTAGTTCGCTGGGGGGCGTGACCCACACCTGCGGCTCGTTTAGAGTGCGGATCACTGACTTCTTAAGGAAGACGCAAACAGATGGAAGACGCTGGAGCCTTACCCAGTCGTGGTACGACGTGGCCTTTCGTACTTGGATTTTTTGTCTAACTGTAAATTTTCTGCCTCTTGCAGTTTGTGTTTTTTGGACTACTCACCCGTTTGACGTTTTGCTCGACGAACCAACAAGGAATCTCAAGGCTCAGATTTTGCTCTGGCGCTCCCCCTCTTGCTCCCTTGATGTTACCAAGCCGGGCTCGAGGTTTCCCCTTTCCGGATTCTGCTGGTTCCCCCGAATCCTCTGGTTAATCCATCTGTCTCACCGTCAGTCGTGGCTCGCCTCGGATCCCTCGCCGACAAACCATCAGTCCGCCCTCCAGCTGCTAACCACCGCCTACCCTCGAGAGCACACGGCCGCAGAGTTTCCTTCACAATCCTTCCCCGGTTAGGTCCGCTCGCACTAAATGGTAAGCAGCCTGGCTTCTGGAGACTCTCCCCTGGTTTGTCTTTAATTAACATCTCCCTTCTCTCTCCTGCAGTTTCCCCAGCACTGACGTTCAGACCTCGATCGTTTCCACCACCCGGAGTTATCCTTGTAGCCTGAACTAATAATAAAACTTCTTAAACTGCGTTCTGGTCTCCGTATCGTGTCTGCATGTGGGCTAAGCATATTAAAACCATGACACCCCCACCTGAGCTGTGGATCTCTGCAGTTCATCCATTGTCACCATGGGCCTCTTTGGCTGCATCTCATTGTCCAGCACGTTTTTATTATTGAGAGCATTTCTGTAAATAATAGAAAAATTCCTTTGCACTATTTTCTTTGTACATTCCTCTATTTTTTATTCATGATTATGCAATATTTTTCCTATTTTTAGTTTTTTATACTCAATAAAATTACGTTACTCAATAAAATTTCGTTACTAGAGCCGCACCTTTAACCCGTCAGGCCTGTGAAACTTATTAATTTCCCCCTATGGGGATGATAAAGTTTATCTTTTTTATGTAGTAATAATTGTATGATTGTAAAAGAAGTTTATGTGCTCATTTCCTCCAATGTTTAGTTGGTGGATCAGCCAATAAGCTCTCTCTGTCTCCACCATTTTCCCTGCTTAGGACACTGTGAGGCTTGCTAATAGTCCCCCCACTACTTCTTTTTTAACTTAAGAAGCTTTCTTAAGGCCTAAGATGCTTTGTGAAAAACTTTTGTTTTACAGACGTAAATTTCTAAGAAAAATCTTAGAATTCAATAAATTCTAAAATGATGTCACTAAGAGCTACTTTTCTTTTTTTTCTTTGTTCGTCTTTGCATTCTTTGGGAATATGGCCACAGGTCTTTTAGGTCCACGACTAAAAGTTGACCTGTACTGTTCTCCCGAGCTGTGGTTCTCTGCAGCCTCTCCACAGTTAACATGAGCCAATAGGCTGCTTCTATGATTGATGGTGTCATTGTCCAGCCTGCAGATTTATTTGGTTGGCGTTATCTTGGTAGGTTTGCATGCTGTGCCATCCTTTTTCCATTTTATGATGACAGAATGATAAATCTATAAGATGATCAAAGCTTGGGAAATTGTTTTGTAACCTACAGTAACCCTACTCTAAACTCCTCAATTACACATAACTGACTTCTGAAGACTATTGTTTGTGCCATATTTTATTTAGGAGGATTCAGATAATGGGAGCTAAAAACAAATGTGCACCTTTATTTGTAAACATTTGTTAAAACATCTAATTTTCTTTGACTTCACAATTCTAAGCTATGATGTGTTTTTTCTTTCACATAGAACATCACAATATACATTGGAGTTTGTGGATGTGACTGCACTGTATGCATACTTCATTTGAGTACTTTTAACACAGTGTAGGCCGTGCCAGATTGCAGTTTTGTGTTTCGCCTCTTCTGTTTCATATTCTGTGTTGGTCTTTTGTTCCTCCCCTAAACCTGCCTTCATGTTTCTTTTACAACTCAGTCTCTTTGCCTCATTCTGTGCCTCTCTCTGATGCTTACTTGGCACAACAGTCTTAAAAGTCTGGAGCCTAAGGATCTGGTTGTGTAATAAGGCTCGGGTTAGTCGAGCAGAAGAAATAATCTTCCCTGTCTTCCCCTCAGTTCTATTTTCCTCTCAGCTCACTTGGAAAAAAATGGGGGAGAAGATACAAGACGAGCAGGGAGGATGAAGAAGACTACAGGAAGGAAGCTGAAGAGCAAAGATCAGTGGTGATGAGATGAGAGGAGGATGGCGGATTATGAGCAGGGTGAGTTTTAAGACGCAAGCTTTCTTTTTTTAAACTAGTTTGTTGGATCGTAGAACAAAACCAAGGGCAGCATTGAACGATAAAATTGCTACATGATGCTCTCTGGATTGAAACCTCAGTTGGTTTTGCTTCCTAGTTCGAGCTTTTGATTCTCCACTCACCCGTCAAGCTGTCTTTTCTATGAGATTATCTAACCCTGAGAAATCAGAGCATGCAACGATCCAGCTTCACTTCATGCCTGGACATACTCCTGACAACAGCATGCACATTTAACACACAAACACGCACATTCCCAATCCTGGTCGATGACATTAGGTCTCTGCAGGAGGAGCTCATTAGGCCCAGATGCCGGCGGTGAGATGAAACCAGTGATGCAGAGCAAGACGCAAGGACCACGTGGAGATCGAACCATTGTGCATGAACACTGAAGTGGCGTGGATTAACAAGAAGACTGACACCTGCTGAGAAAATCTTGATGATTTCCAGTGATGGTTAGAGCACTGCCGCAATCAGCATTGCAGGAAAACAGAGTACCCATAGTAAACACAAACTAACAAATAAAAAGTAATCATCACATCTGTTCTCTTCTAAAATGTGTCTGCCTTTTGATTTTGCAGCATCCCTGTTCCTTTTTAAGTTTTTTTGGGGGATATTTTTAGTTTAGGCCTAGTTAAAAATTGCATGTTTAAATGAGGGGTGCCAGCCATATGAGTGCGTTTGTTCGTTTTTAAACTTTTGGCTTCCATGTGACTTCATGCTTGTCTCTGTGCCTGTGGCTAATCAGCACTTTTTGTGTCACTCTTCATTTAATCAGATTAATTCATAATACCTGTCAATCAAGGTCACATTCCTGGCAGCTTCTTAGATGCGCAGGCACGAAAGTCACATGATGCAAAAGGAAGAGCCCAACGAAAACTGTGACAAGACATGAGAGACTGATGGCAGCAAATAAAAAATTTGGTCATTTATTTACAAAATAATCATTTCACAAGGCTTTTGCTGGAGGAAAAATCTAAAAGAGATAAAGGAATTTGGACTGGACCAAACGGTCTTTAAATATCCAGCAGCAGGCAAGTGAGCGTAGACTAACACTAGCCAGTGGGGTGTGACGCTTGGACTGCTTTGTATTGCTTTCCCTGCCTGATCAGAAACTTTGGCTCTGAGGATGTGTGGACAACAATGGGGGTGAGATATGAGGGGCCGTAAGGGACATTATTCTGAATTTGCTCTCTCACACACTACTGAAACGCTGCAAACTCGTACACACGCTATTGAAAAGCTGTTATACACACTACTGAAATGCTCTCATACACAACTGAAATGCTACAAGCCCTTACACGCACTACTGAAACACTCTCACACGCACTACTGAAACCCTCACACACACTAGTGAAACACACGTATACACACTACTGAAACCGTCTTATACATACTACTGAAATATTTTTTTTCAGTTGAAACGGAAGATGTTTCAGTGGAAACAGAAGGACATGTAGCAAAAAAGTTAGCATTTTACTTATGTCGTGATGAACTTATGGTGGCACAGGAGGAGGAAGCTAAAAAAAGGCAGCGAAATAAACATTTCTGAATGAGGACACGGTAATGTCACATTGACATAAAAATTAATGACCACCAGGAATCAGCTTGATGAACAAGAAAAGATTGTTTATTTTCCAAAGGCTCCAGCCGAACTAGCTTAAGCTAGCTAAAACACTGTACGAGTTTTTGCCCTTTTCGGGCTGAGTTTCAGCTTGATTATGCGTACTGTGTCGTGTAGTATACAGGGAGTAACGAGGGGCGATTCGCCTCTCACGACCACCTCACGATCATGAATCGGACGGTTGGTTGAAATCAAACGTTTGAAATTCAGTCGGCCCTTGTGAGTGATCGTGATCAATCAGGAGCGCGTCCTGCTGTTGAAGCAGAGTTACGAGCCGATTTCCCTCAACCTCGCACACTGCACATGCGCAAACTAGGAAATTCTTCTTCGTCTTCTCAAAACGAAAACATAGGAGTGGAGAGAAGCATGACGGCGGTACGTGTGACATGGAGTCAAACTACGGAGGAGCAACTTGTAGAATTGCCAAGGCAGCGCGTTTCGTTCTAGTAAGCCTCATATTTAACAGTGAGCATTGACACTTCCGCCTTTTTCTTCTTCTACTGTTGACATTTGGCTTCCGGGTAGATGAGTCCGAGTAGCGCCTTCTCTCTATGGGGCTGAGTCCGACGTGGGGTTTTTGAACGCACTGTGATCTGATGAGACCTGAGCAGTCAGATCTCATCAGATCATTGGGCCGCACAGTGTAAGAACATATATCGTGAGCAGTGAATTTTTAACTATTCTTAATTATTTCCAGGAGAAATAATTACATTGATAAAAATCAAGTGTCCGGAATATTATTGATTTTTATTAAGCAAATTGTTCTTTAAAATGTTATTTCCTCAATTAATGTTTTGTCTACCTCAGGATTTGCATTGTGAATGGGTTGAACACATATAGTCATGGCCAAAAGTATTGAGAATGATTCAAATGTTAATATTTACAAAGTCTACTGCTTCAGTTTTTATAACGGCAATTTGCATATACTCCAGAATGTTATAAAGAGTGATCAGCGTAACAGCAATTAATTGCAAAGTCAATATTTGCCTAGAAAAAGAACTTTGTCCCCCAGAACACATTTCAACGTCATTGCAGCCCTGCCTTAAAAGGATCAGCTAACATCGTTTCAGTGATTGCTCCATTAACACAGGTGTGGGTGGTGATGAGGACAGGGCTGGAGATCAATCTATCATGATTAAGTAAGAATGACACCACTGGACACTTTAAAAAGAGGCTGGTGCTTGGCATCATTGTTTCTCTTCTGTGAACCATGGTTATCTCTAAAGAAACACGTGCAGTCATCATTGCACTGCACAAAAATGGCCTAACAGGAAAGAGAATCGCAGCTAGAAAGATTGCACCTCAGTCAACAATCTATCGCATCATCAAGAACTTCAAGGAGAGAGGTTCCATTGTTGCCAAAAAGGCTCCAGGGCGCCCAAGAAAGACCAGCAAGCGCCAGGACCGTCTCTTAAAAGTGTTTCAGCTGCGGGATCGGGCTACCAGCAGTGCAGAGCTTGCTCAGGAATGGCAGCAGGCAGGTGTGAGTGCATCTGCACGCACTGTGAGGCGAAGACTCTTGGAGCAAGGCCTGGTCTCAAGGAGGGCAGCAAAGAAGCCACTTCTCTCCAGGAAAAACATCAGGGACAGACTGATATTCTGCAAAAGGTACAGGGAGTGGACTGCTGAGGACTGGGGTAAAGTCATTTTCTCTGATGAATCCCCTTTCCGATTGTTTGGGACATCTGGAAAACAGCTTGTTTGGAGAAAACGAGGTGAGCACTACCACCAGTCTTGTCTCATGCCAACTGTAAAGCATCTTGAAACCATTCATGTGTGGGGTTGCTTCTCAGCCAAGGGAGTCGGCTCTCTCACAGTCTTACCTAAAAACACAGCCATGAATAAAGAATGGTACCAGAATGCCCTCCGAGAGCAACTTCTCCCAACCGTCCAAGAGCAGTTTGGTGATGAACAATGCCTTTTCCAGCATGATGGAGCACCTTGCCATAAAGCAAAGGTGATATCTAACTGGCTCAGGGAACAAAACAGAGATTTTGGGTCCATGGCCTGGAAACTCCCCTGATCTTAATCCCATTGAAAACTTGTGGTCAATCATCAAGAGACGGGTGGAAAAACGAAAACCTAGGAATTCTGACAAAATGCAAGCATTGATTGTGCAAGAATGGACTGCTATCAGTCAGGATTTGGTCCAGAAGTTGATTGAGAGCATGCCAGGGAGAATTGCAGAGGTCCTGAAGAAGAGGGGTCAACACTGCAAATATTGACTTGCTGCATTAACTCATTCTGTCATTAAAAGCTTGTTACTCATAATATGATTGCAATTGTATTTCTGTACATATGTGATGACAACATCTGACATACACACATGAAAACCAGAGGGCATATCATGTGAAAATATAATATTTGTGTCATTCTCAATATTTTTGGCCATGACTGTACAAAATATTGTTCTAAATTAGTTAAGCTAATTTAACCTCGTTCCATATTCTTTAAGGGGAACTTTGGTTCTCTTAGATCGGCATTGAAGCCAAGATTCACTGAATCATTCTTACGGTGATGGTTTTCAACTATCTTTATTTGTCTTTTTGTTCTTTGTATGTACATAGTTTCTTAATTTCCTTAATATTAATATTGATTAGTAGTTTAGTTTAGTTTAGTTTAGTAATTTAGTTTCAATAGCCTAGTAGAGAGGATTTATTGATTGAAATATAGTGTTAATTCAGATAAACAACATTATATAATGGTATTCCCTGGATGTGCATTTATTTCTGTTAAATTCTTACATTTGAAGAGAAGTTGTCAGTTATTTATTCCATATGTGTGCAGAGTTTGCTGTTAGAAGAATGTCAGTGCTTGAATCATCCTTTCAACTATGGTCCTAATATCAGCTGTTTGGGCTGATAATAACCAGATAATACCTAACAGGCCGGGAATTATTTATTAAACATTAAATAACTGAAAAGCATGCGGAATGGCAAATCTGTCTGTTCCTGATATTCTTTTAAACTCCATTTTCTTCCCGTTTCCCTTATAAATTCAGTTTTTACTGAGACAACTTCCATTTCTAATGAAACACCATGTATATCAACAGAAAAAAATTGAAAACATTTCAGTAGTATGTGTGAGAGAACATTACAGCTCTTTTCCTGAAGGTGCTCTACTCAGCACAATGATGGCCTACCAAATGCTGAATGGAAGGAAGCTGAAGACATAACATAACTCCCATCTACAGCAAAGAGTTCAGTTGTTCATGGAGAACAATCTAGAAGGGGTATTTTCAGAAACTGTCAGTCTTTTAAAGATCATCATCACGAGGTGCTTCTCAACCTTGAAAAGAGTAAAAACCTTTCTCAGAAACACCATGAGCTAGGAGAGGCTGAATACATTCAAGTTCAATCAGAAAATCACTGAAAAACTGCAGACAGGAAGGAGAGAAGAGCAAAATGTATGTTCAAGTAGAGTTTTGTGTTGTGTTGTAATCTCTGATGTTTAGTGCCCCCACCCCCACCCCAGAATGTTTTTTATCATCAGCCACCATTGCTGTTTTCTAAGCTTAAGCTTGGAAACAATTCTGCATCATCAGGGAACGAAAGGCACCTTCTCATAACATTACAGCATGAGCTTGTTTAAGAGCCCAGTTTTACACAGGCTGGTTCACATGGGATATTTTTTTCAATGAGGGAATTACTGCAAGACACAGAAGAAAAGCTATGACTGATGGCTGTGTGACAGCTCACTCACAGGATTTTAAAATTATAGCTAAGAGAACAGAATCATGACATGTCATGAAACTGGAAGGTATATGCATTTTAGGCCAATACACCTTTAAATTATTGGTTCTGAAAATCCAATTGAATGTATCACGTTTACTTATAGTAATGATGTAATTGCATGAACAAAACTTGACAGTGTTTATTTAGGAAAACCTAAGCTAAAATACAGAATGAATACGAGAAAGTCTAAACGATAACCTTTATTCAACAACTTGCACCTTTTGACAGCAGGTCCTAATCGTCATCTGTATGACTGTGTCAACTTCTCCCATCATTGTGGAGAAATTTTGGTGCAGCTTTCTTTACAAATGTCACTTGATTTCATTTAGGGTTTATAGTGATACTCTTGTGAAAATTTAAACAATGAAAGCATGATTTGTTAATTTAGCCTCCTTTACCACATTAAGGGCAAATACCACAGTACAACACATTCATGAACCAATTTGGGTCAAGCTTTAAATGCTAAAAACATGGCTTCATGTTTGACTAATTTAGCTGTTTGGCCACAATGACACAAGAGGATGTCTGAAGGTGAGGCTTTCAACCCAAACAACAATATACCAACTGTCAAACATGATGCTGGTAGCATCATGTTTTTGATATGCTGCCAGTGGCACTGGTGCATTTTCACAAGGTGGCTGGAATAATGAAGAAAGGGGACTACATCCAAATTCTTCAACCTCTAATCAGTGGTAACATTGTTAAGCTTGGTCATGTTGGACGTTTCAACAAGACACTGATCCTTTATACAAATCAGAACTGATATGAGAGGCTTAACATCAAGCTTCTGGAAAGGCCTTCGAAAAGCCCACACTCAAACTCTATTGACTATTTGGGGACAATGCTTAAAAGCCATGCCAAAACTAGAAAACACGGCAGTTTAAATGAACGCCAGAGACTTTGATTCCAAGATGTTGTGCGATTTAACCTTTTTGATTATGAATAGTATTAATAATTGCAATTGGATATTATAATTGATATTTTATTTTAATCAAAGGAAACAAGAATGAAAATGTTATTAATGGCTACCAGCCTTTAATGATTATAACTAGCAATTGGATTTATTGCCCAACAGTTATTAAACTTATTTACCATGAAAGATGGATGTCTAGTCAGCTATAAAACTGAAGTAGACTTGCCACCAGTAAATGTTAATAACCTTTAAGTATAATTGCACTTGGAATCATTAATCATTAACCACAGCCAAAGGAAAATAATGTGTCTTATATAGTTGTATTGTTAATCCAAAAGAGATGATTTGTACTCTTTACAGACAATTTGATCACAGATATAAAGATCACAGACAATTACAGTTAAACCATTTAAGATTTATTAAACCAATTATTCCCTCTTCCAGCAATTATTCTGTTTAATACTATCTACTAGATCAGAACAACATAAAAGAGAAAAATAAACGACAAAGTAAAACAGCAAAATGATGAAACTTGGATGCAGAAACGTTTAAATAATTTTCTAACTTAAATTAAGCCTTACTTAATTAAGCATTGAATAGTCACCATTAAAAACAGTAGCAAATGATGTAAATATTGAAATGGATCTGGAGTGATGTGATGGTTCCTTTAAGCAAGGCCTGCTACTTGTTGAGAGGTTACAATGAGCTAGCTTTAGCTGTTAAGCTACCAGCTCCAAATGGCTACAGCTTAATGCCTGAGCTAACCACAGCTACAGTTTAGACTCCACAAGCACGTAGTTTCACCGAGGGGCGGCTAAACTCGACACAAAGGCCAGCTGACCCAATGAAAGTTTCGAAAAGAAGAAAAACAATAAAGTTCAGAATAAAACTGCCACTGATGGCAAAGCCCGACCAGAATAATAATGAGAAGATCCATAATAATAGTCAACTGTCAGCGCGGTGGCTTTCACAGTATTAAAATAAAAGAAAACACAGTAAGCAGCTTATCACCTGAATTCAGTCACAGCATGTGAAACATTCCAATACAGTTCAACAACTCCTTCTGGAGTAAAAACATCAGCATTTTTCTAAATAAATTCTGCCCAGGCAAAGACAGATTTCTATATATATACTCTATATTTTTATCTCTCCCTTCACCGGTTCAGTGATTGGAGAGATGCGTCGCCCCGACCTGTGCGGGACGGCTCTCAGCGGTCATTGTGAACTGCTCGGACAAAACAGAAAAGACGGAAAAAGGGGAACAAACTCCTTTTTCTTTCCTTGTTTGTGCACTTTCAGCCTAATTAATGTCCTAGGACCTCCTCTGTCAATCCAACAACCAAAGGGGTAAAGGTGATGTTCAGCTTCGTCCAGCAAGGCCATGATCACCCTTTCCAGCACGTGTTCCAATGTGAGGAATCTTCAACTGAGATGAGGTCTCTTCGATACAGCTGACACAGTCTGAAGGAGGTGAACCCTGTTTGCACTGTGTTTTTATCATCTCGGGGGTGTGGTCTTACAGGTATCTGAGTTTTTGGGTCCTAAACCATGTTGCATGCTGGGAGCCATTGTCCGATTGGCCACTTTATGGTACAACAAACAACTTGTTGATAATTTGCCACAACTCACATTTATTGGAACTGCTGGTAATGAATGATGTGTCTAAAACCGTAACATAAATTTGTGAGTTTAACTAATGATTCATCTGCAACAACTGCCATGTTTCCATCCAATTCTCTTGTGAATTATGAGCAAACATTTAATATGTCATAAAAGAAATTGCGAATCAGACGTGTAGCAAAATAACCAGGCAACGCAAAGGATAAAGTCATCATATGTTGACGTTGGCTGTAATAAACAGGACATAGAGGTTGCTCACTAGCACAGACCACAGATCAGTAATGGAGTGAGCTTTTAATGAATGTATCCACACGTACCTTTAGTTGCTTCGTCGGGCCACATATACCTGTTGTTGCATTCAGCTCTGCTTTCAAGCATTATGCTAACATAATGGTAACATGGCTGTTTCTGCTGCCGGAAGACAATGGGAGCAGAAACAATAATAGTAACTCATGTGATCCTTAGGTAAAATGAGCTGCCAACCCATGAAATAGGAGATAACGAGAGAACATAGCCATGTTTCCATCAACCTTTTTAGGGGCATTTTGAAATATTGCATTAGAAACATTTGATGCAAAAAAACGTTTTTACACTCACTTAGATGGTTTTTGGATTTTGCGTAAGAGTTAATGCACAAAACTGAAGATGGAAACACATTTGCCAAACAAGTTCTGATATTGTGAACATTTACCACACATGACAGATCAGCTGTTTCCACTGTCTGCATCTTCCCAGGAATTCCCATAACAAGCATGGAATTGCATTTCTTTCGCTACGTCTCCCGTCTGCATTTAAACATTGGCAATAGAAGTTGACATGACGGAACAATTACAACTTGCCCGATAGCAGCACATTCCTGAAAACTTCTCTACTTTTTTTCTCAGATGTGTGGTCCATGCTAGTTTGCATGCTGTACTTCCTGTTTATTATAGAAATACGTATCATCAACTTCTGACGAAATTACGCTTTGCGTAGTCTGGCTAATTCAGTCCAAACCAGTAGTTGGAAACATGCCTAATTTGTTTCTTTTTTTAGCGACATTTTAAAAGTTTGCTCCAAATTTGCATGACAGTTGAATGGAAACATGGCTGTATATACTATGAACAACAAATATCGTTAGTCTGTTTTCACTTGTGTTCAACTGTAGATGGAAGCTACCAAAACAAACATGCTGATCCAGGTGTTAAATGACGTAAATCATGTTGAAAGTGGTGAGGGGGATAACCAAAAACTGCAAGATGACCATGCACCACCAATCTGTCATCCGTATACAGCAATTATACCCCTTTGCATGAAACACTTTCTAACTGCCTTTCTCCTTAACTGTGTCATAGCCAACATCCCCACCATAATCATGTTAGCTGCAGAGCCTGAATCTCTGCTTTTCTGACCACAAGGATGCCCCAGTTAGAGATGAAGAAAACTGTATAATCAGAAGTTATTTTGATCTCTTCAGCTGGCCAGGAAGACAGGCTCAGCAGAGCAAACTTTCTTAAACGTCAGGATTTGATGCTTTTGTTTGCATGAACGCTTTTCTTGTTGGAATATTATTTCCAAAAACGAAAGCTGTGAATATGTAAAATATGCATGTAACCCTCACATAAGCAAGGTCGTATTTCAATCAGCATGTACAATCAGAAAAACAAACATCCTCCATGTCATAGAAGTACGTAGAAATATTTTGCATCTCTTCTTTCTTTTAGAGCTGCAAGAAAGACTGCAACTTCCCTCTCCTTGCTTCTTTTTTTTTCCACGTTTTTCCCTACCGACCCTCAGACTGACAGTCTAAATGCAGCGCCTGTTGACAGGTGATCTCTTCCTCTGCATCCACCCTGATGCCTGATCAAGGATCCCACGCACACGAGTGGGCACCGCTCCGCGCACACTCCTCGGCAAAAGAAGCGTGCGCGCACAGCCCGGACCGCGGTGCCAAAAATCGCTCGCTGGTTTGAGCTGCTCTCACTGTAAATAGCCTGCATTTATTTCAAGACTTCAAAGGGCTGCTTCAGACTCCCTCCCCTCCACTAGAAACCTCCCACGATTTGAATCAAAAACAAGTCGGGGATGCCCAGAAGAAGAAAAAAACACTTGGTGGTGCGCCGAGAAGAACTGAACTCAAGCTGCTCTCGATCTGCTTCAGCGCAAGCAGATGATGGAGTTTAAAGTACAACAAAAATACCGCTACAAACAGGATTAACTAGAAGCACCCAAAGTCCTTACCTCCTGCCGAGACGCTGCTCCACAGCAGCCAGATCCAGAGAACCGCAGGCAAGGTGCCGCGGAGTCGGACCGAGCGGACGGCCGGCGGCATGGCGACAGAAGCCGGTCCAGGAGAGAGCGACAGCGCTGAGAGACTGCGGGGAGGGGGGAGGGAAACACGAGCTCCCGGTGTGTGAGCTGTCTGATCTGCGGTCAAGCGTTCAGGTAGAGCCGGTGGCGTCAGAAAAGGTTCGCATGTCACAGCAGCATCCTCCTGACTGCAAGCAGCGCCTCCCGCTTTCTGCCTCCGATCGGTCCTCCTCTGTTGTCCTCTCTCACATTCCCAGTCACCAGCAGCCTCCCTCCTTCCGTCCGTCCGCCTCTCTCTCCCTACCTCTCTCTGTCGCCCGCTCACCCATCTCTCTCTTACATGCACACACACACACACACACACACTCTCTGGTAGTCACACACAATGTGACCCTAATGACAATGGAACTTTGTTTTGGAGAGGCAGTGTATGTGATGATGATGGGCTGCAGTGTAGGCACACTTATGTAAGAGAAAAAAAGGGAGCTGAGATTTGCAGGAGGGATGAGGAGATGGATGGATTGAGTTAGGAGTGTTCTCAACTCAAACTAGTGATCTGTTATAGTAGCCTAGTTGTATTTTACTATGTAATTCCCTTTCGTTTAGGCAAGAGTAAAACTGAAAACTCTGCAAGTTAATGAATGCTGACCATTGAAAAGCCTACAGAGGATCATGCCCCATTGCAGTTATCAGAATTAATTCTCAGCATCCACATTTTAAGTTTGAAGTATATGTGACGTGTGTTTTATTGTTCCCATAGGTGCAACTATGTCAGCTTTTTTTAACACATACGGGGGCTAAGTCACAGTGAACGGTTAAGAGAAATGGAAAAATTCTACGTGTATTATACAAGTTTTGACAATTCTGCTGCAGTCAGTTCTTGTGTTTGCTTTTTTGTGTTGCTAAGTAACTAAAGTATTTTATAATATGATAATTAAATTGAGAAGAGTAAGAATATTAGATTATTACATTAAGAAAATTTAGACTTTTACCTTCTGGTCGGCACTACAGATTGCTATTTACAAAAACCAGTTGCCACAAGACAGTTTCTTCCTCCAGGCTGTCACTCTGACGAACACAATGAACACCTTAAAGCTTGAGAAGTCAGCTGTCAAAAAAAGAAATAAGTAAACATATTTGCACGACCACAATCTCTCTTTTCTCCATTTATTTATATGGAGGAATGAAAAGGATAAAATGAGCTATTTTTCTGTAAATACAAGGGGGACAGAAGAGGCGGAAGAAGTGGTATCTCCCTGACCACAGGGTGTTGTAGCAACTCTCACACCCAGAGGGAAGAAGAAAACCAAAAGAAACTCAGAGAACTAAAAATATATATATATATATATATATATATATTATTTTTACCATTGTATTTTTGCATTTCTTGTTGAAATTTGTGTGTTTCTCCACAGGTGTTTTCCACAGGGGCACTAAAATAGCATAAAGCATGTGGGCAGGAGGACTTGTAACCAAACCCCCTAAGGGTTGGGTTGCAGGAGGTTTATTATTATCTGTTGTCATTGTTACAAATATATTGTGGTATTTTTGCGACCTTCCATTCCAAACATGTCCAGCTGATCCACCTGAAAAGACCACAAAACGCGCTATTACAGCAGCATCCAATGACTGGTGCTTAAAACAATATGGCGGAGTGGAATTAATTTACACTCTGGGGGCGACAACCACCTTCCAGGTCGACCTATGTGATATTATAAAGTGCGGTAGTATGTTAATTGTTTTAAGTCAGAGCTGTTATTAGTGAGCTATAAGAGGGTCAAACGCATTTGGACAAGAGTTTCTGGTCTGAAAACATTTGGGATTAGGCTAATATGAGGGATTTTCTTTTACTTCTTATTTAACTCATCTAATATACATGATGAAAGCATAGAGCAGCTTAAGAAATTATTCAAATGGCTACATCTGGATTGTACTATTATTGTGGTGACCATAGGCTACATGTATCCCCAACAACACAGCGCCTGATGGATCAGCAATAATTAGAAGGATTGCGCACGCTCTCATAACCATGCACGAGCACTCAGGAATCTCTAACCCGTTCGAGGAGTGGATGACTGGTGTGTTTGGCAAGTGGAAAGGTCTGATTATGTCTCTTTTTATCTCTCTTGCAGTATTTGTAGCAATATTGATTACATTTGGTTGTCGTTGCATTCCATGCATTCGCTCATTGACAGTCCGCCTCATATCCTCCACCATTGAGAAACAGAACCCCAGAGTCATGATGCCTTTGTTAGTCACAGCACCTAAGGAGGAGAACGAGGACACTGGGTTTGAGCTGATGCATGTATAAGATTTAACTAGAAGTATTACTGTTTTTTGGGAAAATATGTGTTTTTCTTTTACTACTTATTGTCGTTACAATACAATCAAGTATTTACCAAATGTGTCATAACAAACCAGCAAATTTAGGGTTTTCTACTGCAATAGTTTATGGGTGAACTTTTAAAAAAGTTCAAAAGGGGGAAATTGTGGAATGTATTAACTTTAATCCATTTTTATACACTTTTATGAAGGTTCAATATACTTTTATATGCTTTTATATGCTTCAAGGCCGCGCACGATTGGTCAGAGGAATAGAATGTGAATAGATTAGGGTAAAATGCACTGTTGCTGAGCAAGGTAGCAGAAGAGAGAGTCTCTTCTGCTACCTTGCTCAGCAAAAAAAAAAAAAAAAAAAAAAAAAAAAAAAAAGAGAGAGTCTCAAGGCCAGGTCAGCAATTAGCAGAAGAGAAGGTTTCAACGGAAGAGAAAAACAAATCCATAAAAGGTAAAGGTAGCTGTTAGGGAGTAGAAACTGTTACTGTGTACGTCATTTGCTTGTGTGACTCTGTGAAATCATCCTTTGAAATTAATAAAACGAGCCTGAACGGGGGGCAGAGTCAGAGTCAGAGTCGCGGCCCCCAGATGCGGCGGGCGCACCTGCTCTCCCTTCGCGAAGGTGAAACTGAATACTGTGTCCTGGCTGAGTTTTTATTTTAAGTCCTGCACAACGAATCAACGAACCCGGAGAAGCTAGACGGCTTCAACAGTTTCCTACCTCTTCTGTGCCTCAAGTAAGGCCTCAGCTAGCTGCTGGGTTTCCTACCTCATCTGTGCCTCAAGTAAAGCCTCTGCTAGCTGCTGGATTTACTACAGCCCCCGGATCTTAAGAACTGTCCCTGCTGCCCTGCTGGATTAACTGCAGCCCCCGGATCTCAAGAACTGTCCCTGCTGCTCTGCTGGATTTACTACAGCCCTTGGATCTCAAGAACTGTCCCTGCTGCCCTGCTGGATTAACTGCAGCCCCCGGATCTCAAGAACTGTCCCTGCTGCCCTGCTGGGTTTACTGCAGCCCCTGAGCTCCAGTTTTGTTCTCTGCTCTGTTGCTGGACTGCCTGCTACCTCTGTGCTCCAGGTTTGCTCTCTGCTCTGTTGCTGGACTGCCTGCTACCCCTGTGCTCCAGGTTTGCTCTCTGCTCTGTTGCTTGACTGCCTGCTACCCCTGTGCTCCAGGTTTGCTCTCTGCTCTGTCACTGGATTGCCTGCTACCCTGTGCTCCAGCAGTCCTACACCTCAAGAACTGTCTCGCGCTGCACATCTGGTCTGACAGCAGCCCAGCATCTCCAAGTACTCTCTCCAGTTTCTTCCAGTCAGCCTACTCCTGCACCCATCATCTCCAGTCCGGTTACTAACTCTGGTCAACATCATCCTACTCATTACCTTCAATAAACTACAATAGAATAGAATCTGTGAAAGTCCACTTGTGAAAGTAAAATCAGTTGGGCTCTTTTTGGCATTCAGACAACAATTTGTATTGCCACATTGCCAGACAGTACACACACACAAAAAAGATATGACAAGTTGGACTACAAACTTCAACATTAACAATTATAGACAACTCTAAACAAATAGGTTTTTAACCTTGATTTAAAGGAATTCAGGGTTTCAGCCTTTTACAGTCCCAATGAGAGCAGCGGAGCTACAATGAACAGCTATCACCTAAGCTAACTGGATACATAAACACTAGAAATGCACAGCCAGCAAGCAGAAACTAAAGGAACAAAACTAAGGAACAAGCATGCACATTGGCGTCATGTGAGTGCCTCACAATACTTGGCATGTGAGACAACCAATAGATAAGGCGATATACCCGGGACTCGAGGGACAGACGGGGGCATGGGCAGAACAAGACATGGTGACATCTGATTGGTTCTTTCCATTTGGACCGAATGACAGAGGTGGTCAGAGTTTTTACAGGCCTGTAGCTTTTCCAAAGATCAAATTTTTTAACCTCCTTTTTCTGAATACATGATGTATTGACTACTTTCAAGATTTGAAGGACAATTTAACCCAGTATTAAAAAAAGTGTTTCTGACCAGGATTACCAACTATAGCTATAAATTCAATCAATTTAATAATGAAATACTAATTTTATTGAAATATGCTTTTATTTAGAAACCTCGTTTCACTCACGTATTTGATTTGAGTTGTTATTCAACATATACTCTTTTGTAGAAAGTAGATGACATTTGATTCTGAGGGTTCCTCCTGTTAAATACCTTGTTAGAAAGATGACAGGAGCCACTACAGCAGCCGCTGAGTTGGTGGAGCGCAGGGAAGGCTTGTGTCACAAACAATAACCATAAGGTAAAGATGGCAGAAGTGTAAAAAATGCACACGCCAGATAATTATAAATTAGAACAACTAACTATATTGTACACTGTGGACAGCAACATGTTGTGAATTGGCAGGTCAGCCAGCAACCCAGCCATACCTGCCTCAGGTTTGGACTTGTCTTGGGCAAGAAGCTGCAAAAAAGGGTGAGCTACCTTTGTTTAATGCCATCCTTTTTAAAAGTGCTGCTTGTATAAAGTAAATAACAGCTACCAAAGCCTCCTATAAAGACATCGAGCCTTTCTATGTTAGTTGAAACAAGGCTTTCAACACCTTTTAATTTTTTTTATTTATTTTTTTATTACCTCCTCCATGACACATAGGCCTAGTAATAAAATTCTCAGCACAGCTGAGCTACCAGCTTTACAGCCAATTTCATAGAAGACACATGTGCTATTATGCACCAATTTCATTGGATGTTAGATAAATTCTGAAGCAACAAGTTATAAAAAAAATCTTTTGAAATGAATAATAATAATTTGCTATATTGTTCATAATATTGAAAACTGCATTTTGCTACTCATTGCTGAGTTACTGAATAACTGTTAATTACTTCTACAGCCTGACAGGTTTTATGATTATGTGTTTATGTGTTTATGTTCATTACAAGTAATGTTTTATAGGAGAGCACTAGAATTGGTATACAAGGCTTGATTGTGAAAGGCTGTTGTTTTTAAGGCAAATATTTAGGTAGCCCCTAACCCTTATCATTGCTTAGTCTTGGATGTAATCAAATGAAATCACAGCAGATCACGTTGTTTACCCTAAAATCAGTCAGTCATAGAGTGAAATACATCATGTTATATCCTTTTTTCCACCCAAGTATCTAAGATGTCGGCCAATACGCATCATCTTGGTCAGAGACCAGAGATGCGCAACCTTGCTATTTCTAGTAAAGACCTCTGTAGAAGACTGCATAAAACACAAAGTACTTACCACAGTAACCATGCCATGAAAGAAGAAGAATATAACCACATCTCTGGTGGATGTTATTTTGTTAACTATTAAACTGCCTCACTGCAGCTACAGAAGATAGGACAGAGCTGAGTTGACTGTTATGTGGCCCATTCACACTATAGTTCCACAAGCCCTGTGCAATGTGTTCATTAGCGAATGAAACCAGATGTGACAGAAGGCCTGTGAGTTAGAGTGTAGTGTTGTTCACGCTGCACCCACCATTTCACACATTCTCCTTAACTCTGCTGTGTGACCTTTGCTGTGGCAGACCAAGAGGTGCATTGACTTCAACCTCATTCCACCTTGGGCATTTTTACACATTACCCAAGTATGGAAAGATGATGTGAATGTCAAAAAAAAGTTGGTCTTCTGGACTGGTTCTTCTTTGAAAAATTTCATCTCTTTTCCAAGAGACTTCTTTAGTCTAGGGAGTTTCAGGTAAACTCAGTCTTATAAGCAGTACCTTCACCTAGTGGATCAACAAGTTTACCGGTGACAATCAAAACTGGCTGCTCACATGCTCACCACACCTAACAGCCGTTCCTCTGTTGGTCGCTTAAGCCCCTTTTCCAGCAGTTTCTCTTCACAAAAGTGGAGTCACGTTGACTCCTGCATCACAACGCATACAATGTCCTCACAAACTCAGGAGAAAGGGAGAAGGAGAAATCAAACACAAGACAGGCCCTAGAGCAATGTGGTTATCCCAATTGTGGTTATCCAAATAGGACTCCAGTCAGCCACCAGGTGAAAAGGAGCACCGCAAACCCAGATCCAGACCAGTAGTAATTCTGTACTGTATGTTGCGGGAGTTTCAGAGAAACTGAGACATTAATTTTCTAAACATGACATCCCAGTGAATTTCAAACCCCATGACACATTACCAGGCCAGCTGACAGTTTTGCCAGGGCCCGGAACAACACTGTCAGAATTGGTAATTTTAGTAGGCCATAATGCAGGATCGCTAAAAAGTAGGGGACCAGTCTCTGACCCATTCTGCTCTTTGACCAGGCAGCCTTCACCCCACCATCTGCACTGTCACGGTTATCTGTGGTGGCCATGGAGCATTGTACATTGTAATCCTTGTACTGTGATTTACGGAACCTGTTCTATTTAATAAAAGGCATCTTTTTTTCTAATTCAGTATAAAATATTTTACATTTGTAGACTGTATTTTTTGACATTCCAAAATTGGTGCGCTATGATATGGGTGGGAAAAATGACAACACGTTTCAATAAATCCAGCCATAAATCGTTTTTTTTTTTTTAAATTTTATCACTCCTCAACCTGATATAAAAACACCTCAGTTCATCTTCAAATGTCTCACAAAGCATTTTGTAAAAAAAAGTTGGTAACTTAGCTAATTACGCACTTCTCTGATTGTTACCCACAGTTCTAATTGTCAGTATTAAACTTGTTCAGCAACTATGCTGCTTCTCCATGTTTGGTTCTGTTTGTGTATGCAGCATAGACTTGAGCCAACAGACTTGAGTGGTCTGAAAGGTTGATACACTGACAACAAATCTATAATGTATTTTTGTGCTAAGCCATTCGCTGATTTATAGACTAACAGATGCATTTTAAAGTCTATTTTCTGAGATACAAGGAGCCAGTGTAAGGGTGATGTGCTCTACATTCATAGCCTTAGTCTGCCCGCATGGGCCTCAGCGTGTTTGGCTGCTGTCTGATCGACTTTTTAGGCAGATATGTGAAGACACCATTGCAGTAATCAATTCAACAAGAGATAAATGTATCCACTATCTTTTTGAGATCCTACTGCTCCTACATCACTACAACCAGATTTTTGGCCTGATTGGTGGTTTCTAGCTGAAGTAACAGAAGCTCTAACTCTAACTCTAGATCACTCCTCTATTGGTCCAACAATTATCACTTCAGTTTTCTTTTTATTCAAATGTGGACTGGTGGAATTAGAGTGAAACCAGACGCAGAATATGTTTTGGGGTCTTTATTCCCAGACTGCTCCACAAGTGTGAAACAGTATTAAATAGAATTTGGAATGCAATTATTAAAGTGCATAAACCATAAGGCAAAATAAAGTGATCATTAACAACTGCAATGGTCTCTATCAGCAAATAAAAATAAAACAAACAAACAAAAAACTCACATGGTTAAACGTACATCAGACATTCAGTTCCTGAGACAAAATAATGTTTTAACATGGTGGAAAATACTCACAAACACGGTCTCAGTTAGCTCAGAACTGACAGGTAAAACCAACAGGTAAAATTACATCCATTGATGTAATGAAATGCTACAGTAAGAAAACAAAAATATTTCCACCACATCCAAAACATACACATTACTGTAAGATAATAAAAAAACATATTTACTGCATGAACTCACACCTGATTTAGAATGTCCCTCCCGGCAGGCACACCGGTAACCATTCTTCCCAACAGATCTACAGTAATCAACCACATCCAAACATCATTCTCAGCAAATAGTCAATTTCCTGTCTTTTAGGGATTAAGGTCATTACTTCAGTTGACTATTTTTGAATAAAGATAAGGATGACAAGATGTTTACTGTTTATAAGCTTAAACCTTCCTCCCACCAGGAGCTGTTGAGATGCATGTACTGAGAGTAACGTTACTTCTGTTTTTTTAACTTCCTGCTGACTTTCAGGATCACTAGCGGGGAAACAGCGCACGCTTGTGGTGGGAAATTGTAATGTCCTCAATTTTCACTCGGCTACATACTCCCCTGCTAATAAGTCAACGTCCTCGGTGACTTAATCTACACATTTAACCTCTTTCACAGCATCTCTGAAGGACATAGCACCCATACTGGTAAGTAACTAGGACAAAGCACCGCTGCTAAGAGAGATGGAATGACATGCAGATCTAGGGATATGATTTGGGTTTGAATGTACCCCTGCAGTTGTCCTCTGTGTTCTCTGAGGTGGAGATACAGGTGAAATAACTCCCACATCCCTAAGACAGTCATTTGTGTTCACTTGGTCCAATCTTAAAACTTCAGGTCCAGCCTCAGGGAAGTCCCTGGTTACACACTCAGAGCCCTTTGTCAAATCTTCATTGCCACACATATCACCCAATGATTCAGCTCTCAGAAAACCTGGATCTACATCCAAACAAGGGGCCTCTTCCAACACCAAATACTCAGGGTCTGTACTGACATTGACAAGATCTGCTCGAGCCTGAACTGCTGTGGTTGAAGGAGCAACACTGTCCTTCCTACAAGGAGCAGGAACTGGGGTTACACAAGGGCTGAGATCACCCCATGAACCCTCTTAACGGGACCTCCTTCAACTGGCACCGCCCTGTAAGTTGTTCCCTGGGTTTCGATCACCCTGTGAATGACAGGCCCCCAAGCGTCTTGGATTTTGTTCCTTACCTGAGGCCTATGTCGAAGGTAAACTAACTGACCCACATTTACTGGACAATGTACTTTGCATTTCTCAAGTGCAAGTCTCTCTGCCGCCTTCTGTTCTATGTGCTCTTTAGCACGAAAATGAGCTTCACGAAGGCGTTCCGGATAGGTCTGTCATGGTAACAAATTTTGCTGGAACTTATTGCGATAAATCATATTATTGTCATTTGGAGACCTTTTTCAACTAATATGATAACACCATAATAACGCAAGTATATCTTTTCGACCTACCGGCTCAGACAAATTAAGCATGTGGCGTCATTTGGTTGAAATAAAAAAACAACTCCAACCCTGTAGCAGTCGTGCTTGGCTGTGATGACAATTGAATGTCTTTTCAAACAAAGTGTTTCTCTGACTCTCCCTCAGCAGCCTCTCATTTAACTTTGACCATGTGCCTACCTGACACAAGCTGGGTTTCTCCCACCGTATTATAAGCCTGGAGGGGGGGCAAGTAAAGCTTGGCCGCAGATTTAACCCCTCCTACACTGAGGAAACGAAAAGGGAGGGATGAGGAGACACTGATGCACTGGACTGAAAACCTTTTGCTTTTCAGTCTCAGAGAGAGGAGATGGAAATACAAAGGGAAATAAGCAAGCATGCCTACGCAAATTATTCCGCTTATTTTAATTCATCGTGATTAAAATGTATCGTGCAATTTATTGATTTATTGATGATAGTGAAAGGTCATTTTTCGTCTCTGGCACCTGGTCTGTACATAACAAAGCATCAATGGGGAGACTAGGATGTACCCCAAAAAGTAGATAGTATGGAGAGTAACTAATGATAGCATATGTGGTTACATTGAAAGCATAAACTAACTCAGGCAAGTGTTCAGGCCAATGTTTCTTTTCTGGTGGCAGAGTGTGCAGAAGGTTGTGGAGAGTCCTATTAAATATTTGACACTGTGCATTCCCCTGGGGATGATGAGGAATTTTGGCACCTCTAAGCATTTATTTAGCACTTGAATGAGTTCATAGTCAACTGGTGACATGGTAATGTACAGCTGTGTGTCGTCTCCATAGTTATTGTAACTCATGCTGTTTTGTATGATCTGAGCAAGGGGGAACATGTAGATCAGGGGTGTCAAACATACGGCCCTCGGGCCAGTTCCGGCCCGCCGAACAGTTTAGTCCGGCCCGATGGCTAAATGCATTGTCATTCAAAAAAATTTAAAATAAAAAAATATATATATATATTTTTTTTTTTCCAGTGTGCTGTCTGGCAATGTGGCAATAAGAATTGTTGTCTCAATGCCAAAATGCTCATCAGATTTGACTTTCACAAGTGGAGCAGTACTGCTTTTGCCATAGTGCTCTGCTTGATTTATGAATGTAAATAGTTTTATTATGATTCATGCGGGGAATATCTCAAATGATATGGACACTACAATGGGAAAGTAAGAGATGAAAGGAAGAAAAAAGTGAAAGTAAGGAGATAAAAGGAAGAGAATGATAAAACAATTATTGAAAAAAACATGTACTTCGTTTAATTGAAAATCTGCAGTTCCTATATTGTCCACCAGGGGCGCTGTGTTTTAATCAGCAGATGGTAGCACTGAGCTTCAGATGTGGAAAATTGATTTTAAATCATTTCTTAATTTTTATCTGTTTGATGTATTTTGTCATGCAGTGTTTTTAAGTTCCAAAAAATGTGAATAACTGTTTTTCAACATTGTACAATCACTGCGATCAGTTCTTATGCATAATGCACTTAAGTAAATGTTTAACTGAGTAAAAGTATTGTTGAAATTGCACATACTTTTCTTAAAAACTCTGAGGTTATTCATAATATATTGTGTAAAAGTGAAATTCATTTAATATAAAAATCAACAAGTCCACTTTTATTAGTTCTATTTAATCTTGCAATGGGTTTACTCATGTGGCCCTCTTGAGATCAGATTAAGCCGAATGCGGCCCCTAAACCAAAATGAGTTTGATACCCCTGATGTAGATATTGAATAGGAGGGGACCCAGGATGGACCCTTGGGGAACCCTGCATGTGATTTTTGATTCTCTGATGTAAAGTTACCTACTGACACAAAAAAGTCCCTGTCCTTCCAGTAGAATTAACACCAGTCAAGTGCTGTACCAGAAAGACCAACCCAGTTTTCTAGGCGCTCTAACAGAATGGAGTGATCAACAGTGTGGAAAACTGCACTCAGGTCCAATAATACCAGTACTGTGGTTCTTCCAGAGTTTACATTTATACAGATGTCATTGAACACTTTGACAAGGACAGTTTCTGTACTGTGATGAGCCCAGAAACATGACTGGAAGACCTCAAATTGGCTGGTCATTGTTAAGAGGGTATTTAACTGTTGAAACAGCTTTTTCAGTAATCTCACTGATGAAGGTGAAGTTTGAGATGGGTCTGTATTTCTGCAGTACCGGTTGTCCAATTGTTCTTTTTCAACAGTGGTTTGACAATTGCTGTTTTTAGGGCCTGGGGATATACTTCTGAGTCAAATCAGACATTACAATTGGCAAAACTTTCTTAAAGAAAGCTTTGGGTAGAACACCGAGGCAGCAGAAGGAGGAACTTAGTTGGTGTACAATTTCTTCTCAGCTTTTCTGATTTATTTGGCTGAATTAGGATATTTTGATATAATCAGTTCTGGTTGGAGACAGCTTTGGTACTGAACTTTACATGGATGTACAGACTGCCCCTCTTAGCAACTTCATTGCAGGCCCTGGTGGAGTGGAGTTCAGACGCCGCAGTCAAAGGAGGGTTTGTTAACCTGTTGTGCAATTATGGTTTAATTAGAATATAGAAATTCAAATTAAAAATTATAATTAATAATTTGGGGGAAAATCATCCACAACAAAAATCTAAATTTAAATACTAGGGATTTGTGATGTTTGGGCTACTAGTAAATCAATTGTTAAATGGTATGAATAATTACTTATCATTAACTAAACATACCTGAAGCATTTGGGATGTTCTAACTTGTGGTGGATTTTTGAAGTTGTTTGGTCCTTGTAACTGTTAATAATTGTGAGTTATAATTTGCAGTTAATAATTATTAACTGAATCACTATACAATGTCTGATCAACTTTAAAGGGATCATTCGAGTGCTAACTGTCAGACAGCTAATTACTCTAAAATAGAAGTAAGCACAAAAGTATTTTGTCATCCATAAGAGTTTATTAGACCAAATTGCCAAGATGCGACCAAAACTATACGAGTCACAAACTCTAACTAGAAACACCACTAACTAAAAGTCAATGGTAAAGTGCAAAACAATTAATTGAGATTAAGTAAGCAGCTGAAAAATTATACATTTGGACCAACACTTTCTAGACAATTAAACAGGTAATTATAAGGCTTCACTTTGATTCCACCATGTGATAATTGTCAACCAGTGCCAGCAATTTAAGTGAAATAAACAAATATTTGGATCAACTTGGAGTGTGTAAGCAGATCTGGAACATTCATTCATATGGTCAATTAAAGTTTTTTGATCACTGTTAGGGTGGCCAAGACAGTGGAAGAGGAAACACCAGGGTGCGTTCATAGGAATGCAAGCCTCTAGCTGCTAGTTAGCTTACCAGAACAAAGGAAACAGGATAAAAACAGGATACCGTATGCTCCACCACAAGGGGCAGAGGCAAGGAAGAGAGAAGATTTGTAACTCTATCGGCCCTGGACTCAGTCCCAGGGCTATTTCAAATGGATTCAAAGCATCTAAAATCATATTACTGGCGGATTTAGCGCGTAACTCACCCCCATGTAAAAGCATAATCCCGCCACCAGACAAATTTGAAAAATTCCATCAAAGTGGTTTATTTATTTAAACCAACAGGAGTAGAATGTGGAGACCGGCGGTGTTAAATAGGGTATGACGGGTAAAAGTGGCTAAGGAGATTAAACGGCATCAGTTGTGCGTTATCCATCCTGTTTCTCCCAGTGTTGTATAGTAACGAAGTAAAAATACTTCACTACTGTACTTAAGTATATTTTGGAGTACTTTATACTTTGCTCGAGTATAAAAATTTTTGATAACTTTTACTTTTACTTCACTATATTTCCGAACTTAATTGCATACTTTTACTCCGATACATTTTCAATGTTTGATTTAGTTACTCGTTACAAAAAAGCACAAGAGAGAGAGAGAGAGAGAGAGAGAGAGAGAGAGAGAGAGAGAGAGAGAGAGAGAGAGAGAGAGAGAGAGAGAGAGAGAGAGAGAGAGAGAGAGAGAGAGAGAGAGAGAGAGAGACTCACGCATGCAAGTGTTTAGACCCCACCTACTGATTGACTGCGACAAAGTCAGGACTTGCCTGGGCTTGTTCATCACCACCAACAGGATAAGAAGCTGGCTCAGTAGTAAAGCAGGTTAAATTAACCTTGTGGTATAGGTAAAGCATCTAATAGCAGAGAGTCCTAATTTTCTTAACTAAATGATACCTGCAGGCACGCCCGCTAGCAGGGGGGGACAAACGTGTTTCAAAAGGAGACAGAGAGAGCCATCCCTAGCAATAACAGAGACAGTGCAGGTGGAGGGGCTTACTGCCCGATCGGATAGTCTGAGCATAGTCGCTCAGAGACGGATCACGCCATTAATTTCAATGATCCCGCGTTATGACCAACAAAAATGACCGATTCTGATCAAATGAATGTTGTGCGTTTAATGGCAAAAAGGAAGCCTTTCTCAGAGATGGCAAATGAACCACCAGCAGATTCAGAGGACAGAGAGTTCCCAAAGTATCTAACATATTCTAACTCCTGCAATTGAAGGGAAAAAATTGTTAGGGACTGGCTAATATACAGCAGGTCAAAAAAGCCATATTTTGGCTGCAGTGCTTGCTGTTCTCTTTTGAAGAAAAGATCAACTAGTGCACTAACTTCAATAGATGGGTTGAAAATATCCAATATGAAATACAGAGATTTCCAGGGCATGAAGTATACAGTTAAGTTGACCTTTTTTTGGTGTGTGTGTGTGTGTGTGTGTGTGTGTGTGTGTGTGTGTGTGTGTGTGTGTGTGTGTGTGTGTGTGTGTGTGTGTCGCAGCTCAAACCTTGGTCTCCAGGCTGTCTACCGTCTGCCTCAACTCATTCCTCTCCTTCTCTGACTTCTCCAGACGGCGCCTCAGAGCTGATACCTCATCCTTTAAAAAAATGACAGAGAAGCTTTTCACAGGTCTGCGGGTCACTCTGGTCCGCTCAACGTTGGACTTTCTTTTTTAAATTACACACTAACTCTGTAAACAGGCCACATAGGGAAGCTTAAAAGTATAATGTCGCCTCAAACGATCTGAAAACGTACTTTTAAAGAACAGCAGCAGAAAAGGTGATTTTTCACTTACCACTGTGAGCTCTGTTTGCGCTGTCCAGAATCAAGCTGCGGCTGCGGTGCATTCTGGGAAAGCGGCCAGATGCAGGCTAGTTTCCGGGGAGCCAGGCCTTGGCCAATAGTTGTGAAGCTTTGCCGGTGACACCGCCCCCTCTCCCCCCCTCCCTCCCTGTCATCGTTTTAACATTAACGGCTGCAGTCAGACGGACCAAGTGGAAAAAGAGGAAGTAATAAAACATGAAGTGGAAAAAGAGGAAGTTAAAAAAACACCAAGTAGAAATACACGAAGTGGAAAAAGAGGAAGTAAAAAAATACGAAGTAGAAATACATGAAGTGGAAAAAGGGGAGAAGGAAATAAAAAGGGCAGGCAAAGATTCTGTGGGTAAAAAAACAGTTATAAAAGTTAGAGGCAGAAATAAATCATTGTTTCAGAAATAGAACATGTTAAAATAAAATAAAAAGAAATATTTATGGTGGAGTAAAAACATGCATTAAAAATGTGAAGTAGAAATAGACGAAGTGGAAAAAGGGGAGAAGGAAATAAAAAGGGCAGGCGAAAATTCTTTGGGTAAAAAAACAATTAGAAATGTTAGAGGCAGAAATAAATCATTGTTTCAGAAATAGAAGATGTTAAAATAAAATAAAAAGAAATAATTATGGTGGAGTAAAAACATGCTTTAAAAATGTTGTGGTGTAAATCAGTATGAAGCAAAAATAAAAACATCTTTTAAAAATGTTGGTGTGAATAAATATGAAAAAAGGTTTCAGTGGAAATACGGAACAAAAAAACCCCCACTTGCAATAAATACCCAAAGACAAAATAAAGACTTCAATAAAAATGTATAACAGAAAAATAAGTCAGCATAAAAGCAAGAGGAAAAGTAAAAATAAAAGTGTAAGTTAAAATATATATTTTTTTATGAATAATTGATCAATTGTTGAAGAAATATCTTCTTTTTATTATTATTTTTAATTATGGCAGGATTGGTCCTCCATATTCTTGAGGTAAAGGCGCAGGACAGAAAGGCAGCTGCAAAGCCTGCTGGGACATGGAGTCACAAATGTTTCCTTGTGCATGGTTATAACATTTTCGACCATGGCAAATAAGGTACGAGCATTATTATTGTTTTTGCTTATGATCTCAGAGAAGAAAGATTCCCCTGCATTTTTCAGTTGTAAATTATATCTGTAAAGTCTCTCTTTATAGATGTCATAGAGAACCTGGAGTCCAGTCTTTCAGCACCTTTGTTCTGCCACTGATACCGCATTGTCAGCTTGTTGCGTTTGTTGAGGTTCAGCCAGAAGAAACATAAATCTAAGACTGTTGGCTGAAAGCCACAAGAAATAGGAGAATGTAGGAAGCCCTTCCTGGGAGCTGCCTCACAGCAGGTTGCCTACTGAAACTCTATCAAGCCTAGCTGCCCGGGCAATATAGTCACCTGTCAATACCTAACAGATCGAGAGCTATTTGATAAACATAAAATAACTTAAAAGCATGTGTGATTGCACATGTGTAAGCCATTGGTGAAGTGTGTCTGTCACCAAAGTTGTACTTAATAACAACCACATGCCACGCCACACCAATAATTAATACAATCACACAGACGAAATTTTGCACTTATTGTATAAAGGCATACATTTATCTTTACAGTGAAAGGTTTACTAGAATGATGTAATGGATCTGCAGTAAACTGACAAAATAACCGTTGCGCTGCTTCTATCCCAGGGTTTCCGCGGGGCATTAAAAATCATTAAAAGTCATTAAATAAAATTTTTAAAAATTAAGGCCTTAATTGGCATTAAAAGTCATTAAATGTGATTATCTGTGGCATTAAAAATGCCTTATTTTTTTCTAAAAAAAATACGTTCATAAAAACAGTTTCGTCAGATATATTATATCAGATATAACTGATTCCGCGTGTTTGCGCGTAACTGCTTCCGGTTGATCGTAAAGCGTATGTTTTTACAATGTTCGGAAAAGGAGCTCGACGCGGAGAAAGAGCTAGAGAATGGGAAAATGCAAATTTCAACAAAAGTGGATGGAAAACGAGGAATTCGGGAATTCGCTGCAGCCTGTCGACGGTAAAGATGACGAAGGATTTTGCCGTGTTTGTAAAAAAATGAAGCTTTGCACAATGCTTCACGATCTCACATGAAGTCGGGCAGTGTAGTCCAGGGTGTACGCGGGTATACGGCGTATACCCACTTATTTTTCAGTCAGCATTGCCTATATCAACTTCTGGAGCGATATTTGTGCCTTTTGTTTGAGCGCGCAGTGAGACAGGTATTCAGCGTTTAAACATCATGCGCACGCTCATAACCTGTTTGCCACGTGCTCAAAACTGTTAAACTCTTCTCAACCCACTATGCTCGCCCTCGGTTCCGTGTCTGCCCGTGACCTGCTACTTCCACGCTCAACACCAGCTGTGCGTTCGCTCTACTCTGTCTGTGCACTCGTGACTTCAAAAACTGTCCACCTCACCAGCCAATCACAGACAGGTTTCTTTCCATCCAGTCAGAGTAGGGCTTGCAAATACTGCATTCATCCATCCATCCATTTTCTGAAATGCTGCAGCTTTTGTCAGAAATGACTACACATAACGGTGGGATTGAAGAAAAAACAACAACCAATAAACAGTTTAATATTTTAGCCTAAAATATTTAGTTTAAAATAATTCCTTGAGTTACTAAGTGAGGTGTGACAAATCTTTTTGTCTCTTTTCTTTCCAGCTTCTGGGTGATGATGCAAAAGTTTCTTGTGATCATAATCATCATCATTGTCATCATTATTTAAAGAGCACTTTAACAGGAGGTAAAACAAAATAACATCTAATAAAATGACTTGGGTAAAGACTCAACAGTTTAAAATAACAACAACAATAATAATAAGCTGTTTAAATCCTTAAAAACAAACAGAAGTTCTTTAAACTGAACTCTAAGATAAACAGGCAACCAGTGAAGGGAGGCCAGGATGGGGTAATGTGCTTTATTTTATGTTTTTGCATTAAAAGGTGTGCAGCAGCATTTGAACCAGCTGCAGACATTTGAGTGAGGACTGACCGATTCAGAGATAAAGAGAATTACACTAATCCAGCCATGATGAAATGAAGGCTTAGAGTAGTGTTTCCATATTTTTGCCTTGAAAGAATAGGTTTCACCTTTGCTTTGTTCCTTAAATGATAAAAATGACTTAACTGAGGTCCCTTTTTAACTGTCAAGTTTAATATCACCTTCCATTTTAAAATCGAGGGGCTAAACATTCATTGTCAAGGTGTCTAAATCTACAGGATCAACAGTTCTTTGGGTGTTTCAACTAGTATATTTGACAATTCATGATTTGCAAAGACAAAGATTTGAGTTTTGATGTTCTCCTCGTTATTAACTTTATCTCTTTCTATAGATTCTCTTTCTCATTCAATTTAGGACTTTCCATATACCTTATCATCTAGGTCTATTTTAAGAAACCTACAGTAAAGTAATGAAATGTTGATTCTGGATGTAGTGTAGGAATTCCTTCAATATAAACCAAAGAAATGTTTACATTACCTGCCAGAAGCTGGATAAAATCTTTAAAAAGAGCTCAAGGAAATATTTTAATCTAAATGTTTTAGGCTAAATATTTTAGGCTAAAATGAGTAAACCCTAGTGATGGATTTTTGGGTAAACTAAATAGAGCAGTGTTACATGTCATTGTTTCTAAAACGGCATTTTTCTGAGCTGCGTCTGAAAGGGCAAACTTTGAGAGTATACCCACTTCTCCAGGGACCACTACACTACTGCGGACAGCCACAGATCAGCTGCAAGGAGCAGACAGCAGCTAACATGAGAGTCATGGGTACTTTTTGATGGCATTAAAATTATTTCTATGAACATTAAAAGAGCATTAAAAAGCATTAAATTAGGGTTGCTCATTCCGGTATAAACTGTAATGCCAGTTCAGACTGCATTAATTCGGGACGTGACGGACTGCATTTCCCATGATGCAATGTGGTCAAAATGGCCACCAACTCCCATCATGCAACACGGCCCAAAAATGGCCGCCGCCCTAACAATGGAGCGGAGAGATAACGTTACTAGGGAAAATGTATTTATTGCGGCCACGCACGACAATCTCCCTTCTTCCTTGGCCAACCTGAGAAGACACACAGCTGTTTCACTTCGTTGGGGTAATCCCACGCCACGTGCTCGATAACTTTGCTGGACCGAAGGTTTGAGGCAAATTTATCCCTGCATTAATTATAGCAGGAGGTCGACTCTAAAAGTACTTTTGAATTCCCTCCGATCAAAACTGAGAGCCGTCATCTCCAGGTGATCGAACGAGGACCCCGCTTTTGTTTTTGGCCGAACAAAGCGTCTGATAACCCAGAAGAAGGACGAAGGGATTTTCCTCCCGTTTCCTCGCGGACTGAAGGACCGACCGCCGAGCGGAACCAGATCCGCGGACTCGGAACGCTCCTGCACACGGGAAGCCAGGACTTAACTCCTGAATCACCTCAAAGTAACGGGGTTCTCCCCTTTGATTTATCTTTCGCCTTATGGTGATAAAGCTGTGCCTGGGCAGGTGTTAGGGACTTTAGGTTAATGCTTTTTACTCCAAGACGGAGCTGGGTTTTTAACTGCTGAATATTTTTCTTTGTATGTGCATGCATTTTACAATTGATTTTTCCTGTGTTGATTTGTGGTTTATCAATAACCCCGCCGTGGGTCACTGCTTCACTTCTTTTCCATCTTATTCCATCCTTTTTTTTTTCTTCTCCTCTCTCTCCGCTTTCTTATCAGCGGATTCGATCGCTTTGTTTGAAACTTAGTTAGCGGTTTTTCCTTTAAACTCACCCATAAACCACTCCCTCTCGGAGCGAGGTACCGCCTCACATTAGTGTAAGCGTGGTGACATCATTAGGACCTCCCCTCACGCATCACGCAAGGTTGTAGAGCCTGCGTCATCATAGTCGCCATCTTGTGAGTGTCTCAAAGCGGGTGTCTGCCCCTCAATGCTGCGACGTCAAATGCCTACGTCTCTGAGTGTGGTTTAAACAACCGTGAGCTGAACTAAGATTTGCTCCCTCTCATTTTAATCCATTGTTTTTCCTTTTATTTCTACATATATATTTTGCATGTTAGTTGAGTAGTGAGTAGGATTCCAAGGTTGTCGAATCAGAGAATTACTGTAACAGGGAATTACTTTGGTTTAATAAACAACAACTGTGGAATAGAAATCGTGTGTTCATTCCAATTCACAGCTGCATGGTTATTCAGAATTCAGAGCTAACCTCCTTTTGGAGTTAACATCTGACATTAATACAGAGACTATCATTGGATGGGTGATAAGGAATAAGGATTTAAACTCTAATTGCAGTTATATTGGGATTCTCACAGTCTGCCGGATAAACCTCTTCGGTTAAAATCCGACCAGATCATTTATTCCAGCATAAATGAGTTCATAACAGCTAATTCATTAATGCATTAGTAGTATAAATCATTACAAGCTTCTAACCTAATATCACCACCATTTGAACTATATTTTGTTATAGCGGAATTTCGAGTTGAATGACTTATTACTTAAATTATAATACCAAATTATAATTAATAATAATAATAATAATAAGCATATTTAAACAGCTTCTGGCATAACAAAACCCTGTATCCAGAGGGTCGCTGTTTTATACTTATCTAAGATTAAGTTGAAGAAGTAACAGAAGAAGCTTTAGATTCCTCTCCCCAGCTAGATTTTCAGCTCTTAATGGATGATTCCAAGAACAACTTTTGCTTTGGGATTTTCTCTGTTTTGAACAAGTTGAGAACACCTCCAACGAGTTATTTTCCACAACGCCTCCCAGTCAGATGACCAAACCACCTCTTCCAAATCCATGAGAAGGAGAAGCAGTTCCATTGCATGCATTTGTTAAGGTGAAAAAGCCCCTAACCAAAGCTTAAAGGCATAGGGCAAACACCCTGCAAAACACCACCCAAACAGGTCAAATAAAAATGTTTTTATTAAAACAAATACCTATTTCAATTACCAGCAGTAATGGCCTCTTGCACTAGAAGTTAGATCAACTCAGCAAACTTTTAAAATGAAATTGGGTAAGTAAATGATTTTGTCAATAATCCATCCTTTTGTTTCTACAAGTTTAACAGAGATCATTAATCTTATTGACTTCCTGTTTTAGTGTTTATGTTTAGCATTAATTAAACCACTGTGGGTCTTAAAAATGCCTGTTTACAGAGGACCTACCCAATTGTTTTTGTATTTTTCTACCTGGATTATTGTGATGCATCAGGACAACAATAAACTGCACCTGAGCATAGAGCTGTCCCAGGTTCATTTGCTTACTATGGAGGACCATATGAAGGTAATCTTGTTCCAATTGGATTTGTGCATTGTAAGTGTGAATTTGAAGTTGTAGAGGGAGTTAAATTCTAAAAAAAAAAATTACAAGTACAAATTTTTTTTACACCTGTTCAAATTTTAAGTACAAGTACACAAATTGTGTTCTGTGAGTTGCACATCAAAAACCTCTTACATTCTCAGTTTTGCTCCAAATGGTCCAGAACTATTGTTGCTAAACTATTTGTGCATTGTAATTTTGGTGTTTTGTAATTGTACATTTTTTTAAATCTGTCACAAGTACAAAATACAGTTACACCTCTTCAAATTCTTGAGTACAAGTACACAAATTGTGTTCTGTGAGTTGCACATCGTAAGTGTCTGTCATTCAGTTCTGCTACAGTTGATCTAAAACAAATGGTGCAAAACAAATTCAAACACGTGTATTAAAATCTTCAAAAAAATATTTTTTTTATATATTTTTCCCTAAGAGCCAGCTGTACCGATCCGTTGTGGTGAAGAGAGAGCTGAGCCAAAAGGCGAAGCTCTCGATTTACCGGTCGATCTACGTTCCTACCCTTATCTATGGTCACGAGCTTTGGGTCGTGACCGAAAGAACGAGATCCCGGATACAAGCGGCTGAAATGAGTTTTCTCCGTAGTGTGTCTACAAAGGCCTTGTAATGGCTTAGATAACATGCAAATTCAACCGAAACAGGTCCACCCCTTAGTAAAGGGGGTGGACCTTTGTATAAAGCTGGTTACTCCACATTACTCCAGACTTTTTGAATTGAGAAAGCTTCCTGGAGAGGAAGCGAAACGTCTTCTACTACGGATAACAAGTCCAGTTGCCTTGTTTTTTACCTTTTTTTGGAATGACCATGACCTGGATGACTGAGAATCTTCACCAGCAACTACACAATAAATTATTACGTTTTTACATAACCTTTTTAGTGTTGGCTCTAAATGTTACTCCCCCCTTCCCCCTAGACGAGTTGGGTCATAACAGAAGAGAAGATGGATGACATTTCACCTGGTTTACAAACTCTTTTCCCTGATCTGTTATTTTTCTGACTAGGCCAAACGTATACAGCTTAGAGATGATTACTGAAGAAACTTCTGCATCCTCTTTGTTCATAGAGGCTCAGCAACCAGCCAGTTGGTGTACAGATTGATAACAGTAAGGATATAGGTGGTTCTCAGAGAGGTCTCTGGTAATGGCCCAATCTGGGCCAATCCAAGAACATCCCAAGGTTCCTTGACCTGCAACACAATAAAATAACCAATAATATAAAAATATCACGGAAATATTTACTTATGGGCTATTTTACTTACACAAACGGTGTTTGTGTTTCAGTCTATTAATTGAAAATAACATTGATTGAATGTAGAACTGGTGACACAGTTTTCATAGGATAATTAGGTTGGCAGCAGTGACGATGCTTGACTTGAAAGGAAAATGTGTTGTTTGGTAATGCAGGCTGATGAACAATGAAATCAGAAAAATTCAACATATAGCTTATACTATGTGTCTATTAAGTTCTTTATGGTAAAAGTCTTGAAAGTTAAAGGTGATGGTTATGGAAGGCATGAGCCATAATTAATTTGTTTAACATTACCATCATTAACATCATTAAGATCCTTTGTGATGGTGATCCAATAGTATTATTATTACTAATAATAATAACAGAAATGCATATTTTATGTTAACATTTTAAATAAATATTTTTACTTTGACTGTAAGGTACCTGCCAGAATAAAAAACGAATACAAAAACAACATAATCATCCCAAATGTGTAATATATTCTAGATTGGACTTGAAATTGAAAATACTGCTTTCCAAGGGACAAAAAATCGTATTATTCTTATTTAAATATTAAATTGAAAAATTGATAAACTTATAGACTAAATAAATATATAATAAAGACAATATTATATATTATGATAAATACAATATTACGTTGTTTTTTTTTTTACCTCTGAATATAAAAGGTGGACACATCCTTTTTATTATTTTATTATTTTTTCTGGAATAAAAATCCACATCTTTGGTAAATATCCCCTTTTCAATGAAGAACTGCAGGTCACAAAAGATTACAAACGAATCCATTGTGTGATCAAAACTGTGGGAGTGCACAGTTAAGTACAGAGAAAATCAAATATTTAAACAAATTTAAATGTATACACTGTATGACAGCGAGAGCTGCGTTCTTCGAAGGCATATGTGTGCTGGGTCCTTTGAAGGCAACAAGGCAATAAGCCGTAGTTCCGGGTTGGTACAGACTGACTGAGCAGGCAGCTCCCCCTGCTGTCTGATCAAGGGGTCACAGATCATTTTTTACCGTTGGGGCGGTTGTGTCAAAAGTGAAAATGAAGGCGTAACTTGTAAGGATGAATTTGTGACTCACAGGAGCAGATTTGTGCAGTTGTACTTGTGGATTTGTATTTGTGTTAAGGGAAAAAAAATATTTTTTTGAAGATTTTAATACACGTGTTTGAATTTGTTTTGCACCATTTGTTTTAGATCAACTGTAGCAGAACTGAATGACAGACACTTATGATGTGCAACTCACAGAACACAATTTGTGTACTTGTACTCAAGAATTTTAAGAGGTGTAACTTTATTTTGTACTTGTGACAGATTTAAAAAAATGTACAATTACAAAACACCAAAATTACAATGCACAAATAGTTTAGCAACAATAGTTCTGGACCATTTGGAGCAAAACTGAGAATGTAAGAGGTTTTTGATGTGCAACTCACAGAACACAATTTGTGTACTTGTACTTAAAATTTGAACAGGTGTAAAAAAAAATTGTACTTGTAATTTTTTTTTTTTAGAATTTAACTCCCTTTACAACTTCAAATTCACACTTGCAATGCACAAATCCAATTGGAACAAGATTACCTTCATAGGACCAATTCTACCATAATTCAGATTACATAAAGAAATAATTAAATGACTCAATAAAAATAAATACAGAGCTAAAAAGTAGCTAAAATATAAATTGTGTGCCATTAAAGGCCACAAAATGATAAAATAAAATAGAAGACATTTATTCAATGGTTGATAAATTAATCAGCTACCAATGTAAATTTCTATTCCATTGTTAACAACCACATTTTATCTTTTTGCTTTATTACTTGTCATTTATTTAAACCACTCCTTTTCAGTCATCTGTTTTTCTTGAACTTTTTATCTATTCTTTGTGCATTTATTACAAGTGATATTTCCTTACCCCTTTTTTATTTAAACCACATATTTTCAATAATGAGATTTTCTTGAACAATTTATTTTCTCCCTGTTTATTTATTACAAGTGATTTTCCCCAACATTTTTTATTTAAACCACTCATTTTCAGTCATTGGTTTTTCTTGAACTCTTCATTTACTCTTTTTGTATTTATTACGTGATTTTTTTTCCTCCACTCCTTTTATTTTTTCAGATTTATTTAAAACCAAATCTATTGAAAACATGTTTTTCAGCTCACAAATATTTCTTTCATTATTTTATCATCCTTTTAATTCTGAACAATTATACATTTCCACCTCTATTATATCCCCGAGGCATTTTCTTCCCCAATGGATTTCTTCCAGCCCTTTTATTACCGTTCCCTCTTTTTCCACTTGGTCTTTTTGTAATTTTGTCTTTTTCCACGTTGTCTGACTGTGCAGCTGACAATGTAAAAACAGAGGGGGCCGTGCTTCTCGGCCATTGGCCGAGCTCAAGCCTGTAGGAAGTAGCTGGTGAGTACATGGTTGGGTTAGAAAGGAGCTAATGTATTTTTAAGCGTTGCGGATTTGGCAGCAGAGTAGCGTAGTTAGCAGCAGATAGTGCAGTTAGTCGGAATACTTAACTGCATCGGGTTGGCTGTCTAACCAAGAGAACGCTTCAGTCTGCTGGAGCAAGGATTATCGTGGAGGCTTCGAGTCGCTAAAAGCATGCAGCAGAGATGGACTATTTTTCACATCTAATCTGACAAAACATTATTTTAATAACCTCGCATCTGAATTACCATCTTGAATCCTGGTAAATATGTATAAAACATCATTTAAAGCCATCATCCAAGGATGATTTCTGCCCTGATAGCCTATAGAGCTTAGTTTCTAATACATATTTCATATGGAATTTTATGATTAAAGTTCATAAAGATGTATGTTTATAAAACTAAAACTAAATACAGACTTGGCTAAAGTCCACAATACAGAGGAGCGATAGCCTATTAGTTAAAGCTGAGCGACTGCTTTCTGTGAATGCAGCAAGTTTTTTATTTATTTTATTATTATTTTATTTATTCATTTTGAGCAGATCATCAAAAAAATGACATGTATACAGTACATATGCAATCAATACATATTTAGCTCAAAAAGGAGTGGGAAGAAGAAAAATTATAAATTCCCACCCCATTCCATTTTGGACAACTTAAAGTCTCATTATAAGTTCCCCTGGTTCAAATCCCACAGACTCTCTTTGGATCCCTTAGCCCTGAAACACTCCAGTTTCAGTTCCTGTGTGTTAAAAATACTATTTTGTAACACACAGGAACTATTATTTCAGGGACACAGTGAAAGTGATGGATCCAAAAGCAGAGAAAATCACGTGAATCTTTTTTCTCTCATTGCTGAGAGCATCATGGATTTACATAGCCACCTGTTCACAAGTGAAGTATTTAGTGGGACGTCAGGCAAAATTTGTATCCTCTAGATTATTGCCATTGCTGAAGTGATGGGAGAAAAGATTAAGGGAGCAGTTAATATAGCACCGTTTGACTCTGTCATCGTGGTTAAGACGTGAGACATGAGCAACGCAGTACAGCGCAGCTCGCTCTGGTCAGGCTAAGTAACAGCCACCACTGTCAACAAGGCAAGCTCAACTCTCAGCATTAATTTCAATGGCAATTGAAAGGGACTTCTTGATAAAACGGAAACAATGCACAACATAGTAACTGAATGAAAGAAGGATGGATGTTGTGTACAAATAATCAGGATTTTTGGTAAGTAAACTGCTGTTATTTTGCTAAATGTTATTTTGCAGTTCTATGAGGATGATGTCTTTTTACGTGTTACAGAAACACCATTTGTTTTGGCCACACAAGTTATTGATCTGCATAGCAATGGCTCTTTATAGTGCATTTCTGCATAATCGATTATTATTATTCCCATGAAATAGTTATTGAGGATAGGATTAATTCAGATGGAGAATACTGAAGGTGTCGCTACTGCTATTAAGCTGTTAGTTGACAATTATAATTTCAACACGTAAAAAGGGCTTTGTGATCAGTGTTATGAAGACCTCTACAGTAGGGCTGGACGATGATTGAATAACAATATATATATCGATCGATAGACGTATATCGACGATAGAATAAAAAGGGTCAATAAAATGTTCAATAGAATAACAGTTTTTCTTCCTTTTGCATTCTAGCCATGTTAGTTAATATTACAGGAGTTGCATCCTCCCAACCAATCACAAACAGACCCAGGAACTCTCCGTCACCAAACTCCGTCCCCTTCAAAGAGTTCAGAGAGCAGGCATTCTTTTTCGTTTTTTAAAAACTTGCAGTTTTGGTAAAAAGTTGGTTGAGTAAAGGGTTCAGTTTGAATTTAGTGTTTGTGTGTTCCATATATAAAAATAGGTCGCTAAGTAACAGCATAAAATGGCCAGGGCTGCACTTAAAAAATACGTTATAAACTTGTTGATAATTATCGATATCGATCAATATGATTTCTATTTTATCGATATAATTCAATTCAATTCAATTTTATTTATATAGCGCCAATTCATGAAACATGTCATCTCAAGGCACTTTACAAAGTCAAGTTCAATCATATTATACAGATTGGGTCAAAAGATTTCCTATATAAGGGAACCAGTTGATTGCAGCATTCACTCCTGGAGAAGCGTAGAGCCACAGGGAGAGTCGTCTGCATCGTCCATGGCTTTGCAGCAATCCCTCATACTGAGCAAGCATGAAGCGACAGTGGAAAGAAAAACCACCCATTAACAGGAAGGAAAAACCTCCAGCAGAACCGGGCTCAGTATGAACGGTCATCTGCCTCGACCGACTGGGGGTTACAGAAGACAGAGCAGAGACACAACAAGAGAGACAAACAAGCACAGAAGCACACATTGATCCAGTAATCTGTTCTACATTAGATGGTAATAGCCAGTGATCTGTCTTCTCTGGATGATGTCACAGTTAACAGAACGTCAGACCAGGTGTACCTACTATGACGAAAAAAGAGAGAGAACAATAAGTTATAAGCAGAAATGATGACAAGCAATGCTTAATTGAAGAACAGTAGAACTCAATAGAGTGAGAAAAATAGATCCTGATGTCCTCCAGTAGCCTAAGCCTATAGCAGCATAACTATAGAGCAGAGGTCACGGATTAGCGAACCACGGTCCGGATCCGGACCCAGCTGCTACCTAATCCGGACCCAACCTCATTTAAAACATTTATATATTACTGCATGTTGTCCAACGACAGTGTCTAACTCAGGGGTTAAAATTCTCCGTCGCTGCGACGGATTTCCGTCATTTGGAAATTGAGCGCAAAAAGTTCCGTCTAGACTTTTTATTCAAGGTTTTAAACACAAGCTGCTCTCAACCAATCAAACCTGGCAGAGCCGGGACATTAGCCAATCAGAATGAGAGCAGGGCGGGTCTTTCCAAAGCGGACATTAACAGTGTGAGGTCTATCGGTGTTTATCATTATAACCTTTGGGAGAACATTTTAAACTGGCCACAGATGGTATGAATGAAAGTAGCGGTGGTCAAAGGTTTCTATGGATTTATGCGAACCAGCAGGTCAGAAAGTTCAGCAGCTGACAACAACTTCCCTCGGTAAGCGTCAATCTGCTCCAGCAGTTAATTAATGAATTATTTCCACCTGTGGCCAAGTCGTCTGTCAGCGTTTATTCCCTCGCTGATAAACGCGGCGACCAACCAGGGATCTCCTCGTGATTCGCTATTATGTTTTATTTAAACACAAAGAAGAGTAACGCCCTAGCTCAGGCTAATTTAGCATGACCCTTGAAGAACAAGAGTCGGACTGTGAAACAATGTGCCGCATTTGACTGGGTTCGATTAGGAAAAAGTAAAAAAAAATAAATAAAAAAATACCTGCGCTGTTCTGAAACAAAGAAGGCAGAGCTGTATCTGCTGTCGGTATGCAGCAGTGATCACCTGATGAGCAGCTGCGCTCCAGGACACTAAATAAAATGACAAGGATTTTGATGCTTACAGATTGTTAAGAAAACTACATCAAAAAGATAAAACAAATAAACTGCAGCTACAACATGGACTGGAGAACGGGGTCTAACTGGGTGAGGCCAGAGAAAGGCGATTCTCAGAGAGTTTTTTTATGAAGTTAAAGTGGAGCGCGGACACAGGGTTCATCCTGGACAGGTCTCCAGTCACTGGGCTAAAATATAACCATTTTATTAAACTTCAAAAAAGTTAAATCATGCCTTTTTATAAACTCTAATGATTAATTGGTGAACAATAACGGGCAAAGCAGAGATTGATTATTGTCATGTGCAATCTGTGTCAAATTAAAACGTATTATGTCATGATAGTGTTGGTCATGTGTCCTGCATTGTCCAAGGCTGTGGTTGGCCTTGTATGATCATAAAATTGGTTTATATTGAATGTGACAGGGAGCCAGTGGAGTTAATGTACAGGTGTGAAGTAGATGATGTAATGATGAAGCTGCTGTCTTTGTACTAGCTGGAGTTTATGGAGGGTTTCTGGAGGACAGGGAGCTGGGATTATAAAGTGGACTGTGGACCAGTTTGTCAACAGTGTGAAGGAAGAACTTGATGCTGCAGAGATGAAAGTAACCCAGATGATGATGTGGATGTGGAAAGTGATGGAGAGGCTGTCCAGGATGACGCAAAGGCATTAAAGCTGAAAGGTGGCAGAGATACAGGAATTTTCAATGGATATTTTAAAAGTATCAGATTTAGTTGACTTTGCACACTAAGCAAGTGAGCCAACTAATGCGGCATGATGTCCACGGCCCCGGGAATATATGGGCTTGCGAGAAAATGTTTTCAGTCAAACATTATTTTTGCTTCAACCCCTGTGCTAACTTCACTTGCGCCGCTTCTCTTGTTAATATGGCAAAGCCCTCCGGAGCGTTCCCAAACATATCCGCTTGCTCATACATACGGAGAATATAGCTGATTTAAAGGCGCAGAACGAATGAGCACCTTGATATGTGCTTGAGGTTGGCTTTGTTGCCAATCAAACTCAGGTTTAAAATCCTTGCAGGGCAGCCTAAAGCTCACTTCTATCATTAAGCCATAAAAAAGAAATTACAAAAAGTTCAGTTGTTTTATAAAAGATGTGAAAGTCAAGAAATTGTCTATATACCAAACTGTGAAAGATTGTGGTTCTCTATTTCAAAAAGCACTTTGGATTTTAAAATAGAAAAACTTTCTATTTTTATGTTATTTTTTTGTTTAAAAAGTCAATGTATAAGGTGGATGCATAAACATTTTATTTCAGTGTTAAATACTGTTTAAAGTAACGGATTGTAATAAAAAATGTGTCCGGACCTTTACTGGTTGTTGATTTTCTTTATTCGGACCCCGCTGATTTTTAATTAGTGACCCCTGCTATAGAGGTAGCTCAGGGTAACATAAGCCACTCTAGTCATAAGCTTTGTCAAAAAGGAAAGTTTTATGATTAGTCTTAAAAGTAGACAGGGTGTCTGCCTCACGGACCAAAACTGGGAGTTGGTTCCACAGGAGAGGAGGCTGATAGCTAAAGGATCTGCCTCCCATTCTACTTTTAGAGACTCTAGGAACCACCAATAGACCTGCAGTCTGAGAGCGAAGTGCTCTGTTAGGAACATACGGGATAATCAGAGCTCTGATATATGATGGAGCTTGATTATTAAGGGCTTTATACGTTAGAAGAAAACATTTAAATTCTATTCTTGATTTAACAGGAAGCCAGTGAAGGGAAGCTAAAATTGGAGAAATATGATCCCTCTTTTTGATTTTCATCAGAACTCTCGCTGCAGCATTTTTGATCAGCTGAAGACTTTGAACTGTATTTTGTGGTCTTCCTCATAACAAAGAATTACAATAGTCCAGCCTTGAAGTAACAAATGCATGGACTAGTTTTTCAGCATCGCTCCTGGACAGAATGTTTCTAATTTTGGCAATATTCCGGAGGTGAAAAAAGGAAACTCTAGAAACCTGTTTAATATGGGATTTAAATGACATGTCTTGGTCAAAAATAACACCAAGATTTTTTACTTTATTACCAGAGGCCAAGTTAATGCCGTCCAGATTAAGTGATTGATTAAGAACTTTATTTTTTGAGGACCTTCACCAGAGCTGTTTCAGTGCTATGATGAGCTCTGAAGCCTGACTGAAACTCCTCAAGTAGGTCATTACTTTGTAAATGTTCACATAGTTGATTAGCAACTACTTCCTCAAGAATTTTAGATAGGAAAAGAAGATTAGATATAGGTCTGTAATTTATTAACTCATCTTGCTCAAGAGAAGGTTTCTTAAGTAAAGGTTTAATAACAGCTACTTTAAAAGCCTGTGGTACATATCCATTTACTAAGGATAGATTAATCATGTCTAAATAGGGCCACTAATCAATGGGAATACCTCCTTAAACAACTTGGTTGGGATTGGGTTCAACATGCAGGTAGAAGGTTTAGCTGAAGCTAAAATTTTAGATAGCTCAGAAAGCTCTACTGCTTCTTAACAGTTCAGACACTGCGCAGGTTCTAAAGATTCCTCCAATGCTGCCTCACTCACTGAGGATGAGGTAATCATGATTGGGAGAATGCCAATTATTTTATTTTATCCATCCATTTTCCAAACTGCTTAATCCCTCATGGGGTCATGGGAGTTGCTGGTGCCTATCTCCAGTGTTCACCGGGCGAGAGGTGGGGTACACCCTGGACAGGTTGCCAGTCTGTCGCAGGGCAACACAGAGAGACAAACAACCATTCACAACTAAGGACAATTTAGAGAAGCCAATTAACCTAACAGTCATGTTTTTGGACTGTGGGAGGAAGCCGGAGTACCCAGAGAGAACCCACGCATGTACAGGGAGAACATGCAAACTCAATGCAGAAAGACCCAGGGGTGTACTAGAACCCAGGACCTTCTTGCTGCAAGGTAACAGCGCTACCCACTGCGCCACTGTGCGCCCACATTTTATTCTTAATGACATCAATTTTATTTATGAAGAATCCCATAAAGTCATTACTGCTAAGAGCTAAGGGAATGGATGGATAAATGGAACTATGACCCTGGGTAAGTTTGGCAACTGTACTAAAGAGAAATCTAGGATTATTTTTATTGTCCTCAATTAATGATGAGACATATGCTGCTCTAGCTCTACGAAGGGTCTTTTTATAAAACAGTAGACTGTCTTTCCAGATTAGGTAGGATTCCTCTTGGTGTGTAGAGCGCCATTTTCTCTCCAATTTCCTAACATTGTGCTTCAAGGAGCGCAGCTCTGAATTAAACCAGGGAGCCATCTTCCTGTGAATTATCACCTTCTTTTTCAAAGGAGCTACATTATCTAATGCAGAACGCAATGACGAAGTCACACCGTTAACAAATGTGTCTATTAGTGAATTGGAAGAAACAACATTGCTGCCATCTACAGGGCATTTCTGCAATACTGAAGATATTAAAAGTGGGACAGACTCTTTAAGTTTTGATACAGCATTATCCGATAAAGATCTACTATAATGGAACGCTCTTTATATATAAGCTTTTTTTCTATATCGTCCAGCCCTACTCTACAGGTTGCATTGACAACAACAAAACCTCTGGATAGCATGTGAGCAATAGGTTGACTGTTATAAGTAAAGAACAAAATGGACATAATTTTGTATGAATTACATTTCTGACCACAATGGGTGCCCAACTGCTCAGTGGCTTATCGTGCCGTAGTGACATTCCATAGTTGTGGCTGGTTGGCTAATCATGGCCAGGGCAGAAATGGCAGCTTCATGAGTTTAATCACAGTGGTATTACAATTTCGGCAAAGTTTGCATATCAAAAAATCAATTTGGAGGTTTAGAACATTTAGACTAATTTTAGCCCACAAATATAGAGTACATATCTCATGTTGGTGCATTTGAACCACAAATGCTTAGTGGAAATCTTACAGGAAGGATTTTGAAAGAAGCTCGTCATGGTGAAGTGAGGAATGATGTAAAGTCAAACAATTTCTTGAAATTGGAACGAATAAACAGTTTTAAATGCTTGGTTGAAAAAGTAAGGTCTGGACTGTGTTATTTGTACAAACAGCAAAACATAGATGCTTCATAAAGATCCCAGGAAATAGGGCGCACTACATAGCTTTTAGTTGAAAGGAAACTTTAGGCAGAGTTCCCATAATTTTATTTGTTGATTAGTGTATTCGTTAGAAACTCATTAACCTGTCACATGAGGCAAAATAAAAGAATTAAGAAAGAGTTTTTCACAATTCCTTTTGAGTTTGGTCAATCTTTTGTTGCTCTTGTTTTGCCCGTCAAGAGTTGCTTATCTTCAGATTTTTATCAAGATAGCAATAATTTTCCCAGGCAAAGAATACCAATTCGGCTCCTGCAGTGGAAAACAGCAACACAGAAAGGAGGTGGAATGTTGCAGCAATCCCTGTAATGGAAGCGGCTAATTCTGTAAAGCAAACAGAAGAATACATGGTTGTTGGTTTTTGTTGGGTTTTTTTTTTGCTTTGTATTATTTTGAGCTAAAATGTTGTTCAAGAAGACTTCTTCGGAAAAGCTTAGGATGTGTTTTTTTGATAGGTATCAAATGCATGCTGCCACTTTGTTTTGCAGTTTATTTATAATTTTTAACCTGGAAAGAAAGTTTAAATAAAGGCTTGAAGTTGATGTGAAAGTGTTAAACAACAAAAACATTGTAAACCTGAATACAGAGATACAGAGCAACACCAGGAATAACCCTGTGTCCATAGCAAACATTTCTCTGTTTTATTTAATGTGCTTCATTCTAACTCTGAGGGGATCCAATCTGGCTCTGTAGCTGCTTAATGCTCCTCCATTTTCTCCAGCAACTGTGTCTGCCTGCTGTTTGGTCCAGAGCAGTTGGTGCACTTGGCTACTCGGAATGAGTTACAAACTAGAGGGAATGAGAAAGAATTAAAAAGTTGGAATCTGCAGGCGGTTAAACGCATTAGCTGAGAGATGCTGAGATGCTCCAAGGATAGGAGGGAAACAAAGCTAATAATCATGTTATCCATAAAATTGAACCACTGTTGGATATTTTTCAACATTAAACTGAGCTGGCTGAGACTAACCTTAAATTACCTGCCATCAAATTTAACAGTTGTTTGAGAAAATCTTTTTTATCTTTTGTGATATCATTAACTTCCTTACCACTCAAACTGGCAATGAGGAGAAGTTTGACTATATGTGAGCCTGGCGAGGTAGTCGTAGCTAAGTAACCTATCCCTTCGTAAGAGCTGATGCAATGGTTTTCCCTTTCTTCTTCTCTACCTCCTTTTTTGAGAAGTTGATACATCCAGACAGGCTGCCAGATAAAACTGGAGTGCTGACAAATTCACTACAACAAACACAAAGCTTCTATCAGTAAACTATTCAGGTTGCATATTTACCTGGTCCTCTGTGCTCAACTGTACTTACCTATATAACTTTACTTAATAATAGTGATATGCCATTTCTGATACTTCACTATACACTCTAGTTTATGACAGGGCTAGGTTATAGACTTTAAGTAATTTTCTTCAGTTTGGGAAAGATGTTTGAGGGTGTGCTTATTCTACATTCGACTAAGAACTTTAAAATATAACATCAAGTTATTGTGAAAAGCATATGTCTTTGGCTTGATTTTAAGGTATTTGGCTTTGTGGATGAAGAATTTCCCCAGGATGACTATGGTGTGGTATTCTCCTTGATAAAATTGTTAATATTATCTCGCTCAGAACACATTTTAAGAGAGGGAATTTTGGATAATAAGCAATCAAAACTATTAGCTCACAATGTTTTATTATATATGCAATGAGAAAATAGATGCTAATTTGTTTCAACAGCATCACAAAAAACAATGGCAAATTGATGTTGAATAAAGTTAGTAGAGCTATTCTAATTAAGGTTTTAAAGTGGAACTCTGGCTTTTTAGACAATTGGAAAATGTAGGTATTTGGTTCACAATTTATGAATTGGTTGTAATTGCTAGATTGGATGGATGCAATTTCTAATTGGTGTAGTGGGAAATAGGATATCATCAAATAATCTTATTGGATAGTCTGGAGTCCTTAAAATAGCAGTTTCCTATCTAATGTTGTGGTATATAAGGAACAATAATTGAATGAGCCAGAGTTTCTGCAATTAGGCATAATATAGCTTTAGGAATGGCACCCTCATCAACAGGCTGATGCTTAACACTGGCACACTGCAGGGTTGTGTCCTGAGCCCTGCCCTCTTCACCCTCTTCACACACACGACTGCACGGATATTCACTCCACAATCATAGTTGTGAAGTTTGCATTTGACAGCCCTGTCCTGGGTCTCTTTTCCAACAATGATGAGACCCACTACAGAGAAGAGATCCACAATCTGGGACTGCGTGGATTTGGACATCCATGCAAATTGCACAGGATTTAAACTGAAGATTCAAATTTTGGCTAATGATTATTTGCAGACTTTAACTTCTCTGGGAATGTCTTTCTAATAGTTCATGCAATTGCACAGTATTTTTATTGCTTGTGTTTGTGTGTTATGTGTGAATCTGTGTGAATTCTGAGTCGGTGTCTTGCCAAAGTTTCATTATAGTAACATAATGACAATAAAGATTCTTGATTCCAGGTTCTTAATTCTGATCTGACAACAGTGGTGCTCCAGGAATAACCTCATCCTGAATACCACCAAGACCAAGGAGGTCACAGTGGACAACAGGAGGTCCAAAAAGACTAAACACACTCCTCTCTGTATACGTGGGGAGGTGGTGGAGCGTGTGGACAGGATAAAGTTCCTGTGTATTAACATTTTCTCTGACCCCTCCTGGACTGTGAATACCTCCCACCAGGTGAAGAAGGCCTAACAACAGTTCCCCTTTCTCAGGAAACTGAAACAGACTGGACTTTCTACTCAGCTGCTCATTAACTTTTATAGGGCCACAACTGAACGGTAAATGATGTACAAGTGCTTGTACTTGTATAGTGCTTTAACTAGTCCGATGACCCCAAAGCGCTTTACACTACAATCAGTCCTTCACACATTCACACCCTGACAGTATGTTAGTAGCCACAGCTGCCCTGAGGCAAACTGACAGAGGTGAGACTGCCATACATCAGCGCCACCAGACCCTCTGACCACCGCCAGCAGGAAATTCGGGTGAAGTGTCTTGCCCAAGGACACAACTGAGACAGTCGGAGCAGGGGATCGAACCGGCAACCCGTAAATTGCAGGACGAACTCCCTAACTCACAGAAAGCATTCTGTGTCTCAGTGTGACAGTGTAGTTTTGAGAGTTTCCCCACACAGGAGAGGAATGATTTAACACGAGTGCTGAGGTCAGCAAAGGAGATTGTAGGATACCGTCTACAAGATCTAGATGTGTTTTATGCTGCAAAAGTCCAGGAAAGGGCAAGACGTATAGCCACTGGTTCCACCCAGGCAATGCACTGTTTGTCCCACTTTCATTCAATTAAATTTTATTCATATGGCACAAATTCACAACACACGTCATCTCAAGGCACTTTACAAAGTCAAATTCAATCAATCATCCAGACAGATTGGTCAAAAGGTTTCCTATCTAAGGAATGGAGATTGCATCGAGCCTTGACAAGCAGCATTCACTCCTCCTGAAAGGGCAAGGGGTCTTTTTAGACAAAACTAAACTGTTTTTCCAGATTATGTAGGATTCCTCTAGATGTGTAGAGAGCCATTTTCTCTCCATTTCCCTTATGTGCTTCAAAGAATGCCACTCCAAGTTAAACCAGGGAGCCAGCTTCCTATTCAAGGGGGCCACTCTGTCTAATGCAAAACACAATGAAGAAGTGACACTGTTAAAAAGAGCATCAATTTGCGAAGGGGAGGAAATAACATTGTTGCCTTCTGCTTGGGATTTCTGTGATACTGAGGAACTTAGAAGGGATAGACTCTTTAAAGTTTTATACAACATTATCTGTAACACCCTCAGCCCGTGTTGACCGTGGCAAATAAAGCATGAGTATTATTAATGTTTTTGTTGATGATCTCAGAGAAGAAAGATTCCCTTGCATTTTTCAGTTGTAAGTTATATTTGTAAAGTCTCTCTTTATAGATATAGTCATAGTGAACCTGGAGTCTAGGCTTTCTCCACCTGCGTTCAGCTTTTCGACACTCCCTTTTTTTCTCCTCTAACTGCTGGAGCACTTCTCCAAGGAGATTTTTTCTTTCCGGAAACAAACTTCACTTTAACAGGTGCAATGCAGTCAATAATATCTGAGACTTTAGAATGAAAGTTATCTATTAGCTCATCTACTGAGTTGCAGCACAAGGTTGAAGTAGCAGAGTAAGCTTGGATAAAACCTTCCGTGGCATTGTCCTTAAAGGTGCGTTTTCTTACGATGTCCCTTTGGTTAAATGAGTCACTGGAAATTATACTTTCAAAGGTAACAGAAAAGTGATCAGACAGGGCAACATCAGTTACATTGACCTTGGAAATATTTAGACCCCTAGTGATGATTAAGTCTAAAATATGTCCCTGTTTGTGCGTTGGCTGTTTAACATGTTGAGTTTAACCAAAGTTTCTAGGTGTGTCACACAGTTCTTTTGCACTTCTGTCTTCAGGGTTGTGAACGTGAAAGTTGAAGTCTCATACAATAATTAAACAGTCATAATCAACACATATCACAGATAGAAGGTCATTAAGATCATTAAAAAAGTTTGATTTAGACTTTGGAGGCCTGTAAACATTCAGAAACATAGTTCTTACCGGGCTCTTTACCTGGAGAGCCAAATGTTCAAAAGAGTTGAATTTTCACAGAAACACCTATTTAAACTTTAGTAAATCATTAAACAATGCTGCCACTCCTCCACCTTTACTTTGCTGTCTGCTTTTACAAATAAAATTGTAGATAAGAGGAGTTGACTCCATCAAAATAGCTGCTTCATTAAATTCATGTAACCATGTTTCTGTTAAAAACATAACATCAAAATTATTGTCAGTAATGAAGTCATTAATTAAAAGGGATTTTCCTGACAGAGATCTAATGTTTAATAAAGCCAGTTTATATGTCTTAATGGTTAATATTGTCTCTGTCGCAGGTTGCATCTGACAGTTTATGACTTTTAAGTATGATTGTTTATTCCTGTTTGTTATGCTTTTGTTTTTCTTATTTCTGCCACGTATCATCACAGATATTCCATAATCTCCGACAGAAGGCCCAAGATGATGCTGGAAACTATCATGTCTGATAAGTTTGCTGCTAGGGCCCGGCGTGTATCACAGAGAAGTTATCTGAAGATCCTGAGCACAGCCATGTTCCTTGATACGTAGAGGAGGAGGATCTTGGGCTCTGCGGACTTTGGAAGATGCTGGTTTAGTCATAGAGCTGGAGTTGTCAGAATGGCTTTGTGGAGAGGATGTCAACTGTAGGCCAATCTTAAAAACTTTTTTCATGTTATGAGTGAATTCCAGAAAGGGAATTCTTGGCTTTGTGGAGAAAAAGGGGAGGTGGGTGCCGCCTGGACCAGTGTCCGTGGGGATAGAGGTTTTGAGTTCTCTGTGGAAGTTAAATGGGAGTCCTCTTTTTGTCCTGTTGAGTTCTGGGGTGAATCCTCTGTAGTTCTGATGTAGTCTCGTTCTGTGTCATCTTTTTGGCCATCTTTATCTTGGCTTGTTCGGGCTGTACTGGGCTTATCATTTGTTTTGGCACTGGTTGAGCTTTGTTTTGGGACAAAGCTGATGTTGCATGGTTCACTGAATAGAAGACGTTTTGACCCTGACCTATTTAGAGAGAAATCATCTCTGTTCAACAGATGTCTTGTCTCCCAAGAAATTTTAAAGTTATATATGAAGTGTTTCAGCTGTTTGTTTGCATGTTTTTTTCAGCCATTTGTTTAGCATCAGAACTCTTGAAAAAATCTCATCTTCACCATTATTGGGCACGTGAGGGCTGCTGAGAAACACATTGACATTAAGGCCATCAACTAAATTTAGCAGACGAATGCAATCCTCTTTCAATACTTCTGATTTTCTTATCTGGACGGTGTCGCCCAAGGCTTCAGTCTGTACTATGAGTTTTTCCAGGGTCGGGCGTTCTTTCATGATCCTTGGAAGCATTGTACTGCAAAACTGTGTACAATGCAACTGTCTACTTTTAAATCACTTCTGCACCTTACTGCATATTTGTTTACATTTGTTTTACATTGTTTACATTTCAACTGCCTACTGTTCACTGCTGCACTTTATCCGGAAGTCAATTGGAACTTATCCTGTAAGTGACTGCGATTTATCACTGCACTTTATCCTGTACTGTAATTCACTGCAAGGTATCCTGTAGAGTTACTGCAATCTTTCTGAGCTGTGTGAAAACGAAATTTCGTTCTGTATGCACTCTGTGTATACAAAATGACAATAAAGAAAGTCTAAGTCTAAGTCTAAGGATGTCTGATACATTAGGAACCAGGCCACAGTTCAAAGGGTTATAAATCAACACCTCTGTGTTTTTCTTGTTACAGAAATGTTTAATCCCACTTGCAGATCCATTGCATAATATTAGGGTTTTTGGCTCTGTGGCTTGTTTTTTCTCTGGTGGCTTAGACCGAAGATTGTTGACATACCTTTGATTATAGTCATGATCCTCCTGGGTCTCATGTTTGAGTGCAGCGAATCTGTTTTGTCGCAGAACTCCAACATTTCCAGCAGGTTTACCCCTATCATTTGTTGTGAGAACAGCCCGTTGTTGTTTCACTTTTCTTGGGACATTTCTCTGTAGTATCGGCCAGTTTTCTTTGTCTATGTGTGGGGTTCGTTGATCTTTTGGCCTTGCACCCAGAGTGGTCCAGGGATTCTCATTTTCCTCAGGGAACTATTTGTTCTTCTCCATATCCACTTCATGTTGAATTCTTTCCATAACAGCGTTTTTACTGAGAACTGACTCCTCTGGGGTGTAAAGAGGCATCATGTGTGGATTAGCTGAAAACTAAAATGGTCCACACGGGGGGAAATAAATAAATAAATCCAGGGCTGCACAGTGTAACAGTGGGTAGCGCTGTTGCCTTGCAGCAAGATGGCCCTGGGTTCGAGTCCACCCTGGGTCTTTCTGCATGTTCTGCATGTTCTCCCTGTGCATGCATGGGCTCTCTCTGGGTACTCTGTCTTTCTCCCTCAGTCCAAAAACATGACTGTTAGGTTAATTGGCCTCTCTAAATTCTCCTTAGGTGTGAGTATGTGCATGAATGGTTGTTTGTCCTGTCTGTCTCTGTGTTGCCCTGCGACAGACTGGCGACTTGTCCAGGGTGTACCCTGCCTCTCACCCATTGACAGCTGGAGATAGGCACCAGCACCCTTTGCAACCCCAAGCGTGTAGGAAAATGGTTGGATAAATAAATCCAACTTTCTGTAGTTTTAGCTAGGAGATAAAAAGTGAAAGGCAGGAAAATGCAAGGGAGCAGGGAAAAAAAAGCGTCCGAGCGGGCGGAGAGGCGGAGAAGGCATTAATAAAATAAACAAGGCTTACAGGAACCAGGAACATGGCAAGATGACCAGAACAGGCTTGTTTGACAGAGGACCTGACAATTGGTAATGGCTGAGCTGACAATATATATTGGAGGGGAGATGAAAGGAGCAGGTAAGAGGAGTACAGGGCAATTAAGCAGAAGGAAAGGAGGGCAGTGAGCTGGCAGGGGCCGAGGAAGAACTGAATCTAAAGGAAATATGAAGAATGGCCAGACATGGAATAATCTAACTAAGCTAAGAAAGTAAAGACCTAACAAAACTACTAAAATCATAATGAACAGAAGCTGACTAACACAGGAGCAAGAATAATAACTAACATTAACACTGAACAGAAAACTAAAATGACAGAAACAAGAATCTAAGGATAAACAATACCTAAAGTGCAAAACATAACAGGCTGCAGGATCCCCAGGGACCTACAACAAGTAATCAAACCCCTGGGGATCCTGACAGAGACATAGCAAAACTACCAGCGGTCACTCCTCATATTTCAATATGTCATATCATGTGACATGAATATATGACATGTTTCAATATTCGATATGCCAGCTTTCACTTTCCCTCATGATGACCGCACCCCTGCTTTAAACCCCCTCCGCTCATCCCCACACTGCAGCATGTGCTCCTCAAGGCCTCATGGTGGAACCTTTCAAAATTGGTCTGGGAATGGGCTTATGCTTTTACATCAAGTTTAGTTCCACTTTCAAAGTAGGCTTCACACTTTTATTCACAATTGTATACAAATTTAAAAATAATTCATATTTAAATGTACACAAACAAGTAAACTTGTCAGTTTCAGGGAATGGTATTGATGACGTACACACTTAGTACCATGACAAGTACAAATATTGAACAAAGCAAAAACACAAAACTGACAGTTCAAACTGAAAAACTCACAGAGAAAGAAATGGCAATTAGAAGGATTTTATTGATACAATATTTTAAGTCTTTGGCGCTCAGACCTCGGCAGGAACATTAATGCTGAATTATACTTTAATATGCATAAGTAGATGTATGAGAACAGGGATGTTCCCCCAGGTCTGAAACTGGTGGTGGAGTGGAGATAGAAGTTTGTTCAGTCCATATGGTGATCTGTATAAGATAGATGTCCAACTTGATAAACACAGGTTTGCATGAACTGTCCATGATGAGCAAGCTTGAAGCGACTGTGGAGAGGAAAAACTCCCCTTTGGGAAGAAACCTCTGGCAGAACCGGGCCCAACATGGTGGTCTTCTGCCGGACCAATAACGAGGTGATAGGGAGTGCTGAAGACTGAAGGGAGAAAACACTCTGATGGGTTGAGGATGGAGGAACGTCTTGGAAGCTAGATGAACTCAGCTACGATGGGGGAGAAGGGGTTGGGGGTGGGTTGAATCGGACATCTGATTCGAAATCCGACATGCAATCCGTTTGCGCTTGCTGGTTAGCAGGCTGAGACGTGGATTGGAAGTTGCTTTTAAGATGAGCGCGGGATGCCGATTGGCTTCATGGAGGTGCGGTTCGTAGCTGATTGGCTCACATCAGAGGTGGATCGGACTCTGATTGAATGGAGGCAGGCGATGAGTTTCTTCGATTGAACTTGCGCTTCAGCTTCATTTTCAAGAGATCATCAGTTTCTTTTAATTTTACTTTTTCTGACCAAGTCGGCAAACAGTGATTGGTCCGGTTTGGAACAGTCCTCCTCTGAAAAGTTGCTGTTTCTTTTGCAGACCAATTCCAAGAGCCTCATTGGGTGTAGCTACCCCTAAAAATAAAGGATTTGCCATGATTTGCTGGGTAAAACACTGAGGACGAATGCTTGTGTACATAGCATTGTGTACATAGCATTCATCCAGTAATGCTATGTACACAATTATATAGCCAGAGCGCTAGAATAAAGACAGTTTTATTTATTTTCTCCTGTTTTTAGATGCTGGTTCTGAAAGCAAACTCATATGTTTCCAGCCACTATATGAGGGGGAAAGCTAAGCCTAAACAAATGTCTACAGACCTCAATGAAATGGAATGGTAAAGAAGACGGGACCACCATAATGTGTGAATAATAAATTGATGCAGAAAATGAACACAAAGGCAAACAAAGTGCTCTTTTTCTCTTTGTTAACACCTGTTTAGCCCTGTGTTTATATTATCCCCTCCATTATTATATATTGTATGGTTTGAAGGATTTTATTCTCCTAACTAACTGGAGAGTTTTTCGTAAAAATCAACAAAACAGGACATGGTTTTATTTCAATATTGCCATCTTGAAATGTCTTCATAAAGACACAATTTAACAGGGAAGGATTGATGGGGGTAAATAATGTTTATGTTTTGCTGCAATGATCTACAGTAGAGTCATTTAATACAGCATTTAGATCAAGAAACCTTCATGTGGTCATTAATATGGCACTACAACTAATATGAACAGATTGGAATGAGGCATTAAAGGCTAATAATCTTCAAAAGTCACTGGCTAATATTCAAGCTCATTACATTAGATAAAAACTGTTGCTAAGACTCAATTCTCAGACCAGGAGTCCAAAACAAGTCTAAATATTTAGGGCACAAGTCGAAATCAAGTCTGAAGTATTTTTGTTGTTGTAACTCGAGCCTAACCTGACAACAGCCAGCTGTATGTCGTTCCGCCTAGCTCCACTCACATACATCTGGGACACCGCCGGTAGACAGTGATTTCTCCAACCAAATTTATGGTCTGGCCAATCAGGACGCAGGGCTGGAGTTTCATAGATGTGACGTAGTGGAGACGCGACCATGACGTGAGACTGTTTTGATAGCAATGGCGGCTAGTAGATGCTGCTATTTCTTCCGTGTTGTCCAATCTACCTAATATTGTTTCATTAAAAGAACATCAGAGAACGCATCTGAAGGCTTTCAAATCATATAGGCCAGGGGTCACCAACCTTTTTCAAACTGAGAGCTCCTTCATCGATGTTGTGTGATACGAAGGGCTACCAGTACTGACCTTTGAACTAGAAGAGTCAGAGTTCATCTTAACTTTATGTAAAATAAACACATTTTTCATGCTTTGTTATAGATATTGGCATTTTTAAATCTATGTAAATGCAAGTGTGAATAAACAGGAACAGTAACAGAATAAAATAAAGCTTTAGATGCAGCTCACTGGTGGCTTGGGTTGTCTTTAGAACAGGCTCGTGGGCACCACATGTGGTCCTCAGGGGCTACTTGGTGCCCGCGGGCACCATGTTGGTGACCCCTGATATAGGCTATATTTATATTTTAAGTTGAAGTAAAGATGCCATTATTTAACTGAAGAAATGTGCCGTAGCCCCAATGGTGTTTGGGGGGAAAATATATGAATGGAAACTAAAAAATATGAATGGAAACTGAAATATATGAATGTAAAATTGGAGCTGGAAGTCTCAAAATTTGATACAGAGTAAATAATTGCTTTCATTCTGTGTAGCTCTTTTATTAATCTTGTGGGTCTCTGACTGTGGAACAACATTAAACTACTATAACTGAGTGCAACAGTAATATTGCAGACAGTGTGACATACAGTTGCCTCTGTAAGATTTTTTGAGTCACCTACGTTATTAAAAAGCTGTCGTTGACATAAAAACAAAGTGCAGCACAAACAAATTGTTCAGAACTGAGAGCGTCCCCTGGTTGTGTTAGAAAAGCGATGTGTGGGCTGAGAATATTAAGATAAATCATTGACAGCAGCAAAAGCGGTACACATGAAAATATATTACCTTATTTTTACAATAAGGTGCACTGGATTATAAGGCGCACCATGAATTTACGTGTCTATGTATGTCTTTGTCCACATATAAGACACACCGGATTATAAGGAGCATTTCATATTCTTCCTAAGTGTGTAATATCACTCCGTCCCTCCGGTGGGTTGACCAGATGCCCCTGATTTCCAGAGACAGACCCCGTTTTGGATGATCTGTCCCCAGCAAAAGCTGTCACCGGAAATGTCCTCGATTTCAGTGTATCATGATGGAGTAAAAAAAGTTTAGTGCGGCAAGAGGTTTTTACCTGGTCCTCTCGCTGTCCTGCCATAGTAGAGCTTTGCCGAATGCACCTTCCCCGCCTCCGTCAGCGTTGCAGTTCAGACAAAACAAGCCAAATCCCAGACAGAGATTCTGTGCTTAACAAAATCAGAGACGTCCCCAGTTTTCATTAGAGGAATCAATCTGGTCACCTTAAGGAGGAAATACATTGGCTGCGTAACGTAAGCGGCACGGCTTACAGGCGTGTTTTTAAAAGAGGAAATTTACACCAGACGGTGAAACGTATGCAGCTGCGTGATTCTGCAGAGAGAAGAACTTTCGTCATGGGTAAGTAATTAAAGAAAGACAAGTTATCAGTAATATATGGGTAAGGTATTAAATTACCAGTAATATATCCTATGTTTTTATCTCCTAAAAGTCCGTCTCTTGACCATATCTGATTAGAAATCACATATTTGAGTTTTTTAGCGTTTTAGCTTGTCACAACTACATCATCCATGGCACTTTACTTTCGTTATTGTTTGTTTGTACAATTACCCCCACCCACCCCACCCCCATACAAGTGAGCTTCATGAAAGTGATGTCTCATGGTCCCTGAACCACTCTATCACAATTCAAGTCCAGTGGATCCTGGCATTGTCATCTTGGAATATACCCATGCCATCAGGGAAGAAAAAAATCGATTGATGGAATAACCTGGTCATTCAGTAGATTCAGGTCATAGCATTGCCCCCACAGGCTTGTACAGTAGGCACTAGGCATGATGGGTGCATCACTTCACCTGCCTCTCTTCTTACCTTGATGTGCCCAAAGTGTGCACTCTCTTCTCTCCGGACATTTTTGGTGCGTAATGAATTTTTGTGAAACCTTTCAGGACATTATTTGATGGGGCCCAACATGATTAAAAATTTGATAAATTGTGTGATCTACTCTAACCTAAGAGATCAACTTGAGTAGTTTTGTCTGGTTTTCTTGGCTGTTTTTCAACACTTTGTACGAATCAATCCTGGGGTAGCATTTCCTCCTTCAACCACTCTATCACACTGGCATGCAAGTTACCATTAGACAATTGCTTTTAATTGGATGTCTTTTCAGGAGAATTGAAGCATTGTTTCAATGAGCCATAAAAGCAACAGCTAATTTGTCCATATCTGGAGGATATCCAGCGAAGTCATCATATAGCGGACCTCTTCTGGAGCTTTGCCAACTTATGGTGGTGTTGCACTTATTATAGAAATGTGTGAAAATGCAAAAAGTATAGGCTTGTCATGCTTGTGTTTTTTCCTTATGATTTGAAAACCAGAATTCATAGCAGAGCTGCTACAACATTTAATAAAAATGTCTGAGATTATGCAATTCTACTGTTATTTTTGCTTTACAATTTTGTTAGCTCATCTGTATTCTTTTTTAAGTAGTGTGGCTCATTAACAATTATTTTAACTCCAAGAATAGACAAAATATTAAATTTTACATACAAACCTGCATCTCGGAACTAAATGATGAAGAATTCGAAGAAAAGTAATTGTTAAATTTACGGGTATTTTTCTTTCATTTTACACAATATAAGCCCAGGAATCATGATTTGTCTCATAAGACCATTGCCAGTACATGTACAAAAACGTTTGAGTCTGCTGTCTCATGGCACGCCACAGCAGTTTAGAAGTTATCTCTCATCAATCTGATGTGAAAGTAAAGGAAACACATCTGGTTTGGAAATAGAAATATTTTTACAGTTTCAAATTTGAATGGCTCCCAGTTTTCATTGGAAATGATACTTGCTCATATGCCTGTAATAGACCAACACTTGATTTATTCACCTCCATCCAGACAGGTGTTTCCCTTGCTGCTGCAAATTGTGGATTACTTTAAGTGGCAAATCCCTAAGAAGATGTTGAAGTCCGACTTAAAGGTTTTAGTGGTGGACCAGTTGGTGGCAGCTGGGTTGCTTACAGTACCTGAGGTTTTGTTGAGTCGAGTGTCACAGAAACTTGTCACACCTGAGCATGACAACAAATATGGTCAAGGTGCAGTTGCTGGGGAGGATCCTGAGGTTGTTGGACAGGGACGACCACCGTTCACACTTCCTGCTTCTTCTGCAAGCTCAGAGGGCCAAGATAGTGCTTGATTAAAGGTGCTCTTGGCACGCCAAATGGAGGCTGAGGAAAGAGCTAGAAAAGCTCAAATAGAGTTGGAAATCAGAAAATTAAAAATAGAGGCAGATAAAGCTGTAAGGCTCTTTAATTTTATGTTACCCCATTCATCCAGCCAACTGTGGCCGTAACGGATGCTGTGACATGACCTTAAACAATCCCTTTAAGCTTAAAACCTTAAAAAAGTGGCTGATTAGAACACTTCTCCAATAAGGATTTTACTGAAAATCCTGCACAGCGATATTTAACATTAAGACATTTGATGGCTGATGCTGCTAACAAGGGGAAAAACCTGTTATTTCATGTAAGGTGCATTTACTTTTCACATAGGTCCAGATTGGTATGTATAGTGTTTTTTTTTCTTTAAAGACCAATGTTATAATTAATTTTTTGTCAGATATTGTAATTTTTGATGGTCTAAAACATTTAAATGTGAAAAAACATAAACAAATACTGTTACCTAAACCATCAAAAATGTCCCTATTTGGCATTGCTTACTTTAGGATTTATAGAAGACATTGTTGCCACGGCTCTAAACAGAATCACCAGCACTATGATTAAAAGTCCTAAACTTCTGCATTTATGCACTGAGGCAGTCAGAGTTGCATGTTAGTGGGAGAGCGCTGTCTCCTCTGTCTCTGACAAACAAAGAATGAAACGATTAGACAACGGCTTTAGGAGGAGAAGAGATGTCGTTATTTCTGAGAGGCATCAACCCTCCACCCCCACCCCACATCTCCGCCAACCATCCCCATCTCGCTCTCTGTCTCATCCATCCTCATCCTATCTCATTCTCTTTGTAATCTATAATCCCTCCTTCTCCTCCATCTCCATCTTAACCCCAATCTCGTCTCTTTTATCTCTTACTTCACAGCTATTGGTCCTAACTCTCCTGCTGCTGTAGTGTTTTCTTTACAGATTCCTTTGAGAAAGATGAGGGGGGGGGGTTGTGGGAGAGCTAAGCCTCTGCAGTGAGATGTAAGCTCTGACAGCACATTGCTCCGTTGCGCTGCACAGCAGAGGTGTCCAGGTCATAGCTTATTGTAAGTTGTGGCAAAAGATAGCAATGCACAAATAACACATACATAATAAAGGAAGTAGTTTGTAGACCTCAAAGATGCACAGAATTACATTTGTACTAGGTATAATTTTTTCTTTCATGTAGCGTTGGAATTTGGTCCATTCTGCTCCATCATGAACTGAAAACCAGGATGTAATTATTCCATGTGAACGACTAACAGACAGCCAGTGGTGCAGTGCTAGTCACACAAAGTACACTTACTTGTAGCTGGGAACTGACTAGAGTGGCTGGCATGTCAGTTCAGCATGGATGCTTTTTATAACCTTTCTAAACAACAGTAGTCTGATTTTTAATGGGTGATTTTGTTTTAAATAGTATTGCATGCAGGGATATTTTATGTATTATTTAAAAAAAAAATCTGTGTTTCTTAGTTTAAATATTTCCAATAGGATCACTGACATGAAATTCCCACTAGTGTCATAGTCGTATTTTCTTGACCCACATGCAGAATCTTATGCAGGGCCCAGAGTAAAACAGAAAGGGGATTTATTTAAATATTTACAAGAGCTCTGAGCACAACTGATATAGGAATTAGACTGAGCAATGGATAGCAGTGATGCATATCCAAATGTGGAAGGAACAGAAATTAGTGTCACTTATGGGGTTGGAGTAGGATGGCAGAGTTGAGGGAGGAGAGAAGATCCCATTGGTGCCATGGAAGAAAGCACAGGTGAGTCCAGTAAACCAAGGAGAGGGCAGACAGATGATGACTGGGGAAAGCAAAGCTGCAGAGATCTACCCTGGTCTGAGTGTGATTCAAAAAGTAAAGAAAGGTTTTTAGTGCTATTACACACTGTTTTAAGTTATTTCATGTTTAATAAATAACTCTCTGTCTGTCTGTTAGGTGTTGTCCAGTGAAGTGCAGTGCAGCCCAAGGGCTGATATTGGGACAATGGTTGAAAGGAATGATTCGAGCACTGGCGTTCTTTTAACAAGGGCCCAAGGGCTGATATTGGGACAATGGTTGAAAGGAATGATTCGAGCACTGGCGTTCTTTTAACAGCAAACTCTGCACACATATAGGATAAAGGAGTGACAACTTCTCTTCAAATTCAAGAATTTATTAACAGAAATAAAAGGAACATCCAGAGAACATCACTATAGAATGCTGTTTATTTGAATTAACACTATATTTCAATCAACAAATCCTCTCTACTAGGCTAGTTTCACTAGCCTAGTAGAGAGGTAAAATGAAGATAAAAAGAAGCTAAGGAACTATGTACACACAAAAGAAATAAAAGTTTAAGTGAAAGAATCAAAGATCATCTTAAAGAAAGTGGAATGAGGTTAAATTAGCTTAGCTAATTCAAAACAACATTTGGTATGCGTTTCAACCCATTCACAATGCAAATCCTGAGTTAAACAAATATTATTTGATAAAAATAACATTTTAAAGAATGATTTGCTCAGTAAAAATCAGTAAACTTTAGAACGCTTGATCTTATTAATGTGATTATTCCTCTTGGAAGCTAGGGGTCACTGTAGAGATTGGTCACTTAAATCGGTTAATCCTAAAGTTATACAAAAACACCATTAAATCGACATTAATATTCCATATTAATGCAGTAATAACGCTCGTAGCACTATCGATTGATGGTGGAGCGAAACGAAACAAACCTTATGTTTGAAACGAACCGTAGTTATGTATACGGGAAAAACTAATGTTACCCGAAGCTAGTAGCATTAGGCTAGCGGACATTCGGCTCTAATTTTAAAAAGCTTCGGTTTTATTTTGGTTGTAATGAGAGGACCGTATAACCGAAACATTAATATCCCATCAATGTATAAAGCCCTTGTGGAGATAATATTTGTTATAACCGTAAAAACACACTTGAATCACATCAGCATGGCATGGTTTCGAAGAAGCTAGCGGGAGCAATGTCTGTTTGCTCCACATGTTTTAAAAACACATTAAAAACACATGAAAACGCATTAAGAAACTGCTCTAAATAAACCATTTAACCTTCCCTGTTTATTTCTCCGTGTCAGTTCAGTTCATTTTGGGCATCCAGTTGGAAGCAGTTGAAGTACTCCAAGGGAAAGCTTACCTCAGCAGCGGGCATGCGGCTATGGGCTAGCTGAAATGTAGCTGTTAGAAGGCGGCTCCGGGTCGTAGTCGGGTCTCTGGCATGTGAAAGTCAGCGCTGCAACGGGCGACTTCTGAATAGCCCCTCGTCTGAGCTTGGCCGTCTCGAGTCAGCTTTCTCCTGCACAGATTAGACAGAGCACCACTGATTTGATTATGATGTCAGTTTCACAGAAAGCACACTTTACTCAGCTCGGTCGACCCTGCAGATGCTTGCAGAGTCTTTGTGTCCCATGCGGCCCGTATGGGTGGCTTGTCTCCCCAGTGCGGACCCTCTCCTCGAGAGTCCACGGGCAAAAAGGAGGAGAGTGTTTCCCCCCAATGCTGTTCCAATGAAACAGCGGGAATGAGGACGATTTTCTGTGGGAAACTTGGCTTTATAGCAACAGCACCCTGCTTTGGGGGGTGGGCAGTTTCTGTTGCCTGTAAAAGTACTGTTTCATTTGTTTCCAATTCAATATGATTTTTCCTCATGGCTTGATGGCACAACAGTGAAATCTAGCATAGATGCGGTAATTTTTACCAACATAGTTTTTCATCAGGCAAAGAGAAGTCATCTTCCAGCTCCTTAAATCCCCAGCCGTTGATGAAGGAAATTAGACAGCTGCGCAATCTGCACCAGGCCAGCCATGTTTGTGGAAACATACCCTATGCCGATATTACAGTGTGTCCACACTCGTGTGTCTAACACTGTTTTTTTGTTATTATTTAAAGATCATAAAAGGCTGTACGCCTTCCCGAGCAAAGTTTAGCACCTAGTGGAATTGTTGTGATTTAGATGTAATTTGGTTCACATGCAGAGCATTGGTCTATATGTGAACGATTTCATTTGTAAGGACCTGGAATGTCTAGACAATGCAACAGAGGGTGGTATCCTGAACGGAACAATCCATCCATCCATCATTCCATCTATCCAGGCTTCCATCACTCCATCCATCCATCAATCCATCCATCTAGCCATCTATCCAGTTTTCCATCATTCCATCCATTCACTGTTGTCCCCTTATCCAAGATTGGATTACAGGAGAATATAAAGGTCAACGGAGAAACACAGATGACTATCGCCCCAGTGACATTCTCCAACTCAGTTTGGGGGATTCAAAGCATTTCTGTGCCAGTAGGGGTATACAGTAGGTTCTGGGTGTGTGCCACGGTATCTTCTCAGTAGGATGTGCCCATGAGGTATCCTGGTCAGATGTCCAGACCCACCTCAGCTAAGTCCTTTTGATGAGGAAGAGTACTGGTTCTACTTCAGTTTTCCCCTGAATGATAGTGTTCATAACCCTGTATCAAAGACTGAGTGCAGCCACCCCGCAGAAGAAATAAATGTTAAATTTGATCATGTTCTTTTGGTCATGATCCATATCTCATGCCCATGGGTGAAAGTTAAAATGTAGACAAGCCAGTTGTGAAATCTTACTTTTTACCTCAGTTCATTCCTTACTCTCAAGCAGCATATCATTGCAAACAAATCACCAATCATCTATCCATGTCCTGTTCCAGCACACCATCACTGTGTATTACTCAACAAAATTCAGTAAATTTACTAAATTTTGTATGTTACTGTGCCAGCTGTAATTATTCATGTCAACTCATTTAGTTGTAGTTGTAGCTATGCAGGTGATAAAGTATATTTAAAGGAGAAGTCCGGTCAACAAGGAAAAATCAGGGGATCATTAGCTATAACTAAAACTAATACGTTTGTGGTTATTTAATGAATTCAGCTTTAATCAATAAGAAAATAAAAACATAAATTGTCGTCTGGATCACTGTGTATGGGGGCGGCCCTTACTGCCCAAATATGGGCAGTAAGGGCCGCCTGACATCACATCCTGTGACGTGGAAAAGCGGAGAGCCGACAGCATTTCTCCGCACTTTCCAAGCAAAGTCAATAGGAGACGTTCTACACCGCTGCGATCATCAACAATTTTTTTATGATTTCCAGAGGACTTCACCATTGAAATTTGCGGGAGCTATTGTTAAAGCAACAATGCCCACGTGCATGGCAGTTGGATGTTCCAATACATCCGATTCATGACCACCATGGGCTGTTTTGTTGGATTACCTACTTGAAGAGAGGATTTTCCATCGTGCTTCTGGCCAGAGAAAAACAACGTCATAAGAAGAATGTCTTCAAGATGACATGAGAGCGAGGATTTTCGGTATGTTTTTATTTTTCATAATGTAGAATTTGCCGGAACATGTCTGTACCGACCAGAGCGGCGGAGTGATACGACACACTTAGAAAGCATGCTCACTGTTATGAAGCCCACTTATTTTATGCAACTTTGGTCTTATTTTTTCTAAAGTCACTTGTATATTTCATGAGTTGTGGGGTTGCAGTTTTTTTGGGCTTGTTTCTGAAAGTGAAGTTGATTGTTTGGGGTCTAAACTAAGTGACGCGGAAATATCCCTCCGCCTCATAACGCGCTGCAGCTCCTCCTCACAGCAGCAGAGAGTAAACTCAGGGCTCTGCCCGTATTTTCTGCAGTTTACGGTTGTAATAACTGATGATAACTGCTGGAAGTAGATTAGGCGGCGCAGATCACCATTTTGAGCAGAGATTGGTTCTAAAGATGAGTTTTATAATCATCTTTTAACATTGCAGAACCCAACCCATAAACCATACTTTAATGCTTATTTGTTGTCTTTTTATGTCTCTAATACTAAATGTAAAATTAGTATTACTTTAAATTTAAATGCTTAATACCATGTCTATCTTTGTTTAAGAGGTTAAAAAATATATTTCGGCATGAAAATAGGTATTTATTTACAAGGGGACAGATAGGGCATCGGGACTTGCTCTACAGCTGATACCGCACCGTTACGTCACAAACTGGGAGGTGGCAGGACTGTTCTTCACCAAGATGGCGGCCCCCATAAAAGGACCTTCAAATGAAAATTACTCTTAATTAAAAAAGCTTATCATTTATTGAACAGTATGTAATAATTTTATATTTAAAGTACTTTCAGCAGTTTTAATTCTGATTTTGACTGGACTTCTCCTTTAAAATATTTGACTGGTTTTCAATCTACTCCATATTTTTATTTCAAATATGTTGCACTAAAATATTTACGTAAATGTTAGTTTTAATTTCTAGAGTGCTGCTTGAACTCTGACCTTTTGCAAGTCAGTTGGTTCTTGAGAGCCAGGTACAACAGCTGAATGAGATGTGACTTGGTGCAGGAGGGGATAGAATAACTGTGTAACTTTGTTCTGCTTCAAATGGAGGAGACAGTGTGTTGTAAGAGCAAATGGTCTCATATAAAGACAACTTTTCAATTCAATTCAATTCAATTTTATTTATATAGCGCCAAATCATGAAACATGTCATCTCAAGACATTTTACAAAGTCAAGTTCAATCATATTATACAGATTGGGTCAGATTATACAGATTGGTCAAAAAATTCCTATATAAGGAAACCAGTTGATTGCATCAAAGTCCCGACAAGCAGCATTCACTCCTGGGGAACCGTAGAGCCACAGGGAGAGTCGTCTGCATTGTCCATGGCTTTGCTGCAATCCCTCATACTGAGCAAGCATGAAGCGACAGTGGGAAGAAAAACTCCCCATTAACGGGCTTTTATGGTGACGTGATAAATAATGAGGTAAATAGAGAGTTGTTGAATACAATCAGGAGCTAGGAACAGCAAAATTCTCCACTTCCCTCACTTGAACAAGTTAACCCCTAACAATACACAATGCATTGAAACCCAAAAAACTGAATACCCCAGTATGTTAGGTCACTTTGCAAGAATGTTTAAACACTGGGTATTGGGTCAACTATAATTTGGTTGGGACAAAACTAACCAAAAATTCCCTCCTATAATGGCTCAGAGACCAGAACACAATGCTTGTATTTTCCCTCCATTGACAAGCTCCCTTCCATACACACCCTGCACTGCAGGCTGTGGCAGTGGGGGTTTACTGCTCTCAGCATGAGATGCCCTGAAGCAGAAAAGATTTAGTAAAGTGGAGAACCTGTATTTCTCCTCTTACTGTTAAGACTCTAACAAGCAACGTTTGGCTACAGCAGTCAGATAAAAACGTAATAATAACCAAGTTAGCATTCAGTCGGCATTCAATATACACATCAATGATTAACTGGCCGGTTTTAATTTTATTTGCCTTGTGTCATAAGTTTTATTATCAGGTCTTAGGAACATAAAAACAGGATTTAAGTGAAGTCGTTAAGAGCTGACAGCATGTTTGATTGCAGGAGTTGCTATGAGACCCATGTGAAACAGAGGGAAACACCAGTCCTGGGACGCACGGCTGTTACTGTAACTCATACAGCAATTACCAGTGAGCACAATCAGGCTCAGTATACATGATTTCTGCTCAGCCTGAATGAAACTGTGAGAATCTGATGCAGCAGGGATGTAATCATAGAGGACGCACTTCCACTGATGTGGCATAGCTAATGCAATATAGCTCATAATGAGCGCTCACTGTTTTGCAGTGCATTCATTGCTTTCTACAGACTGCTGCTACAGAAGTACAGTGTTGTGAAAAGTATTTGCTTTCTTACAGATTTCTACTGTTTTCCTACTGTATTTTGTCAACCTTAAATATTTCAGAGCATTCACAAATATATTGTCAGACCCAGATAATCTGAATAAATAAAAATGCAGTTTCAATATGATACTTTGATTTACTAATTAGAAAATAAAGATTATGGCTCTCAGCCTCCCTGTGACAACTTACTAAGGGGTGTTAAAAAGTAAACTCAAATTGATTGTTGAACCTCGGATTCAGGTGGAGCAATGTGGCTTTCATCATGGCCTTGGAGTGGGTATTGAGATTATGCTTCCCTGGTTTACATGTGTTTTGTGGCTTTGAAGGGCTATCAAATTCTTGTAAGCCCAAAGCAAGAGCCCTGTTGGCATTCTCAACACGAAGTCAAACTGTAATGACTGGAAAACGAGGATCCAGAATTCAGCCAGACAAGATCAGATATTGTTTAGAAAACAGTTTATTGAGATGAAAACTGCTGCAGGTTGAGGGTGAATCACCAGCGCCTGAAACAGGAACCACTTCTCACAATCCGGAAACCAACAGGGAGAATGAGTGTAGACTCCTGCAGGCGTGAGATGTCGCTGGTGAAGCCCAATGTGATTCAGAGTCCGATCAGAGTAACTAGAAGGATCTCACTTCTGGAACTGACAGGAAATCGGTGGTCGAGAAACAGGTACGGGGTCAGAAACGTAATATCAGAGTCAGGCAGGATGATCAGGGGAATAACCAGAGTCCAAAGTCCAAGAGCAGATCCAGGGTTAGAGCCAGGTGATCAGAAATCCAGAGAAAATCCAAAGCAGAATCCGGGGGCAGAGTCAAGGCATAGAAACAGGTCAGAAATCCAGACAGTACGACAATCAGGTCCGACAGAGGCTTAGCAGGCTCAGAGAACCAGAAGGCAGAAACAGGCAGGCAGGCAGGATTCAGAACGCTGGATAAGAGTCACCGGTGGCTCGTAATAATCTGGCACTAGTGACTGGTCTGAGAGCTGGTTATATAGTCACAAGTACAGGTGGATCTGGTGAAGGCTGATGAGAACGGGGCCGAGCTGTACAAGTGTGTCAAATGGTGAATCAGACCAGCACTAGTGCCAAGATCATGACGCATACATGTTCCTAGTGCTGGAATATCTTGTCAGTGATCCTGTTTCAGGTGTCTGTGGACATGAACTGAAGGCATAGTGATGCAGAAGCTGGTGTCTGGTTTGGGAACCTCTGAATTTCATCACTCCTTTTTGCAAACAATGTGGTTCTGATGGGTTCCACAGACCATGACTGTCAGCATACTCTAGAGCAGTTCGCAGGTGAGTGTGAAGTGGACAGGATGAGAGTCAGGTAATCTAACTCTTAGAGGATGGTTCTCAATTGTAAAAAGGTTGAATACACCCCCTGGAGTAGGGGTCAGTCTCTGCCTTAGGTGAAGGAGTTTAAGTATCTTAGTGATTTTTCACAAATGATGGTAGTACAAAATGGGAAATAGAAAGACGGATTTGCGCCTCATCTGTTGTAATGCAGGTGGTACTCTGGGCTGTTGTGGAAAAGAAAGATTGTATCCGAAATGCAAAGATCTTGATTTGCTTATCTATCATCCAACAGTTGTAACTCACAAGAGACGTTTCTAACATTTACAGGGTTGATTTTGCAGAACCCAAACACTCTTTCCACTGTTACATGTGTCCCAATTCAGGGGCTGGATCCTTTGCAAGATGTAGTTGTCGGCTGATTACATCACAGCATGGCTACAAAAGCTGTCACAATTCACAAATCCTTCTAAGGCTCCTTCAAATGTGGCCGACGAATGTGTCCTTCTGTTCCCCAACTTGAAGGATGGGTCCGGTTTATCCTTCATGACTTTTTAACTGGAAACAGCAATGGTGGACAGGAAGGGAAATCTGTGAGTAAATTTGGTTATATTACGCTTTTAAAAGTAACTTTTAAAAAGTTTTTAGGTGAGAAGTTGGCTATGTTAACACGAAATATCTGCTTGGTGCATTGACATATCACTTGATTTTAAAAATGCTTGGCTGTGCTCGGACCGCAGCTGGCTCGCCTTGTCAGTTTTCAGCTGACCTGGTGGTTTAGGCTCGCTATGCCAAGAGAGAATGCCTCTCTCCCAGCTAATTGCTTTCAAACTCTCGCTGGCTTCCAGCTGACCGGGTGGTCGAGGCTTGTTGTCCCGAGAAAAAATGCCGAGAAAAAATGAAAAAAATTCTCACAGCACATTGCTTTTCAAATCCTGCTGGCTTTTTGCAATAACAAATAATTCAGATATGCTTTGCTCTGTCTTGGTTGCTAGGCAACAGGAGTAAAGCAGGCAGGGTCAGCAGGTGGAGATAAGATGGTCCCAATTCCCAAACCGGGAAGCAGACACCACCACAAACCACTTCACATCAACAACTCCTCAGTAAAAGTGAGCAGTATAAGATTTCTGGGGATCCAGATCATGGAAGACCTCACCGGGTTACAGAACACAACAGCTCTTTTAAAGAAGGGTCACCAATGCCTTCACTTCCTGCATCGGCTGAGAAGAGCACACCTCCCATTCTTACCACATTGTACAGAGGAACCATTGAGAGCATGCTGACAAACTGCATTTCCCTCTGGGCACTTGGCTGGAAAGTTGCAGATTGGAAAGGTCTCAAGAGAGTGGTGAGAACATCAGAAAAAATTATTGGGACTTCTTTGCTCCCGGTCAAGGAGACTGCAGAGTGTTGCGCAAATACGCATGTTTTTAAGTTATTTAATGTTCATTAAATAACTCTCAGGTATTGTCCAGTGATTATTAGCTCAATCAGCTGATATTAGGACAATAGTTCAAAGGATGATTTGAGCACTGGCATTCTTTTAACAGCAAACTCTGCACATATTTGGAGTAAACGAGTGACAACTTATCTTCAAGTATATTAATTTATTAACAGAAATAAATGCACTTCTAGAGAACACCATCATATAATATTTACCTGAATTAACCATATATTTCAATCAACAAATCCTCTCTACGATGTTAGTGAAACTTAACTAAAACTACTAAGCAAATTTAAGCTTAAAGAAACTAAGGGACTATGTACACACAAAAGAACAAAAGGACAAATAAAGATAGTTGAAATCTTGGGTTCACTGCAGATCCAAGTTAGAGAAACAAAGTCCATCCTAAAGAATGTGGAATGAGGTTAAATTAGTTTAACTAATTCAGAACAACATCTGATATGTGTTCAACCCATTAACAATGCAACTCAAAGTTAGATAAAACATTATTTGAGGAAATAACATTTTAAAGAATGGTATGCTAAATAAAAATCAATAACCTTTAGGACACTTGATTTTTCCTAATGTAATTATTTCCCCAGGAAATAATTAAGACTCAAATTGGTAACTTAAGAAGCTAGAGGGTGCTGTAGGCAGACGATCGACCGGAAATGATGTGTCAGGGCATATTCGGGCCATGTAGCCATAAGCTTGATGGGTTAATCTTAAAGTTACACAAGACACCCTTGAATTCAACATTAATGTTCTATATTCATGCTGTACTAATGCTCGTAGCACGTTCAGACGATGGTGGAGTAAAACGAAAACAAGCATTTAGTTTAACCAAACCGTAGTTATGTTTAACCAATGTTAGTAGTGAGTTATTAAGGAGGCTAATAGCAGCTAATGCTAGTGGACATTTGGCGCTCATTTAAAAAGACTTTTAAGCTATATTTTGTTGTAATGACAGACTGGAAAACACAAACATTAATGTCCTAACATTTCGGTCAGGGTGCAGTTTTGCCTGCTGCACCCTGAACATTTTCTGGCACCTTCCTCCTCCCATACCCCCTGTTTCCACTGTACTCACCGCTGATCATCTCCACCTGCCTTCACCAATCAACCGGGACTCATTCCACCTGTCAAGCAGTATACTTAAGGAATCATCAGTCAGCTCATCCCCGCCGGTTCGTCTCGTCTTCCTTCGCTGTAAGAGTCTCGTCTCCCTACAGCCTTCCCTTGACCGCACTCCCCCCTCGCAGCTTCGATTGGATCCCGCTCTAAGGCGCTGCCTACTTGGATCCCGGTCCAAGCCCTGCTCGGGTTCCGTCCCAAAGCTCTCCCTCCAGCTCAGCTCGGATCCCATTCCGAGGCTCGTCTGCCAGCCCTGGGTTCCGCCCCAAGGCTCACCCACGGTCCTCCAGCTCCCTCCCGTCCGCCTGCTCCTGCCTTTACCATCCACCTGCTCCAACCCGGTAAAGACTCTCTGGTTCTCATCCTCCACAACTCATCTCCTTTAATAAAACTCTTAAACACAAAGCTCTGTGTGTGGTTGTGTTCGGGTTCATCAGAACAGCTCATGACAATTTCCTTATGGAAATAAAGTTAGTCATAACCTTATATCACAAACACTCAGAAAGCTCAACCAGGGCTTCTACGATATTTCCAGAAAAAAAGCTACACTGATGTCTTAGAATCCAAAGACTGTTGTGTTCACGAAGACACAGGGGACTCCGTTCAAGTTGCTCGGGCATTTTTATTTAGCCGTGATGTTCACTCACATCTGTTCACACAGCAGCTGTGTGGGAATCGCCTCTTACTCTGTACGTATATCCACTCACACCAGCCCATAGTGGCACCTGGTGGACAAGCACATTGCCACTCATCATCCCATCCCCCTTTCTTTAAAATAAAAAAAAATACATTAAAGATTATACATTTCACAAATAATGGCATACTTCACATCTAACATATGGAGCACACTATGACATACCTTTTCCATTTTTTCTTTTATAAGTTGAGTCTATCAGGTTTTTTACAGTTCTTTTGGATGTCCTCAACATAGGTGGATTCACACCAATAGCACAGTCTTTAGTAGTTGTAGTGAGGGTCTGCAATTCTTCACAGCCTATACTTAGTTTATCAACAGTTTCTGGTGGACTTTTCAATAAGCTGCAGCAATAACATCTAAAAATGTGTCCATCCTCAGTTTTGACCTCAAATGAACGTGGAGCTACTTCTTGCAGATTAGTAGCTCTAGTCTTCCATCATTCATTGTCCTGGATTCGGACTGTATCATTGTATGACAGTGGGGTAACAGCCTCAGCTGCCCTGCCATAAAAGGACGTCTGCTTCTCTTTCTGCCTCTGTAGCTTGTTGTGCAACTTTTGCTTGTTTGTGTTAACTTGGTTCCTGATTTGGTTACTGTAGCTTGGAAGCATTGTACGGAGCATCCTCTTCAATAGCAGTTTGGCCAGCATTGAAAAGCCACATTGCAGCGGTGATGGTCTGTAACTTAATAAAGCTAGATATGGATCAGAGTCACTATCTGAAGCTTTCATCAAAAGTTGCTTGAGAATGTGAACACCTCTTTCCGCCTGACCACTTGATTGTGCATGGGACAGGCTTGATGTAACATGCTGGAAATTATATTGTTCTGAAAACCTCTGCCATTCTCTGCAGCTAAAGCACGCCCCATTATCACTCACAACAATATGCGGAATCACATCCCTGGCAAAGATTGATTTAGCATGCATTATGGCATGAAGACATAAGAGCCAATTCAGGATAATAACAATAATAATCATTTACCACTAAATAGTCTAGACCTTTGAAACAAAACAAATCCATTTCTACTTTTCTCCATGGCACTGTTGGAATGTCAGCTACACCCATAAGCTCCTTGGTTTGTTTATTTCTAAACGTTTGGCATGCATCATATTTGCTAATCAGCAACTCAATATCCTTGTTAAACCCTAGCCAGAAAACTGACTCTTTTGCTCTTCTTTTATACTTTTCAATGCCAACGTGGCCTTCATGTTTACGCTGCAGAATGTCTTTTTGCAAACTTTGTGGAATCACAAGTCTGTTCTTTTTTCAGTAACAGTCCATCAACCACACTAAGATCACTTCTGACATTACAAAACTGTGCAATTGACCCTGCTGGCCTCTCCTCATTTAAGTTCTGGATGACACATTACAATTCTGTGTCTTTTGCTCTCACTTCAACTATTTGTTTTAACTTGTCATCTGACACTGGCAACACCGCAGACACCATGTTTACATGACTCTGAACATCTTCATCAGTTGAACTCACATCTGCTGAAGGTGCTCTGGAGAGAGCATCCGCGAGCACAAGATGCTTTCCTGTTGTGTAGATCAGACTAAAGTCATATTTATGCATCTTCATCATTAGATGCTGAATTCTCGGTGACATCTCACTCAGACTGTTTTTAATGATGGTAACCAGTGGTCAATGATCTGTCTCATCTATGAATGATGAAAGTCCATACACATAACTATGAAAACACTCAAGTCCGTAAGCCAGTCCCAAGCATTCCTTTTCAATTTGGGCATATCTACATTCAGATTGTGTCATAGCTGTGGAAGTATATGCTACTGGTTTCCACTGTCCACCTTCAGCTTGGAGGTAGAACAGCTCCAGTTCCATCCATTGAAGCATCTGTTGACAGTTTTATTTTTTTCCCTGGTCATTGAAGGCCAGCACTGGTGCAATAGTCAGTGACTTTTATTTAGCTCTTGCCAATCCTGTTCATGTTTAGCTGTCCACTCAAACTGGCTGTCATTGTATAGAGGGTTTCGGATGTTGGCTGTTTTTGCAGTCAGATTTGCCTAGGAAGTTGAGCATCCCCATGATGTGTAGTACACCTGCCCTATCAATGGGCCTTGACATCTTCAGTTTGGCATTTATTTTATCCTGATCTGGTTCAACTCCTTGTGCAGACAGTTTATCGCCAAGGAAATTATTTCTTTGACTCCAAACTCACTTATTCCTGTGTCAGTCAGTCCATTTTCCTATATCTATTCCATGACTCTTTTCAGCCTCTCATAGCGCTCTTGAGCTGTAGATCCCCAAAGTATGATGTCATCAATATAGACTCTTTCTCCATCCAAGCCTTTAATGATTTGTTCCAATGCTCTGTGGAATATTTATGATGCTTTATTCCAAAAGGGAGCCTAAGATGCAGTATCTTCCAAAGTTAGTGTTAAATGTACAATAAGTGGTGCTACCTTCATCCGGTTTTACTTGCCACAACCCTTGTGAGGCATCCAGCTTCGCAAAATACCTTGCCCCGGCATCTCACTGATTACTTCTTTCCAAGTGGGTATCTGATAACACTCCCCTTGGATGTTTTCATTTAGATCTTTTGGGTCCAAGCATATTCTTATTTCCCCTATTTTTTCTTGGTGACCATCAAAGCATTAACCCAATCTATGGGCTCATCAACTCTTTTGATTACTCCCAACATGGTCATTCTGTTCAGTTCTTTTTGAACCCTTCTATTAATGGTACTGGTACTCATCGTGCAGCATGCACAACCGGTTGAGCCCCCTCTCTCAACTAAAGCTTATAAGTATGAGGTAATGCACCAAAATCTTTAAACACATCATTATAGCTTTGGAGTAATTCATCCACAGAGTCATTATATGTATTGTTGTCTGCATCCGAGAACAAAAAAACGTATCACTCATGATATTCATTCTTCTTGGGAGAACAGTGAGAATCAAACTTAATTAGCATAACACCCAACGGGTCAGCTGGATCATCAAACACGAATGTATTATAAACGTCCAAGGCCTGAGGTCCCACTATTGTCAGAAGCATAGCCACCATTCTCGCTTCCAGCTTTGTCTCAGGTCCCATGTGTTATGCCAGAAACCTGTTTGATTATGAGTATTATTATTAATTATAATTTGCTATTATAATTTTAATAATAGATCATTAAAACTCAAATGGTAGCTATAACAAATGTAGTTCAGGTGGTTGTGATCCAAGGGCTACAAGCCTGTAATGACTAACACTAGCAATGCATTTCATGACAAGCTGTTATGAACTTATTTATGCTGGAAAAGAGTGTTCTGACCGGTTGTTGACCGATTAGACTTATCCAGCAAAAGTTGATTACTCAAATTATAACTGCAATTGGAGTTTTAACCCTTGCTGCTTTATCACAAACCAATGAAATTTTCTCAGTTGATTTAGTTGTTAACTCAAAAAGAGGTAATTCTTTACTCTTAGAGACCATCCAACTTCTGGATCAAAATAAACACAAACAATTACTATTCCACACGTTATTATTTATTAAACCAAATAATTCCCTGTTACAGTAATTATTATGTTTAATGAACTCTAGGAAAGTACTCGCTACTCAAGGAACATGCAAAGGAAAATAAATGAAAATAAAACAAGTCATAATGGGTTAAATGAGAGGTAGCAATTCTTAATTCAATTCACAGTTGTTTAAACATCACATTCAAGACGTCGGCACTTTGACGTAGCAGCATTGAAAGACAAAATAGCTTTGAGAAAACAGACCTTAAGCTAGATGGGCGCTCTTGGTATTCCGCAACAAGCTAAGCTAACCGTTTTGAGCTACTTTGCCTCTTTCAAAGATGGCGACTATGACGACATATGACCTACGATCTTGCGTGACGCGTGAGGTCCTAATGACGTCTTTAGCGCACACACCTAGTGAAGGGGGGGCTTTGGCCAGGAGGCAGTTTCACTCCTGAACAAAGGACTTAAAAAGAAAATGCGAGAGATCGAGATGAAGATAAGAAGAGAAAGGGAAAAGTGACTCTCGGCGGAGTCCGCTTACAATCAAACCAAAAACAACACAGCCAAAATCACTTATGAAATGCATGCACACACACCAGAAATATCCAGCACAGTTAAAACAACTCCTTTTCGGAGTGATTAATCATTAAACTAATTCCTAATAGGTCCTGACCAGGCACAAAATATCACCTTATGGGTGAAAAAGAGAAATAAAAAGGGGGGGAAGTCTCGTTTTACTTGTGTTGTCTCAGTGGGGATGTTTGGCTCCTGCAGCCGCAGCCGCAGCAGCAGCTTCGGCAAGCGCAGGTCCCTCAGGCAGCAAGGAAAGGGGGAACCCCGAAGTCTCTGGGCTCTGTCCGCCGCTTGTTTGGCCAGAACAAAAACGGATCACTGGGAGATAGTGGCTTCCAGCAGGATCAAAATGAATTCAAAGTACTTTTAAAGTCGACCTCCTGCATAGGAAAACAGGGATGGGTTTGGTTCAGAAGTTCCCGGTCCAGCGAGGAATCGAACAAGTGCCACGTGGGGGAAATCCCATGGGATGAGCAGCGTGTCTCCTCAATTTGGCGAACCGCCAAAAAAGAAGGATGAGTTGAGCGCGCCAGGCGCTTTTTATGTTTTTATATCATAGCAACGTTATCTCGTTGCTAGGGCCGGTGGTCGCGCTGACCGTGTTGCATGCTGGGGCTGGTGATCTGGTCGACCATATTGCATGATGGGAGTCTGTCACGTCATAAGATGGCATTACACATGGCTGCGACATATAGCTGAAAGCGCTGCTTGAAAGTGGGCCAAATCAATGTTCCCGTCAGCTTTAAACATTAGAGTGCCTTCAGTTCCATGATCATTTTTTTTCTAGTTCACTCCTTGTATCATGCTGTGTTCACAAAGATACAGGGGACTCCATTCAAGTTGCTCAGGCACTTTTATTTAGCCATGATGTTCTCTCACATTTATTCATACAGCAGGTGTGTGGGAATCCTCTCTTACTCTGTACTTATATCCGCTCAGACCAACTCAAAGTGCCACCTTGTTGACAAGCACATTGCCAACAACATCCCACTAACTAGCCTGGATGCCCCTCTTGCCTTGGTAGAAGTCCTGCACAAGGAATTTCAAGCTCTGAGGGAGTCGCTGAAGTTTAGCCAGGAACAACTAGCTTCACTCACAGCCGACAACCGAATGCTGAGGGAGGACGTCGAGAAACTCACCGATGGAATGACGCAGCAGTCTGGAGAAGACAGAAAGATGAGGGAGACCATTCTGGATATAAAGGCTTGAAGTATGAGGAATAATCTGGTCTTTGACAGTATCTCAGAGCGGCAAGACGAGGATGCCGAAGCAATAGTCCACAAGTTCCTCTGACAGGAGCTGAAGTTCCCTGGCAATGAGGTGAAAAACATTGCGTTCCATCATGTTCACCAGTTCAGAGGTAAGCAGCCTGACAACAACAGCCCTCAGCCAATTGTAGCTAAATTCAAGCCCTCAAGCAAAAACAGCAGGTTAGAAGTTGGGGCAGAGAGCTGCGGGGAATGTGTTTCAGCATCAATAACCAGTTTCCAAAAATAAAATTCTTGATCGAAGACGACTATTATTCCCAATCAGGAAGAAATACATTGCAGAGGGCACCCGAGCCACAGTGGTTGTAAATAAACTTCATGTTAATGGTCACTTGTTCAGGGATCAGGACGCCACTCCATGGATTAATAGCAGCACAACAGGTGAATTTAAATCATGTTACACTGGTCAAAAGAGCATATAGCTGAACACGGTCATTAATTAAATTAAATGTATGCACAACTCAGCAGGATATTTGCACTGTATGTGGGTTAACTCAGAATTGGCTTCTTGAGTCTCTGTTTCTATCTCTTTTCACACTAACACACAAGCTCACTCACATCCACAAACACACACACATACACATACTTAAGAAAATAATCTTTTTTCTCTCACCCCTTCTCACTCTCTGCACCTTCTTATTTTTCTTTCTTTATCTTATACCTCTCCTTCTTTCTTATTGATCAGAAAACGACTGGTACTATATATGATTTCACTTGGTCTATGTCTATCTATATCAATTTCTACAGGGACATGCACTTTCCAACTTCAGCTTCCCACTCACATCTATGGTAAATCTAAGGTTTGTGACATGGAATGTACATGGAGCTGGGACCAGAGAGAAAAAAGTTGAATATTTCTAACCAGCTTGTTTGAACTGTTTCTTAAGCTCGCTGCTGTCTGACATTTCAGAAACTATTATATATCCTATAACTGTCAGTGATCATGTTCCTGTCTCTTTAACCCTAATAAATAAAAAGGTAATCACACTAAACAAAAACTGGACATTTAAAACATTACTGCTTAAAGATAAAGAATGTATCAAATATTTTAAAGAGTGGTGTAGTGTCATCACACCCTGGCTAAATTGTGTTAACTGTGACATGGGGAAGGATTAAAATTGGTTTGTGAGCAGAAGATTTTCCAGGCAAGCACGGCCCCTCTCTCAGCAGGGTGCCTTCTGTAAACCAACCCCACAGACAAAAGACCAGACCCACACTCCTGACCAGCTCTCAGACTTCTGACCAGACTCGAAGACGACCACTTCTCCAGGACAAAGCTACCAGCCATCACCATTCCTTCCTCCCTGGCTTGAGAAAGCCAGCACCATGGGGATCGAGGCCTACAAAGCCCACCAGCTGCATGGAGAGTGCTGCTAAACTCATCTGCCTGCTTCGATGGAGTGACCAAGCGAAAGAGGGGGATTGTTCTCCTCTGTGGAGTGGAGGACCTCCCTGGCATCAGGAGAAACTTCCACCCTGCCTGCACCTTCTTCCTGCCTGGGCCATAGGAGGAGGGAAATGGGCCCGAAGGACGCACCATCCACCACTTGGGAGAAATCCCTCATCGCCCGGGGAATATCAAAAACAGCTTTGTTTATTTTGGTCAGCCTTTACAGGAAAGCGAACCCCAGACAGAGCTGAAAAGCCGACAGGAGGACCCACTTTGTATGCTTAGAGAAAGAGGGAGCTGACATAGAGACTGTGTGGACCATCGATCGAGGCCTTTCCCCCCCGACCACATGCTGCTGCAGAGCTAAGCCACTAGCCCGCTGCTGAACAGAACAAGGGTTTCCCTTTCAGTGCTCCTTCCTTGGATGACCAAAGTGGACTGGACTCACACGAGGCATCGACAGGTTGGGCAGAGAGACCCAAAGAGAGAGGTTAAAATGGTTTATTGGGAAATGTTTTGTAAATCGTTACACATGGTTGCTTTAAAACAAAGGGCTAACGGAATAGCTCATTGCCAGCATTCGGTACCATGTCATTGTTGAGTGTGTTTTTATGGTTATAACCAGTGCTCTCAACTCTCACGCATTGACCGTGTGACACACGCATTTCACTAACTTCACAGGCTCACACGCAACACATGGCATTTCACACGCAAACATGGAATTTCTCACGCATAAAAATCACAAAGCCCATCTGGGCTGCGGACGACAAAACTCCACCTTCTGCTAAGCTGTTTCGACTTCTTTCACAACTTGTGGGCATCCGTAATTCCTGCTGCAGTTCGTGTTAACAGAGCAGCAGGGAGAGTGATCAGAGTTATGAATAATTTTAGTCCTAACCAGTGGTGAAATTAAGTCGGTAAGGTCCTGTACCGCGTATGCAGGAGGGGAGGGGAGGGGGTGGAGCTGCTGCATGGCTGCACGCAGGATCATAAAACAGTTCTGCTATCCAGATGAAGTTTAAAACGCCACTTGGTCTGTTTATAAGTTTCGTTTTTATTAATTCTGCATTTTTTAACTACATGCGCCGTATTTCTGTGCCTCAGCGCTTGCTCCCCCCCCCGCACGTAGAGCACGGGGGTAAAAGCAGCTCACCTCACCGCCTAGAGCGCACTAACGAGATCAATAGAGATTTGTCTGGTCAGCGCGGCGACTAACTGAGAAACCTGTCGCTGTGAAAGGGGATGATAATGGTTATAAACTGTAATCTAGAAGTGCATTGAGCTGAAAAGAGGGACACATCAGCAGCTGGATCGTGCGTAAAGACGCAGCGGGAACCTCTGTGTGCTTCAGTGTTGCTGCTGAGGGGAAAATGTTGACCATAAGGGCTTGATGAAACTCAGCCTGAATCACCAATCAGGTTATAGATCTACAATGATAAACAAACCCATAGATGAATGTGTAACAGTGTAATAATTCGTTCAATAACTTAAAACTACTTATTTTTATTCAGTATTATTTGAACATATGTGTGTTTTTGTGTTTTAATCCATTAACTGAAGAATAAAGTATTAATATGTCTCTTTATCTCTTTAACAAAAGTAGTACATGTCTACTTCAATGTCTGGTGGGATAAAAATGAGATGGAGTTGAGACTCCACCGGCTCTTCCAGGGTCCGGTTAGCCCCGCCCCCAAAATTAGCATAATCTCACTCTTAACTTTTGATCAAAGTTGAGAGGTCTGGTTATAACAAAGGTTATCTCCACAAGGGTTTCATACATTGATGGGACATTAATGTTTACGTTATCCGGCCCACTCATTATGACTAAAAATAAAGCAAAAGTTTTTAAAGTTAATGCTGAAAACCCGCTAGCCAAAATGCTACTAGCTTCTGTTAACATTCGGTTCCGGACATTCAAAAGTGTCATGGTTTTCAGATGACGAGCCCACATGCAGATACGATCGGGAAGCAAAGCACAGTCTTAAGATGTTTATTTAGGAAACAGGCAGGTATAACGGACGGGACTACAGGCAACTTCGGCAGGGTCAGAACGTCACGGCTGGAGAGACTGCAAAGAGAAGAAGAGTAAGTGACTCTGAAAGGTGAACCAGGAGAACTACTAGAAGCTGCGCTGCTTACCATAAAGCTGGGCGGACCTAACCGGGGAGAAGTAGCGCCGAGCGAACTCTGTGATCCTACTCTGTTGGTGTTAGGCGGCTAGTGGCAGAGGGCGGCAGATGTTACTGGTGAGGGATCCAGAGCGAGCCTCCTCGGCAGTGGGTGACAGATGGATTGACCAGAGTGAGGGAAGAACCAGCAGAATCCGGGAGGGGGAATCTCAGGCCCCGCTGGGTAACATCCAGGGAGTATGAGGGGAGAGCCAGAGCAAAATCTGAGCAGGAGGATTCTGTAGGTCTGTTTCTTCGGACAAGACGTCAAGACAGGTGAGTGCATCCAAGCACCAAAAACTGTGACAAAAACAGGGAGATGCAAAATTAGTCAAAGTTCAAAGACGAAAAACTCACAAGCAGGTTTTCAGGAGTTGGGTCAGAGGCCACGTCGTACCACGACTGGTTAAGGCTCTGGCGTCTTCCATCTGTCAGCGCTCTGCTTAAGAAGCCAGAGGAAGCCGCCTGCAACGAGCTGCAGGTGTGGGCCACGCCCCCTCAACCAACTAGGCACACCTGAGGAGTAGAGTAGAGCAGAACAACACAGAGAACCCTGACACTACCCCCCCTAAACGGCCGCCTCCTGGCGGCCCAGACGAAGAGGTGCTGGGCTGAGTAGACCAAAAGTCTAAAATCAAATCCATGTCCAAGATAGCTGCTGCAGAGACCCATGAGCGTTCCCCAGAGCTGCGACCCTCCCAATCGACGAGGTATTGGTGACCCCTACCTCGTCGACGGGCATCCACAACCCTGAGGACGCGAGGGTTCTGACTGTCTTGGGAGGGTGGAGGGGGTCCGGAAGGAGGGCACAAGTTGCTGTCCAAAACGGGCTTGATCTGGGAGACATGGAAGGTGGGGTGTACTCGGGAGTGAGGGGGCAAACGTAGACGGACGGTGGTCGGGTTAATAATTGTGACTATCTCATAGGGCCCAGTGAACTGGGGAGCAAGCTTCTTAGCGGACGGGTTGGATAAGACGTCTCTGGAAGATAACCAAACCTTCTGACCAGGGCGATATTGGGGAGCTGGTCTGCGGTGCTGGTCGGCGAACCTCTTGCTCCGCTCTGCGGTGCGAGTGAGTGCAGTGATTGTGGTTCTCCAGATGTCCTGACAGCGAGCAATGTAATCGTTGACGGAGGTGAAGGGAATCCTGAGTTCACCCGTGGGTAGGAGTGGAGGTTGATATCCTAAAGCTACTTCAAAGGGTGAACGTCCAGTGGCTGAAGTGATGTGAGAGTTTAGGGTATATTCTACCCAGGGCAAAAACTTATTCCAGTCTGAAGGTGAAGATGACGTGAGGCAGCGGAGGGTGGTCTCTAGTTGTTGGTTCATTCGTTCAGTTTGGCCATTGGTCTGAGGAAGGTATCCGGAGGTGAGTGTGTAACGGGCACCCAGAGCAGAGCAAAAGTGCCGCCAGACCTGGGAGATGAACTGAGGACCCCGGTCAGAGAGGATGTCAACTGGGATGCCGTGGAGTTTGAAAACATGCTTTATGAGGAGCTGGGCCGTCTGGAGGGCGTTGGGTAATTTACGGATGGGGATGAGATGACATGACTTTGAGAACCGGTCCACAACTGTCAAAATAGTTGACATACCCTGGGACAAAGGAAGGCCAGTAACGAAATCAATAGCGATGTGGGACCATGGACGTTTGGGGATGGGGAGAGGATTTAACAAACCGGAAGGTGGCTGAGTAGAGGGCTTATTCTGGGCGCAGACGGGACAGGCTAGGACATACTCTCTCACATCCTTGGTCCATGATGGCCACCAGAAGTGCCGGGACACCTGAGACTGGGTTCTATAAATACCCGGATGGGCGGAAAACTTAGCATCATGACACCAGCGTAGAACCTCAGGGCGAACAGACTGGGGAACGTACTTAAGTCCAGCTGGACCTGTACCTGGGTCCGGGTCTAATAGTTGGGCCTGGTTGATCCTGTCCTCCAGGTCCCAATGCAGGGCTCCAACAGTACATGTGGGGGGAAGAATGTGTTCCGGCTCCTTCTCCTGTTCAGAAGGGGCGAATTGACGAGACAGTGCATCAGGTTTGACATTTCTTGAGCCAGGTCTGTAGGTGATGGTGAGGTTAAATTGTGAGAAAAACAAAGACCAGCGGGCTTGTCTGGAGTTGAGTCGACGGGCTGACTGCAGGTAGGCGAGGTTCTTATGATCTGTCCAGATTATGATGGGCTGCTCGGATCCCTCTAGCCAGTGCCGCCACTCTTCTAAAGCTAGTTTAATAGCTAGTAGCTCACGATCGCCCACATCATTGTTCTGCTCAGCAGGGGACAAACGACGGGAGAAGAACGCACACGGATGTAACTTGTTGTCAATCTCTGACTGTTGGGACAAAACCGCACCCACACCGGTATTAGAAGCATCTATCTCTAGGACAAACTGTTTGGCTGGGTCGGGGTGAACGAGTATGGGTGTCTGGGAAAAACGGGACTTGAGTCTGTTGAAGGCCTCCTCTGCCTCAGGACTCCAGATGTATGGGACCTTGGTGGAGGTAAGAGCATGTAATGGGGAGGCTATCTGGCTATAATTCCTGACAAAGCGCCTATAAAAGTTTGCAAAACCCAAAAACCGTTGGAGCTGTTTACGCGACTCAGGGACAGGCCACTCCATTACTGCCCTTATCTTTTCCGGGTCTGACTTCACTTGTCCGCCTTCTAAAACTAAACCAAGAAAAGAAACAGAGGTCTGGTGAAAATCACATTTCTCAGCCTTAACGAATAAACGATTCTCTAAGAGTCGCTGGAGAACAAGACGGACATGTTGTTTGTGTTGTTCTAAATCACGAGAGTAAATAAGGATGTCGTCCAGATAGACGAAAACAAAAACGTTCAAAAAATCCCGAAGGACATCATTAACCAGTGCCTGAAACACTGCCGGGGCATTACACAAACCAAAAGGCATAGCTAGGTACTCGAAGTGACCTAGCGGGGTCTTAAAAGCCATCTTCCACTCGTCCCCCTGTCTCACCCGAACCAGATGATAAGCGTTGCGCAGATCGAGTTTAGTAAAGATTGTGGCGTTCTGGACTGGTTCAAGAGCTGAAGATAACAGCGGAAGTGGGTATTTGTTTTTAACAGTTATCTGGTTGAGCCCTCGATAGTCGATACAGGGTCGAAGGGACCCGTCTTTCTTGCCGACAAAAAAGAAACCAGCGCCTAATGGGGAGGATGAAGGGCGGATCAACCCTGTAGCAAGCCTGAGTCTTGCTAAATACCATTCGTAGGTCGTGGTATTCCTCCGGGACGCGAGAGAGGTCAACAACATCCTCGGATTCAGACAAGGCGGTCGGAGGGACAGAAACGGGGCGAGCGGACTGTAAACACCTGGAATGACAGGCAGGGGACCATGACTCCAGTCGGGACTCGGCCCAATTTAGCTGTGGATTGTGGAGGGTTAACCAAGCTAAACCTAGAACCCCGGGTGAACGCTTCACTGGAAAAACAAAAAATGAGAGTTGTTCCCGGTGGTTACCAGAGACTATTACCACTAGGGGTCGAGTCCGATGGGTGATCAGGGTTAACTGCTGTCCATCTAAAGACGAAACCTGTAGAGGTTCTGGTAAAGACTCGACGGGCACACGGAGCTGATCAACTATGGCTTGGTCAATAAGATTAAAATCAGAACCTGAATCTACTAGAGCCGAAACGTCAAAGCAGTCCTGGTCAAAAATTAAAGTTACTGGCAAACAAAAACGAGAGAGAGACGGCGCCTTAGTGGCTACCTGGGGAATTGTTTTGTTACTGTCCGCCGTTCTCCCCATTACGAACGGCGGACTCGGTCTTTTGGCCTCTTAGAAAATGACCCTCGCCCCCACAATACAGGCACAAGTTGCCCGAGTAGCGCTGTTGACGCTCTTCATTAGTTAAGTGAACCTGCCCCAACTGCATAGGTTCTGGGGGTGGAGTAACTAATGGCCGGGGTACCCTATTGGTAAACGTTGATACAGGGGGAGACCGCAAGATACGGTCCGGTCGAGCCCGGTTCCGACTGCGTAACCGGGAATCCAACCGAATGGCTAACGCAACAAAATCCTCAAACTCCTCAGGTTCCTCAACTCGGGCTAACTCATCCTTTAAAGCCTCATCTAAAGCCTGAAAAAATACTGCCTTTAACGGCTTAGGTTGCCAACCTGCTGCAGCGGCAAACGTGCGGAACTCCACAGAGAAGTCAGATACGCGTCGGCCGCGCTGTTTCAAAGAAAGGAGATTACGAGACTGTTGAGCCGAATCTAACTCAGCTGAAAAAAACGTCTTGAACTCGGTAACGAATTCCTGAAAGGAACACCCGAATGACTGGCAATCAGGGAAACGAGCCTCAGCCCATCTGAGAGCTCTACCCGTTAAAAGTCGTAAAACATACGATATTTTAACTTGATCTGAGCCAATTGTCTGAGGGGAACGGTTAAACACGAGTTTGCACTGAAATAAGAACCCGCCGCAATCCCCGCTGTCACCAGAGAACTTCTCCGGACAAGGTGACGCGCTCTCAGGAGGTGGAGTCTGAACATGACTCTCAACTCTCTGAGCGGCGGGAGGCGGGGTATTAGGGTCTTGAGTGACAGGCGGAGTCATCGCGGAAGTGACTGCGTCCGTCAACTAGCTAAACTGAGCGGCTAATCTCTGAAGCTGTTCCTGTGTCGAATTTACAGCTAACCCAAGCGACTGCATCTGTTCCTGCTGTGCGGCTAGCTGCCGCCCGAACGTATCCGCTGGACTTTGTTGGCCAGAGCCTTCTTCTGTCATGGTTTTCAGATGACGAGCCCACATGCAGATACGATCGGGAAGCAAAGCACAGTCTTAAGATGTTTATTTAGGAAACAGGCCGATATAACGGACGGGACTAGGCAACTTCGGCAGGGTCAGAACGTCACGGCTGGAGAGACTGCAAAGAGAAGAAGAGTAAGTGACTCTGAAAGGTGAACCAGGAGAACTACTAGAAGCTGCGCTGCTTACCATAAAGCTGGGCGGACCTAACCGGGGAGAAGTAGCGCCGAGGGAACTCTGTGATCCTACTCTGTTGGTGTTAGGCGGCTAGTGGCAGAGGGCGGCAGATGTTACTGGTGAGGGATCCAGAGCGAGCCTCCTCGGCAGTGGGTGACAGATGGATTGACCAGAGTGAGGGAAGAACTAGCAGAATCCGGGAGGTGGAATCTCAGGCCCCGCTGGGTAACATCCAGGGAGTATGAGGGGAGAGCCAGAGCAAAATCTGAGCAGGAGGATTCTGTAGGTCTGTTTCTTCGGACAAGACGTCAAGACAGGTGAGTGCATCCAAGCACCAAAAACTGTGACAAAAACAGGGAGATGCAAAATTAGTCAAAGTTCAAAGACAAAAAACTCACAAGCAGGTTTTCAGGAGTTGGGTCAGAGGCCACGTCGTACCACGACTGGTTAAGGCTCTGGCGTCTTCCATCTGTCAGCGCTCTGCTTAAGAAGCCAGAGGAAGCCGCCTGCAATGAGCTGCAGGTGTGGGCCACGCCCCCTCAACCAACTAGGCACACCTGAGGAGTAGAGTAGAGCAGAACAACACAGAGAACCCTGACAAAAAGGAGCTTGTTTTAAAGCATAAAGCTTGATAATTTCGCTCTGCCATCATTCGATAGGGCTATGAGCCTTAATCCCGCATTAATATTGAATATTAATGTCGGTTTAAAGGCATTTTGGTAACTTTAAGGTAACTGATTTTAGCGACCCCTAGCGCCCGGAGGTAGAATCGCATAAACAAAGGCAAGCGATCCTAAAATTAAGTGATTTTACTGGGCAAATCAGTCTTTAGAATGTTATTTACTCAAAATAATGTTCTGGTTAACTTGGGATTTGCATTGTGAATGGGTTGAAACACATGGCAAATGTTGTTCTGAATTAGTTAAGCTAATTTAACCTCAATTCACATTCTTTAAGGTGAACTTTGGTTCTTTTACTTAAACAAAATATTATTTCATCAAATAATGTTTTGTTTAACTCAGGATTCGCATTGTGAATGGATCGAAACACATGCCAAATGTTTTTTTTAAATTAGTTAAGCTAATTTAACTCCATTCCATGCTTTTTGAATCAGATCTACAGTGAACAAGGATTCACTGAATTATTCTGATTATGATCAACCACTTTTGTTTTGTCTTTTGTTTGTTTTGCATGTAAATAGTTCCTTAGCTTAGTTCCTTTTTATCTTTGTTTTGCTTAGTAGTTTAGTTAAGTTTCACTAGCCTAGTAGAGAGGATTTGTTGATCGAAATATAGTGTTAATTCAGATAAACAGTATTATATAGTGATGTTCTCTGGATGTTCATTTTATTTCTGGTATTAAATTCTTCAACTTGAAAAGAAGTTGTCACTCCTTTATTCTATGTGTGTGCAGATTTGCTGTCAAAAGATCACTAGTGCTCGAATCATCCCTTTCAACCATTGTCTTAATATCATCTTAACAGTTGATTATCACCAGACAATACTTAACAGGCAGAGAGTTATTTAATAAGCATTAAATAACTTTAAACAGTGTATAATTGCAGTGGGCTTCATACTTGGAGTACAATGATTTACCATGGACATCAACATCTATCCTCTGGGAAGCAGGGAAAGCAGTGATGAGAGGTAAAATAATTTAATTCTGATCTCATAGAAAAGAAGATACAAAACAAAAAGATTCAGGAATTAGAAGAAAAAATGAAGTTACTAGAAACCTCCCAGGAAGAGGAAAAGCTGGGTAAAATCCGTAAAGCAAAATTAGAATTAAACAAATATCTTGAAAAGCAAAATAAATTTTAATACAAAGACTTCGAAAAGAAAACTCTGAACATGGTAATACATTTAGGATGCTTCTTAGCTAATCAGCTAAAGATGAATAAAGAAACTAACAACTATATTTGCAGTTACAGACACAACATGGAATGCAGTATATCATATCAAAGTATAAATAACACCTTCCAAGATTTCTGCAAAGTTTTAGACACATCAAAGCAAAACTCATCAGATAATGGTATTGATCAATTTCGGGATAACATAACACTTCCTAAATTATCAGATAGTCAAACAATGACCCTGGATTCACCCGTGACAACAGTTGAAATTCAGGAAGCTCTCAAAAGCATGCCGAATAAAAAGGCTCCAGGTCCAGATGGATTTCCAGTGGAATTTTATAAAGAATTCTGGAATACTCTGGCACCAATATTCCACAGGATGTTGCAGAAAACTCAGGAAAATGGCAGATTTCTGTCAGATAATTCCGCACACAATAATTGCAGAGTAAAGATGATTCTGACAGTAGTTCGATTGCCTCCTTCTCCCATAAAGAGTTGAAAACAGATTTGTTCACTTCTGTTGCACCGCATCCTGAGTCTTCATACTGTTGTTTTTTTTATTATCAACAGTCAATATTTCACTATATGGCTCTTCTGTTGGAATGTCTGTTGCTTCTAGTTTGTACAATGTGGACATCACATCCTGTGTCTGTCTTTTGCGATTCATCCACACCCTGACTGATATAATTGGCCCCTTAAGCTATCACATTGTTATTACTTTTGTGCTGCATTACTCTCCACTTGTTTTTAGCCTTGGTAGCTGAACTTTTTGATCTGCACACTTTCTGAATATAGCCAGACTTTCCAAACTTGTGACATTTTTCATTCACAAATGTACATTCCCCAGGCTGCTCACTTCCACGCCTGTGGCAAGCCTTGTTTCTATGATTCTGGAAGCTCTGCTTTGATGTGATTTGGCCACTGTCCTCTTGCTGGTGGATGAACAGAATCCAATGACTGTAAATCTTTAACATCCCTGCAGGCTATCTCAAAAGTAAAAAGTTAGGTCTGACTCCTACAAAAACTGACGCTGTATGTGATAATCTCCAATCCCAAAAACAAGTCTGTCACATTGCATCTCTGACAACTTGTCACCATAATGTCAGCCCTGCGATAATGTCCTCAGCACAGCCATATATATCATAACCAACTCTTCATGCTTCCTCCCTCTGGAGTTGAATTTAGAGTGTTGCACAATTTCACTTGGCTTAGGGATGAAGTGATCTTCAAAGGAGCAATAGATGAGATTTCACCATTAGGTGTGCTGTAGACCAAAACAAGATGTGTGGCAAGCCACGCCTCTTGCGTGCTAGCTCCACTCCGGCTTCCTTCCACAGTCCAAAAAACATGACTCTTCGGTTAATTGGCCCCTCTAAATTCTCCTTAGGTGTGAGTGTGTGCATATACACACACACACACACACACATATATATACATTGTATATGTATATATGTCATGATGCAGCCTGAAGGCTGCATTCTGAACACTTCCTCGTTCCTTCCTCAGTGCAGCCCTGATTGGGAACACCTGACAGGACTGCAATCAGCCACGGACTCGCTCCACCTGCTCTCACCACTATAAAGACTCACCTTCAGTTTGTCCTTGTTGCCGGTTCGTCTCAGTCTCCTGAACACCATGCCTGTCTCGTTCGTGCTCGGCTCCTGGTTCTGTTCCTGTCTGCTCCGGTCTGTTCTCGCCTGCCAGTTTCCTGTACCCCTGCAACCTCCGTCTGGTAAATGACTTTGGCTTCATCATCCACTACGTGCTGTCTCAATAAACTTTGGAAACCAGCTCTGTGTGTGTGTGTGCTGTGTCCGGGTTCATCCAAGACAAATCATGACAATATATATATATATATATATATATATATATATATATATATATATATATATATATATATATATATATATATATATATATATATATATATATTAGGGCTGGGCAACGATTAAAATATTTAATCGCGATTAATCGCATAATTTGCCTGATTAATCATGATTAATCGCATTGTATTTACAAACTCCAAGAATGAATTCAAAAGTAGTGTAAAGAGCACTTTTATTTTAATGTTCTGCTGCCATATGAACAAAAGTGTTGTAACATTTGTAGCACTTATCAGTAACACATATTTAGTGTAAAGCTCAACTTAAACATGTAAAACAAAAAATAGCAATAATAATAAATTAAAGGTTATTGCCACTGACAGGGAATTCTCTTTATGGGAAAAAAATCTACCAAAAACAGGCAATTTCTGAGGTAACCGCAGGGAGCAGCATTACCATTTTATGTTCAATACCAAAGTTTAACTTGGCAGTGGTTACAACTAACTTGTTTCTGTCATATTCGTTGCTGGAAGAACTTTAAACTGAAATGCTTGCTAACTCGATATGCGTGCAGGTTTATTTGACGTTAATACGCGTTTTTTGTTGTTGCTTTCTCGCGTGCATATAGTGAATGGCAGGGGAAAAACAGGCAAAAATACATGGTTACTTTGAAACGAGAAGCGACTTCACCGACAGCGTCGATGCAGACCCCGCTCCGCTCCGCACAAAACTTGTTCTGTTCGCCAACTCACCGCCTCGCCTAAGCAAATTCCTGCAGGAAACACCGCCTTCCGCATGTCAGCTTTGTTTTTTTCCGGCCAGCACCTTTCTTCCTCTTTGAATCCGAGGCTGGGCTGACAGCGAGGTTATTGGCGCATTATCGCCACCTACTGTTCTGATTCAAACCCCTACACCGCAGCAACAGACCTTCACAAAATAAAAGCATGTGAGCAACATGCGTTAATGCGCGTTAAAGTAAATATCGCCGTTAATAGTCTAATGAATTAACGCGAAATTAATGTGTTAACTTGCCCAGCCCTAATATATATATATATACATACATATACATAAATAATTGTTTGCTGGACTGAAAAGTTTGTTTTCATTCCAGACAAGCTTTCTGACAAGCTGCATCTCTTGATTGATCAACTTCATCAACAGAAATGAGGAAGAACCTCACAATGTTCTTCACGTCTGTGTCTGCCTATCAAAAGGAGCCATGCTTCCAAATGTCGTGCCGCTATATTGTTTGCTGCTCCACAGAATTCAGTTGTCCTTGATTTCCCTTAATTTTTCTTACTTATTGCTTACAACATGCAGTCCTCGAGAGACTTTTCTCATTGCCATTCATGTAGTAACTCACAAAACAAGGATACCACCCAAACATTCTTGTCACTGTTGTTTACATTCTTTGTCTCAACTTTCTGACCAGCAACTCTTCTTCTTGTAAGTCATTATGGTATAGCATTTCTAAACTGCACCAAACACAAACTATTACTGAAACTCACATACTACACGACCCTGACATACCGTATTTTCCGGATAATAAGGCACACCGGATTATAAGGCACACTGTGAATTAACGTGTCTATGTGTGTCTTTGTCCACGTATACGGTGCACCGGATTATAAGGCACATTAAATAGTCTTCCAAAGTGTGTAATATCACTCCGTTCCTTCACGTACACAGCTCTCTCCTGAGAGGGAGAGCCATCTGTCTCTGTCGGGAGGACAGAGTAGTTGGACTACACTGCCCTGTTTCTAACATAAAGGCAATTTAAGCGTAACTTTTATACTGAATTAATTTACTAGGTTTATTGTTACTAGCGTGTACTCCGGGTGCGGGCTGACTAAAGGCTCCCACATACTTGGGCGTACTGTGCGCATACTGTGAGCTTGGCGGACTCCGCGTTGACTCTCCACGCTGACTCTCCACACATGTTTTACCCTTCATAGTCGAGCGTACTGTTGCCTATTGTGGCAAATTCCTACAATTCCCACACTTTCTGCCAGTGGGACGAAGCAGCAGGACGAATGCATGATTAGCTAGCTGAGCACCTAGAGCCATTTCTTTTCCAGCAGGATCCCGCCGCACACAGTGAGAACAGAGAGGGACTGTGATGCTGTGCCTCCTTGCGACCATCTGCTTGGAGCAGCTCAGTGAATCAAGCTCTGTGTCACATACAAAACAGTTTTCTGTAAAGACTTCTTGCCTCCGAGAAGTTTATAGTCTGACCAGTGGCGTCTCTGGCATGATCAGTTAAGTGGGGCACAAAAACTCAACACCTATTAGCAGCAACCAATTTTTCTGTGATTAATACAACCTGAAATAAAGGCTGACTAATACTGTTCATTTATTGAACAGAAAAGACTCACATCGATAATTCAATGAGGCAGCAAGGACAACCAGCATTAGATGGTTCTATCGATCTGGCAGAATGTAAACGTAACGTGTGCAATTCAAGTATTTTGATTGGATGATCCAAGCTTGGGGCCAAAGGATTTGTGCTTCACGGAGTTCTACTGAGAGCATGCTGGGCATGCACACTGCAATTTCAGATGTTCGTTATTTAAACAAAGGTAGGTGGGCCAGCACTAATATCAAGGCGCCTCAAGAGGATTTAGTCGACTGAGCTTGTCAGTTTTCTGGCAGATTTAGGAATATAGTTTCTAACAGAATTTTATTGGTAAGTGAATCAGTCAATCTATAAAGAACAATCCTGTCCCATTGATTAATGTGAACATAAAGCACCACAGCAACATGTGGTGGGGCCAGGCCCCAGGTAATTATATATAAGGCGCACTGGATTGTAAGGTGCACCATACATTTTTGAGAAAACTTAAGGATTTTAAGTGCAACTTATAGTCCAAAAAAACAGTATATTGTGCCATAACACATGTTTTTTAAGTTGTTTAACGTTTAACAAAGTAGGTATTGTCCGTTGAATATCAGCCTGTGGTGGATGCTTCTATAACCACCACCACCAAGTGTTAGTATTGTTTTTTTTCATAATTTACATTTATTGATTCCAGATTACACTGTGTCTATGTATGTTAAGATCAAGTTATTTTATATAGACATATATTTTCTAATGGGTGCACACTTTAGTTAATATCTGTCTGAATGGTTTACTTACACTTATTCTTTTCTTTGAGGTCTGCAAACACAAATCGGCTGGAGGGGGAAGTCAGGAACATACCACTACTCCAAAAGACTGAGGGGGGAGGAACTTTATTTGTTGAAGTTGACCTTAGTTATTTTATTTTAATATTCACTTATTTGTGCTAAGTTAAATATGTTTTTGCTTTATCTGTTTTTTGTGTTCATATTTTTGGTTTGTTGTTCCTCTGTTATGTTGTGCCTCCCTCATGTGGAAAGTTTAGGTTATTCCACCCCTATTTAAGCAGCCTCTGTTCTTTGTCTGGAGGTCATTTTGTTTGCGTTTTGTTACTGTTTAGTTGACCACAGTTGAGTTGGACCCAAATTCATGCTATTTATTATTTGAGTTATTTTGTATTGAGTTTTGACCCTTTTGCTAATCATTTTTGACATTATTAAATTGAAGTTTTTCTAATTTTTGGAACACTTCAATTCAATTTCAATTCAATTTTATTTATATAGCGCCAAATCATGAAACATGTCATCTCAAGGCACTTTACAAAATCAAGTTCAATCATATTATACAGATTGGGTCAGATTATACAGATTGGTCAAAATGTCCTATATAAGGAAACCAGTTGATTGCATCAAAGTCCCGACAAGCAGCATTCACTCCTGGGGAACCGTAGAGCCACAGGGAGAGTCGTCTGCATTGTACATGGCTTTGCTGCAATCCCTCATACTGAGCAAGCATGAAGCGACAGTGGGAAGAAAAACCACCCATTAACGGGAAAAAAAAACCTCCGGCAGAACCGGGCTCAGTATGAACGGCCATCTGCCTCGACCGACTGGGGTTACAGAAGACAGAGCAGAGACACAACAAGAGAGACAAAAAGCACAGAAGCACACATTGATCCAGTAATCTGTTCTACATTAGATGGTAGTAACGGGTGAGCCGTCTTCTCTGGATGATGTCAAAGTCAACAGAACGCCAGACCAGGTGTACCTACTATGAAGAAAAAGAGAGAGAGCAAAAAGTTAAAAGCTGAAATGACGACAGTCATTTCAATGTAATACAATGCAAAACTGGAGAACCGTAGAATGAAGAACAGTAGAAATCAGTAGAGTGAGAAAATTAGACCCTGATGTCCTCCAGCAGCCTAGGCCTATCACAGCACAACTATAGAGATAGCTCAGGGTAACATGAGCCACTCTAACTATAAGCTTTGTCAAAAAGGAAAGTTTTAAGATTAGTCTTAAAAATAGATAGGGTGTCTGCCTCACGGACCAAAACTGGGAGTTGGTTCCACAGGAGAGGAGCCTGATAGCTAAAGGATCTGCCTCCCATTCTACTTTTAGAGACTCTAGGAACCACCAGCAGACCTGCAGTCTGAGAGCGAAGTGCTCTGTTAGGAACATACGGAGTAATCAGAGCTCTGATATATGATGGAGCTTGGTTATTAAGGGCTTTATACGTTAGAAGAAGAATTTTAAATTCTATTCTTGATTTAACAGGAAGCCAATGAAGGGAAGCTAAAATTGGAGAAATATGATCCCTCTTGTTGATTTTCATCAGGACTCTTGCCGCAGCATTTTGGATCAGCTGAAGACTTCGAACTGCATTTTGTGGACTTCCTGATAGTAAAGAATTACAATAGTCCAGCCTTGAAGTAACAAATGCATGGACTAGTTTTTCAGCATCACCCCTGGACAGAATGTTTCTAATTTTGGCAATATTCCGGAGGTGAAAAAAGGAAACTCTGGAAACCTGTTTAATATGGGATTTAAATGACATGTCTTGGTCGAAAACAACACCAAGGTTTTTAACTTTATTACCAGAGGCCAAGTTAATGCCATCCAGATTAAGTGATTGATTAAGAAGTTTATTTTTTGAGGACTCTGGCCCAAAGATTACAACTTCTGTCTTGTCAGAATTTAAATGCAGGAAATTTAAAGTCATCCAGCTTTTGATGTCATCAAGACATGACTGCAGTCGAAGTAACTGATTGGATTCATCAGGATTTATTGTTATGAATTTGGATGGACCCAAAAGACAACCCGAAAACAGGTCAGTGACGCTTTGATATTTTATTAAAAGAAGGGGTTGCACGGCCCTTGCTGCGTGCGACTCACGCTCGGCGGCTGGCAGCTCCTGGAGACGAGACGACAGGTTAGTGATCAGCGGAGCCAGATAGAAAGGTGGACTAGAAGCTGGATCACTAACCTGGTGGGGAGTGGGCTTGTCGGGGTTTCTTCTGGCCCCTGGCGGCAGAGTCCGTGCAGGATTATCCAAGGTCCTTTGTCCGAGTCCAGTCCGGGTCCGATATCGTGAAGGCGATTGATTAGGCAGAGGTTTCCAAGGGCAAATCCGAAAGGGGGTTCCAGGTCCAGGTCCGCGTCAGAATCCAAAGAACAGGCAGTTTAGGGGGACAGGCAATCTCAGGTACTCACAGGCTGAAGGTCGGTACACGGGTGAGCAATCCAAATCCAGAGACTGACAGGCAGAACTCAGGGCGGGCAGACAGGATCCGAAAAGGGCAGAGCTGGCTCAAAAAACAGGGCAAAAACAGGTCGGGCTTCAGACTGACAGACAGGTTATTCGGAATGCTGGAAGTTCTCACCGGGTTGGCTCGAGACGTTCTGGCACTGGAGGCTGAAAGGCAGGGAACCTTTATAGTGGAGAGGTGGAGCCGGAACAGGTGACAGCAATTAACAGCCCCAGTGCCAGGAACGTTACATTTATGGATAAATATAGCTGAGTGTCATCAGCATAACAGTGGAAATTAATCCCATGCTGTCTGATAATTTTGCCAACCGGAAGCATATATATAGTAAATAGAATTGGTCCAAGGACTGAACCCTGTGGTACTCCACAGGTGACCCTAGAGTTTGAAGAAGATTTATTATTAACATGAACAAACTGGGATCTGTCCGACAGATAAGATTTAAACCAGCCTAATGCTTTTCCCTTAATCCCTACAGTATGCTCAAGTCTTTGTAGGAGAATATTGTGATCAACTGTATCAAATGCAGCACTGAGATCTAACAGGACAAGTATAGACACAAGTCCATTATCTGAGGCCATGAGAATATCATTGGTGACCTTCACCAGAGCTGTTTCAGTGCTATGATGAGCTCTAAAGCCTGACTGAAACTCCTCAAGTAGGTCATTACTTTGTAAATGTTCACAAAGTTGATTAGCAACTACTTTCTCAAGAATTTTAGATAAGAAAAGAAGATTAGATATAGGTCTGTAGTTTACTAGCTCATCTTGATCAAGAGAAGGTTTCTTAAGTAAAGGTTTAATAACAGCTACTTTAAAAGCCTGTGGTACATATCCATTTACTAAGGATAGATTAATCATGTCTAAAATAGGACCACTGATCAGAGGGAATACCTCCTTAAACAACTTGGTTGGGATTGGGTCTAACATACAGGTAGAAGGTTTAGATGAAGCTAATATTCTAGATAGCTCAGAAAGCTCTACTGCTTTTAAACAGTTCAGACACTGCGCAGGTTCTAAGGATTCCTCCAATGCTGCCTCACTTACTGAGGACGAGGTAATCATGTTTGGGAGGATGCCAATTATTTTATTTTTAATGGAATCAATTTTATTTATGAAGAATCCCATAAAATCATTACTGCTAAGAGCTAAGGGGATGGCTGGATCAACAGAGCTGTGGCTCTGGGTAAGTTTGGCAACTGTATTGAAGAGAAATCTAGGATTATTCTTATTCTCCTCAATTAATGATGAAAAATATGCTGCTCTAACTCTGCGAATGGTCTTGTTATACAACAATAGACTGTCCCTCCAGATTAGGTAGGATTCCTCTTGGTGTGTAGAGCGCCATTTTCTCTCCAATTTCTTAACATTGTGCTTCAAGGAATGCAGCTCTGAATTAAACCAAGGAGCCAGCTTCCTGTGAATAATCACCTTCTTTTTCAAGGGAGCTACATTGTCTAATGCAGAACGCAATGACAAAGTCATACCGTTTACAAAGACATCTATTTGTGAATTGGAAGAAACAACATTGCTGCCATCTACTGGGCATTTCTGCAATACGGAGGATATTAAAAAGGGGACAGACTCTTTAAGTTTTGATACAGCATTATCCGATAAAGATCTACTATAATGGAACCCTCTTTTGGGGGTGGAGAACTCAGTTAGATTAAACTCAAATGTTATTAAAAAATGATCAGATAGGACAGGGTTGTGAGGAAATACTGTTAATTCTTCACAATCAATGCCATATGTCAGCACAAGGTCTAAAGTATGGAGCCAAGAGTGCGTCGGTTTATGCACATTTTGAGCAAAACCAATTGAATCTAGGATAGTTTTAAAGGCTACACTAAGGTTATCACATTCTGTGTCAACATGGATGTTAAAATCACCCACTATAATAACCTTATCAGTATTTAACACCAAATCAGATAAGAAGTCTGACAGCTGATCCAAAAACTGAGTATAAGGGCCTGGTGGACGATACAAAACAACAAACAGAAGAGGTTTTGTTGCTTTGCAGTTTGGATGAGGGAAACTGAGGGTTAAATGTTCAAAAGAACTGTAGTTATTAATTGGCCTGGGACTAATTAATAAATCAGACTGAAAGATGGCTGCCACTCCTCCTCCTCTTCCCACAGATCTGGGAATGTGGAAATTTGAATAATTGGAGGGAGTTGACTCATTTATACTAACGTAGTCCTCTTGTAGCCAGGTTTCTGTGAGACAAAACAAATCAATCTGTTTATCAGAAATCAATTCGTTAACTAACAAAGTCTTTGGAGGGAGAGACCTTATATTTAATAGACCACATTTAATTGTTTTATTTTTAGGTTCAAAGTGATCCGTATGGATTTTTATTAGATTTTTATGATTTGTTCCCTTTAGATCAGTTTTTTGATCTGTTAAGTTTTGGCCGTGGGAAAGACACCGTCTCAATAGGATAATGTCCTTATTGTCCTTATTTAAGTCTGGTCCCTCACACAGCCCAAATAGCAGATATTGCGACAATAGCTGAAAGGGTGATTTGAGCACTGGCATTCTTTTAACAGCAAACTCTGCACTCATATAGAATAAAGGAGGGACAACTTCTCTTCAAGTATGAGAATTTATTAACAGAAATCAACAAATCCTCTCTACTAGGTTAGTGAAACTGAACTAAACTACTAAGCATAATTAAGATAAAAAGAAGCTCAGGAACTATTCAATTCAATTCAGTTCAATTTTATTTATATAGCGCCAATTCATGAAACATGTCATCTCGAGGCACTTTACAAAGTCAAATCAATCATATTATACAGATTGGTCAAAAATTTCCTATATAAGGGAACCAGTTGATTGCTTCAAAGTCCCGACAAGCAGCATTCACTCCTGGAGAAGCGTAGAGCCACAGGGAGAGTCGTCTGCATTGTCCATGGCTTTGCAGCAATCCCTCATACTGAGCAAGCATAAAGCGACAGTGGAAAGAAAAACCACCCATTAGCGGGAAGGAAAAACCTCCAGCAGAACCGGGCTCAGTATGAACGGTCATCTGCCTCGACCGACTGGGGGTTACAGAAGACAGAGCAGAGACACAACAAGAGAGACAAAAAAGCACAGAAGCACACATTGATCCAGTAATCTGTTCTACATTAGATGGTAATAGTGGGTGATCTGTCCTCTCTGGATGATGTCTCAGATAACAGAACACCAGACCAGGTGTACCTACTATGAAGAAAAAAAAAGAGAGAGAACAAAAAGTTATAAGCAGAAATTATGACAAGCAATGCATAATTGAAGAACAGTAGAACTCGATAGAGTGAGAAAAATAGATCCTGATGTCCTCCAGTAGTCTAAGCCCATAGAAGCACATCCCCATAGGTAGGTCAGGGCAACATAAGCCACTCTAGTTATAAGCTTTGTCGAAAAGGAAAGTTTTAAGATTAGTCTTAAAAGTAGACAGGGTGTCTGGTTCACGGACCAAAACTGGGAGTTGGTTCCACAGGAGAGGAGCCTGATAGCTAAAGGATCTGCCTCCCATTCTATGTACACACAAAATAAAAGGACAAAATTGAATAGCTGAAAACCATCACATGAATGATTCAGTGAATTCTGGTTCACTGCAGGTCTAAGTTAGAGAACCAAAGTTCATATTAAAGTATATTGAAGGAGATCAAATTAGCTTAACTAATTTAGAACAACCTTTGGTCTGTGTTCAACCCATTCACAAAGCAAATGTGAGTTATATAAAACATTATTTTAGGAAATAACATTTTAAAGAAAACTTGCTCAGTAGAAATCAACCTTTAGGACACTTGAGTTCTATTAATGTAATTATTTCGCCAGGAATTAATCAAGACTCAAAAATTGGTAACTTGGGAAGCTAGAAGGCGCTATAAGTAGAAGATCCACCGGGAGTGATATGTCAGGGCACTTCCTGTGGTAATTGTTCACATTAGCTTGAGTTTACCTTAAAGTTACACGAAACACCATTACATTGACATTAATGCTCCCTATTAATTCTGTAATAATGCTCGTAGCACTATCGAAATGATGGTGGAGCTAACAAGAACATACAACCCGTAATTATGTTTTACCAGGGTATTAGCGAGTTATTAGAGAAGCTAATTTTGGTTAGCGGAAGCTCGGTGCTTGCTTAAAACAACTTTTATGTCGTATTTTGTTGTAATGAGCAGATCGGACCACACAAACATCAATGTTGCATCGATGTATGAAGCCCTTATGGAAAAAAAGTTTGTTATAATTGTAAAACATCAGCATAGTGTTGTTTCAAGGATGCTAGTGGGAGCTGGGCTTGTAAGATCCAGGTCTGTTTACCTCGGTCAAACCTTTAAACAGAACAGTAAAAACAAATTAAAAGTAAACTACTTGAATGAATAATCTTTCACTGTCAAACCTGTGCCTCTGTGTCAGTTTGGTTGACTTTAGGCCGTCTGGTTGGAAGAAGTTGCTTCAGGGAGATGCTTGTCTGGTGTGGCGACAGGGAAGCCGGGGTAAAAGCAGTTCGGGCTGCTTGGTCTGTGAATCCCGGCCTGGGATCAAAAGGGTGTTTACTGGATCTCTGGTGGGTTGCACTTGGGCTGTGGAGCATGGGGATCTCTGCACGTTCCTAGCGTGGGTGTCCTTAGGCTCCCTGCACAGCTTGAAGGGACAATTTTCAGATCAGCTTTTCTCTTAGCCTGGCCGGCACTGCAAATGTTCATGGGTGTCCAAACCCAATTCAGACCCAGGTGGCTGTCTCCCAAGTGCAAACCACTTGTCACAAGGGCTCTCGGAAAAAAAGAGAGATGTGGTGAAGAGAGCTTATCTTTGCGGTGCCACCTGCTGTGATGAGGGCAGTTCCCTAAGGGAGGGAGCATGTAGCTTCTCATATTTCAGAAAAAGTCTGATTTTGTCTCTCCTGGCTGATATCATAACAGTCACAAGATATGGATGAAGGTCGAAAGAACGTCATCCCAGGTACAAGGAGCTGAAATGAGTTTCCTCCGTAGGGTGGCTAGACTAAACCTTAGAGATAAGATGAGAATCTCCATGATCCAGGGCAAGTTTGCACTACAGCTGCTGCCTCTAAGCATTGAAAGGAATCAGCTGAGGTGGTTCTGTCATCTGATAAAGATGCCTCCTGTTCACCTCTATTTGGAGATTCACACTGGGAAGACCCAGAACGGGCTGGAGGGACTATAAGGTCACACTCAGTAAATTAGGATGTGAATTCCAATGAGACTTGCCAAATTAAAAGTACCTTTTGAAAATAATAATCTTTAAGCAGGTATTAAACATGCTTTTCATTAAGTCCACATTTCTGTATTAAACATGGTAATGTTTATTGGTGTGATGTAAGATTCCAATTTGTGTTTTCAAAAGCTCTACGCGCAAATCATCATAATTAATAGAAATTATGGCTTTAGAACATCAATTTTTGTGTAATTAATTTATAGAATGTTTCACCCAGTGACTTGAGTTACTGAAATAAATTTCAATAATATTCTTATTTATTGATATCTCGTCTGGTCCAGTGACACACTGAGATCCCCTCAGCTGGAGGTTGTTGCCTGGGAGAGGGTTTCCCCTTTGGACCTGTTACCCTCACATCCCAATCTCGCATAAGCAGAAGGGGATGGATGGATGGATGGATGGATGGGACCTTTTAACAATGTTACGGAATCAGAATCTGTTTTATTTGTTTGAATGGACAAATATTTTTTCTGACTCTGTTTTCCCTTTTTTATACTTATTCGGAGCTAGACAAATCAAATTCCCTAATTTTCCAGATTTTTCCAAACTACATGGGAACCCGAAGCTGCATGTATTAATCAAGTCTTCATAACACCGACTCACTTGACCAGCCTTGGAGTGGCTGGTAGCTGATGAGTCAAATAAATTCTAGAAATTTTGACAAGTTGAGCAAAAGCCTGAGTTTCAAATGTTATCTTTTCTTTTAGCAAGGCTGGGTTTGAAGAAACTGACAGAAACTCTCTTCACTGAAGGAGGAGGGATTTGACAGATGACTGAACATCCTTAAAACGCAAAAGCAGACCATCTAAATTTAAACTTTTATACACACACCATGTAAATTTACTATTACATTACTGTATCTTAAAATTAATCCAACATTTGTGTTTACTTTGGGTCTGTTTTAATATCTCTGAGAAATTCTTGATTCAATCTGTCCAGTAAACTCTGCACAGCATGTACATTTGTTTATCAACGACCAGGAAATCCTGAAAAACCTCTTGGGAGAAATAGGTCAAGACCAGGCCAATCAGCAAGTTCCACTGTATGACAGTCTTCATCACTTTGAGGAGCTAAATTAGGCCAGATGGTGCTTTTAAAAAAAAAATCAATTAAACTTCTGGAAGAATGGAATGTTTAATTTATTACAGGGATAATCCAGGTGTACACTAAAGCACTTGAAGTGAAAATACTTCTTCAAATAATAACTGTAAAGCACGATCATAAACTCCTCACAGGACTGCAAGAGTAAAGAAAAATATGCAGTGTAACAGCTTCTTCTCCTAGATGGATTGCTGTTTTTTGTAGTCTGTTTGCTGCAACTCAAACTGTTCAATATATTTTAGTCTTAATCCCATAGTGCATCTTTTTTGAGTCTTGCCACACTATGCCTTAAATCTTTTAAAATTCACAGGCTGATGGGAAAAAACCTTAGATGTCAACAGAGATAGGACTTAATCACCGATGGCAAATTTAGGCTCAGTTGTCTATTAGATATTGTGAATGTGACTCCGTTGAATGTGATATACTTCATAACACAGCTACAAAATTCATCGTGTTTGTGTGAAGGAATATGTAAAATGCCATTCTATACATATTACACCACCATGACTCCAAGGAAATGTGCAGTGCTTTAAACCATGAAACTCTCCTCCCCCATTGCATTATTTTTATGTGACGCTAACTTTAGCATGTTTATTCAGTGTTTTGATATGACTCTTTGACAATTTAGCAACATGCTTCTACACTGTTCCAGTTGCAGTAAATATGGACAGAAAAAAAACTGAGAGGAAAAGTTGTCCTTCAGTTTCATAAACTCAACTCCTTCCTTTGAATGATGTAACATTTCAACACTATTGCTGCACCAACTCTCTCTGATATATAGACATCTTCAATAACAGGCAGAGTGGATCACATTACACAGGGAGGAGTTGCAGCAGTTTGTTTGTCACTAGCAGCATCACTGTGAAGGGGGAAATGCACTTTCATTATTGGGGAGACCCCAGATTCGTTTGTATCATTTAAAAGATGTCTTTATTGGGACCTTGAGCCGACACCTGGGATCAATCTGGGAATCTCCAATATGTATTGATCATGATCTGGTGTAGTAAATTATAGTGAGAAGATAAAGTTATATTTAAGTCCACTCTCATGTGATAATCACAACCATTTTATGATAAGTTGTTGAAGCCCTGTGAACCCTCTAAGCCAGGCATGTCCAAAGTGAGTCCCGGAGGTCATTTCGTGGCCCCTGTACTGATTTTGAGTGGCCCCCCAACTGCAATTCAAGAAAAATTTGGTCCACCAGCACAGGTGGCTGATGCAGATGGAAGATTTTAGTTTTTACTTAGGACAAAATTATTACAGAGAAGTTAAAATCTTACAATTGAAAATGTCAAGTACAACAGAAAGTATTCATCTATTAATAAACACACTTTTTGACATTCTCTATCCAATAATATGCATGGAAATCTGCTTTGAATTCAATTATTAAAATTAGCTAATTACAGCAAGTCATTTCAAAGAACAACTGACCCAAATACTGTTCTTTATTGCTAGACCAAAGAGTTCAGTTTATTATTGTTCAAGAGTCAAATTAAATTATTCAAAATAATTTGCAAACTAGATGAATACAACAAATGAGCAATTCCCTTTTTTTAAACTTCGGATCTACAATGATTTACACATTCATTTCCTACAAAAATATATGACTAATTTGTTCATATTTTGTAGAGCAGGTAAAAAAAATTATTGTTTAAAAAATGTTGTTATTTTTTGGCCCTCGAGTTCCTTTGACTTAACAATTTTGGCCTATATACTGAAAAGTTGGGACACCCCTGTTCTAAGCAAAAGATACTACCAAGTAGGAATCACAGATGATAGTGGTGCAGTGTTCTGGATCCGATTTGGGTTGCATCATCTATAGTTTGACCTTCTAAAAATGTTGCAACAAAAAACAGGCAAGAAAGGACACAAGCTCATAGATCAGACAATAAAAACATAATTCAGAAAGAGGTAACCCTGCTACATACCCTACACAACATACAGGAATAAGTACTCTCCGTAATCAAACAAGACCTATTTTTTCATAAACTCAAACTTAAGAAAAGAAATTTCACCGTGCTGAAAAATAGCTGACATCATTTTGTAGCATTTCTACCTGATGGTCTATTCTGTTTTTTTATTGGCACAGCCCAAGAAATTGATCTTGTCCACTTCAATGTTGCACCAACTGACAGCTTGGAAAAAAATTTGAATAAAAAGTACAAAGTTTAAGTTCATGGACTAGTTTGGTTTTCAAAGGTCCAAAGATGGAAAGCACTGTTTGATGCGTGTCAACATCAAACCTTAAAGAAACAGTGTGTGAACAATTTGGCTTTTAATTAGCAAAAGTCAAGCATTGCTTTTATATATGGTCCTAACAGAGCAATTTGCTCTCAGACTGCAGGTCTGCTGGTGATTCCTAGAGTCTCTAAAAGTAGAATGACTGACTTTAGCTATCAGGCTCCTCTCCTGTGGAACCAACTCCCAGTTTTGGTCCATGAGGCAGACACCGTGTCTACTTTTAAGGCTAATCTTAAAACTTTCCTTTTTGACAAAGCTTATAGTTACCCTGAGCTACCTCTATAGTTTTGCTGCTATAGGCTTAGGTTGCTGGAGGACATCAGGGTCTATTTTTCTCACTCTACTGAGTTCCACTGTTCTCCAGTTTTGCATTGCTTGTTGTAATTTCAGCTTTTAACTTTTTTGTTCTCTCTCTTTTTTCTTCATAGTAGGTACACCTGGTCTGGCATTCTGTTAGCTGTGACATCATCCAGGGAAGACAGCTCACCCGCTATTACCATCAAATGTAGAACGGATTACTGGATCAATGTGTGCTTCTGTGATTGTTTGTCTCTCTTGTTGTGTCTCTGCTCTCTCCTCTGTAACCCCCAGTCGGTCGAGGCAGATGACCGTTCATACTGAGCCCGGTTCTGCTAGAGGTTTTTCCTTCCCGCTAACGGGTGTTTTTTCTTTCCACTGTCGCTTCATGCTTGCTCAGTATGAGGGATTGCTGCAAAGCCATGGACAATGCAGACGACTCTCCCTGTGGCTCTACGCTTCTCCAGGAGTGAATGCTGCTTGTCGGGACTTTGATGCAATCAACTGGTTTCCTTATATAGGAAATTTTTTACCAATCTGTATAATCTGACCCAATCTGTATAATATGATTGAATTTGACTTTGTAAAGTGCCTTGAAATTACATGTTTCATGAATTGGCGCTATATAAATAAAATTGAATTGAATTGAACTGGGAGAAGACGAGAGTCTATATCGACTCAGCTGTTATTACCAGGTGAAGATAATTCATGAGGGAGCTGTGATTTAAAACAGATGTGGAGGTTTCAGGCTTTCTGCTGGACAGCAGGTAAATTAATTCAATATAACAGTGAAGTTTATTGTTGGCATTATGTTAGAAACAGGGCAGTGTAGTCCAGCAGCTACTCTGTCCTCCCCACAGGCAGATGGGGAGATGGGGAGATGGCTCAGTTGTTTGTCTCCCTCTCCCTCTGTGTGTGTATGTGTGTACGGGGTGCGGCGGAGGGCTATCAGCCGTTCACTGTCTATAGGGCAATAGCAAGACCTGGTCTCTTATAGTCACTTACATTAGATGCCAAATAAGTGACTGCATGTTCAGAAACAAGCCCAAAAAAAACCACGACGCACAGAATTTACAAGCGACTTTAGATTTAAAAAAACAAGCGGACTTGGCAGCAGTGCCAAAAAACATTTTACACGATGACCGTGGCTATTAGCTGTGTCACTCCCTGATCTGTACCAGTAGCACAATCTGTACCATCAGTTCCTTTGCGCATGCACAACCAGAATAACTTCCAGGTCGCCACTGAGTGTGCTTTATTAGTTTAAAAAGGACTGGGAAAAAAGTATTTCCTCCGTTTCCTATAAAATGCTATGGTTCACTTTATAACAACTGCTATTATTTTTTCACGAAAAATATATTGTATTAGAAAATTGTTTATTAATCTCGTTGAGTGAGCTGTAACATATTTATACTGTCTATGCGCCCTCTGGTGGACACATCACAAGACAAGTTGTCATGGTAGCCACATTGTTTATGTCTTGCAAAAACATAACTGCAGGTGATGAAAGACTGAAAACGGATCCATTCTTTGATCAACACTGATGGGGTGCACAGTTAACTATAGAGAAAATAAAATATTCAAACGAATTAATGTTTTTGCTCTGAGTGACGTAATCATTGGGATTTAAATGTGATTCAATAATTCTTTCTGTATGTTTGTAATTCCCTTTAAATCATGCAATATTCACACAATTACGACGAAATACAACAAGAAACATCCCACCCAGAATAAGATAAAAGAAGAAAAGAAAAAACCGCCTTCCCAGAAGTTATTCTGTTTGCACATACGCAAAAAAGTCGACAGTACGGATCGTGCTTCCGGTACAGATCGGGTAGTGACAAGCTATTAGCAGCAGCTAATACATGGAGGACATGTTTACATTGTGTCATGAGTTGCTGGTGAGGACCAAAGCGGCAAAGAGGCGGAGGCAGGCTCATGGTGAAAATGAGTCTTTAATGGAGGTACTTACGGGAATGCACAAGGAAAACAGGAGCAAAAACAGGATTCACGACAGGCTCGGAAACAGGCTTCAAAACAGGAGGACCAGACAACGGGGGAACAAACACACGGAACTTAAATATAGGTGGGAATCAACGGAAAACACTTCCAACGCAGGTGAGTCTTATCAACTAATTAAGTCCATGTTCAGGGATCCTGACACATTGTCACATTTATGATACTCCGTGCCAATGTGACCTATGTGGTTCTGGTGGCTTCTCTTGGTGTGGCAATAAATGACAAGGAGCTCAAGCTGGCATCAGCTGGTTTTCTTTAATTCTCCATCTGCATTTCACATAATGGGCATCGAGGTAAGGTCAATATCTGGCATAAAACAAGCTCCTGCAAGGAGGAGCCATAATGTTACTGAGTGAGAAATCCCCGCCACACTTTCTCACGAACTAAACATTTCTAAAACGAAATAAAAACAATACAATAGCAACACTAGCGTAACCTGGATTAAACATATTTCAATAATATGCAAAAAAACAAAAACCATAAACATATTTTATAAAATGCATATAATATTTCTTTATCGCATAGCAGAGACACGTTACCTCATCAGTGATCCTCATGGCTCTGAGGATTACCCATAATACCCCGCTCTTCCTAGGGTGAATGCAATACACCGTTTTACCAGCAGATGGTACATTTTAGCAGGACTTAACCTGAACCAATTTAACTACACCAATGTGCTAAATCTTCAGTTTTAACCCACTAACTGAACGGTAATGTAACGACCCTCTTCTTTTTCTCCGTAACAAAAATAAAACATCTCTATTTTCACGTATAGATGGTTGGAAGTGAGACTGAGCAGACTGGACTCTCTCTCCCTGCTGCATGCGCGCTCCCAACACGGGGGACATAGATTCTGGCGGGGATAACTCGGAGAACCAGCGCAGTGAATCCACGGAGCCGATTAACGTTAGATGGAATGTTTATGTTTATATTTTTGTTTGGGAGAATAATACAAATTGCTTGGCTAGGGCTAGCTCACATAATGCTGGAACGTGTTAGCTACCACATAGCCCAACCAGACTTCTATCAAAAGAAAACCTTACCTTTCCACTAATACAGCGTTCTTTCAGCCAACTTTCAGGCCTCTACATTTCAACCAATGTCTCAGCTGTTCGACGCTGTGCTTCTCGACTGAAGCATGTTAAAATGAAGCTCCTGGGACATCCTAATCTTCCAAAATTATTGGTTTTGCAAAAATTGCCATTTCTCAGTATGTAATTTGCTTGTCCAACCTTCTGGGGAACTGGAGTTAATTTCTGGGGGGTGGAGCTAATCGGACCCATTTGAGAAATGCCCTACAGCCAGATGGACTCAGAATGCCACTTGTCTCTGATCAGAACCTGTCTGTATCTAAAATTAGGAACCATCAAAAAGAGAAAAAACATGTCAGTGTTAAGTTGTTACAGAAGAAAATGACCTACTGGGATTTGTGAATTGAGTTGCACGAGCATAACATAAATTTAGAGCTGTATATTAGTATTTTAGGAAAAATTATAATACATATGCTAATAATTTACTACCATCAAGTCATTGTAAAAATCTCACCCATCTGTCAGCTCAGGGTTTTTAAATTATGAATGGTGTGATCCAAATATTATTCAAATATAACCTCGAGTGTACAAAAACACACGCCACTGATTCCACCATCTCATTATTTATGAAAACTAACAGGAGCTCAAAGTGGAGAAGTTTGTTGAAAATGAAAAGCGTCCATGAATCCGGAATTCTCTCAGAATATGTAAAACCCTAGGATTTAGAGTGTACTTACATTTTGATCATGATTGTACGTCTTTTACCTAGAGAACTGTTTTTTTTCCACAAAAGTAGAAGATTTTATCAAACATCTTCGTGTGTCTAACAGATCTGCCTTCAGCCAACATTCACCTCCACTTAAAAATGTATGAAAGATCACCAAGCGAAGAGTCAAACAACGTGCTGCTGAGAATCCCTTCTGAAATTCTGTTGCAGATACCATATACAGATGAAAAAAGCAAATTGCAAAAAAAATAAATAAAACCAGATTTCCATCTGCCTGGGGGTGCCACTTTCATCTTTTCTAACAACTGTATGCAAATAGAAACAAACTGGGAATGTCCAGCCAGCATACTGTTCAGGATAAAGACTTGAGGCTCTGTTTCCCAGAGATGGATGTTTCTTTGGTGTTTCGGTGCAAAATGTGTGAAGAGACCCCAGAACAGAAAATTCAAGTCATTTTTGAAAAGTAACAAAGTTTGCTTACTCATATCAGCCAGTAAGGAAAAAAGGGGAGTTTTAACACAGTGTTTGTAAATACCTTGTTTCTATTGAATGTCAAAAATAAAAGCATCAGAATGTTAAAGCTGATGTAAGACAGACTTATTTACACAATTTAATTTTTTTTCAGACTATATTTTGTCACAATTTGTTTATGGATGAACCCAGAAATACAACACACGGGACTAAAATTGAGAGTTTTTATTGAAGGGTTGATGGGATGATGGAACCGGAGACGCAGGACTGCACAGGAACAGGGGTGTAGATGAGGTCAGGAGCTGACGGCCCGGAGAGAGAGAGTTCTTGGAGCCCAGAGAAAGGCAGCAGAGTCCACAGCTCGGCAGAGAGCTAACCAGAGCACAGCAGCAGGCCCTTCAGGAGGGGAACCAGAGCAAGGCAGCAGGATCCACAGCTCGGCAGAGAGCTAGCCAGAGCACAGCAGCAGGTTCCACAGTATGGCAGAGAGTGAGCCAGAGCAGAGCCACAACGGGATTAGTAGCTTGGCAGGTGAATACTTGCAGGTCAGAGTCTCAGCAGGATTAGCAGCTGGGCTGGATGAAAACTTGCAGGTTAGAGTCACAACAGGATAGTTGCACCGACAAGACTGGAATAATCCATGGCAAGCTGAGGTAAAAGAGAAGCAGAGGTGGCAGGATTCCAGCAGCAAGCAGAGAACACTTAGGTAGACAGGCAAGGAGTAGGTGTTGCATGATGACGAACAGGGCAGAGGAGTGACAACAGAGGGAGGTTTAAGTAGGGAGGCTGGCAGGTGAAATGAGTCTGACTGATTAATGACCAACAGGTGTGACTGACAGAGGGGGTGAAGGGAAAGCTAATTGAGGGGAAGGAGGAGCTGAAAACTAACAGAAAATAAAGTCAAATCATAACTAAAACCCTAACAAACAGGAAAAACTGAAAACTAATAGTAAACAAAAGCCAAGTCAAAAATAAACCCTGACATATTTCTGAAACACACTTGTTCAGTAGAGACACAAGTAGCCATGTTTCCATCCAAATGTCATGCGAATTTTGTGCAAACTTTTAAAATGTCGCAAATGTTTGAAATCCTGGAAGTTATTTTGAATTTTGCCTTCTCCATCGACCTTTTCTAATGTGTTATTTCAAAATGTGCATAAAAAATGTTGAAGGAAACACGGCGACTGAAAATCCTTTACTCCCACTGTGACTGGGAGGATAATGAGGCTGGAAATAGGCCTGTTATACACGTGAGACAGGACATGAGCTCTCCATTTCCAGCCAGTCAGTGAAGAGTGAGTAGTTGACGACAAATAAAACTACCGTAATTTCCAACAAATGGGCCTGGAGCAAGAACAGCCTCTGTTTCCTGAGATGACTGAAGTCTGTCTGAAACGCCATGTTTTTTTGTATTTTTATTGATCAATATTGGTTCATTCAGGAGAAGCAGTGTGAGGGAAATAGAGTCCATATAATGATATACAAGGCCAGTAGCTCTGTGTTGGTGGAACATGACCCTCAGTAGACGGAGTCACAGATGTGCGGGTTGTCCAAGTTAAGAGCAAAATTGGCCAACACTTCACACCCACTACATCACTAAATAGGCACTCACAGAAACATGTTCACTGGTGAACTCATTGAACCCTGATGCACAATTACACTCAGCAGGGACTCATTTCTGCATGTTATAATCAAACTGAAGCTCCATCATACTGTTTCATATCTGAAAAAAAGATGAGGTGCTTTGATTAAATATGGATATAATTCCTACACATTTGACACCGTAGCCAACACAGAATGATTACCAGGCTCCCATACATTTTGGAAAAACATTGTGGTATGAGTGCCACAACTTGGAAGAAGGAAATATAGTATACTGCACTCACTCACCAGCCTATGTATCAGGGACTCCTGTTTAATTGCTATTTATCTCCACAACTTAGTTTATTTAGGCATCTGAGCGTGTTGAAGACGACTTGGTGAAGTTCAAAGCTAGCATCAGAACGGGGAAGAAAGAGGATTTAAGTGACTTTGACCATGGCATGGTTGTTTGTGCATGACGGGTTCGCCTGAGTATTTTAGAAACTGCTGATTCTCACACAACCATCTGTCTGGTTTACAGAAAAAGTTCTTAAAGAGAAAATGTATCCACTGAGCTGCAGTTATGTGAATGAAAATGTCGTGTTAATGTCAAAAGTCAGAGCAGAACAAGTAGACTGTTTTAAGATGATGAAGAAGCATCTTTAGCTAAACTCACTTGTTATAACCAAGGTGTGGAATGGCCTATCCAAACACACAGCAGCAGAAGGCCACAGCGACTGGCACTCCTATCCGCTAAAAACAGCAAACTAAGACTACAATAAGCACAGGCTGGCCAAGACCGGACAATAATAGACTGAGAAATGTTGCCTGGTCCGATTAGACTTGGTTTCAGATGGTAGGGTCGAGGGATTCTGCATAAACAACATGAAAGCATGGATTCATCCAGCCTTGCGTTAGCAGTTAAGGCAGGTGTAACGGTGTGGGGGACATAACCACACTTTGGGTGTCTTAGTATGAACCTATCAACATTTAAACACTTCAACCTACCCAAGTATCATTGCTGACTGTTTCCATTCATTTATGAACACAGTCTTCCCTTCTGATGGCTACTGGACCATGATGTCACAAACCTAAAATCATCTAAGGTTTTTATTAAGGTTTAAAACTCTTTAAAAATCTTACTTTTATGATTCTCTTTCATTTATTATACTCTGCATTATTCTGCTGTACCCAGCAAATATGTTATTCTACTGCATCACTGCGACATTGTCAGCTGTCAACAATCCCTTGCATGTAAATCAATCCGACAGCAATATTGCATTTACTCACACAGCGGCTCTTTATGCACACTTCTGGTAAAATGCGAAGTATTTGTGATGTAAAAGATAAGGTCTTGATGAAGAAAATCAAAACCTATTAAGCCTCAATGTGGGATTTATCCTGTACAATTCAACAAAAAAAGTAAATCTGTTGTTAGGAAACATATTAGAGAATAAAAATAAGAAAAGGGTGACAGCCTGTCTGCATCAGTGTGGAACATTCTGATATGAACACGTTGCTGAAGCAACTTTTCATTCACTTCCAGGATTCAGTTTTTTTTGGAAGCAGTCTATAAGGTTCCTACAATTTGACTTGGGGATATTCAACGCCTCTGTCTTGTGAAAGGTCACTGTATCTGTTGCACTGTGACGATATCTCTTCCATAATCCTGTTTCCTGACCCCATAGATTTCCTACCAGATTTTGTTCTGGACTCCAGCTTTTCATTCCAAAACTTCATTTCTCCTCTGGTGAAGTCCATCTTTTACTCATTTGGGAACATGCTTGCCCTCTTTGTGAAAATCCCTCTTCCTCCTTGCAGAAACCTGACAATTTTCTGCGACAACTGACAGGCACCTGGACAAAAGTCTAGTTTCACTTGAAGAAAAGTAAGCACAGAGCACGATGCTGCGACCAGCAGGTTTCATTGTGGGCTTGTTGTTTCGGAAAGTTCAGCGTTACCTTTTGGAATTGTGACCTAAAGTTTAAGTTTGGTTTCATAAGACCACAACACATCCTCCTACAAGAGAAAATCTAAGCAGGCCTGGATGTTTTATTTAGCAGTAAAATGCTTTGACTTGCAGCTCTGCATCCCACTCCTATTACATGGGGAATACAGGAAACGTAACATGAACAACATAATCAGTGCTTGGAAGAAAACCCTCCACCTCCTTCAGCACGAGTCTCCATGACAAGTTTTAGTTTTACTCTTTGTGTTCCTTTAGCAGCTTTCTAATCTCCATATTGTCCACCATGTTTTCCAGTTATTGCCATCAGCACTGACCTATAGTGAATATATAGGCTGTGATTTTCTTTGCACTGTTCTCTGGACTGATAATGTTGTATAGCATGCTCATTTTGATCCATGTAACTCTAGGCAAAGTCTGGCCTTAGCTGAACTAGGCAAATAAATAAATATCAAGAAAATCCTACTAGGACAGCTGTGGTTTATTCCAGATTAATGCGATTCCCTATAGTTAAGCCAAGGTTGAAATTAAAAACCTCAAGTGAGCAGAACTCAATTCGCATCAACTTGTTTATACTCATTTTAATTTTTCTGATTTTTTGGCCAAAGGTGTGGCCACACAAAACCATGAGCAAAGTTGCTGTTACGATTAATGGGATGTATTTAATATTATAGAGTACAGGACCTCCTAAGAACTTTAACACTGTGATCTGCTGGTTGTTTGATGAATCAAACATATTATAATTATTTGTTGCATTTTATTTAACCATTGCAACTGTAATATGACTTCAATTGAAAAAAAAACGATAAAGACTTGTGAAAAACTGAAATCCTTCAACCAGATAAAGAGTCCCAGTGTCCTGAGCACATTGTCTCTGTACTGAAATGTGCTATACAAATAAATTTGCCTTGCCTTGCCTTGCCTTGCCTGAGTAATACGTCTTGTCAAGTTGCAAAAATTGCATGATTATCAACATGGAAACATAATAAGGAAATATGAAAAGTAGCTTGGGATCCAGATGGGATGCTCCCTGCAAGCAGATGAGTTCTAAAGGCTGATTCCCCAAAAAGAGCTTACTGTAACCGTTAAGTCTACTCAAAATAAAAGTATAGTCATGACCCTGACAGGGTTAGACATAATAATTTGTACTTGAAATAATTTTGTCCTTCCAGCTTTGCTTCTATCAAAGAATCCTCCATTTGCAGCATCTATGGTCTAGCAGACCTTTGGCATTCTAGCGGTCAGTCTGTTGAGGTAATCTGAGGAAATGTTAGCCCAAGTTTCCTGAAGCTTCCACATGTTGGATTGGCTTGATGGGCACTTCTTACGCACCATACGGTCAGGCTGCTCCCACAACTCAATAGGGTTGACTGTGCCGACTTTTTCACGGTCTCATTTAGTTTTTACATCACAAACGCCTGGCATCTTCTGGACTCCAGCTTTTCATTCCAAAACTTCATTTCTCCTCTGGTGAAGTCCATCTTTTACTCATTTGGGAACATGCTTGCCCTCTTTGTGAAAATCCCTCTTCCTCCTTGCAGAAACCTGACAATTTTCTGTGACAACTGACAGGCACCTGGACAAAAGTCTAGTTTCACTTGAAGAAAAGTAAGCACAGAGCACGATGCTGCCACCAGCAGGTTTCAACAGCAGATGTTGGCATCTGAGAATATGTTTAATCCTGTTGGAGACACTGTCTCCACTACAGAAACAAACAGCAGGACAAACATTGTTTTCTACAACGACATGAAATTGTCAGATTTTAGCTATATTAATAATATGCAAGGAACACCCCCCCCCCCCATGAACAATTAAGAAGAAAAACTAATTAAACTAAAGACTTAAGAAGTAAAAGTGCTGTATGCTAAGCTCACTGACATTAAGCCAATCTGAAACTATCATTCTATGAGATGTATGTTTGTAAAATCAACTTCCCGGGACTATAAAAAGGGTTTAACAGATGAAAAGGGACAGGAACATGGATCATAAAGAAAAAAAACAGAAAGTAAGAAATGTGGTATATAGACACGACTCGGAAATTCTTCATTCATTTTTAATCATATACAAACAGAATTTTTATTTGAAAATACAGAGAGTGTGTTTTTCTTTCAGTGGCTTTAATATCCGGATGAGGAGTCCAAAGCATCCGCTTTGACTTCTAAAGCATTTCATTCAGCTTCCCGTGGTCTGCCGTCTCTTTGAAGCTCACAGCTGGAAGCCGACACATGAGGAGGCTGATGGAAGATTAAAAAATATATAAAAGAACATGATGGTCAGAACAGAGAGGATGATGTGAAAGAAGGGTGTGATATGATGTTCAGTACCAGATACAAGCCTGAGCCTGCATTCATCTACCACCTGAGAATCTCTCCTGCTCATGTTCAGCTGGGACTGAAAAAAACAATCCTTCTTTAATTTTGTCTGAGTCATGCTACACCTACCCTCAGCAGGAGCAGCTCATTTGGGAGAAAATGACTTTGTTATTTTGCTGTTTTATGTGATTAATGACCGTAGCTGATGGTTGTTCCACAGCGGAGGCAAAATAATCATGGCCATGTTTCTTGATAATGATCATCTTCCTCTCCTTAAAGCTGTGCTCTGAACACATTTGCGCAATTCTTAAGGCAAAAAATAAATACAATGCCTGTAGATGCTGGATAGAAAGAAAAAAAAACGTAATCTACGATAGAAGTTTTGTTTTTGGTTTTATGTGACATTTAAGTCCTATTTTTAACCTATAATGAAAGCCAACAATACATCTCAAACCACATGCATAACACACACTTTATGAAGCGACACACAAATATATGTTTTTACATTAAAGAAAACAGCTGTTTAGATTAGTTGCAAGAAAAATGAGAGAATTAAAAACATTTCTTTTTTCAAAGCTTGAATTCAAAACACAAACCGCTCAAAGATAAACCAAGCAGAGAAGAGCGGAGCTGCACACACACTCACACACACACACACACGCACACACACACACACACACACACACACACACACACACACACACACACACACACACACACGTTGGTATGTACATCACTGTTTGGGCCTTCCATTGACTTCAATTAATTTTTTATTGCTTTCTATGCCCTAACCCTGGACCTAACCCTAAACCTAAGGTCACAGGTACATGCCTAACCCCACCCTAACCAAGCAACTAACTGCCACTAACGGGACAGATCAGTAAACCGGGAACAATATTAATTATGAAGCCCATTTGAGTGTGCGTGTGTGTGTGTTATTCAGATTTCAATACTTTACAGAAATAGAGGGAAATATTAACTTAATGTATTATGGAGTCTGTATAAATCAGTGTGGATGTTTGATTTTTTGTTAAGGAACCTGCCTTTTTTAAGTCATGAAAAAATTAATGGAGGACTGATGTCTTGAGATGTGACCTTTCGACTGGATTTCTCAATCAGCTTAAGATGCTTTCAGAAAATATGGCCAAAATGTTGAAGTCAGTTGATAATTCCTACTGGAAGTTGTCAGTGGGATTTCTCTCAGTTGTTAGGCACACAGACCCCACTCGGTTTTCTTTTAACAGCTCACCTCGCCTGCATCAGTCGATCTCCTTCTTCAAATATTTCTTCATGACAGAAGCCACGTCTCCCCCCTCACTCCCTTCTGCCTCTAGTCTTTCTCCTTGTGGCCGTTCAAATCTTCGACGAGGGCCACTAAGCTGGGAGCTTCCCCCTGAGCCCCCGGAACTGGAGGACTCTGTCTCAGAGCTTTTCCTGCTGCGTGTGGAAGGTGGCAGCTCTCCAAAGTGGACGCTCAATGCCCTCCTGGTTCCTCTGATTGAGCTGGCCAGGCTGCTGGTGGACTGAGCTCTCCGGATGGCAGGTAGGATGTCTGAGGCGGCGTCATCATAACCATCAGTTAAACGGCGGTTTTGGAAGACCATTGGTTCTGACCCCAGAGACCCCTCTCCTCCATCTGCAGCTATGACACTCTCCAGCATGCACCGCCGTAGCGGCTGAGGAGAACGCTGGATGGAAGCTGTCCCTGAGCGCAGGGGTTCATCTTGATCCTCCTCAGGGATGGACAACGTAGGAGCATGATGGTGAGCAGAAAGAGAAGATGACAAAGAGGAGAGGCGGGGTAGGGATGGGAGCGAAGAGGCGGAGCCGCTTGAGTTGAAGCGAGAGAGCTTGGCTTCGGCTGTAGATACCTCCGAGCTGTTGACAGAGCGCGTGCTGGCGGCCCGAGGCAGGAGAGGAGAGGGTGGTTTCAGGATGCTAGGACCAGGTCGAGGCTCCTGGACATCCAGTGGTCCAAGGGAAAGAGCTGACCCTCTCCGCCTGAGAGTTGAGGCGCCGGTAGTTTGATAAATGGGAAGGGACACTGTGCTGCCAGCTCCGTCTATCGTCTCAGCTCTGCGTTTCCGAAGTCCATCCAGCAGCTCAGACAACGCTGAGGAGGATGGAGCTCGACTCAGATGTCTGCCACCCACACCCCCTGCCTGGGAGCCCTCGTCATCAGGATCCAAACAAGAACTGCGGATGAACAGAAAGATGTCTATTAGAGTAACCGGAAATGCTAATAACAAATTTATTAGTGTTCTGTCTAGTCACCTGAATGAAAGACGTCTGCTGCCACACAGTTTTTTTAAAACCAAGTATCTGACTCTAAATCAAGAGCAAACCTACATTTCATGTACTTTAGAAACTGCACGGTAAAAGACTAGAGGGCAGCGCATCGGACTTTACATAAAAATGTTTTTTTATCAAAATGGTGCTTTATTTAAAGGGGTTAAACACAGGCATGATGGTTTGAAAACAATGCTAACATTTTAACTGTTACAGCAATCTGCGTTTTCTGGATGGGAATATTGCTATAAAACAACAGAACTAGTATAACTAAAGAAATATTCCCGAATGTCTATGAAGGGTGGGAACTTTAGATTATTCCACATCTTTGTAAGTGTCAAACCCAGATGTATTTATTCAAAAAGGGATAGCACAGATTAATGATGAATTTCAATGTAATTGCAAATACGTCAGAAAGTATCCCGAGGCTTATCTTCATTTGCTTGACTCTCCGCAGGTTGAATAATGTGCACATAAAGTGCTACATATAAAGAATCCATCTGAAGGTTCACACACATCAGTGTAAAACAATGCAAAACAAGGGAAAACATTTGAAACACTGCATTAGGAACACCGAAATCCAGAACAGCGATACACATGATCACATTAAACATGTTAAAAGTGTCCGGCACAATTAGCCTGAGCGCTTTTCCCTGATAGGAAATACAGAATGCAAACGTTTCCAAATCTAACATGTTCTATGACAATGAGATTCTAAGCTAAAAAGGATGATGCAGAAGAAAAAATCCTTTAAGTAATATATTCAGCCTGCTGTCTACTGAAGGTCCTTGTTGATCCTTTAATGAAAGCCAGTGCTGATTGTAGATCGCATCAGTCACAGCTTTATAAAATAAAAAAAAGCTTAATGACAGAGCTTAATCCTGGAAACTAATCTGTCAACCGTTTTAAGAGAAAGCTGGAACCTGATTCATAAACCATATTGCTTTAATAAGAGAACTTCATGCTTTTAAGTGAAACAACCTGTGTAAATTTATTAGGCGAGATTCTTTTGTTGGTTCGTGTCATTTTAATTGTACAACCTGGATACATCTATAATGTAGAAGCTTACCGGAAGCTGTAGGTGCTCATGGTATCAGTGACAGACTGACGGCCGTCTTGGCTGCTATAGGGAGAGCCACCTCTACGGGACCGAATGGCCTCGCCGACATCCTTTGAGCCAACAGAACCAACACTGGACACAGAGTCACTGCAGGATGAAAAGCAAACTTTAACACACTGGCTCCTCTTCTGCTTTCACAGCCAGCAGCTAAGCATGATATGCAGCAACACACATGCGAGCACGTTACAGATGGTAATAAATATAGGTCTCCAACTCAATAACTGCAGATGATTTCACTACGAGCCAAGGTTGGTTTACAGTTAGAATCGCACAACGTGAATTGATTTAGTTGACACTGTAAATCAAGCAGTTCATCAGTCGTTTTCTGGTTAAACAGTACAATGAAAGTAATTGTCTGCCTTACAGATTTCTTCTGTTTTTGCTTCATTTTGTCACATATTTCAAGATCCTTCAACGGATAACCTTAATAGTGAAGTTGCAGTTTATAGTACTCAGCAGCTATCTAAACCAAACGTATTGGCCCCCTGACCCTGATAACTGGTTGTGCCACACTTGAAGGTCGCAGGTTTGTAATACCTGTCAATGAGTCGTTTACATCACTGTGGGGGAATTTTTCCTCCGCTATTCTTTGCAAAAATGGTTTTCATTTGTTATAAGTTGGTGGGTTCTTGAGTAAGAACAGTCTGTTAAAGTTCATGATTTAAGTCCAGAATTTAACCAGGCTAGAGATCTTCATGTTGTCATAATCTTTTAGCAGGTTTTATTTAAGTGATTTCTTCATTCTATAGGTCTGGCCTTGGGACAGCAATTTTTTCCTAAAAACACACTAAAAAAATGAAATCATAATTTGAAAAAACACTCTTCGTATTTACTAGAGTTATCTTTGTCTGATATTGACATTTAATCTGAAATATTTAAGTTTAACAAAAACAAGCATAAACTGAAGAAATCTGCAAATGCTTCACAGCACTGTATTTATTTACTAATGTGGAGCTTAAAGTGTCCACCGGAAGCATAACATGGTTTAAACATGGCATTGAATTTATAACTTTCATAGAGCTGCAGCATCACAGAAGCACATGGACTCTTAGCGGCCATGCAAAATTAATTCTGTTGACTTTGCTTGAAGGATAATTCTGTGCACTTAAGTTTGATTTTGAAATTTCAATACAACTGTACTCACCAATTTTACATTATATAAACAGACCACACACACGATGCCTTAAGGTGTTAAAGAGATATGCAACTTGAAATTGGAAAAGGAAAGCTATTTGCTATCGAAGAATATTATGAGATAATGTCTCTGCAACATTTCAACATTTTGACATTTCCATAAAGAAAAAGTAGCATTGTAGTGAAACCAGCAAGAGAATAAACCATGTTTTCCGAGTTCATAAAAAACCTAGCCTATCATTTACACGGCATGTGCATAATATAAATGTGCTTTACAAGCTGTGCATAGTACTGTGTTGAGTATTTGCTTCCAAATGCAGATTTTTTCCAACAATCAAAGCATTTTTTCACTCTTTACACTTAACTCCATGGCAAAAGAAAGAATGTATTGGCTGCTGCAAATCCCTGCCAGTGCCATGCGACCTGCTTTGCACTTTGCTGCCTAGACAGTTGACCGCCAAGAGAGAGCTGCACATTACAGATTCTAACATTAAAACATTTATGAGATGCTTTAACAGAGCGAAGCTTTTTCCCATTCAAAGCATGCAGCAAAATTACTAATGTGTTTTGTAAGGAAGACTTTGCTACCGAAATAGTAAGTGTGTCAAAACTGATATTAGATGATGTTGTGGCTACAGAAATGTGTACATATTTTACAGATATTATTTTTATTTTTGACTGAAAACACTGTAAGTTAAACATACTGCAGTGGCTTTGGCTTTGGGGACATCGCCATGTTTTTGCCCTTAGGGCTGGTGGATTTTTTTAATTTATTTTTTTACTTTGACATTGTCGATAAACTGTTAAGTTCAACGAATATACTGACCAAAAACCCCCAACAAAGCATTAACATTTGAAATTAAAATGTCAGGCTGAAATACTTTTAAAAGACTGATATGTCTAGAGATGGAATAAATGTGTTTGGATTTTAAAGGTCCTCTTACAGGAACGCTATGTCAGAATATTTTCAATTGGTTTTGAAACTGTTGAAACTTTTGCCTAAAACTGGAGACCTATCCTATGCCTCAGCTTGGGAGCTGCTTTTGGAATTGTTACTTTGCTAAAAAGTAACAATTCGTTGCTTTTGGAACTCAGGAATTGTTAAATCAAGAATTATCCCTGTGACAGGCAAATTCTTTTTCAAGGTTATAGGCATTCTAAAAATGTTCTTCATGATGAAATTTTACCAACTGTGTCTGTGTCACATGAACAAACCTGTGAAGCACAACCACACACTACCACCTCAAACACACTCATCAGTTCCTTACAGGTCTTTTTTTCGAGAAAAGGACTCCACTGCAGTTTGAACACTGGATTTAGAAGAACAGTGATCAAAGATTCAGAATAAATACAGGGATGGGAGGATCTAATCAGAGAATTACGCTGCCAGAGTCTTACTACCTTTCAGTCTCGCTGTCATCGCTCGATTCCACTTCCTCCAGGGCGGCCTGTAGATCTACGATGCGGCGGATCGATGTCTCTAGGTCGGCCTGTAACGTCTGTCGGACGGCAGAGAGCTCCTCCACCTGCATTTCCTGTAAACAAATCGGATTAAAGGTTGTTTGGAGGCAGGAAGGGTAAAGTGACACTCCCCTTCAGTTCACCTTCAACAGTTCAGCCGCGTGTCTCCACCGCCTCGCAACCTGTTAAGACCCCAGGCTTCCAATCTGCCACTGCTATTACTTTCAACTGAGCTCTCATAACCTCATCAGTCAAAGCCTGAATGTCCAACGTTTTCTCCAAAAAAAAAAACACACATAATCCTTTCTGTCCTCTGCCCAGTTTATCTTAAAACACGTTACATACTCACACTGACACTGGGAAAACAGGAGTGATTGATTAAATCAGCTTGCTTCTTTTTTTTTTTTGCCCCGTTTCTCTTGCATCCCGTCACCTGTCTCCAAACAGAATCATGGGACCTTTCACATGGGAGCATGCCACACAGCTTTCAAAGTTATTGGCTTTATTGGCTTTGAGGAGATGGGCGTGGGTGCAGCGGTTGTCATAGAGACACATGAGCATGTATGAGTGTGTGCGTGTCCATAACCTTGAATAGACAATGAGAGCTAATCACAGTCGTAGAGAGAGAAAGCAGGGTGAGGGAGAGATGACGCTAAAGAACGGTGCAGGGTAAGTGGGAGGAGGATGAATGTGTATCAATGTTTATTCATGAAATGTGTGTGTGTGTGCGCATGTGTGTGAGTGCCAGGCCAGTTGGTTCTTAAAGGGCAACTCTGTGCATGTGAATAGCTTTGCACTAATAACTGAATAATTATTAAGCCTTTTCCTTCCCTCAGAGGTCACAAAGAAATCTGCTGAGTGAGAACGAGAAGCTGAACAGAACTGGCACTCTAGGAGGGTTAAATTATGCCATTCAGAGGCCAGAATGTTAGGTAGGCTGCAGTCCACTTGGACAATCAGCATCCTTACCTCTACCTGTAGTGATGCACAAAATTGGATTTTCCAGATTTTGAAGCTAAATTTGCAAAACTGAATAGGCTGAAGCTTTACTACATTAGAATAAGAGGTAGAAGTAAGCAGTGTTTGTTTCAATTATTCCGGCAAAACAGAATGTGTTTTTTTTTAAAGCCTCTTGTATTCAGCAGCATGTATTAAGGCTGCTACATAGTACTGCTAGAAGCAAGAAATTTGATCTCGCTCCCAAATGATGTCATATTGTTCTCGCAGCCCTGCGTTGGGAGTTCTGTCGTTGTTCTCAACATGTGATCTGGGCAGAATTTTTTTCTCACACTGTTGTGTGATTGGTCAGGATTTGGATGGAATGGGATAAATGTGTCACACATCTGTCAAGGCAGGGACAGGCAAGACAAATTTTGTTGTGTAGCACATTTCAGTAACAAGACAACTCAGACTCTGTATTCGCAAGATTCGACTCTGGTGGGATTAAGCACTCGAACATGCCACCTACGTTCAGTCGTGTCCCCAATTTCTTCAGCAAAAGGAATCTTCTTCCGCTTCACACATTTCTTTCTCCTCCTCCTCTTCCTTCATCAATTCAAAAACTACCCTTTCAGCCATTGTGGTGTTGTTATGTTGTCTGTCAAATTTCTTAGAGCTGGTGTGGCGTATGCTACAGTGGGCGAGACATTCTAGGAGTTCGGCAGCTGAGTTTCTTGTGGAGTATGAATTGTCGGAGCCAAAGCAACCTTTTTCTTGTTCTTGCCACCTCCAGAACAGGAACAAATTTCTCGGATCTCACGGAGTATGTAACAGTACTTAGACTGGACTATGCAATTCAGAACTAGAAAATAAGAAAATACATGACCATGTGGCTAGCAAAGGTTTTCGTACTCCTTGTACTTGTTACATTTGTGATATTGTAACTAAAAACTTCAATAAGGGGTACGACTGTAAGCATGGCGTGGCAACAGCTCGCCATGAGAGGGCATATCAAAAAACATGGATTAGGTGGCTCACCTAGAGTCACTCTTTACAAACTGTAAAACCTTTTGTTCACAGAAGGAGTTCTCCTTGTTTATTCTATTCGGTCCTGCACATCTGAGCAGGAAAGAGAGCTCACTGACCTGATAACAGACATGGAGAGAAAAAAAACGTTCTGGGTGATTTTAACAGCGCAAACCTCTTCAATGACTTACCCAGATACAGACAGCACGTTAACACCCTGGAGCACTGTTACACAGTTTAAAGAACACATATAGCCCCGATTCTCATGTGGGGCTTGGTCTCTCTGACCATTGTCTGCTCCACCTCATCCTAACTAATGCACAGAAGTTGAAAACCTTTAAGCCTGTGGTTCAGGACTGATGCTACAGAGCTGCCTGGACTGCACTGATTAGAATGTTTTTGAAGCTTCAGCCTCTGACCTAAACCAACTAACCGATGTAGCGATGCCATACACTGCAAGGACATGTATGTGCAGACTTAAACCATCTGCAGCTTCAACAACCACAAGCCATGGTTTTCCTCACAACTGAGGCAACTGCGTCGCACCAAAGAAGAAGCTTTCCACAGTGGAGACGTGGCCCTGTGGAAGCAGACTAGAAACAAGCTGACAAAGGAGATCAAGCTGGCAAAAATATATTTCAGTGAGAAAATGAAAAGTAGTTTCTCCACAAACTACACTTCTTCAGTGTGGAGGAATGACTGATGAACCCCTGCCTAGCTGAGGATCTGAACCACTTCTTCTGTAGGTTCGATCAGCAGACTTTCACACCTCACTCCCACACATAGCCCCCCCCCCCCCCCCCACCCCCAAATCCCCTCACCAACAACTCTTCAACCCCCTCCTCTCCACTCTCTGATAGATATTTTCTATCAACATGGCTCAGAGCCCATTCTGGTTCTCAAAAGTGTTTTCAAACTGCAGTTTGTTTGTTTTTTTCCACACACACAAAAAAAGACGTTACGACACGTGAAAAGTAGTTTTAGTTTGACACGGCAAAATACCTGCTTTCGGCGCGAACTGCGGCGTCACCCATGGCGTCACCTGTGGGCTGAGCCAGGGGGACTCAACATGTTTAAGGCGAGGATGCCACAGTGCAAAGAAAATATCAGCATGGCGGTGCCCACAAAGATTCAACTGTGGAAACTTAGCATTTTCATAATTTTTTTGGGTTTCTGCTGAGCTGGTCATACAGATGGAAAAAGCAGGATTTATTCGCACCAAAGTGCAGATTATAAACAGGTTCAAGAAACTGAAGAAGGAGTACCATGATGCAAGGACAGACTAATCCTGTAGTGGAGTTGAATGAACAAATTTACCCCATATCATGGAGCTGGACAAGATTTTAGGTTGCCGACCTGCTACACTGGAATGCTGGAAAGTAGAGAACCACCCGGTGCCAGCAAAGTTATTGCCTGGTAAGCTTAGCCCCATACAATGTTAAATGGTTAGTGTCATAATATATCCATCAGTTATGTTCATTTATGTTCCACACTGCATTGATGATCAATTTAAAGGATTGTTCAGCATGGTCAAAATCTCGCCTTTCTTTGAGCGATTTTTAGAGAAGCCAAAGCTGCCGTGCGATCTGAAGTGTCCACTTCGGAAAACTTAGGCTACATTCTCATCGTAGGTCTTAATGCTCAATTGCAATTTTTTCTGAGGTCTGATTTTATTTTATTTGCAAGGCCTTTCCCTTTACTTGTAAAATGTTGCCTATATCTGACTCAAAACTGAGCCACATGTGCAAAAGAACAATATTAACGTCTTAACGCAACCCACTTTGGTCCAGCAAACAAAAGATTACAATCCTTTCTGCTTAGGCTCTTTAAAGATGGACTATAGTATTCTAAACTAATAGCTGCATTTTTGGAACTCAATTTAGCTACAGCTGCAAGCTAACTTCAGCTTCCTCTGTTTGTTTTTACCTCCTTTTATCTTGTGTTATAATATTGCCATCGTTTATGTGAGCACACACTGTATTGGTGATCAGTTAAAGGTTAGCTGATTGTTTGGCATGGTAAAAATCTAGCCTTACTTTGCAGTATGGATATGAAGATGTACTATTTCTAAATAAGCCGAAGCCCATGTGCGATTTGTACCGTCCACTTTGGAGAACAAACTGGCAATTCCACCTCATTTTTCATTGCTTGAGCAACTTTAACCGGCTCTAGATTATAATCCTAACTACTTAAAGTGCCCCCAGACCACTTTACCGTGTCGTCAAATTGGAGGATCATCTATCTGTTTGCAGGGTCTGTTCAACTCACAGAGCAGAGGAGAAGGATTTTACTAAGCAAGTACCGGTCCTGCATGTAATGTGGCAAGCCGAACAACGCCGTCGGTGAATACCACCCCATGATTCCAGAGGAACTTCCGTCATTCCAGGACCGAGCATGAGGAGCTGCTGCCCCAGCATAATGGGATACATCTCCACTCGGGACACAGATCTCCCTCCAGAACAACTACTGGCTTGATAGTTAGGGTTAGGGTTGATAGTAGGATGTGATAAATCACAGGGCAGTTATAGAAGAGCACATAACCACTTAACAGAACAACGGTTCAATGAACCTGAACCTTTATCCTGGATTTATATCAAAGCCCTCCAGTCTAACATTTAGGTAAATACAGCATTTAAAGCAATAAAGGCTGGATTTTCCTCAGTTAAGGATTGGAACAGACCAAAAGGCTTTTAGGCACAAAAGGTTAGAAGTCGAACACAAATCACAAGATATGATTTCCTGAGAGTTACTGCAAGGAATTTGATGATAATTGCAGCCTTCTCTCACACTTTACTAAACTGATTAAAAAGTCACCAGCATATACAGTACAGTTCAAATATTTTAACACCTTAGAGGAGATATGATGGGTCACCTTCACAGATATATATTGTGTTTCAAAAGGAAACAAGCTAAGCACATTTATGGGTGTGCTCATTTACACACACACACACACACACACACAAACACACACACAGTAATATGGCTTGGAGAATCTTCTCCAGGGACATTACAAGAAAAATATACTTGAAACTAAGTAAAATGAAGTGCTTGAGTGAGTGCATAGACACTCTTGTTTGTGCAATCAGTGCTGCTATGATCACGCTCTCAGTAATGACAGTGATGTTTTCCAAATGTCCCAGATAATAGAACAGCTGCTGTTTTTGTTAATGAGAACAGCAGAGCTGCAACAGCCTCGGAGGTGTGCTTTACGTTCAGTCATTGCCTGAAGGAAGTGTTTCCTGCTAGTTTGCCTGTAATAAGTTACCTCACAGCTTGGATAGGAGTGTTGCCGGTTGGGGCTTATTTTTTAGCAGTTTGTGTGCTGCCCAGGTATCCCTAAAGAAGTCAGTATGTCTTGGCTCTCTGGAATTTAATACACACGTGAGACACGCAGGATAAGGTTTGAAAAATGTTGCAATTCAAATTATTATTGATCAAGTTGGGGTTTGGTTAGAGGTTATTTAGCAGCAGGCTTGTAATAAGGGAAGTAGAAATAAAATAATCATGTTTAACCTCTAGAGTGGTGTTAGCTAGCGGAAGCTTTTATCTTAATAAAAAGCTAATGCCTATTCCCACTCCTTGTTCAGCATCAGTAGGTGTTTTTGATGTGGCATCTCATGCAGGAACCACCAATGTATGATGCCAAAGTAGGTCCAAAATGTTTGGAACTACTAAAAGACCTAAGTTTGTAAAAAATATACTCGTTAATAAACTTAAAAAAAATCTAGTTTGAAATCAATCGACATAAAAAGAAAATGCTGTTAGTTGGCATCAGGAAGCTTACTAACCTGACTCTCGCCAGATGTATGTCGCTCCGCCTAGCTTCACTCACATACATCTGGGACATCTCCCATAGAGAGTGATTTCTCCAACCAATTTTATGGTCTGGCCAATCAGCACGCAGGGCGGGAGTTTCATGGATGTGACGTAGTGGAGAAGCGACCGTGAGATTCCAACAACAATGGCGGCTCGCATCGAGGAAGGAAGCGTTAGCATTGATGCTGCTATTTCTTCCGTGTTGTCCAATCTACCTAGTATTGTTTCATTAAAAGAACATCAGAGGACGGCTCTGAAGGCTTTTGTTGGTGGAAACGATGTTTTCGCCCTTCTCCCGACCGGATTTGGCAAGTTTTGTTTTCCGGGGCGCGCCCGCGGCGGAGCGGTTAGCGCGAACCATATTAGGAGGCCTTTAGTCCTCGACGCGGTCGGCCCGGGATCGACTCCGACCCGCGGCGCTTTGCCGCCTGTCTTCCCCCCTCTTCCTGTCAGCTCATTGTCAATGAAACGTGTGCCACTAGAGCTGTAAACACATTAAAAAAAATAAACCCTGCGTCGCTCTCACAGCGTCACGGGTTAGCTTCAGTGTGAGGGGTTGAAATAGCACGTCGATAAAGATGACAGACAAGTGGCTTATCCAATCATATGCAGGGATTCTTGATAAGGCCCAGCCTTCAATAAAGGCAATTCCTATGGAGATGTCCCAGATGTATGTGAGTGAAGCTAGGCGGAGCGACATACATCTGGCGACAGTCAGGTTAGAAGCTTACTGCCATTTCAGGAGATTCCAGCAGAGGACTCAGTGCTAGCTGCTCTAAAACGGTCTCACTTTTTCCTGGTTCTGTTGAATTTCATCACCCCATTTTACAGAGAGAAAAACGGCTTTTGCATTAAAGCTATTTTTCCTGATTGCAGCAAATTTCAGTCTGCATCGCTGCCCGATTTAATTGTTTCCTTACTGTATTACATTAACTGAGTTGCTGCTTGTATTCAACACACATTCAGGGTCAGTGTGGGGTCTAAGAAGTTAGCATGAATTCGTCCCATATAGTAATAGTAAGGATAAGCCAACAATTATCCAAACATAGAAACATCACTGGGTTTCAGCCTCAATATCTGTGAGTATGTATGTGTGTGGTGGTGTTGGTGGGGGTGGTGGGGGGGGGGGGGGGGGGGGGGGGTGGCTATGCTTTTTTGGACCCCACTCTTGAAAACCACCAATATCGTGGGGACATTTTGACCCAACAGCAATTTCCTCATAGTCACTCCACCAAGAATGCAAGCTAACCACCCATGACTCAGAGATACACTGTCTGTTCTCACAGGATGCACTGCAAGAGCGTGTGTGGTCAAGAGGATCCTTATATTCCATTTTGAGGTTGCATGAGGGCACTAACTTTCAGAGCAACCTGGAAGTTAGTGAGACACCCTTAAAGGTACTGGGAACGGAACAGAAACAAAAGTTTCTTTGGCTGTATGTTAATTCCCCAAATGTGCATCTGAAGACGCTGTACAAACATCCTCTCAGTGGGGCTATCATGACCTGTGATCTGTCACACCCAAAATTTCAAACAGTACTCTTGTCCGGGGCATTCAGTTACCTCAGCCACATGGAGGACCTTAATGACAAGCTAGTCATTGAGTTGGGTTTAATGATTGAGCTTCCATTTTTAGCATGTGTATAAAGTAAAGATTCCACCTAGCTTCACACCTTTAACACGACATAAGACTGCTAAACTCCCAATACCAGCCCCCACCCGTAGTCACTTTACATGGTCGCTGTGAACTCTATTGCACTGATTACCTGTATTATCTGCATCGTCATATGTGACGCACCGCAGCAAATGTGGGAACAAGTCAGCAGGGCACAAACTGAGAAAAGCGTGAAAAACCTTAAATTTCTGAGAAAATTGTGATTTTCATTTTATTGCAAAATATGCTTGTTGAAGTTATGAAGTAACCCCTCAAAGCCTGAAATGACCGTTTTGAAGTTTTTAAAATGGTAAATTTAAACTCAGGATGTTTTTAGCTTAAAATCCCCCCGACCGGTTATCTGCATGTGGGGGTGAGGAAAGCTGCGACCAGTGACGGACTGGGATTAAAAAACGGCCCTGGCATTTTCACCAACCAGCGGCCCACATGGGGACGACGACAAGTTTTGCGCGGACCGAGGGGGGGGGGGGGTGGGGGGGCGTATCCATGTGTTTTTTCCCTGCCATTCAGTATATGCACGCGCGAAAGCAGCAACAAAAAAAAAACGCGTGTTAACGTCAAACAAACATGCAAGCATATCGAGTTTGTTTGTTTGTTTGTTTGTTTGTTGTTGTTTTTTTGTGTTTTTTATTTTCTTTTGGAATGTTGGCGAGGCGTTAGCGTGAGTTTGGCGAGGCAGCCGCCTCGCCAAGACAGCGCTGCGGGAAACCCTGCATTTGGCTAATTAGTGGGCCGAGAGATAATGTAGGCCTACAATGAACAGGGTGAAAGGGGCCGCGCACACTCGATGATCATGCCGCCTCGTGATTGGCCGGCCCAAACGGCCCACGAGGGCCTGCGGCCCTTCTGGCATCTGCCCAAATGCCAGACCGTCCAGTCCATCACTGGCTGCGACTCATTAGTATACCACCTTTGTGTGGCTCCGCGCAGGCTTTTGTTATGTGTATCGGCCAATAAGCTCAGTACTTAAAGAGAGAGCAGATGGCTACTTATGCAGCTACTCAACTCTGTTTAAATAGGAACTGAGTTTCTGTGACTTGAAGAAGATGGACAGAGCTGAACGGATCTCCAAGAGCGGAATTGCGGCTTGCTCAGCGCTCCACTGTGGGAGACATGTTGACCAGGATGCAGACGCGGGACTCATTCATATTCTGTATCAGGAGTGCTGAAACGGAACAAGCTGACGAAGCAACTGCATCATTTTGGTGATTATCCATAGTTTGCAGCTGGTGTTAATCGAAGACGATGAAGAAAGCTTTGGACTCGCAGCAGAGGAGCGTTAACAGGAGTGCAACCTAATCGCTGCTGTACAGCGCTCTGGTGTGGGAACATTTTTACCAGGACACTGGACTTGTTTCCCATTAGGGCTGGGTATCATAGCTCACGATACAATACGATTCTTGATATAGCTCAGCTTGATTTGATTTGACTCCAATACTGATATTTATTACTTTCAAATTAATGCTCAAAGTCATTCAATCAACAAAACCAGCCAAATATTATATTTATGTTTGATTTATTGAACACTGATATATTAACAGGAAAATAAAGTGCATTTGGTTCAATGCATTTAACGTATCACAGAAACCAAAAATGTGCCCAAACGTCTGACTTTAGGGATGAAGGTGCTTCTAAAATCTTGTCGGCCATTCAGCAAATTCGTCTCACTTGCACTTCCTTGCTGTTAGCAGTAATGGCGAGCTGTAATAACGCCCCCTTGGGGTTGGGAGGTATATCGATATTGAAAGGCAGAATATCGATATTAAATCATTTTCAAATACATCAATATTAATCTTTATATCGATTTTTATGCACAGCCCTATTTCCGATTCTGTATCAGGAGAAATCAGCGTAAGTAATAGTGTCTGTGAATAGAGCATTCTTGTTTCCCGCTGTTGTTAATTGAAGATGAGGAAGACGAAGAAAGCTTTGGACTCACGGTGCTTTTGTGCACTTAATTGGGACACATCTGAACCGCAAACTTTTTCCTGAGGATGAATGGATCGATTATTTTGCCGCGGAAAGAGAGAGGCAGACTCACTTATCGGACATGAGGTGAATTTGAGAAGTAAAAAAAATTATCACACTGAAATTAAAGCCGTGTATCATTCAACCTTCCATTTTTAATATCCAAACATGATTTAAGCGGATAATTATTTTGTTAAGTGTTTTAATTTAACACAAGAAATAATATATATATTTCTCATGTTTCAACTGTATGCTTAGCTAAATAGTAAAAAATGTAGTGTATAGGTGTGAAAATCTCTACTCATACCTGCATAATCAGCAGACTTGCACATCACCAACCCCTAAACTGTGGTCATTGAGCTAGAAATGCATAATCTCTTCTATTGTATGATTGATTGCTGCTATACCTGGAAGTTTGCTCCATTTGATTATTTTGTATTGTAATGGCAATGAGAAATGTTATCTTAACAAGTGCCCATAGAATGCTATTTGAAAAGTTCGCTTTTACAAAAACAGAATGAGCAATTAAAAAGCAACAATACCATTGTGCATGATGCTTGCAGACACAAAAACATGATAAATAGATGATGAGAGGGGGAGGAAGGGAAGGGGGCATTGATGAGATAAAAAAAATTAAACTGTTTGACTTATCAATTTTGTAAATGATAACTGTTTAAGTTTTTTACTTAGTTTTACATGTGCAAGTATGTGTTCCTGTTAAATTTGGTGCTGTAACTTTTGTACAGTTGAAAGACATCTGTTCTATGTACAGATCTAACACAAATATTATAATGCCGAGCAGTAAATTATCTTTTCATGAACAAAATAGTGCTGTGAGTTGATCTGGACCTTCTATTGACAGACATTGAAGGGGTGGGAGGTGTTGCAGCAAGGAATAGACCAATTCATTGTTATTGTTTTGATGCGGGTTTTTCGCGCATGCGCGCCGGACTGGTAGGCAAAAGGCGAACACAATGGCGGACGCAAACAAAGGAAACGACGAGTTCTCGACGTATTTTTCTTCTTTAGATAACGTATCACAAGCTCGTTTTAAGAGTAAGTTGATGGTTGATGGTATCAGATTGCCAGATCCACACAGCAAAAGCCTGAAGGGACGGAGCGAGTCTATGAAATGCTGGCCAAGTGTTCCGTACGGCGACATATTCAGCTACCTTATAAACACGGCAGGCCAGTACAGACGAGAGAGCATGAAAGCCATGAAACCACTGAACGGCTACAATTATTTTATATCGGGACATAGACACCAGCAACCCCCGCGACCCCATGAGGGATTAAGCGTTGTCTTATTAATCCTTTTCACAGACTCACGCCAGAGGGTTTGCATACATTGTACATGTACGTACATTATTACGAAACGAACGTTTACGTCTTGACTTAAGTATATATCCTAATTTTCTATTTATATAATTATTTAAGTAGAACAATGACCAGTGCAAAATTAAGTTGTATTTACCGGAGATGAAGTGTAGACTGCAAATTCTGTCGTGGTATGATGGCTCCCACAGTCGATTAGGATTGTCTGCCTGCATCCTTTTCATTGAAATTATCCATTTCTTTCTTCTTTCTTCGTCCTTCGGTAAACGAAAGAAACGTACATCCAACGATTTGGAATGCCTCTGTGTGCAACCGGGAGCACAACAAGTTGTAGGCATTGTTTAGATTTCAAAAATAAACGAACTAAAAGCACGTTCTAATTCACCCGTAGTAGTAGACGAGAATAGTACTGTTTTTGCCTACCCGCGGGAACCGGATGTAGCACGGACGTCACGCGTGAACTGGTCTATGCAAAGTAATTCAAATCAACAGCCTTTGTTGACCCCCCCCCCTCCCCCCAGCTTTGAGGCTTGTTTTCTCACTGATCTTCTTTGAAAAGTGCCAACATTCAAATGGTCATATCTTCTTGAATTCTTTCCACAAGTTTGACATCATTGGAAAGCCTAGATTATACTCTTTCTGAATCTGTAAATAAATCCAAATGGCCCCAGGGAGACTTGTTCCTGGTTTTGCTGTGGCAAACTCTGATATCTATAAAGTTTCTCTTTTGTCTTCCGTTTTTTACTCAGAGCCTTGCAGAGAAATTTTGCTCAGATATACATTATGAATGTGTAGCTGAATGACAATAAATTTTGTTTATGTCTGTCTATGCGTCTTGATTGACAGTCCTCTTGTCATTCCATTTAAACACGCTCTATGTGGCTATGACCTTATGTCAACCCTGGAAAGATTGCTGGAGCAATTTGTGAGTGAGCTGAGGCTGGCGTGGTCACAAAATCTGGAAGTCCTCTGTGAAGACCTTAGCACCAAGCAAAGTTTTCCTGCACCTCAGACTTTTGGAAGGGCCCGTGCAAAAAATGTCAAACAGTGCCTACTTCAAGGGCTCATCTCTGACAAGCTCAAGTTGTTCCTTTCCATAAATTTCAGTGATCCTATAAGATGGTCAGAACTGTATGGATCTTAAATAACTATTGTATTTTATTTTTTAATTTATGGTTTTAAACAAAATATGAAAATATTTGGTTGTTTGAAACTCGTTTGCTTTGCTGCAGTCTTGGCCAGGACACTCTTGGAAAAGAGATCTCAGTTTCAATGAGCCTTTCCTTGTGAAATAAAAGTTTAATAAAAATGCACTGTAAAAATTGTTGTGCCACAACAATATGTGCAGGTAGTATGTACTTCTTCAGCAGTTTTTTTTTTTTGCAAATGGTTTCACAAACTCTGTACACACACACACACACACACACACCTGTAAACTTTTGTTTCACTGACTAAATGTCTCTGCTACTACCGTAAACACAGTAATTGCGAAATAGTTTTTTTGGGTTTTTTTTAATTAGCCGAATATCTACACAGTTTTATTCTCATTTGTAATGGAAATTAAAAGGACGATGAAATAATTAGAAAAGCCATACTTCTTGAGGAAATAAAACATGTATTAAATATATTTGGGTATAAATAAATATGAAAAAATAAAAGGGCTAGGTAAAGAGTTCAAGAAAAATATCTGATTGAAAAACTGTGGTTTGAATAAAAACAAACATAAAAGCAAAGAGATTAAATACGACAACATTGAAATAATTATGACGTAGTTGTCGCTGAATAATTTATCAATTGAAGAATTAAATGTTCTTTTATTATTTTGTTGCATTTAATGGCCCACAAATGCATATTTTAGCTCCTTTTGAGCCCTGCATCTGATTTATTTATAAATTATCTATTTATGTATACATTTCCAATAATGACAGGATTGGTCCTCCATATAAACAGTTTACAAAAGGTAGCCTTTTATACTGACCACCTTCTTTCTGATGATGCTGAAGGTTGAGTTAGAATTTTGACAAAATGCTTGATCCTTTAGATTTATGTTGTTTCTTTTTAAGAGTTAACACTTGTATCCAAACATGTGGTGTCACAGTTGGAGGTTTTCTGTCAGAAGTCCAGCTCAGAACTTGATTATATGGGAAGAAATCTATCTAAGAAATACCAAATGGGTTTGATCTTCCCTCTGTTCTGCGGTTTCTGTAGGAGAAACACCATGAGACACTATTACATAGCCACCTAACGGCATTTAAAAATGAAACTTAAAACAGCAATACTGTAAACCGCTCTGTGAGACCTCCTTCCTTTACGTTAGCAGATTTATTTAAAGAAATGGGATGATCAGAGAGAACCATGCTGAAGCCAAGGGAAATCATTGTTTTACTTTTTAAACTAATCAGGCTGAAAACTCAGGACTTTTAAACATGGATCTTGAAAGATTTTAATGTGTTTCTGGTCTCCATCCCAATATCCTCATGAAAGTAGCTTTTTCTTTCAGCCCAGCAGAGGGTTGGTGCTACAACAGAACCATTTCTACTAAGGATGCAATGATTAGGCCTGTCCAGCCAGACACCCATATTTTTATCTGACCCAGACCGTTTGTGTCCTGTCGATTCCAATCTCTATTGATTCAAAGTTTTTCAAATAAGAATCGCAGCTAGAACAAACTCAACTTGGGTGTGCCAGATAATAAAAAAGACAAAACGTGCAGCAGCTTCTTTGGTATAGCCAGTCTAAATCCAACAGAAAGTAAAGGAATTACAACAATATCCCCATTTATGCAGCAAAGCATATTTCCCTAATATTTGTTGGATTTTTACTGAAATAAAAAAAGTGCATCAGAGTCCATGCTGATGGTGGATGTATTTATTAACTGAAAGTGGAGGGACTGTTGATGCATGTAAACGTTGATGACACTGAATAATCCACAGTACAACCCTGCTGTCTGTCAACACAAGCATTCGTTATATTTTAAATGTGAGAGGCAAACGTGCAGCAGACCACAGATGTAGTCGGACGTGAAGATGGATGGCTTAGGGAAACACATGTGAAGCCATTACCTAAGGGTCTCGACAGGTGACCTGCTCTCACTCAGGGTTTTATGGAGTGTTTTATAAACTGTCCAAGCTCAGATATATTCAGTGCAGCTCAGATTAAATGAGTTAATACGTTGGTAAAATGAAAGGCCAAGCTAAAGAAGGTGACCTTTTATAGATTTTTCAGAAAAAAAGGAGCATGCGAGGTAAGGTAAAATTAAAGGTATATCTTCAGAATTTCCAGAGGCTAAGACATTAGTCATCTCATATCTCATTTTGTGACCATAAGCACTCAGCTTCAGCAATATTTTCCATTAAGATAATCCAAAGCGAGCAAAACTATAAATACCTCTCAGACAGGCTCTTTATTTCTCACATAAGGGCTTCATTACTGGATTTAGTAAAATCCCAGAAGGACTATGGCTGCTCAGTGGCCACTTGCACTTTTCATGCCCTCTGTCTTCTTGAAAAGACCTTGGATGGAAAAATATAAAAGATTCTGATTTTTTTTTAAACCAGGTTTAAAGGTCATTTAGCCTCGAGACTGATGAGCGTGTTGAAAAATCTTGTGATAATGTAATTTGACAAAATACGTTTTGCTTCTAGAATCTCGCAGCAGAACTGTGAGCAGATCCAGTGTGTACGCTGAAAGAGATGAGAGCAGCGAAAGTATCTGATGCTCTGAGCACACGTTACCAGCTCCATCCGTCTGCGGCTGCTGTCCTGCTCTCTCTGGCTCAACTCCTCCATCTCCAGCTTCATCTCCAGCAGGCGCTGCTGGAAGTAGCGGGAGTTCTCCCTCTCCCGAGCTTCAGCCTGGGCACTCTGCTCCAGCTCCTCTCCCAGACGAACCACACTGTCCCTCAAACGCAGCACCAGCACCTGCAGAGTGCAGAGAATCGGGTCAAAACTGAGACCGAGCCATGCAGGGATTACAATATCAGACACGTTGATAATTATGTGTTGGAATTGGAAAAGCTTTATCTGATCTCACCTCAAACCTCTTCACTTGCCCCTTCTGAAACTCCAATTTATTTTCCAGGTCACATACACGGGCCTCCTGTTTACTGACTATGCTGCGCCCCACAGTGGACGACTCCAGGAACTGCACCCTGGACACACACTGCTGGAGCTGCATGGGGAAGATGTGAAGAACGGGGTGAGCCGAGCACATTTAAATTCAACACAGACTTATCCGGCAGCGTGACAGTGCTCCACCTGCAGCTTGCGGTCATTAAAAAGTGCAACAAGCACGTTAAATGATCCAGAAAGCCACTGCAATCTCATCCCAAGCACTTTCAGCAACTCATTCCTAATTCTTAGTGTTGTGTTTAGTTTCTGCTGGCCAAACAGGTATTACCTCCTCTTGGAGTGAGTGTCTCTGTTTCTTCACCTCCTCCAGCTCAGCTTGTAGGTCTCTGATCTGAGAGATATCACTGGAGGACTGAAGGGGACAAAATGGGACTAAGACTGTGTCTATGTGTTCAGGGTATTGATGGTGGATTTGGGGGGGAAACCAAATACCTGTGCAATAAGAGCTTTGTGTTTCTTCATGAGCTCATTGAGGTCTTCCTGGTCCTCCTCGAGCCTCTTCAGCAGATCCATTTTCTCATGCTGCAGTAGGACCAACTGCTCATCCACCTGAACTCACACAGAAGTATTTAAAATAATAACTTAACATGCCAGTGGTCATTTGGACTTTAACTTTTTTGTAGACAAAATCAAGAGAAAATGCAACCTTCCATATGGTGTAATATCTGAAACATGCTTTAAATTCATTTTAATGAAAAGCAGGAGAGCACATATTTTTTCTTTATATGGTGCTTACTGTCTGGCAATAAGGAGGAATTTATTGAGCAAAAGTTATGACTTTGGGTTGATCAACGTTTTTTGCCAAAATGATTGTGTTTTGTTCTAAAACTGTGCCTGTAAAAGGATTTGACAGGAAAAAAATTAGAAAAGCAGTTCAGGGAACCTAGAGGAAGTATTACACAATACAGTGTAAAAAGGCTCAAACACACTGCAGCGCAGTGGAGAAAATAGAGTTTTTCTAAAGTTCTGCATTTTCCTGCTTCTGGTGTCTCAGCTCCTGCCAATCTCTTGGACCATCTTCAGATGGACCAGCAGATAGGAAAACTCACCACACTCTTCTGCCTGAACATATTCTCCAGTTCCAGCTGGGTGTTGTCCAGCTCCATGGAAAGAGTTTTCTGAATGTTCTCAGCCTCTAGCCACCTCGCCTCACTTTCTTCCAGCTATAAGGAAACACAGAGAGTGAACTATCTGTTTGTTTTAGAATTGATTTTAAGATTTTATTGTTTGTGTTTAGAGCCTTGAATGCGATGGCTCCTCAATACATCATCGACCTCCTCCAGATTTACTCTCCGGCATGTGCTCAGAGGTCTGAGGGCCATCTTCAGCTGATAGTGCCTAAGACGAGGCTTAAAACCAGAGGGCACAGAGCCTTTTCTGTAGTTGGACCCAGACTTTGGAATACTTTGCCCCTCCATATACGAACAGCCTCCACAGTGGAATGTTTTAAGGCTCGTCTTAAGACCCACTTTTATTCTTTGGCCTTTAACACCGCATAGTTGTGTGGTCCTCTGTGTCCTTTTTAGTTTATTTTTTTTGTGATGTACAGCACATTGGAAACTTTTTCTGTTGTTAAATGTGCTATATAAATAAAGTGGATTGGATTGGATTGACTATTATTTCTTAGAGGGATCACAAGGTGACCCTCAGTAAAGCTCCATTAAATTGTGACACACACCTGGCAATGCAGATGTTCTATTTGGTCTTTGCTGCCGTTGGGAAGGTTCTGGCCTGCGCTGTCGAGGGTAGCGAGTAGCAGCTGGGCATCGGCCAACAGAGCATGGGTCCGCTTCAGGTCTCTCCTCAGCTTCCTCTCCACATCAAAGTCTCTGTGTCCCACCTGCAACATGAGAAAACTCGGATTCATTAACTCTAAAGAGAAAAATCACACAAACTTATTCTTTTTGAATACACGTACGTTTAAATTTCTAAATTTGGTTAAATATAAAACAGATACTGTATAAAGCAAGATACAATCTACTGCCAAAAACATTTAAGAAATGTTTAAAGAAGGAAATTATGGATACAACCTAAGGGGAGATATGAATAAAAAAAATAAGAACAACAACAAAAAGTCTGTGTATGAAGCTGTGGAGTGACTGTGCGGAACGGTTTGAGAACAGACATGAAGTACAGTGCATACTTAAATATATTCAAAAAGGGTAAAAAAACATACTTTTAACATATATATATATATATATATATATATATATATATATATATATATATATATATATATATATATATATATATACTTCTGAATCTTTATAGAGAAGGTGAGCGATAGGTGAGAAAACATATTTGTATGCGTATAGAGGTGTATATGCTGCATGTGTATGCGCCTATGTCAATGCACAAACAGTATGTGGGTTATCCATGTATTTTATGTAATCTTGTCAAAACATTTAAAGGCTCAGGTAAAAAAAAATTATATTGTGGTCAGATTTAATCTGAAATATGTTCTGTAACCACTGATAACTAAATAAAAGCGGGTATTGTGCACTTCACGATTCTTTCACATATCATTTTGTTTAATTACCTGATCACAAGCACATGTTATGGCATTGAAACCATCATAATCTTTAAATAACCAAAGACCTAAAGTATTTGATAAAAAATGTGTAAGTTTTAATCACTGTTGGTACTACATTCAGGTGACTATTAGATGACTGGACATTTAAAGAAACACCAACCAGCTCTGTCAACAGTAATTTCACACTTGTTTTTTAGGATACTAACTGTAGTGTTTTTTAAAGTTACCTTGTTTTGTATCACTTTGTGTTCAATTTATTTATTTCATTTATTCTTGTGTGGAGAGATTTTTTATTATTATTGAGGTATGAAAGTAATTAAGTTGGTTGAATTTATTTGTTTGGCTTAATTAGATTGCTCATTACGCTTTCAACAAAAATTAGACTAGCTTAGGGTCACAAGCAAATTATTGTTGGCGTAAAGTGTCATTTCCTTTGTTTCTGAGTTGTAAGCAAATTGGTACTGGAGTCTCATTATCATCGAGCTTAGAAAACCGGTATATCATCCCTGCCACATTCTCCCAAAAAGAATTTCTTGCTGTTTTTTTTTTTTTTTTTATGTTTCAAAAGACTCTGTATTTAGATGTTTGAGTGGACTTGTGCCAACACATCTGTGTGATAATGTTCAGAAATTATCGAACAGCAACAGACCGACTGGAGCTGTTTCAAATAGTAACGTAGAATAGCATTGTGCAAACATCTCCCTTAAAGGAGGAAATCTCTTAAACACATTACCTGCTTACCTGGCATGTGACAAAACCTGTTAAGACCTGGTTGGCTACTCATTGTCTTTTTATTTACCCTTTCATATACACCTTGGAATATCTGTTTTTACAGTACTTTGTAACAGAAAAGCCTCAACAGGGACCCAGTCTGCATATTAAGTAGTTGCTAGTCATATGCACAGAGCAGCAAGTACTTTGTAACAATAAATTTGTGCTGTCCCTCACTAAATAAATCTGAATGAATGGACATTGAATAGAATGACAATGAAAACACAATTGAACTTATTTTTCCTTCATCTCCAGTTAGTAATGTTCCACCTTCTGTTAAAATATAATCTAAAATCATATTGAAGCAGTGGGTTGCAGGTACAAACACTGCAATGCAATCTGTTGTTGAGCATGAAGAAGGATCGTTTCAAAAATACTGACCAATCAGATCGTAAGGTCTTCAAGCATCTGCTTGATAAATGCTGTGTCCTGCAGGACTTAACTGACCTGCAGCAAGCGTCTTGGTACCTCATACCACAAAACTCCTAAAAGAACCCTGTCGCAACAGCTCAGGGTGTTTATTTAATGAATAAGAGGAGCTATTGACATTAGACAGAAAGTTTTTTATATTGTGTCTTAACGTTGAGTTTTTCTTTTCAAAAGGTTCCAAGACATCTTGCTTTTCTTCCCTAGGAGCAACATTTGAGTGTTTGTTGGAACGAGATGAGTGCAGGTGACTTGATCCTGAACTGTTTGCCAGTTTGGCTGCAAACCAGGTCCTGATCTAATTACAGCCTTGTGAATGCGTGTTAAATTAGCTCCCTCCTCTGGGCTGCATTTGCTTGTTTGCTGGTGTCTGGGTGTGTTGCTGCGATCCAGGTACTGTGACAGCTTTAACCTGCTATGAGGGTGATCTATAACAGGAAGCTGGCAGGAAGAGGGCTGCTGACAGACTGTGGGAGTTATCTGTGAAAGTTTTCTCAGTTGAATTAAAATGCTTATCCAGACACAGCTGGAATGCCTGAGAGCGACCAAACTCGGGGCACAGCAGCAGCTCCCCACAGGCTGCAATGGGGAGGACACGCACAGGAACGTCTTCCTCTCGCTTGCTAAGTAAAGGTTGCATCTTTGAAGAAAACCTTGGATCCATCGTAAAATAAAGTGTGCTGTGTGTGTGAATCTGGTGGTTTACCCTGGCTGAAAATTTGATTAGCCACCTAAGACTGGTAATAAAAGAGTTTAAACATGACCCTAATGTTGAGCTCTAAATTAGTTTCCACACGGCCATAGCAATAATTCTTAAAACTGTTCAAACATACAGAAATAATATGGTGTCTATATAGAAAATAAAAACATAACTGATCAAGGGGTTGTTTTCATAAGGCAGCCATCTTTATGTGTTTCATGGGATCTAGTCTAAACCAAAGATCAGGCATCGCCTTTCAGGGGCGGGGGCTTACCTGCTCACACAACGTTGCAATGAGTCCCTCCAAGTCGTGCTTCTCATGAATTACCATCTGCTTCTCCTCATACTCCTGCTCCAACTGCATCTCCAGCTGCTTCAGCTGCACAAATCCACACACAGACATAGAGCCTGAAAATGAACCACTTTCCTGCATGGAAGTTGTATGATGATTTTTTTTTTTTTAAAGCAGTGTTTTCTGCAATTTCTACAAGTATACATTCTCATTGATCCTAGTTTATTATTGAAATTATTTTAAAAAATCCATCTAAGGAAACCCAGCAGAGTGAATTGAGTTGCCGACTTGCAGCATTAACTCCTCCTGGGTGGCCATGTAGTTATGACGGTCGCTACCTGCTCCCAACTGAAAGATTAGGAGGTGGCAAAAAGTGAAAAGGACAATCTTTAACATTTAGTAGGAGGAGCTAAAAAATAGAAGCAAACTTAAAACTGATCAAAAAGGCAGGCTAGACTGCTGAGGTGATCAAAGATCTCCTACAGATCGTTGGCTTGGTATGGTTTAAAAACTTCTGCTGTCACAGGTGTATGAAACCGAGGACCAGGGTATGCAAACACTGAAACAATGGCTCTTTCTCAGGAGCTCAGTTAAATCAAGTGTGGTAAGCAGTAGGATAACATTGTGCAATAGGTCTTTTCATGAAATTCTCAAGCTAACAAATATAGAAGCACTCAAATTGTATTAGCTAACATCTATGGAGGACCAAAACTGACATATAAAAAAATAAAAGCTATGTTTGAACAGACATGATCATCCTCATATTAGGCAAACGGAGTTCAAACAATCACATAGGCAGGAGGGCAGCAAAGTGTCATAGTCTGCTGTAACCCACTAACTGAACGATGAGGTAACACTTTTTAAACTATTTTAGCAAAAGTCCAACATCTCTATTTCCATGACAAGATGGCTGGAAATGAGTCTGAGCGACTGGATCCGCTGCTCCAGCTCAACGCGAGCTCTCAGCACGGGCTTTAGTTTGTGTCGGCAGAACTGATACGACACCTCCCGACACCTGGGTCCATGTGGGCCGCTGACTGAAACACATGTTCAGATAATAAACTCAGGAATTACAGCGATATTTTCAAATCAAGTTGCTAAATGCTTCAGCTCACTAATAATCTGGTAGCAACTGTGACAGCAGTCGGCAGTGACAGCCAGGATGGCAGCATCCCAGTTATGGAAGGCTGATGCTAACCAACCAATAGGGATCAGTTGTCCCCTTAAGACCGCCCCCTCCTCATTTGCATAATGAGGCAGAGATGGATACGGTAAAGTGAAAAGAGGAGACAAGGAAATGTAAAAAGAACAAAGGCTTGTATAAGGAAAATGAAAAACAAAATATATACAATATATATTTTTTTGCTTTTATTTTTAATTACGTCAGTTTTGGTCCTCCATATAAACTTCATGCACAGTTAAGAGTTACAAACGTACATACTTCATGTGGCATGTGGTAAGACTGGGCTTAAGGACAGTGCTCTGCATTGGAATGGGTTTCCATTCCAATGCAGAGCATTGGGAATGGAATGCCCCATTGGGGCAATGGGGTCGTCTCTCCTCTTTCCTCGGGGGGGGTTGTACATTTCCTGTAAAGGCCCCTCTCGGGCGCACTGCTTTGGGGGCCCCTTTGGGAGTCCGGGGTTATGGGTCCCCTGACCCCTGCCTCTGTGCTCGGGGAAGGTGGGTCTTCGGTTCTCCACAATCACTATCAAGCCATTTCCTTCTGGATAATTTTCACCTAAACTAGTGCACTCTCACAAACTGCCACAGGTGCTGGGTCCCAGGTATTAAATGTTCACTTATATACAGAAAGGCTATAATTTATTTACTTTCTTTTACCTTTTTTTTTTTCAGGTATCACATTACACATGTCAGCTTAAATAATAATACATATGATTTAGCAATGGTATCAAGGTTGTTAGAAAGACTGAGAGGAAGTCGGGTTTGTTGTTTCCGCCCGGACCGTTTACAGTGTAACACATGCTGAAAGTCGGTGCTTCATGGTGGTTATTTGTGTGCGTAATAAATAAAGTAACTACCTTTACGGATCACTTCACTCTTTAACCGTTCGTTATTGGTATTATAGAAGTGAGAATCCGTGATTTGCACCATGTTTATGTGTTTCTTGTTGGTCTAGTAAGCTATTATGATAGTTAGCGCCTGTTAGCATTCGATGCTAATGCTAATTCGGTTAATGCAGCTGCTGCTTACAGTTGCTGTTGTTGAAATTGTATGGCTTGTGTCGTTGCTACTGATCCAGCAGTGATTGTATGGGGCTTGCTGGGGTTCTTATTATTTGTTTGTTTATTTCTGCAACTGTTTTTGCTAATTTGTTAGTAAAAATCCTCATTAGGCTCATAGGCACTATGTTATGTTTGTTTCTTTCACAGACCACACTCATATGCTCCATGAGCCCCAACATGTACACGTGGTCTACATGTAATTATGCCACTCAGCCTGTAATGGACCATTTTCATTACTTGAAGTTATATTAAAGCTGTCGTTACGGATCTCCAGTCTCCTGATTCTCTAATCGGAATCTACCATTCATGGTGCCACTTCAATCAGCATCCTATTCCCGACACGATTGTATCTGTTGCTTTATGTCTGTTGGTTGTGCTGTTGTTTTTGTGTCTCTTTCCAGGTGATGGAGCAGACAGAGGAAGTTTTATCATTCTCTTCCTTTTATCTCTTCTTTCTTTCACCTCTTCTTTCTCTTTCTCTTTTTTTTTTTTTTTTTCTCTTCTTGTTTTTCTTTTACTCTCCTACTTTCCCATTGTAGTGTCCATATAATTTGAAATTCTCCCTGCAGGAATCACAATAAAGCTATTTACACGCACAAATCAAGCGGAGCATTATGGCGAAAGCTGTTTGCTCCACTTGTGAAAGTAAAATCTGTCGAGCTCTATTTGGCATTAAGATATCAATTTTTATTGCCACATTGCTAGACAGGACACTGGGAAAAAAAAAAAAAAAAAAAAAAAAAAAAAGGAATGGGTTTCCATAGCAGAGCAGCTGCATCTAAACCTTAAATCACCAGCTACAATGCAAAGTGTTGGATGCAGCAGCATAAAAAACACCACAACTAGCTCAGAGTATAGACTTTAAAATACTAACGTTAGTTTATAAATTACTGAATGGCTTAGCACTGAAATACATAAAAGACCTGTTGTTGCTGTATCAACTCTCCAGAACATTCAGATCTTCGATGTTTTGGTCTATCTGCATACCCAGAACCAGAACCATGCATGGAGAAGCAGCATTTAGTTCCTATGCTCCACAAATCTGTAACAAACTTCCAGAAATCACAAACACTGAGTTCATTTAAATTAAGACTGAACACCCACCCGTTTAGAGTTGCTTTCGGCCCATAATAGCAGGAACACTGACCAACATATCTGATGTGTGTTGATGTTTTCACCTGATACAATTTAATGTTTATTACTGTTCTCACAACCGCTGACCATTTCAATGTGTTTGATGTTTTAATGTTTTCATGATATAAAGCAATTTGAACTGCCTTGTTGCTGAAATGTGCTACACAAATAAACTTGACTTGACAACTGGACTCTAGAGCAGTGGAGACGTGTTTGCTAGAGTCATCACTCTTGCTTCTGTAGAGTGATTTGATGGATGAGTCTGAGTTTGTCAATTAAAAGAAGAACTGCTCTGGATTACTGCTGTTTCTCAGGGTTTAAGGTTGACCTCTTAGTTCCAGACTACTTGGGGTCAATATACATCCACAATCACAGTGAGGGCAACCCAGACCAAATCCTTAGTATGCTACGACTCCATGATAATAACGAGTTTGTATAGAAAAACGCCTAAGGAAATCTTGTACAGATGTGATTATGCAACTGCACAAATGTGATGTTTTTGCTCTTAGGTTGCATAAGATTGTGAAACAAAAAAGGAAAGAGGATACTTAAATCAAAACTAGTGTTTCTGTTCCATCACCTAAAGGTCAAAGTCAGAATGACCATATTTGTAAAATATGACTTTATATAAAGCATAAACTTCATAAAGTACAAAGTTAAGTTGATATTTTTTTTTAATGGTAGGAGACAGATATAATGCAAAAGATTGGCTAGTTGGTTCTCACACAAACAGGTCAGAGATATCTGACACTGAAAAGAAGATCTGAGCTTCAGATACATGCACTTCCTCTAATCTGAATAACAAGGTCAAAGATGTAGGATCTTTAGGTCAGATTTCTGATATTTTAAGCAAGAAGAATAAAATCCTCACCATAACTTATTCTCAGCAATGATTTAGCCAAATTAGCCTTTCAGATGAAAACAATAATAGTCATGTTACCTGTCAAGCTTCAGACAAATATTTAAGTTAAGGGCTTAAAACTGCCCACCTGGCTTCTTATATTGATGAACCAACCGGAAACTTTAGAAAAACCCTTAGATCCCATGCAAATACATCAGAGTAATTCAGCTGCATTGACTATGATCAACGAAACAATGCACGATCATTTAATTTGATATCTTGGAGGTTAATGTTTGTCCGCTGACAAGTTTTAGTTTTAGGAAGTGTTAATGATCACGCACTAACAGAGGCGGTGGATGCAAAGAACTCACGGAGCCAAGGGCGTGTGGCATGCATGCATACATCCCGAGCAGGTACTGCAGACAGCTGTCCCCGGTGGCTCCACACTCTTTCAGGAGGAGTGAATGCTGCGTGTCAAGACTCAAAGAAATCTGCTGAGTTTCCTTAGGTAGGAAGCTTTTTGACCAATCTGACGGTATGATTTGTTTGAATTGTACTTTGAAAAGTGCCTTGAGATATGTTGTGAATTGGCGCCACATATATGAAATTGAATTGAACTGAATAGAATATTTCCTATTTCTATAGTTAAAAAGACACTGACAATTCTTCATTTAAAATCCAGGATGTTGCAAAGTTAAAGTAACTTTATTTGTCCCTCTTGGGACATATTTGCTTTCAATAGAGGGTTTTATTGCATGCTTTTATGTTTGCAGGCTGCTGCTCTTTTGCCAAAATAAAATACCAAATGTATTGTGTTGTGGGAACTCATAAGACTGGCTCAGGAAACAGGAAGTAAACACGGGCTACACTACACTGTACCTCTAGGTTTGAAAGGAGAAAAACGTGACTAAGACATTGTTGATGGAGAGGACCGCTTGTTTATAGGGAATGCTACTTCCATCCCAGGTGACAAATGAGAATGATTTAGGTTGATTTTACAGTAAATATCTTACTCATGGCTCCTTTAAGCTGTTTCACTAATCTTAGCTGCCTTTAGAAATGTACACGACCTGCTGGTGACTAATAAACACTATTAGGTGCACAGGAGGAGACTTTTAACGGTGTGCATAGCTTGAAATATTGTTGGGTTCTTCTGACTAAAGTAATTTAAAAGCTAAAACTGGATGTAGTATGGAAAAAAATCATCAATCTGACACATATTCTAACATGACCTAATATGCAGCTATGGTAAGCCTCATAACATTAGACTGTCCTATTTCAAAAACGTAAATAAGAACTTTTAAAAAGGAGTAGTTGTCATGACTGTATATAATAACCAATACAAAATATGTGTTTAAGAGACTGCCAAAATGTTTTTTGGGGTTTTTTTTGTCTTGGGAGCAAACATCTGTTTGACAACTAAATCTGCATCACCTGCATGTTTGACCCACCCGTCTTTGAGAGGATTTATGGACATCCTCCAACTCTTCTTCTTTGTCCTCCAACTCCTTCTGATGCATCTGCTTCATCCTCTCCATCTCTATCTCAAATCGCATGTGAATCTGTTGGATAACAGATGCAGATGAGCTCAGACAGCGAGCTGAAAGCGCTGTGTTATCCTTTCAGTGTGCGCTCTGAGCACCTGCTGCTGTTGCTGAATCTGGGCGGAGAGTTTGGTCATTTCTTCAGCTCTCTCGCTGGCTTGGCTCTCCAGGAGGCGAATCTGTTTCTTCATGTCAGGCACCGAGTCTGAGGCAAGATCAACCGGCAGGCTGAGGTCTCTGATCTGAGCACACAACTCCTCCTTCTGCTTCTGCAGACGACTCACCTCTGACTGGCTCTCCTGTATACACATAAATATACACACACACGCACAGAAATGTGGAGGCTGATGCTGCTTTGACTGAAGGCCAGAAATACAGTAAAGTGGACAATAACAGGAACAGGATTTTGGCGTGGCAGAACCTTCTTCTAGTAGAGCTGGGTGATACAGACAAAAATGTTTCAGCCGCAGGTTTTTTGCAGTAATTACAACAATATAATTTTTTTTTAAGTGTAGTTTCCAGTATAGTATCTATTTCAATACATACTTAAAGAACAGAAGAACAGAATGCATAACAAAAACTTAATAACGAATGAAACTTATTTTAATAAACTAAACACTGAAATACCTTGAGAACTCTAGATTTTAGCTATAATGATGAAACTTTCTCAACTATTGATGCCATCTAAAAGTGCAACAAGGTCAAGTTCAAACAAATATTTTCAATCTCTTCTCTATCTTCTTAAAATTCTTAAATAATGCTGACCTCGCGCTCTTTCCGTCAGCCTACATGCAGTGTTCCCTCTAAGCTGCGCGCCTACGCAATCGCGCACAGCATCTGGCTTCAGTGCGCACAGCAAATTTTTGCTGCGCAGAAAATAAAATCCAAGCTAAACTGTATAAAAATAAACAATACTAAACCAAGTTATTTTGTACAATTTTGCAACTCTGGTGAGACGGTTTTCCACGGTCTCGCTCTGTGAGCGCCAGGTGCTGATCTGAGCGCACCGCTGATTGGTGGGTGGAGCAGCTTTATTAGTTGGGCAGGTTGCGGTGTGCGTCTCTGTTCTGGACTGCGTTAAAGAAAAAATGGCCGGTCCACCCGAAGTAGAAAGCTGCTACTCTCAGTAGTTCTACCTCACTCTGTCATACTCAGCGTTTCCAGTTTTAGAACAGCCGATATCAGTCAGATAACTAAACACAGCGTCCGATCAACCATGAGTTGAACGCGAGCAGGAGCATGAAAAAAGCCCTGATCAATGGATCGCAGTTAACCTGATTCACCATGGCAACGGCAGGAATAAGAAGCTTCGAAGTGCGCATTTCCCACAAGTGGAATTAGAAATGATGGTGTGAGTTATTGAATAACTGACATGTTCATCTTTTTGCAAACATTGTTCACCCATCCTTCTACAAATGAGTTGACATTAACTGTCTTGTGACAACCTCCCTTTATATTAATCATATAGGCTATATGTATAATTCCAGCTGAAGTAAAGGTGGTGTTATTTAAGTGAAGAAATGTGCAGCAGTCCTAACGGTGTTGGGGGAAAAATAGGTGAACGGGAACTAAAGTATATGAATAGAAAAGTAGAGCTGGAATTGCTAAAATTTGACACAGAATAAATTATTGCTTTCATTCTGTAAAGTTCTGTTATTAATCTTGTGGGTCTCTGACTATGGAACACCTTTAAACTATAACTGAGTGCAACAATAACAATCCTTACAGTACGACATACAACTGCCTCTGAAAAATTTTCTGTGTCTCCTACGTTATTAAAAAGCTGCTGTTGGCATAAAAACAAAGAGCAGCACAAAGAAATTGTTCATAACTGAGAACGTTCCCTTGTTGTGTTAGAAAAGCGAGGTGTGGCTGAGAATATTTAAATAAATCATCTGAAGATCCCAAAGTGTTTTACACTGGTCAGTCATTCACCCATTCATGCACACATTCACACCCTGACGGTGGTGAGCTATGTTAGTAGCCACAGCTGCCCTGGAGCAGACTGACAGAAGTGAGGCTGCACACAGCATTACATGCTGGTGCTAAATCTCACTGCAGAAAATGTAAATAATTTAATTGCAATAAAATTGGAACTCTGAAAGATATGCACATCTCTAAGTTGTTCCTTATCAGGACCCCTACTCTGAAATGAAAATATGACAAGATTTTTGTCTTTTTGATGTAATCTGGCTAAATCAGTTTTATCTAAACTAAGTAATCTAACAGAAATCATTGCTGTAACTTGATTCTTTTAGTAAGCCATGTAGCTTGATATAATCTCAGGTTTCGGACAGCGGTAATGTAGCTTCAGTGTGCACGATGTTACTCACAGAGGTCAAGTGATCGCTCAGAGAGTTTGTGTGTTTGCTCAGACACATGAAAAATTAGGGGGAACATTGCCTACATGTATTCTCTGTCTCGTGGAATTTCCAAGCCTACTTTTATCAGAGTTATTTCATTTTTACTAACTTACATTTTGAAAAATGTAAGTTACTAATAAATTTCCCTGGTAATTGATATGCATATTGTCACTCTTGTAGAAAACGAGTGAAATGATTAAATTACTTTTAGGATAAGAATTATTTATGTCAGATGTATGCAAAAAATACATTTCTAATGTAGAAATGTGAGCTTAATGAAAAATATGTATAATATCTGCATGAACATTGGTATTTTCATAAGGTACCTTTAATCTGGCAAACAATTTTCATTGGAATGCCTATTCTAATTTTATTTTATATAGTTATCAGACTTTGCCGCAAGAAAGTATGCAGCCCCTAATTTCTGAAATTTACCAAGTACAGCTGATTGTCTCAGAACCTAATCAGTACGTTTTCAGAACCTAGTTTCCAACGTTACCCTGTAGATTTTTTAATTCCCATGGAACTTTAAGTACCTAGTAATTTCCAGGAAAGTATCTGTGGTCAGTGAATAAAGATACACATTTTTACTGGAATGAGTGGAAATATCTAAATCTTTGACGTTCCCTCAGAGCACCATTGAATCCATCATCTTCAAGTTGAAAGCACATGGTACCACAACAGTCCTAACAAGGGAGGGCTGCCCAACAGAACCCACAAACAGGGCCTGGAGAGCATTAATAAGAGAGGGAGCAGAGACCAAAGGCAACCCTGAAGAAGTTGCAGAGCTCTACAGCAGAGACTAGAGAATCTGTCCATAGGACCACAATGAGCCGTTTGCTTCAGTTTGCCAAAAGGCACGTGGGCGACTCCCCAAATATATGGAGGGAAGAGCTTGTCAGAAATTGATCTTTTCGGCCAACGAGGAAAACGCTTTGGCCCAAACCCAACATATCCCATCACCTAAAGAAGAGCACCCCCATAGTGAAACATGGTGGTGGCAGCATCATGTTGTGGTGATTGTTTTCAGCTGTGACTGGGAAAATAGTCAGAGGGAAGGATGTGTGGTGCTAAATACTTGACCAAAGTATTCTGCCTGTGATCTGAGACTGGGAGGTTCACCTTTCAGCAGGACAATGACCTGAAGCAGACTGCAAAAGCAACACTGAAGTGGTTTAGGGAAAACATTTAAATGTCTTGGAATGGCCTAGTCAAAATCCAGACTTCAATCCAATTGAGAATCTGCAGTTAGACTTGAAGATCTTTATTCATAAGTGAAAACCATCTAACATGAAGAAGCTAGAGCAGTTTAGCCTTGGAGAATGGGCATAAATCCCAGTGGTGAGATGTGGAGAGCTCAGAGAGACTGATCCGAAGCAACATGCAGTGTAATTGCTGCAAAAGGTGCCTCTACAATTTACTAACTATAGGAGGTGAACAGTTATGCACACTGATGTTTTCTGTTATTTTGTCCTTTTTTTGTTTGCTTCACAATAAATAAAATAATATACCTTAAAGTTGTAGGCATGCTCTATAAAGGAAATGGTTCCAAATCTCAAACAATCTATTTTAATTTCAGGTTGTGAGCTAACAAAGCATGACATATGCAATGGAAAATGAATGCTTTTGCAGAATCAGCCTTTGTTCACATTCTTCTGCATCATGTAATAGTCATATATTTAGGGTCTAACGTTATGTGGAGCAATTGGACTGCACCTAGAAACAAACACATTATCCAAACACACCTGCAGGTTGCGCCGCAGGTTGAATACTTCGGTCCCCAGAGCTGAATTCTCTTGCAAAGTTTTGTCCTTTTGCTCTCTCTCATTGTTGGCCTCCTCCAGAGCCTGAGCCAACTCATTATCAAACCTGCATCAACATACAGAAGGACACACAAATGAGAGGCAGACACAGGAGTTAGATGACAGTGGGAAAAATATGTGGGATTGAAATTAATCAGTGGAGGCTTGTCATCAAATTTGCCAGGAAAACACTATAGCAATAAATTGCTAAATAAAAAAATAATTATCACATCTGTTTGCTCATAAAATGCACCTGGCTTGTTCAGCATTCCCATTCCATTTTGAGTTTATCTGAGGGAGTTTATGTTGTTGCTGCGAGACTAATGCTAAAGGTGCGTTCACACTTAACGCGAATGTGGCGGCCCGAGCGACAGATTTACATGATGTCCGTATGTGCAGGTGCAGCACAGGAGCGATGCGTCGCAAAGCGGGACAACAGGCGCGACTTTAGAGACGCAAAATGCGTGACTTTGGTGATTAAAGCGACGACAGAGCAACACGAAACCTACGATGGATGCGAAGCGACAGTTCCTGGAGTTGAAAAATCTGAACGTTTGTGTCTTTTTCACGTTGCGACAACCAATTAGAAACTGGATGTGGCTGTGACGTGGGGTGAAGGACTGCAGCAGAGACGAAGCAGTTTTCGTTCAACATGCAGACAAGCTGATAATGGCGGTCGGCCTGAGTTGTATGAGTCAACCAATTATTACTACAGAGATAAGTCCAGAACGGAGCAAGCCTGGAGAAGAGTAAGTGAGGAGGCTGGAGTGGCAGGGGAGTGAAAGCCTCACTAGAGAGCAACCTTGTACTGCTGTGTTTCTGGCTTGTCGTCCACTGCATGGCCAATCAGAGCTTTCGGTGTCCTTCTTTATCCAGTCAGAATAATTCCTGATACTTGTCCATCAAACTCACACCCCTGGCAGCTTAGACGCATAGGCATGAATGTCATTCAAACATTGGGAGGATGACAGAAGAGTCAGACAACCACAAAACTAGTGACACTGGTGCAGCGAAACAAAATTCGCCATTTATTTATAAAATAGGAATTTCATTAGGCTTTTGTTGGAAAAAAAGGAATTTGAAAGAAGCCGATAAGATTTCGAAATCCAGCAGCTGGCAAGTGACCGTGGATGGATTTATTTTCAAGTAAAGTTAACAAAAAAAAACGAATTGTATCAGCAGCCGCCTCCGCTGTTAACACATTATTTGTTCATTAAACCACCAGAGATGACATACAGAGTGACAGGATGGCAACATGGCGATAAAACAAAACACTGAGTGGAAGGTGGACCTTCTCTGTTTGCGCTCCAGTTCATGCATGCGACTTTGCAGAGCATCACTGAGTACTCTGGCATCCTGAAGGTCCGAGGTCACCCGGCGACAGTGACGTTTCAGCTCCAACGTGCTCCTCCGGGACTGCTCCAGCTGGGCCTGCAGCGTTGCCACCTACACAAACACACACACACACACACAAATGCTATCAATTTGAGACATTTAATCTGCTTTCAGAGTTGCCGTGCACGTCACTGTGTCCTTTCTCACCTTGGTATCGAGCTGTTGTCTGGTCTGTCTCTCTGTCTCCAGCTTTTCTTCCGTCTGCTTCAGTCGTCTGCGGACAAATTCCACCTCCGTCTGGCTGCACTCCAGCTGCATGGCTAGTTCGCTTTCTGAATGATGGGACACAGGGGTCTGAATCTGTTAGGCTGAGATGTCTGACTCTCAGTGAATTAAAGCTTTGTCCTGTCAGGTGTTCCAAAGGTCAAGTCCCAAACATTTTATTAGGAGGTTTTACGTATACCCTGGGCAGCAGGAATAAACTGCCTTTGCTACAATGTTCTGGTTCATTCGGAAATTGACTGTTTTCTTCTATTAAGTTTTTCATTTCACAATTCATTCTGTAGATTTTATCATGATATTCTCACTTTTCACATTTTATTTAGCAACCAAACTTTAATGTATTTCATTGTAAAACATTGTTTTTTTGCAGGCAGTTCTCCCATACCTGTTGCAGCTCCTCTCTGACTTACAGCAGCTTGAGATTTCTGCTTCTCCTCCTCTAGCTGCTTCTCAATGGTTTCCATGGTAACTTTACACTGGTCCAGCCGAGCCTTAGGAAGTCACACATTGAACAACAAAAGAGATGCGATCAACCTCAGATTTTATTTTAGTCATGGATTTAAAGTAAACAGCAATCACTGCACCAAGGAGGCAGTCATAATGCTAAAGGTTATCCCCCAGGTCATAAGGGAGAATTGGATCACTTTGCCCACCAGAAGGTCTTTATTCTCTCTGCTGAGTCGAAGTCTCTCTGCCCTCTCCACATCCAGAGCCTGACCCACGGCATCTCCACGAAAACGCTCATCGCTTAGCTCAGATGTCACCGCTGTAACCTACACATTTACATCACAAAAACAGCAGTAAGTGTGTGTGTGTGTGTGTGTGTGTGTGTGTGTGTGTGTGTGTGTGTGTGTGCGTGCGTGTGCGTGCGTGTGTGTGTGTGTGTGTGTGTGTGTGTGTGTGTGTGTGTGTGTGTGTGTGTGTGTGTGTGTGTGTGTCGCAGCTCAAACCTTGGTCTCCAGGCTGTCTACCGTCTGCCTCAACTCATTCCTCTCCTTCTCTGACTTCTCCAGGCGGCGCCTCAGAGCTGATACCTCATCCTTTAAAAAAATGACAGAGAAGCTTTTCACAGAGACTGAGACATCTTTTAAAGCATGTCGCACATTTTTACAAACACGTAACACGTTGTTGCTGTTTTTTTAACTGTTATTTGGCCATTTCGTCTTTCACTGAGATCACCTGTTAGCGTCATCTGTCGGGATGCAGACGCTGCTGCAGCTGACTGCAGTTCAAGCTGAGCAGCTTTGGTGCTGTTCTCTTAGGACATTGAATGTTTTTGACTTGTCTCTCTAAAGTATAATGTCTTTTTAAAAAGACACATAACCATTTTTATAACTGACTGACATTTAATTGGACCAGAGGTGCTATTAGGATGCTGAACCATTGGGGGCACGAGGTGCATCGTCTGCACAAAAAAACCCTTTTTTCCCATCACTTGTCTACCGACTGTAGAGTAACAGGCTTCGTGCGGTATCTAATGAGTTCTAATGATATTTTAGGGCCATTATTCCAGGGCTTAATTGTCTTCCTTTACAAGATTCAGGGCTTTAAAAAAAGACATCCAGGGCTGGAACCGCTGGAGCCCAGGTCAGATTAATCAGAAAGAACGTTTCCAGTTGTAGATGAGTGAAGATTGCCAAAATCATTTCTATTCGCTAAGTGTCAGGATAATGAGAGAGAGAAATGTTCTGTGGTCTGATAAAAAATAAAGCTGAATTCTTTGGCCACAATGACCATAGTTACATTTCGAGGTCAAAGGGGCAAGTTTTCAAGCCTGAGAACAGTACCCCACAACTGTGATGTGCAGTGATTAGAGCATTGTGATGAAGAGGAGTTTTGATGCAGGAGGGACTGTTGGAGTTCCCAAAACAGATGGCATCATGAGGAAAGAACCTTATGGGGAAATACTAAAGATAAATATGAAGAAAGTTAAAGCTGATGACAATGATCCTAATCAAACTTAGTGATTTAAAGGAGACAATGTCAATGTTTTGAAGTACTCATCACTATGGTCTAATATCAGTCCCATAGAACATTTGTGAGCAGACATGAAAAGCTGTGTGTGAGCAAGATGTCCTACAAACCTGACTCAGCTGCACCTGCTCCATCAGGATGAATGGGCTAAAACTTGAGCAAACTATTGTAAGAAGCATGTGGAAGGAGACCCAAACGTTTTGCCCCAAGTCATACGGCGACTTGGTTCAAATTTGAAACATTATGAAAATGTCCGTATTATCTGCCTCAGCCATTTATAATGATCAGACCCTTATACCACACCTGAGCCTTCCCAAAGAGTTCAAATGCATACCAATCTTGGTGCATATAACCTCTCTATCTGAGGAAAGTTGTTAACAATTCTCTAATAAAGTTATGCCTTTCCTACTAATATAGCGTTTTGTAAATAGAAATAATTTGTCTAATCCTAACTGACCAAAGACAGGAAACCTGTGGTCTGATTTAATGTTAGTGAGAAAGAAAGCTTGCATGCCATTTATACAGTGTATGTAGACATTAGCTTTCCAAAATAGATGCTCAGGAAAAGCCAATGCTCAAATTCAATCACTCAACGCAAACGGCTTGGCTTCCTTAAAAAGAAAACGTTTTACATACGGGGAAAAATCTGTATTTGAGTGAATTGTATAATTAAGTGTGTATAATTAGAGTGAAAGTATAATTACAATAGGCAACACGGCCTTAGATGGACATATACTGCTACTGCACCATTTCATTTGTGTAGCTTGGGGCCCTCATTCATTAAGGAGGTTATCTGCGATTCAGTGGATGATAAGTTTGATCCTTGGTCTCATTACCATTGAAATTGTCTTGTCAGTCGTGGTTAAAACACATCAGAATTGGCACATCCAATATCAAAACATTGACTCAGGCTCCTTCTAAACGTTTAGCATTAGTCCAAATATAGCAAGGTTTTCTTGTTTTTTTTTCTTGTTTTTGTTTTGTTTTGCTTGTTTGTTAGTTTTTTTTGGGGGGGGGGGGGTTGGGGGATAGGTCTTCATAATCAGAAAATTGGCTAAACATGTACGGATGTACCTCCTTGGCTCTCAGCCTTTCGTTGTCCATGTTGACATCAAGCAAAGGACGCACCCTGCAGAAAAGCTTCCACCAGCTCCATTTTGCTACAACCTTCAGAACCCGCAAGTTCCTCTGCAGACATCTTACCGCCATCTGTTGTACCTGGAAAAAAAGGACACGCAGAAACACAAATGGGGAAAGTTCTGAGACAAAACCACAGCTGGGGTCCTAAAGTTATTCTTACTGCATTTGCAGGGAATTTAACTGCTAATTACAGCAGGACCAGAGAGCCACAGAACCACGCAAGACCAACAACCCTACTACGCAGACAACCTGAGATTTAGCCTGTTAATGGCAGATCTGTTGGAGCCCAGCTAAATCACTGGGGCAGCAGGTTATGTTACATGTTTGTAAAATCCTCTATCCATTCATTAAACCTACATCTTAAAAAAATCTCTGATTTGATTAGAGAGGCAGTATAACTTACTTCATTTGACAGACGTAATGCTGCTGATCGCTTATATAACCAGTTTAATAGCTCTTGATTTATGTTAGAACAAATTTCAGGTTTGATTTAAATTACATTTTGACTAACGGATCCACAAAATATATGATGAAAAGTGTTTTTCTCCGTCAATAGAAAACAGAGTCAACTGGAATTGAATCCGTGTCATTGAACACATTCTTCGCAGAGGAAAAACGCTGGCTAACTTGAATACACTCAACAAAAATAACCTGTGTTTCTTTAATTGGTCCACTCAGGAAAATGTTGTTATGGCAACAGAAGACAATAATAAATTGCATCAGCTGTGTACATTTTATATATGTGAAGTGTTTAGAAGACGGAGAAAGGGGAGAGATTTTTTTCAGTCAGACGTTAACGCATATCTGCTGCTAATTCGGACTGCAAGAGCACAGAAGAGACCGAGATGTTCTGCAGATAACAGGAAGGTATTCCAGTAGTAATATTACAATCAGTAATAGTAATCGTTGCAGACCATCATGAGTTAGTGTCGTCTGTCCACCTTACAAGTCAAATCAATCAGTGGCAGGGTCCAAAATGAACACCAAATGCGAGTAAATTTTCCATTTGGCGAGTAAATTTCAGAGGGCTAGCTGCCACATGGTGAGTAAATGTTTGTACCAAGTAAGTCGTGTTTTTCAGTCATTTGGGTAGATGCTTCTTTATGTTCCTCTGCTGTCAGCTTGTATGACAACAAACGTACACGAACACTAGCACATGTGACGCGAGAACCACAGCAACTACGTGATGTCCGTTTGCTAACAACTAGCGTTTAGCTCAGGCTAATTACGTAGCGGGATTATGTGGAGATATTCAGCAGGAGTCAATCAGACTTACTCTGGCCGGTAAAAAATATGCTTGGCCGGTTGATTTTTACACCTACTGGCCAACTTCAGGGATTAGGGAATCAGGAAGTTAATTTTGGACACCGATCAGCGGGGCTAACACTGCTATGGTAAAAGTGATTGGCCTGAATCTTAGCTGCTGTGCAGGGTAACCGATCAGATGTTAGGAGTTTTCTTTTTTGAGACACAGCAGCAGATTAAATTAATTCATGATGTACAAAAAAGCAAAAATGAAAAATGAAATTAATATGATGACTTTATCATACATTTGATTCACGTTGATCCCCAATTTAAATATTTCATTTAGTAATGAATTAATTCCTTTAAATTATATTGAGAAGAGTATTTATTAATTTCATACATATTTATATTTCCAAATTTGGTCAAATGATCACATATTACAATGTAGTTAAGAATTTATTAATTTTGGGGATTTGCATCAATGTTAGCCTTCTATGGAAGGATTATTATCTAGAACCTGTTCTAAGGAGGAAAACAAAACAAAAAACAATGTATGGAGCAGATAAGAGGGAGAGGGAGTGAAAGGGGGAGTAGGGAAGAAGATGGAAGGAGAAAGAATGGGATAGAAGGATGTATCACGTCCTGTATCATGTCTTGAAATGGTAGATATTAATTCATTTTCTACTAGTAACAGAAAGCCACGGGTGGGGGCCAATCTGAGATGTTGTCCCAGGCCCAGGCAGGACTGTCAGCTGGCCTGATTACAGCGTTACTGTTTTATCATTACCACCTCTCAGCCTTTGTCTGTTACGGAACATGTTGGATTTGAAAAGGAGGCAGCATTTTTAAATCCAACATGTTCAAACATTTTCAAATCTGTTTTTAGCTGAGCCATTGGAGTTTTGTCCATAATTTTATTCCTAAGTAACTGTTTTAGTTTTAGCTACTTTTGATTTTTTTTGTCAATAATCTATAGCTGTAGTTGAGAGTCACATTATGCTTTAGAAGTAGTGTTATTTTATTACTCTATTGTTTTTTACATGAACACAAACTTATTTCTCATGTTTAGTTCATCAGTAGTTCCTTAATAAACTAAAGACAACGTTTACTCCTCCACAGCTTTGCTCTTGTTATTAAATAACAACTTTTTCATTGCATTGAGAGCTAAGATGTAGATACTCATGTGGAATGTTGTTAGAACACAGACTGGATCTCCACACGGTGAGCTAGACAGAAGCAACGCTTACCTTGAGCTTGCGGTACTTCTGACGTCCCAGGTGTCCTTTACAGGCAGCCTGCAAGTAAACCAGCCACCCTGTCACCTGCTGATCCCTCTGCTGCTCCAGGTATTGTAGCACACCCCTCTTCATAAAAACCTGAAATCCAACAAAGAAAAATATTTTTAAATCATTTGGGACAGATTCCTGCTTTTCCACCTGATGGTTTAAAACGGGCTCTCACCCTGCTGCCACCAACCACGATGCTCTTTTTTTCTATGTCCAGCTCAACCAGCAGCTCCTCCACCGCCTAACAGGCAAGGAGAAAAAGCAGATTCAGTCAAAGCTTTTGATCTTTTTGGAAATGTAAACTCTAGAGACTCACTGTCCTACCTTTCTCTCATCGTGGCTGACAAACATTGAGGCGTAACGTTTCATAATCGGAGGAGATAAAGCCTGAAAATGGCACCTGAAGTCACTGAGTGTCATGTGTTCTGGATAACCTGGAGACAGAAAGAGAGACGCTGGGAAATATGGACTATATCTGGATTCTTATTCTATTTCCTCGTAGGTCGGCCTTCGGTCTTCTGGTTCCAACAATATAATCAAATAACACTTCTGTTGAAATCTGACATGATCATTATTGTAATTATTAACATTAGTAGTAGTTACAGCAATAGGAGGAGGAGTACTCATAATCGTCATCAACTTTATTTATAAAGCGCTTTAACTGAGTAACAAAGTGCTGAACATCAAAAGCAATAAAATTACACTAAGGGATAAAATAGACAAACTAAGCACACAACAACAACAACAGCAATAATAATAATAATAATAATAATAATCAACAACAACAACAATAACAGTGGTAATTGTAGACTATTTTCAATAACCTGTGTATCTGGATCTGTTTATTTTTTACACACCTAAATAATGGTGATGATTATCATTTTAATTGTTACGTTTTAAACTAGATTAGATTTCTTCATTCACACTAAAATTAAATTATCTGTCATTACGTTGTTCATAACATTTGTTCATTGTTTGGTCGTTGAAATGGACCCTAAAAATAATAAATAAAATATAAAAAAATTAAAACAGGAATTATTCAGTTATTTGCCATTATTGGGGGGCAGTGAATTTTGGTGGTACAGTCTGATCACTGTAAAACTGACTGAATAAACTGGGTTGCACTGCTAGTGGAATAATATTTGTAGATTAGAATTTTTGATGGCTAGCCTGTCTGTCTAAAGTTGATTCTTCTGACTCCTAACTGCATCAGTGAAAAGCTTCTCTAACATGCACATGCCAACCTGTGCGGTAGAGCTGGAGGGCTGACAGGATCTGAGTGGAGTGGAGCTGCACTCTTAGAGCCGGGATATCAAAGCTGCCAGCGTTGGCTTTAGCACTCACACACTGTAGGAACACTGGCCTGGCTCGACGGATCAGGTTCACCAGCGCATCCTGCAGGACAAAGAGTTACACAATGAAAGCTATTACACTTCTGGAGGATTCTCACAACATATTCGCAGTAATGTCTCTTACTGCCTGCAGCTTTACAGCTATACAATGGGAGTATCTGCGTATCGCTGCCATCCCGCCACTGAAGGTTTTCCGGATGGTCCCGTTCCTCTGTAGAGCGCGCTGACTGCCCCCCTCCAGCCCGCCCAGGCCTCGGCACAGAGGTGGCACGGAGATTCTGGGTCTGAATAGAGTCTTAATAACCCCTCTGAACAAGGCAAAGAGAGAAACAATGAGTGCTCTCATCGGAATTTATCAAATATATTTTTTATAGGAAATAGACTTGAATGATAAATGATAGAAATGTGTATAAACAAAACAGACAAAGCCATGTTGATTAAAGCTGACTTTACAGCGACACAAGAGTTAAATAGTAAAACCTACATGTGGTACAAACAAAGATTGTTTTATTATTTACAGGACATCATTAATAGTAACACATGTAAAAGTCTATTTTTAACTTGGAGGAGGTATATGATTTAAAAAAAATACTTCTATAAAGACATTGCTTCAAATCTGCAAAGAACCTACTTCATTCTCAGAAATGTATGGTCAAGCAGTGCCTTGCAAAAATATTTTCGTCTTCAACTTTCCCACATTTTGTCATGTTACAACAAACATTAATGGGCTTTACTGGGGCTTTACTTGTGGTCAAATAAGAACAAAACCAAAATGTATGGTTGATGAACCACACTTTATAAAACAAGCTCTATCCTGTTTTGCTCTTTTCGACCATCTGAGATGTTCAAGCTGTCTGAACTCAGCATGTACTTGTCGGCAATCTAAATGTGGCTGTACAACAACTATCTTCAGTTTAATGAAGACAAAACTGAAACCCTTATCATCTCCCCTGATGATAAAATTCCTATAATCAGGCAGCATCTTGCTTCCTTAACTCCAACTGTGAAAAGTAGTCTTCGAATCCTGGGTGTCATTTTTGGACAATCATTTGTAACTGCTTTTATCATTTATTGAATATTTCGAAATTAAGAGCAATCGTGTCACAGACTGAACTAGAAATGACTATTCACGCTTTTATTTCAATAGTCTTTTTAACTGTTTAAATAAATCCTCCTCGACCCAACGTCAGTCTGTGGAAAATGCTGCAGCAATGATGCTGGCTAAAACAAGCAGAAGGCCACAGATTACTCCTGATCGGACCTCCCTGCACTGGTTACCTGTGCATGTTAGAGTACATTTTACAAATTTGATTTTAACTTTCAGACAAATCTACAGTCAGGCTCCTAAATATATACAGGTCCTTTTGACGCCTGTTTCTCTGCCTAGGACTTTAAGGACCATCCATCCATCCATTTTCTTACTCGCTTTATTCCTCATGGGGTCATGAGGGGTGCTGGTGCCTATCTCCAGCATTTCAATGGGCGAGAGGCGGGGTACACCCTGGACAGGTCGCCAGTCTGTCGCAGGACTTTAAGGTCATTGACTCAAATGTTATCGTGGTACCTCGGGCTCGTTTTAAAACCTGCGGCTATCGTGCTTTTCAGTTAGTTGCTCCGAGACTTTGGAACGCTCTACCCTGCACAGAATCCACAGTCTCTTTTAAGAAACATCTAAAGACATTTTTTAATTAGACAGGCATTTGCTTAACCATGTTTTTATGTTTTTAAATTGTTTTTGCTCCTGTGATGAACTTTGTGAGATCAATGTCTGTGAAAGGTGGTACAGAAATAAAACTGTACTTGCTTTGCCCCTATCCTGATAATATAATAATAATATTAATTCACATGCCCCTGTTTTGGGTAATGTGTGTGTATTGGAATAAAGAATGTGAAATTCTTGTTGAGTCAGAGTGGAGTATGGTGCATTTGCTGTGATGTCATCATCTTGTTTTCATACTTAATGATCTGGACATGAAATTTCAATATCCTATTCACAGTGTGTGAGAATTTCAAAATGGCTGAATAAGGTTCAGCTAAATTACTGAGAATGTGGCTCAATAGGTATCGGTTGAAGCTACTCTTAGCATTCGGCAGGCTGAGGTGAATGAATTTTCATCAGAGCAAACAGAGTATCTGCATAGCCTACTATGGGATTATATCATTGTAATGGGTCATTGCTGTCACACTTGAGTTGTATTTGTGTTGATTCTGCTAAAAAAGTTGCAAAAGATAGCAAATTTGTCAAGTTTAGCTGAAGATCAATCTGTTTGATACGGTATAAGAGGTGTAGGGGAAAAAAAACTTTTTTTTGTTTGTTTTTACCTAAAGCAAAAGCCCACTGCAGATACACAAAGGGGGTACAAATATTTTAATCAATTTTCTATTTACTGTACTGTAAGGCCGTGAGTGTCTTGGTGAACGAGGCTCTGCTCACCAGAACTCTGCCCACATCTTACCATGTACCATGTACTAGTGTGGCTCATTTAATGCACAATAAATTGTTTCATCATAACATTACTAACCAAACATCTCACATAAGAAAGTTAAGTTAGAAATACGAGTAAAGTTTAAATACCATAAAACTTCAATAAATTTTTGAGGCCATGAGGGATTGTGTTGCAGAAACAAGTTTTCAAATATTAAATTTTCAAGAAAAGGAATATTTCAGAGTACTAACAACGACTTTTCAATAAGTTATGAATACAGTCTAGTTAACAAGTGAAAATAGGGGCAGGTTGTCCACCTTCTTTTGGCCTTAAAACATATAAATGTACTACAAAGCTAAAATAGAACATAACAGAGAAAAGTTGGGGCTTCCAAACTCACACGGTGGAGTTTTGGAGCAGAGAAATGGCATTGAGAGAAGACTGGTTGTTCTGGATCAAACCAAACCATCCCGTGAGATCGTAACGGACAGGGTCACAGCCTGTCAGGTGGTTCACCTCGCACTGCAGTGGCTGCTCACATTGACGCACTGCAGACACACAAACACACACATGAATTATGTAACACGGAATGAAATCACTTACTACAGCCAGCTCTTGCTCTCCCCATACACACAGGGATCCTCTCTGGCTATCTGTATGTCTCTGTATGTTTCATATTTACCAGTGTTGCTGTAATAACGGCAGACTCTCTCCAGAGCGGCACTTTCACAGGAGGCAGGTGTCACCATCTCCTCATCCAGAACCCACAGCAGACCTCGGGGGTTTTCATCTGCTGCGCGGACCTGAGACACACAACCACAAATGCAAAATCAAATACACAGCTTCTTTAATTATTTAGGACAAAAGCTGTCTTAAAATTTTATACCTAAACCGTCACTTAATTTTCATTATGATATTCATATTCTCAGACATGAACAACTGATCAAAGCAGAAATAAAAGGCTTCTTTACCATCCATTATACAACCACCACTGGTGGTAACCAAAGGAGGTTTTGGGTTTCAACTTTTTCAAGGGTGAATAAATACAAAACAACTTGGTAATAATGTAGCCATAACAAGTATAAACAGTCAAAATCATGAGCGGTCAAAAGTCATCAATATTTGTTCTGAACAAATACTCCTCAGAGATGAAATGTAGGGGAGGGTATTTCCAGAACGCAACAGGAAGTGAACTGAGAACAAGTGCTATTAGCTACTCACGCTGTATTCCATGTGCACCTATAGATGGCATTTGGATCAAGGAATATCAAACTTACCCATCTTCTAGTTTAAAGTTGGAAAATTAAAGGGATCTGCGAAATGTTGTACTCAAAAACAAGGCTAATTCATGTTAGCAAACAAGCTAGCGGCGATGAATTCCTCCGCATTCAATGGATTCAAACAGAAAAGGAATACGCTCAACAAAAATATGTTTATGTTTTTAGATTTCTGTCTGTTTCTGGGAGTGTGTGACTTTCATAGACATAATTTATGAAGTCTTTAAAACAAGGCAGGAAACAGGGTAAGGATGTGGTGAATCATTTCCTGTGTTTTACATGCAGCTTTACCTGTGGAGGCGACTGATCGATGGCAGAAACAACCTCTGAAGAACTGCTCTCAGGACACTCAAATTCCACATGAACTCTCTCCTACAACAAACACAGAGCTTTGATGTAATAGCATTGCCACCTATTCATTAATAGTCAAACATTTGTCCAAAAGCTGTCAATTTTCTGCACTGTTTTCAAAATTTTCCTTTGGTAGACTTTAATAATTACAGGTTAAAAAAGATTGAAAATGCTGAATGACTAAATGTGCAGAAGACTGAAGATAAAGTAGGCTATCCCTAAAAATCAACGAGAAAAAACTCTTACAACAGTGTTAGAACATGAGTTCTCAGTAACTGTTGGCCTTTCACTTCACTTTACGTATTAATACAACAATGCTGAATCTTGCTTATCGCCCAGGATGTGGCACTAATTTTTCCGTTTGGTTTTCAGGGATGTTTTTATGGAGGACCAGCTCTGCCATAATTAAAAATAAATACAGAAATAAATATAAGTCCAAAAATAAATAAGCAAACAATAAATGTACAAAAATGCAGCAAATAAATACATGTAAGCAGTAAGTAAATTACACAATAAGGCATAAGTGTAAATATCTCTTTTAATCTGCCTATTTATTTATCCCTCTTTTTAACAATTACGTTATTCATTTATTTTCAGTTATAATTGTCAACTTTAAGACTTAAGTTTTGGTCCTCCATATGTTTTGACATTGTAGTTGCATCTATCCACCATGCCCCTTGAAAAGAAAATGTTTCTGAAGTTGGTTCTGCCTTCAGTCTTCCAGGCTTTTTTCTGTGAGTTGTCAAGTATACAGTTTATGCACTCACTAACCTCTATATTAGGTATACCTGTTCAACTTCTCGGTAACACAGATAGAAAATGAGTAAATCACATGGCAGCTAGTCAATTCCTTTAGACAAGAGACTTGCTGAAGTTCAAACTGAGCAATAGAATGAGGAAGAAAGAGGAATCTAAGTGACTTTGAACATGGCATGGCTTGGTGTCAAACTGTATAATCTGAGTATCCCACAGACCGCAGATCTGCTGTCGATTTTCACACATAACTATTGCAGAATTACATGAGTAAATACCAAAAATATATATTTTGAGCTTGTGTTGGCTGGAGAAAAATACATGGTTGATTTTTTAAGAGGTCATATGGAAGACTGGTTCGAGATGATAAAAAAACAACAGTTGCTCAAGCAGCTTCCCAGCGCAACCAAAGTATGCAGGATGCCACTTCTGACGCATCAAACCCTGAGGCAATTAGGCTGCAGCAGCAGAACACCAGTCTCTGGTCAGCTAAAAGCCCAAAACTGAAGCTACAATGCTCACAGGCTGAGGCAAGCTGGAAAAAGATGTTTCCTGTTCTGATAGGTCTGGATTTCAGCTGCAACATTTAAATGGTTTGATCACAGTTTGGAGGAAACAGCATGACAAGACAGATCCATCATGGCTTGAATCAAACTTTCGGGCTGCTGCTCAGGGATGTTTTTCCGGCACACTTTGGGCCCTTTAGTACCGACTAGCATCATTTAAACTACACACCCTAGCTGACTATTGTTGCTGACCAGTGATGGGCAGTAGCGCCGCTACATGTAGCGAAGCTATTAGTTAAACTACATTTTCCAGTAGCTTGACCGTAGCGTCGCTGCTTTATGAATCAAGTAACTTTCCTGTAGTGACGTTATTTTTTTGATCAAGTAGCGACGTAGCGTCCACAAACGTTACAAAATCCAAGACATAACTAAGAAATGAAACCAGGTTTGCTATTTTGAAACAACATTCAGAGTGAACAATCCATCTGAGTTGTTGGTTGGACATGTTCATGCGCGAGCTTCTACTTTGCCTCTCCTGTCTGTATCTATCGAAACATGCGCATGCATACGGCAGTGGAACTTATGGCAAGCCGATTAGGCAAATACTCGCCCTTACAATAACGTGCAGTTCCAACCCGTATTTTACGCGAGCGCGCGTTTAGTCACCGCGCGTTTCCAGCCAGAACGCGCGGTGACGTAAAAAACGCGCGCTCGCGTAAAATACGTGCGGTGGCGTTAATAACGTTTGGTGGCGTTTTTTGCATATTATATTATCAGGAGGTTGTCTTTTATGTGCTCAGCCACTAGATTTAAAGGTGTTTTACCCAATAAGAACACTGCAGCACCAGACACAACCAGGAGGTCCCTGATCGTTGGGGAAAGGCAGAAAGAAGATGCACCTTCCTTTCTGATCCTGTCTAAATCCTGCTTAGTTCAATAATAAAGTCTGATATTACACAAAACTCACTCTGCTTGTTCTCCCTCCTTATGCCCCTGTTGCAGAAGATAAATGAAATCTTTAACAGAAATGTTATTATTAATTCTGAAAATATTATCATGTGAATATAAATACAAAGCATACAGAAAATGCAGCTTTATTAAGTGACCTGGTTTATTTTATTTAGCTTTTAATTTATTTTCAACATTTAGTTCTACTACTTGGCTTATGCTTTGGTAGTTTCATGTTTAAAATGACAAAAGAAATATGAAAAAGCTTATGGTGCATCTTCTTTCTGCCTTTCCTCAACGATCAGGGACCTCCTGGTTGTGTCTGGTGCTGCAGTGTTCTTATTGGGTAAAACACCTTTAAATCTAGTGGCTGAGCACATAAAAGACAACCTCCTGATAATATAATATGCAAAAAACGCCACCAAACGTTATTAACGCCACCGCACGTACTAGGCCAATAACCTTTTTGTTTTATTTCTAGCAGTAATTACTTCAGTTTGTATTTTATTATGCTGCTCATAAAGCAATGTCTACACTGTGTTAGGTCATTGGCTGATCTTTAATAAATGTTTTAACCAGTGTATCAGACTCATTTTGAATTGATCTGACATTAGGTTGGTACAACGTTAAGTAGCTTCTGATGTAGTTAAGCTACTTTTAACACATTTGTGTAACTTAGCTTGCTATATTTCTATAGGTGGTAGCTTTTGTGTAGTGAAGCTTAATTTATTGTTGAGTAACTGATAGCTTAGCTCACTACACTGGACAAGTAGCTTGCCCAACACTGTTGCTGACCATATCCATCCATTCATGACCACATTGTGCCCATCTTCTGATCTTCAGAAGACAAAGGGCTCAACTTGGGACAAGCAAGTTGTACCTAACGAAGTGGCTAGTGAACATAAACTACCTCCAGTTCACCTTTTTATAGACTTGTCTTAGTGTTCCCTTTTTGATTTTTAATGCTAGATATTTCAGCTTAATGTCTCTATATGACAAGCTATCTATACTGACTTACCAAATGTCATAAAGCAGCAAATATATAGTCTGATGTTTAAAATTACAAAGAGTAAATGATCACAAAAATGCATTATTATATTCCTTGTTTCTACAAACCTTTACTATATAAGCAAATACTAAACAGTTGTTTACAAAAGGATTCACATTTAAGACATGTAAAAACTAAACCTTTTACAAATAAAACTCTAAACACAAAGTTAGGATTGTCTAGTCAAAGTCTAAGGGTAAAGCTAATTCAGAATCTGAGGTAAGACTTGAAAACTGATGTTAACAGAGGCTCTCCAACAAATCTGACTGTGTAAAAACGTCAGTCTTTAGATGTGTAAAGCTGGTGGAGATGTACACCAAAACGTCTGCAGCTGTAACTGCAGCAAACCTCGGTCCGTCACATGAAATCACGATAAATTACAATAAATTTAGTTTTGCATAAGTTTGTGGCTGTGCTGGAAGAAAGTCAAGTGGTTACCTGCGTATATCTGTCCAGCGAGTGTATGAAGGTTTGTGAGTGGTAGTGCTCCAGCAACCGCTCTTGCAGGTAGTTGTGACAAAGCTCGGACCAGCTGGCCCCTCGCTCTTCTGCACAGTGCCGGGGGTTCCTCAGGCCTGGCGTGTCCACCACCATCACAGAGGCTAACGCCAGCTGCTCACCGCTCAGGGCTCTGCCCACAAAACAACACCAACATCACATCTGCTCAGATTTGTGCAAAAACGCGAGTTGTCAGGACAGGTACTTGTCTCACCTTCTAATGAACCAAAAAGGCATTTGGTGCACAGAAAGAGCGGAAAAAATATTACTTTTGTTTTGCTTTCACCAAAAATCAAGTTAGAGAAATTTACAAAACTGTTGCTTTTGCTTACAGATTATAGGATATTGGGTTTACACCTCTCCCTCTGGTTCTCTCCGGGCACTCTGTGTGTGTGTGTGTGTGTGTGTGTGTGTGTGTGTGTGTGTGTGTGTGTGTGTGTGTGTGTGTGTGTGTGTGTGTGTGTGTGTGTGTGTGTGTGTGTGTGTGTGTGTGTGTGCTTGGTTGTTGGTCCTGTATGCCTCCCTGTGATGGACTGGCAACCTGTCTAGAGGTATACCCCTCCTGTCCACCCCCACCTTTGGTGGATAGTTGGATATAGATAATGGATGGATGTTCTCCCTCTCTGGAGTCACTCTTCCTTTTTGGTTAGCAAAGTGGGAAATGAAGGCCACTTATGCCACATAATCCCAAAAAAATGTGTTAAGAAGAACCTGTGTTAGCTTTGCGGTGCATTCATACCTGTTGATGAGTGAGACTATGACAGTGAAGAGCTCTTCATAGAGTCCAGCAGCCATTCCATTCACACACTGAGAAGCTGTTAAACGGGGACCTGCACAAACCGGTGCCAAATAAGTAGAGGAGACTGTGGTCAGGCATCTAAATGACTGTGTGGCCGTGTATAGTGCTATATAGTTTAATGACATCAACTCTCTTTGCTTCAGGTGACATACTTATTGAGTTCTGTGTGTAAACCATCTTTGTTTCAAGGTGAGAGAGAAAGCCAAGAAGGACTGACCCACAGTGTTTACCGTCAACTTCAGATAAACCCCTCAGATAAACCCTTTATTTATTTCTTCATTTTTCAGCAGGAACATCTCCTGTGAGAGTTTATTGAGACTCTCACCCTCTTCAGAGTCGTTCCTTTCTCTACTGACACCAGTGGCTTTCTGCAGCAGCTGTCGCAGGTGATGTTTGAAGACGGCAGTGTCCAGCTCCTCCGCCTCACATCCGAGGATGCTGCTGGCTGCCTGAGCGCTGTCGAAGTTCACAAATTGCCTCCTGCCCACTGCACAGAGAAAGAGAGAGGATCGTTTCACAAAGTCCGCTTACAACGTGTCAGTCAATCCAGCAACTTCTGTCTGGTCACTCTGTAGGCCATTTTAATGGATGACTGATTTCTGTTATTTTAGGTTCAGAAGATTTTTGTTAAAATTGTTTTTTTTGAAAAAGCTTCTAAGAGAATGTATTCAGAAACACTTAATGAAAAATATGCCCATAAGCCGCGCTGCTTACGTTACGCGGCCAGTATATTTCCTCCTTAAGGTGACCGGATTTGATTTCTGTAATGAAAACTGGGGACGTCTCTGATTTTGTTAAGCACAGAATCTCTGTCTGGGGGTTGGTTTGTTTTGTCTTAACTGAAATGCCAACGGGGCAGCGACAGGACCGGGTAAATACCTGTTGGTGCACTAAACTTTTTTTTACTCCATCATGTTACACTGAAATCAGGGACATTTCCGGGGACAGCTTTTGCCAGGGAGAGGTTATCCAAAATGGGGTCTGCCCCCTGAAATCGGGGGCATCTGGTCACCCTACCGAAGGGGCAGAGTGATATTACACACTTGGGAGGAACATGTAATGCACCTTATAATCCGGTGCGCTTTATAGTCCAAAAATACGGACTATAATCTGGATGGATGGATGGATGGATGGATGGATGGATGGATGGATGGATAGATAGATAGATAGATAGATAGATAGATAGATAGATAGATAGATAGATAGATAGATAGATAGATAGATAGATAGATAGATAGATAGATAGATAGATAGATAGATAGATAGATAGATAGATAGATAGATAGATAGATAGATAGATAGATAGATAGATAGATAGATATCCAAACACAACTTTTTTCAAGCAAAGAATCCATAAATTACGTTTACCCAAATAATACAACTTATCTAAATCATAAAAGTAATACAAAAGAAAACAATGGACTTATATATACATAAATATCCATCCAACCATCAGTACAAACATACATACATCATTTATTTACAATTTTATACTTTTATACTTTTTTACATTTCCTTTAACATCTTAGTTTAAACTACTCCTCTCCATCCTTATATTTATTTAGGATTTGCATTTTATATTTTCTTTTGCTGTAGACTTCTGGGCATCTTAATTATGCAGTAAGTTTTTTCATAAATCTAGCTTTTCATCTTCTTCAGAGTGTGAAGAAAATAAAAAATGTACGAGAGCTGCAGGCCCTCCTTCTTTTAATTTGTCAATCTCTCAGCACTACTATCATTCCTATGCAGGCCCCATGTGGAGAACATTTCCATCATTAAGAGGATATTTGATCCATCTTTCATCTGAAATACAACCACAATTAATGGAAGCTTGTTAAGGATAAGAACTTGGTACAAATATATAGGTGTACAGAAACTAGAATATCATGAAAAAGTTGTATATTTCGGGCCCTCATCTCAGACAGTTAAATACACATAGAGTGAAATATGTCGAGCTTTATTTCTTTTCATTTTGACGATTAAGGCTTACAGAGAGAATGTAAACCTGTACCGAATCCTAACCCTACGAATCCTAAGACTAAAAGTAGCTCTTAGTGATGTCATTTTAGAAAAATGGTAGAATTTCCCGAATTCTAAGATTATTCTTACATTTTTACCTCAGTAAGATAAAAGTTATTCACAAAGCATCCTGGGCCTTAAGAGAGCTCCTAAAGTGACAAAATGTTAGGAGTGGTGAGGAGGACTTTTAGTGAGCCTAAGAGTGTCTGAAGCAGGAAGATGGTGGAAACAGAGAGATGATTAGCTGATCCACCACCTAAACAGGGGAGGAAATGAGCTCATAAGCTTCTTTAACAACCATACAATTATAATGTGTAGATAAGATCAACTTTATCATCCATAGAGGAAAATTAATTTGTTTCAGCAGCCCGACAGGTTAAAGGCGCTACTAGTAATACGATTGTATTGAGGATAAATAAAAAATACAAAATGGAGAAATTTACAAAGAATATATATAAAACAGGTGAGAAAGTATTTTCTGTATTGCATGATGATGTCAGTAGCCTAATAGGTAATCTTTCTTTTGATTACTGCAGTGCTTCTCAATTTTCAGGCTGGTTTATAAAAATAACCAAGAGGAGCAGAGAAAAAGATGCATTGATCTGCGGCAATACGCTTCAGAGTCTGTGTATTTGCATCGTGATCCAAGGACCAATTTACTTTTCAACACTCCTTTATTCTACTCCCAGAACCGTGAGCTGTACGCTGGACAGCACTGCTGTTTTCTCCACCTTTTTTTTCCATTTTCTGTCAGTCGTTTTACCAAATACATCCGCTTCCCAATCCCAGTAACATTCTGAAAGGTGAGAGTGCATTGATATCAAATAGATAAATTAGTAAAATAACTAATCAATTAATTAATTTTGCTAAATTTCATCATCATGACACATTTCTCAATCCAGTCTAATGAGTTAATGTCTCTCCTTTGATCATTGGGAGCGCATTTGTGGTTTTTTTTTTTTTTTTTGTACTATCAACCAATCACGGCTCAGGGTCAACCATACCTCCTCACTAAGATAAAAGTTTCTGTCATCTCCTTACAGCAGAGATCTGACTCGCTCTTAAGCTAAGACTCCTAGGAAGGAACGTTTAGGCTAAAACGGGAGCTCTCTGAGAGGACTCTGATAATCTTTGTGAAAACGGGCACTGGAATCCAGGATCTCAGAAAATGTGAATATTGTGAAAAGGCTCATTATTAGAAACTCATGGTGTCCCACCCTGATCAGTTAATTCACTTAAAACACGTGCAAACGTTTCCGGAGCCTCTAAATGGTCTCTCAGTCTGGATCAGCAGTTGACAGAGTCCTGGGAAGACTGCTGACTTGACAGATGACCAGAACACAGTCAATAACGTTCTCAAAGAGGATAAGCCAAAAAAGGTAATTGCCACAGAAGCTGGTTGTTCACAGACTGTGAACAGTTGAGTGGAAGGAAATGTGGTAGGAATAGATTAACCAGCAGCAGGTAACACCACAGCCTCAAGATGATTGTCAGGCAAAATCCATTCAAGAATTTAGGGGCCCTTCACAAGAAGTGGACTGAGGCTGGAATCAGTTCCTTAAGAGCCACTGTGGACAGATAAATCCTACATATGGGCACAAGCATCTTACCTGCATAGGCTAAAGCGAGAAATAACTGCACTGTTGCTAGGTGGTTGGTTCAAACTCCACTTTTTAGAGGAAAGTAAATTCTGCACTTCATCTGGAAGTCTGAAGGAAGAGTGGAGCAGTACAGAACCAATGTTGCTTGAAATCCAGTGTGAAGTTTTCAGGGTCAGTGATGATCTGGTGCACTATGTCATCTGGTATTGGCCCAATGGGTTTTCTGATGACTACACAAAACATTTGAGGCTCCCATGCTTCCTTCTGCTGACAAGCTTTATGGATATACTGATTAAATTTTCAAGCAGGACTTGGTACCTGCCCACACTGCCAAAGGTACCACTATCTGGTCCAATGACCATGGTGCTCCTGGTCTTAAATGGCCAGCATACTGGTCTGACCTGAGCCCACAGAAAATCTATGGAGTATTATCAAGAGGAAGATGAGAGACTCCAGACCCAACAATGGAGATGAGCAGAAGGTTGTTAATAAAGCAACCTGGACTTCCTGAACCCCTCAGCAGAACCAATGGCTGATTGCCTCCATGCCACTGATGCAGTAATACATACTGCTGGATCAGTGCTTCGGTGATCTTTCTGTGGGTACGTCCTGTTAAAGGGGGAATTTTCCTTTCCACTGTGGCTACAACTACGCTCGGCATGAAGGATTAAACCTGAGCATGTTCTCGATCTGCTTGGTTTCCTTAGACGGAAAACATTTCAACAGATTTGAATACTAAACTGAATTTGGTTACATTGATTCATAATTTAAGTAGGATCCATTTCAATATATATAATTGACCTAGAATGTGAACAATTGGATTGACATTTTTGTAAAATGCCATGAGCTAATGGGGCTGTGAATTGGCATTGTATAAAATAACTGAATTGAGTTGAATGAGTTTCACTTCCTGAAATTAGAAACAAAAACATTGAACTATTTCACAGTTTTCTAATTTTAGAGGTGTACCTGTTCAGTCAATTGTGATTACCTGAGGGAGATGCTTAGTGTGTGACTGATGATATTGTGAATTTAATGTGTCACCTTTACAGGCCCCAGCAGCTCCCAGGTGGTAAATGGCAGCCAGAACATGCCAGATCGCCTTCTGCTCGCTGGCTGAGAAGCTTAGTGTTTCCATGGCAGTCAGCAGCTTGGTGAAGGCAACAGATGCTCGCTGTTTTTCCTCAACCTGTAAGCACATAGGCAGAGAAAGAAAGGAGGAGGTTGCTGAAGGTTTGTCAAGGCTGCCTCTGAAAGGCAGCTGGGCAATAAGATGCGAGAACTGCTTAGTCACATCACAGATCAAATAAATGTCCTTGCAGGAGCCATTTGGTTTAATTTTTCTACTTTAATTCTCTCTTTTTAAACAACTCTTTATATAGCATCCTTTCATACCTGGGGAAAAAACATATTTTGGTCACTGGCAATGCTTTTGAAGCAGTGGTACAATCCAACAAACGTGATTAGACAGCGCCTATCTATTTAGATCCAACCCTAAACAACGCAAACTTTTATGGGGTTCATATTTACTTAGGGCAGCAGGTGGCGGAGTTGTACCATTTGTTAGGATTAAACTCAGAACCTTTTAAAATATGAGGCTGAAATTATTTTTTCAATGATTGTTGTCTGTAATACAGCATATATTTATAAGAACTATTCCAATGTTTTTAGTAACATTCAGATATAAGAACATGGCTGATTTCTGCATGAGTCCTCTGATTTGGACCTCATGCCCTCTCTCACAATACCTGGACCTGATGGCGGACATACTGCAGCTTCTCTTTGTCAGTAAAGTTGCTGCATCAGATGAGAAGTTAACCTTGGGAAATATACCAGTATGGCGATTGGTCCAGAAAAAGTACATGTATAATAACTGCTTAAACCCGTTAATGAAGCATTCACCATCACAAACAAAGTGACAATAAATGTTTATGTATGTGATTCAGTCCTGAATGTCATCCTATAGAAAGTTCTAAACAAATAAATAAAAATGAACAGAGAAAAATTAATAAACCCACCCTGAAGGCCTGGGGTCAAGGAAGATACTGTTTGTTTATTGGAGGGATCATTGTCTGGCTGGTACGTTGCTATAATATTACTACTGATATTGCAAACCTATACAGAGTGAAACAAAATGAATTAAAACTTTAAAGATATATTTTTGAAACAGTTTATACAAATGCAGCTCCTGAGTGCAGATCTTCAATTTTTGAGAAGGCAGAATTTCTTTAACAATTTATTTGTTCCCATACAGATGAGTCACTCATTGACAAGTGAGGCAGCAGCATGGGGGGGAGCCCCGTCACCTTCAGCTGTAATCAGGGCAGCTATGAGAACAGCTAACAGAGCTGATTTTTCGGTCCTCTGACCGCCTGCTGCTGCTGCCGCCGCTGAGGGTCACTGAGACAGACTGCAGCTGTGTTTCACATGTTAAGGTTTCAGCAGTGACACAGCAGCTGCTAATGAATGCTGTGGTTTTCAGAGACTGAGCTTGTTGAATGTGCTGGCTGACTATAATACAGAGCCAGTTTTATTTTTAAAAGGCGCCTGTCACACGACAGAGAATGATCTAGTGTGGGAAATTAAAAAGAAGACTGTGCTTTACTTTGACTCCTCCACAGGATCTTTCTAACAGCATTCACACATTAGCCTGATTTTTAAACTTCAGATCTTTTTCTTTGTACATGGTCATAATTTTCCAATACATACAATACATGCTGGTTAAATGTGCCTCAAGATTTGCCATAGAGTAGGTAGTAAGTGCCGGCCGGTATGTTGTACGGAAGTGTTGGCAAAATAAAAGATTGCTACTGAGCCACACGGCAACCCAAAAGCCCAGCTGCGAGTCCAGTCTCCTTCAAACTCATTTGGTGTCGGTAACAAACCCAGAAAGCTGGGTTACACTACTAATTAAAGAGTTGGGGTCATATATCAGCGCACTGTTTAAAGAAAAAAACACGTGTCCCAGTCACAGAGTACAGAGATGCCTGACTTCATTTTATTTTTGATGGCAATCTTCCACCCAGCGACAACCTTTCCTGCCATTGCCGAGGAAGGGCTGTTTGGTAAGTAGGCCTACCGACAGTACACGGCAGGATTTACCTTCAGTTGAAGGAAAGTTCTGTCACAGGTTAAGCACAAGCTAACGCTAACACTACTCATAGCCTTGGGTTATCCTGGCAGATGTCCCCAACTTCCGGGGAAAGTCTCAGTTTTAGACAACCAGTCCACATCAAAAGCTGTACCCGGACATGTCCCTGATTGTAGCGTTTGATGAATAATTAAAGTGTTGTGTGTAGAGTGTTATTATGGTAGCCGGGTAAACAGAGCGCGTTAGCATGTTGCTCATAACAATAGCTGTTATGGTAGCTGGTTAAGGGGCCGAGTGTTGGGCGCCTTTAAAAGGAGAGGAAAGGAGGAGGAGAGCGTGAGCTTGTCACCACCAACGGGCTAAATGTCCTGTGATATGGTACGTGTGAATCAATTCATTTTGGTTTGGCTAGGCTGATCCTTGCTGGTTCTGTAGGAGGCCCTGTCAGCAGATACAATCTCATTCCCTGAAAATGATTTTGTGCCCAAAATGTAATGAACATGTTTGGTAAAGCCCTTAGAGCTATCCTGAATGTTTAAAGTAAGCATAACAGTTCACTCTAAGTGGTCTTTTGTGGAGCTGTGACTGCTACTGTTATGCGGAGAAGTCTGTGTGAATGTGTTTCAAGAACCAGGAACGTGAATATCTTGTTTTGAATGTTGTTATTGTACCAATAAAGTGGACATTAACCTGTCCACAAACAATTTCTAAACTAAGCGTGAATGACAATGTGATAAACGCAAAGTTAGTTCGCCAATTATCTGTTTGCGGATTAGCGTGACTGACAGGAAGAGCGGATTACCTCTTCCTCCACGTATATCCCTGTTTACATTTAATTCCTTGAGAGATCTCTATGTAAGACAAGATTTGCGTAAGTGTATGATTTCCTTTCATATGCTGATAAAGATCGCTTCCATGAGATGGACAAGACTTTCTCAGAATTTGGGAAATTCTGAGATTTTTCTTAGAATTTTACCTTGGTATAAAGTTATTCACAAAGCATCATAGGCCTTCTGAGAGCCCCTAACGTGAAAAAATGTCAGGAGTATTGAGGAAGCAGGGAAAGTGATGGAAACAGAGAGAGCTAAATGGCTGATCCACTCCCTAAACAGTGGAGGAAATGAGCACATGAACTTTGTACCAAATCGTATAATTAATTAGTTTCAGAGGCCCGACAGGTTAAAGGTGCGGCTCTGGTAACATAATTTTATTGATTATAAATAAATAACAAGATATAAAAATATTGAATGATCATGAATACAAATTGGAGAAATGTACAAAGAATATACTACAGAGGAATTTTATATTTGCAGAATTGCTCTTCTTATTAAACATTTTAGAATAAATAGAAAAACTGGCAGAAAAAAAATTATACATAAATACATGCTGTAGACAAGATAAAAGTGGCGAAAAAGTATTTACTGTATTGTACAAGACAATGCCAGTAGCCTAAATGCTCATATGAAGTTTGTTTCGCCTTCTCCTCTCTGGCTTTTGATTGCAGCACGGAGAGCTTCTCATTTTCCAGGCTGGTGCGTAAAAGTACCGAGATGCACAGAGAAAAGGGTGCTTTGATCTGTACGCCTATTTGAGCCGTGATCCAAGGACCAATTTACCTTTCAATACTCCTCTGTTCTTCTCCCAGAGCTGTGCGGACAGAGGTGCCGCTCCTTTCGGAGGGGTTTTCTACCTTTTTTCTCCATTTTATGTTGGTCGTTCTGCCAAATCCATCCGCTTTATACAAGCAGGCAATCCCAGTGACACAGATGTGTGCATTAATATCACATAGATAAAGTAGTAGAATGACCAGTATGGCAAGTAAACATAACAAGCAAATCAAAATGAGGATGAGGATGTAAATAAGGTGCGTTCAAACATTTTGATGCTGTGTGACAATTATTTAATTGTGCTAATTTTCATCATCATGGCACAGATTTCTTGATGCAGTTTAATCAGCTAAGTTCTCTCCTTTGCTTAGTAGGAGTGCATTTGTTTTTGTGTTTTTTTTCCTATACTGTCAACCAATCACAGTTCTTAAAATACAGCGTCACACCTAGCAATGGGCTCAACCTCCTCGTTAAGATAAAATATTCTGTCTTCTCCTTACTCAGAGTCCCTCTCAGCAGAGATCTGAATCGCTTTTAAGCTAAGACTCCTAGGTAAGAACCTTTAGGCTGAGATAGGAGCTCTCTGAGAGCACTCTGAGAATCTTTGTGAAAACAGGCACTGGAGTTTTGTTATCTACCCAGAGGTTTATATAGTCAGCCACACACCCGATGTCCTCTCCTTGTGGCTGGCCAGGTTCATCCCAGTTCAGTGTCTCAAAACATCCCTGAAGGGCCTCAAGCTTCCTGTGACCATCTCTTCGCAGTTCTCTTTAGCTCAAATTGACTCTGAAAAGGGGATTATATTCTGAACAGAGAAAAACAAGACTGTAGCCAACAGGAGGCCTTCTTTACAGATGTATGAGTCCTTGAGATTGGACTAAAACATGTTGCCATCACGCCATGAGGAAAAATCAGACCGAGTTGTAACCAAAGAAATTTGAGACTTTTACAGGCACCATACTTTCTATGAAACTAACATCTTAATCATATCAGTGGTGGTCTGTCTAAGCCGTGCAGGAGAAGCTGACCTGGGAGCAGAGCCACTATCCAGCAAGAGTGCAGAGACCCCATGCTGCGGTCCCCAATTTTCCCTGCTGCAGTCCCGCAGTTCTGAGTTGCCTAGGACCCGGGGCCGCCTTCTAACAGCTGCATAGCCACATGCCGCTTCACCCAACCAGTCTTCACACTCCCTACTTCAACTGCTTTCAACTGGATGCCCCACAGTGAACCAAACTGACACGGAGGCACCAACAGGTTTGGCAGAGAAATAAACAGGGAAAGTTAAATGGTTTATTTAGAATGGTATACTTAATACGTTTTCATGGTGTCTTAAAACACATGGAGCTAACAGGATAGCTTCCGCTAGCTTCTTAGCACCCATGCCATGCTGATGTAATTTGAGTGTGTTTTACGGTTGTAACAAACTTTATTTCCACAAGGGTTTTATACATTGATGGGATATTAATGTTTGTGTTTTCCGGTCCACTCATTATGACCAAAATCGAGCTGAAGCCTTTTTAAATTAGCACCGAATGTCCGCTAGCACAATGCTATTAGTTTCCCGTGCTATTATCATTCGGGCTACCACTCAACTACGGTTCGTTTCAAACCTAAGGTTTGTTTCGTTTCGCTCCACCATCGATCGATAGTGCTATAAGCGTTATTACCGCATCAATATGGAATATTAATGTCGATTTGATGGAGTTTTGTATAACTTAAGGATTAACCCATTTAGCAACCGATCGCTACAGCGACCCCTAGCTTTCCAGAGGAATAATCGCACCAATAAAATCAAGCGTCTAAGTTAAGGATTCTTACTGAGTAAATCATTCTTTAAAATTTTATTTTTATCTAATAATGTTTTGTTTAACTCAGGATTTGCATTGTGAATGAGTTGAAACACATACCAAATGTTGTTCTAAATTAGTAAAGCTAATTTAACCTCATTCCACTTTCTTTAAGATGAACTTTGGTTCTTTAACTTAGATCTGCAGTGAACCAGGATTCGCTGAATCATTCTGGTGATGATGATCAACCATTTTATTTTGTCTTTTGTTCTTTTGTGTGTACATAGTTCCTTAGCTTCTTTTTATCTTCATTTTGCTTATTAGTTTTAGTTAAGTTTCACTAGCCTCGTAGAGAGGATTTGTTGATTGAAATATAGTGTTAATTCAGATAAACAGCATTCTATAGTGATGTTCTCTGGATGTTCATTTTATTTCTGTTAATAAATTCTTGAACTTGAAGAGAAGTTGTCAGTCGTTTATTCCATATGTGTGCAGTTTGCTGTTAAAAGTACGTCAGTGCTCAAATCATTCCTTTCAACTATTGTCCTAATATCAGCTCTTGGGTTGATATTCACCGGACAATACCTAACAGACAGAGAGTTATTTATTAAACATTAAATAACTTAAAACAGTGTGTAATAGCACAACAATGTCCAGAGTTTTGTTTTCTCTGGTAGAGCAGCCAACAAACCATTGAAAAGTTGGAAGTGTAGCAGAGAGTGATGCATGATTAAAATCACCAGATATTGCCACAAATGCATTGGGTTGTTTTGTCTGTAGCTTAGCAACAACTGTGCTGATGACATCACATGCAGGCGGCTTATGGTGGAATGTAAGCAGTTGCCAAAAAAAACAACATTGGTCAACTGTTGACACACGAGCCATGTATTCCCTGTAAGAAAATTTTGATTTTTTTTTCTGTTTACACAACAACAACAATCGGGACGTTTTCTGATCAATTACAGTCTGGAACCGGTTCTCAAATCGTGCCATTGTCAGAGAAAACATTTGTCGTTGCATAAATGAACAGTACAAACGCCACCGTACAGAAGATCAGATACAGTGTTCACAAAGACACAAGCAGTTCCTGAACTTTGTACACAGCACAGTGGAGGAGGGTCCATTGTGGTCTGGGGACCTTTCCCATTTAATGGAACAATGAAGCTACAAGTTGCACAGGGGCATCAAACCATGCTATGTTACAACATGCGGCCATCTTGACCAAGAATTTTCAACAGGACATCGCTGCTGTTCTGGATGATCTGTCGGATAAAGGACATCTGCCAGGAGAACTACCTGATTGAGCTTAAACTTAAATAAGCTTTTCAATAAATTACTTTATTTCTTTTTGTCTCTTGATCCTTTATTCGTTTTGCATTTTGAAGCTAAGCTCAAAACCTGGTCATGACCCAGCAGTGCAAATTTAAATACCTGCCCCTTTTTTTCCTCAGTATTTTGATTGTGAGCATACGTTTCTGAGTTTTCCCTTATATCTGACTGAGCTCTGTGTCACGTTTCTCCTATCTGCCATCCTCAACATTTTATAATCAACATACTTCTCGGATCAGAACGGCAATGGAGGATAATCTGATGTTTTTGCTGCCTTTGCACCTGACTTGGCAGCTCTTACTGCTGTCCTTGCTGTGCGCCCTATTCCTATGTCACACACATTCCCCAGTCCTGTATTAACCATCATGTGTGCATCGTCTAACACAGAATGAAGCACACAGTGCAGTTGTACTTTCTGTACCTTGGTGGGCTGAAGTATACCAAAGGAGTTGGATTCAGGGAGCTGGTGCAGCTGCAGTTCTGTCCTGGGGAACAATAAACAGGAAGTAATTCAGGACATGTTCTAAGGGTGGGGGGGAACAGTTGAATATATAAAAACACAGATGCAATAAAGAGCTGGGACATTCAAGATCCTGATTCTTTGCACAAGTTAAAGCAGGAACAACATATTTTTCATCTATTTTTTAATCATGTTAAGGTCTGCAAGTTGGCTGAAGCCCATCCCAGCTGCCAAAAGGCAAAGTACACAAGTCATCACAGACACAAACAACCCTTTCTCCTCACATTCACACTGAAATGCAGGTTAGGGTAACCAGCAATCCGTCCTACGCTTAGGTTAGCTTTTCATTCTAATCAGTCAATAAATGTACGTACACTAGAAGCATAACGCTATGCAATGCCTAAATTAACCTGAAGTTCTAATTTCACACGCGTATATGCTCCTGTTTGGCAGGGAATAAATGGGAAAACATCCTGTTCACTTCCGTAAGTATCGCAAAATAAGAGTCGTCGAAAATAAAGCGCCATGGATGATGTAGTTGTGACAAGCTAACAAGGTAAATAACTAAAATATGTGATTTCTAATCAGATATGGTCAAGACACTGACTTTTAGGAGATCAAAATATATAATATATTACTGGTAATTTAATACCTTATCCATATATTACTGATAACTTGTCTTTTTTTAATTACTTACCCATGACGAAAGTTCTTCTGTCCGCAGAATCACGCAGCTGTGGAGCGTACTTTGCAGCGTCTGGTGTAAATTTACGCTTTTAAAAATATGCCCTTAAGCTGTGCCGCTTACGTTATGGGCCAGTATATTTCCTCCTTAAGGTGACCGGATTTGATTTCTCTAACGAAAACTGGGGACGTCTCTGATTTTGTTAAGCACAGAATCTCTGCCCGGGATTTGGTTTGTTTTGTCGTAACTGCAATGCCGACGGGGCAGCGACAGGACCAGGTAAATATCTCTTGTTGCACTAAACTTTTTTTTACTACATCATGTTACACTGAAATCGGGAACATTTCCGTGGACAGCTTTTGCCAGGGACAGGTCATCCATAACGGGGTCTGCCAGGGGCATCCGGTCACCCTACCGGAGGGGCGGAGTGATATTACACACTGGGGAAGAACATGTAATGTGCCTTATAATACGGTGCGTTTTATATGTGGACAAAGGCACACGTAGATATGTAAATTCACAGTGTGCCTTATAATCCGAGAACTGTTTGTCTCTGTGTTGCCCTGCGATAGACTGGCGACCTGTCCAGGGTGTACCCCGCCTCTCGCCCATTGACAGCTGGAGATAGGCACCAGCACCGCTCACGACCCCACAAGGGATAGACAGGTTAGAAGATGAATGGATGGATATATAGATATAGATATATGGATGGATGGATGGATGGCGAGCGAAGCTCTTGCTGAGAGATGACAAAAGACTTAATATTCTTTGTACAACACTAGAGGTGCACAAGTTTTTTAAATACCACTTTGATTTTGAACATCACCTCAAGTCTGTGCTGAGTCCAGCCAGCATCTGAGAGAAGACCAGGAAGTTGCTTTCTCCTGGACTCTTCTGACACACTTTCCATTTGTCCAGCATCATAGTCTGTCAAGGGAGAGCCACACAGCAGGAAGTAATTAGCTTCGGTAAGTGTGAATGTTAGTGCCTGTTTGTCTGTGTGGCATACCTGCAGCTGTCCGGCGGAGACCTGACCAGCGTGGTTAAAGTCCAGAGAGAAGACCATGGCAAACCGAGAGGACCCATCGCTTTGCTGGGAGCTCACACAGCCGAAAGACCTCAGGATGGTGAACATGGCCTGCACACGCTCCACTGGTGAGACAAATGCCTGTGTGAAACACTCTGGAGAGTGTTGTCTGGTTCTTTTCTCATGTTTTAGAGGATGAGTACCCACCGCTGATGTTCGGTCCAGCTGTACCGGCTTGCTTGAGGAGAGCATGTGTGAAAGCTTGGCATGTTGTGGTCTTGCCTGTGCCGCTTCGTCCCAGTGCGCACACACTGTGGTCCCTCCTGGTTCCAACCAGGGACAAATATAGCTGCTTGACAAGCGCAGCCAGAGGAGGAGGGGCGTCCCACACGGACTCCCCTCGCCGCGATTTCGGAGTCTGTTATCAGATGAAAAAGGGAGAAAAACTAGGTACAGACTTTTTGTAGGATTTTTATTCCACAAGCAGCTGACATTTCGCAACTAATTTCCTCACCAACTGAAGAGAACTACAGCATAGTTTGCTGAGAGTGCACCTTTTTGTTAACGTACTCAATTGATGGACAGTGTTTAGGAGCTCACCTTGCTGTGGGTCTGAAGCGGGGGCCACAAACTGACCAGGTTGGGTCCGGCATGAGTGAGGGGCATGTTGGCTTTAGCTCGGCTGGTCAGCGTGTGCAGAACTCCACTTTCATTCACAGTCTGCAGGTCGCTCAGATCTTCACATAGGTCCAGTTCTGATGGGTTACACTGGGGACGCAGAGCGACGCTCTATTAAAGGGCTACTGAACTTCTGCACAAATGTAACTTTGATCGGTGGCTACAAAGCATTTTGATTAAAGCCAGACAAAACTTTATTGTAAGTCTTTGTTGGGTTGCTTAAATCAAAAAAACACAATCAAAGCATTTTAATTTGAGCAGTAAAACCAACATGATGGCATTTGGAAGTATTTATGTTCCCCAAACTTCTGTTCTGTAGGTTTGAGCATTTGAAAAATAAAAAAGTTGCAAATTTAATAATCTTAATCTTGCCTCAGAGAGGATTTTAGGAGTTCAAGTTATGCTTTAAATGTGCTTTAAATGTTTATTGTGGGAATTATTCTGGGCCAATCTGTTTGCACACATTCTTTGCCATTTCACAGCTTCCTGATTCTATTTTGTACATGTAAAAAAAAAACATTTTGTAGCATCTAAAAATTCAAAAAAAGTTTCGCTTGTCTAAGTTAAGGTCAGTGTTCATCAGGCGTGTGCACAGATATTTTTTGAGAGGATGTGCTCAAGCCAAAAAAAGTGCATCCATCACCAAATGTATTCATAAAGAAAGAAAGAAAGAAAGAAAGAAAGAAAGAAAGAAAGAAAGAAAGAAAGAAAGAAAGAAAGAAAGAAAGAAAGAAAGAAAGAAAGAAAACACCGTGGGACATATTTAACTTACATATTTCTTTTTGTTAACTCAATCAATATACATCACATTGAATAGGGTAAATCAACTTGTTACATTAAATAAAAATTAACGCCAGGCCAAAATAACAAAACAGAACAGAACTGGGCCGTATTGTGCATCAGTTGCATTGCCCCTACCGTTCACTAAGGACCCCACAGCACTACAGGGTTCCCAAGATTGACGCACTGTAAACTGACTCACTGTTGCTCCACTGCTTGCAACAAAAACCATCTCTACGTTATCATGTAATTTGGATCAATCAGCAGCTACTCAAACATGCAACCTTTCAAAGCTAAAACGGATTTAAACATGCCAAAGGTTCGCCACTGGGCAAGAAAGGCTGAGTGAACTGGCCATTGTCAGTATCAACCATGAGGTTGGAAGCAACATTTCATATGACGTTACAGCTGATATTGCCTCGAAAAAAGCAAGTTGGTGATCCTTTCTATTTATAGCAGACATCTTAAAAGGGAAGTGATTTTCCTACAGTGAAGTTATTGTTTTTATTTTATGTATTCAGTATTTTAAACTGTATTTTAATATATTTAATATAATTTTCAATTTTTCACCTTTTTTCGTTCTCTGATGGGTTTTATTTATTGATCATTGTCTTTTATTTTTGCAAACACTTATTCATTTTGTTAGAATTAAGACAGGGATTTTATGCCTTTCATTTTCTAACTTTATTTTTATTTATTTAGAGAAACTTTATTTGTGCAGATTTTGCCTTGTTAAATTTGTTGAGATGTGTGTCCTATTTGTCACTGATTCAAGTAATGTTTAAGGATTTCTTTGTATTTAAGATTTTTCTTTTACCTAAAATGGCCTGTTACTTGTTATAATTTAGATAATAAATATCAAAACATGCCAAAACATTGCCATAATTTAGCTAACAATCTTTAATGAAAAAATGGACTAAATATACATTTAATCATACGAATAACTTAAACATATGAATAAGAAGAATGTTTTATTCTATTATCTGTCATCAGTTATCTTATTTTCCTTGTACACACAAATAATAATGTAGGAGCAGGGTTGAGACTAAATCTCGTGAACACCTAACAAACACCTCCCCCCCCCCCCCCCCCCTCTCTCAGCGCCTCAATGCACTTTACAACACAATCTGGGCCCCCATTACCCGTCCACACATGCAGTCATTCAGCATTTTCAGTGATCATGCTCAGTTTGCAGTTAACTATGATACACCATGGTCATACAGGTTAAATGTTATGCATAAGGTGTATGTAAAGGTATACAGTATTGCGTGAGTATTTATTTGTTAGTATTTAACTGTCTGCTTATGGTAAAGCAGGTTCCCCAAAACATCTTCTGCTCAGGGCCCCCAAATGTTCAGGTCCAGCTCAGGATGTGGGGGAAGCTCAGAGGGGGCAGAGCTGTTTCTGTGGCAGCTCCAAGGCTTTGAAACTACCCTGCCCAGTGCACTCCAAAGTGCACACTAGACAGGCCTCTTCACTGTATATTTTTACATGTGCTCTGAAAACTCGTCTTATTTCACTGGCTTTTGACCCACCATGAGAGGGCCTATTTAATTTGTTAGAGTTGCTTCATAACATCTTTTGTGTCTTCTTGTATTGGTGTTTTTAACGCTTGTGTATGATGTCTGTTTAGCTCTGTGGTCTCAGTTGGTCTGTTTTCAAAGTTCTTATGAGGAAAGTTGGCAAGGCTTGGCCATAATGTGCAAAAGATAAGGTAAATACAGGGATATTTAAAAATGTACGCTTTCAAAAAAAACAAAAAAAATTAAAGTCACCTTCTCAACTTCAAACTCTGTGACATCATGGAGCGACCCGTCTGTCTCAAGGCGAACTCTCATCCGACCATCCGGGAGTTCAGGTGTGCCATCATCCGGTTTCAGCTGAGTGGCTGAAAAGAAAAGAAGTGAGGCGCTGTCACCAACAGAAAATAAAAATGGCAAAGAAAAAAAAAACAAGCACATGGCTTTATTTGTCTTTTGGTGAGTTTTCCATCAGTTTTTCTGCAGAAGTGAAGATTGGGCTCACAGGTCAGGGCTACCAGGCTGTAACTGGATCAGTGCAGTGAGTAGATGGGCAGCGTGACACGAGAGCTGGGCCGGATAAAAAGAGCAGCTGTAACTAATCTAGAACATGATATCCAGCCAATGCAAAAGGCTGGATCACTGCAGATTGTGTGTGGATTAACAGATGATTTTACTAATCCCAAATCACATTCCTGGAGAGATAGCGTCTGTTTGGACGAGGTGGCTAACAGAATTCAGCTGGATGATGCATTCACTAAAACAATCAAAAGCTTTTACTGTACTTTAATTTCATGAACGTCAAGTCAAAAAAATTCTCACATCTAATCTTTCTTGACATCAAGAGATGACGTTTGATGTTTTTTCTAATCATCTGTTTTCACACAAACTACCAGATAAATGATAATCAATGGATTTTTTTTTTTAATTAATGAAACTGATTAAGCTTCCATTTTATCTGAATAAAATATGACATACTGAGCCTTGTGGAAAAACTACTACCTCCCAGTCATACAATATATCATGCTGATATAACTGACCAAAAAACTTGTTTAAAGAACAGATGTAATTTATTAAGACACGGAAACATCACCTGAAGATGAAATGACTTAAAGTGTTCTTTGTCAGTCTGAATTGTTCTAGTGTGAGAAAACAGACCATAGCATTTAAGATGATCATAAGCACCAAGAAAACATTCATTATAAAATCTAAGTTCATTCTCTTTTAGTTATGTTTTTGTATCAGGTCATAATAGAAATCATGTTTTCTGTATCAGGTTTTTTGAATTATTTTGATCAAACTCTAGATGTGCCAAAACAAACCAGACTTCAGCACATTGTTGCTGAATAAACAGAACTTACATTTTATTAAGCATTTTGATCACCAGCTTTGTGGAGTTGGAAAGGGCTACACAAATAAATGATTGATTTCATGCCTGTGTTTAGGAAGGTGGCATGTTAAAAGGACAGTTTCTCACAGTAACATAAGAACAAGACTAAAGAAGTCTGGCTTTTTTCAAAGGTTGCCATTAAAGATTCCCTTCTCTAAAAAAAAAAGCTGGAGCTTGGCCATAAGTCCTGGAAGTAATGAAACTGTCATGGTGTGTAGGTGAGGCCTCAAAACACAGGAAAGTTGAAAAGAAGAATCAATCCTACAGCTGAGATCCAAAACATCAGAGAGAAAAAAATCACAGAAGGCAGGAGGAGTAAGGAACAAAAACCAGCAACGACACACTGCAAAAAGGGAACTAAAAGTTACATTTTCTTGAAATTAGTGTATTAATCCTTGATTTAAGCATACAAGTTTAAATGATCTGCCAATGGAATTTGATTTTCTGCACTTAAAATAGGAACAACTCACCTTCCAAGTGCAGTCTATCTAATTAGCTTATTTTAGGGGTCAAAATACTCATTCCATTGGCGGATAACCTTATTTACCTGCTCAAATCGGGGACAAATACACTCATTTCTTTTTTTTTTTTCTTTTTTTCCTTTTTTTTCCCAGTGTCCTGTCTAGCAATGTGGCAATAAAAATTGATATCTTAATGCCAAATAGAGCTCGACAGATTTTACTTTCACAAGTGGAGCAAACAGCTTTCGCCATAGTGCTCCACTTGATTTGTGCATGTAAATAGCTTTATTGTGATTCCTGCAGGGAGAATTTCAAATTATATGGACACTACAATGGGAAAGTAGGAGAGTAAAAGAAAAACAAGAAGAGAAAAAAAAAGAGAAAGAAAAGGGTGAAAGAAAGAAGAGATAGAAGGAAGAGAATGATAAAACGTCCTCTGTCTGCTCCATCACCTGGAAAGAGACACAAAAAGAACAGCACAACCAACAGACATAAAGCAACAGATACAATCGTGTAACACCTTGATACCATTGCTAAATCATATGTATTATTATTTAAGCTGACATGTGTAATGTGATACCTAAAAAAGAAAGTAAAAGAAAGTAAATAAATAAATTATAGCCTTTCTGTATATAAGTGAACATTTAATACCTGGGACCCAGCACCTGTAGGAGTTTGTGAAAGTGCACTAGTTTAGGTGAAATTTTCCAGAAGGAAATATATTGATAGTGATTGTGGAGAACCGAAGACCCACCTTCCCTGAGCACAGAGGCAGGAGTCAGGGGACCCGTAACCCCGGACTCCCAAAGGGGCCACCAAAGCAGTGCGCCCGAGAGGGGCCTTCACAGGAAATCTGCAACCCCCCCCCGAGGAAAGAGGAGAGACGACCCCGAGGAAATCCCCCAGCCACCGCAATGCCGACGCCCCCAAGAGCCGCGGGGACGAGCCCGTGGGCTCCGCCGGCAGCCGGCCGCGCTGAAGTGGTCCCGGCCATGGGCCCTGGGGGCCAGAGGCCCCAGGGGCGCCCCGCCCCCGCGGCAGGGGCCCCGGCCGCCCCCCGGGGGGCCAGGCCCCGCGAAGCCACCGCCGGGAATGGGCCGGCGCCCACCCGGGAACCCGCCCCCAACCCGAGGACCGCCAACGCGCCAGAGGGCCAAGGCGCCCGCCAACGCAGCGGAGGAGGGCAGGACGTGGGGGGATGGGCTCCGCACCTATCGGAGACTTGAGATGATCTTGGGAGAGGGAGCGGACCGGACCCGAACCTGGAAAAAAAAAAAAAAAAAAAAAAAAAAAACTCATTCACACCATCCCTCCCTTGTGTCCCACTCGCCACACACAGACACAAAAAAAAAAAAAAAAGGACGCTGTACACACAGTCCCACAAAGTATTCACATCCAAACATCCCAAGTGGGGGGGGGTCACCACAATTCAACAATACCACTGCCTGTGCCCGACCCCCGGCCCCGCCCCCGGACCAGACGCCCCCCGGACCAGGCCCCCCAAAGAGGGGGGGCCGACATGACCCGCTCGGGCCAACCGACCAGAGCCCCCCCTCACCCACTATATACCTAATAAACCCCCTCCCACCCCGACCTTACCCTAGCCACCCCTGCCCCCCATCCCTTCCTGGGGAGAGCAGAGGCGTCAGCCCCAGATCCGGTAAGCCGCTGGCCAGCCGCAGCAGCCCCCCGCCAAGACCCCGTACCCAGTGGCCCGCACCTCCTCCAGGCCCCAGACTCCATGCCGCGATCGGAGATCGGGGGTGTGCAAAAGACCCCCGATCCTCCCTACGCCCGCTCAGATGTTGTGTTGTTGCATGTTGATCTCAGGTGTGTTTAAAACTGGGAGCACCGAAGGGGGTGCACGGCACAGCCCACCCCCCCTCCGGAAGAAAGCTGGTGCCAGCGCCCCCCCTCCAAGCAACTACCCAGAATCCTCAATGTCTAAATGCGAGAGGGGGTGAAGGGAGCCGCCCGGGGCGAGGCTCACACAACATAAGCCCCCCCCCAGACGTCTTCCCCCCACCCCCCCATATCATGGCCTACATGAATGTGCGTTGTGAAAATGTTTGGAGTGAAAGTGTCTAAGATGCATGATAAAATTGGGGAGAGGGACGTCACCAAAAGGTGGCAACCTCCAGTAACGCCCTCTCCCCAAGGACCTACATGTGTGGCGGCGTGATGGAGCAGGCAGAGGGAGGAATACACTCATTTCAAGAAAATTGTACTTATGTTTAGTTCCTATTTTGGAGTGCAACGAGGAGAACAAAGAAGACCGAATTGTTGATGAACCAGTAACCTGAACAGGAAACCAGAACTGCTTAAATACTATGAGGAGAGGAACAGCTGGAGTGACTCAGAGCACAGGGGAAGTGGTGAAGGCTGAGCAGAGGGAGGCAGAACAGAGACAGGGAAAAAACGGAATCTAAACATATTACAAAGACCCTCATATATAAACAGAAAATAGAGTGAAGATCTACAGGGAAACACAACAGAAGAAGGACTAAACTAAGTCCATAAACAATGCAAAGCAAAAGAAAGCATGATCCAAGCACGAACACCTAAGGATCATGACAAAAACAATGTTGTGTGAAGAAGAGTGGGCCAAAACTCCTACCAGCAATGTTAAAGCTCGACAGTCAGAAAGAAAAAGATGACTAAGACTTATTGCTGCTAAAGGTGGGATACTGGGGCTCAGTGGGAAGAGTAGCCATCTTGCAATCTGAAAGTTGTAGGTTGAATTTCAGCTTCCCCTTGTCATATCCCAATGTGCCCCTCGGCAAAACAATTAATCCCAACTTGCCTACCAATCTGGATATTGATGTATGCATGTGGGCGCGTTAGTGAGCGTTAGTGGGTGAATGCAGCTCTGATGTAAGGCACTAGTGGTAAAGCGTTGTATAAATTCAGTCCATTTAACAGCTTCTAAAATTCTGGGGGTCACTTACTCTTTTTCTTATAGAGTGCAATTTTCACACATTTTAGCTTCATTTTTATTAACTAAATGATGACAAATGATCTGCTGTGTGTTTTACTGAACCTAAGGTTATATTGAAGCATTTTATTAACCTGGTAAAGACCCAACCATTTTATTATCTCCTGTGACACGAGACTTTTCTTTTTACCAGTACTTTACGTACATAATTGAATACTTCTTAAGCAGGAGGGTCTCCTGTGCGTGCTTTTGTCTTCACAACTCACCGCGGGTGAAACCATCCTTGTTGACGTACCACACCGGTCCAACCTCATACCACACGTCCCTCACCTAACACGATGAATAGCAAAACAAGAAAAATCTCAGAAAATCAGTTAAAAAAAAAGAAATAACAGTTTTTATTCTTCAAAACTATTTATATTATGTGTTTATTCATTGAATGTTTTAGCTGTACAGTATGCCATGTATCTTGGATCTGAAAGACTGGTTAAGCTTTGACATAATGTGCTGCCCAGCTAAAGTTTCAATGGATTTTCATTCATTTGAAAATATCGTCCATTCCTCGAAAATACATTTTTTTAAGGCTTCAAAGTTATATTTGACAAAATTGTGGCATGAAGTCAAAATCAAAATAAGACTGCAAAAAATGTAAGCCTTGTATAGATGTAGATTTTTGCCATATAAAATGCCAATGGAATGATTATTTTGACCCCTAAAATAAGTTAATTCGATTTTCTGCACTTATAATAGGAACAACTCATCTCCATCATCTTATTTCAAGTGCAACAATCCTATTCCATCGGCAGATAATCTTATTTACCTGCTCAAATCAAGGATACATACACTAATTTCAAGAAAATTTTACTTACTTTTAGGTCCCTTTTTGCAGTGTGCCATGTTTTCTAAAAAGCATTTAAGCAGTTATTTTATTTTATGTATTTATTTTGTAGTTGGATGTTTTTCCACAATAACCAGCAAAATATATACATATTCAAAGTTCATCATTAAAGACATTGGTAAGAAAGGATATACTTTTTCATTTAAAATAAAAGAAATGCCAAAAAAATATTTCACTAGATTACCCATATCCCCCTGCTAGTTTTCCAGGTCCAGCTCAACTTTGGTATAGGATCAAAAATCATTTGTTCTTTTCACAAATAATGTCAAAGCTGGGTTTCAGATACTGTAACATGTTGTTGCTTTGGTGTCAAATGTGAAAGTCAGGCAGCATTAAGGGTTAGAGGTGAACTGCAGCTCATAAACATTTGAGCGACATCCTAGAAACCATCATTAAAAATTCTATTGTTATAAAGAAAAGCGTGTTTTATGCTTTAGAAGGTCCTGGGTTTGAATCCTGGCTGGGGTCTTTCTGTCTGCAGTCTGCTTGTGCCCCCATGCATGCGTGGGTTCTCTCTGAAACTCCTGGTTCCTCCCACAGTCCAAAACTTGACTGTTAGGTCCATTGATTACTCTAAATGGCCAATGGTAATGAGAGTGTCTGTTGGTTTGTCCAAGGTGTCTCTGTGATGGATGGGTGACTTGTGCAAGGTATACCCTGCCTCTTGGCCAATAACTGCTAGAGATAGACACCACCACCAAGACAAAGAGTGTTGTGAATCGGTGCTATATAAATAAACTGAACTGAACTAAAATGTATCCCTAGAAGGGAACCTTACTTCAACTCCTAGAAGACATCCTCAGGACCCAGTCTAAGCCACCAGCGTTCTACCTGATATTTGGTGTAGTAATAGTAATGTCTTAATTAGGTGGGATTCTGGGCCTAAGAAGAAACACCTGGCAAAAAACAGGAGATAAAAGGTTCCTTTTAAATGATGAAACAAACACACATACCTCCTTCCTATCGTGCTCCGTTACAGTTGCGTCAGCTTGCCTTCCCTCGGGTTCTTGTCTCTCCTCCATCCCATTCTCGGCTCTTTCCACCTTCTCTACATCCTCTATCCTCTTCCCTTTCCGCTCAGGTTGCAGTGTCTTCTTACTGCTGATTTCTTGCTTCTTTTCCTGTTGCTGGTTTTGCTTCAGGGGCTCCGGTGTTAAGGTCTGTCTGCTTTCTGGTTTATTGTCGGAGTCCGGAGTCAAAATGTGGCGCTGAGATGAGGGCCTGCTATCCGACTGGGCAGAGTTGGACCTTTTCTGTTTGCTGTTGTTGACCTGTTCAGCCCGCAGTGCCATCTCTGCCTCGAGGATTGGAGGAGTCTGATCTGGGACAAGGAACTGTTGCACGAGGTTGTCGCTCAGTTTGTTCGGCTGAATTAGGGAAGAAATTAGGAATATATTGATGAAGTTCTTTGGATGCTGTTATATTTCACCTTTTTACTAGCTGTTGCTAGCTAACCTCCTCCAGGCAAAGTAGCTGTATTTGTATAACACTACTCAGACACAAGGTATTTAAAGGTGCTTTGCAGAAATGGATACATTAAATGAACTGAAATTACAAATTACATATACCATAATGAAATATTAAGTAAAGGTCAAATTTAAAAACTCTTTAACAGTACTTTTTTTCAGCTGCAATCACTACTGTTAATATGTTGGCCTAGTCAAAGCCAAGAACCTAATCCAATTGAGAATATGTAGCAGGACTTTTTTTTTTTAACAATTTTGTTATTTGCATTTCGTTCACATACAGAAGAAAGAAAAACATGATGCAGGTGACAAGTGTAGTAATTTTGGATCCGCAGATATTACCATATTGCAGTACTAGAAGTCTGTTGGCATCAATGATAAACTAAACAGCAAGCAAAACAGCTTATGATGATGTCTGCAGAGCCTGTTAGGATAGATATAAGGATACCGAATATAACTAAGCAGGGATTGGGGCAGTTCTCCATTTAGTAAGAGTGTCAAATATTTAATTATATAAATTAGAGGTTTAGACAGGACCAAAACTGTTGACCTTTATTGCAGTTGTGCTGGTGGTTGGGAAAATATTCACCTGCCAAGCATTTGTCTAATGCTCTCTGAAAACATAAATTGCAGTAAACGGTGTCTAGGGCATGTAGAGGACAAGAGAACTCGCTCAAGTACTAGGTTCAACTGGCTGTCTGGTATCTTTACATCCATTTCCTTTTCTCCCAGGTCTGTATAGGATGAACCAGCCAAACAGCACCAGGAGAAGTGATGAGAGTATATGGCAAGCAAACAGAGCATCTCTGAGCAGGGTCCTGGGTGAGCAAAGGGTCAATAAGTGACCCTGGTGGGTTGTTTGGAAGGGAAGGAAAAATGGATTTGACAACATGAAAGTATTTTCTTTGTAAAAGTCTTTAACCTGGAGTTGGTCCTTATCTCACCAGGTGCAAAGGTTGTGATCAGAGGCGGAAGACCGCAACCATACTTTTTAAAAATTGGAGTGACACTGGAGGGTTCTTGCAGAACGTGGTGTTAATATAATTGAGTCCAAGTTTTCAATGAGTTGGTGACTACAGGGTTCTGTGAAATGTAATGGATCTTAAGGAGAAATGGGGCACAGGTAAGAGATTGTAGCGAGACCTTTGAGGATTGCAGCTCTAGCTGGCCCGAGGTGCGTTTATCAGCTCTACTGCTGAGCCAACAGCAGAGCTTATTCATATTGCATGCCCAAGAATGTTAAGTGAAATTGGGTAATGCAAGACCCTCCACCTTTTTAGTGAGTTACAAAACAGCTTTGCTAATACTGGGACGCCTACCAGACCATTTAAATGAGGATACTATCTGATCCAGTTGGCGAAAGAAAGATCCTTTCATAAATATTGGAATGTGTTGGAACAGATAGAGAGGATCGCCATCTTTATAAGATTAATTCAGCCTTTCAAGGAAAAGGGGAGAGACCAGCGAGTCATGTCCCGCTTATACTTCTCAACAAGAATTCCCATCAAAGAACTTGTTAAAGGAGGGAGCAATAAAAACTATTGAAATCCTTCTGAAAAAAACCTTGAATGGGAAGGAGGATGATGGCAGATCGCTGGACAGGTGATTAACCAGGAGAGACTCCCTTTGGCCAAAACTGGGTCTGATACATATAGTAGGAAAACGACAGCATAAAAGAAAAATGGATGGATAATTTGATGCCCTCCTCTCTCCTCCTGACAAAGCTAAACAGCCTACAGTTTTCCTACTAGCATGAATAGGAGGGGGGAGCGAAGACACCTTTGCCTGGTGCTCCGGTCAAAAGGGAAAGAAAACTCTTAATAATAGTGCCTCTGCACATTCTCAGCTATCCGTCATGGCAACAGTAAACAGGCTTATTTTGGAGGCAACTGGACTATTGCTCGAATTTTTTGTCTGAAAATCTTTCCACACCTATCCAAGAGTATTTGTCAATTCTGGCATCTCAAAATTGAACAACCTGCAGTGTGGGCACAGCTGTTTTTAAGCACATGGAGGCCCTTCCTCCTAGGAACATTCCTAGACAGATGCAAATCAGTGACCTAAACGTCACGTCCTGGACGTGACCCATAAGTCCCAGGAGTCTCAACACGGATTAAGTGAAAGACCTTGTGTAACTGTTAAAATATTGGTCTACTTCCAGTCCATAACTACTTCCGGGTTTCAGGCATGCTCTGTAGGTTTTAGTATATGTGACTCGAACAACTTCTTTCCTTTTTGCATTAAACTGGCTGAAATTACAACCCAACCAATCATATGACGGACACACCTATTCAGTAAGTACAAGTGTTTATGGTCCAGTAGTGACACAGAAGCATAAAGTCATTGTCAACAGCATGGTAAACTGTATATCACAGTAGTAAACTATATCAGAGCTAGAGGGAGCATGTGAGTATTCAATGGCCTGAAAATTGAGCCTTGGGGAATCTCACATGAGAACTTTGCTCTTCCAGATTGGTAATTTCCACGTCAATAAGTAGTTGAGATCTCCCAAGAAAGATTTTAGCCACCTTGGGGCGACAGTGGCGTAGGAGTTAGGGAGTTCATCCTGCAATTGGCGGGTTGCCGGTCCGATCCCCCGCTCCGACTGTCTCAGTCATTGTGTCCTTGTGCAAGACATTTCACCCAAATTGCCTGCTGGCAGTGGTTATAGTAAACATAATTGCTTTTCAGTTTCATTATCTTTACAGGCAATCACATGGTGTTCCATGTTTTGTTTCATTTATCGCAGATTTTCTAAATTCCAACCAATAAACTAAACGTGAGGCCCAGCGTATGTACAGGAAGTACCCCATACAGCAGGTGAAAGGAATTCAACACACAGTGAGATGACATTGGATATGATGGGGTTTTCTAGCATGTTTTTACAGTTATTTTAAGTTGTTAAATTAGCTGTCTTTTAGTTTTTTGAGGGTTAATTGACTAACAAACTTGTTATTGACTTACTGTTCTCTCCTCTTTGACCTCTTTGACCTCTGGCTCTTTATGTTTGGTCTCCTTCTCTGAATCTCTGACGAGCTGTTTTAGGATACCTCCTGGCAGAACTGACAGTGGTGGTGGAGGGATAGTTGTGGCCACTGGTTTGTTCTCCTCCTTTATCTGTAGTTTTAGAAAATAATAAAAACAGAGAATTTGACAAAAATAGAAAGTCATTATGCGATGTGTACTAACAGTGCAATTTATTTAATCAGCATGCTTGGCTAAAAGTTATATCAAATTAGATGCATTCATGTTGTATTTGAAAAAAGCAATCAGACAAAAAGAAAAATCACTGTATCTTGCATAACTATCTGTACTACTTGAGCTTTTTCACATTTTGTCATGTTACTACCACAAACTAATCAGTAAATTGAGTCCACGCATGTGTCATTTAATTTGAGTATGAAATATTTTTTGTGAATAAGATAACAAATACTACCTTTGCCTCATCAGTTTTAGTGTCCTGCTCTGCTGATTTTCTACCACGTGACTTTTAACTGCTTAAAGGAGATTATTGATCATCTTAAGCCCTCAGCTTCTCCCTTGGATGTGCTCCCACCAAGTTTTTTTTTTAAGTAATAATTTCTACTTTGGGACCTCCTCTTATTGTTATTTACAGTAGTCTGTCCTCAGGGGTCTTTCCAAATGATTGAAAACATGCTAGTGCAGCCTTTGTTTAAAAAGCCGAACCTGGATCCAACTATATTATCACATTTTAGGTCAGTCTCCAAGTTGTCTTTTCTTCAGAAATGTTGGAGAAAACATAGTCTATATACAAGGAATTTGTTGAGTTTTTTCAGTCTGGTTTTAAGTAATAGTACAGATTCTGCACTGTTCAAGGTTTTTAACAAAAAAAAAAAAATTTGCATTTGAGACTCTGCATCACAACATTTTAATTTCTTGCTTAGAGCACTTCATTGGCATTCGAGAGACTGCCCTTGACTGGTTCAGGTCAGACCGTTACAAAAAAGACATTCTGTGTCAGCCTGTGCAATTTTAAATCTTCCGTTTCCCTTTCCTGTGGCATCCCACAAGGCTCAGTTCTTGAGCCTCTATCTTTTTCATTATATCTGCTTTCCTTGGTCTCCTTTTTTAGCAAGCACTTTCATCTTTATGCTGATGACCACCAGGTTTATGTTCCCCTGAAACAAGAGGGAACCTACTCTGTGCAATCATTGCAAGCAAGAGCCTGGATGACTTAACTTCTTTAATTTTAATGACAAAAAGATGGAGGTTTTGTTTTTTAGTCCTGGGGTCTTCAATGGGTCATCCTCTGTAGAGCTTGGCCCTCTGGCACACTATATAAAACCCTCTGTCACCAACCTTGGGGTAATCTTGACAGGCAAATAAGTGCAGTGGTGATATCCAGTTTTTATCACCTGAGACAACTGGCAAAGGTGAAACATGTTCTCTTAAAAAGAGAATTCTAACTGTTATCCATACTTTTATCACAACACTTCTTGATCACTGCAACTCTCTGTATTATAGTGACTCACAGACAACCCTGTCTCGTCTCCAGCTGGTGCAAAATGCAGCTGTCCACCTTTTAACTGGTACACGAAAGAGAGAGAGCGCACATAACCCCTGTTTTAGCCTTGTTGCACTCGTTGCCTTTTCAGTTTATGGTTCATTTTAAGATTCTTTTATTTGCTTTTAAATCTTAATGGTCTGGCCCCACTCTGCCTGTCTGAGCTTTTGCAATTGCATTGCTCTTCCCGGTCACTCAGGTCAGCGGACCAGCTTCTCCTGGACGTACCAAGGACGCAACGGAAACTCAGAGCTTTTTCTTTGTCAGCTTCAAGGCTTTGGAATTTATTGGTACTACACATCAGACAGGTCTCTTTCACTGTCTTTCACCGTTTATTTTTTAAATCTGCTCTTAAAACCCACCTTTTATCATTAGCATTTGACGCAGCATGACAGAGCTCACTTCATCCATTTTTTATTCAAGTAACTTATTCGATGTTTTATGTGTTTTATGTGTTTATGCTTTTGATGCTGTACATAGCTCTTCAGCACTTTAGTCAACTGTACTGTTTTTAAAGTGCTTATAAATAGAGTTGGCTTGGCTTGGCTGGCTGAAATCCAACGGTTCTGTTTCTGGCCTTAGAGGTATCTTAGAGAGCATTAATAAACAAGCAGCATCATGAAGCCCGAGGAACACAAGAGACAGTTCAGAACATTATGGAGTTTATAGCAGGTTTAGGTTCTAAAACATATCCCAAGCTTTGATCATCTCACAGAGCTCTGTTCAAACCATCCATAGCTCGCGTCCCGGAAGCTGACCCAACCCCAGGCACGTTGCAGCAGGTCCTCATACTGGGTCCTGGACAGACGGAACTACCGCTGGAAGTGACCGTCATGCAGACTCAGTTCCAGGTGCATCTCTGGGGGATATGTTAGACCCAGGGGCGCCCTGTCCAGTAGGAATTTCGGGTTCCCAGCATACAATTCATTACATTTGTGTGGTGTTTACTGCGTTCATTGTTTTCACCCTGCTCTTCTTCCTTCCTTCTGTACCGCGCTGCTCACTGCCATGACATAGGTATTACAACTCCTATTATGGGTCCCCTGACTTTGTACGGTTTCATCTTGACACTCCAACTTTTCTGTAAAGTATAAAAGATAAAGTATTCAACTCCGTGTGGATGTAGCCCTATTGTTTGAACACTGACGGTCCAGTCAAGGGAGCTTGCTCTGTTTTATCTGTGTTTCCTTCATCTTGCATGGACTGCATGAAAATGTCTGCATACATTTTACCTGTTACCCCAGCTAAAGCTAAAAGCTAACATCTTCTTTGTTAGCTGAACTGCTCACCTGTCAAGCAGTCTGTCTCATGTCTGCTACTTTCTGAGCTGGCTGGCTGTTTTACTGCTCTGCTCCTCTTATTTACACAATCTGCAACACCTGCCACAGATCCAATAAGTGGAGACTCATCTCACCTGGGACTCTATAAATACCCGCCTTTCACACAGATCGTGGTTGATCCCGTGGTTTGTGTGCTCTGCCTGCATATCCTGTGCTCGCCCTCCCTCACTGGTTCCTTAATCCAGTGCCTGTGTGCATCGCCTGCTTATCCTGCATTTCTGTGTGAATCTAGCGCTCGCCCTGCCCTCTCTGGGGACTCTTTGGCCGTTTACTGTGGTCACGACCAGAACTTCCTCTGGTTTGTGGAGTTCTGCCTAACCTTTTGTACTGTTCATCAGCCTGCTCAATCATATCCAGCCTGCTCAGCCCACCACCAGTCACTTCTGTCATTATCTGCCTCTTCTGCCTGTCATCCTCTCATTTCCTTCAATAAATATTTTAAACGCAACTCCGTGTTCAGTTGAATCATTGGTTTCTCCGTCTGCTGCCTAACATTGCCGGGGTTTGATAACTTGAGTCCATGAATGTTTTCAAGAGAGCCATCTTGGGAGGGTCTATAAACATATCTTGGTAGTGTCAACTCCATTCAAAATTCCTTCACACATTAAGAATCAACTGTCCAAAAGGTTTTTGATTTCTAATTCAGAAACTGATTCTTTCCTTTCTGCTTTCCATGGTGAACTGGTTGCCTGAACAAAAAAAAACTGGTTCATTAACATATATAATCACGCTGAACCAAGATACCACTGCATCATTCATTTGTTTCAGCCTCATAATCTGAAGGTCATGACTCATGAGTCAATATTAATGTGTTATTGTTTTCAGTTTTATTAGCTGTTCCTTTTTTCTGTAGTTTATTAGTTTTGCTTATTTTTTGCAGTTTTATTTAGTAGTTTAGTTGAACATTGCCCGCTTAAAGAGTTTGCTGACAAGAAGTGGAAATATTTTGTTAATACATTCTTGCATTTTGGAAATAAGTTGTTTGCGTTTCTTCTTTATACGAGTGCAATACTTGCTGTTTGATAGCACCAGCGCATCTATTGTTCTGTTATATCACACCTCACAAGGCATGTATTCATAAAACAAATACTGACAAAAACTGAAAACGTTTGTCAGTTATTTCCTGATAATCATGTGGTGCCTAACTTGGTAATTTTGATTAAACATTCAACATTACAGATGGTGCTGAGAGATTTTTGATATTTCAATGCATGTTTAGTGGACGCTTTTCACCCGCTGACCCATAAAATACCACTGGACATTACTGTGGTATACAATTTGGTCAACAGGTACAATGACAACACAACCAATGTTTTTCTAATCTGCTTCTAATTTTTTTTTCTTTTGACATCTCTGGCTATATATCTCCTGAGAAATAGACCTGACTGCAACATTGAGGCCATACACAACCTCATCTACAAGCGACTCAGCGTTAAGGGGATATATAGCCCTGATTTAGAGCTGTATACTGTATTTTGTCTAGGTTTCGACCAAGCAAGATCGCCTGGTATAAAAGTAGTCAAAAATTAGAATTAAAATTAAAGATTGATAAGGTTCATAAAAAAGTCTATAAATCATGCAAACACTCCAAAAAAGCGTAAAACAAAACATAGTCAGCTTCAGTCAACTCCATATGAAAGAAATTAATAATTTTTTCTGTTATGGCTGTTCTAATATCGATGAGTGCAAAGAGACTCTAAAAATTAAAAAATCTGAGAGGATAGTCATAGATATGAGAACATATTTATATATTTAAACTGTACTGGGTCTGCAGGCTATTATTAGTGATGGGACCTATGTAGGCAACATTGTTTTCTAAATATACAAAGTTTAGTTTGTCTCCTTAAAAGAAAAATAATTAGTTGTTCAGCTTGAATTGTAATTTCCAAACAGGACTGCCACAGTTTCACACGGTGGTAGCTCGTCTGAAAGAATATCTCCAAAGCACATTGGGAACGGTGTTTAATTAGTATTTCAGTATTTGTAATTTTAAAATCTAATTCATTCAGAATCAGATCTCTAAACCCATGTCCGGTACACATGGTAGAGACCTGAACTTATATTTGTTCATAGGTGTGCAATTGTTTAGCTCGTCTACTAAAGGCGCTTATCGTGAGGTCCTATATTTAAGGCCAGCTTAGCTTCCTCTTTTTCTTGTCATCCTCAGCTGTAATCAGGTCTGTGTTTAGAGTTCAAATAAATTTTTTAGAAACACCTGCAATAGACTGGCGACCTGTCCAGGGTGTACCCCGCCTCTCTCCCATTGACAGCTGCAGATAGGCACCAGCACCCCTCGTGACCCCAAAAGGGATAGACGTGTTAGAAAATGGGTGAATGGATGGATGTTTAGTAACACAAAAAATGCTCAGTTTTAGCCCAAATATAAACTTAATTTAAACCAGATCTCTATGGGGCGTTTAGACATATTCTTTAACAATAAGATGCTCACTAGTATGCACTTCCATTGTCCGTTTTGTTGTTTGGTGTAATTTGTGAAAAAGGATCTTGAGAGCCCAACATCTGTTGATTTGCAGCCCCAACTTTGGGAACCATTGCTGCAAGCTATCCTAATCCTCTACCAGGAGTCTGATTAGCTCAACCAACATGCAGATAATGCTTTTGGCAGTAACTTGCTGTAAGGGCTCCAACAGTCTGATGAAAGGTATTTCAAGCACGCGTCGGTCCTGGTCTAAATTTACCTTCAGAAAAATCATTCAGAGAAAATTTAAACTGGAATGAATTCAGATTAGCAATGTTTAATAAAATTCTATTAGACACATGGAAAATAATTAACTCTGCTAGTTCCTCTTGTCTTTTTGACAAAAATATGATTACGTCAAAATCGTTCTGCCCCTTTCTCCAAAACCACTGCTAATTTTCATTCACTCAAAGTTTTACACCTCAAATAAAATGTAATTTTTAATCAGAAGCAAGATCTCCTCTTTCCTTTGGACCAACCTTCTGCTAGCTCCACCTAGCAGCATGGATATATGTCACACTTGAGCTTTTTTTTAAACAGTAATTGTAAGTTACTGTTGAGTAAAATGTGTAATACCTGAATTGTTTCTGTGTTTCTATTACAGTTTAACAAGAATTAAACTCTAGTGTTTTTGTAAAGTGCTCAAGTATTCAACTTGGCTCACATAACTCCTTGGGATTTGATTTGACAGAGGAGCAAAGAGTAGGGTGTAATTGTTAGCTGAAAGGAAAATGATATTATAAGGATATAAGGATATTGTTTAGATCTCTGCCTGACTCGTGCAGCAGATAGTGACCAAGGAAAATTCTAGTTTGTGCCTCAATGACCTCACCTCTTTCTTCAGGAGTTTTTTTTTTCATGCATGGGACCAACTTGGGGACCGGTTATTGTCCTGGATATATTGGCGAGCAGCTTTAACAAGCTATAAATGGAGGCGTGAACATGCAGGATGACTAAAACACTGAAACGCCTCAGTGACATGCCACAGTGACTCAGGATCAGAACAGAGGCTCCTACGGACTGCGTTATCAATGCTTCGTCCCGTCACACACGCACTCAGGCAGGGATTAGATCTTAAAGGTAGAATTAACACAGCATGCAGCCACTCTGCACCTCCCTTCTGCTCCCACAGCTTTAAGCGTGAAGACAAGGCCATGGCTGCTCCGAGGAAGAGGGAGGGGTTCAGGGATGTGTGGTGGTGGTCGTGGGGAGGAGGGGTCACAGTGTTGCCAGCCAGTGGTGGGGTGTGTGCGAGACAACCTAGCATTGGAGAGAAGCTGTTAAAAAGAGGGAAGGTATGGAGCATTTCTGCATCTCGGGCTGCATCAGTCAGAGAGGAGCTGAGCAACAACACAAACACACCCATCCCTGTGATTCGGTTTGCTGATGCTGAGGTCGCCTTGTGCCTGTAGACGAGTCCTTTTTCTAAAGAAAGCGTCTTCTCTCCTGCTTTTAAGAATCTTGTTCTATTTTTCGGCACTTCCCTCCGGTTTTCGCAGCACACTGACAGACAGAGTGTTCTTTATGATTGCGGCAGCGTAATCACACAAAATCCCAATAGTGGAGGGCATTTATCCAGTGAGGGGAAATCTTCTTAAGTGATTATTTTAAACAAAATCCCCAGAAGCTCAATTCCTGACTCCCATTCTGACAAAAGTCTACATTCCTTTTGCCAACAGGAACTTAGTCCATTCCCCTTTGTACAACCTTTCTAGACCATCTGTAGTCCGGGTCCTATGTGAGTGTCTCTTCTCTTCAGCTCAGCACACGGGTTTCTTTGTCAGGATTTAGCTCTAAGGATTGAGATGATCAGGGAAGAAGGATGATTTCATGTCAGGTGAAGTAGTCCTATGTTGATTTGTTTTCAATAATTTTCCCACTGAAAATCCCAGGAATCCCATTTCCAGTTTACTGGCAGAACCTATCAAAACGTAATAATTTTCTCTTATTTAAAGCAACTCATGGTGCAATTCAATTCTAGGAACGTTCCCAGGGTCTTTGGAACAAATCCCACAGCATGACATGTACTCCACCATACGTAAGAGCGTGGATGAGCTGCAGTGCCATGTGTTCATGCTTGGTTTCACATCAAACCCACCTGATTTTTGTATGAACTCTTAATTTAAGCCTCAGCACCCAGGTCCAGTTAAAGTCCCAGCAGAGACAGAGTCATTTTTCTCTGCATAGCTGTAACACCATCCAGGGGAGGCAGATCATCTGCTATTACCATATAACTTAGAAAGGATTCCTAGATCAATGTGTGCTTCTGTGCTGTTTGTGTCTCTGCTCTGTCTTCTCTAACCCCCAGTCGGTCGAGGCAGATGACTGTTCACACTGAGCCTGGTTCTGCTGGAGGTTTTTTCCTTCCCATTAAAGGAGAGTTTTCCTCTCCACTGTCGCTTCATGCATGCTCAGTATGAGGGATTGCTGCAAAGCCATCAACAACGCAGGCTGTGATGGAACATTTTGGTCTACCTCTGTTCTTCGTTATCTGAAGAAGGGTAACTAAAGCCTATGTGACCTGTTGTTTCACCTTATGTCTGCTACCTTTTAAGTTGGTGTTAATTCAGTCTCTCCCCTGTGGGGTCACCCTTCTTCCTAGCTTCTGTTATTATGCCTTGTCTGTCTTGTAACAGAGTTGATACAATTGATAGGCCACCCTCTGCAAAACTGCTGTCCTATAAATACCGATATCAGCTCCATTGCTCCTCAGAACAGCTGCAGACCCTGTGACTCTTCTCCTTGTGCAGGTTTAATAAAAACATCTGAGTGTTCTCATCCATTTGGTGTTTTTTTTATTGGAGACAGTTATGTTTTTTCAAGACAAGACCCAAAGTTGCTACTCTTTGCTGCAGTTGTCCAAAAGGGTGCCTCCTGTCCAGCCTAGTGGCTGGTGGATAAAAGAAATTAGCTTTTTCGTTACATCAAATTTATACCCTAAGGAAACACAACCTCATGAGTTAATAATTTGTTTCAAAAAACTCTGATAAACTTAAAAACAGTAAAGCATAAATTAAAGAAATTGTTCTATCCAATTTATTGTTATTCATTCATTATTTTTGATTTAGTGTTTGGTCTACCGATAGTCATAACATGGCTGATTTAGTTTAAAAAGTATTATAGCCTAACATTTAAATTTTTAATTATAGTTTCCTTAGTGATTAAATCTGTTTATACTGAAGGCTTGATTATGCTTAAATCAGTAGTGTGAGGTAATACCGCCGCAATCATAGACGGATTCAGAGATTTAAAATTTTTACATCTTTGCTTAGGCTGGAAAATCATGCATGTCGTACATATAGCAAGAGTACAGAAATCCAAAAAAGCAATTATGACTCTGCAAGAATAAAGAATACCTTTTGTACAAGTAAAAGACATTAAACTGACTGTGATGTCACAATGAAGGCAGAAAAACAACCACTGCACATGTAAACTCGATGATGTCTCAGAAAATGCTCAATGAGAACATGGTACTGTTACTATCAGGAAGGTACGTGTTACTGGATGCCTAAACCCCCTGCTTAGCCTTGTGTTACGCTGACAACACACTGCAACAATATTGCAGCTGAAAGAACAATTTTCTGGATCATCAAGAACTTAAAGATGAGAGGTTGAGCAGCAGGACATCCCAGAGATTCCTCCGAAATCCAGAACTGTCTTTTCGAGAGAACGGTGTTCGAGAAACACGTGTCCGCCAGTGCAGAGCTTGCTCAGCGTTGGCAGCAGGTGGATATGAGTCCAGTTTTGTCCATACAAATGGTCCAGATTTTCTGAAGTGAGGTGAGTGCAAAAGTGGAAGGCCAGTCACATGGACACCCGTTCAGCTGAAGTATTTAAAACAACTCAAACAGAAATGCTTCAGTCAGTGGGCTAAAACACTATATTAGTGGAAGTTAACCGTCCAACATTTATGAGAGATCGTTGCTCAGCTGTGTTCTCGGCCAAACACCGTGTGGGCTGAGCTGTGGACCGTTTCAGTCTGCTTGTTCAGGAGGATCAACGCCAACTTTGCGATACAAAGGGCCACAAAGAAGTCCCTTCTGTCCAAGTAAACCATCCAGGGGAGACCTGGGTGCTGCTGGCAGTGGAGGGATGGTCAGCAGGAAATTGGTGCCACATTACGGTCTCTGCTGAATCCTCATTCTGCTTTTTTGGAGAATGACTGAAATTCTTTATCCAGAAAAGAAAATCAGAGCGCTACCAAGAGTTCTGTGTGGTGCCAACAGTGAAGCATCCTGATCCAGTTCACATGTGGAGTTGCTTCTTCTCCAAAATGTGAGCTTTTTTTGTACAGGTCTACCCGAGAACGCTTCCATGAATAAAGAGCGGGATCAAGACCAAGAGCAACAACTCGGGAACAATTTGATGAAGATCTGTGCACTTTTCAGCTTGGAGAAGCACCGTGTCACTGGGCTGGTGATTACACTGTGGTACAAAGGTCAGAATGCTGGCATTTCAGACCCGATCTCAGGAAATTCCTCATAATTATCTCATAGAGAACCTGTGGGTAGTTCTTCAAAGGCAAGTGGAGAAACACAAACCCAAGAAGTGGGATCAGGTCCAAGCACCACGAAGAAAAGAACGAGTGAGCATCATTCGGGTCTTGGTCCAGAAGCTTAAAACCAGCATGTCAGAGAGAACCATTGAAGTTATTAAGAAGAGTCAACGCTGGAAATTTCTGGACTCTTAGGGGGAATTTGGCATGTTTTCTTTTTAAATAAATGCTTCTGAAACTTACAAAATGCTTTTAGTTGTTCTGTAGCATACCATTGAGATATCAGCAAAAATAAAATAAAGCCGTTTAAGCAACACAAAAAAAAGGACCTTTTGGTTCTGTTGCAGAAAGCCATGAGTGGTAGCCTCCCACAATTTAGTGGATTGTTTGTGCACTGCTCAGAAAACCCAGTTTATTGTATTTAACTCAACATATTACATGATTGACTGAAGCAAGAACCAAAACGGCAAACAAAGAATTCAAGGATAAAAGCAGCTAATAGATACTGTGTACCGAGCTCTTAGTTCATTTTAAAGCAGTAAGTCTGTTTCCTTTTTATGTTTAATTTTTTTACTTTCTCATATCCCAATTTAGCCGTTTCAGCGTTTTTATCTAAAACCTGGAAGGTGAGCTACGACAGCCGGGCCTGAACCTGTAAGTATGCTCTGAAGTGACTCCTGAAGGAAAATTCCAGCTGGGAAACTTCCAGGCCCACATTTTGACATTACTCTCGGCGATGACTCTCTCTCCACCGGAATAAAACTCAAAAGACTTCTTTACCTCGAACTGTGTGTGAACACAAAACAGGAACGAGAACGCAGGGCTGGAAACCTTCCGGAACAGCCAAGAAGCTTCTCGGAGATCCAGGAGGCTGGCGGCGGATCCTGTGAGGGCCAAGTGAAGAGTCCTGCTTTCACACAGACACCACCACAGACTTACACTGGGTATGACTGAATGAGGGGGGCATGTAGCAATAGAACCAGAAATAGAGCAAGACACACACACACACACACACACACACACACACACACACACACACACGAAGAGAAGAAGCACACAACGGCTGGCAGAACACGCTATAAATACCTGCAGGCGTGGGGTGGAGGAAGGGGATACGACCCTGTTTGGACAACTGGGCGATATGGAAAACACAATTTAGGGGGTTAAGCAGTTTATAAAAGTCACTGCTCATTATTTGCATCATCTACACCTGCATTAAACACCTTTAACCATGTTTAAGGACATCCTGAGAAAATAAGACCAAACAACCACACGGAAAATGTATATCAGTCCTCCGGACGATCTCTGATGACTGAACCTTTGAGACCTGTTAGAATTGTTCTGATGTTAAGGAAGCTGACGGATCACCTCTGGAGAAGAGCTGGCACAGAAAAGACCGTGCACAGAAGGGTAATTACGGATCCCTGACCGGACACTACTGCACATGTGTAGGTCTGCAACACCTCAGCTGTCTGCTGTGACTGACAGCTACAGCTGAAGGAAGGAGGTGAGGAGGAGGAGGGGGAGGAGCCTGCCGCTTTCTGGGAGGAGGAGACAAAACAAGCAGAAAAAAAAATTAAGCTTTAAACAGAAACTAATGTAGCTAGGTGTATTTCACTATTTGTTACTGTTATAGTTGACACTTACGGGACCATGCAAAAGTATTCATACCCTTCACTTTATAGACTTGTCCTATACAGTATTTTTAAAATAAACATCTACACAAATAACCCCTAGGTAGAAAGGGGAAACATTTTTTTCAGATATTTCTGTAAACTGAAGATATACATATAATTGATACAGTGGTGAGCAAAAGTGTTAGCCACCCCTTCGTGCTTTCTTATTCTTCTGGATGTTTGCCGTGCATAAATGTTTCAGATCATCAAAGAAATTTAAACACTGGACAAAGACAACACAAGTAAGCACAAAAAGCAGTGTTTAAATAAAGGTGTTTATTATGAAGGGTCGGGGACATCTGAGGCTACATGGCCCTGTGTGGAAAACCTGATTTCCTCCTAAACCTAATGAAATCAGTTGAGACTGAAGCAGGGGTTCAAATTTCAGCAGAATATTAACGCTAAACAGACATACCCCAAAAGACTTGCAGTACAGTAACAGGTTGTTCTACAGAGTATAGACTCAGATTAGCTGAATTCCAACAGCCTCCAAAATTCTCAGATTATTAATGTTGTTAAAAGCAAACCATGTAGAATATTTTTTTCTACTTCCAAATTATCTTCTACTTAGGTTAGTCTATCACGTAAAACGGCAATAAAATAGTCTGACGTTTATGGCTATAAAGTGAGATTTGAATACTTCTGTAAGGCATTTGTCCTGGGTGCTCTTTGTTCAGACTCTTCACCACTGAACCAGTTGCCCCCATTGGCTTCAGTGTGTTTAATGGTTTATTAGAAGCAAAGCAAGGCCTGGATGTGAAAACTAACAGGCCAGGTTAATGGGTGTGTTTTACAGGGTTTGTCAGTTGAGATTTTGATTTTTATGTGAAGTAAGGAGCCATGCCTGTTATAGATTTAGTATCTAAATACTCATTTAGAAATGAGATGGCTAAAATGGTATTTTTGAACGATATTGAGAAATTTCAGTTAAATTTGGTCTGATTTTAAATGCCTGCCTTCAGCTCATCCAAAGGCTTAGCCATTCAAAAGACTTTGACAATACACATTGGAGCTACATTTGGTTGCAAGGCTCCAAGTAAAAACAGAACACAAAATATACACATTATAAATATAAGTATTTGTCATTATACTGTATGTCATTGCTTTTGTTAAAAAAAAGTAAATGAGTAAATTAAAGTGCCTCGTATTAAAGTTTCATCTTTACAATATTTTGACAATATACAGGACTGTCTCAGAAAATTAGAATATTGTGATAAAGTTCTTTATTTTCTGTAATGCAATTAAAAAACATGAAATGTCATACATTCTGGATTCATTACAAATCAACTGAAATATCGCAAGCCTTTTATTGTTTTAATATCGCTGATTATGGGGTACAGCTGAAGAAAACTCAAAAATCCTATCTCAAAATATTAGAATATTTCCTCAGACCAAGTAAAAAAAAAATTATAACAGCAAAACAAAATCAAGCATTTGAAAATGTCCATTAATGCACTCAGTACTTGGTTGGGTATCCTTTTGCACAGATTACTGCATCAATGCGGCGTGGCATGGAGGCAATCAGCCTGTGGCATTGCTGAGGTGTTATGGATGCCCAGGATGCTTGAATAGCGGCCTTTAGCTCATTTGCATTGTTGGGTCTGGTGTCTTTCAGCTTCTTCTTCACAATACCCCACAAATTCTCGATGGGGTTCAGGTCAGGGGAATTGGCAGGCCAATCAAGGACAGTAATGCCATGGTCAGTACACCAGTTACTGGTGGTTTTGGCACTGTGGGCAGGTGCCAGATCTTGGTTGTGCAGCGTTTCCTGCCACATTTCCCCCTTCCAACACACTTTTTGTGAATGTGCTTTGAAACTGCACTCTGTGAACAGCCTGCTCTTTGAGAAATTTCTTTTTGTGTCTTACCCTCCTGATGGAGGGTGTCAATGATGGTCTTCTGGACAGCAGTCAGATCAGCAGTCTTCCCCATACTTGTGATTTAGTTTACTGAACCAAGCTGAGTGTTTTTCAAGGCTCAGGAAACCCTTGCAGGTGTTTCGAGTTAATTAGACGATTCAAGTGATTAGTTGAATAGCCTACTAGTATACTTTTTCACGATATTCTAATTTTCTGAGACAGTCCTGTATTTTCCTAAACATGCTTTCTCTTAATGGAAGCCCAATGGCAAAATTAAATCTCAATTTTCCAAAAATTAGATCTTAAAAAATTGTACATTCAAATTAATCTATTAAATCAATTTATCACCAAGCCCTATCTCCAAATATGCATTATCTGCAGTTATTGTTGCCATTAAGTTTTTGTTCATTTTTTTCTCCTCTTAATAGACGTTCCAACTGGCCAGGTATTTCTGATTAGCTGTGACATCATCCTAAAGGTGGCATCAGATGGATTATTGCTGCCAATAACTACATGTTCTCATTCTAGAAATGATACACTTGGACCCAGTGGCAGCTGGAGATTACACGCGTGGAGGCACACTAGAGGTTGAACGTAGGGTCACCTGCCTGCTCAGTCTGGTTCAAATTCCTTTATTCGCTTTTTTTCCTCCAGCAAAAGCCACACAAAATAATTTTTGTATATATGAATGACTGCTGTGTCATTATAATGTGACAAACTGCAACTCCCATCATGCAACACAGTTGGGACTACAACTGCTAGAGCTATCTCCAGATCCAGTTATCACAGAAGGTAGTGACTGTTGACAAGGCAGCCTCTTGTTCTTCCTGTCTCATTCACTACGGCCCGCCTCACCCAGTTCGTAGATTTGGCAGCAAAGGAAGAAAACAATTATGAGACAAAACTTGGAATAAACATATATTTATGACAATTGGAATTCCAAGCAGAGACACACACTTATAACTTTATTCTAAAGCCTCACGTAGTAAACCACGAAGTCCAACCTCCCGTGGTGGCTGCAGGCATGTGTCTGCCGGAACCGCCCAGGGGCGCATCTATTCATAGCGGGGCCCCTCAGTGAGTGAGTGACTTGGGGGGCTACATGCACACTCATTTCTATCTGTACTTGTGTTGTCATAAACAAAACAGATCCGCATTCCAGTGTCAAAACAAGGAGTTGGCTTCTTGATACGTTGGCCAGGTGTCTTTAGGAGTCTACCGAGATAAACATTGAAGAACAATAAAAAAGCTTTTACCATAAACCTTCTTAAAGGTTACCCACTATAACTTACTTGCCTGATATCCCACAAGAAAGTTGGGTGAATTTATAGCCTTGAGTGACCCTGCAGACTCCATCCTCTTTGTACTCCAGGCCCCAGAGTTTAACAATAGTATTTAAAACTTGGGTAACTCTTACTGCTTTAATAAAAATACACGATTGATAAAATTAACTGATTATATATTTCCATAACTGCCCAGAGATCAAAGTACACCCAGGGATAAAATGACAGTGAAGAAAGAAATCTTCCTTCTTCTGTGCAGAGCTGCTGTGTTGAGAAGACATATCAGCTGAATTTTTTCGTGCTTTCAATACGCAGAGGGCCCATGATCGGATTCTTGGCAGGATCAAGTTTTGCCGCATCACCTGTTTTCCCCTGTGTGGTTTCAACAGGGAGGTCTGGACTTTAATCTAACGTTAATTCATTGTTAATTCAACTGGAAGATCCCACATCTCTCAGTGAACCGACAAGATCCGTTCCTTTTGTTTTGGCCGAACAAATCGTCAGGGCGTCCACAGAATCAACGGTTTCTGTCACTCAACAGTGAACTTTGCTGCATCTCCTTTTTAGGAGCAACCCCAATTAAAGAGATCTCCCTTTTCTCTTTAAGGTGATAGTTTTGTGCCTGGGCAGAACATATTAGGAATAGTTTTAATCCGTAAGTATGCCAGAGGGAGTTTGTTTGAACCGTGCTGAATATTTCCAATGTGTGATTACGCCGATCGGCTGAGTTCAGAACTGTTTTTCCCCCTTCTTCCCCCTCCTCTCTCTCTTCCTGGTTTCCCACTTCTGCCTTTTTGAGTTTCCCGCAGTTTGTCTAAGTCTTTGTCTCGACTAGTTACTGCTCTTCGTTCAAAGTCTGCCTTTACGCTAGGCTAGTGAGTTAGCCTGTGATCTCAGAGCCGCCATCTTGTGCTGGGTACCGTGGGGGGGGGGTTCCTGATCAGACATCCAAACCACCTCAACGGACTCATTTCGATGGAGAAAGGAGAACCAGAAGCTCTACTTTGAGCTCCTTTCCCTATCTCTTAGAGCCTAGCCACCGTCTGGAGGAACCTCATTTTGATCACTTGTATCTAAGATCTTGTTCTTTTAGCCATGATCCATACCTCATGGCCATAGGTAAGAGTTGGGATGTAGACAGACTGGCGAACCAAGAGCTTTGCTTTATTTTTTAAAACTCCCCTATGATTGTTTAAGTTGGATACCCAACTTTAGCATAGCATTGCTAGAGATTTCATTGTGTTTCTTGTCTTTCTTCTCCATTGTCATCTTCTGCTAGCTCAAGACAGTTGATTGCATAAAAGTAAGGATACAATGCTTTCTGCTGGATTTCATAGGCAGCTTTTTACTTGTTGCTGTTACATTGCCAATTGTTTGGACTTAATCAGGCTTCTCACTTGTAACTGAACCTGAATCAATCAGGCTTCAACTAAAAATTAGTATATCAATGAAGAAGTTAGTTTTAGTAATCAATATAGCTTCATTAAACACAGTTAAATATTTAAAGCATTTTTTTTCTGTTAGTTTTTATGAATATGAACGATGGTTAATAAAACCCAAAATTCAATGAAGATCCTGTAGGACTACAAATGAGAAATGCTTTGGCCTATGCGAACCTTGAGGAAGACAGCTGGCTTGGCTGACAAAAGATTTTCATTGGCACCTTCCACAAGAAGGGTAAGCCAGAGAAGGTGATTTCTAAAGACGCCGACTGTTCACAGAGTGCTGTATCCAAGTGGATTTATAGGAAGCTGAGTGGAAGGAAAAAGTGTGGCAGGAAAATGTCCACCACCAACAAGGAAAACCACAGTGCCCAGAGGATTGCAGAGCAAAGTGCATTCATAAGTTTGTTTGAGATTCACAAGGTTAGGCCACAGTGGCGCAGTGGGTAGCGCTGTTGCCTTGCAGCAAGAAGGTCCTGGGTTCGAGTACACCCCTGGGTCTTTCTGCATGGAGTTTGCATGTTCTCCCTGTGCATGCGTGGGTTCTCTCCAGGTACTCCAGCTTCCTCCCACAGTCCAAAAACATGACTGTTAGGTTAATTGGCTTCTCCAAATTGTCCTTAGGTGTGAATGGCTGTTTGTCCTGTTTGTCTCTCTGTGTTGCCCTGCAACAGACTGGCGACCTGTCCAGGGTGTACCAGTGAACGCTGGAGATAGGCACCAGCGACCCCATGAGGGATTAAGCAGTTTGGAAAATGGATGGATGGAGGTTAGGCCACTTCTTAACCAGAGGCAGTAAAACTATCTTAACTGGGCTGATGAAAAAAAAATTATAGGCTATTGCTCAGTGTTCTAAAGTCCTCGTTTCAGATGAAAGTTAAGTTTGCATTTCGTTTGGAAATCAAGCTCCAGGAGCCTGGATGACAAGTAAAGAGGTGGGATTCCAAACTGCTCAAAGTCCAGCGTGAAGTTTCCAGGTAGTGATGATCAAGGGGGCCATGTCATATGCTGGTGTTGGTTCTGTGTTTTATTAGGTCAAAAGTCAGCAAATTCATCTACCAGGACATTTTACCATGCTGTCCTGTGTCAGTGTCAGGGTTCTTACAGGTTTTCATAACCAAATTTCCTACTTTTTACTTGGGTATTGGCATCTTAAGTTGTCACCTGGAGAGCAGCAGAATACACCCTGGACAAGTTGCCAGTTCATCACAGGGTAACACCCATGCACACACCCTCACACCTAAGGGGAACTTGGAGAGACCAATTAACCTAACGTAACCCAATAGTCATGTTTTTGGATTGTGTGAGGGAGCCGGAGAGGACCCACGCATGGAAACTCCAAGCAGAAAGACCCCAGGCTGGGATTGGAAGCCAGGACCTTCTTGCTGCAAAGCAGCAATACTACACTATATCCAATTCTGCGTCAAGAAGACTGTGGACAAAAACATCCGGGTTTTTCCAAACCAAAAACCCTGGATGACCAGCCAGGTCCGCGTACTACTCAGGCCAGCTGAGGAGTAAAAAGAGCCAAGGTGGGCCACAGGAGGTGCATAGAGTCTCACCTGGCCAGTAACAACACAAAGGAGGTGTGGAGGGGCATAAAAGACATCACAAACTTCAGAGACTGTGATGTGTCAACAGGAGACCTGTGTGTCTGTCTATGTTGTCCATCGAGGACGTGGAAGATGCGTACATGATTGGATTTATGATAATAGGATTTCTGTTTTTTGGAGCTGGCGGTTACCTGGTATATTGGCAAATTCAGAAGATCTCGGCAGCAGTTCTCACCTTGGTAAGGCTGCCGGGACTGTGTGAGGGTTTAAATTGAGTTGTAATCAGCCAGACTCAAATGCTTTGTGAGCAAAACCGTAAGCTGGATGCAATCCTTGCACAGCATCACAGGCTGTGGTCTGAACTAGATGGTGAAATGGAAAAGACCTAAAAAAGCTCTAGCTCGATCTACCAAAGACTGAGACGCACCAGCAAAGACTTGAAGGCTGACAGGAAATTTAATCAGCCTGAGACAAGATAATCTCCTTGTTTTTGAATTCGGCTCCCGATGCAGGCCTTGGAGGCTGGTTTTATCTCAAACTCTCCTGGATGTTATGGGAACAAGAGGCTCTACCCCCGCCCACACCCATTCATGTCACCTGTGACCTTCAAAGTGCTATATTGAACTGCTGATAACATGCCATCTGGGACTATGGCTGGAGGGGGCTACTGGGCAATAATGGGCCTATACTGACGCACACATCCACATGAACATAGCAATAAATACACTCCCTCTATGACTCACTGCGCACGTTATGCTTATGTCGTGTGTATGTGTGTATGTGTCTTCTCGGGTCTTCCTTGTTGTTCTCCTGGATTGACTTGGGTGTTTGTGTGTTTCTGTGTCTCTGAACGGGCTTGTATTAAAACTGCAGTTTTTGGTGACTCACAGCACATACACAAGCACAAATTTCATTGTTGAGGCTAGAAGTGAAGGATATTGTTTTAAACTCTGTTGGCTTATATTATTAAATTATACGTTATTAGTTATTGACATGTGCCTGGCTAAGAAACGTGCCTTTTGGGAATTTTGTGAGCTTTCCCCTTTACGACCACATAGAGGTTTTTGCTTTGTTATTACCAGTATTTTTGGTGTTTCTTTTTTCTAGAGAACATTTTTGTCTGCATTCCCCTACTGTACACAAGAGACAATGAGAGAAATGCACCTTTTTTTACCTCAACCACTCCAATGTATTCTTTTCTATATCCTGCTAAAAGGCAGCACCTTGAAAAGGGCAGTAAGGCCTCAGTGAACCCATGTCTACCCATGTTTGTCTTTTTCTTGATGGGTTGTTCTGAAGCGTAACTTCCCCCACCGGGGACAATAAAGGCAATTCAATTCCTGTTCCATTCCACTCACTGTACAGGAGCACAGGGTCAGATGGGTGCGCTTGGCAGTGAACCCCAAGAAAGCTGCCTGCCCAGACGGAGTACCTGGCAAGGTGCTCAGAGCATGCGCCTACCAGTTTCCCCCAACTTTCACTACAACCTCCCCCTGGACCAGCCAGTCATCCCAACCTGCCTCAGATCAACTACAATAATCCCAGTGACGAAGAAGTCACCCATCACCAGCCTGAATGATTACCGTCCGGTGGACCTTACTCCAGTAATCATGAGAGACTAATTCTACATCTCCCCCAGACTTTGACCCTTACCAGTTAGCATACTGTGGGAACAGATCCACAGAGGACACCATCACCGTAGCTCTACACTCTGCGCTGAACCACCTAGAGCAGCAGCAGAGCAATGTTTGGATGCTCTTTGTGGATTACAGCTCAGCCTTCAATACAACAACCTCGGACATTCTCGGCCTACCCTCTCTCACATGTGCCTAGATAAAAGATTTTTTTGACCAACCAACCCCAGACTTTGAGACTTGGCAAGCTGAGCACCGGCTTTCCACAAGGATGTGTGCTGAGCCCCCCTCCTATGCTGCCTCTACACCAAGACTGCAGCTCGGCCCACAAAAACAACCTTGTTAAGTTCACTGACGACACCTGGCAGCCTGGTGTTCAGTGAATAACCTTGCTCTGAACACCAAGAAAACTAAAGAAATTGTTGATTTCAGGAAGCACAGCACTGACCCAGCCCCCCTTTTCATCAATGGTGAGTGTGTGGAGAGGGTCCACACCTTCAAGTTTCTTGTCCTCATCTCTGCATACATGTCCTGGTCTGAGAACATTGCAGCAGTCACCAAGAAGGCTCAGCAGTGGATACACTTCCTGAGAGTCCTCAGGAAGCACAAACTAGACTCCAACCTACCTACTGCTGACCTCCACCGATCATCCATCAAGAGCCTGCTGACATACTATATCACAGTTGCTGAACGACTGCAGACAGGGAGAGGCTCCAAAAAGTCGTAAAGTCAGCCCAAAAGGTCATTGGCTGCCCTCTCCCCTCTGTCCATCCATCCATCCATCCATTTTCTGCCACTTATCCGGGGTCGGGTCGCAGGGGTAGCAGCTTCAGTAGGGAGGCCCAGACGTCCCTCTCCCCAGTCACTTGGGCCAGCTCCTCCGGGGGACCCCAAGGCGTTCCCAGGCCAGCCGAGAAACATAGTCCCTCCAGCGTGTCCTGGGTCTCCCTCTGGGTCTCCTCCCGGTGGGACGTGCCCGGAACACCTCACCAGTGAGGCGTCCAGGAGGCATCCTAACCAGATGCCCGAGCCACCTCAACTGGCTCCTCTCGACGTGGAGGAGCAGCGGCTCTACTCTGAGTCCTCCCCGGATGACTGAGCTCCTCACCCTATCTCTAAGGGAGAGCCCAGACACACTGCGGAGAAAACTCATTTCGGCCGCTTGTATCCAGGATCTCGTTCTTTCGGTCATGACCCAAAGCTCATGACCATAGATGAGGGTAGGAACGTAGATCGACAGGTAAATCGAGGGCTTTGCCTTTTGGCTCAGCTCTCTCTTCACCACAACGGACTGGTACAGCTCCCGCTTCCCAGCAGATGCCGCACCAATCCGTCTGTCGATCTCCCGCTCCATCTTCCCCTCATTCATGAACAAGATCCCAAGATACTTCTCCACTAGGGGCCGCACATCCTCCCCAACCCGGAGAAGGCACTCTACCCTTTTCCGGCTCAAGACCATGGTCTCAAATTTGGAGGCACTGATCCACAGAGCCACAACTATCAGTAAAGACAGGTCCCACTCTGGCTTTGAACTATTTGACCTGTTGGCCTCAGGGAGGTGCTACAGGGGCATTTGGACCAGAACAGACACAAGAACAGTTTCTTTCCCAAGGTGAAAAACACCCTGAACTCCCACATGCACTGATACATCTCTTCTCCCCCCCCCTCTGGGCAGGTCAGATCAGAACCTGGTTCACCTCAAACCCTGCTATGTGCCTCTGGTGAAGAGGGAGCCTACGACCACAAGGACTGTGAGGAGGTGGTCGGAGGAGGCTTATGTGACACTGCAGACCTGCTTTGAAATGACTGTCTGGCCTGCACTCTGTGAGCCCCACGGGGAGGACATTGACGGGCTCACAGAGTGCATCACGGACTACATCAACTTCTGTGTGGACTGCAATGTCCCAGCTTGGACTGTCACCTGTTACGCCAACAATAAACCGTGGATCACCAAGGACATAAAGGCTATCCTGAATGAGAAGAACAGGGCGTTCAGAGATGGCAACCGTGATGAGGTGAGGAGAGTGCAGGGGGAACTCAAGTGTAAAATTAGGGAGGCTAAAGACAAGTACAGGAGAAAACTGGAGAATAAACTCCAGACAAACAACATGAGGGATGTGTGGAGTGGTGTGAGAACCATCACCGGGTTCCAGAAGAGTGGTGGCATGGGGTTGGAAGGTCGCGTGGACCGGGCCAATGAATTGAATCTATTTTTTAATAGGTTTGATACTGCGGCCCATCCCCCACAAGTCTCTGCTGCTGGCTTCCCAACAACTACCACTCCACCTTCCCCCACTCCTCCTCCTTACAGACCCCCTGTCTGCTCCTCACCACCTCAATAGGGTAGTTCACGCGTGACGTAACGCGTGACGTCCGCGCTACTTCCGGGTCCCGCTGGTAGGCAAAAACAGAGCTGCTCTCGTCTACAACATGACAAAACGGGTGATTTAGAGCGTACTTTTAGTTCGTTTATTTTTGTAATCTAAGCAATGCCTACGACTTGTTGTGCTCCGGTTGCACACAGAGGCATTCCAAATCGTTGGATGTACGTTTCTGTCGTTTACCGAAGGAGGAAGGACGCAGAAAGAATTGGATATTTTTAATGAAAAGAGCGCAGGCAGATAATCCCAATGGACTGGGGGAGCGATCATACTACGACAGAATTTGCAGTCTACACTTCATCTCCGGTAAATACAACTTTATTCTGCTCTAGTCATTGTTCTGCTTAAATAGCGGCGGAGGGGAGGTGATGATCGCTACACGGGCCGCAGAAGCGGCTGCTACAGCAGCAGCAGCCATTGTCTGAAGCAGCAGCAGCAGCAGCGGCTTCTCCGGCCCGAGTAGTGTTTACGCAGCAGCGGCTACAGCTTACTTACTGCTGCTTACTTACTGCTGCTAGCAGTAAGTAAGCTGCTGCTAGCAGCAGTAGCAGCAGCAGTAGCAGCAGTAAGCTGCTGCTGCTAGTACTTCTGTGTTTACGCTGCAATGTCGCCGACACCGCCACCCATTTTAACAAGACAAAAACACCTAAATAATCCGTAGTGAAAAATGTTTTTTTTTAACCTACCGGGCCTCTGCTGAGACGCGGTCTGTGTCCGACGCCGCTTTGTGCTGTTGCACAAACATGTCTGAACATCCATCCATCCATTTTCTGACCTCTTAATCCCTCATGGCGTCGCGGGCGTTGCTGGAGCCTTTTTCCTGATATAAAATAATTGTAGCCGTCCAGTGGTTTCAGCTTTCGTGCTCTCTTGTCCGTACTGGCCTGCGTGTTTATAAAGCAGCTGTGTCGCGGTACGAAACCCCTGGCCAGCATTTCACAGACTCGCTCCGTCCCTTCAGGCTTTTGCTGTGTGGATCTGGCAATCTGATACCATCAACCATCAACTTACTCTTAAAACGATCTTGTAGTACGTTATCTAAAGAAGAAAAATACGTGGAGAACTCGTCAGTTTCTCTGTTTGCGTCGCCATTGTGTTCGTCTTTTGCCTACCGGTCCGGCGCGCATGCGCGAAAAACCCGCATCAAAACAATAACAATGAACTGGTCTATTCACACCCACCTACTCCACCCCTCCCCCCTGCTTTACATCATGTCCTCCACAACCTGAGGACCTCACCCCTCCCCTTACTGTCATGTCTACAGTGTCCTTCACTCCTGACCTGGTGAGAAGACAGCTGACCAGACTCCACTCCAGCAAAGTTGCAGGCCCAGATGGTGTACTTCCCAGGGTTCTTAAAGCTTGTGCCTACCAGCTTTGTGGAGTACTTAGCCTAGTCTTCAGCCTGAGCCTGCTCCTCCAGAGGGTCCCTGTGCTGTGGAAGACGTCCTGCCTCATTCCTGTGCCAAAGACGCCGTGTCCTAGCGGCCCTCAGGACTACAGACCGGTGGCACTGACGTCCCACATCATGAAGACCTTTGAGAGGCTAGTCCTGGAGCAGCTAAGGCCTATGGTCCTGGAGCAAGGCCCTTCACTGATCCACTACAGTTCGCCTACCAGCCCCACCTGGGAGTTGAGGACAGCATCATCTTCCTGATGAACAGAGTCTACACTCATCTGGACAAGCCGGCGAGCACTGTGAGAATCATGTTCTTTGATCTCTCCAGTGCCTTCAACACCATCCGTCCGGCTCTACTGGGTGAGAAGATGACGGCGATGTAGGTGGAGGCCCCCATCGTGTCCTGTATTGTTGATTACCTGACAGGTAGACCACAGTATGTACGCCTACAGAACTGTGTCTGACAGGGTGGTCAGCAACACTGGGGCCCCTCAGGGGACTGTCCTCTCCCCCTTCCTCTTCACCCTTTTCACCTCAGACTTCAACTATTGCACTGAGTCCTGCCACCTTCAGAAGTTTTCTGATGACTCAGCAATAGTTGGCTGCATTGAAAAGTGTGATGAGAGTGAATATAGGACTGTGGTGGGCAACTTTGTCACTTGGAGTGAGCTGAACCATCTGCAGCTCAACATGACAAAGACTAAGGAGCTAATAGTGGATCTGAGGAGGGCAAAAACACCTGTGACCCCTGTTTCCATCCAGGGGGTCCGTGTTGACACTGTGGAGGAGTACAAGTACCTGGGAGTGTACTTTAACAATAAGCTGGACTGGACTACAAACACCGAGGCAGTCTACAAAAAGGCCAAAGCCAACTCTTTTTCCTGAGGAGGCTGAGGTGTTTTACCATCTGTCGGACGATGCTGAGAATGTTTTATGAGTCTGTTGTTGCCAGTACGATCTTCTTTGCTGTCACATGCTGGGGCAATGGGCTGAAGGTCAAGGACAACAACAGACTAAACAAACTGATCAGGAGGGCCGGTGATCTCGTGGGGGAGAAGCTGGACACTGACGACCGTTCCAGAGAGGAGGATGCTGTCCAGGCTTCAGTCCATCTTGGATAATGTCTCACAGCCTCTTCACGACACACTGGCCCAGCAGAGGAGCTCCTTCAGCAGAAGACTCCTCTTACCCAGATGCACCACAGGAAATCATTCCTGCCTGTGATCATCAATCTCTACAACCGCCCCCCTCTGTAACTGACATTTATTCATTCTTTTGCACTGTTTTTGCACAATGTCACTATCACTTTATTTTAGATCTATAGTTTCATATATATATATATATATATATATATATATATATATATATATATATTTTTTGTGTGTGTGGAATGTTGTGTGTATATATATATATATATATATATATATATATATATATATATATATATATACACACACATATAAATGTTTGTATATCTGTGTAACTGGAGTAACTGGAAATAATTTCCCTCTGGGAGTATTAAAGTATTTCTGATTCTGATAAACTGTTGGAGAAAAAAAACAAAAACCTCACTACTGCAATAATAACGAAGTGCAATATTTACAATTTTTATCCTACAATGTGCAATATTTACATACATATAGTTAATTTATATAGCAATGCATTTTATTTCTGCAATGTACAAAACACCCAGGACTGTATGCCTCACCTCTTAATGTTTATAGTGTATATATTTTTGATAATTGATATTTCTGCACTGTTTGGAGTTGATTTTAATCTCATTGTACATGTATATGACAATAAAAAGCATTTTGATTTGGCATTAGATATTGAAATGGGGAATTAAGTTAAAGATTCTTTCAATAATCCATTTTCAAAATACTTGAACCAGATTTCAAACTTTTCAAGCATACATAAGTCTGGACCATGACCGGGCAGCAAACTGGACCTCATGATGTTAAAGGCCAGAACAAACCATGCAGCTGAGCTAAAGGTCAATGTCAGAGCAATCTGGGTTCCTGAACACCTCAGCTGCGTCGGAAGCACATCTCCAAACCATCCCCAGCAAGGTACTTCGTGCAATACACCAGCTAGAGTATCGAGTTTACACTACCTGGTTTTTTTAGCAGGTCTATAATTGTTGATTTACAATTGTTTAAATTGGTCAGATGTATTATTTTCTGAGAAAGTGAATGTTGGCTTCTTTTTCAATCAACTGTCAGCCATAATGATAAAAAATAAAGACTTGAAATGGATCAGTTTGTATTATTAAATCTACATATATTGCACTTTACATGTGAAAATCTCTAAGTGCTATCTGCTTCAATATTTTCAACTGGCTTGGTTATGAAAATGACAAATTTTAGAGATACATTTGTACTTTCGACCTCTTTGAGAGCAAACCTGCCACAACCACTGCAAGGCAACCTGACCCACCATGCTGCCTGGAAAGGACACTTAGCACCGTATCCATGATATATATTGGGACGTTTGCTGATTTTCATTAACTGTCGTATAAAAGGGAAAGGAAAAATGTTAACTGTAGGCAGAGGGAGGGTTTCTATGAAGAAATGCTTCAAGTTATTCATGCTTCAAGTTATTCAGGGGGGTCAACAATAAATGACATGACAAGAGGCAACACAGAAAAGAATTTTTTATTCTTGAACTGTTCTTACAGGCAGTCCAACACGCAACGTTCTATCTCAAAAACAAAAGAATCGTTGAAATAAAATTTAGAATATCCACTGAATAATATCAATCAGATAGCAGTTTTTACCTTAATTTGAATAACCCAAAAGCAGTAGTATTCGTGTTTGTGGCGAGTGAAAACAAGAAGTCTCAGACAGGTGTAAACTGGAGGATTTTCTAAATCAAGGCTGGGCTGAAAGCTCCAACGTGTGGAGTTGAGACGCGGCGTCCCGCCTCCCCGTACACACAATAAATATGAAAAAGCAGAGTCTGGTGTCTGAACAAAAATAATCATCTGGAATTCGGCAGGTACAATATCTCTAATAAGTCTTTATGTGCAAGATTCAAGCTGAAGTCATCACCACAAACAATTATACTCACATCAACATCCCCCCAGCCTCCCTTCAACAAGTTCTTTTTGTTTTCTACATTAAATCTTTTAAATAAACCTAGAGCGTTTTGTCATTTCATATACACATATATTTATATATACTTTTTTTCCTATATGCTGTCCTTTTTTTAAATCGCGTTGAGCGTGTGTCCGAGCGAGAGAACCTGTGTGCGACATTAGAAGTAAAACATCCACCGGATGAGGATACGAGGCGTGAATGACGCTCACGTATGCTCCCAAACTCACATGACATACATACAGTGCGGAGGGGGGGACAAAAAAAAAAAAAAAAAAAAAAAAAAAAGAGAAAACTTTCAGGAAACAAGTACACAGAACCAGGCGGTGTGCGTTCAGAATCCCCAATTCAATACGGTGAAAGCCCAGACCTGAACACACACACAGACACACATGCCAGAGGAGAAATGTTTGGTCACAGTTTTGTACCCTTCCAACAAAACCTCCACCTTAAAGTTTGTGTGATTCTGGCTGCTGATGCGTCTGTGATGAGAAGCATCCAAACGTCCAGCTTCCCGTTAGCTCCACTTGTTCATTTGAAGAAGGGGGGGGGGGGGGGGGGGTAAAAAAATTTTATTTGGCACATTTAACAACTGGTAAATAACACATTGAGCTAAAAAGGTGCAATAACATAACTTTCAATGAAAACAATAAAAACCATTTTGGTTTACAAAAATAAAAGACACCTTAAGAGGTGGCAAAATCTCTACAACATCATAAGATTTCCCCCTGACAAAGGCTATAAAAAACAACGATTTACCCAAATCAACCCTTTTTCTACTGAAGCTCTTGCATTACAGCTCTGCAACTCCTGAACGCCACAGATGAGGACATTGTACTGCATAAGAAAAATAAAAACCCTGAAATTACAAATAGATTTCTTCGGCTGATGCACATCCTGTTAACACTGCAATTGTGCGACATCCCAATGCTCTCATCCGTGAGACATAAGAACTGAACTCCCCGATGCTGACCCGGGTTCTAACCATAAACCCGACGGTTAACGGCAACTGAACAGACGGCCGGTGTGTTGGTAGGTGAGAGGATTTAAAGCCGCCCGAAGGAGCTGAATTTTACCTTCAGCCCTCTTATCTTTGCTCCAGATATGGCAACAATAACGTCAAACGGAACGGCAGCAGGAGCGAGTTTACTCCTGCTACCCAAGCAGCGTGCAGTATTTCAGTAAGTTAGGACATGCAGCTGAGGTTCATTAAATGAGAGAGGAATCAGAGGCCCCAAAAGCCCTTTACTAAAAATACAACTAAGAGAAACCTATTCAAAATGGGATGCTTTTAAAGTAGATACAGATGATGAAAATTACAAGCAGAAATTTGGAAGTCCTAAATTTGATTTAGTCCAAGCTGGACCTGAGTAAAGGCTCTGCTCCAATCCTCCAAGTAGTTGCAAACCTTCCATTTTTGGGAAAAAGTGATAGAAGCAGCAAAATGTTCATGTCACAGTCCTGGGGCGTAACAGATTCTGTTAACACTAGTGTGAATTAGAGTAGAGGTGGTGCTTTCATTTACTGGAACCAGGAGGAGATGTTTGTTGGAGTTTAATGACAGCTTGAGCCACGAGATTTAGTGATTTTTAAAATGAAACAATATTCCTCATCTTAGCTAAATCTGAGACCCTGCTGTGTTTGACTCTTATTCTGTAGTGGAAAAAGGAAGCAGTACTTGAGTTGGCTTGTGCTGACCTGGAGTCAGATGCTACAGATGCTAAACTCACTGTTTTGGACTGCACTGGACTTTTTTCCAAATAAACATGTAAAATACTGGAGCCTGAAAACGATAATTCTACACTCAGATTCTTTGAAACACAATGCCATTGATGAAACCTTTATTCAGTTTGCGAAAAAGGGAAGCAGTTTCCATCCAATTTTTGCATTAGGACCAACTTGGAACTAGACAAGCATAAAAACTGCAGTAAAGGCCAGTCAAACCTGGACTGACATTTTCTAAACCAATTACAGTCCTTAAAACACAGTTTGCGATTTGTTAAACTTTTACACTAGCTGGGAAAACAAAACCAAAAAGTGGAATTTTTAGTTTTACCAAAAATACTGCTAAAATCTTGTCCTTTAAACCCAACATTGTGAATATATTAGTGAGTCTAATATGTCGCTACAGCCCTAGTACTGACACAAGTTTAACAGATTGGGATTTGTCTTCAAATGCCATATGAGGACATTTCTATGATGCAGGTTAGAGAGCAAAAGCTAGTAAAACCTTTTCCTGGCTTTAGCTCCTCCTCGTCCACCTTGCGCTCGCTCCGACAACGAACGCTGGCTGAACCTGTAAACCCACCAGGACGTGAGCGTCTGTGTGACGGCATCATCTGAAAACAGCTCAGCAGAGGTAACGCAGCACTGACACCTGACGGAGAATCGTCTCCTCTCCTGCTCTTCCACACCCCCACCCACTCTACAGAAAAGAGAAAGAATAACCCCGTCCTCCTATGGGGAAAGCCTTGCGAGGTTCATGGACAGGCGGACAGACAGGTCCCCCAACAATGCAAACACACTGGACTAAAACATTGGAGATGCACAGAGAAAGGGTTGCTTATATACACGGAATATGCCCTGTCCTCCTGCAGGTCTACATTATAGTCCATGGTTACCCATCCCCAGGTACGTTGGTCTCCACGGTTCCCATGGCAACCCGTTGCTGTTTGACAGCCAATGGAATCTCGGTCGTCATGGAAACTGGCTGCACAGGAGCCAATCTGAAAAGAGTCTGTGGTCCTTTTTTTTTTCAGGACCGGAATGCTAAATTGTCGCCAACAAACACCCTTGTGAGGGCCGGGAGGGAGGTGGCAGCTCCTCCCGGCCACTCAGGTGACTCAAGTAAAATATCCATGTTGGCACTTTGCACACTTCAGTAACTTAGAGGGGGTGATAAGAGGGAGGGATGACAGGATGCAGTTGAGCAGCATTTTTTTTTTTTTCCTTTTTCCTAATGTTTGTGTGTTTGTTTTTACATTCCCCGCAGTAGCCCCGCCCCTTCTGCGTCGCCTTCCGAAGAGGAGCTCTCTTTTGATTGGGCCTCCTGCTTTATCTGATGTCTAAAATGTTACGTCATCTTGCAATAGTCTTTCAGGTTGTCTGAGAGATCCAGTCAAAGCGAGGGGGTGGGGATGGAGAGATTAGGGAGAGTCGGGGACGATAGGAGGACCGGGTCCACAGTCCTCGTCACATCCATGCAAAGGTTCTGTGATCAGAGTTTCTCTCCTCCAGTCTGCCGTGTCCCCATGAAGGAAACAAAAAGAAATCAGTAAACCTCCTCAGATGGTCGTCGTGTCAGCGTGCAGCGTGGGTAAGGGGTTGGTGAGTCCGTACACACACTGCGAGGCGTCGTGGTGAAGTTGGGGCTGATGTCTTGCAGAAATGGGGTGCTGCGCAGTGTATATGCGTGTCTACATGTTTGTGTGTGTATATATGGAAAATGTGTGTGCTCCTTTATTCACAGCCCGTTGCTGTTGCGGTGTGTGAGAGGAGGTTTGGAGAGCTCCACCCCGCCGGCCTGGCCTTTCCCGATCACTTTGGGGGCGCGGCGCAGCAGCTTCTGTGCTTCTGTGAATGCCTCGTTCAGCTCTTTCTTCCACTGCACGAATTCGGGATCACTCTGGAAACACAAGGAAACAGATCAGCACGTGGGCTCGTCAACGCGTTACTAGTCAGAATCAAGAGAACAAAGCAGCTTCCCACCTCACACTGCAGAACAAACTGCTTCCCTCCTTTGATGCGCAGCAGAATGCACTTCTTGTCTTTAACCTGCGTTTCTTCCACCGTCACAATCTGCTCCATCGTCAGCAGGTTTTGCTGTGAACAAAATTGACCAATCACTCGCACGGTAATGTGAAGTGTGCCCAGTGCAAGGCAGCGGTTTTGTTTTTTCGTTTTTCAGGCCTGCACTGATCTTTTTGTGAACGCATTTTCAGTGCTGGTCGGCACAATGTTCCTTCTCAAACAGAATCTCAGGTTCCTGACGTTCTGAGAGAACTAAACCTGAACTGAACTGAGTTCATCATCACCACCGAGTCTGTGCGGCGTACGTTTGAGCCCTGCATTGGCTGTGTTACCAGTTTGATCACTCCCCATCTACGCTGAAACTGAGACGGACCACCGGGGATGAACAGCAGGCTTTTCCATTGCATCGCTCATATTGCAGTGCTTTGCAAACCTCTTGGAGGCTTTTCTCTTTTTGTCACGGTCCCAGCACAAACTTTAATGAATCAACAGAAAGTAGGTCACACAGGAGCACATGGCTGTAAGAAGCAGAGACAGGGGCAACTAGCCTCATACAGCTTCTCCACATCAGATCAGACTTGCACACAAAACGTTGTGATCTGGTACAGAAACAGGCCCCCCGTAATATCTCAGAAAAATTGCCCTCAGCAAACCATATTCAGTCAACAGCTAATCAAGAGAATCTTAAACATAATCTGAGTCTTTTATACTTTAATATGCAGTTCAGTGTCAAACTGTCCCTACCCCAGGCAGAGTTAGCTTTAATCTGATTTTATAATATTTCTTTTGAGAGATTATTAACGTTTTGGGGCGATCCAACCAGAGTCCTGACTTGAATCTGATAAAGTTAAAAATTAGGCCGATGGCAGGGATGCCGTCTGACCTGTAGCACTTAGAGCTCAGCACCAAAGGTCCATTTTCAAAAGAACAGAGGAAACACTGAAAAATCTGCTCAACAATTATAAGATGGTCCGTGAAGCAGACACCCTGTCTACTTTTAAAACTAATCTTAAAACCTTCCTTTTTGACAAAGCTTATAACTGGAGTGGCTCATGTTACTCTGAGCTACCTTTATAGTTTTACTGCTATAGGCTTAGGCTACTGGAGGACATCAGGATCTAATTTTCTCACTCTATAGAGTTCTACTGTTCTTCAATTATGCATTACGTGTTGTCATTTCAGCTTTTAACTTTTTGCTCTCTCTCTTTTTTTCTTCATAGTAGGTACATCTGGTCTGACGTTCTGTTAACTGTGACATCATCCAGGGAGGACAGATCACCGACTATTACCATCTAATGTAGAACAGATTACTAGATCAATGTGTGCTTCTGTGCTTTTTTGTCTCTCTTGTTGTGTCTCTGCTCTGTCTTCTGTAACCCCCAGTCGGTCGAGGCAGATGACCGATCATACTGAGCCCGGTTCTGCTGGAGGTTTTTCCTTCCCGTTAATGGGGAGTTTTTCTTCCCACTGTCGCTTCATGCTTGCTCAGTATGAGGGATTGCTGCAAAGCCATGTACAATGCAGACGACTCTCCCTGTGGCTCTACGCTTCTCCGGGAGTGAATGCTGCTTGTCGGGACTTTGATGCAATCAACTGGTTCCCTTATATAGGACATTTTGACCAATCTGTATAATATGATTGAACTTAACTTTGTAAAGTGCCTTGAGATGACATGTTTCATGAATTGGCGCTATATAAATAAAATTGAATTGAATTGAATTGAATTAAGAATGGTTCGATTGATGTAAAAACAATAAGGATTTTACATTGATTTGTTTCCAAATGTATTTTTATATATGGGAACATGTTTTCAATTGATACTTTTCCTTAGCTATATTATTGCCTTGTTACCTATCAGAAACAAACTGATGGAATGAGAGCACCTTTAAATCTGCAAGGAGAATGAATCATGTTGGACTTGATTGGGCCTTTAAGTGTTTTTATTAACAAACAGGTTTCCAACATATTGTTCAAACACCAAAATGTTAAATGAGAAGATTCGGGGATAAACTAATGGATGGAGGACAGGATGGATGGGTGGACAGATGGAAAAGGATAAAGAAGGAAGGAAGGAAAAATCAGTCAAAGGAACGTGGACTAAGGTCTGGACATACAGATCATTTTGTGTTCTCGCTTTCTTTTTCCACACTTCTCCAGACCTGGAAAATAGTCTAATGTTGTTGAGTTTCTTTCAGCCAGCCTAGGAAAATTGAACAAAGAGCTGCGAAGACTGAACTGAACGTGGCGCAAACGTCTTTCTGACCTCGGTTGCTTAAATTCTGGTTTCACTTGCAACTCGGTGCTGATGGCAGCTCAGGTTGTGAAAGGCTGCGAGCTGAAGGCGTCAGAGGCCTTGAACAGACCTAACCAGACACGGAGCGGAGCGAGCTCCTGCGCAGCACTAAGGGAAGGCTCCTCTCCATCTAAGGGCGGCAGGAAGAGGAGGTCGGAAACACACGCACTGCTAGCTAGAAAAGCGGGGAGATGAACCACAGCTCTGGGAAGACAGCAGACTGAGACACTCACCCCATCTTTTAACAATTTTAACGGTTTTAGCCACTTCTCCTTCAGAGGTGAGATGGGACAAACGGGCAGAAAGACAGACGACATTCTCACACACAGAGAGACAGAACAGCCTGACTCCAAAACAGAGGGACAGTGTGAACACGAAGCGTGACATGACTGCACACTCACCCGTGACTCGCCCTCTCCCCTCCACTCCACTCGGTTGGGGAACAGATAGAAGTAGCGGCGCTGCCACTGGGTGAGAAAAGGGTTCCCCAGCTTCAGCATGTAGCCGTGCATTATACAGTCCTTCCCCAAAGCATAATCTGCACACACACACACACACATTTAGAATGTGACAGAATCTGTCAAAGTGTGAACACCACTTCCTGGGCTGGTCTCATTACCCTCCTCGTGGCCGAGCTGCTTGTTCTTGGCCCTCTTGCGAACCTCGATCTTGTCTGTGTCCACGTTGACCGCCTCGTAGACGGTCTCGGCCACCTCCTGCTGCCAGCGCTCCGATATGACCAGAGGGAAGTTTTTGTACAGCTCCTGGTCGCTGTCCAGCAGCTGCAGGAGAGGCAGACGGAAGACAGAGCGGCGCGGTTAGCAGCAAAGTCGCCGTTAATGCAGGAAAAAGAAAGAGGCAGGCCAGGAATTCTGCCTGATGCTTTTGTCCTTTGGGCCCCGCTGCTTTCTTCTAAGCCTGAAGAAAGCAGCGGGGCCCTTAATTGGTTTTCATCAATTAAAACCAATTAGTTGATTAAATTAATTAATCGCAAGGTGTAATAATGACGCCTAGTGGTTAAAATCAGAACAACACATACACAATGGCTTTCCCTGAGACCCGCCATTTACTCAATGGTCTGTTGTTGCTTTGAAACTCCACTGAATCTTTACTTCCACAGGATTCATGATGTTGTATTCTCTTCTATTTCTGGTCTGGTTCTCTTACTGGCTTCCATGTTAGCAGGCTGCTGTTCTTTAGCCAAGATAAAATACTAGTGCTTTGGGAACCCTGGGGAAGTACATCTGAGTAAAGCTTCAAGTCAGTTTGGATGATGAAAAGTTGACATTTAAACAGAAATTGGGCAAATATCTCCTTAGCAGCTGCTTCAGAAGTATCCTAGACTGAGGACATTTACCACCCAAAGGAACACGGCTCTGGGGCTGAGCTGCCTTCTTTGCTTCTCCTTGACAATCAGGGAGAAACAGGTTTGATGCCATTGGTGAGACCAAGAAACTTAGACATTTATGTGGTTATCTGAGATAAAAGGGACATATCAGAATCTGATGCATACTGCCAGAGCTTCTGATAGGGCTCCCCACCTAGGGCGCCTCTCTATCCGGGGGCAGCACTTGACAAAGCATAATTTCCCATGAGTTGTGCCCACAATGTCCTTTCTATTGCTCCTAACCTCGTGCTATGCTGTAAACATCAATACCAGTGCACCTAGAATAGGTGATGGCTGTGATTAACAGCTTCCCACTTAGCACAAAAATGGATAAGATCAGCACTTTTTAATGGCATTTGACTGCATTTCATAATTTCCCATTCAAAATCTAAAACATTTTGGTGAATCATACTTGAAGCGGATTATTCTACCCTGCACATGGACCTGATGAAACATTGACTGTCATGAAAGCCTTACTCCATTTGTAAAAACACAAAACATGCTTTTTGCAATGTTTTATCTCTTAGTTCCATTAGGACCACCTCAGATAGAGAGAAGCCCAAAATTAACATTCATAAACCCATTGTAGAATTATACCTGATTGGTGAAACCTTTGCTCTGTTTGAGACATATTTATGTATTATTAGTATAACATGCATGAGATGTGTAGAGTAATTCCTTCTCAGGAGGATGTCATGTGTCAGATAACCTGAGCATAATTTTTAGATCTCCAGCTACAGACATTGTGATGTAACCTGATGCAGTTTTTTTCACAGCATGTAAAACCTACAAAAAAAACACCATTTAGAAGCTGTGTTTCATAACAATCGCACACAACCCTCCGGCCCAACCAAACATCACCAAATGACTAACATGGAATAAAGTTGTTACACCCAAAAAAAGGAAGTGACTCAAGATCACTGATGTCCTTCTAGGGCAACAGAGCAGGCTTTGAAAACTGCTTTTACTTGCCTTCATTGTTGGTATTAAGTATCATGATTAACAGCTTGCCGATAAATTAAACTCTTTGGGGAAAAACCTTCTGATTCATCTTGAGCAGACCTCAACTGAGACACCTGCATGCAGCCGTGCGTCCTTCTACCTCGCTGCTTTGGGTAAAAGGCAGGAGCGTCAGAGTATGAAATGTGAAAGCCGTGTCCGGCGATGGACACTTAAAGTCCTGTCAGCAGCTGCAGGGTAAGATAAGAGGATTAGAAATGTAACATGTGGATGCTCCAGGAGTTGTTTTACCTTGATGCCCTTGGTGTCCTCCTCATCAAATGAGCCGATGTCAAAAGCATCTGCGGCGTTCACCTCTCCCCTGGGCGGGATTAAAGGAGGGGGGTACTGCAGTGGGGACAACAGAGAGACGACTGTCAGGTGATGGGGGGGGGGGTGCTCAAACAGACAGATAGATGAGATAGATGGTGAAAGCAAGCTTAACAACAAGGCAACAATTCTGTGTTGATAGCAGCAACGCTTATGGACCTCAGTCCACAGCAGGTTTAAAGCTGGGGTCGCGACAGGACCTGAGCTTTAATTCCACAACAGAAAGAAGAGTTTTATTTGGGCTGGAACAAACAAACCCAGCTGCAGTTAGAGGTATGAAGCTACTGTCACTAAATAAGGATTCATATTAGATGTTTATTCTGCTGGCCTTCAGAACTACATCGAGGCTTTTGGATAGCCTAGATGTAGATGCTGTAAAATAGCCTCACAACACAGCATATCAGCAGCGATCCCAGGCTCCAGATACGGGCTCCAGTATTCAACCGTCAATAAAAGCTGGTTTGTTTAAAGAATGTGCATTTGACATATTTTTCATAAAGTATGTCAAATGCACATCGTAAAGTACAGCTAGATTTTCAATGCGTTCTGCATTTTGCTTATTTTCTGACACAATGAATCTGAAAACGTACTAAAGAAGTCAGGTCAGGAGGTACGTTTTCTAAGCTTTAGGCATTTTGTTGTTTGAACTTTTTCATTGTAACTTCAGTTCATGCTGACGTTGTGGACAGCATTTCATTAATATAATCATAAGTGTGACGGAAGAAAAATAAATTATTATATTGCAAAATATATTTTCTTTTTTGCCTTTCTGACGAATACATTCTCTCTTGCTTTAGAACTTAACTTTAAAATAGCTTGCTGTTCATATTAATCTGGCGTGTAAGTCTCTGTGTTTTTGCCACTGTCATGGCCAAATTTCCCCATTGTGGGACAAAAAACCCCCCAAAAAAACAAAGTATTTCTTATCTGAGGTTCATTTCCACCAGTCACTTTATTCTTTGCACTTTGTGGCACTCAACTCATAATTCACTCGGTCTCAATACGTCAGAGAAAATCAAAGGAAACAGACCAGAAGGTGAAAACAGGGCGAGGGAGCTCACTCACCTTCTGCAGGTACACCTGCTGCCAGTCGATGCCTTTGAAAAACATGTGCTCCTTCACCTCTAGTGCTCTGCATGTGTGAGACGCAGAAACAGAACAGCCGTTATGTTTCATTTCAACACAAGAGGGCAGTGGTGCCCACATCGCTCGTTTGTGACAACTATGCCCTGCCTCTCAAACATGCAGATGTAAAATGACAGCGCTGAAGAAATCTGGTTTAACTTCCCCGTCGGATCACTCCATCCACCACTACTCATCTCCTTCACCCAGTGATCCCGGTCCTAGTGAACCTGACTAACGGGTCTGCTGCTCTGTCTGCGTGTTGGTGCTGAGCTGAGAGCTCATGTGCGTTTGTGTCGTACCCTCGGCCCTGGCAACCGAGCCGCTTGGACACATCTCTCTGCAACAGCCCCTCCAGGAGATCTTTGAGCTCCGGGGTGAACGAGTCTGGGAGCTCCACATTCTGCGGGGAACAGGGAGAAGACATTATTTGAGGATAGAGCAGCACGGTTTGTACATATGAGCCACCTGCTACCAAAGAGAACTGAAACAAGTGTTCATGAATGAAACCTTGCTACATACACAGCTGAAACCAGATCTTTGCATACACCATGTCAAGAGGTAAGACCTTTTTTCCCCACAGTGGTATTAAATCAGACTCAACTGCTCCCATTTTGGGTCAACTGGGATTAGCAACATTATTTCGGTTTACTAAATGCCAGAATAATAAGATTTTATTTTTTTCTTTCTTCAAATTCAGAAATGTTCCCACACTTCCCCAGGAACTGGTAGGATTGCCGTTTAAACTGCAGGACTTTGGGCGTCCTTCCACCTCTCACTATAGCTGGCTGGCATTCTGGACCACTCTTCATTCAGAACCGCAGTAACCGAGTCAGGACTGTCGGCCACCTTGCCTCAGCTGCTTCCTCTAGTCTGGAACTGAACAGATGAACGTGGCGCCTACAGGCATCTGGAAATCATACCCAAAAAAGAACCTCTTCCTGATTTTATTTGATTTTTTTCCTTGGTATCACACATGGGAGTGGGTGTGAGGTGTTGCCTTCAGAAGCCAACAATCCCACTGTAGTATCAGATGGGATTTCCTGGATTAAGACAGTAATTTAAGTGTAGATAAACCTCTGACTTTGAAGACAGAAATAAAAGTTTTATCTAAAACAATCTCTTTCTAGCATTTAATGGCAGTAATCCTGACTGACCCAGCAAACGTATGTAAATATCTGGTTTCAACTCAGACAGCTGTGGTGGTGCTTCACAGATTTTTGCCAACATCTTTCTTCCTCCCACTTGGAGAATTGGACAGGTGGAGCAGAGTTAATCCCTCAGGCAGTATTACGATGGATTACAGAGATGCAACGATAAAGTCCTAAAATCAAAACGTTAGATTGTGAATACTGCATCTTTGTTCTAAGCAGGACATTTATTTGGGTTGCAGTTTAAAGGTATGCAATTTTCTTTCAGTTTCCATTTGAAAGGAATTAAACACGCCATTAAAGATATAGTTAATAATCCTGTTCAGAAACACTGTTACACTGGGTGAAACGGTCCTTCCATCCTGAAAGTAGTTAATACATTATATGTTCAGTCAGTTCTGTTTGAAGAGCTCAGAAAAAAAGATTTTAGACATCCACATTAAAGATAAACACTACAAGATCATCTTCACTCAGCTTCATGTTTGTGACGATAGGAGGTTCGGTAACCTCCCAGGATGTGGACACAGTAGGGAAAGCAACCCCAGGTTGTTCAGGTGGACAGCGTGGATGGTTGAGCCAGGAAAGTCATCCAAAACCATTCAAGCTGAGCTTTAAGGTCGAGGCAGGGTTCTTTCTGATCAAATTATCTGTGGCTTTTAATGGCTCCATGGAGGAAGACCCTTGGTAGGGTCCTAAATGTATGTTGATGTGTCTGACTCAATCTCCTTGAGTCTGATGAGAAAACTGGCGCTTTTTGGCCAATCACATCAGATCTATGATAACAGAAGAAAGAAGGAAGCTTTCAAGAACAGAACAGCAGGCTGACTGTGAAACTTGGAGGGGCTTGGGCTCGTCTTAGACCTGCTGGGCTGGATCTGGTGTGGGAAACCCTTTATCTTAAAAAGGGCCTCTGTGAGTCCAGATCTGAAGACTACTGGACATGTATGCAGTGGTCAGTGGTTTTAGATGTACCCCTGGTCCCCCTGCACCTAAAAATAAAAAGGCTGACTCATCAGCATACGATCCAGATGATCACCTAATTATCTGCTTCAGGTCTGTTGAGGCAGAGACATGTCAAAGTTGCAAGACAGGATGTTTGAGGCCCCAGATCCATGGAAAGATCTGAAAAGGGCCAGGGCGGAGCCACCGCCCTTCAAACCGGAGACAATTTGAGCAACTTCTCAGGAATAGTAAGTTGAACTACCTGCTGGGAAACGTAGGCGTCTCATTGTGAAGTGCAAAGATCACCAGGAAAGGTGCTGCCGCAAATTATTATCTGAAGCCTTTCATCTTTTTAGTGCGAGCCATTTTTATCTAATGTCAACTATTTACCCGAGTCAATAAAAAAGTAAGGCCTAACTTGATTGAATAAACATGATTGTTAGTCTTGGGTTTTAGAGCTAGCTGTGTTTTGTTTAATAGGGAAGGCTAAATGGACCGAGTTTATACAGTGACCTCTCCTACTGACCCCCAGGGCCACGTTCACCCCGTCGACATGCACGCATTCAGACACCGATGCGCAGACCTGTAGGCAACTTCAGGTTAGGCCTCAACATGAGACAGGGGAGCAAGCTAGAACTGAACCAGCAACTTTCCGACTCCGGTGAGCCGATTGCCCGGTACAACTGCGGTTTATATCAGAGATACTGCAACTATTTTTGGATAAAAAGTAATAAACACGAGTCCCACCCAGGGAGAAATGCCTTGTTCAGTGTTAGGACGCGTCCGTCCTGTTCTCTGTGGTCCTCTGAACTGTAACCTGGTTGGGAGGCGTCGGCTCGTCTCCACCGCCCTCCAGTGTCTCTGCAGCAGCTTGTTTGTCTGTTGCTGACGGCTTTGATCGGCTGCTGCATGGAGATGTTTCAGAGAGCAGAGGTGCCAGGGACTGAGACCGGTTCCATCCATCTCTTCCTGGCTCCGTCTCCCCAGGTGTCTGCTTCCTTCTTGTTTAGGCAACGAGGCCATTCATCATGTTTAATAAACACAAAGACGTATAGCGCTGTATTTTTAGACCGTTCCAGGCTGAATTGCAGACTTTCACACAGTCGCTGCCGGCCATCTCTCTTACACAGACGCACCCAGACCAGGATTAGAGGATAAACCAGATTAAGTGGCTGGATTCAAATCCTAATCTGGATTTATTGTGATATGAAAGATCATACTTTCTCTGTTTAGAGATCCTGCCCTGCCAAACAGGAGGGAGGGGGCAGCAGGTCCCCCCTCTCATTTGCTTTCCACCCTGACGAGTCACATAAACGGACAGAGACTTTGACGAGCTCCTCCGTGGACGCACAACGGCTGGCACTGGCAAAGCCGCTCTAATGCTTCCCTCTGCGGCTCATCGCTGCAAACTCGTCTGCGTTTACTGTGAATGGAGAAGGGGAGGAGAACCAGGAGAGGTGGGCGAGAGCACATATGTCACTGTGTGGGCTCAATGGATGCCATTCATCCCGAGTGTGACCCATGACATCAAAAAGACTCGGCAGCATATTCCTCCGAGAGGCTACACATACACTGGGATTGTTCTGACGCTGATAGTGGGTTCTTTAAATCGGGGCTGCGTGCAGGCAGCGTTTCTTTGTTTCTTTCCCTGGATCTGACTAGTGAGCAGATTTATAACGCAATGAACAGAAAGGGCCACAAAACAAGAAAACAACAACCCTTTTTTTTTTGTAGGACATGAAACAACAACTTTAACAGTGAGTCTTTTCATGGTTCCAAAAGTAACGACACATCTGGGCTCATGGAGGAATGTACAAGGAGCAACTAATGCTCAGCTCTGTTTGCCCCAGCAGTCAAAGGGCAGGGAACGGCGTCACGTCTGACGTGACTGAATCCAGCAGCAACAAGGTTTAGACCAGGGGCCTCCAACCCTGGCCCTCAGGACCCCATGGTTTAGATGCGTCTCTGCTCCACCACACCTAAAGCAAATGATTGCGTGAGCTCCTCAGCACCATCAAGGACTGCAGAGGCCTGTTATTCACCCTTTGTTTAGGCCAGGTGTGTGGAGGCAGGGACCAGCTAAAACATGCAGGAAAGCAGGTCCTGAGGACCAGGGCTGAAGACCCCTGGTTTAGATTATAGCTCGCTGAAGAAGGAAATGCCCTCAGCAGAGTTTCCATTCCTCCCAGGGATGCTGGGGTTAGGTTAGGAGGTCCCTGAACTCACCGTTCTTCAAATGCAACAACAAATCCCACAACACTTCTGGTTGTACATTAGTTTGGTGGGAAGGATGTGAATGGCTGCGTTACGTGTGTTTACATTTGTTTGCACTAAACTGTTTAACGGTCTTAACGTCAGGAGTCAAACAGCTGCATATAGAAACTTGAACCTTCATTTGACAAACAATTCACTGTTTCTTTCTATGTTGAACAAAAAAAAAAAAAATCAGGTTTCACTAGTTAACTTGTCTGAAATCTAAATTAAATTGGATATAAATAGATATGATACTGCAATCCTTTACCAATGCAGTGTATTGTGCTTTGTTAAACTATCCACTCCTTGTACATTTTTACACATTGCAATTACAAACTCCATCAGGATTTTGTAATTCTGAAAAGTGTGGTGTGTGCATTTGCATTCAGTTGTATTTGAAGAACCACCTTTCACTGCAAAGGAAGCTGCGAGTCTCTTCGGTCTTTACCAGCTTTGCACACATCCAGACTGAGCTGAGACCACAGACCAACTACTGTCCATTCTTCTTTCCAAAGCGACTCAAGCTCAGTCAGACTGGACATAGGTCTGTAAACATGTCCAGGTCTTGCCAGAGATTCCTAATAGGTCTTAGGTCTGGACTTTAACTGGGCCATTCTAACACACATGCATATACTCTGATCTAAACCATTCCACCGTGGCGCTAACTGGATTTTTAGGTCTTGTCATCTTGTGTGACGATGACCCGCTGACCCATCGTCTTTACATCCTCCGGCCCTGCATTTAGCTCCACTCATCTTCCCGTTCCACCAGCTGAAGAAGCGCGTCCACTCAGCATGATGCTGCCGCCACCGTGTTTCACCACACGGACGGTAGCTTTAGGAAGATGCGCAGTGCTCGTTTTGTTTCCACACACTGTTTCACAGAGCTCCTCCCTCCACAGGGTCGCCGTGTCCCTCCCACAGCGGCAAACTTTGAAAGCGACTTCTTTTGGCTTTCTTTCAGCGATGGTTATCTTCTTGCCACAAAACAGCTTTGAGCTCAAAACTATTAGTTCTTGTGTCAAACTATCTTTTATTCCTTAAAAATATTTCATAATCATTTTTTATTATAATAAAGTTAGAAATATCCTGCATTATTTTGTCTACACTTTACAACGATGATACTTTGTGCTGGTCAAAGAAAAACTGTGATAAAAGAAACTGGAGCTTGTGGTCGCAATGTGAAAAAGTTAAAAAGGGTGTGAATACTTTCATTAGGTATATTAAGATTTTGGGAAAAAGGGAACTTGGACCCATTTCTTGGGTAAGAAAGTCCACCTAGAGAATTAATTAATACTCCAAAGCCATTAGCCCACAGCTTTCTCCCTGCACCATCACTGTGGACATCTTTGCACCCTTCTGGAACCATTTCCATCTGATGGGCAAACTCAGACCTGATTATAGGAGTCTGCACACATCAGTTGTTCACAAGTGTCCATAAAAACATGTGTGCGCTTGGCGTTAACAAGGCTGGGTTGAGTAAAGACTCCTATTGCTAGTGTCTTTATAGCGTGTTTACACAGAGAAGGTCTGCTGTATAATGAGGGTATATCTGCAGCCGCAGGGATGCGTCTTACCATGGTCAGCGTCATGCGGTCTATCTCGTGTTTGTCTTTGGTCTTGTGCTGTCTGAAGGGGCTGTGCCTGAAGGAGACAGAGAGAGGAGACCCTAATGACGCCACTGAGGATGAGAGGAAACAGGATGAAGGAGATGAAGTCAGGAGAAAGCGTGAAGACGGTGAGGGTGAACCAAACGGCTGCTACACGCACACATGCCACTACCTCTGGGCTCTTTTCAAAACATCATATTCTCCAACCCGCTTAGTTAAAATTTAAAACTGTGCTCATAAAACTTACACCCCAATAACTCAGAGATGGTAATTTGAACTGACCCAGATTTGACGAAGTCTAATTAGGATGTGGGGGATGAGACTATTCACATCCTGAAAGAAAACGACTTTTTTAACCACTTCTCCATCACCGTTTCATTCTAGACAGACTGTTTCCTGCAGGGAAGCTGCCCCCGTTCACCATCAGTTATGACAGGAGTTGTTGTCTTACTGCAACACTAATTCTGTAGTGCAGCAGCCTTGCATCAGTGTCATCACATCACTACACAGCACAGCTAGGGCCAGTCAGACATGTCTGGGAACTTTCTTGCTCCCTTTTGGTGACAGTTCCCATTGTTTTCCCATTATTTTCATGACTAATCTGATGCATTTTTATTATTTTTTTTAAAAAGTCAACAGCTTAAAATGTTTGATTTATGATTTTTAAAAAAGATATCACTGTTTTTTTTGCACTGACAAAATAATCGACTAACTTCACTGCGCAGAAAAAGCTGTTAAAGTCCAGCTGAACTCGGCATTGATACGACCAGCGGGCTGATCAAACAGCGACACTTACGCTTGAAATCTGTGTCTTCTGTTGCCCATGGTTACCTCAAAAGCAAGGAGTGGAGTATTCATTGTTCAACATTAAAAAGGCTGCATGTTGAAAAAATATGTAAAAAGGATTGTTTTTCCACATCGATGAGGTTTGGCTGCAATAAAGAGGGCTTCAGCCAGACCAAGACTCCAGCAAGCAGACTCTTGCTGCCAAGTGTGTCACTGGACGAAGCTCCCACCACTGCTGGGCTTGCTCAACTTAGACAGCGTCTAGCTATAAATGCATCTGCATGCACAGTGAGACAAAAATATTTAGACAAAAAGAAGGCAGCATAAAGCCACTTCTGTCCCACAGGAGCATCAGGGACAGCCTGAAATGCTGCAGGAACTGCCAAGATGGACAGCAGAGGCCTCCTGCAGTTAGTTTCCCTGAACAATCGTCCCTCTTACAGTTAGGAAAACCCTTTATCTGAAGAAAAACGGGAGAGAGCCACAATGAGTCCAAAGTTGCTTCTGATTCAAGAGAATCCTCCCAGTTCGGCCACAGTACCATGAATACAGGCTGGGATCAAAGGTCCAGGTAGGATTATGATCTGGGTATTACTGTGTCACAGGGGTGAAGAGATAAATCGGCTCGAATTTCTGAACATTGACGTTTCGGAGCGGTGACCATGAAGTTCTCCAGATTGTAACTGCGCTGAGAGTCAATTTTGCAAGGGTCAAAACCACAGGATTTACTCTTCGCATCGATGCTGGTTAAAATATTTGAAACAATGGCCTCTGATGGCCCTGTCCATCCTGGAATCTCCTCCATGCTCTTGGGAGACTCAGAAAACCACCATCCACCCTCCTGATGGAAACTGACTGCCTGTGCAACCTCTGTAGGGTCCAGGCATCGCCTCATGGTACCAGTAGTGACACTTAAGTCAGGGAAAAACGTGTGTGGCCTCCACCTGCAGAACCAGGCTTGATTCCTGTTTTTGGGCTCTTCTCATTGGTTCCCCGTCCATTTCATTAACACCAGAACAGCGGACACTGATTAACAAACCCTCTACTGCTGACCTGACCACATCAATATAACGGTCCTTTTAATTTTTCCTCATACTGGAAACATCCAGCCAGCTTCTCTCTCACCGCCACACACAGACTCGTCCTCTTTAAACACACGCACCCAAACATCAATGGAAAGACACCTCACACACCTTTTACCTGGATTTCGGCCTGCTGGGACCAGACCTCTGGCATTTACACACTCCAGATCAAACACACGCACACACTCGCTCTCGTACACAAAAAAGATCAAACACACACCAAACAGAGTGCGGGCAGGCGGGCGAGAGGAACTCGGAGAAGGGGACGTGAGCAGATTCAAAGAGGCTCGCACAGAGTGCCAGAAGAGGTTTCAAAGCGGACAGGACGTCAGGATGCGGAGGGAGTGGAGAGCACGGAAGAGGAGGGAGATGAGGAGGAGTTAAGGAGATGAGAGCAGCGAGGAACGCTGGAGCTTTTACCCTCTGAGGAGTTTGAAGAGCATGCAGCCTAAAGAGAACCAGTCGGCGCTGCTGTCGTACGCCGTTCCCTTCTGAAGGACCTCTGGAGCCATGTAGCCATGAGTCCCGCTGTCACAAACACACAACTCTGAGTTACACACAAGGGATTTATAATGCAACAGAACACCATGAGGTAAAACGTTACCGAATGTCACACTAAGGGATTTTAACATTGGATGTAAAGCTACATTTCCAACAAACTGGTGTGAAAGGGAATAATTAAAAACTCATGAACTGCATCGACAACAAAAAGGCTGCGGCATATCAGCACGTCCAACTGAATTCTTCTGAACAAGATCAGCTGCTGAACTTGCTAATGTTTTAATAAAGCTTTTTCTGCCAGCCAGAGAGAGTGGCGCGGCTCTAAAAGAACTCTTCCTCTAAATGTTTCAGCGTTTTGTCGCGTTCTGAATTTCTACAGCGGATTACACGGTGGTGACAGTTTGTCTACATTAAATGTTTGTCAAATGATCCTTAGTCCTATAAATAAACACCGTTTCAAACAACAGTTGCTGTTAGTGAATGATCCTCGTTATGCTGATCGGCATTTTCTAAAAGCAAGGCTGCGAACCAGAGCATGGATGTTTCAAGAAGCCTTTATAAAGAGCAGCTGATCTAACAGCCAACTGTGCTTAGAAACACTGCAAAAAGGGAACTAAAAGTAAAACTTTCTTGAAATGAGTGCGTTTGTCCTTGATTTGAGCAGCGAGTTTAAATGATCTGCCAGTGGAAAGAGATTTTTTAACTTAGTCATCTCCATCTTATTTCAAGTGCAGTATATCTAATTATCTTATTTTAGGGGTAAAAATAGTCATTCCATTGGCAGATAATCTTATTTACCTGCTCAAGTCAAGGTCAAATACACTCATTTCAAAAAAGTTTTTACTTATTTTTAGTTCCTTTTTTGCAGCGAATCCAGTTGCTAGCATGGAAGACTGCACCTTCACTGAGTGATGGGTCATTTTACCTCAGAAGTTTAGAGAGAATTAGGTTTTTTCACTTCTAATCAAAATCCTTATCTATGCAGATGCTCTGTGTGGTTTTCATTTAAATAAAGCAAACTAAAAGCAAGCAAGCATTCGCTCTCTTTTTAAGCACAAGAACCAGAACACTCGGGGTTTGGTAAAAAAAACAACAACAAAAAAAAAACAGTTTTGTTGTGAACTCAACGTGTTGCAGGTCAAATACTGAAAAATTTGTATATTTTGTCCTATTTATTCACTGCATCAAGTCTGAAAACCAGCCCTTCTTTTATTAGTCTGTAAACAGTAATAAGGACTATGTATAATGTTTTTTAAGTTTAGTCAGGTACCAATGAGAATGATCTCCTGATTGCCTGTTGAATAATAATAAGAGTCAAATAACCCCTTTCTTCACATTTAATTTAACAGGTGCTCCATGCACCTGTCGGATGGAAACATTTAAACAGACATTTTGTGCCTTTTAATGCTTTCCTTTTCACGCTGAAATCATTCAGTTGTGGTTTATATAAAGTGGAACGGCAATGCTTTGGTCTGAATTCCTCAACGTTGTTGCACCACAGTCCGTCTTTTAGCCCGGCTCTGAGGTGCATCTGAGAGCAACTCGTTTTGGTGCTGTCCCTTTAAATCTAAAGGAGGTACTTCACACCCCGCTACCCTCCAGGTCGCAGAGCTTTCCGCTCCACCCTTTTCTGCCATTTTTGTAGGATGCTGGGGAACGGTCTAGTGAAATGTGTGGGTTAAAACAACCTAACATTTATATTTATCTACTTGTTCAGCTTGGACCACAAAATCAAGGCATAAAAAAATAGAAATTTGCAATTTGCAAAATTGGTTAGCTGGAAGTCCATGAGCTTTATTAGCAGCTCTGCAGCAAATACTGTGAACAAACAAAGATTATTCAAAAAAATGTAATAGATGAGAGAAAACTGACTTGCTTAAAAAATATGACCCAAAATTAATGTAAAGATATTTACGTAGCACCTGGACAGACTGCATTCAACCTTTCAGCAGTGCTCCAATTGCAGAACAACTTGTATCTGAAGGCTAAAAAGTGGATTTTGCATGATATGTCCCATTTTAAGGAAAGCTGAATTTGTTTAAGTCCTTAATAAAAATAATTACATAAAATCTTCTAGATCACGCCTCATATAGAATCAGATCGGTTTCAGCCAATAAAGGCCATTTCAGTGCATCTCTGAAGAATCATCACGTTTGATGCTCAAGAGTAGTTTTTATTTAAAAACCATCAAAGCAAGAAACCAGTAGGTGAAACGTCCGACCTACCTTCTTCCTCCTAAGGAGTAAACATTGTGAGAATGACACGTTTCCACTTACACACTAGCATGGGGCTTCTTCTTGGAGAAGTCGCAGGCCAGGCCGAGGTCAGAGATCCGAACGTGGCCGTGCTCGTCCAAAAGGATGTTAGCCGGCTGATGGAGGACAAACAACAAGAGGTTACTGCTTCCTCCGAGGAGCTCCACGTCTTGAGCACATACAGACAACAAAAGAAGGCCTTCTGTCCCGCTTTTCCTCGGTGACTCACTCACTCGCTCTTTTCACTCTCCAACAATCCGCGTTAAAGTATCGTTTGGGTTGCGCTCGACTGTTTATGGAAGCCTTAAAAATGTTCCCTGAACTCCGGCAAAATATAGCTATTATTATGGCAACCCGTCCAAACAGGAGACTCGGAGGTAAAACAGGGAAAGGCTGAAAACAAGGGTTTTGACGTGGAAGCGAGTAGTTAAAGCTTATTGTTCTGCTTTCCACACACCATTAACACTAGCAGCAGGTTTAGGAGCTCACTGGCAGCCAGTTCTTATGTACCCTTCTCTTTTTTTTCTATTAATGTGATTTAGGAAAGATAAAAAGCGTCGTGTCATCTGTCACGGTGCTCTCTGTTCAGTCTGCCACCCAGTAAAATGAGTTTAAAAATGGATCAGGTGAGTTGAGAGGCAGAGATGGAAATGAAACGGCCGTGACTGTATTTCAATGATTTAAACGTGGGCTTGGCAGTAACAGGAACACCGAAGGCCCCGCGTCAGGCGGGTGAGGCGCCCCCTCTGGTCTGGATGCAGGTGGCTACTGAGGTTGCAACAGAGTCCCTGCAGCTGATGCATCGCCTCCTGCAGCAAGCCAGCCTGCTTGCCGATGCGTCTCTTCTGTGGCAATACAAAATCTAGACTCATTGGTGATAATGGTAGGATGTCACTGGCTCATACCTGAGTCTACAGGTGCTGGTCATAAAATTAGAATATCACAAAAAAGTTGATTTTTTTTTATTCAAAAAGTGAAACTTGTATATCATTGTTGTAAAATCAGCCAGGAGAGAAAATCAGACTGTTTCTGAAATGTGAAAAGCTGCAGACTCTTAAGGAACTGCCCATCACAGCGGGGTGCCAACACGGACATGTAGCAAGCTTCCCCAGGCTTCTCGCTCTCTTTTTCACCCGCTGCTTTAAGCAGCAAAGGGGAGCCTCTCATCTTCCTGTGGAGGATCCGACTGGAGTTCGGACACCTGCCGCATATGCAGGCAGAATCGAAGCTAAATGCATCCCTGCCTCCTTCAACGTCGGTACCTAAGCAGCCGACTGCTATGAAATAGGCTGTTTGTAACCTTTCTCAGCTGTTGCAGGAAAGCTGAGTCGAGAAGGCGTGGAGCGGTCTCCTGCGGCTAGGCCGAGCTAAGAGAAACGGTGAACTGAAAATCGGCCCTTTAAGCCGTGCAGCCACGCAGGGAAAGCCTGCAGAGTTCCAGGCAGCCGGCTCGAACAGCTTCCAACCAGAGGCTCGAGCGCAGCCCGCCGGAGCCCGGGTCACAATCGAGGGCCTTTTACCTCCCAAGCCAGCTGCTTCCTTGCCCCTGGCCAAAGAACCAGTTTCACCCTGAGGTAATGTGTTTAATGTGTTTTTACTGTATGTTTGAATGTTTGACCAAGGTAAACAGACCTGGAGCTTACAGGCCAAGTTACCTGAAACAATGCTATGATGATGTTTGTGTGTGTTTTACAGTTATAACTTTACTTCCTTAAGGGGTAAGGATACGTCATTTATGGCTAATCGTCCGCTACAGCGTCGCCTGACTTCCTAAGTTATCAAGTCGAGCCTTAAGTGTTTCCTGGAGATATAAATAGATTAATAAAATCAAGTGTCCTAGAGGTTAATGATTTTACTGAGCAAATCACTTTTAAAATGTTATTTCTCCAAATAATGTTTTGCCTAACTCAGGGCAAAACATTAGGGCTGATATTCACTGGACAATACCTAACAGACCCAAGGGTTATTTAATAAATATTAAATAACTAAAAAACATACGTAACGACGAAACATTCATTCATTATACACAGAATGATATATTTCAAGTGTTTATTTCTTTTAGTTTTGATGATTATAACTGACAACTAATGAAAACCCCAAATTCAGGATCTCAGAAAATTAGAATATTACTTAAGACAACAACAAAAAAATCCAGAATGTTGGTCAATTTTAAAGTAAGAAGATGAAAATTATGAGCATGTACAGCGCTCAGTACTTAGCTGGGGCTCCTTTTCCCTGGATTACTGCTGCAATGCGGAGTGGCATGGAGTCCATCAGTCTGTGGCGCTGCTGGCCTTCTTGGAAAATGAAATCTGCATCTCCATAAAGTTGGTCAGCAGCAGGGAGCATGAAGTGCTCTAAAACTTCCTGGCAGACGGCTGCGTTGACCTTTGACCTCAGAAAACACAGTGGACCAACACCAGCAGATGACATGGCACCCCAACCCATCACTGACTGTGGAAAATTTACTCTGGACCTCAAGCAACGTGATCTTGGTACCTCTGCTCTCTTCCTCCAGACCCTGGGACCTTGATTTCCAAAGGAAATGTAAAACTGACTTTCATCAGAGAACAGAACTGTGGACCACTCAGCAGCAGTCCAGTCCTTATTGTCTTTAGCCCAGGTGAGACGTTTCTGACGCCGTCTCTGGTTCCAAAGTGGCTTGACCCAAGGAATGCGGCAGCTGAAAGCACGTCTTGCATACGTCTCTGTGAGGTGGTCCTTGAAGCACTGACTCCAGCTTCAGTCCACTCTTAATGTGCTTGGACACACAGCTCCGTGAGCAGCCAGCCTCTTTAGCAATGACCTTTTGTGTCTTGCCCTCCTTGTGCGAGGTGTCAATGGTGTCTTCAATATTGGACCTTTTCACAATATATTAATTTTCTGAGATACTGAATTAGGGGTTTTCATTAGTTGTCAGTTATAATCACTAAAATTAAAAGAAATAAACACTTGAAATATATCAGTCTGTGTGTAATGAATGAATCAAATACTTTTTCATGAATTATATGACCAGCTCCTGTACATCCCAGGTACCGAAGCATGCATACACATCACCTGCAGCCTATGCAATACAACTTGCTAAAAGATGGTGTCTTACTGTGTGTACAAAGGCTGATGCTCTTGCTCTGCTGACCTTCACTCACTGTTTTGACTTCATTAGCATTAGAAACTGCTTGATGACATCACTCTACTAATGATGCTGCCACTTCTGCCCTCTTGTGCCATTCTAGAGGTGCCAGCTCTTTGCAGTTTAGATCATTTACATACCCATTGTTGGTCTGGAAATTACATCCAAACCAGATCATTCCTTTTGGGAGCTTTCCTTTTTCTTTGCCAGTGACTGTAATTATTTGCACTTTTCAACCATTAAAATATGTGAGGAAATTTTAGTAATTGATTTTTATGAGCATTATTCCAAAATGCATCATGAGGCAGTGGTTGTATTAGTAAGCAGTAATTTAATAAAGGCCCACTTATAACACACGCCAGCTGAATTTATAAATAAAGATCAGGATCCAAAAGGTTAGTAGATTAAATCTTCTGTCTGGTGCTTGTAAGAAAGAAAAAAATAAAGATTGTACGTGATTGCTGATTAAGTTGGAATTCTTTAAAAACAGTGGTGCTCAAATGTTTACACACCCTGATAGATTTTTGGAGGGTTTCAGAGAGTGGGAAAATACAAAACCTTTTCTGTCAGTCATGGTTGGCGGCTGGGTGAGGCTATTAAATGATCAAACAACCAACTTTGCTCTTTTTAAATGATAACAAGGACTGAAACTAGGGTCCTTCCAGACTCCTGCATTTTTCCCCCAGTCCTGCATTCACATTGCTGGACTCTGAGCCATGGGGAAAGCTAAATATATCTTTTTTACCAGAACACTGGAGTAGCTTATAGATTCTGTGTCAGGAGATTGTAGTGTGAAGACCTTAGTAAACAAAGGAAGACTATGAAAGGAACCGGGGGGTCCCCGGGCGCCGCACATGGTCTCCCCAAGGGTGATGGGTAAAAAGCAGAGAACAAATTTCGTTGTAATGTATGTTTCAATGTATGTTTCAATGACAATAAAGATGATATTACTATTACTATTAAATACATATCCAGGAAATCCAAATGACAATTAGCAGTATTGAAGCTCTAAAAGTGGGGAAATAAAGGATTTGATCGAACAGTGAAACCAAGCCATGGTCAGGTAAACAAACAAATGTTTTAGCCAAAACTGCAAAACAATTTTAACAGGGTGCCAAGAATAGTCTACAAATACCATCAGATGACGTACGAGACTCTGTAAAAAGAATGTGTGAAGTTTTCAGGATCCATATTAGGGAGGAACTCGGAAAAACAATGGGCTGCATGTTCGATTCGCCAGAAGAAAACAATTACTTCGCCAAGGCCACAAAGCAGCCTGCTTGCATTATGCCAAACAGCAGACAACCCTAGAACACTGTATGAGCCCAAAACTAGAATCAACTCTGCAGTCGGAGAGGCCTCGACAAGAACGTCTTCACGTTCTATGCGAAGGACTGACGTGGGTCACTGATGGCCTGCGAATGTGAAAGCTACACAGGTACAAGGAAGATTGGTCCAATTTGATGGCAAGATGAACGCCACCTGGAAGCAGGAAACACTGGAGGGAAGCATTCAGCAGCCTGAAAACTGTGCATGGGACAGGCTTGGATGTTCAAGCATGACAATGGTCCAAAACACAAAGCCAAGCCAACCTGTCGTTGGCTAGAGCAGGAAAAAGTTAAGGTTCTGGAGTGGCCAGCTCAGCATCCTGACCTCAGTGTCATGAAACCACTTTAGGGAGATCTGAGACACGCATGCCATGCAAGACAGGGCAGGGATTTACAGGAGCTGGAGTCTTCTGGTCAAGAAATATGGACAGGTTAAGAAAAATATAGAGCCTCCTCCAACTTTCTCAAAAGACTTTCAAGCTGTCATTGATGTTAAAATAGCAACACGGGTTGTTAGGATGTGGGCTGTGCAAACGGTTTAACAGTCGTGGGGGTTTTCGTAGCCATTATGACTTAAAAGGAGGAAAGGTTTGAGAAAGAAGATGTCTTCATCATAACGTGAACACAGTGACAGAAAACGTTTTTGTATCATCATTCAAAGTCTCTGAAAAATGCCCAAAAAACATCTAGTATCTAAACTTATGACCACAACAGAAGCCATGACCCCGTCCCCCAAAAAACAAACAGAAGCTGAAGAGTTTAACAGAAAAAGGTCAGTGGTAAGGCAAGTGCTTGATAACCCTTTGGCGTTAGCGGATCAGCCCGTTACCTTCAGGTCTCTGTAGACGACGAATCGGTTGTGCATGTGCTCCAGACCCAGGATGATCTCTGCCGCGTAGAACCGCATCTCTTTCTCACTGAACACACCATGCTGAGAGAGGTGGTAGTGCAGGTCACCCCCTGAGTACACACACACACCAAAGAAAGACACACAGTGTACTGTATTAGAATCTCATAGCACCTTAGTGGTGATGTTTAGATCCAGGTTAGGCCCGTAACCTGACAAATGAGCTCCTGAGGATTGGATGTTTGTAGCAGAGCTGAGGCTTACACAATGTGCAGCACAGCAATGTAAATTTATGGAAACATTTTTGCCCTTCATGTATAATCTGGCGGAAATCTAACGCTGCACATCACCGTGAAAACATCCCCCTCAGTGTGAAACAGGACGGAGGCAGCAACATGCTGAGGGGAGCGTTTCTTCAGCAGAAAGGTGGTCTAAGGTAATGAGAAGCTAAATGCAGGATAATCACTGACGAAAAGTTGCTGGAGGCTTCAACAGAATTGAGACTGGAGGTCGACCTTCCACTAGACAACCAGTGGTGGGCAAGGTCCGCAAACATTCATCGCATTATCGTTTACAATAAGTTTAGAAACTGTGTGCGGACCTGTTAGCGACCACTTTATTGGGTTTCAGTACCTTTAAGTACGATGACATCGTTCAACATATTCATCCACCACGTACATCACTGTCCTGGCTCTTACTACACATCCACACAGACTCTCTACAGCAGTAGCAGTCATGGCTCCAGAAAAAAAAAAAAACTCATTAATAGCTGTGCTGTTTTCTTCCGGCCTTTCTCCTTTCTGTTGTTGTGATGTGGTCCTAATCTAGTCGGCTCCCATTGCTCAACAACTTCCTAACAAAACACAGACACTGGTGTTACGTCGATCGGCTCCCACTGATCAAAAACAGACACCAGTCAATGCGGGGTTTTTTTCTGTAAAAAGCGCATTGCTGTGTGACCCAAAGCCTTTAATTTGAAGCGTACCCGAGCTTTCTGGGGTCGGTACTGGCACCGCATGAGGTGAAGGAGACTGAACTTCAGAGCGGGACTATTTTCCAGCATTTCTGTACAAGACACCGGCCGGCTTACTACCTAAACTATGGCAATCCTCCGGGGACATTTAACCAGCATAGATAGAATATATTTTTCTACTACACAGCAATGATGGAACCAATTTTTATTTTATTCAAAAATAGTTCACACATCAAATATAATATTGATATTATTAAAGCAAGTAACCCAAAAAGTCACGATCTATTGCACTTTTGTTAGTCTGACGACAGACGGGCAAAGGGACCTCCGGAAGGCTTCCAGCAGTGGCACCATGTCCGCTTATTATCACCACTTTGGGCTGCTTCATGTATACTGTCTACAAGGTAGAGGTAAAACAGCTGATTGCTTGTTTCTCTCGCAAGAACTGGCAACACTGGCTGCCCACACTCGTTTTTTCTCAAATGCAGCTGTCTGGGCACAGAGGGATAGAATATTCTTCTCAAAGCATCCACTGCCATGTAAAAGTTAAAATTTAAAGGTCATTTGTCCTGAAAAAAAATGGCTATCCCCTCAAACATGCCGCGCAGCATGGTCAGCGTGCAGCACCTTTTATCTGAAGACGTGTGACTCCGACTGAGTGACAGGCTCGCTTCAGTTAGCAGCTAGCATTAGCCTCCTCAAATTTAGTTATTTGGTTTATCATCTGGGGCGACAGTGGCGCAGAGATTAGGGAGTTCGTCCTGCGGGTTGCTGGTTCGATCCCCCGCTCCGACCTTCTCAGTTGTGTCCTTGGGCAAGACACTACATCCGAATTACCTGCTGTCTCTGTCAGTCTGCCCCTGGGCAGCTGTAGCTACTAACATAGCTCACCACCGTCAGGGTGTGAATGGGTGAATGACTGATTGCAGTGTGAAGTGCTTTGGGGTCATCAGAGTAGTTAAAGCGCTATACAAGTACAAACCATTTACCATCAATGGTTTATTGGTAGAAAAGCTAATATTTGTGACATGCCACGGCAAAAGTAGAAACAAGTCGGCATTGCTCAATTTTTGAGAAAATAGAGATTTTCGTTTTATTGCTAAATAGGCTTGTTGAAGTTATGAAGAAACCCCTCAATGCTTTTAATCAACGGTTTTGAAGCTTTTAAAATGGTAATCTTAGTGTTTAAACTTGAGATGTTTTCAGCTTAAAATTCATCTGGGCTGAATTTTACGTTGGGGTGGGGAAACCCACGGCTCGTTAGTATCCCGCCTTTGTGCGGCTCCGCGTAGGATTTTGTTATGCGTGTCGGCCAATTAGCTCTGTGCTTGAAGAGAGCAGATGGCTACTTATGCAGCTACTCAACTCTGTTTAAAAGAGAAACTGAGTTTCTGTGACTTGTGAAGAATATGGACCGAGCTGAACGGATCTCCAAGATCGCAACTGCGGCTTCAACATTACATGCTGACCAGGACGCAGACCTCGTTTCAGATCCGGTATCAGGAGCGCTGAAGCGGAATCAAGCTGACGAAAAGACTGCATAATTTTGGTGAACATTCATAGTTTCCGGCTGCCGTTAACCGAAGACGATGAAGAAAGCTTTGGACTCGCGGCAGAGGAGCGTTACCATGAACGCATTGTTCCTTTAGCGGCACAGCGCTCGCTGAGGGAACTGTTTTACCAGAGCACTGGAGTAGCTTATAGATTCTGTATCAGGATAGATCAGCGTAAATAATAGTGTCTGCAGATAGAGAGCATTCCTAGTTTCCAGCTGACATTATGAAGCATCATGAGGCCAGATTTTAATGTAGGATGATGAGCCTACCATTCATGAGGTCCAAGATGAAGCAAAGCTTGTCAGGAGTGTGAAAGGCGTAGGTCATGCACACAATGAACGGGCAGTCCTAGAAGGAAGAGAAACATACACCCATTACCAAAAACAAGTTAAAGCCAAACATTTATTTATATGTGCCTGTCCCCTTTAAAGGATCATGGAATGGATTAGCGATCGGACTGATAAAAAGATGGAAAAGCAGTAAAACATGACCCACACACAGACCATTACATCATCAAAACATTTGACTACTACAGAGGGGGGATGATGAAAATCTGTTCAGCTCAGATTGTTAGATCTCTGACAAATGTCTTCAACAAATGTTGGTATAGCTGCTGGAGTTCCTCAGGGATCGAATAAACAAAAAAACTAAATGGAGAAAGATTTTGGACTCCATTTTTACGCCTTTACAGCTCTGTGCTTCACCCTGTCATGGTTGCTAGGTGACAGAAGTTACTCTAGGGGATGCTATTGGTGTCTGATTACTGCCACCTGCTGGACTGGAGGTTTAGGGCAATTTTCTTCACAACTTCCCCTAAATACTAACTAAATATTTTCTGCGTCTTTTTACAGCAATGGAAACAGAAAGCATACCAATTACCTGGATTCCCTACACCCGGGTAAAAACATCACAAATCCTGAGAATTTCAGTGGAAAGTGGCTATTGTCTCATTAAGGATGTCTTGCAAAGCAAACAGTCATATTCAATTAATTATATTATGCATTATTAGGTGGCTGGTTTGTCACATTAAAAGTACCTTTTGGAGGAAAAAAAAACTAAGCTGGAATTAAACATGCTTTTCATTAAGGGTTAGCTGTCACTGTTTTAGCTCCATATGTAGTCAGAAATCCAAGACTAGCTACATTCCAGCAGCATGTTTGGCACACCCCTTGTTCATTGAAGAACTGCCATGCGGCGTTTTACTTTGGTAATGTCAGACTGTTGGATCTTTAAATGAGCTTTTATTTCATGATGGTACCACAGCCATGGGTCTGATTCAGCTGGGTGATGAGTCTGTGTACAGACAGGAGGCGGGACTGGCTCATCCCCTGACGTGGGCAGAACCATCTGTAGCTTAACCAGCTCAACACTCCAGTGCTGATCTTCGTCCATCCATGACTTCTACAGGTTTAGAGTCAACAAACAGGCCGCTAACATCACTGCAGAACCCATACATCCCACAGCACACAAACAGTTTGGACTTTTACCTTTGGGTTGGAGCTACAAAGTGCTGTTGGCAAATATATGCTGCCATCTCTCTGATGAACACAATAAACACCTTACAGCCCGAGGAGTTAGCTGTAACCCCTAAATGGGAGGAGTGAAATAAAGCGAGGAAAGTCAGGGGACCGCTTTTCTGTCATTTAAGGAGGGAACCCAAAACCTTGCCAACAATGATAGATGCAGCCAACACTGCTTTCAACTCTAACTAAGATACAGCTGGCTCCTTATAGGTGCTATTCAGAGCTGGCATTAACAGGTTTTCTGTCTGATTCAGTTACAAATGGGCAGCTTTCAGCACCACTGCTCACACTGGACGTTAAAACCAAAGTTCAGAGTAATCACAAATTCAGTTATACACTCTGCATTTGAATAGACACATTAATGTCACGTAATGGGTTGCTCACACTATCAGAGTGTCGGCTGAGGGTGTTGGGGTTAAAAAAAATGAACAATTCACTTCCGTGAATTTAATTATTTTAATACTAACATGATTAGATTGACCAGTATTACTTTACTGCAGAAATATTTCCAACTTTAAAACTACTAATGGGCTGAACTATTTTGCTTAAAAGTCATGATGGATGAGTAAAACAACATCTCATGATGTGTCATGATGTGAGTCCAGTCTCAGCGCAAACACTAAGGATATTAACATAAAAACAGAGTGAAACACCAAATGGCTCCCTGGCAGGAAGTGAGCCGTTTCATTCTTCACTGTAAATATCAGTGTCGTTAGTAGGAGCACACAGGACACAGCCTGCTGTGAGACTCTTTAGGTGCGAGAGCATTTTACCCATCGAGGATTACAGTTGCTTACATTATTACGCCTTTAGAAATCTTTACTGCTCTGTAAAAAAAAAAAAATCATGATGGATCACTGTTTTTATTATTGACAAAATAGTCTGGCTGTACAGCTTGAGTTAGCTGTTGCACTCAACAGGAGGCCAAATACAGCAACATTGCTTCTAGACTGCACTGGCAGGTCAGAATGTTACTGCAGCACCACTAATCTCTCCATTCAAATTCCTGAAGTTGCTCATATTGGGTAAATACGAGGCCAGTGGTGTATTTTGCATAGAGTTGCTTCTCACCCGAGATCAAAGATCTTAACATGCGCCAACTTTGATGTCTAGATCTGTGCATCTAAACTACTCATGTGGACGCGCAAACAAGCAGAAACGTTCATGTCAAACAGCCGGGGCGAAGCTGTTTCGTAGGCCGGACGTCTGTGTGAAAACGGAGTTATGAATTAGATGTTAGCGTCACAAACTGCAAGAATGTGTCTAACCAGCGAAGCACAGGAGGAGGAGATCAGAGAAACCTCAGCATTAAATCACACTTCACAGAATGACAGGTCAGAGGTGGAAACATTCGAGACTCCCAACACAGAGCAGGCTGTGTTCAAACGTAACCCAGATGAACTCAGACAGGTGGTAGAGCTAGCTGTGCAAAATTTGTTCCTGGCATTCAAACGACCGAAGCTTGAATAAAACCCACGTTAAGCCAGCTCTGACAGCTGGCATCAAGACTCACCCCTGTGCTGACTAATGACAGCATGATTCTCTCATTGAGCGCCAGAGTCTCGCCCTGCTTCATTTTGATCCTCTTCTTGTCCAAGCACTTCATGGCATACCTGAAATCAAGAAAACCTTGCACACGTTACAACAGAACCCCCACCGGGCAGCACCACATGTCTCAGGGTGTTAGCATTGTCTCTCTTTGCTTACATCTTCCCTGTGTCGGCCTTCCTGCAGCCGTACACCTCCCCAAAGCCTCCCCTGCCGATGATCCGATGCACGCTGAAGTCATTCATGGTCAACTGAAGGAGAACACATGAGAGGGTTAATAACAACGGCACACAAAACAAGAGAACATCCTTGTATGCTGTTTTTCTTCTCTAACTTGTCTGTATCTGGCAACAAGAACATTGATCTGAACCGGACCAGACACCAGCGTATCACTGGGCTCTGCACTGCAAATATCAGCGCATTGAAACCTGAACTGAACTTCAAAGCACGTTCTACGCTGGTCATGGCTTTGTGTTGAAACAATCAGAAACAACAGGAAGAATAACTTATGCATTAAGAGGAAGTTAAAAAATTGCTAATATCTCCTCTCATGTTCCCATGATTACAAAAAATGATAAAAGAATTCTATAAAAAAATCCAACAAGTGCACATTTGTATTCAACCCCTTTACTTTGACATCCTTGAATGAATTACTAGGAAATAAAGTAAAATGAAGAATAATAAGCGAAGAGGGAAGCTAGTCAGAGTGGATGAGCTAATCCTGATTTTTTTCATAAAGACGTTTCAGGCTCTAGCTGCTCCAACCTGCCAGAGACATCCCCCATAACATTTGGTGGCTCTACAGAGCATTGGCTCATGAATACAAATGCACACCACACTTTTCAGATTTTATTTGCAAAACTGTTGAAAATCAAGAATCATTTTCATTCCACCTAACAATTCTGCTCCAGTATGAGTCGGTCTATGACCTAAACCCGGAATAAAATCCACAGCCATCTGTGGTTGTTCTGTGACGAAATGTGAAAAAATTCAATGGGTATAAACACCTTTTGCGACGCGATCTCCAACCATCGCTCAAACAAAATGTGTAAAACCCATATCACAAGCTTGTACTCACATGGATGTTGAGCTCCACGTTCTTCCACTGGCAAAACCGAGTAAACTTGTCACTAAGGACAGAACAGAAAGGGGGGAAGAATGTGACTCCACAGACAGAGAACCATCAGAGCATTTTCCCCTTCTTTAATTTTGCCAGCTCACCTTTCAATGAACTTCTGGAAGATATTCCCTCTCAAGCTGTCACATATCTCCACTATGTATGGCTGCAGGAGGGGGACACACAGAGGGTCAGCTCCCGCCACCTCACATGCTTTGAGAGAAAGAGTCTTTGCACGCGCACACAAATGCATCCCCTGTGCTGAAACGAACGCTTCGGTTCTAGCTTTCAGAGGTTTGCTCATTAAACGTGAAACTGCAGACTTCTAAAGTAGAGACATTTTGAAACATCTGTTTAGATAAACGGGCTCCGGTCTCTAACTTCCAGCTGAATTTATGACAAATCTACAGTAATAATGCAGGAGATATTGGGCAGGTCGATGGTGTATTTCTGAGTTAAAATGAGTCACAGGGGATACCTGAGCGAACAGAGTAATAGCCAGGCTGTGGGCTAAAAACTAAAGAAAACCAGATTTAACAAGATGCAGGCTAACTTTTGTCTGGCTAGCTCTAGACTAAAAACACTACTGCATAACAAAGCTGCAAACGAGAAGATCCAATCAGTTCAATTCAAGGCTTTTTAAGCTTTTTAAAGGGGAAGTCCGGTCAACAAGGAAAAATCAGGGTATCATTAGCTATAACTAAAACTAATACATTTGTGGTTATTTAATGAACTTATCTTTAATCAATAAGAAAATAAAAACATAAATTGTCGTCTGAATCACTGTGTATGGGGGCTGACATGACTGCCCAAATATGGGCAGTAAGGGGCGTTTACATCACATCCTGCGACGTGGAAGAGCGGAAGCGGCGACAGCATTTCTCTCCGCTTTCCATGCAAAGTCAATAGGAGCCGGTCTACACAGCTGCGATCATCAATAATTATTTCGGATTTCCAGAGGACTTCACCGCTGACATTCCCAAGAGCTATTGCTGAAGCAACAATGCCCACGTGCATGGCCATCGGATGTTCCAACACAACTGGTAAAAGTGGAAAAAACATTGCTTATTTCAACACAGTCACTTCAGCGATCTCTCCTCCGCTGTGTGTGTGTGTGTGTGTGTGTGTGCGCGCTCAGCTGCAGCGCCGGTGCAAAGCCGTGATCAGCCCAGCATGTGCTGGAATGCTCTTATATTTTAATACTTATACTATAATAATCAGCTAACTTAAGTCACTTGAGCGATCTCTCCTCCGCTGTGTGTCTGTGTGTGTGTGCGCGCGCTCTGCTGCAAACTGAAACTGAAACCCCGTCTGTTAGATGCAAAGCCGTGCTGCGCGGAGCGCGCACACACACACACACACACACACGCGTGTATAGATATATACTGTAGGACCCGACTGAGTTTGATCTTGGAAAATAGTGCGCCGTGACAAACAGAGCGTTGAAACTTGCTCAACAGCGGGTCCGCCGAGTGACGTCAAAAAATGGGAGGTGACAGTACTATTCTTGACCAAGATGGATTCCTCCACATAAACATGATTAAATGAGAATTATTATTAATTAAAAAAACTTATAATTTTTTGCACAGTATGTAGTAGTTTTATATTTAAAGTACTTTCAGCAGTTTGAATTCTGATTTTGACCGGACTTCTCCTTTAAGAACAGCAGGCGGATGAAAACGCTGGTCTCAGTAGAAAAGTTGACGCAGGTGAAAGGAGCGCGTCTCCACGGACACCAGTGTCTGTTTCAAAGCACCCTATCTATTAGGCCTGAACTTGTTGACGTCCAAAAACAGATTTCCAACTGAATCCCGTGACCTTCACAGCTGCGCTGCCGTCAGGTGAATAAAGAGAAACAGAAGCTGGAAAAGAAGCTGAGAGCTAAATGACATACGATCAGCTACAGGACTCATATGTGTCAACATGCCCAGGTCTCTGTGGCCTGAACTCTTTCTCCTTTGAATAAGGAAGCTTCAGCAGCCACTGGCAGGGTTGCATGATGGGAAGGTGGTTAGCGTTGCTGCCTCTCCGTTAGGAGGTGGCCATCTCCCCTGGGGCCCTCTCTGTGTTGACATGTTCTCCTAGTGAACGTGTGTCCTTCATGTGTTTATATCTGTGAATAGTGACTTGATTTTAGACCTGCTTCATGTCTTTAAGCCTATTTAACACCCATATGAACTGTCCCTTGGAGATAAATGTGCTGAAACGTTGAGCCAACCCATGACACGTCTTCCACCAGGTTTACAGATGGAGCTGTGGATGCCCAGCATCGTCCCTCCTTCCTGTTCTACCGCATTATGTCCATCTGACGACTATTTGAACAAAAACTGGTTGCCACTGCGTTTGTAGACAGCATCCCAGCTCGTGCGTTTGCGGTTATTTTGAAAAGCTGGTTTGTTTTAAAGGATTCCCCCACTCGCAGAACCATAAAAGGCCTTTTCAGCGCCAGGTGTAACATGCTGCCAAAGCACAAACACTCACATGTGATGGAGTTGTGTTTTACCTGGAAGAGAGTTGGCGGGACCTGTTTCTTAGCCAGATGACTCTGCACGTGGTCCACTGCCTTCTTGGAAAATGGCTGCGAACAAAGCAAAAGGTCATTAAAGATGCAGTTTGAGCAGTGGTTTCAGTTCCGCTTCCTCTGTGCAAAGACGCGTGTCCCCTGGGCTGACATGTTTCTACTGCGGCTGCAGGGAAGCTCCAACACAGGCAGCTGTGAATGCACCCAGCACAACTTTTACAGCATGGAAAACTGTACAGTCCCGGACGAGAGCGACGCCGTACTTGTTGGAAGACATCGCTCTGCTTTCTGATAATATTATTGGCTACGTGCATGGTTACTTCTCTTCAGCAGGGATGGGAATCGCTCAGAGCTTAGAGTAAGATGGATGGAGGTAATCAAACCATGATCCTTGAAGAAAACTGGTTAGACGGGGGTAGAAGTTCACCTTTCAGCAGGACAGCCTCAAAAATGCACCCAGAGCTACAATGCCGTTTAGATCAAAGCGGATATGTGCCTGGCCGGTCGAGTCCGAGCACAAATCTAAATCCACTGGAGAATCTGGCAACGCTTGACAGCTGATGTCTACAGAGGCTTTCTGTTCAACCTGACTGACCTGGAGCTATTTTGGATTAAAAAAAATTCCCTCAGATGTTAAACGCTGGTAAAGACCTAGCCCAAAAGGCCTGCAGAAGTAACTGCTGGGAAAGGTGGTTCTACAAAGTACTGACCCAGGGTGGCGGAATATGTGGGCACGCCGCACCTTTCAGATTCTTCTTTCTAAAAGAAATTTAAAACCAATTCCTTCCTTTTCCATCTCCTTTACAGTAACGTACCACTTTGTGCTGATTTTATCACAATCTCCCCCAAAAATCCGCTGAAGTTTGGTTTCAAACAGAAAGTGAAAAGGTTCAGGAAGCATGAATACTTTTGCTACATGCTGTATGTTGTTATGCCCGTCATGCCTGCAAAGTTAAGTCTACCAACCTGGAAACGTAAAATTAAGAGGACTGATATGCGCTGCTAAAGGACACATCCATTCTGAATCTGAACTGGGGTTAGCAAACTGACTGAATGAAAGCCTCTGCAACAGCACATCCTGGATTTATTCAGCTGAAGCGACTATCTCAAGGACACAGCCCAAAGGGAAAGTGAAGCAGCGGCTGGATTTGGCTTGGAGATATTCCTCCAAACTCCAACAACGTTTAGGCCAATTCCTGAAAACTCAAAAATGTCAATAAAAATTAGGCAAACGTTGACTGAGATGCTTGAGTGACTGCAGCATCCCATTTAATCAGGTTCTAGTGCTGAAAGGAGCAACATCAGCTGAACAACTCTGCATGTTTTAATTGTGGCATGGCTGCTTTCTGAAGAGGACACATGCAAAACCTACGCATCCCTCAGGTTTAACTCAGGTAAAGAAAGAAAGAAAATGTCATACAGCTGAAAAATGATGCCGTGCAAACAATAATACTTTCCTTCTATGAAACAAGCAATGCATTTAGCAATCAGTCTAACATGGAAGCTAACTCGTCAGAGAAGAGATTCAAATAAAAATGTAAAGGATCACTTTGATAACATCAGATCTCGATTGAAAATGATGGTGGTTTCCATACTAACATGGAATCGGACACTTTTGTTAAGAACAAAGGATGCCACATCATTTGAGGAAAATGATCAGCCCACAGAGGGCTAAATGCAAAGTCATTGAGATAATGAAACTGAAAAACTGTTGCAGGAGGCTGGTCCTATTATCTGAAATGTCGTTGCAGCAACTCAGAATGGTCCACAGTAGTGTGTGCTTGTAGGCCTGACAACGTCGGCCTACAAGCACATAAGATGGTTGCCGGTCACTGAGCTCCTTTCCATCACTGAGCTCCTGGACTGTCTGAGGTGCAACCTGGTGGGTCTGATGGACCTAAACATGAAGTCCCACAGATGTTCTGTTGGCTTTGTGTCAGTGGTATCAGTTCCTTCATCCTCCAGGAACTGCCTGCATATTATTGCCGCATGAGGTCGGTCATCATCATGCACCAGGAGGAACCGGGACCCGCTGTCTAACAATGAGTCTAATGCTCTCATCCTGATGCCTAATGGCAGTCAGGGTACCATCGTTTATTCTGTACAGGTCTGTGTGTTCCTCCATGGAGACCAACACTGACCCACCACCAATCCGATCATCCTGAACAATGTTGCTGCAGCAGAACGTTCACCGCAGCTTCTCCAGACCCTTTCACGAGCTAAGACTGAACCTGCTCTCATCTGTGAAAAGAACAGGGTGACAGTGCAGAAGCAGTTCTGGTGTTCTGTGGCAAATGCCAATCAAGCTCCATGGTGTCAGGCAGTGAGCACAGGGCCTACTAGAAAAGGACAGGCTCTGAAACCCCCTCATGTACCATGTTTCTAAGGGTTCGGTCAGAGATGTTCAGAGCCAGTGGTCCTCTGGAGGTCATGCTGTAGGGCAATGGCAGAACTCATCTTGTTCGTCCTTGCACAAGGGAGCAGGTACTGGTCCTGCTAATAGGACCTCCAACAGCCCTGTCCAGCTCTCCTAGAGTAACCGCTTGTCTCCTGGGATCTCCTTGGCACCGTACTGGGACACCCAGCAAACCTTCTGGGAATGCCCCTATTGATGTACCATCCTGGTAGAGTTGGACTGCCTGTGCAATCTCTGGAGTGTCCAGGTATTGCCTCAAGGTACCAGTGGCAACGCTGAGTCTGGTCAAATGCAGAACGACTGAAAAGCAGCTAGAAAATAAAATGAGGGGATAAAAATATTTGTGGCCTCCACCTGCAGAACCATTCCTGGCTCTGGGCTCGTCTCCCTGTTGTGCCTTTAGAGCAGCTGTTAAATTCATTAAGACCAGAACAGCCGATACTGATCAACAACCCTCTCTAGCACTGACCTGACCAGATTAATACTCCAGCTTATCTCAGCTGATATTAAACTTCTTTATTTTTTTGAAGCAGTGCGTTTCTAACAAGCATAAAAGAGTCATGGATTTAGTTTTTTGGTTGCTGCAGCTTAGCAACGGCATGGTTAATCTTCACAATTCAAGGTTATTATGAATTTAAAAAACACTTTTACACTTTCAACCCAATGCATTAAACGGATCTTTTTAAAAACAGGACATTTTTGTTTATTCAATGAATTGTTCCCCGTTTCCAATTTTGAACAAGCAAGTTTAGCTGCCAGGCAAAGTAAAACACAGGAATGACAAGTCCAAGCATCAAGTGGCTGGAAAAGCTCGATGTAGAGATCCAGACAGTAGAATCAAGCCGATTTAGGCTTTTAAAACTTGTTTGACATACAAGCCGGATGCATGTTTTTTAATAACGCTCCAAGTAATGCCATACATCCAACCAGGACCTAGAACCTAGGGCTGGACGATAATTCAATAACAATATATATTGATCGATAGACGTGTGGCGCGATAGGAAAAAAAGGGTCGATAAAACTTCGATATAGAGACAGTTTTCCTTCCTTCCTTTCAGCCTATCATATTAGTTGATGCTACAGTCACTACTTCCTCTCGACCAATCGTAATCGCGGACCCAGGCACGCCGTCACAAAGCGCCGCCCTCTCAAACCACAACACAGAGCATGTGAATATGTCGCAGCAAGGAGCGGCGGAGGAAACGGTCCCAAAACGGGGTTTTACTAGTTCGCCAGTCTGACAGAAATAAACCATAGTGATTTGTAAAACTTGCAAGGAACCGGTAAAAACAAAGTCTGGTAACGCAACCAACTTGTTTCATCACGTAAGCCGCTGACACCCACAGCAGCACGAGCTGTGCAGCCCCGCGCAACTCTGTGTCGTCGTCGGAATCTTATGGAACTTCTTCCAAAACAAAGCAGGTATAGCAGCTAAACTGGGCTCCCTTCTTTGTGATAAAATGACAAAGCGTCCAAGCGGCATAAGGACATCAGGCATGCAGTAACATGCTTCATAGTGATGGATATGCTGCTGTTGTCTGCAGTTGAAAAACCTGGCTTCAAACAACTACTCGCCACTCTTGATCCGCGATATAAAGTTTCGGGACGCAAGTTTTTCTCTAACAGCGCTCCCTGAATTGTGCAACGAGTGCAGAGAATCAGTGCAAAATGAGCTGCAGTCTGTGTCTTCCCACGCCACAACCTCGGACCTCAGCCCTGCATCAGCCTCTCAATTGACTATATAGACAGAGAATAAAACCTGAGGAGTAACTAGTGTACTATTCCCACCTAAATAGGCTATTCTATTTAATTGTTATATTTATTTTGGTCATTTTACTGGTCACTTTAGTTTATTCTTTGTCAGTATTTAATAACACCACCCAGGTCTCTTACGTTGAGTTATTTTTCTTTAAAAAATCAGTTATGGGTAAAAATGTTGGTTAAATAAGGATTTTATTGAGATTTAGTGTTTGTGTGTTCTTTATTAAAAGTAAGTCATTTAGCAATATCATAAGACCCAGGTTTTAATTTTTTTTGATAATTATCGATATCGATCAATATACATTTTTTTTTTTATCGATAAGCTTTTTTTTCTAGATCGTCCAGCCCTACTAGAACCCAACTGCACCCTCCGGCAGAACGGCCACGAATGATTGACAAGCAGCGTAACGATGGGCCCGCTCAAATCAGCTGCCCCCAACACTGCGTATGCATAGAAAAGTAAATCAGCATGTCATCTCTATGACCGCCACGCTGCTGGGTCTCATTATTGAGTCAAGTAGCAAACACAAAACACAGTGATCTTTCAAAAATATTAAAAAAGGAACAGAAATAGATCTTTAAGTTCTGTAGATCCTTCTCATCAGGCTCGTTTCAGCGTCTGCTTCACGTTAACGTCCCTCATGGGGTGTGAATCATCTGAATCATATTTGGGCTCCAACATACAGGCTCTCTGTTGGAGCTGTAGTATTCACCGATCAAAAGGTCCCTCTGACTAGACAGAGATGCTTCAGACTCTGTTGAAAATCAACGTAGTCCAGCATAGAGATTATTAAAGCTAAAAAAAACCTGAAACGCAGATCTTTATGTCAGCCCTAGATGACTCCTGTAGATTCTTCTGTAATTGCATCCAGTCGCACAGACTCTACTAGGGGTGGGCGATATGGACTTTAAATTTTATCACAATATATTGTGGTACGATCATGATACCCATTAAAGTGATTATAAAAGACTATTACCAGCTTCTTGCAGTCTTTTAGGTAACTTTGTGGCTGTGACTTATAATAACGTTTCCTCAGGACACAAGTTTCATAAAGAAAATGTAATTTTTATCACTAAACTGCACACAGTGACAGCAATTAATTACATTTTTGACTTTATTGAAACCACCAGTGGAGAAGACAGCTAAAATGACAATCCTGGCAGTTTTTGGGGTTTTCGGACATTACTAATTGGAATTTATCATTGTCAAGATAAATCCAAATTCTTATCACGTTAAAGTAGAGAGTAAAATGAATGAGGAAGATCAGAGTCAAAGTCCCATTTGGATGGAATTTAATCGTGCATGTTAAGGCCAGAGTTTAACAACCCTTAAACCTCGCAGCATGCAGCTATAGATTAAAGCTGCACGATATATCACGATATATCAGATTCTGCCATCGCCAAAGACTGTTTGAGTAGCAAGAATTCCTGGCTAATATATTCCGAGTGCTAGGGACTTAGAGTTTCGTGCTAATGTTGTCTTTAGCCAGTTGGCAGCAGATGCTCACAATGGCCAAAACACAGAGTGATGGAAGCACAGACAAAAAATTGGAGGGAAGATGAAATTAGGCAGATATCACAACTGATGACATCATTATATTCCCAGTATTCCAATTACCGCAAGATTTTCGTAAATCCTGCAGCCTTACCATCTATGAAGCTCACCTGTACTAGCTATGTGGTATCCCAGCACAGTGGTGGTGTATGCAGCTCTGACATACATGCAAGTCCAAACTAGTGCAAAGATCTCCTTGTGAACAACTGAATCCTTTCCAACTCTCAGCTCATACTAGTATGTCAGGGATGTGGGCTGCAGCACGGTGGGACTAACGGCACGGATTGGGCTCGTCTACCTGGCAACTATTCCTGGCAGCAGTGGCAGGTGATGGCAGGGGGGTACGTTACTGAGACTTCCTAACAGAACCCGTCGACCAGGTCATGTGCTGCTTGGAACAACTTGCTGCAAATATTTGGTCATGAAATCCGATACACCATGTCTGTGCACCAAACCACCACCCTTCCATATGCTTGCTGTCAGATTGTTGGACAGTCCATGCAGTTTTAGCTCAGATGTTTTACTGGAGCCCAACGGATCAGAAATAAACACCATCTGAGAACAAATTAAAGCATGAAAATCAGGACCAAAACAAACCGAATAGTAAAAACGGACACACTTCCAAGAACGTGATCGCTTGACCGCCTCCTTATCTGACTCCTCCTGCTCTTCAGCAGCATGTGCTTTGAAGCAGAACCGGGAATATTGACCGTGGCATATTATTTTATAAATGTCAAATCAAACAGAACAGTCTGGCTCCTAACTGTCAAAGCGGCATGTCCGATTTAAAAGTAAATTAGCAGCAACACGGACACCGATCCGAGTATTAATGAATCATTCCTGTGCAGCATCCAACCTAAGCAGCTGATTGACATCCATAATGATGAGATATTTTGCAGAAATATACTAGAAAGAGGTTTGGATTTTTCTGCTGTAACTTGAGATCTGTAATTGATGGTGAGCCAATCAGTGGGATGCTGTGGGAGCCAGAGTTCAGGCGGCCGCCTGATCAGCAGCAGGTGTCTACTCTCGGCATGTGCCTGAACCTGGGTGAACAAGTGACGCGGTGTCTGACTAAGGGGTGTATCCTCACATGTGAACAGGACAGCAGCTCCTTCATGATGTAGACGTCATAAATCTGCCGGCTGCAACTCAGGCGCTCCTGCTCAGAGTCCAGCTTCTCGTACTCCTTGATCTGAAACAGAAACAGGACTCGGGGCTCACGGGGCTTCCTGGGAGGGCTAAAGCCGGCTGAGCTGGATTAGAGGGCCTAATGCCTCGCACACACAAACACGTCCAACTTACTTGTTCGTAGAACTTGAGCTGAGGCACAGCCTCGTCGATCTCGGTCATACAGAAGTCCTTAAACAGCAGGAAGCCTGAGAGAAACAAGCAACACAGAATGGTGAGAGAGAGCAACGTGTGAGGGACAGTTCACTGACAACTGATAGAAAACTGCTCTCTATTATCTTTAAGAATATGTTGATAATACTTCTACAGACACCTCATCTGTTCATCATAGCTCCTCATTACTGTTCACGGGAGCGCTTCAGACCCAGAAAGAAAAAAACTATGTTGATTCAGTCACAAGTGGAGCGCTTTCAATATCAATGAGAGTAAAATGCTTCCTGAGTGAACAATCCCAAGCTGCTTTGGGCCTTGCCTGGTCAGAGCTGCTGCCCCAATCAATATACAATGTTAATTAAAAAAAAAGGTCTGCAAGAACAACAGCAAGCTTCTCTGTATGAAGGACCTACTAAGGTTTAGAAACTAGTGTTTTTATAGATGGCTGGGACACTTTGGAGATCCAAGTGGAAGAAGTCGACTGTTAGCTCAAACCTCATTACCTCTCTAATGAACACACCTCAGAGAATCTACTTTCCTCTCATTTGACTTTTATTCTGACAAAAAAGCCTCATTGGAACGCGTATTCCAGTTTATTGAATATGATGGCTTATTTCCACAACAGTCAGTATTCGAATATGAAATCTGCAAAACCAACAATGATGTACGGTAAAGCAGATGGACAGACGGTGGTGGAATGGGTGGACAGAGGGAAAGATGGACTGAGTGACAGCTGGATGGACGGTTAGAAGACAAACACGATTTTACGGATACAACAGATTAACTCAGAGCATTAAAATGCTTGAATCACATTCTATCCTCTCCCAGACAGTCCAGGAACAGTGTATCAGCATAAACACCACTCCCAATGCTATGTCAATACCACTGCTCCCATCGATAATAGCGATATATACGCACAGGCTGCATCTTCTTTGTTGGAAGAAACAGCAGCATTACAGAATGTGTGAGGGATGGCGCAGAGAGGAAAGGCACAAAGGAAGGAAGCAGCCTTTTCTGTGACTGGTCCCAATGGCGTGTTTAGTGTCAGCACAAACAAATGCTGCATTCAGGGCCATTACAGAACAATTACCATCCAGTATTACAGAAGGAAATCAATTATTGTCTGTATTGTTTCCATTTTATTTGACCTTTTCATGCCACACTTGAGCAAATGCTAAAAGCTTAATCAATCACCATAGTTATATTTTGAGAAATAAACCAAAAAGAAAACATTCTACTTTATGTAGAATTTCTAGACACATTTATAACTACATGTAAGTGTATTTCCAAAAGAGTACATTCAGCCTCTGCGGAAAAGCCATTTTATATAGAAGAGCCAGAAACAGTCTTCCCTGGGTCTTCTCCAACAGACAGGCATGAAATAACTACAAGATATTAATCATTTGGTCATTCATGAAATGCCTTCAGTGCATTCTTGAGCTGCAACAGCAGTAAGGACCATTGGATCGAATGAAACATCACCAGCAGTCTAAACTGCTCGCACAAACATCCGCTGAAAAGGATGGTCTCAAAATCTGATCCATGGCTTCTCTAAAAAGGAGCAGCTACACTTCATTATAGTTTACACAGTCACATAAAGATGTGACGGTTAAACAAGTTAATGTAAAAAGAACGCTGCCGTCTCAAACGGTCTAACCAAGGACGACTGTGCCACCGCAGGCCGTTACATCCACAGCCGCTGCAACACCATGAGCCGCTTCAGAGGAGATGGGAAATAAAAACTCTTCCACGTTGCCTACAGAGATGAGACCCACTGTTGCCATGGTAATTGCTTCTGTTGCTATGGGCTGTGTTCTGAACAACGGCGTGAAGACACAGATGAGATGTTAAAACGATCATGGTGCCCTCCAGGAGGCCTGGTTGAATATTACGGCCATCGTCTAACTGCAGTCTAAAAGCTGCACGAGAGATGTTTCATGGCTCCCAATGTGGTCATAATAAAGATACACTTTGGAGGGAGGGAAATAAACAGAGAGGCTTAATGAACTGAGAGGCACACTGTACATGGCGCAGCTTTTATGGGACGGGACATTAAACCAACCCTCCCTTTCTCACTGCGTCCTGAAATGAAGTCCTAAGGACTGATGAGGGAGAGATGCAGCCAGGTGCTGCTCATCCAACACACAGATAAGGGATGGACTCCACTTGGAGAACAGCAGGTAGGGCAGTTTGCTGTTCTGGAGCCTCTATGTGTCAAACAGCACAAACTCAGGAGGCAAAGACAATGTCATCCACCTTCCCAGCAGTTTTCTACCGTCGTCGTCCAAACGACACCATATTCATTGCATTTGGTAGAAATTACTTTCCTACATGCCAAATAATTTCCCAAAGGGTGTACGTAGTAGAGGAATAGAAAACCAACAGACCCCACAAGTCATAACATGCAAGATCAGTTTAAATCTTTCATTTAAAGGGGGTGTTCAGTATTTGTTTTTAGTTCAGTCCTGAGGCCGGTCGTTCAGGTGTCAGACGGATGTCCGTCAGTAAGCCTTTATTCATGGACAAAGGCAGCAAATGTAGTACATGCTGGTTGTGGTGCATTGGTCCCTGAAAATCACAAGGGCTTGTTGGAGACTTAAGACCGTCGTACTTTGGTTTAAAGGTGCCTAGTCATAAAACCATAAAAAGAAAACACAAAAGAACATTTATCCATCTTCAGATAAAACAATATATGCCAAGTGTTCATCCTGATAGTGTTTATTTAGTCCTTTTTAAGCCTGAAAAGAACTTTGCACCGAGTGAGATCAGCAGACAATGTTGCGCCATCTGCTGGCAGTACTGAGGAACTATCAGAAAGCAAGATGGCGACAATTGATGCAGCTACTGCAGGAGCCAGTAGACCGTCCTGCAATGCCTCGCAGTGAAGTGACAGTTGGCGTAGTCCAACACAACCCTGATCTACAGGGTTAGGGTTAGTTAACCCCTTTCTTTCTGCTCTTCCTCTGGATGTTGCTGACTCACTAAGTTCCATTGCTTCCCCTTGTTTACTCAATGTGCGCATGTGCAATATCGTACATCCAGTCACATGGTCTTCTTATGGTAAATATACACAACAGTGCATCATTTACTAACAAATAGAGCAAAAACAAAGTGTAAAACATAAAAATATAACAATAAGCCAACGGGGGGCAATCATTTATTGAGAAAACCTTTTTATGTAGAGTGAGCTGCTGGGGTAGGAATTTGTAGTCATAGTACGTGACTAGGCCCCTTTAAAAGTTGACTGGAGACGGGGAAGGACAGACAAGCACAGAAAATGTATTGCTGTTCAGCTAAAATTATCTCAGATGAGGCTTTTCCACCACAATGGTTCCGGTGCTCAACTGGAGCTGGAACTAGAGCCTGTTTTTAGCTGGTTCTGCAGAGGAACCAGTTTGCTTTTCCATAACCTGAGAACCGAGTCAGAGCCACACCTTTATATACGTCTCATCCAGTTATGGTTAACCCTCCCTGTTTCACTCTTACAACACTTCATTATAAGCCTGTCACTATAATCAATAAATCAATTAATTGCACAATAACTTTTAATCACATGATTAATTAAAATAAGCACTATAATTTGCATGTGCATGCTTGTTTATTTCCCCTTGTGTTTCAGTCTCCTCTCTCTGAGACGGGACAACAAAAAGGTTTCAGCACACTGCATCGGTGTCTGCTCACCCCTCCCTTCTCGTTTCCTCAGAGTAGCAGGGGTTAAATCTTGCCAGGGTTTCCCACAGAAAATGGGGTAATCCTGACTGTAGTCTGGTGGCTCGCGGGAGTAGTGTTGCACAATGCAGCTCGAAGGAGAGGTGCAGCCCTTAACCGGGTTCCGTAGTGTGTGTCAAGCTAATAACAGCTAGCGCGTTAGCTTAGTTGACCGGGAGGTTTTATCCCAGACGGGAACGTTACTGACCGTTTTACGTTTCTCTCAAACATCGGGTGAGTAGCCTCTGGCCTGGTGGCCAGTTAGGCTTATAATACGGTGGGGGAAAGGCACATGCTCAAAGTTAAAAATGAGAGCCTGGTGAGGGAGAGCCAAAGAAACACTGGTTTGAAAAAAATTAAATTGGTGTCAAAGTCAAACACGACCTCTGCAGGGTGGGAGTTTTCTGGATTTAAACCAAATAACGCCACCGCTTAATTTTTCTGAGCCAGTAGGTTGAGGATATACTTGCGTTATTACGCCGTTATCATATTAGTTGGAAAAGGTCTCCAAATGACAATAATATGATTTATCACCATGAGTTTTAGAAAAAAAAGGTGTTATGACAGGCCTACTTCATTATCAACACTGTTTACCAGCTCCTGATTAGGACTAAGATGCGTTCACAAGCATCAGTAAATGCTTCTCAATCCTAATCAGCTAATCTCTGATCCACACAGATAATACAGACAATAATCCTTTACTGTCCCATAGTGGGGAGATTCAGGCGCATCAACGAGGGAAAACAGTAGATAACCCCACCAGCAGTGGACAGGGACTGAGTCAGAAATGTTTATTCAGTGGAAAATAATCAGCTCCTTACTGAGCCCAGTCTCCCATGTGGGGGAAGTACCACAGCTGTGGAAGACCTCCTGTTCGGCACCAGTGCTGAAGACAACACAGCAGGTACTGGACGGTAGCTCAGACCTCGCATCTGACCAAGATCCTCAAGAGGTTGCTCCTCCACCATCTTTGTTGGATCCACTGCAGTTCGACTCCCAGCCTGCCATCGGGGTGGATAATGCCATCATCTACCTCCTGCACCGAGCTCTGATCCACCCAAAGACGCCTGGCAAACTCAGTGAGGATGTTCTTCCATCCAGCAGTGCTTATAGAATCATCATTTCGAAAACCTCCTTTCACGTAAACTGTTACAGTTTCAAGTGCATAAAAGCCCGTTTGAAAACAGACTGAAAACTGCAATACTGCTTGTCTGGAATAATGCAGAGAGCCTGAGAAGACACAAGGCAAGATGGCACCTGATAAAACCACTCACCACCATCAGAACAATGTAGTGTGGACAGACGGGACCAGAGGAGAGACACCTGGCCATAGTCCACACATGACAAAGACAGCAGGGGTTACTCAGCAGGAGAACGAGACCAAGAACAAGAACATGAACTAAGAATGGTGCTCTCAGGCATGTAACCGCACTCTAGGCTCTCAACACCAAACAGTTTCAGCACACTTCAGTGTGTTAAAAATCCAGACCTGATTTCAACTGAAATGTCATTGTGGCCCGTTACGAGAGACGCACACACCTACAATACTGGATAAACTAACGCAACCCAGTACAGAAGAGCGGGCCAAAGTTCCTTAATACTGTTCAGAGACTAATAGGGTCAAACAGAAGGTCTGTACTAAGCGCTATTGCTCAACAATCATGAGCTGAACATGCAAACTGCGCCTGCATTTAGCCTGAGTCTTCGCCGTTGAAAGGACACGGTTCAACATTCCCTGTGCTGCTGCTCATTCTGCTTAATATCTCCAATGTGAGACGTCGTGAGGACCTCTGACGCTCTCACACGAAATACCCTGAAATCCACAGGTGTACTTTTAATCTTGGCTGTAGCTAAAGCAGACTCCCCCCAGTGTTCTTGTTCTTCCTTCTCCTGTGGCTTTATCCGATTAGAGTCAGGTATTAGCAAAATTAGACTGCTAATGGGATCAAATTGTTGACACCAATCCTGAGCTGGATGGTGACTTTACCCTTCCCATAGTCCCTGTGACTCCTTACAGGACATAGATTATTTCCTTTTTTTATAAAACGCTTGTGGGTTTTGTTTTGTTGTTTATCTGGTAGGTGGCTAAAAGTCTCGTTCTGTAGCTTTGTGAAAGACAAGTTTTTGTTTTCCACCGTTATATAGTTTAGCTTATATGCCAATCAAGGAAATAAGGAGCATTTCAACACAGACATGGTACTTTTTTCATTGGTCATGAACATTTTTTGTGAGCATTTCCACTGTGGAGTCCAAAAGAGAGCCACTGCATGAGCAGATGCTTAGCAGCCACTCCTCCGACTGCAAAGGTGTGGACTGAGGTCTTTCTTAGTGGCTGAGTGGAAGAAAGAGGCCCATTACAGAATTAAAAGACGGCTACATACCTTTAAGATTTATTTTTGCCATTACATGATCTTACAAGAAAGTTGAAATTGCTGTACCTTCTTGAAATAGCACCCTAAAAGTCATTGTGCCTGATGAATTGTGTATATATAAAAAGTAACTTTTTAGGGAAGGAGAAGGCGAGTGAGGGGTGTGGTCGAGTTTTGGGGGAGGATGGATGATAGGATGTGAGTGTCAGGAGGCACTCCCCGACCACTCCGCCACTCATTTGTTGCGACTGGGATGGCATGAAGGAAATTTATTTTGTGGTTAATTCTTAGAAGCTACACTTGGATTTTGTAAACATCAGCTGCAATGCTGGAGCACAACACGTGCTCAGTCTATCTGCATGCGTCGCCACTCCACCTGCTCCACCACACACTTTTCCACCGTTTGTTCTGAGCCACCCATTGGGCAGCAGCTCGGGGAGGACGTCAAAAGAAAGGCTGTCATTTTTCATATGTCGCGCCAGACAATTTAAAACCCTGACATTTTAATCAATAAAATTACCCCGGAAAACACGTTAAATGTGGAAATGCAAGAGGATGTTGGTCAGTTTTGTGGAAAAGTTGCAATGACTGTCTTACTGTATAATTGCGACTTATAGGTGAATTTGCATTAATAGTTGCAATTGCAACATTGCAACTTCCTGGAGGGACTGATAATTAGTCTATCCAGGTATTGTGAAAAAAGATACAATTCTATGTTTCCATCTCAGCAACATTTTATTGAAAAAGTTGTGTCTCGTCAACACGGGCACTGAAACAATGCAAGATATATCACAAAGCCTTAAATAATTCCAGTCAGAGGAGGTTTGTAACATTGAGACATTTAATAAACATTAAGGTGAGTGGTTAATGTTAAAGGATCAACAAGGACACACAGAGCAGCAGTAGTACACTGTTTCCTAAAATACGGCTTATATTACTTTGAATTACTCCCTCTTTTGCCACACATGGCTGTGAACAGATGATGATTTCAAATCTATAATGGTTAAAGTTATATGTTGGAAAAATTCTGCCAATTCAAAATGCTTAACAATCTCCCTCCAAACAAAAAAAAAACATTTTAAAAGTTCCAGGTAAATTAAAAAGTTAAATTCTTCCAAATTAGGGCCGTATTCTAGGATAAGTGGTCTTGGTGCGCTGGGGAGTCGTGGCCAAATTGTTACAGCAGGCTGCTTGGGTCCTGGAAAGGCTGCAAGTTCCCCGGTTTGAATCCCACAGACTGCTAATCTGGTTACCTGAGCATTTACACTGCATCCGTCTCCACTCCGCCCCAACCTGGTGTGTACTCTGCAGTCACTACACCCGATTTTAATCAACGACAGCCTTTACACAGCCTCCGTAGGATAACGGTGGGTGGTTGTCCATCCGGTAAAATTCAACCCAATTCTATTTTTACTGGACAGCCCAGCAGGAGTCAATATACACAAATACACAGGAAACTGAATGAGTCGGATTACATCGTCTCAAAACCTAACAACGAAACATAAAAAGCATCTTTGCACTCAGTGTACTCACTCATTGCAGAACATAACTCGTGAAAATGTCTGGATGCAAAAACACAAAACAAAAAGTGAAGCAGGTTTAACCATTTTATTTTCCGCAGAAAGTGTTGTTTTGGTCTGACTTCCGCAGTTATGACCGGCTTTTATTGCCCCATCTGCGCATATGTAACCAAGCTGTTTTAGGCTTCTCCCTCTTCATTTTCCCCTTTCTAACTTTCCTCCATACATGCACCAAGTCTGTAATCTCGCAAGACTTGCCGCGATAATTTCCCACGAGACTTCCGGTGAGATTTGAATAAGTATGGCCACACACTGTTGCTGTATTTAGTGTGGGGCTGGTGTCTGTATGGAGCTGCTGCAGGTAGGCAATTAGCCAACTTAAAGTAATTATTTTCCATCTTAACTGCTATGACACTCACTGGTATGCCTTTCAGCTTTTAGATACCTCTACCACTGAAAGTCGATGTATTTTTGAGCCATGTGAAAGTCATTAAAAGACGAAACTGGTGAGTGTTTAACTGTTTGTTGTAGCATGCTAATGCCCTGTTTGACATAGTGTTAGCTTAGCGTGGGCGCTAGCTGCACTTTCCACTGGTTTTCCATTGTTTACAGAATCATGGCTAACAACTATATTACCTAGCTTCCACAGTTACAGAGTAATGTTGCATTAGTCTGTTATTTTGTTTTCATTTGACCAACTGGGTTAAAGTTAAAGTCAACAATAACCTTAATTTATGGTTATTGGCCAACAGCCTTTACATTTATAGGCATAAATGTGGAAATGCATTTCTAATCTGTACTTATGTACAATACCATTTAATATGGTAAGGAATTGTTTGAGTACTCTATGAATAATTGTTTTCTATATTTTTATTTAACAATTAAGATAAATCATGTACATGTAGATGACTATATAAATATAATGTTTATGATATTAATTAGGAGCTAAGCATTGTCAATTATGGTGCTAATTATTGGTCATGTTTACACAGGACAGGTTCCTAATCTCCCATTCGTTGGGTGGTGAGCTAGAGGTAGGCCTCGAGCCTTAGCCCGGAAAGAGTCCAACTGCAACTCCCATCAGTGCGGTAGGAGGCGCTGCAGCTTGCTTCCCCCAACCCACACACATCCATATACTAACATTTCGATATCATTCGATCACTTTTCATAACCAACCTTTTGGGACAATTATACAGCCTTATGGGGGCTATATGAACTGGAGACTGCAAACCACGCATGGATATTTTTTCTTTTCACATATTACACTATTTTGCATTTAAATACTGTGTTGAGTCTTATTAAGCACACATTCAACCTTCTCCCAGAGCTGAACTTAGACCTTCTGATTATAGCTTTTATTTTATATACTTCTATATCAGCATTTAAGCTACATAGTATATGCTACACATACTTCTTGGAACACCTATAGGTTCTGCAGCTTCAAATGCAAATTTGGACCGGAAAGAAAGGTGGCGAACGGCAAAAGAAGTTATGGACCCAGAAGAAGTGTTGGGTATGCAAATTAATTCTCAGACAGACACAGGAATGAATGAATGAGTGGTAGAAAAATGCGAGCAAGTGTTACAGGAAGTGAAGGTCAGAATCAGACCATGTCACAGACACAATACACGTTTCCCTGCACCTGATGGGATGTAATGGTTGTCACATGTTGGGTTTGGATGAAGCTTTGATGTCTCAGTAGTCCAGTATTAGGACTGGTAGGTACAGACACACATGGTGAACAGTAATCTAAAGCACTGCGCAACTGCACAGTACAAGCAACCAACCAGCTATCTGAGCTGCTCAGGGATGACTGAAAACAAGCTTTACTAGCTATTCTTGAATGACTGTTTGGTGCTCCACTAAATGCTTGTAGCAAATTGTGCATGGTACCACCACATGCTCCCCCTGGTCCCTTGTTCTAGATATGCCAGCTCACTAGATCAACTCATAGTCTTCATTGGTCTGCAATGTGGACCGAACAGCATCCAAGTCAGATCATTCCTTATCTAATCGCGCAGAGAGTGGAATTTAGTTTTCTGTTAGTGTCTTGAAAATGTGAAAATGGTTGGTTCACTTAAATCTAATCATCCGTTTTCCAGACAACATCAAATTAGCTTTTCCATCAGACAACAGAAGCAGAACAAGATGAGATGACAGCAGTTTAAGACAAATAGAAAGCCAAATCCAAACACAAAGCCCACGTATCCTCGCCAACATGACATCACTAAACATCATCAAGCTGCTAATATACCTAACAATGCTAAGGAACACACCATGCTTCGTATGTTGGCGCAGCTTGCTACAGAGCGAATGGCAGTTTGCTCTCATTATTTAAGGTGAAAGGATTCCAGGTTCTAATAGCAGAGCTTTGATATGCAGGTTTAGATTTCGGTTTAACTTTGCTTAATGTGTACAGAGCCTTGCAAAACAGCCCATACCCCTAGAAGCTGTGAGGCCTTCATAGAAGAACTGAGCTGCATTTCTAACACGACTATTACAGTAAAGGTGGCTCCACTTGAATGAACATCACACTTTTCAGGCTTTCACCAGTTAAACAAAAATCTAAAAACATGAAACAACACTTCAGTTATGCACTTTGTGCTGCTTCATCCCAATGAAACACAGCTTAATACATATGTCTAAACTAAACTAGCAGTGTCAGGTTTTCCCAGCACTGTTGCAGAAAGGCAGATTTTGAAGGGCATTTGAGCTCAATAGCAGAAAAACACCAAAGGCTATCAAGGCCAACCCTGCAGTTCCAACATAAAACATAACAACCGGTGCGTTCTTTTTTACCCCCTTGCATGGGGTAATATTTTTGCAGAGAAGATAAATGTGACTGGTCTGGTCGGATTTATTTTCGACATTATTTTCTCTAATTGATTTCACATGTGGACAGAGACTTTCAGCATTGTGTGGCAAACCTCGCAGGTTGAGGTTTACATATCAACACATTTGAGGGTAAAGACATTAAGCCCTGTGATGGTGAGTGGACTGTATTTGTATGGTGATTTGTTTTCACGTCCTGTCATGCAAAACAACAACAGCTGATCTTGAGGTTCAAAACATGGAAAAAGCAGCTTCTATTTTCCTTCAGTCCCCTCACTGATTCAGCTGCAGGCATGTTTAGACTAGATGTCATTTGGTTTGGATTTCACGCCTGCTATCCCCCATTCTCACTTCTTCCCTTCTTCTTTATCTCTTTTCCAGATGTGACGCATCATTTCCCCTTTGCTCCTACGCCGACACCAGGGCTCATCCATGCGTCCATGCATGGCATGTGCATACAGCCAGCACACAGGCCATCCTTGTGTGCGGAAGCGGTGCATCGCCGACCGCTTGGCCCTTCTCCACCTCCTCCCGCTGCGGGAACACGGTTTTTCAACAGCTAGAGGCTTTAATGGAAGAGGGGGGGTGGGGGGGGGGGGGATGACGGCACTTCTTACATCACCTAGACTGAAGGATTAACCCTAATCTCTTGAACGCTTCAACACTACCCAGCTAATTCAACAAATGGCCTCTTCCAGAGAAGTCTCACACACCGTCACAAACCTCTGGCTGAAATCAGACATGGCTTCCTGGGAGCTTTGTCTCATTAGGGAGATCAACGTGAACAATCTAAAAATACCAGGCTGGCTAGTTGAGAGTGCCTCTGTGTTCTGTCAGCTGCACACACACGGGCGACAGCAGGCCGTGTGCAGCAGGTATGGCTGCTAGATTCTAACAGCACTGGTCCACATGGGCTGTCTGTTTTGAGAGCTGACGCTAAGACAGAAAGTTGAAATGATTTATGGTTGAAATTATTTCCATAGGCCTTACTTTTGTCCGAACAGAGCAGGACACCCGTGACGAGACCTTTCTATAGCATGTCTGTTGAGCTGTTTTCTCAGAAGCCGTCTGTAGGAGCTAGATGGAGACTTCCGACTCATCTCCTCGTAGCTGTGAACCATTCTCCTTCCCTCCCAAAGAATCAATCTGGTTTTAAGACATTTCTGTCCTTCAATAGAATAAAAAATGTAATCTAAATATTCACCCTTTGGAAAAAAGGACTAAATCGAGTCTGATATTTTTATGTTGAAATATAGGATAGGACAAAGCCAAGACAGCACTCATCAGCTCACGATTTGTTAAATTAAATAAATATTGTTCATTCAACAATAAAGTTCCTTTCAATAAAGTTGAAGGGAACTGCATATCTCCTACAGATGGGACGGTGCTTTCATATGAAAGATTGCTAACAGCTCCTCCAGCACGTCAACAAAAGCTGCTGCTAACCTCCAACAGCAGATTGTATCTGCTGCACCAGTCTAAGTACAACGGTACTGACCTTTATCTTCGCCTAGACCCGCCCATCTTACAAACAGCCAGATCAAGATCTTTGATGGTAGGTATTTTTTTCCCCATCTCTATCAAAGCAATGTGCTGAGCAGCACCAGTAAAAACAACTGAACACGCTGTTCAGAAGCTTTGTACCTAAATGGTAGTTACACATAAAAATACCAAACTAATCTGAAACAGTGGAACAACTTCAGCCAATGACGCTTTCTACCTTCCTGCCATAGTGAGCTGTGCTGCTGTACTAACTCCAGCCTGCATGTAAAAGGGAATTAAACTCAAAGGTGTGTTTCAACTTTTCCCCTTCCTGTTCTACTCCACAAACCTGGAACCACCATGAGGGCATTGAAGACACGCTTAAAGGTGCATAGCCAGACACTTTTTAAATGTATACGTCCGTAGCTCACACTGGTTGCACTCTAAGCTTGAGAGTAAGCTTGGAACATGTGACTAATCAGCATCTAATAAACACGGTTTTCTGCATAAATGGTTGTATAATGCGGTACCGCGCACGAGCTATTTTTAGAAACACAACGTCACGATGACGTCACATCACGTGGTACGCAGTAGGGCAAACTCCCAAACCGCCGCTGTTTTGCTGTGGAAGAGACGTGCGTTAGCCTAGGTTTTACTCGGTAAACGACTGCTTTTTCCAACATCTAAGACCATGGTTTATAAACATTGTTGCTATGGGACGTGCAACAGCGACTCGAGGTACGCTGATCGGCCGCATATGAAGGATGTTTTCTTCATTAATTTCCCGAAACTCAAGAGTGCCAAGGAGAGGTGTGTGCGTTGGGTACACTTGTGCAGGCGGCCTACACAACATTTCAACCCGGAAAAAGTTACCAAATTCACCTACATATGTAGCAAGCATTTTGTCGGTGGAAAGGGTGATGATAGCATATAGGCTAGCATGTTAGCAGGCACTAACATGATACCCTGCTACCGGGATAGCTTACTCAAAAACAAACGCCCTGAATCTCTTAAGCGAAAGATTCTGAGATGTGAACAATCGTTTTGTAGCTACCTATTGGCAAGATATACAGATTCCTGGACGTTGATTGCAAACAAACAAAAAAGGCCGACGTGAACGGAGCACGGTGGAAATCATAACAAAGGCATGAACGCCGAGCAGGGAAAAAAACAAAGCTTACCGTTGAATCAACTCGGCCCGTCTTCCGGTTTTTTTGAGCCCTCGACACTCAAGCCACCGTTTCAGCTGAAGGTTGGTGTGTTCTTCCACAGTGCGACCAGTAAACCGTGCGCCTGGGACATCGTCTTGGGTAAGTTTAATGGCTGCAAAGTCGGTCATATCGCTGGTTCTGTTGCGCTTGTAATGGCTGGTTTGTATGTGCGTTCTACGACTGTTTGCCCTACCGGTGCGGCAAAAGGGGCGTTACTCTTAAGGCCGTGACGTCACGTGCGCGGTACCGCATTCTGTGTGTTATTAGATTTTTCCTTGGCTATTGAAGTTATCAGCCATATATTGTCCCCTTAATTAAACTTTGCTTATCTTGAGAAGGTAATGCGATATCCTTGTCATTACATTATCTGTAATTATTACTAGAAATTGGAAATGTGAAAACATTTATAATGTACCAGGGAAAATTAATTAGGATGTTTAGTCATCCTGTCGTAATGAAGATAAACTAATTGATGTTTGCCAACCTCCAAAACTGATAGAATGTTTGTATTACTTTTGAAGATTTTTTTTCCTCCGTTTCCAGAGGAACATCAATAATTGCTTCGTTAGTGATTCAAACTATGATTTATGGACATGATTATCGTGTCGCACTTAGCAGCATCGTCACACTACTTAACGTCAGTAGAACAATGAATATTAGATATTGGAAAGTCTTCTATTCAGAGCAACATGCGTCTGAAGATACAACAGCTTGCAGTAAAAGATTTACAGCTGAAAATAAATCTTGTGTTCTAATAAACGGCATGCCACCTTGTAACTGATTTTCATGTATCATACATATCAGAATTGGAAGTAGTATTGCACTTTGGAATAATAGAGTGGATTTTTACATTAAGAGTTTTATGGCCATGGTCGAATGTGGTGGACTTGACTCTCAGAGATGCACTGATTAGTTGTTGTTTCTTGAGTATGATGGTGATTATCTTGTAGATTTTACATCTAATGGTTTTGCTGCAGTAGATGCACTTATTTAAAATAGTTAACTCATAAGATTGTGTTTTCAGTTTTGGACCCGGCGCCCACTTCAGACAACGTATAACAGAGAAGACGTAAGATTCTGGCAGGAAGATTAGACAACACCAAAAACATTTCACAGCTTTGCCCTTTGAATGCCGTAAGAGAAATGTCAACATTCCGATCTGATAAGAGCTTCATTATTTATTTCAGAATGTGCTGCCAGGCAGAAACACAGAAACAGATCTATATTAAACAGGTGAAGTAAAACTGGGGCACATTTACACACGAATGTAAATGAAATGAAAGCCAATCGAATGAATAATTGTTTGTCAATACAATCCTCAACACTTCAAAGGATTTATTCCCTTGCGTTTTGTTTTTTAATACGTCTGAAAGAAAAGTCCCAACAGGTTGTTGCAAGCCAGGACACGAGGCTAATTATATCTGGGATTTTACCAACACGTTATTTTCATTTTCTTGACGGATCCACCACTCAGCAATTCCTTCATCCACATGTTGCCATATCACACATTATTTGAGGAATGTAATTTAGTGTAGTTGGCTAATTACGTTCCTGCTGAAGAAGAGCACTTGTGGCCTTTTTGACAATCAGAACAAAATTTAACAGATGTTTCTGATAAGAAGAAATATTTAGGCAGTTGGGCGCAAGTCTGACTTTCTATATTATGACACCTTCCAAAGAGGTCTTCACTGCCTCTTCACTTTAGTATGACAATTTACAAACCAAGCAGTCGACCAAGTTTAAAGAGCTGCAAAGGAATAAATGCGCTTTTAGTGGGCAAAAGGACATCAAAATAAGCAAGCGCCTGCAGAAAACATTCTCTACCCAAACCTGAGCCCACAGAGCATGCACCCTCCACTGAACAATAACATAAAGATCAACATCATCAATAGAGCAACTATGGCATCCTGGCCGAGCCACTGCTGTTCAGGAGACATCAACAGCATGGCGCTGCGTTTCTGTGACTGTAACCAAAAGAGCCAGACCAGCTCTGTCTTTACACAGCACAGGATAGATGACGGGTAAAAAAAATCCAATGTCAGTCCTCTCATCCCTTCAGACACGTCAAAGATCTTTTATCCTAAAAGGACGACTCAAGATTTGCTGCACAGACGGTGGCAAACGCTTCCTTGAGAAGTAAAGCAGATCAGAAGATATGGGTCAGTGGTTCGAGCTGGCTATGCATGGAGCGAGGGTCCGTTTGGAAAATGTTTGATTTGAATAAATGAAGATCAGCTCTTCCTTTAAAAGTGCTGGGGTTAAGTGAACACACGCCGCAATGGCTATTTGTATCCTTGAGGGGTTGGTCCATGGTGAAAACCATGTGACAGGAAATGACTCCAGTCGGGGCCTTTCAAAACGCAACAACCGCTACCCTGACTGCAGGGCTGATCTATGGCTAAATCCTATTTCTCATGGTTAGCCATAGCCAAGCCCTTCTCCCCACCCAGTCCATCTCCCTCATCCAGGTGGTGGACCAAGTACTTCACTGAGAAACAGGACATTGCTGTGAGAAGCTGGTACATCATTGGTTCTCACACGTTCCCTTTTATGTAAACATACTTGACCTAATATGCCCTTGAAGACATTTCTGGAGGCTGCAGACGTCAGCATGCATTCTTTTTTGAAGGAGGAACAACACTTTTATACCAACAGTAACAGATCTGAACACTTGAAACTAGACTTTATGTTGTTGGGTTTTGGTTCTTCAGACCATTTAAACAGAGGAATGATTTTCCCCCTAATTCTATTCTTCACAGAGGAAATGAAAACAAATTCAAGCAACAATAGAACACATACATTAAACTGGTCCTCAGGGGACCAGCAGGGCTGCAGACGGTGACACCAAGTTTGCAGATGAGTTGAACAGGTTCTTCACCTAGTTTGACTCCCCCCATACTGGCCCCCTCCCTGCCCTCAACTCTCCACGCGTCTCCAACCCCCAGCCCACCAGAGACCCACCTTCCCCCCCGCTGCCACTCTCACCAACCACCGACCCATCCACACCTTCGGTCCTGCCTTCCTCCCTCCTCACAGTCACACCAATGCAGGTGAGAGGTCAGCTGATGAGGCTGAAACAGAGGAAAGCCTCAGGACCGGACGGCATCCCCCCCAGGCTGCTGAGGACCTGTGCAGATGAGCTCTGTGAGGTCCTCAGCTACATCTACAACCTGAGCCTCAGCCTTGGGGTGGTCCCCACTCTGTGGAAGACCTCCTGTGTGGTACCGGTTCCCAAAATACCGCGCGCCAAGGAACCGGCCCACTTCAGACCAGTCACCCTGACCTCCCACCTGATGAAGACCATGGAGCGCCTCATCCTAGCTCACCTACGCACCGTGGTGAGCCCCACCCTGGACCCGCTGGAGTTTGCCTACCGGCCCAACATCGGAGCAGAGGATGCCATCATCTACCTGCTGCAGCGGACGCTCACCCACCTGGAGACCACCGGGAGCGCTGTGAGAGTCATGTTCTTTGACTTCTCCAGCGCTTTCAGCACCATCAGACCGGTGCTGCTGAGGGGGAAGCTGGAGGACACTGGGGTGGACAAACATCTGGCTGACTGGACCATCGACTACCTCACTGACCGCCCTCAGTACGTGTGGCTGCACGGCTGTCAGTCAGAGGTGGCACTCTGCAGCACCGGGGCCCCCAGGGCACCGTTCTGTCTCCGTTTCTCTTCACCCTCTACACCTCGGACTTCACCTACAACACAGACAGCTGCCATCTTCAGAAGTTCTCTGATGACTCGGCCATTGTGGGTTGTGTGTCTGAGGGGAACGAGCTGGAGTACCGGTCGGTCATCATGGACTTTGTCGACTGGTGTGAGAAGAACCATCTGTGTTTAAACACCAGTAAGACCAAGGAGATGGTGATCGACTTCAGGAGAAGACCCCTACCTCACTCCCCCGTGAACATCCAGGGGCAGGACATAGAAACTGTGGAGAGTTTCAAATACCTGGGTGTTCACATCAACAATAAGCTGGACTGGACTCATAACACCAACATTCTGTACAAGAAGGGCCAGAGCCGCCTCCACCTCCTCAGGAGGCTGAGGTCCTTTTGAGTGAGCAGGCCTCTGCTAAAAACCTTTTATGACTCTGTGGTGGCCTCAGCCCTCCTCTACGCTGTCGTCTGCTGGGCCCCTGGCTGCGCAGAGCGGGACAGAAAGAGGCTGAACAAGCTGGTGAGGAAGGCCACTTCTGTCCTGGGCTGTGCTCTGGACTCAGTGGAGGAAGTAGCTGAGAGGAGGGTGTTGTCCAAGTTCACATCCATCATGGACAACACCTTCCACCCTCTGCACCAGACTGTAGAGGAGCTGAGCAGCTCCTTTTGTGATAGACTTAGACACCCTGTCTGTAAAAAGGAGCGCTACCACAAGTCATTCATCCCTGCTGCTACCAGATTATACAATGCTGCACTATAACTGCAATAACTTGTACAATAACTAATATGCAATTACTATTTAATACCCTGTGCAATAATCCTGCTAAATAAGAGACTTCAGCAGCCTCACTGTTGTTCTTTACCTGGTACCACTTTAATGCACCGAACGCCAAATCCATATTTATTTAAGTCACCTAAATGTACATAAGTCATTTTAAATCTCTTTATTTCTTTTTTCTCTCTCGATCCACAGTATATGTGGACACACTGTATATACCTCATGCACCTTTTCCTCGTTTTGACACCTTCTTTTGATTATTGAGCCGATGTGACAAGTGAATTTCTCCACTGTGAGATCAATAAAGACTATCTTATCTTATGATCATTGCCAGTTCACGTTTTCAACTGAGAAATAACTTACTTCTGTCATGCCAATTAGGTTATTCACAATCATGTAAAATACAATGCATCAGAACTAGACATTCCAGTGTTTATAGAGCCATTAGAAACAGAAAAACATTACACTTGTCAGTGGACTTGTGAGAGCAGCTTCTACCCCTTGGTCTCAAGATGTGTGCCTGAAAAATCGACATTTGTTTAGAGGCTAGAAAGCTGCGACCAACAGTACTCCATTTACACCTCAAAAACAACTGGTTGCCATAACCTTTAGAAAATGCTAGATTAACCCTAAGGATGCACAAGGAAATTGTCTGGTGGCTTGAATAAGTCGACTTTCATCTTGATGGGATGGTGAGGATCTCAAGAAGCCACCATACCCGATTACTACCAGGTCGTAGGAACAACGCTGTTTATTGAAGATGTGGTTACTGAGTGAAGACCTGAAGGAATTTCAGTCAGGTTTTTCAAAATAAAGTCAGTTTGCTGTTTATTCTGGTTGCAAGAGAGCAAGGGCGGGCAATACTTTGAGCAGATAACAGGAAGGCTGAACTTACTACAGCAAATTTCCTGATGCAACTCTTTTTCTTTTCTTTTTTAGTGAAGGAAAGTTGTTCTATTTTATCCTTGTTCTAGAACATTGTGGATTTTTGAAAAGTTTAGAGCCTTGTGAAAATCTCACAGTTAAGCAAAGATCCACATTCTGTAGGTTATACACACAGACTGTTGTTTCACAAATGCCAGATGCATCCATCCTTCTAATCTCTGACTAAACATTAAAATATACTTGAAAATGTCAGTGACCTAGAAACTATTTCATAAAACACAATTTTAGATGAAATGCCCTCTCCCACACTTCATAAAAATACTGCCTAGGAGGGAAAGAATAAATATATATCTTAAATGCCTCTTTTATGATATATTTGAGTTCCTAAAGCCCCAGTGCATAAGATTTTCACACTGGCGCACCACAAATAAATTACAAATGACCTCGTCGTTAAGGGCTTAATAACTACTACAGGAGCCACAGAGTATCATAAATGTGACAATGTCAACATGTCCTCCATGGTTTAGCTACTGCTAATAGTTAATTGCTATGGTTATCGTGTGAAACAGTTTTTGGGGCTCGTTTCTGAAGGTGCAGTTGCTTATTTGGGGTCTAATATAAGAGATTATAAACACAAGTAAAGAGACCCGCTTCAGCTGTTGCACAACCGAAAGCATGAACCAGCCAGCTGAAATATCCCTCCGCGTACACACGTACTCCATAGAGGAGAGAGAGACAAACAAACGAGCTGTTTCTGCTGGGAGGACAGAGTAGTTGCAGGACTACACTGCCCTCTTTCTAACAAAGCCAAAATAAACTGTTTTATCAAACTAACTTACCAGTGCAGCAGAAAGCCGGCAACCACCACATCCGTATTAAATCCCTGCTCCCTTAAGAATTATCTCAACGTGGTAATAATAACTGAGCCGATATAGACTCGTCTTCTCCCAGTTATAACTTCTTTTTCTTTTCTTGCCTACTTTCTCTTCCCTCTCGCTGGGCAAAGAGTATTAACGGTAATCCACCTCAACAGAAAACAGCAAATAGTATGATCTACAGTTGTTTTTGCTTGTTTTCTACTCCTCCACTGACAGCACATCTTTATATAGGAGACAGATAGGGAAAACGCGTATGGCTGACAAAGTTGGACCCTTTCGGCCACTAAAATCAGAAATGCCGACGTAGCATGGTACACATGGCGCTATGAGAACACTAATTTATGATGGGTTGTTATTATACTTTGCCACAATATTTAGTTATAAAAGCAATGCTTGATTTTTGCTAATTCAAAGCCAAATTAGTTACACGAGAAAATAAAATCAGTTAAAACTCAAAAGCTGTACAAAGCACAGCAATCAAAGCTCCATCTAAAAATCCTGTTTGGTGCATCTAAAGTTAGCTTTCTTTTATAACCACTATACGCTTGTTATACTGATGCACCACGAAGACAACTTGTTATCAATCAACAACTGCTTCACAAAACAGTTTGAAAGTTGTTTCACTGGATTCACTGCAAACCTAAATGTGCTTCTTTGGGAGTAGTCATTTCTTAATGATTTAACCAGAACATGATAATGCCCTCCATAAACAAGCATCAGGGTGTGTGTTATGGGCACTGAGAGCCTGAATGCATTGTACAGATATAATCAGAACTCATTTCGTTGCGATATGGAAAATACAAGCAATTATCTTGCAATAATGATACATTTCTGACATATAAAGCCTATCATTCCATATGGTCTATCAGCTATCGCTGCATCATGGTTGGTCAAAAAAAATTCTGTATTGAATGATTTCAATAACGATCATGATTCAAATTCTCTTCTAGGATTCTTAACTTGAATATAATTTAAAGATGGAATCTGATTCAATCCAAACTGAAATTAGAATGGCTTGTACTTGTATAGCGCTTTACCTAGTCCAACGACCCCAAAGCGCTTTACAATCAGTCATTCACAACCTGACGGTGGTGAGCTATGTTAGTAGCCACAGCTGCCCTGGGGCAGACTGACAGAGGCGAGGATACAATGGCGCCACCAGACTGGGTGTCTTACCCAACCTTTAGCACTGTGGGGCATTGGAGATTACAGCTAAGCAACATGTACCATTTTCTCAGACAGCAATAATTGATGTAAAAACAAAAGCCTATTACGTTTAAACTAATGGTTGTGATTTCTGCAGCATCTTGTAAAAATAAATAGTGGTGGCTCCCATGTATCGCCTGACGTGTGTGTTGTTAATCATACTGAATTTTAAAGCCTACCTTCTGATTTATCATCGTAATTTTCTGTTTTATTGCCCAGAACAAGCAACGTTGCTGCTAAAGACACTGCTTGAGGAAAGTTAATTTTGAAACTTCACATATTTAAAGCATGGATGACAGGACAGAAAAGAAATCAGAAAATACAACAGCTTTTCTTGTGCCTCTTTTGTCCATAATTATCCAGCTGCAGAGATTATGCTTTTATTCCGAGCTGAAAAAAACAGCTTTTGTTATAGCTTTGGGCCAATTTATGGGGAAAAGACAAAAAAAGGATCATGTGAGTCAGGGGACGACTTGGCTGTGCTGCATTATACATACGCTGACCTTTATAGGGTTGCACAGAGCCACCATTTCTCTGTCTGGGGTGTGTTTGTGTGAACGTGCACTACACAGTGCAACAAATACTCATCCTGCTTCAGGATTCAGGAAACAACGTTAGGTATTCTACTGATTGTGCTGGTAACTGATGACATTAGCAAGTGTTGGAGACCATGAAAATCAGAAATGTCTACCAATGTGGGTTACGCCTTTACGAGGAGACAACTACAGACAGGGCGGACAAGATAATAAATCTGCTCACTATTTAATAGTTGCAACAGTACTGTCCTTTTTGTTGCACATTTACAACAATGTGTCAAAAATCAGAGTTTGAATTTGTTCTTAGCAAAGTTATCTTTGGGGGCAGGAAAGAAAATGTGTTTCTCACAGGTTTGTGACTGGGTTATAGGTGAAAGGGGTTTAAATGCTGAAAAAAAAAAAAAAAAAAAAAAGAGGAAGAGGAGCAGCAAAGAGTAGGCATACAGTAAGACATGAAACCTATACTATTCCCTTTCCCTCGCCAACCTTGGTTTCTTGGAAAAATAGATGGATGACTTAGCTGCAGCTTTGCCCACAGCACAAAGCAAGACTCTGCTGGGTTTTTGCTCTGACTGTAACAAGGCTCCAAGGAAATGTCTTTGATTCAGAACTCCTAATAGTCCGGGTAGCATCCTTCAAAAGCGGACATCAAATTATTCAGCTCCGGTGAGACCCAAGCAGTGGACTTTGGATCTGTATGAATAATTTGAGGTGAAGTCGCCACTAAAGGTTAGATGTGATCAATTCACAAGATTTCTAAGCTGGTTCGTATTTGTCAGTGAGTGACACCACTTTCAGTGAAATTGCTGAGAATTACAGCTGTAGCAAACGCTCTGTTCAAACCAGGCTTTAACATACTGGTCCAGACTCATTCCGTTATCAGTGGACAGCTTTACGTAGGACTGATTACGTCTGGAGTTAGATTCTGTCCTAAATGATCAGATCTCAGTTAATGGATTAATGCAAAGTGCTTTAACCATGTAAAGCACTTTGCATTGTCCTTGTACCGAAATGTGCTATACAAATAAATTTGCCTTGCTTGCAAACACAGATGTAGGCATTAAAACACTGAACATACTGTTTTCTGTGGATTTAAGTTACAAAAATTTCATTTCAAAATGTATCTAAATAGACATACCATGACAGATGTTAAGAAAACTGTTTGACAGAACTCAGCGTCGGTGCATAGACACTAATGATTTTTTCCTGTAAATCTCCTGCATATACAGACAACCAGCAGCTTCATGGCCCAAGATGAATATTAGTGGCAAGTTTAAACAGGACCAAGAGGTTTTTAATAAAGTATTCTATTTTTCCACTTATTAAAGACACTCTGTTTAGGATCCTTTGATGGAAATAGGGTTGGCACAATACATCGAATGATTCGAGGACCTCGATTCATAAAATCCATCGGCAAAATTATCTGCTTCAAAGCTTCGTTACGTTATTTATTCAGCGCACTGTCCGGCCAGGCGGCTAATGCTAATGATAGCCTAGCCTGCTAATACAGGGATGCCAAGTGTGGTTATCCACTTTGGAGACTGAAAGCAACAGGCAAAAAGCAGCGTAGAGAAAGAGACCTAAAGTTTTAACGGTGTAGGGATATTTTAAATTTAACAGAAAAAACTGCGCAGCGAGCAGCCTGGTATCGACTGAGCTTCTAGCTGCCAAAGACTTGTGCTTCTCTCACTGCTCAGCCCCAACCTTTCTTCTCTTGTCTGAGTTTGTGTGGTATGGCCCTGACAATCACGTCAGGGCCATACCACTGCACGCTTGGGTTTCTCAGTAAATGTGGTTGACCAGTGCAGCCAACTGACTGACTTAATCCCTAAAACAAAAACAAAAAATGTCTATATCTGTTGTGCCCACCAGTACCGTATTTTTCAGATATGTACACACTGCACTAGCTGTAGCAAATTCAGCACCTTATATCAGTGTGGAACTACAATTAATTTACAATAATAAAAAAAAAACAATTGCCTAAGAGGAGTTAGCATGGCCCCACACAGCATGATTTAAACATGTGATTTACTAATTAGCCAATTGGATACAGTAAAGATTTACAGCATATGAAGAGTATCCCCTGGGACTCTCAGGACGACAGAAGCTAGGAAGTTAAAGCACATTTACCCAGTACAACTTCTGCAGGACGTTACCACTAATCTTCAACGACTGGGTGAAACTAACGCGGCAGATGGTGTGTCGCCAATCCTCACATTCTAAACAATCGCCTAAGAGGACTGTTCGCAGTCAACCCCGTTCTGCATCACTCAGCCCTCTGCTTCCTGAAGTATCAAACGTGGTCAAAAATGGTCATTAGCAAGTCCCACTGCCCCCTACACAGGACATTGGATAACTTGTTTTGACAGGTTTAGGATTACTGTCCATTTCCCTGTTACTGAATGAAAGTTAGTCCTTTCAAGACAAAATGTAAGTATTAGCTACAGAAATGTTTTCTCTTTAGACAATTGATAGCTTACCTTCCATGCTGCCATAGAATGAGGATGCAGGGATCTTATTTTGAAAGGGCAGTGCTCTGTTAGCCGCACCCCCACAAATGTGGCATGACTTAAGACATTTTTTTTGTTTAGATACCACATGCTTGCTCAAATGAAGGACAGGAGAAGCAGGAAGATAAAGATTGGATGCACACTGCTCATTTTCTTGGAAAACCTTAATTTCATGATATTAGGAGAACATACAGTTGTTATATTACTGTTTAATATTGTGATACAGATACTAATGGTTAATGCCAAATGGACTGAACTGGATTTGTTGTAATTAGATTTGAAAAATAATCTGACTGTAATGATTCGACTGCAATAAACTCGAATGAACCAAACAAATTTCGACTCGATGGATTGTTCGTTATTGACTATAAATTGGACTTTCTTTCTCTTGCAGTGTGCCTTGGGATGAGGTTTGATGGGAACTGTCGCTATACAAATGAACAGAACTGAAATAATCTTCCTTCATCAAAGATGCATCTTTCTGCTACGTAACTTGAATGACGTTTATTTGTTGAGCAATACTGAGGTGAATACTGTAACGAGATAAAGGATATTAAGCACAGCCCTGTCGATATTAAAGCTTTTACAACCAAGCCAAATCCATCCCTGAATGATGAATTGAGGGGAAGTTAATCTCACAGCCCAGCTGTAAGGGGATTGCAGGTGCCCTCTGTGGGGTTATTTTTGAAAACAGGCAACACTGTACGGCCGTAGAACTGCAACTGCTGAAGTTAGGAAGTGAGACTGGCTGCCATTAGATGCTTTGGTATAAAGATGGTGTGAATCCTGATGGATGAACAGACGGGCAGGTGGCAAAGGCAGTGTGTTGACATCAAAATCAGAGCCTGCCGGAGCTGTGAGGCTTTCTGAGAAATGCAGACCATGAAGGTTTCTCCTTTAGTTGCTCTCCTTTTACAATCCCCCAAACACCCCCCCCCCCCAACACCGTCTCCCTTCAGTTCTCATCACCTGTTTTATTCCTCCTTTAATCAATTTCATTTCTCTCCGTCGACTAGCAAAATGCAGCAGTTCTGGCACGGTTACCACAGCAACCACAGTTGCTAGGCAACCCATAACTCTCCATCACCCGTTCCAGAAGTCTGACAGATGGAGAGGGAAAATGCCAAAGCAAAAGTGAGAGAAAGAGAGAGGTGGGGGGACATTAGGAGAGAATACACAGAAAACGTGAAGAATAAAAATGAAGTTAGACCTGCAAGGTCTGTGAGACAACTTGTGAATGACCCCCCCCCCCCCTCCACATGAATTCCCCTCCCTGCCTCCATCCTTCAGTGTCATATTTTATGACTTTCATTTGGAAGGCAATTAATGCTGTCATAACTCTCTCACACTCTCTCTCTCTCACACACACACACACACACACACACACACACACACACACACACACACACACACACACACACACCAAATACCCCAACAACCACTGAGGACTGAAAGTCCCCTCACACAAAGAAAAGATCGTCACCCAGGAGTACGGGACCTAGAGATATTAGGTCTCTTTGTGGGCTCTTTGTGGTGGAAGCTTACCTCCTCTTAAAATCTACATTTAGCAATAAACAACCAAGTGAGAGACCATTTTGGCCCCTACCGGGTAGCGCATTACAAGCAAATCACTGCAGATCTCATCTCAAAGGAATGAGAGCTTTTTCGAGCGTTTTTAATTTGGATTGTATGATGCTGCAGATTAAAGCCCGCCTAATGAAAGCTACAGAAGTAGTAAACGCAGAGCAGTGCGCTTCAGTAAACTGGCCACAGCTGTGAAATCTATCATTTACTTGTATGTTAGAGTGGAAACGGTTCCCAGTTGTCGACTGTACCGTGGTAAACCCTCTCCAACACATTGGTCACCTCTTACTACTAGCCGGTGGTCGTCCCAGCATTTGGCGAAGCTGCAAAAATAACAACCAGGCTCGTTGACTGATCCGCTCTGACATGCACTCCTACGGCAGAGAAACTAAGACACCTGCTGCCGAGCCGTTTCACCAAAGACCACAGAGACAGGATCTCCAGACGCCCATCACAATCATTTAAATGCAGGCATTACAATTAAATGCTACATATATGCTAGAAAACAGTGCAGCAGAATAAGGTGTTCAGAAGACCTTGTAGCAAGAGTTTCTGCAGGGAGGTCTCATGTTTCTAGACACATCTGATGCAACTCCAGTGTTCAATACACCTGCAGCAGATTCCTACCCAACATTTCCACGCAGCGCCGTTTAAGGACAGGTTCTCCCTGTGCATGCGTGGGTTCTCTCTGGGTACTCCAGCCTCCTCCCACAGTCCAACAACATGACTGTTAAGCTAATTGGTCTCCCTAAATTGCCCTTAGGTACGATTGTGTGTAGTAGTTTGTCCTGTGTCTCTCCGATGAACTGGCTGCACATTTTTATTACCGCAGATGGTCTCCTAACCCAAACAGGAATTGGTCTCTGGCAGACAATTTTGTTTTAAGCTGATGATTATAGTGTAAATAAAGGGTAATACAGGAATATTCCAGCTCAGATATGAATGAAGTGGCATTTAGATCTTGATTAAACATCCAGCGTTATTTGGGATCTAGTTTGTCAACGATAAGGCTCAGAACAGTTTTCCTCTGATCACCAGAACGGGTCTGGACCCATATGTTTCTGCAGCTAAGCTGATTTCACGTTCAGAGGAACTTGTAGAGTATAACACTGACATACATTTCATTTTGACTATGAAAACAAGCCCCAATCGACTACATTATCCTTCCCTAGTGTTAGCCTAGATGTATTTGATGTAATCACTTATCTGTAGATTTTAGACACTTTTTAATGGCAAATCAGAATGCTAACTTTATTATTCTGCGCCACCCACGAATAAACAAAGAGTACCTCAATTTCATTCTATTAGAAGTGCATCAATGCACAACTGGTGACGCAGGAGAGAAATTTTAGTCAAGATATCTCTAAACCCGAGATGCGTGACACGTCTGCTTCGTGTTGGCAACATGAAAACTGGATCAAGGTTAACTGAGGCAAAACAAAAAGTAAATCCCATATACATCTGTGATACAGGTCCTACTCCTCCTAAATGCAACACAAACAAAGGATCTAAGTGTGAGTGCTCTGGCAAGCTTCCAAAGTTGCAGAGCTCTGAATGCCTTACGAGTAGATGTTGTGGAGGTTTCAGGTAGGAGGCCGTTTTTTGGAGGTTTAAGCTAACTGAAGAGGTCAGCGTGTGTGAAATTAGGAAGATGTGCTGAGATCTCAGTTTTCTGCAGCACTGGCGGTCATGTGAGTTGATCATAGTAAAAAGAGGGGGAGTAAGAGTGAGTCCCTCGCTGCACTGCAGGTTTCCCTTTTAGTCATGCACGCCTATCCTCCAAATACGGTTTAAAACAAAGAACTGAAGGCGCTTCTGACAGGTTTCTAGTCATTCTTCCTCTTAATGTCGTATAACCTGATATACAGCTTAGAGCGTGTAAATAATTAGTCATTTTAGTTTGTAAAGCTGAAGTTCAGATTTGTGGATCATGTTGAAGCTGGTACACAAGCTACCACCTCCACTGCTCAAGAAGGTTGTTGTTGGGTTTTTTTTTTTTTAGAAAGCACCCAAACAGCTACCTCCTCATGCCACAGAAACATGCAAAACTACACATTTAAATATCAAATATGTAAGACAAGCTCACTGGCCCAAAACTGTTTACTAAAGCTTCTGGCAGCACGACTTCAGACAGTTCTACATTCTCCGACATCGGTTATTGGAATAACTGGAAAATCTGCTCCCCTGGTAACCAAGACTGACTCAGTCACTGATCTTTAGCAATTACATTAATAATAATTAACAGCATTCAACCTTTTCACCCGACTTCAAGCAGAGTTGAGGCTGTACCCATCTTTGCAATAAAATGTTTCTCCTGGAATATAACAATGACTGTCTCTACTAACTGAATCATATCTCAAGTAGTTCACTTTTCCAACAGCATAATTTCAAAATAAGAGCTTCGTCCAGCCTAATATTTGGAAGACAAAAAGCTCAACTTACATTTAGATGTGTTCGATTGCTAAATCTTTCTTTTGGTGCAGCGACTGTAGTCAGCGGTGAACTTAAATGACCAGAGGGTAACTGTCCATCTGTGTAAAGACATGGTCCCCTATCAAGGTACGGAGAGATATCTAGTAGTTTCTTTAGCATTTCGGCTACTGTGACCCTCTGCGCGTGTCCTTAGCAGGTTATTTGGGGTCATCTCCACACACCAGTCACACCCGCAAACTCTTGAAACATTCGTAGACGCGAGGTGGAAGTCTAGTGAAGATTTTGCTGGTATGTGATGATTGGGATTTCAAAGGACATCTGTGCTTCCTCTGCAATAATCTCAGACACTAGCTTCATTTTGAACATCTCCCTAATACTGAAAACAGTATTGTTACCAACTTACATGATGTAGAGTGTTGATATTAGCACATGCTAGCAACATTGCTATGATACTTTCCTTTACTTGAGTCTGTTAGACATGAAGATGTGAAAGGCGTACATTAAACCATGGTTAAAAAAAATAAAAATCAAACAGATTTGAAAAAATGAAGAGAAGAATCAAACATGGGTCACATTTAGGCAGAGATGTTAGATGTGGGTCTCTTTAACATGTAGTGTGGACTTAGTGAAGAGTCAGACCACCATAAACTGGACTGCTTGGTTCCAGGTGGTTTTAGATATTCAAGTTTCCGTACCTGACGCTGAAGGGTGAACTGACTTTGACTGGACTATAACAGACTATATAATGTGACTTTAAGATGGATTGACAGTTAATGATTGGACAGGACTGGAATTAAATCTGAACTATTTAAATATGTATGAACTGAACCTGTTTGACTTGTAAAGTGCCTTGCAATGATTTTTGCTTGGTGCTACATGATAGAAATAGAAATAAAACTGAATTGCATGTTGCATGGATGTTTAATCCTTGGAAATTTCAAGTTTAGTTATTATCTGGGGGGGGGGGGGGGGGACATATGAATACTCTCCACATGCTGTTTTCTGAAGAGCTATAACCCATTTTGGAGAAAATGTCACCAAGAGAATATCATACACTAATTGTATTGAGAGAAATCCATCTTCAGTGCATGTTCTGACCAGAAAGGAGAGGATGGAGGAGATGAAACTGAACACAACAGGCAGAAATGAAATGAGTGTGAAGCCTGACGGAGAGAAAGGAGCTGAAGACGAAGATGGAGCGAGGGACAATTAACACAGCCTATTCTCAGGGGGCGGGGGGGTGAGAAGAGTAAGTAAACCCAGCACAAGCCTGCAGGGTGGCTGTGGTCCCCTGGTACGCCACAACCGCTGGCACCCAGCCCTGAATAGAAACACTCTGAGGGGAGAGGGAGACGGCTTCCACCCGGCCAGCCAGAGGACGCAGGAATCACAACGCTGTGCACTGAGCCAGCAAAACAAACGACTGACTTAAATCTGTCTCACAACAACAACAACGTTGGAGATGAAGAACTCCGTTCCAAAGAGAGGCCCTCTGGTGACACCAGGAATCATGGCTCAAGGTGCACTGATCACCTTATTGGGCTTGGGTCTGACCCTGAGGTTCAACTATCTGCTCACGTGATGCTTTCCAATACAGGACCTTTAATCAATTAGGTTTATAAAACAATGCAGCAACATAAATGACACTTTTAGCTCTGCAAGTTTGTCCACATTTATTGCTTGGATCAAAAATCATTAAATCCTCATGGGATCATAAGAATGATCGTTTCCCCGGTTCTCCTCGGCATCTACAGAGCTGCTCTCTGCCACCGAATCGACTGGAACATATCTGCACATCGCTCTTATTTTCAGGATATTTGCTGCAGACCTCAAAGTAGAAACCTCATGCTGTCGGTACCTAAAACAATGAAGTTCTTGGACTTACTGACTCCGACTTCAACAGAGTATTAGTGCGTTTTGGCGAAGCTGCATTTCTGTCAACTCTCCACTGTCTCTGAAGGAAGCAACCCTGAGCCAACAGCCCGCTCCCTCTGCAACAGGCAGTCTGTCTGGCAGCAATACCAACGAGATAACTTCATACGCTTTTATATCGCACCCTCTCCATTTATTGGCACCTCTGTTAACGATGATGAAATCATTTTTAAATCACTTCATCTTTCCTAATACTATATTTCTTTTATAGTCTGACATTGAAAACCAACTATAAACAACGTTTTCAAACCGGCCTTGCATCGGCCCTTGATCTACACGGTGGCAGTGGGATCTTGGGTCTCCTCCAGCCTCGTCCGTCACAGTTGCAGCTGCTTTCATCTTTTTAAATACTGCTGACTTGAGATAATGTCACATTCAAGGTGCCTTACTTGAATGGCATGTTCACTTATCTTTCCCATTTTGAGGAATCGCTCATTTAAAAAGAGAACTTGACTATATTTACATGCAAGAGATTATGTGTAAAATTTGAAACTGTATTAAAGATGCTTCAGCTAGATTTGTACATTATTAATAAAAAACGGTTTATTGATCCTAAGCTGGGTCATTTTCCCACCGAATAAATGTACTCAAATAGAGGTAGATTACATTTTTTAATTTCTTGTGCAAAACCATGCTAATGCATGATAGCTTATTTATTTTTAAAGCATTTTCCAATACATACAGAAGGTGCTTTTTATTTAAAATGTGAATGGAAAAACTAATTATTTGCGTCAAGGCAAATAAACACAATGCAGGATGGAAGAAAAGGACTGCTTGTTTAATGGATTGCAGAATAAAATGCTGCTAAATGTTCAGATTTAAAATGTTTGGATTTAGGCCAAGTTATGAATGGCCATCAAAGCAGTGGTCAGAAACGAGAAACAAAGAGGAAAGGGGACTGAATGATGCCGATGTTGAGAGACTTCCTCCTATATCTTGAAATGTGAGACATCCTTTTTTTCCCCTTAAAAACAGCGAGACTTACCAATTTTCTGGTTGAAAATTTTGTCAAAAGCGAGTTCATCTCTCTCCTCCAGGTACTTCTGCATCACACTGCGAATACTGTGAAAACAGGAAGGAGAAGCATTAATTAGTGTACATTATCAAAGCCTCAGGAACTGTCTTGTTCCAGCTTCGTCGCAGATCCTGACCCAGGTTTGAAACTCTCCCTGCCACCCGCCCCCTGACAGGGAGGAACTGCGGGGAGGGAACAGGGACACATGGGAGGCTTCTGAGGGGACCTGGAGAGAGACAAGCTATCCTGGGACTGGGTGTTAATGAGAATAAGCCAAAGGAGAATGAATCAATTAACACCGTTCCTCAAAGGCCCATTAACACTTTATCAGCACCCTACACAGAGCAGGAAAGCAAGAGCAAGGTTTTACCTGCAAACACTGCAGCAGGCAACACACGATGCGGCTGAACAGCCAATGATCTGCTTTATAATAGCACCAACCACTTAGTGCATGACAGAAGTTTCCTCTTAAAGGATGATGGCTGCTGACAACCCTTTAGGTTTCTCAACATTGCTTTATGATGCGTTGGTCCAAGTTGCAGACTCCTTGCCCAGACTGTGGTTGTTTGGAAGAGGGTTTGCTGCTCGATGTTTGTATTTGTGGGGGAAATTTAAAATCCAAAATTCAGGTGACCTCTTCAGTTAGGTGACCGTCTTCCAAACGGTCAGATGTCTAAAATGACTTGTAGAATATTTAAATACTACATGCTGAAACCGATCACAAACATCTGAAGGAAACGCATCCCAGAATGCATTGGTCTGAACCCTTTCAGTGAGTTCTGCCTCAGACAATACGACCTGCCAACGATCCGCTGACCCAACCCCGCCTTTTTCAATGCCGTTTTGCCAAAGCCGCCCTGCCTTCCATTTTCTGTCACAGTTTGGTTTGAAGTGGCACCAAATTTCACAGGTTCATGTTAAACAGACTTAAGACTTTTTCATCTGTTCTCCCATTAGAAAAGTCCTCTGCCTCACAACCATTTTATGCAGTCAAAACATTAAAAGCAACATGTGTACACAAAGGTATTTTACAGTACTCCACATGCCACTGAGATGCCATCAGAATTGCTAATAAATCATCCATAGCTACAAATGTGACTATAATCTATAGCTGCGCAATAATACTGGATATTAGAGTGAGCTCCTGAGAAAGTGGTGGAAGCTAACAGCTAGTCAGGCATACACCACCTGTTTGAGCCAAGATGGTTCAAACCAGCTCAAAATCAAAACGTTTAGACCAGTGGAATGTAAAGCGCCATGTTGGTGGGTGTTAATAGTTTTTCATACTATTTCACAACAGACCTTAGTTAGGTTCAGTCGAACATCATCTCTGTTCCTATGGATACAATGACTGAGCTTTTCGGCTTTCTCAATCCGCCAGATCAGCAGCGACTTAGCACCACCAAAAACCGTGTGAACAGCTACTTCACAGAAACTTCACGCTTACAGACGCACTAAAGGCTTTACATTACGGAAGGGGCCGATCCGGTATCGGTAGCAAATTCCAAAACAAATGTATTTTACGGATCGTAAAAATCCAACCGGCGGACATTTCCAATCCATAAGCTACATCTGCGCTTTAATGTTTTCAGCTGAAAAGTCTCCAGAGTCTCTGCTGGCTGCTCTGCTAACTGTGGGAAGGATTTCCTGAACGGAGCGGTTACTCCGCCTCTCATGATGCGATCCGCTTCCCTTCGGGATATAACCTACCTTACCCTGCTGATACGTGGATGCCGAGTGAGGTTATCAGCTTTGGAGGGAGACGTCGACGTGATAAACTAAGCGCAGAAAAGTGAGAACTTTTTAAAGGTGTAGGGTCACTTTAAACTCAACATAAAAGAATAATGCATAGTGAGCCGGCTGGTATCGACTGAGCTTCTATCTTAGCTCTGCTGTGAAATCGGACAAGAACAGTAAGACTAAGCCTGAAGCCACAGGTAAATTTGAGAAGCTGCAGACTCTCCTCCCCAATGAACTCGCTCATTGCAGGGTGCCCTCTCTATAAAGCCTAGCTGCCCAGACCAATCTGTCTCTTTCGCCTGCTGCTCGTCGGCAGCGCCGGAGAGGAACCCTGTCCGTTGGTCCTCGTCAGGACGCGTGTACGAGATCGAAATTTCATATGCATCAATTTCAAGCAAGCTCCATGGGGAGCAGGGCCAGCGGTCGCTTTGCTCCTCAACTCCGGGATTCACTGCCCTTTGACCTACGGAAAACATCACTCGTCTCTCACTGTGCAAAAGCGATCTGAAAACCCACCTCTTTAGAGCAGCCCTTCCTTAACTGGTCCTGGTGTACACTGGTCTTAATCTCTAATTTTTTGGACTTCTAGTTTAATGTTTCGATTGTATGTTTGCTTTTAGCTGTTCGGCATCCTTGAGAGTCCTGAAAAGCACTTCTTAATAAAATCAGGGTTTATGTATTATAAGCCTTCAGGGGCGAGAAAGAGAAAAATGTGGACAAATCACGATAGAAATTAATTGCGATATTTAGCAATATCACCACAACAACCTTATATCATGGAGCCCTAGTTCAATTATATGCTTAACATTGTATGCCTTTATTTATCAATAACTAAGGTTGCAATGGGAATGGTCTCAATTTGGGACAACTGGGCAGAAATTTCCGGCCACAAACCTCCAGAAATGTCTGGCTCGACATCGTCTCTAAATAGAAGAAACAAGATGGCGGCTCCGGCAGTGGTCAGCTCAAGCCATCTATAAAACACAGCGGGGTCACAGTCATGGTCTGGGGCTGTTCATCAGGCTGTTGCGTTTTGTTATCCGTGCTTCTGGAATCGTGAACCCAGAAGAGGTCTAGTCAAATTCAGACGCACCGTTGAGGTGCGACCAGAGAAGCATCTGATTGAAACCGGTTTCGGGTTTCAGCACAGGGATGACCCCAAACCACCTGCTAATGCAGTAAAAATCTGACATAAATAGAAAAACACACAATGGAGCGCTGTGAGTCATGGATTGGTCTCCCTGGAGTCTGGGCCTTAACATTATTAAAGCAGTGTGGGCTCATCTTGACAAAAAGGCAAACAAAAGGCCGCCAACATCAAAAGAGCTTTGAAATATTCTCCATAACTATTTCCGAAGACAACTTGGAGGGGGGGGGAAAAATCTATAACAGGTTCTTTAAATAATTTATGGTGTTTTAAAAAAATAAATATAGTCATTAAAAACAAAGACTTCCGCACCACCATCACTACAGCACATAGATTTATATAAAATGCCATTTCCTTCCATTTTCTGCCTAGTGATACAAACAGAAATGGAGGCCAGAGCGACTGAAGACATTTGAGCAGAAGTGCGTTTCAACACTGCAACGAGGCAGACGTCTGCCTTCTTCTTAGTGGACCTCTGTGACAGCAGACCCCGGCTAACGACGCTGAGAGCACAGATGGGCGCAACCCGTTTGGTGAACATTGGATGCAACATTTCAGCTTCAGCCACAGCTGCCGAGACGAGAAGTGAGGAAGTAAGCACTTCCTCTTCAGACCAGAACTTCTTGCCCCACTGAATCATTAGCAGCTGACTAGATTATTTGTTTGAAACCAGCCCCGCACACCACAAAGACTAACATTTACTCTTACAGTCAAGCACTATGAGGCATTAAAACGCACATCTATGTAGCGTGCCTGCTGTTCAGACAGCTTTTGGGGGAAGCCCTGACGATGAATATGTATATTACAGCCATAGGTCGTGCATTAAAAACATTCAGACCAGCCAAGCAGATATTCTGCCTTTAGCTGCTACCATGTTGACGTGACACTCCCCTGTTTAAAGGGCTGAACCGCCATTTTCTGTGCATTATTGGCAGCATTTAAGCTAAGCAGAGCTCAGCTGGAAACAACAGTGGCCGCATTACATCAACATTTGCTTATGGGGGCAAATGACCGCGACGGGGAGCGAAACCAAGAGGCTCCTGCTGTGACAGCGTGGCTTGAGTGACAGACTGCCTGCCGGCCCGCAGTGATAAATAAGGCTGCGCTGCCTGCAGCGGATTGACATGATGTTGAGAGTTTATGAGTGGTGGGCAGTGACGAGAGCCCGGATGTAGCACTTCTTCTGGTGTTCATGCATTAGGAGCAGCCGTGCACAGAGAGCTTCAACAATCATGAGCAACACGCAGAGCTGAGCTGAATAAAGCATGCTTTCATTCGCCATCGCTGTCCAACGTTGAAGAACTCTCCTACACTCGTCAATCATCCAAGCAATGTTAGCCAATTCCTTAACTACAGTGGGGAAATCCTTCCTCCCTGTTCTGGTGTTTTGAGACATTATTTATATTCAGCATTTCCATCAACGCATGCTAATGTAAACAAACGGCATGTTGCCTCACGAAGGAGCTCTGGTACCGACAGCAAAGCAAGCTCCTGAACTCTGATCTTATGTCTAAAAATCTAACAGGAGCAGGCTGGAAAGTAATTATTAAGGAGACTGATTTAAAGCTGGAAGTAGCGTTGGACGGCCCTTGCACCATGGAGCTGCTCCGGCTCGGGATGCGACCGCGGACTTGCAAAGTCGCCACTTCATTGCCATCAGCAAGGCTGTCACGCCATTCCAGGCGGAGCTAGCATTGGCTTATGTGGTTAGGGAGGTTTATAACTACGCTGATGCACGTTCAAGAGCTTTACTGACCTTTCCATGTTGCTCTCAAATATCGGTGTCGTACTGCTCTGTGTCTCAAATGGTAGAGCAACAACGACTCGATAAAAATTGACAATTAGAAGCATTGGCAACGAATTTCATCATCGATTCGTTGTGTCGTGCGATTAATGCGTCACTCGCCATGTCGCGGAGCCGTGTAGCGCATCCGCAGAGCGTCGTCAACGCTGACTGGCTGCAGAGCGAGGCGGAGACGGTATTTTCAAACACTGATTTTTTTTTTTGGTAGTAAATTCTACTAATGATGACACAGAGAACACGGCTCGAACTAAGTCCTCAAAAGATAGGAAGCATGTCGCGCTTCACAAAACATGAGAGATTTGACTTGGCCAGGGAACGCCGCAGTGATACAGGAGCTGAAACTTGGAGTCATTGATGAGGGCGATGGGAGCTCAACTGGAGGGTGAGTCGTTATATCCGACGTTTGTTCTGTTTCCAAGTGAGGAAACGCCGACAGCACTTGGCTCACGGGCTGTAAGCGGAGTGTTGCGTAGCCGAAGTTGCGCTTCGGGGTGCCGCCTTAACGTCAGTCTGCCTGGTAGCTCGTCTAATGCAGCTGTTAGCTTGTTAATGACAGGAGCTCGTTTACGTGAGCAACATTTTCTGATTGGACTGAAATGTGTTCGGATTAAAAGGAAAGAAAGTATTCCGAAAGCAGCGTTTATATGAGCTGAAAATCATATAATCCGAACATAATGCGCGTTTTTTTGCACCAAGATTTATTCAAAGGAGAAACTGACGTTAGCAGAGTTGTTGAATTGTCATGAACCAATTTCATTCTGGTGGGAATAATTTGTTGATTAAGGTTTAAGTTTTAACTTGATGGCAAAGTCTGAGCTAAGGTTCTGTGGGGGAGAGAGGAGCAGGACTTTTCAAGAATCAAGAGTGTTCATTGTTGTTCTGTAACCATAATGAAATTTTGGTGAGACACTCAGAATGATGAGAGGCAGAGCCAAATTAAAAACACTTACAGAAAAATGAAACATAAGCATCCCTAAAGGACACCCTCAAAATTTTTAAAATCCTCAGAAGAAATAAAAAGTATTAAATATCCAAGACCTTTTTTGAAACGTCAAAGAAAAATTTGAAAAACTTCTAAACGAAGTAAAATATGTAGAACGACAAATGCAGCATGAAGTATTTACATAAAATTCAGCTGGTGCTGAAACAGTCTATGAAATGGGCTGCTGGTTTTTTTGATTGTCAGAAGTGTTTAGTGTTTTTGCTCTGGTTTCATTGTTTTGCCCAATTTTGTTCCCTAGGTACACTAAAGGGTGAGATTCAACCAAACCGCATTGACACGAGTTTTACAGATTCACTACTGTTGTGTTAAATCGATGTTCATATAGACAACATTGACTATTAAATGATTGACTTACTATCTAGTCAACATAAACGTCTTTATTTGAAGCAAAAATATTTATTACCTAATATAATTGTAACGGAACACCTAAGTAGAAACTTTTTTGTGTGCTTATTTGCTCTCAGTCCAAATGTTCTATTTCGGGAAAAAAAAAAATTGTCCCATTCATCGATTAATCGTAAAAATAATCACCCGATCGATCGATTATTAAAATAATGGTTAGTTGCAGCCCTACCAATGAGCATAACAGTCTAATGTCAGCGTGGTTTTGAAAACTTTTGGTGTAACGGTACGCTGAAATGCGCCGGCGAGAACCCTGCATTCCTAGTGTAACCACTAGGCGGCACTTTTAGCTACCTTATCTTCAGTTTGGGTCTGATGGGTTGTCTTTAAAATCTGACTGATATCTGACCTTCCAATGCTGGTTAGCTGTTTGGTGGCGAAGGACTAGTGAGGACTGCCTGTAGGATGTGGAATCCATCATTTAATTACACAACTATTATCAAGACAGTTTGAAACTTGTAATCTTTTCTCTTCTGACAATTGGAAGTGGATTAGGCCGAGAGGGTCATCGACTTCCTGTTCTGAGGGGGCGGGGCGTAGATGTCATAATATGACCATACAGTATGGCTGGACACGCGAAATGGATCCCTCTGAACAACTTTGGTATAACTGTGACTTTTTGTGTTAAAGTTTTACATTTATTTGGTGAGAATGTAACGTTTCAGGCCGCACAAGTTTCAGGCTAGACGATCTAAAAAAAACTCCCTTTTTTACTTTTTATATTTTTATTGGCTTTTTATTTTTGTTTATGCATACACGGGAGAACAATGAACACCTACAGAGACAGGAGCAACATTACATGCAGGTGACAAGAACAACACTGTTCAATCAGAACAATCCAGATAAGATTCCTGGTATCTCAGTCTAAGTAGTTTAGATGTTGAACGAGATGATCAAATACAGTCCAGGTTTCAAGAGGAAAAGGCGAAATAGTACTTGAGCACAAGCAGAAATGTGAGAAGCAGAAGCCAACTTCTGCATCAGCAGTCAGTTGTGGTCTTTTTACGATGCTTACAAATTGTCTATTTCTGGTCTGTCGTATCTGTAATGGTTTTTTTCTACCTAGCAACAAAATGCAGAGAACACAAAGAAAACAGATTGATGAAGTACTTTCTTTCTTATTTGAAACCAGAAAGGCTCAAACATGGATTCAGGGCGTACGGCTTAGTGTGTAAAACCCTACTGGCAAAAGTTTTGAATTATTAGCAGATGAAGTTGCAAGCTGTCTGCAAAGGAAGCACCATTCAAGGCAAATTTCCCTTTGACAAGAAATACAGGCTTTTTATTATTGCAAGATCTGAATCCAAGCGGTCTCCTTTTACTAATCCTAAACCTACGGATGTTCGTCTTACAAGATCGTAGTGACAAAACAAATGCCGTCAATCCTGTGTACCATTTCTATCTTTTTATGTTAAAGTTGCATTTGGTGTAACCCCTGGAACTCATCCCAAGACGCGCACTGACTCAGAAAACACTGACAGCTGTGTGAATCATTCTTCTTCCTAAATATGCGAGCAAAATAAACAAGAGAAATGTTTGACTTGCAACAGCTTTCGGGTTTTACGTTGCCATTTCACCAGGTCAAATACACCATTGTTTAACACACTGGATCTGACTTCATTGCAAAATAGGCCTATGTGAGAGAAATATATATATATTAGATAGGCATCTCTTTTCACATAACAGCAATTACAAATGTCTTAGTTGTCTTGAGCTGACAACGGTAATGTAAATGACACTGATCAACATGCAGACCAGTGATATTATCAGCTACTTCCATTCACCACCACCACAGATCACATTAATTCCCCTTCTGCAACATGGCAAATACTAGAGATCTTTGTAGTTGGCTATATTTTCCGCTTGAACGCGACTTCCATCCGTGAGGAATTTTATAGGTGCTGAAAATAGCGGTTCTCTTCTTCCTCGGCGTTAACAGGGGGTGTTGCAGAACTCACTAACTTGTTGGCCAAGTGGAAAGACAGGTTGGGCTCCCTGAAGTCCAAAGTTGTTGGGCTGTTGGAAACAGCTAAACTCACAATGCAAGACTCAACATCCAGGATACGTCCATTTGATTTTGTTCATGCTTTTCTGTTTGATGCCTAGAACTTCTAGGACCGGTCAGAAAAAAACTGTTTTCAATGCTAAAATCTAAACAAAATGTACGTTTTTCAACCAAAAAAATTTTTGATATTAGTTAATCCGACTAATGTTAGACTTTTTGGGATTCAGAAGAAAGAACAATTGTGTCATTTATATCATTTTCTCACATTTCAAAAAGGTGAAAACATACTAAGAAGTAATGAAGTTTCCAAAGCCCAACGTTCTGCATATGAACATAAAATAAAAACAAAGTCTCAAACCATCTGCAACGCCCTTAAAGTTGCGTAAATGTGTGATTGTTCTACTTCACCGACGTTGACAAGGGGCCCTTTCAAATCACTCTGAGGTGCCGCCTTTTCATCTCAGCAGGACTTTTGAACTGTCACAAGGTGAAGGGACTCCATCCCTATGAGCCGCGAAGGACGGCAGCCATACCAGAGTTGGTGAGTGGGTGTGATGTGGTGGGCAATCCAAGAAGTTCTCATTAGAAACATCATACAGCTGCTTTTAACGGTCCGGTTTTAATATGTAAAAACACATGATCACAGGCTATTAGGCAGCTGACTGCTCAGCGCATTTTTACAGCCATGGCTGTAATAGAGCCAAGTCAAACTGGTATGGAACGGTCTTAAAGTTCTTAGCCATGGTGTCTGGGCTTACCGTCTTTGGAGGTGTCTCCAAGGATTAGGGTGGGCTCAAATCTTAATCGCAAATGCATCGCAAGTCAACATAGATCAAAAACCAGCAGATGAGCATATTTTGCTCTGCTAAACTCTGCTTTAACCAAAGCATGAAGAGTCGGGCGTGAGCAACACCATCACACCAACCCACAGCAAAAAAGAGAAGGGCAGACAAGGGAAGAAACGTGGCTTAAATAATTAAATTTCGCATGGGAAAGGTTTATTAACGTGGCTTTTTCTTCTATGGTTTTGTTTCATGCAACCCTTGATTTGTTTACTTTTGCAAATTTATAGCAGCCGTAAACATGTTGTCATGGCCAGGGACTAAGGATCTATGAGAACAGGAAGATGGAAACTCATTCACAGGGAACTTTAAATATATTTATGGCAGTCGTCCAAATATCTTCCTGGAAATAAAGACATTTAAGAGAATCCTTTCATCAGAAAAAAAAAAGAGAATCATTGCATCTTTCCCTACATTTCTGGTTCGTCATATGCCGTTATGGTCTCTGCATGTTAAGGAGCCGACTGGATCTAAGAGAAAAGTGTTTTTCTTCCGACTGTATGAGAAAGCCTGCGTTAAGCACACTTAGATTAGGGTGCGCTCACATTGCCAAGAAAATATTGACTAGTGAGCCAAAATTCTTCACTGTGTCTTGGAAGCACTTTACTGAAATATGCTGCAGCTATACAAGCAATAACAAAGCAGCATTTAGGTGAAGACTCCTTTTCTAGGTCTCAAATTATTGTTAGCAGTGCTGTGTGTTGCATCTAAAACCCCAGATCCATCGGCACGGTTTGGCCGCGCACCGCTCGGCCCCGCCCGCTCGCCACCATCTCAGGAGCGTTTTTTCCCCCCAGGGACAGCCGGTTCCCTCCGGCCCCGCTCAGGAGCAGGGTCAAACCGAGCTGACTGGAGGGGAGAACAAACGGCTTCTCGGTGATTGGCCGAAGGCCGAGGGGAAACGAGGTGTTTTCATTTAGCGTGGTTTAAGTTTTTATCGTTCGCCATTTCTCACAGAAGTGTCTACAGCTATGTTTACATGGACCATAGTAATTGGAATGGAAGGGCTGATCGGAATAAAGTATCATGTAAACAACCGGAATATGATGATCGGATTAAGCGCAATCGGAATGAAACTGTATTCCGAATGAGAGGGGTGGTTTATGCCGACTGATAATCCCATCAACGTGCATGTAAACTAGTCAGGCTCAAATTATTACCAATGTGGCAAACTGACCCGAGCGCGCCCGACGTAAACGTGACGTATTTCCAAGTTTTAATCCGATTGAGAACTTGTTTGCGTGTAAACATAACTAATGTCACAAACAGGGCGTGGGACGGATGGGGACTAAAGCCACCCCAAATGTGTGTTTCAGCCATTTCTAAGCCGCGCTGAGTTAAACCGGCTTGAGCTGAGCAAGGCAAGCTAAAGCGAGTACGGTTTAACTTATCCCACAGATTGATGGTTGCTCTGGCAACTGCATGCAACAATTTACTTCGCACCAGAAGCCTTTTTCGTTGCCCTCAGAAGCCCGCACCACCCACTCCTTGCAAATCAAAGCATTTCCATACCCCTCACCGGTCAGCATGCGTGTCATATCACAGCCCAACTAGGCCTTTTTCTGGTATTTTACGCTTCTTTTGTTTTTGGCCACTGATTATAAACATTTGAGAAACCCTTAGAAATCATTTGGTGACTGGAATCAGGCGATTTTCAGATCGGCCAGTAGGAAACAATCAAAATCCCCATCAGTGGCCGTACCAAACATTAGCTCCACCATTTCATGCAGTTAACATCCCTCTTCGGTATGAAAGCCCTTAATGGAGGAAGAAAGTATTATTTTCAGTACCAGGGCGGCGCTGTGGAATCAGAGAAAGAAAAAAAAAACCTGCGATAAACTTCTTAAAAGGAGACGGTTGAATCTTTTTTTTTAAACTTAAATCATTTGAATCGTTTCTTTTCTGTCCATCTGATGTTTAACCTCTGTAAAGAAAATCTTATGTCACATTCGTCTGGTTGACAAGGGCTCTACTAAAAGTCTGATTGCTGGTTCAGATTGCTACTACACCTGAGGTGTAGTAATGCCGACCACACTCAACGCCAACATAAGTTAATAATAATCATTCAGTCTTCATTTCAAACTAGTAGAACCAACTAGTAACAGCGACTTCTCTCTCTCTCTCTCACACACACACACACACACACACACTCAGACATAATGGGATGTTGCTTCTGCCTTTCTTCAGACCATTTACAACTTGAGAATCCATCCGTGTGTCTACCTGAAGTTACAAAGGTTGAAGCTCAAGAAAAACAGCCCATCCTCCAACCCTCCCCCATCTACACAGCTTCCAGTGTTGCCGTCATAATCTCACTTCTCTGTCAAAGGACGTAGCCGTGGCTTGCCGAGAATGTGGCAGCGCGGCGCTACCTGCAGAGCGCTACAGTTGGCTGCGACCCGCCACCACAACAGGCAGCACAGCCTGAAAGCTTACGAGAAGCACGGCCTACGTTAAGGTTTGTCAGCCTGCGTGTGCTTCTAAAGTTTGCCATCAGCTGCACACAGGAAGCGGTTTAGCAAGTGAAGTCCGTGCGCCGCCGGGCGGCTCTCGCGCCTTGTGTTCATCCTCTCTGATCTTTTACAAATCAAATCTTGAGTAATTCTCTGAAGCACTCAGGGTGCAATGAGCGTTGGGTTGACGCAGCACAGAAAGAAAACATAATGTGACCGCACCGTTCTGATATAATGGACACATTACTGGGAAACCAGCCTGGCTGAAAAGGACGTTTTCATGTTAATGTGAGAGTCTTTGGGTGCGCTGATTTACTCAACAGCTGTGAAATAGTGCTTCTATAAGTCCATTAGGCAATGCATTTATCTGAGCAGCTTCAATATTGTGGTGTGGAATCACTAATGGAGCTCATTTATAGCATGTAACCTCAAAGGCCATACTTCTTTTTTTTTATATATATATATTTTGGGGGGGGAACGTTAGTGCCCTATGTAGGCGTCACTCTCACCTCTACACTACTTCAGGTAAACTCCCAGTTGTTTTAAGGGCTTCCCCCTTTCTACCGTACTTTTACACCTAACGCCTTGTTGAAAGAAAAGCCCGGATTCATTAGATCAACCCAATGCTTTGCCCGGCAAATCAAGTTTTGCATACCACGGCTGCAGAGGCAGTCTGCAACTGTTGAAGCTGCAGGGCAAAACCTGAAGGCTCAGCTTAGCGGGGGTGCGGCTGACAAAAGCAGTAAATCTGAGCAGGTAACAGGAGCGGAGTTTTCCCAAGACGCTCATTTAAAGGAGCCTCTACTGGGAACCGATACTTGGGATGGGATCGGGATTTGACTCCAACTAACTGTGCACGTCTAGTTGATCTGACCGGAAAAGTACCACCAACAATAGCACACACATTACAAATGACCCTCGATTATGTTCCGATGGATACATGGAAGCATAAGCCCTAACTTTATCAACAACATCAATCTCAGATTCGGGACGTCTTCACAGTTTTTTTTCTCTGGATCGATGGTCTAGGAACAGTGGGGGAAGCAGACGCCGGCCTACCGTGTGTGTTTCCCAGTTTCTGTTTTTCCGTTTGTGAACAGGTTCGACCAGAGATGTCAGAGACAGGAGTCAGATCATTACACTCCACAAGTCTGCGGTGCAGGCATCCAAGCCAGCTCCCTCTATCACATTATGGCAACAAACTCTTAGTGGCCATCAGGTTTCGGTGAAAACAAACAACTCCTGAGTGGCTCCCTAAACTTTCTGCAGTTTCATGACTGTGTGCGTCTTGTTTTGTTGACAAGAAATGTAGGAAGTTGGTAGGCTTGACTATAAAGTCCAGACAGTCCGTGCATAGAGTCCTCCTCTCTGGCCAAAACGCCCCGCGCTCATCAGTGGGGTCGTCATAATGTCGGCACCGGCAGCGCTTTAGCCTCTCTGCACAGCGACTTCGTAAACATTGTACGTTGTAGCTTTGCTTTGCGGTATTTCTAGTGTAACATATTTTCACGTGGTGGGCATGTTGTGATTAAAAGTAGGTTAGCCACGGTTCTAGGCTGAATGCGCCTCCGCTAGCTGGCTGCTGACTGTGGAGTGGATTTCCTGGACAGAAGCGGATCTCATCGTGAGCAACGTTACGACTTTCCAGCAGAAAACATTACAGCACATACGCAGCGTATGGATCGGAAATGTCCGATCCATAAAGTTCGTTGGTAGCAGAACCTGATACTGGATTGGATCAGCCCCATTAGGGCTGTACGATTTTGCCAAAAATTTAAATTGCAATATATTTCAACCATAATTGCGATTTAATTTAGACTTTTCTCTGCATTAACCACAAGCAACAAAAATGGCCTGTAGATAAAGATGTTTGTAAACTTCAATTCAATTCAATTAAATTCAAAACAAGGACCATTTAAAACAAGAAGTTTAACTGTCTTTATTAATTAGAATATTATTATTCAAGAGAACAGCTTGTTGAGTTGGGCATCAATCCTTGTTGAACATAAAGTGCAACCAACAAACAAGTCTATGTATTAAACAGTTTGAGTCTATGGTTGAGATTCCTGAAAGTTTCTAATAAAAAAAGGATGATTAAATAAACTAAAACATATACATTTATGTTTAATAAAATTAGATTATCTCACAGCTGCAACTCTCTTTCCTTCCATGTGGAGCAAACCCACATTAAACGCGTTACCGACACCTAAAGGACCCGTCTGATCCATTTATTGGATCAGACGGGTCATTTTCCAGACCTAAGCCCCATTCCTAATTCCAACAGCAAAATATCATTCATCACGTTTATTTAATTTGCTCCCAAAGAGACACACGTTTAGTGTTTTCAAACTCAATTAGTTGGGATAATTAGCTGTGGTAAGGTATGAACAATATAAAGAAATGCAGTTTAATATCTTTATTGTTAAGATGATGACATAAGATTTTTTTGGTAAAGCACTTTGAGACAATATTTGTTTTGATTTAGGGCTATACAGGAAAGTGACCCATATTTTCCCTCTCCTTCTTTTGTCAAAGATATTGCCACCATTCCATGACCATGAAGAACTCCGTCACTACAAGCTAGACCAGGTTTGGGGATCAAGAGCCCTTTTCCAACGAGAGCCCAGAGATTTAAATTCCTGGGCTATTTTTTACCCAGGTAAACAGATTTCTAAGTAATTAGTGTGCTTTCAGTTTCCAGTGGTTTGAAAAGTCACAGAAAATGCATGTAAATCAGCCTACTGCACTACACCGCCAGTCCAGCCAGTGGCGATAAGAAACTGAGGCACCACCAGCTGTTCCCACCCTTACCTCAGCAGAACTTCTGTCGTCTGTCGACTGTGAAGGCGTTAATTATTAATTTCCTTATTTACTCTCTTGCTCTCCGGTATGACATTAAAGTTAAATAAAAGTATCCAGTTATGAAGCTTAACTTTAATCTCAGCCAAACCGATTTGCTCAGTGATAAATGAAACTGAATGAAAACCCAACATCAACCGTTAGAAATCATCTGACTGAATTATAGCTGGGTTTAACTTCCACTCAGGTAAAGCTAGCCTGCCACACCTGGTCAGCTGGAGGGGCGGACCGGCTGTAAGCCCGGGGGATCTGAAAACGACTTAGCCATTACGAGATACCTTGATAAACTGAACCGACATATTTTGCCAAGATCTACATTCTCCCCCAAAACATCGTAAAAGTTCATTTTGTGTCACATAAAGTGAACATTTCCAATATTAATCACAGTGGCTTTCCAAATGCCGGGTAATCGCTAAAAGTCCCTGCAATGGAAAAGGGGCTAAGGACAATGAAAGTCCATCCAACTGACCAAATAGATTTTCAAGATGAACGGTATAAACGCAACGCACTTTAACCTCTTAATACCTGAGAATATTAGTCTAAACATAGGCCTTTTGATACCTAAAGTTTAGCAGTTTCCCTTCATACATATATTTTTCCTTTCTCCTGACAGATCTGTAAATGAGGTTTACAACTCATCAAACATTTATGTTTAACATTTAGCTTAAGAGGCTAATAGTCTACTGAATACTGCATCCACACAGTCCTTTGCAACTGCAATATTGCACACTCTGGTAAAGCAATGGCGCTTGTGATTAGATGTATTGTGCAGCTCTAGTCGTAATTCTATCAAGCCACAGTCATCGTAGCACCCTGCGTGGATGCAATAATCGGTCCCGTATAATATTTTAGGCGCCATGTGTTAAAACGCTGCATGCAAATAACATGAGTTGCCACTTGGATGGATTCTGATTTCCGTTGATCCTTTAAAGCTATAGTTGGTAGAAACACTTTGTTATACTGGGTGAAATGGTCCTTCCATCCTGAGACAATACATTATATATTCAGAAAAAGGAGGTTAAAAAAATGTGATCTCTGTGAAAGCTGCGGGCCTGTAAAAACTGACCAATCACTGCCGTTCGGTCCGAAGGGCAGTGATTGGTCAGAGTTTTGGTCCTGGTCTTACCCTCCTCTGTCCCTCGAGTATCGCCAGTGTGTGTGTGTGCATGTTTCATGTTAGTTTCCGTTTGCTGGCTGCAGATGTAAACTTCTAGTGTTTATGTATCCTGTTAGCTTAGCGGTTAGCTTCGGTGTTAGCCGTTCATTGTAGCTCCGCTGCTCTCATCGTATCCTTTGAATATGGCTGAGAGTCGCAAGAAGGGAACCGTGTACAAGTTCAGAAGAAGAAGAAGGCCTCAGTAGAAAGAAATTAGACCAAAACGGATTTGGGAGACTTTTTTCACGCGATCCCCTGAGGAGTGTAAGAGCAGGTAAGACACATGCGCAGTTATTAATAAAGGGACTTAGAGAAGCTTCTGGAAAAATCTGACTCTGGCTTTAATCTGATGTGGCTCTTACAGATCAAGGTCATGGAGTTTGCTCACATAATTAGCCGGCCCAACACAGAACCGTTACCAGAATGTTTGGCATTTACAGGACTTAACAGGAAAAGTTTCAATTTACTTTTTAGCACATACCTAAATACGCTAAAAGTTAACACCATCTGCACCAGTTAGTTGCATTTTTTCCCCCACAGTGGTTATGCCATTGTGGCTGTGAAAGTTTTCTTGTAAACCACCTGAACGACAAAGTCATGCAAATCTGAAACTGCGGGCCGGTAGAAACCCGTGTAGCCAGAAAAGCTTCCATCCTAGTTCCTGCGGACAACAGCTATGTGTACTCACAAAGGTTCAGCTTAGCAACCGTCAGGATGCACGAGCAGATAAACTGCCAGGGTTGGCCTGCATTTTTTATGACTTGACAAAAGTTCGGCGTTAGAAGCAGGATGCTCACAGTAATGGACCAGCGAGGCTTGGGGAAGCTTCAACTTACGCAAGCTGACTTTCAGAGTAAAACCAGCAACCCTCAGTGGCGGAAGGAAATGCACATCTACCAGATTGTAAACCAGCAGTAATGCGCCATTAATGAGATCTGAATCAAATGGCAACCACAACGCAAAAAAAAAAAATGAAAACTTACGTCTGTGGAAATCTAAATGCCTTTTACACTCAGCCACTGCTGCCAATAACTATTACAGCTATGACTTTGTTACAAACTCTGAGCCTTTGTCTGAATCACAGCAAGTGAATCTATAAATTTAAGATGACAGTGATGAGCAATTTGACTTGAACGTTTCATTTGTGATGTAAAATCACCTGTACAACCACAACAGGGAGCTTAGATGTCAATTTGTGTGAAACTAAGAGTCTAAAGTTAAATTGCTGACACCAAAAGTTACTCCTAATTTATTAAACTGTCATTCCGGTCAGGCTTTAAAGAACGATGAAGAAAGAAGAACAGCCAGGAGAACTACGCTGCAGACAGCAACCTACGCCTGAAGATAGTACCGTCACATTTACAGAGCTCCCATGAAGAGAAACTCTCTCGATAACCAAATTTCCACCACATCCTGTTTTATTGATTTGCACGCTATGGCCTACAACCGAGCACTCTGAGGCCTCCATCAGTCCACTGCAGCAATACTGCACACCGATCTGTAAACGGTTAAAAGAAAGAGGGCAAAGCGGTGTCATTTCAATCAGAACGGGGCTCTAGTCTTGTCTGACGGCCTACTAACAGCGGGCGCGTTCAAACAGCATGGGTGAGCGTGATGCGGGGGGGGGGGGTATACTGGTGTCGCATCTGCACCGGCATCACAGTCAAGGCCCAGCAGCCGCTCCTGGAAACGTTTGAAACAAACTACATTGTACAGCTATCATTCAAACAAGCCTGGGAGCAAATGACAAACGTGAGAGGGAACACTGCGGAGCGCAGATCAAGGAAAAGAACATGGCCACTGCTTTCCGTCTGCCTCTGACTCACAGGCCGCTTTATAGCGCAGATATTTCAGGCCGGCACGAGATTAACCTCTAGGATAAACCTGAAATCACAATTGGCCAATTTTCCAGTTATCAGGTCAATTAATGGAAAAAAAAAGCCCCCCCCCCCTCTATTCATTAAATAAGAACCTCATAAATGCATCAACCAACCACAAGCATAAACTTTTCTAGTTTATTGTTTTACAAACTGCTAAATACCAGAAACAGCTCTGGGTCAGCTGGTAGCACTTCCTCCCTTCCTGCTTTCCTTTCCTTAACCATGTGGCCAATCTAAACCATTTCATATCAGCATAATCCTCATTGTAGGTAGGCATTTTTAACAAATTCTGGAGATAGTCATAAACATGCTCAAATCTATACCCTTATTACATTTACTCTAGTTCATGGCCAAGGGCCCACAAAGTATGACCGTTTAGAACTCCTGATTAAATTAAAATAAAATTTAAATCAACCTCATGTTGGCAATATTTTGTATTTTAGTTGCATGAGAGCACTACAGAGAGAAATCGGACTATTTTCCCTTGATTAGCCTTGCTCAGGTGCTGTAGACCTCACTGTAGTCTACAAGTAGAATAGAGACGATCCCTTTGAAGCAGACATGAAACATCCCTAGCTACGTTCACATGGACAACAGTAATCGGTATAAAAACGGTATAAATTAAAACGCGTCACGTAAACAAGGCAATCTGAACATTGTGATCAGAGTAGGCTCATTAGGAATAAAATTGTATTCCTAAAGAGAGGGGGGGGAGGGTATGCCAATGTGATGGCGTGCATGTAAACACTGGTCAGGATCAAGTTATTCTGAATGTGCCAAACGGACCCGAGTGCGCCCGACGTAAACGTGACGCATTTCCGCGTTGTTGAGTGGCGGAAAAATGTTGGGGAGCAAAACTGTCATAACTGAATAACCCATTTAATGTTTCTATTCGTTCAGCACCGTTTCAACCGTGATCAGAACCTTGTGCAAGTCCAGCCTGGGCGCTCGGAAGACAAACGAACTCATATAATACTGTTCACTATTCTTTGATTTTCAGCAAAGATGGAAGTTCTTCTTCTTCTTCTGTGGTTTTCTTTAGAACAATTTGATAACTGTGCATGTCAGTGGTTCTATTCTGAATAAAGCCAGATATATATATATATATATATATATATATATATATATATATATATATATATATATATATATATATATATAAATAAAAATAAAGACACATTATGATAGGATCGACTGTGTACCCATATAAACGGTACAATCCGATTTTTTTTTAACCTGAACACATTTCAAGCCAGTCGGGAATTTTGTGCATATAAACATCGCTCCTGTTGGCTGTGAAATGAAGCAAGGTCAGTACCAAACAGTCCCACGGCAGTACCACTTCATATCCAACTTGCTTTTTGCTATAGAGCAAAAAAAAAGGACATACTGACCACTCCTAACAGCTTTGAGTGGTCAGTATGAAAAGCGCTATATAAGTTCAGTTCATTATCTTTAACTAATTATTGTTATTTCAAATCTACTACCTCTACCCAAGAACCTGCAGCTCTTTCTCTTTTACTTCTGTGTTATATTCCTTAGGGAAATGGATCTAAATCGGTCCTAATCGGAGTCAGCAGGTCAGCAAAAAGCCCGCTCGGTGCATTCTTTAGTAAAAAGGGATGCAAATCGTGTAGTGGTTGTTTCCCTTTTTTTGGTGTCAGGTTGCAGGCGGCCAGCGCTGCATCATGATTTGAAAAAAAAAACTGTACTGGCCTACAAAAAAAAAAAAACATCAGCCTTTTAAAAAAAAGAAAAACACAAGCATGTACAGTTGGGCCAGGTTTGACAGCGGGCATGCGTGTTTCCACCTATAGGGGCCAAATACGCTCGGCAGATAAAGCGTTTTAAAACGCAAACAAGCACAATCGGTTCAGAGACGAGGCCCGACTGGTGAGCTTACCTGGGCTCGGGGAGGACGATTTTCTTGCTGGCTCGGGCCGCAGGAGTAGATTTGCTCTTCTCCATCGCCATCAAATAGCTGACATCGGCGAGTACCGCTTCGAGGTCCGCCATTTTTCGACCCTTTGGATGAGCAAATTAGTAAAAACAAAACAAAAAATAGCAGGCCTCCTGTGGTGCTTTGTGTTTAAAAAAAATACTTAGGGAATTTAAAAAAAATAAACGTTTCCTCCAGCGGAGAGGACCAACATTAGGGGCCGAGGTACGATGACAAGGGGTTGGTGAAGAGAGGGGGGGGTCTGGAGGAAGCGGAACGTTTGTCGCTGTCTGCAGCTGCTAATCTCAAGCCACCATCATTAGGACATAAAACCGGAGGAAGACATTGGGGTGGACGGGGGGGTCAGGGCGAAAGTCAGGGGAGGGGGATCAGCTCGATCGCCGTTCTTGCGATCTCATTTGGCGCACAACTGCAGCCCTCTCTGCTTTTTGCGGCTGGCGCTGCGTGAAGCGCGAGGAGAGAGGTGCTAAAAGCAGCGCTTCTTCCTCTCTTCACAGGGGGGGGCGCGGTGTGGGGACTGCTGTCAGCTTCCGCACGCCTCTTGGGACTTCCTTGCTGAAAAACGTGCCCAAACCGTCGGCTTGTCTCCAGGTCCACATGAGTTTTGGATCGGGGCTTGTCCCTTCAAACGAAAAGTGTGCAATGAAAAATATAGACATAAAAAAAGATCCAATTCTATTGGAAACGGCAGGCGGAGTGTGCTGTCAAACGGAGATATGACTCGATTGTTTATTGGCCTCGATAGCAGCAGCAGCAGGTCGGCGTTGCAGCGAACAAAACAGGGACACGTGTGGCTCGTTTCGCTCAAACCATGACATTTAGGAGGGAGGTTGACTGAAGAAGACCCTCCAGGACAGGTGAAACGTTGCGAGCCGCTGTCCTCGCCTCAACGCATCGGGATCCCTTAAGCGAGTGTTGGCACTACCGAGCCAATGCGATCCGGCGATGAAAAGCGGCCAGTGGTCATTATAACGATTTCCGTTCAACCCGCTGTCTGTCTGCGCGGCTATTTGTTTTTCCCCTTTTTCTGCCCGTCCCCGTTTGCTCGGCTTCCTTCCTGTTTGCAGCTGAAATCCTCCGTACGGGGCGCAGCGTTCACGCCAAAAGGTACCGTCGGGGAAAGACGTGGACGAACACCTTGCGCGGTTCGGCTCTAGATCCAGAGCCCGAGCCACGCGTTGCTGGGGGCTAACCTGCCTGTAGCCTCCCGCTGGTGTAGATGTTCGGGTTCGCCTGCTAGTTAGCCGACATGCTAGCTAGCAACAACAACAAAAAGAAAGCTGCTAGCCAGGAGGCGAAGGTATCAGTGAGCGAACTGTTTGGCTTCGGCAGCTGCATTAAAATGCCCGTAAAGCCATTTGTCAACACGTTTACTACAAGCTGGCCGACGAACAGCGGCGCTCCTCGGCAGCAGTTCGCCTGAAAAGCTAGCGGCTGCTTCCGTCTCCCTGTTGCTGGCAACGTCTCTCTGCACTTCCGAGAAACGGTCCCCAACAGTCCGGGAACTTGGGGAGGAACAAACAAATGTGTATATATCAGTAAAGAATACAAATACAGTCCATGGCTCTTCGTTGAGTGGCCCGGAGCATGGGAGGAGACCCAGCACGGAGCTGCAGACTGCGGAGGAGGGAGGGAGAGATGGAGAGCGGCTCCGGCTGGCCAGCGGTGCTTTCGCTTCGCTCGGAGCCGAGGTTCTTTCGTCGTTAAAGACGGCGATAGCTGAGGATGGGGCTCTAGTTTCCTCCCCACACCAAATGGGGGTGCGGGTTCGTGAAGTCTTCAAACGCGGAGAGCTGAGAATGCGAGGTGAAACCAGCAGAGCCGAGCAGGTCGTTGTTTTCCGCGCCAGGCACCCTCGAGCGGTTCCTGCCTACCAGGCTGTCCGTGATAGGGGAGCCCTCCTCTCTCTCTCTTCCTCTCTCTCTCTCTTCCTCTCTCTCTCTCTCTCTTCCTCTCTCTCTCTTCCTCTCTCTCTCTCTCTCTCTCTCTCTCTGCCCGCGAGGAGCAGTGACGGTGTCCCAGGCACCAGAACCCGCTCCTTCCGGTTAAGCGACTCGTTTTCCAGCAACAATATGGCACATGTTCGCTTGAAGAGCCTCCTCGTCGTGTATTAATGTAGTTTTTTTTCTTTTCTTTTTTTTTTAGCTAACAAGGTAGAGTCTCTGCTTGACTCTCGACTTGACTTCCTCTCCTACTGCAGCGGAGAGGCGCTTGTAAAACACGGAGCGGCTTTGCTCTGGCTCAGGAGCCGGAGCTGACTGTTTTGGCGAAGGAAGCGTTTGTTTGTTTCTTAGTAGAGGCCAAATGCTGGAACTTGGACGACTACGCACGAGTTCTGGTGCGCAGGTGTGTGTCTACGCGTACGGGCCCCGAGGGGGTTGTGCACCTTTAATAAGAAGAGCCAATAAGCCGCAGCCATTTGGAACATTTAATATCGCAGCACCATATTTCTAAGGCAGGATGAAGGCACATGGGGATTCATGCCATGTTGAGGTAGAAGTGTAGTGCCATTCCCTGGCCTGTCGCGGTAATGCCGCTGCACTTTGCCCACCTACACACTCGTCAGATTAGATGGGGGCAGTCTGGGAACAGCACTTTCCAAGTCTTGCCACGACTTTCCCGTTCCTTTGATCTCAGGGTTGTTGTCCAGCTGGGAGGTGGACTTCTGTCCCAGTCACAGGCCTCTAATTACAGCCCTAAATCATGTTTATTGCGGTACTTCTCTGCATTTCATTGGGTCCATCCGATCAGCTTCCCTGTTTCCGACGAGGAAACGCATCCCAGGGCATGTTGCTGCTGCCACCACCATGTTTAACCATAAGGATAGCGTGCTGCGGGTGATGCGCAGTGTTACATCAGTATTATTTATCTAGGTCCATATTCCTAAATTACATTATGATACAGACAAAACAGATAACGGAAAAGCCCAAACAATCTTCTTGCCACATTCTCCCCCTCTCCTCAGAGGAGTTCAAACTAAACTGTTCTCCTCACTCACTGTTTGAATTTGTGCAGGATCGTGTATGGGTCCTTTAAAATCCGAGTTGTGGGTTCAAATCCAGCATCCTCCTACCAGATGTATGCCTCCTTTGCGAGCTTCAACTCAGCAGTGATGACACCTTCAGAAATCAGTCAGGCTGCTGGCATTCTCACCCAAGGCTGATATTTATCATCACCACTGTGCTAATTTGAGTTTGACTGGAGTACACCTGAGTGCGGGCCACAGCTATGTAATGCAACAATAGTCTTATTAATTGATCAAATCTACATGAGGAGCCTCTGAATGGAATTTTGTGAGGGACAAAAACTCTGATGAACAGGAGACCTGTTCAGATTGTACCCGCCTCTTACCCAATGGCCACTGCCGATGAAGTACCAGCTCACCTGAGACCCTGCGTGGGATGGATGGATGAAAAAACACCAAAAACAACTTTCATACAAAACGATAGATTTTTTAAATTATGGAATTCATCGCTACACTTTGAAATGAAATTGGAAATTATGAAATAAATGTTATTGTGCTAATGCATTCAGCCATATTTATTTATGAAATTAAAAATATTAGGTGATGAAATTCATATAAAGCAAAATGTCTTGAGCTAATCCGCCATTGATTAATAGAACATTGAAATAGAGCAAAATCTGAGCTGCGTTCCTTTTTTACAGTGTTTTTGGTGGGCTTGGAAAAATGCTTATACTAAACTACTAGATGTCAATAGAGGAAGTCAAATCATTGTTTTTAATGACAGGAGTCATGGTTAGAAGATGCACGTTAGCTTGTCGGAGTGTACGACACACAAAAATCTTAAAACACAACTGTTGATTCTTAAAGGTGACCTGTTATCCTTCTTTTAAAAAATATGATAGGTCTATGGGCTACACAAAACACGTTTATTACCTTTTTTGCTCAAAATCATTCTCAGATAATGAGATTTCCCTTTTCCAGTGTCACCTATTTTGAACTTTCAGAATGGGCCGTTTTTAGAGCTCTCTCACTTTTATGCAAATAAGTTGTGGCTAGCCACGCCCCAAACTCAGTGTTTACACTCACTTTATACACGTGAAAATGGCTGCAAAACAGATGCACAATGGTACAACATTACCTCTTTGATCCTGAGGCAGACCCAGAAGCTGAAGAAGTGAAGCCTCCTGCACAACCAGGATAGATCCAGCAAGCAGTTTCTGAATGGAAAGCAGCCTATTCCTACAGGGCTGCCTCCGAGTTAGTCCAGAGCATTGAAAACCATGTTTCTGAGTAAAACTATCCTGTTATATCTTCTCAACCGCCTATAAACATCTGTCTGTGAGTGTTATGTTTTTATAAAGTGTTGGTTTTGTGTAAGGTACTTCTCATAGGCATTTTGGTTGTTTTAGGATGGAAGAATCTGTGAAAAAACAAAACGTCAATAGTGCTAGCATCCCTATGGGATTTTTAATGCGGATTAGCATCATGCTAACTATTAGATGTCCATGTCTTTTCAGCTGAGTAACTAACCCCCAAATAATCTTTTATTTTATTTTTTATTTTTTTGCTAATGAACTGTTAATAGGACCAGAAAAGGCTGTTTACATATCCTGGTCATAATTTTTTGACAAATTACAGCATATTTGTTGATATCCTGCTTTTGTGTCTAAAACCATCAGTGTGGCGCCTTCCTAAAGTTCAAAGGGTCTCTTGCATTGAATTTCTAATGAGTACTGCTATTGGTTAAAAAGTTTGTCAGCTGACGTTTCAGTTGTGGGGTATAAAAGTGGCTCCTGCGTTGCGGAAAGGATTTTATATAGTGAGTTTTGCGGTCCTTCTATTGATTTTTCAGGTTAGCGATCTACTAGCTAGCATTCAGTTAGTTTAGAATTTATTTAGCTTTTACTAGCAGTCCAGACCACTCCCAGCATTTCCTGGTCCACCAGACACAGGGTCTGTCTCATTCCACCTACTTCTACACTTCGAACACTTAGTTTAAGTATATTGTGTAGCTAACACAAACAGTCAGTGCACTGAAGGTACCCGGATGACCCCCTAAAAACGGTCACAAAATGCAGTGTGTAACGGTGGACCCTACTCGCACTAAACGGACGCCATCTTGACTATAAAGCGGAAAGGGAGGGACTAGGGACGTCGGGAAGATGTTCCCATTTTGAAAATAATGGCGGACAATTCAGCCGAGACAGCTGGAGCTGCGACACCGCAATCATATAAATGTAAGTAATGGTGGTAATACGAGGCATTGTATTCTCGTCTAATGCATCACTTACATGTCCCTTACTGACAGAAGCTGATATATATGCCGCCGGCATATATTTTTGGCGGGCTGAAAATTCGCGTTCACGTGTGTTGCGTTCGTCACGTCATCCCGTCATTTCCGGTAAGCGTTTTAACATAAGTGTTCCTTTTGGAACAATACTAACGATCGAAAGTGGGCACAACGGCAGTAAGTGGTCAGTGCACATTAGCAGTGCACTGACGGAAGTATTCGGAATGAGACAGACCCACAGCCTCCTCTCTGCACATTTTCAATTATGAGATTCGGTGGAGAAAGGCTCTGGTATGGGGGTGAGTTGCACTTTAAGTGTTAGGGACGTACAGGACTGTCTCAGAAAATTAGAATATTGTGATAAAGTTCTTTATTTTCTGTAATGCAATTAAAAAACATGAAATGTCATACATTCTGGATTCATTACAAATCAACTGAAATATCGCAAGCCTTTTATTGTTTTAATATCGCTGATTATGGGGTACAGCTGAAGAAAACTCAAAAATCTTATCTCAAAATATTAGAATATTTCCTCAGACCAAGTAAAAAAAAATTATAACAGCAAAACAAAATCAAGCATTTGAAAATGTCCATTAATGCACTCAGTACTTGGTTGGGTATCCTTTTGCACAGATTACTGCATCAATGCGGCGTGGCATGGAGGCAATCAGCCTGTGGCATTGCTGAGGTGTTATGGATGCCCAGGATGCTTCAATAGCGGCCTTTAGCTCATTTGCATTGTTGGGTCTGGTGTCTTTCAGCTTCTTCTTCACAATACCCCACAAATTCTCGATGGGGTTCAGGTCAGGGGAATTGGCAGGCCAATCAAGGACAGTAATGCCATGGTCAGTACACCAGTTACTGGTGGTTTTGGCACTGTGGACAGGTGCCAGATCTTGGTTGTGCAGCGTTTCCTGCCACATTTCCCCCTTCCAACACACTTTTTGTGAATGTGCTTTGAAACTGCACTCTGTGAACAGCCTGCTCTTTGAGAAATTTCTTTTTGTGTCTTACCCTCCTGATGGAGGGTGTCAATGATGGTCTTCTGGACAGCAGTCAGATCAGCAGTCTTCCCCATACTTGTGATTTAGTTTACTGAACCAAGCTGAGTGTTTTTCAAGGCTCAGGAAACCCTTGCAGGTGTTTCCAGTTAATTAGACGATTCAAGTGATTAGTTGAATAGCCTACTAGTATACTTTTTCACGATATTCTAATTTTCTGAGACAGTCCTGTATATGCACAATTTACGGCATGGATTAATGGAAATGTTAAATTGTGTATGTGGATTTGTTACAATAATAATTTTAACTTCAATGTAAGATGTGATGTAAAACTATTGTAATGTGTTCAATTTTTGTATGTTACCAGTTTCACTTTGCTGGGGTTGCTAGGCTCGGCATTGGGATCGTCTGGAATGGTGCCCACCCATTGTGACGTAATAATTGGGAGGTTTTAAAAACGGCTCGTTTTACAGACACCAACAAAACAGCTGGATGTGTTTTTGTTTTTTGAGCTTGGACTGATTCTAGAAGCAGTAGAGACCCAAATAGATGTAGAAAAACGTTTTTTTCATAGTAGGTCACCTTTAAGGAAACACTGCCCTTGGTTTCAGCATTGACAGTAGTAAAGGCCAACTTTTGCATTTAAAAAAAAAAATAAAAGCAATGTTTAGGATCTATGCAGCTGCTGTTGCCTTGTACCAAGAAGGTCCTGGGTTCAAATCCTAATTTGTGGTCTTTCTTCATAAAGTTTTCAATCTTGCATCTTCTGCATGTACATGTGTGGGTTCTCTCCGGGTGCTGTGGCGTCCACATTTCAAAATCATGACTGACTGTGTGCCTAACTTTTGCCAAATGCCTGCTGGATAGAGGCAGCAGGCTATTTGTCTATTTGCTGAAAATACAGAGCCGGCCCAAGATATAATCAAACTACATGGCTCTTTAGGGCGAAACGGCCAGCAGGTAATCCCCTAAGAGCAGTTGGGGTTTTTTTGTCCACGGGGGTGCCATTGTGAATTTTGCACCCTGTGACAAAAGATCCAAATCATCCCAAAATCAGGGGCCCTTGGAATTGCCCTAACAAACGCCTGTTTGTTCACACAGAAAAAAAAAACATCTCATCTTGGAATTAAGTGTACCAAGAATAAATCCACCATATAAAATTATCAATTTTTTTTTGCTTGATGCCTGAAGGCAAAAGAATTTAATCGAAAATTTCAAAATAGATGAAACTTTAAAAGAATTGAGAGATGTGGCAGTTAAAGAACATAATGTTTTTTAAACATGGTTAGGTTAAAGTCCTATTTAAATGCTAAGGTAATATTTTGCTGCATTCTCTGTATGTCTGTAGGCTGTGTCCTATTAGTTAATCATCTACAATATAAGGGCCCCCAAAGAAAATTCTGCTTCTGTTCCCACTAAAACTTGGGTCATATCTGAGAAAATGGTCAGCTTTTTCAGACAATCGATTCTGTAAATATCAGAAACATATACAAAAATGATTTGTAAACTATTTATTTAACTCTGCAAACCTTTGAGATGCTAAAACAACATATTTAAAAAGCTCTGCTTTATTCATTTTTGGAACTGAATAATCAAATAACTGTGTTAAAGGTTAAAGGCTGCCCAGATTCATAGACGGAAATGTGAAAAATGAAAGTCAGGTTTTCTGTTTTACAAAAGCAAATCTAGGAAATGCAAGATAAACCGTTTAATTGGTTCTTTTATTGGACTCTTTTTCAATGTAGCCATTAATTATCAGGTAACCGTGAACACCATCATTTGACCTGTGAAGAAGTGAACGCATTTCGTCAAATCATGAGCAGAAATGTGGAGCGTGTTCTTCAGATAACCAGATACACTGGTGGAAATCAGTAGGATTTAAGAAAAACAGTTTATTCAGCATCAGAAGGCAGCAGAGGTCTGGGATGAAAGGTCAAGTAGGAGATTGGGTTCATTTCATGGGTAGGCTGTTACTGCTGAATACGGCGGATGGACTGGATCTGAGGGGTCTGGCAGTGGGAGCCAAACTCCCTGAAGTGTTTGTACTCCCCACAGTGACGATCACACTCCATGATATACTGGTAGCCACGATAACCAGGGTACTGGTAGCAGACAAATCTGTGGACGGAGAGGAGGCGGGAGGAGGGGGAAGAAAGACCAAAATGTGGTAAAGTTAAAACCCGAGCAGGATTGCTGGGTGTGAGTTAAAGAGAAAACCAAACGGAGATGGATATGAAGGCAGCTGGAAACACTCACGCTCCTGACTGGACCCTGAGAGATCCAACTTCATTGTTGCACCACCCCATGGCCTGGAGGGAGGGATAGTCGTCACTAAGCTCACCCTTACGGCCGATGAAGTTCTCACGCTCAAAGATAGTCATGCGACACTCTCTGTGATTCTGCGGGGGATGGATGGGGGTGGGGGTGGGGGGGAGAGAGGTAGAAAAATAAAAACACTTAAAGCTGTCGGTCTGGTTAGACAGGTCTAAAGTAATTATCTGAATTAATAACCTGTCAAACAATTTTACAGGCAATAGATCTTCCTAGAGCAAATTGGGCAACAGCTGATGAGCAGTGACTTACAGCACAGGCGATAGGTCTGAAGGAAGTCATCCTCTCAATGTGATAGGCATTGCTGCCACCAAAAGCATCACACTGGGGGTACTCTCCCCTCTCCAGGATGAACTGCTGTCCCTGGTAGGAGGCGTGCTCGTAACCCACCCAGCTGGGACGAAGCAAGGAAAGCAGCTCTTAGTTAGTGCCGACAATCGAAATGTGCCATTTTTGTTGTTTCACACTGGCTTTCTTTGACAGTGCTGCAGTTTGTGCTGATGTACTCACGCTCCGCTCTCCACCCTGAGGGAGCGCACGGTCTCGAAGCCAAACTCCATCACGTTGCAGCACTCAGAGGTGAACTCATGGCGGCGGCCCTGGAAGCACTCCTCGTCGTAGACAATGATCTGCCAGGGAGACAAAGACAGGCGATAAAGAGGCTAATCTGGATCAGATACCAACTTGCAACGGGACAAACAAAATCCCTTTAGCCAATCGGTGTTCAGGCCTCAGATGTGGGTCGCTTAATTTAGCTTTTAGCTCAAAGTACATCAGTTACCAGAGGAAGCCACAGCTTTGGAGTACCATAAAGGTTTGAAAAGCCCAGGTGATGGCATAGTCCAACATCTGAGGACTCACCTTCCAGTGGCCGGAGAACTTGGTGCAGTGGTGAGTCATCTTGTCTGAAAGTTAGAAGAAGAGAGCTACTGTGAAAATGGCAACAAAAAAGGGTGTGGCAGCAGGTCAGTGCAAACAGTCAGAGAGAGTAAACAATTTGATTTGAGTGTAGAGAAGCAAAACATTGACAACAGCTTAGAAAACCTGAAAACAGTCACGGGCAAACTCAGAAGGAACCAGCATAAGAAGCCCTGACCTGAGACTGCTCCCACATCCCCCTTGCGCTTCATTTTCATTCTATGCTTTATACTCCAGAATAGGTTGTTGAGTGGCCCAAATGGACTTCAAACCTTGAAAAGCTCCTACAGTGCAGCCAGGATGCTGCAGTCATTAACACCAGAATTGTTGTCATCCATTAATTGACCATTCAACACTTTTGGCTCCCTCTCCCACCCTTTCTGACCCTTTATTAAATACTGTCTCCATTTCCTGACTGAAAATATTGCAGCCATTGAATAATTTCAACACCCCCTGCCCTTTATCTCTACCTTTGGGTGTAGTGATGGCTTTTGGGCCCCTACAGCTCTGCTGTTTTTATGGCTGGGATAAAGCAGGGATTTGTATGCCAGGTGCGCTGCTGCACCCTGGCTGCGCTGCCCTGGCTGTTTGAGGGACGGGGGACTCACCTTGCTCTGATGCCCTTAGGTCCTGTTGTCAGAGTGAGAGGAGCCACGCGCCCCCACCCTTTTAAAGCCTCCCCTGACGAGGGGTCATGCTAAAACCCCCGGCTCAGCAGCAGGGAGGGGCTTTGCTTTGTCCCCCTAGTTCACCCCCCACCCCCTCGACAAAAGCATGGTTAATCTGTGAAGGGACAGAAATGCAGACACCACATTATCACCCACACTGAGATGTAGGAATATAAGAGTGACAAGGCTGTGAAAGCTGAGAAAACACTGAGGGCAAAGGACACACGACGGGTTGGAGGAGGGAGAGAAAAGATGTAGCCCAAAGCTGTCTGACTTATTTTTAAATCAGGTCACATGCAGTGGAAGTTTCAGCCTGAATTTTCCTAGCGGTCTTTTTTTTTTTTCATTCAATTTGCTTTATGATTTACAAGATTCCCAGTAGAGCCACAAACATCCTCCTTCATCCTGACATCAGTCTAATGAACATAATACACTTCACACATCTTTTTTATATGCATTTAAAATATGAGCAAAGCGGTGGTTTTGTAATGTTGCACGAGACCCTGATTAGGATTTCATTTAAATTCCACAAAACCTGGGTTTAAGTTCACTCGCCACCCCCGGGCCTGATTACAGCCACGCCTGTAGAATCAATAAATCACTTAAAAACAATCTGTTTGACTACACGACATAGGCCAGAAGATCTCAATACGCAGCACATTGTGTCCTGATTTAAAGAAAATAGAAGAGAACAGCAGATAAACAGCATGAAACGTTTCCAAACAAAATTTTTTTAAGGACCTGGAGGTCAAACAGACCACAGACGGGGCTGTTATCCACAAATGGAGAAAACACGGAACAGTGGTGAACTTTCCCCGGAGTGGCTGGTCTACTAAAATTACTCCACGTGCACATCAACAATTCACAACAGCACCCTGAACAACTTCTAAACCCCTGGATCTCAGTTATGTGAGATTTAAAAAAGCAAAAACAGGAGAAATCTGTAAGGGGGCAAATACTTTTTCACACCACTGTATGACTTAGTAACACTGTGTACAAATGGTGTGTGCGCCAAGGTGGTCTGTTCAGATTCAAGTTCTGTTGAGGCCCCCAGATCAGTAAGAGGCCCTGTACAACCGTGAAGATAACTTATACTGAAGCTCAGACCATCCCTGGACTAAAGTAAAGCATTTAACTCCACTCTCTGTTCCTCACATTGGACATTCTTAGCGCAGAGAGTCTTCATGAACTGAAACCCTCAGTGATATCATCACGAGTGCCATCAGAAGCAAACACAAGAGGAGGTCAACATCCAGGCATCTGGGGCAGCAGTAGTTTGCCTGCTACAGCCACACTTGTCATCATGAAGCTGCTGTAAGCCAACTCTACTCATAAAGTTACTCTTATCAGATATAAACTGTGGTGTGCGTTAAAAGGAGATCAAGCTCCCGACTGTTTTATAGTGAAAATCTCCCAGTGTCCCCAGGCTTCAAACAGGTTCAACCAGGAGGATCCAGTTTGTTTAAAAGCAATTTAACCCCGCTTGTGTGTGGGTGTGTACGTGTGATTGTCTGTGTGTGTGTACTTACATAATTAGCTACTTGTAAACAGGGAAGTCGGAGCCATTGCTTTTATGAGCAACCGAAATTCCTAAACAACAACTCTACTTCCTGTGAGCCCAAAGGAATTTCGGTCACTTTGAGATTCAACTTAAAACTTGAAGTTATCTCACTCAGTACTAGGCGCAGCGAACCAAAAATGCAAAGCCCTTTCTCTTACTCGGATTCATAACATCAAATCGACCTCACTGAGACCAAAACACTTTTTTTTCATATGTATCCATTTCCTGCCTTAACTGGGTTACTTGCCAAAAGCTGCTAGGAATCAGGGGAAACGGAGTTGACATCAATTCTCAGGTCCAAGTGTGGCTGTTAAAACTCTCCTCATAACTGATGGAGGGGCTCAATAGCCAGTTCAATGCAAATGTCATCAAAGCACGGGAAGTTAGCATAATCAAATGGCGTTCTCTTGTAAATGTACAGTCCTGGTATAATCATGTATTGTCCTGTGCACCATTAGGCCAGAGCAGAAAGAGGAAATGTGGAACTAACAGCAACGACGGCCTGAAAGGGGTGGCTCTACATAAAGTCACTCAGAGATGAAGAGGATGGATTAAAAATGAAGGTTTCTGTGTGCCAAAAGTCAATAGGCATCTGCCTGTGGGAGGGTAGAGCTCCGGTGCAGATCATGTGACAATCAAGCAGTTAAGGGTCAACAGATTAAAAAAGTGCCATCCCTTTACATGATGGTAGGTATGGCATGATAGCATATTTCAAGAATTTTATGGTGTGAAAGAAAATACACCTGAACTATTACATTATAATCATGAAGGTGTTAGATTTATCCATCCATTTGTTTTCTATACCCGCTTGATCCTTGTAAGGTCTCACGGGGGCAATCACAACCACAGCTGCGAGGGAAAGGTTTAGACCAAAGCATATTATGTCCCAGAATGGCCTAGTCAAAGGCCAGATCCAATTGAGAAGACACTGTAACACTTGGAAAATGGTGTTCACAGGAAGTCTCAATCCCATTTGTCTGAGCTTGAGCTATTCTGCAAAGACTTTCTTGATGTGCAATTCTGGAGTAGACATAGTCTAAAGGCTCGTATCTCTAATTCCAGGTTCAGGTAGTTCCACAAAGCGTTAACTGAGATGAGCTGAATCCAAATTTCAGACACATTTTTCAGATTTAGCACTGTAAAACATGTCTAAAATCTATTGAATTTTTTCTCCTTAAATTTTCAATAATGTACTCATTTGTGTTGGCCTATCAAATACAATCCTAATCAAGTAAGTCACATTATAATCTTAAACATCAGTCTATGGTTATAATGTGACTAAATGTAAAAGAACCCCCCCCCCCCCCCCCCCTCTTTGGTACTGTACCATGCAAATCAAATCACACAACGACATGAAAATGGTTAAAAAGTAATGGTGGCACCATCGGGGCTGGTGCCTATCTCCAGTGGTTGCTGAGTGGGAGGCTGGTCCATTACTGGGGAACGGAGACACAGCATGAACAGCCAAGCACAGACACATTGGTCTTAGATAGACCAATTATGCATGTCGTTGGAGTTGGGGAGAAAGCCGGAGTACCTGGAGAGAACCCCACACAGCATTGGGAATGACATTCAAACTCCATGCAGGAAGGCTAGCCAGGATTTAAACCCAGGCAATTCTTGCTGCAGAACAGTAGTGCTAACAAGTGCTCCCTTTGCAGCCCTCCATCAGACTCTGTGATTCACCCCCGGATACTCCTTCAGTAGCTCCAAACACTATTTTTAGCTCCTTTCACAAAATAAATTTGGGATCTAGACTTTTTTGTATAATTTCTGGGGAAAAAAATCAAGTCAGCAAGGGTGTCGGTGCCTCTAAATGACCAGGCGATGTTGTGAGCCCCTTGTTATTGTCTACTTAGCAAAGGGTTAGCCATCCTGGTGGCTTGAGGGTGCGATGTAGTGATGAGGAACGGTCTGTGCAACAAGCTGTTAGGGGGAAGTAAGGGAAGAATACATCAGAACCGAAGCAGTGTGAAGCATTGTATGATGCACACCCATTGGACAGGTCTTACTGAAGTGCGCTGGTACCAAATAAACTGCTGGACCTCTGCTATGGGTGGTTTCCTCAGTAGTAACCATGCTTAAAAATAGAACAAGATCAGGGCGCCATCACATGATGTGATGAGCGCAAAATTTCAAACATAGTGCTTACATCATCTCTGAGGAGTCCCAGTCCATGCCTCCTGTGGTTTCCTCTATGTAAGGTCACATCTGTGCTGGTCGTGGCAGGGTCAACTGGTTATTTATGAATGGCGAGAGGGGATTTACAGCCAGATGATGCAACTGTTAAGTCAAAAAGGTTGTTGAAAGGTTTCTTTAACTTCTGTCATCCGCTGCCTTCCTCCGCAGTAGCACACTGGCCTATCAGTAATCCAAACTGGGGTCCCTGCTGTGTTGCGGCCTTTTAGCCAGGAGTCCCATTCTGCCCCGTGCATGGTTTCAGCCCACAGCCTCAGAGGGTATATGGATACATATCACACAAATGACCATAAGATAAGATCTGATTCATCCCCCAAAGAGGGAATGAATGGAGGCAGTAAATATTCTATCTTAATATAAGCAAATCTGGGTTTAATCACCCACACAGAGACAATACATGCAATCATTAACAATTTTCATAAGCCAGTCTAATATGTTCCTTCCTCTGTTCTGGTCATATTGCCTGATGGAGTTGATTTGTTCATATGAAAGTGCCTGAACATGTTAACAGAGGTGTCAACAGTATTCACATCTATTACTCAAGTAGAAGTATAGATACTAGGGTTTAAAATACTTCTGTAGGAGTATCAACTCAAACCTTTCACTCAAGTAAAAGTATAAAGGTACAGGATATAAAACTACTTAAAGTATTAAAATAGAAGTAACAATATGAAACGGTTTACAAACCCCCACCCCATTGTAGTATAATGTTAATATTGAAAGAAATTGGGATTGGCTGTTTCACCAATATATTTGTCCATTGAAAACAAACAATTTAGTACAGTGCAAATCTATTAAAGGACCACAGAGGTGCAATACTGAGCATTAACATGAGTTTCATGGTGCATAAAATCTGTTGTCTGATTGCCTATAAGTATTGGTGAAACAAGTCAGACTTCAGAGACATATTATCAATAATCTTTTAATTGCTATTATAGGAATGTAAATCAACATCCAAGCGTAGCTACAGGAATTGATGAGGGCAACAGATCTAAGATAACACAACTGGACATGAAAATGAGTGCATTACCCTCGTATATCAATACTCTTGTATGGTCTTCTGTATACAGTAGACAGTGTTGTCAGAATGAATCATTAATCCTAGCGGTTAATCAAAAAAATAAAAAATAAATGAAAATATCAAATAATCATAAAAATGCAATATTCTTCTTATATGTTTTGTTCTTCTTCTTAAGTTTTTGTTTGGCCATTTGGCAAACAACTTTGTGCAGTACTGCCTCCAATCAGGATCAAAATAACTGTTTGGGTAGCGCTATTTATCTGAATATTTCTTTGTTTTTGTTTTTTATTGACAAGCCAGATCAAAAACAGGCTGAAATAAAATAGAAGTAATGAGACTATAGTACAGATAATTGCATGAAAATGTAAGGAGAGGAAGTAAAAAGTAGACTAAAAAAGAATTACCCCACTAAAGTATAAATAACCAAAATTTCTACCCAAGTAAGGTAATAAAGTATTTGTACTTAATTACTTGACACCTCTGCACGTTAACATGTTTGGAGAGGCGACACAGAAGCGGAATACAGCACGGATACACTGAATATTGTTGTCAGAAAAAGATTCACTAGTAATATATTTATGGAAATTATATAAATATGGGAAATCACCTGTACTTGTATAGAGCTTTATCAGGTCCTGAGGACCCCAAAGCGCTTCACACTACGTTCAGTCACTCACACCCTGACGGTGGTGAGCTACACTGTAGCCCCAGCTGCCCTGGAGCAGACTGACAGGAGCGAGGGAGCCACACAATTGGGACCACCGGGCACTCTGACCACCGTCCGCCAGCAAGTGAAGCGTCTTGCCCAAGGACACAACAACTGAGCTGATCGGAGCAGGGGCAGAGCACCTGAATGCCGCTGCCTGGAGCCTACATTGATGATGTTTGGGAAGTAAAGTAGAATACATCTTTATGTTTTTGAGGTTTCTAGAAACATTTGCTAATTTTGTCAAATTACAATACAGTATATCTAATAGACTTATTGTCTGATTTTTACTAATCAGTCAGTACAATTGACTGATTAGTAAATATCTATTTTTTTATTTTAAAAGTGTAATGAGTCATAAAAAAGGAATATCTATTGAACATTTGTTCAGGCATTTAGAATGAAACAACAGCACTCCGAGAACACTTTCAAGTCACCATTAAGAAAGCGTGCAATGAGACTCCCAGGGTGAGCTGTGTTATAGGACAACTCAGGAGTCACACAGATTACACAGCAGGATTAGTTGTCGCCTAATCAGCGCATATCAAATACATTTCAATCCCTCTTCACAAATGAAAATCATCGCAGCAGAGGTGACATAATCCAGATGTAATCCTTCTGAAATAATCCTGAAATTATCAACATGATCAGATACAACCTTTATTTCCCCCCCGGAAGGATCAGCAGAGGGGAGAGCCTAGTTTACAACGATGGTGTTGATCAAGGAGTTAGTTTGAGTCTAACTGATGAAAGCCTTTTGTCAACAAATTAGCGCTAAATATCTTTACATTGTTACCAACTGTTTAAGACAGAGACAGTAACAATTTTCAGAAGTAAATTTGCCTGAGTAAAATGTACTCAAATTGAAGAAAAATGTACTCAGAAACAGATAACATTTGGTCCCTCTCAAAAAAAAAAAAATGTTTTCAATTTGAGTAAATTTTACTCAGACAAATTTCCTGTGTGGTAAACTGATATAAAGCTGATATCGTACAAGTCACTGACCCGTGATGTTCGGTGAAATATTGGTTTTGTCGGTCTGGAAAAATAATATGTACTAGTATAGTAATATGTACGATCGGGTCTGAGTCAGTTTTCGTCTTCGTTGTTTCCAACACAACAGTTGTCTGTCGAACCTTTTGGTAAACATGACCAAACCCTTTTGTCTCCATGTACTGAACTGTCGGTTACTTCTGATGGTGTTCGCAAATTATAGACGTAACTACTCAAAACAATTCTAAAATATCACTTTCAGTGTAATTTTATTGTGTGTTTTTTGTCAGAAAACTTTGTATTACACGCTATTTCCATTCAGCTAGCTTTGTTTGGGCCAGTTGACTCTTATGAAATATGACAGGTTATGACCTCTGTTCAAACCAAAATAGCTCAAAGCAACTTCCTGCTGGTGGATATTATTTATAGAAACATATAATCCCATTTCCCCATGGTCGGCTATGAGCAAAAAAAAAACAAAAAACTATCTTTTATCAAAGTGAGTATGAACCATTCCTGGTGCATGGCGTGTGAGAAATGTCCTGCAGTAGATCGCTCTGTGTCATTACTGAAAAGCTGGGTACAAAACAAACAAAATAACAAAAGAATGAAACAGCAAACGAGTGAATCGACTGTGATCCTGTTGGATTTCATGGCTCTTTAGTATGTTTACATGAAGGGGAGGCAATTTACTGCATAACTACAGAGGAAAAATAATACATCCCAAGGAATGGCATAAAGAGAGCTAAACAAAACTTTGACCTTAAGGTATGAGAGAACTTTGACCTGCTCTGGTATGAGAGCAGGTAACAAACATCCCCTTTTTAATGTACAATTTGGCTCCTGACAAGAAGGCGCCCCTGTGTGCCTGAAATGGGCCAAAGGGAGTGGGAAACTCCCAAGACTGCAGCAGCAAGAGATGACAAGACCGCAATGGGACGCTGCTGCCCCTTAGCAGCTGACATGGAAGGGAAGCCGTTTACTGCTTTGTGCAAGAAAAACGCACACAATTAAATGAACTGACGTAAATAATCCAAATGTAGGAGAAGCTTCTAAAATGCAGCAAACAAGCCCGTTCTACAAAACAGACAACACTTGTCTTACATTAAGGCATAGTGATTGCTGCTTACCCTAACCTTGCTTAAAGCCTCCTTTCGGGTTTTAAGGAATTTCAATGTCTAGATTATAAATATTGTGTCAAAAACCCATTGATCTACTTTATTTTTGTATGCTCACGGTGACGAATAGCCCTAATTGCATATTTTATGGTTGTTATGTCTTGTTTTGGCCCTCCAGAGCTAAGGGTTGGTGATTTAAAACGCGCTTTGTTCCCAGGTTCGGAGCTATTGAATGCGGTACATTGTTGTTGGCCTGTGGAGGTGATTATCTCATTGTTCCCCTCTGGATCTTTGCATTCCTCATGTCTACATGCAGCTATAGCTCACAGGCCCAGCAGCCCAACACGGGGTAAAACTGCCTGGGTCAGTGCTTTCCTTTGACAGTGAAATGCTTACAGGCAGGCCGACAGTGTTTCCAGGCCATGCGATGTCCTGCCGGCGTTGGCACGGGCCAACTGTGATGACGCGAGGCTTTCTATTGTGCCGTGAGCCTATACGTTTGGCCTTTGCCAGAGTATAAAAGCTTGGGTCTAGCTCTGACGGGACCAGCACGAGCCAGCCTCCCTCGAACGGCACTGCAAGCTGTACTGACGCAGGTAAGGACACACAGACACAGCCGTACACAGCTGAGCATCAGAGCTGCACATCCACAGCCGGGGGCCTGCTCCCTTTTATCCACACCCCCCCGTCTCAGTCAAGGGGAAGGACCCAAATAGAAGTGCACCACCCAAATGAACCTAACACATAAACAGCAATAAATCCCAACGAAGCATATCTCTGCCCACATTTCCCTCCAGGTGATGTTAATGTCCTGGAGGTCCTCCCTTTTCCTTCACGTCAATCTTCGCAATTTCTCTCTGTTTACGCCTGTATTTCTGATCCCACCCTGCATCCAACACAGACTCTCCTGAAGCCCCTCGCCATGTCTCAGACTGCCAAGTCCGCCTCCAGCCAGAGCGCTGATGCCAAGGACAAGGGAGCCCCAGCTCCAGCTGCCACCAGCAAGGCCACCAAGACCGGCGAGCCTGGCATGGGATCCTACAGAGTGAGTCGCCGCAGCAACATTCCGCACACCGGCAAAAATGTCCCACATGCAGTTGCCTTAGCTTGTTTTAACGGGCCATGGAGGTAGAGTTCTGTCCATCGGTGGAATGTCTGAAGAAACTTAGTTTGAGACGGGGTAAAAGTGGAAAAATAAGCAAATAAACAGCTGAAATATACTTGAAAATGGAGAAACAGCAAGGTGCAACATTTTTATTGAGCTTTCAAAGTGTAATGTCATTTACAGGGTAATACAAATAAGGTTAGGATAGAAGCTTAATTTATTCTTCATTTCAGTGGACAGCCTTAAAAGAAGCTGTTTTCTAAAAACCTCTGGAAACATGTTCTTGTGTAGAGATGCCTGGAGTTGTCTACCAATGAGTTAACTCCAGTCAGTTAACTCATTGGTTTAAAGAAGACTATAGAGGGAATGGGTACAAGCAGACTTGCTTCTAAAAGTATATTATTGTAAGCATATGCTTATTTATTACTTTAATTCATTTATTTAGTTAACAAGTACAGTAGTGAAACAATTTCAACAAAGACCAGGGACTCTACTATTAGATTATATTAAAAGGATTAGGCAAAAAAATTATTCAAGTTTTATACTGTAGATATGTTCATCCGGAGTGTTTCAAGAACTTTGCATACTTATAGCTGTTGAGTTTAAATGGGAACACACAGGAACATTTTACATCCAAGGGAAGAAAACTCTAATGCACGGTTTAACCCTAGGAACACTAAGCATATCATTTCTGATACAAGCATTTTTGTGGACTCTATATCTACAACTAAGCCATCGATTTCCATCAAAAACCGTCTCTGTTCTGTTCACATGTTGGGAAACATATTTCAGATTCACATTAACATCGTTTCTAGTTTCAGCCTTTAAACGGTTTATTTGATTTTTGTGTGTCTTTAAAAGAAAAGCTTCCAAAAATGTTCCAGTTAAATATGAAATTTTCCCTGTGTGATCGGGGGGGAATTAAACTGAGCTTCCGTGTAATTCACCTGACCCTTCCTCTGTGCAGATCATGCTGTTCGACCAGGAGAACTTCCAGGGCAGGATGATGGAGGTCCAGAATGAGTGTATGAACGTGTGTGACCGTGGCATGGACAGAGTGCGTAGTATCATTGTGGAGTGCGGCCCGTAAGTTCCCACACAGAGACATGATTTCAGCAGCTCACAGCCTCTCCCCACGTCCCTTCTTCACGTGTGTTACTCTTCTCTGCCGTCCTCCCTCTCCCTGCCTCTGTGCTCACCCCCCTGTGCCCGGTCCCCCCACCCACCTGCCCGCTCCAGCTTTGTTGCCTTTGAGCAGACCAACTTCCGCGGCGAGATGTTCATCCTGGAGAAGGGAGAGTATCCTCGCTGGGACACCTGGAGCAACTCCTACCGCAGCGACTGCCTCATGTCCCTCAGGCCCATCCGCATGGTACCCTTCACCGTTTAGACGCAATGAAAACATCTGCCGGGCTACTTTCTGAGAAGAACATTTATTATTACGTGGAAATATGAATGTTGATGCTTTGAATTACCGCTGCAGCAGACTTTCAATGAGCCATGTAGATTTGGCTGAAAGGTGAAAGGTGAAACGCCGTCAGTACAGAAAAGATCTCTCCATCCATTGACGTCTTAGTGCGGTTGATAGTAAAAAGGTCCAGCTAGGCTGCCCAAGCCAAACAAAGTTCAGCGTTCGATGTCCCTTTTTATAGACCACAGCCGTGACCGCATCAGCTCAGCTAAAAAAAGACAGAACTTTCAGCGTTTTTATTGGGGCTAAATTTGGACGGCATTCGACAGGATAAACAGTCTTGAGTTTAAACAACTTTTTTTCCGTGCAATCTGACAATCGAGCCAGAAAAAGTCCCACTTTCAACACATATTTCTGGGCTGATGATTGGCCTTATCTCCCTATTCACCTAACTCCGTTTTCTGTTGCATGAAGGGAGCCTAAATTCAAGGAGCTTGGAGGCTAAACAAGATAAAGCCTAGTATTAACAGTGAAAAAAGATGATAGCATCAATATTCATCAAGAGTTGCAAGGCTTCAAATTTGCAGCGTCTGTATATTTGGTTCATTTATGTATCTACATTAGAGACGTTTCTGCCATATCCGCATTGTTATCTAAAAATAGCAAATACAGTCAAGATGGTCTACTCTATACAGAAGAAACTCCATGAACCAGAGTTCTATACCCTCAGGACTAAAACTAGAACGACACTGCCATCTGGAGAGTCATGATGACACTGACACAAAGTCAGCAATAAATGTTGGTTGCTGGATTCCTGAAGAGCATCTCTCAGTGTTTTGGTTCTCCTCTCTGCAGGACAGCTTGGAGCACAAGATCTGCCTTTATGAGCTCTCCGACTTCAAGGGCAACAAGATGGAGATTCAGGAGGATGATGTCCCCACCCTCTGGGCGCATGGCTTCTGCGACAGAGTGGGCAGCGTGAGGGTGCCAGGAGGAGCGTGAGTGGACACAGTTGCTGTAGTTGCAGTTGCTCAGATGATATTATGGATGTAGTTACCCTGGGGAGCTTTTGAATTACCTTCTGTCCCTATTAAACCTTTTAATTTTAATGACACTCTAAACCTGTAGTTCACGACCAGAACCCCCTTGAAGGTACTAACTACATCTCCATGACCTTCTAAACATCTTTAAAGTTTGAATAGCTCATTTAGGACTCTACAAGAACCTGTGTTCAGGAGACCTCATTAAGGCCACCAAGACCAACCTCATGGAAAGTTAAAGTTTCCAATTAGCCAGTCTTGCCCCGAACCCTTAATGAAGAGCAATGGTGCAAAGAAACTTGCGATTTCTCATGATAACTCAGGAAGCTAATTATTACCTGCTATAAATATAAATGACTATAAATTGTAATGTTACCAAGCTCTCTTGTTACAATCTACCAAACACTGGAGCTTCAAAGTACGCCTCTTTACAGAACAACTGATGACCTAACATCTTCTCGGTTCTCCTGCAGGAGCCATGGAACCTACTAATTTCTTTAAAAGCTGCAAGGAACCTCTAGGGGACATCTGGAAGCTCCTCAGCAGCTTCATTAATGACCAATAAGACCAAATAGAGTCTCTGACATCTTCTTAGTGGTAGATACCCAAATCTCTTAGAACATCACTCCACAAACTTCCTTAAAACTAGGTAGAACCATCTCAATGACCACTGGCCTTTCTGTGAGTCCTACAGAAGATCATACATGAGCTCAAATAGAATCAGAATCACAAGTAGATCCTTCTTAGCACCTCACAGAGACTAAATAGGACTATTTTGGAAGCATTAGATTTGTGGACTTCTCACAAGACCTCTAGAAACTCATCATATCCTGCAATAACTACACAGTAAACACATGATGCTCATCTACCTCTCTGTGTTTCTCTCAGCTGGGTGGGTTACCAGTACCCTGGATACAGAGGCTACCAGTACCTGTTTGAGTGCGGTGACTACAGACACTACAACGACTTCTGCGCCTTCCAGCCCCAGATCCAGTCCATGCGCCGTATCAGGGACATGCAGTTCCACCAGAGAGGTTGCTTCACCTTCACCGCTGCCAGCAAGTGAAAGACCCCTGCTGACCACCTGGTGCTGCTGTAGCTCTCTCAGCTTTTTATCTCACCAAACTTCTTCTTTCTCCAATTCTCTGGTCCTTTCCTTAACCTTGACCATCGTTGCTCCATCCCAAAGGAAAGAGAGATTGAGAGCAATACACTGGACATCCCCTAAGTGACTTTTTATGGTGCTAAAAAATAAAAATGTTGTGAAAAACCTGATCTTTCTATGGCTGGATAAACTTCCTTTATTTTACTGAAAACGCAATATTTTGTGTTAATATTCTGACATAATCTATTTATATACTGGAACAGGCCATGGCAATTATACAAAGACAAATGTAAAGAAAGACAGCACAAAGAGCGCTATACACTAGATCCATGACACATTTTTGCTTGTATCCAATACTGGGTCATCGTTTAACAAGTCAGAAATTTTCAGCAGTATTTTCTAATCAATTGCAAAGAATTTATTTATTGCATTTTTTTCAATTAATTATTTTTTTTTTTAAGTAAAGCAACATCAAGCACAAGACACATTGCTTGGGTAACAACAGGAGTGTAAATGATTTAGGAAAACCATATGTTGTTCAAAATTAGTTTTTAACTTTAGGCATCAGCTTTACTTATTGCTGTTAACATTAATGTACAGTTATATATATATGTCTGTTACACATCTTTCTTTCTTTTTATTTATTTTTTTATTTATTATTATTATTCACTTATTTTGTCATTTAAATGCTTTTTTGTGGCTATAGAAGTCTTTATTGGGCAGTTTCTAGACAGTAATGGGTGTAGACAGAAGGGGAGTGACATGCAGACGAAAGTTTAGATCTATTTATGACTAAATTAATCTGAATATAAAAAGTAACTTTAAATTGATGACTCGTTTTTTCCAAACCAACCTGGCGCTATTACTACATATGTGACCCCATGTGCAGAAAACTGAAAAGGACATAATCAACTTTGTTCTCGCTTGGGTACAAGATAGGGCGACTGTTTTGTCCCCATACACCGCCTACACAGAGCACAGACATATATACGTAGACGCCTCATTGGGCGCAGGTTTGCATGTCGACGTCACCGCCATATTGTATGTGGCAGAAAGTAGTGAATGTCTATGTTCCCTGTATATATGTTTTAAGTATTCAGATAGAAAGATATAGATGGAGCTTACATATACTTGTAAAAAAATATATAGAGATTAATTGATAGAGATTGGCAGCCAGATTGGCTTTTGATCAATATTTTGATCGATGTTTTGATCAATGTGCATATATTCTTTGAATATATTTGAAGTATTCTAAATAAATAGGTGTGTGTTTATATATAAGTATATGTCCAGATTATAGATGTGTATATATATATATATATATATATATATATATATATATATATATATATATATATATATATATATATATATATATATATATATATATATATATATATATATATATATGTGTGTGTGTGTGTGTGTGTGTGTTTGTGTATTATGAATATAAAAATCAATTGGTTAAATCTAAACATTGTGGTCTTCATTATTTCATGGAACTGTGTGAACCTTTTAAGATCTGATATAATGTAGACACAGATTAGCAACAGACTTTTTGGGGGAGTATTAGAGATAAAATTACTAATATGAGAAAAAAGTCATAGGAGAATAAAGTAAAAAAAAAAAAAAAGATAAAAGTGGTAATATTATGAGAAAAACGTCATATTATGACAATTAAGGGGGAACATTTCCAGAATAGTCACAGTTTGCGGAACTATCTAGTCCTGGAGTAAAAGGCCAGGTTAGATTCTTATAATTATTTTTATTCTTTACGAGAATAAAGTCAGGAGAATGAAGCCAAAGGGATACGAAAATAAACTCGTAATACTACAAAAATAAAAATATTACGAATATAAAGTGTATTCTGAGATCAAAGTCCCTCTGATACTGTTTAAGTGACTAAGTCTAACAGCAGATTTGCCACATTCAACATGGCGGACGCTCTGATGCATTCGCAACATAGGTAGAACCCGCCCAACGAGGCGTCTACGTATATGTCTATGGCACAGAGTAACACAGTATTTATTGTTTTTTTTGCTTTTCTCTTCGGATCTGCTGTTTACGAAGCACAGTGAATCCAGCAATACATCACGTGGTCTACGTGCTTCCTGTGTCCTCTTCAGGTGTGCTCGGGATTTACACAATCTTTACCTCGACTGCTTATTTAAACTTTGAGGAACCAACAACAATGTTAATGGATGAATATAAGACAATATTTATGTTTATTTTATTTTTTGATAAGGCAGATTGAACAGTTTGATATGAAATTTTATGGGTCAAGTCACGTAGCGAAATGGTGTGCTTCCATCCCAGCATGTCAATAATTGTTACGATATAACATGAAGGCAACACGGTGTTTCATAAACTTTCAATTGGGGCTTGTATCGTGAGGAAGCTACCATGTCTGCACTTTTTAAAGCCAGAAAACGTGAGTATTTAAAGACAAGTCCCACAGAAGACCAATGAGAAACTAACAGAATAGAGAATGATCTTGGAGCTGTTTAGTTGCATGAGAGTTGTTGAGCAGTATCGTGTTTAATGCATAATCAGCTGTATGCCAACGCCTTGGGTTACCTAACATCGTAATGTAATTTATGTAATTTAACCACAGCGGGGAATTAAACCTCTGGTAATTTACTCTCCCTCTGCCTCTTGGTGGGATTGGAAGCAGGTATGAGCGCGTAACGCAGCTGTTTGCCAGCTCGATTGCTAAGCCAGGGTTTAGTTTAGCTAGAAAACAGTATCCTCTCCCGACCTGATTAAACCAGAGCATCAACTGCTACTGCTTAACTGCTTCATTCAGGGGTTTGTTGGTTCTATGAAGGTGACTGACGGTGGGAATGACCTTTCACCTAAATACGGAATGCTAGCCGGTTAGCTAGTGGTGCGTTTAAAGACCCCGCGGCTGGTCGGTGTTTTATTAGTTGTGTGTTGTAATTAAATAAAAATGCGTTTCGTTTAGGTTGCTCGTTTGGTCGCAGTGTGATTATTCTGCGCTGTCATAAAACATAACAAACAAAAAAACTGTCACCCTAATTCATATATCCATTTAAGATACTTTTTTTGTATCCCAAAAAAATCTAATCAACCAACAACATGGATGCATTCCGAAATACTAATGAAAACAGGCAAAATAAATAAAATGCAACGTTTTTGGAATCTGGAATCTAAAAGGGTTAAGTCAGGTCAGTTAAACTTGTAAGCTTATCTGGTCAGGTCAGTAGTAGCTACAGGGGAAACAAGGAGACAAGCCCAAAACCAGGAATGGTTCTGGAGGTGGAGGCCTCAGACATTTTTAACTGTTTTTAGTAGCCCGCGAGGACCAGATATGGTGCCCATGAGCACAATCCACCAGTGAGCTGCATCTAAAACTTAATTTTATTCCCGTTACTCTTCTTGTTTAATCACAATTATATAGATTTACAAATGAGAATATCTATTAAAAAAGCATGAAAAATGTTATTTATTTTACATAAAGTTACGGTGAACTCAAACTCAAAGGTCTGTACTGGTACGTACGACCACTGGCACCGGAACAGGGGGCCATGGGGCCATTGTCCCCCCCCCTCACTTTACAGCCCTGCCCAAGCCGTGATTTGGCCCTACCAGACATTCACGCAGACCGGATCAGATTGTGCCGAGAGGCTGTGACGGATTTCTCTCTCTCTCTCTCCCTCCCTGTCTCTTCTTTAAGTTGTGCTCTTGCTGTCGAGACAGTGCCAATGTTTGCATGTTTTGAAACCGAACAGCATCCCCTTAAACACACGCAGTGTGATTTATTTACATGCGCAACAAGGTAAGAAGCGCCAAATATCACTCTGTCCACTTAACAGGTCTGCTTCAATGCAGCAGCGCCGGGTTATGTTTAAAAAAACAGTGTTATTCACAAAGACTGCAAATAAATGCGCTCGTTATTAGTCTGTCATCGTCCCAAAGGCAGCGGCAATGTGCCACAGCGCTGCGCAGTGCACACTGATGGCAGGACGCTATGTGGAGAAATGCAGGCAGATGAAAACAATAGCAATGAGCTTCTCTGTTCATGTGAACTTCTTTAAAATAATAGAACAAAATATAACCAGGACCCGGTCATGGTTTTAAGGTGTTTGGCCCACATGCAGACACAGTCGGAACACAGAAACAGTTTATTAAAGGATCAATGAGGATATGCACACAATGTGAGCAACAGGCGAGGTCGGAACATCAGAGTGGAGGTAACTGCGGGAAGAAAGAGGATTAAGTTAGCACTAGTCGAACCAGGGGAAATTCTCCAGATGCTGCTCTGCTTACCGCTTGGTTGGGAGGACTTATCCGGGGAGGATGAGTGGAAAAGGAGTTCTGTGACCGTATACTCTCTGATGGGAGGGGATGGCTGAGTGACAGGCGGGCTGGCAGGTGTAACACAGGCGGGGAGCCCGAGCTGCACCACTGCGGAGGCAGGCAGGAGGAGCAACTGGAAGAACCAGGGAACCAGGAAGGGGAATCTCTTGTCCGGCTTGGTAATACCAAGGGGGCTTGAGAGGAACGCCAGAGCAAAATCTGAGCAGCAGGGATTCGGAAAACTGGTCCTCAGCGTATGTAGCCAACACAGGTGAGTAAATCCAAAACAACTGGAGGAGACAGACAAACAACTGGAACTGGAGGAGACAAAGTTAGATCCAAAAACAGGGATTTCAAAACTCAGGTACAAAGATCAGGTGACAGGTCTATGGCCTAGGCATACCACAACGGGGTAACACTCTGGCGTCTTCCAGCTGACTGAGCATTCCTTTTAAGCCTGAGAAGAGCAGTCCAAACGAGCCGCAGGAGCGGGCCACGCCCACCCGTCAACTGCAGCCACCTGTGGAGCAGAATTAGTAGAGCACGGAAACACAGAATCCTGACAGACCCGTGGAAGCAGCCTGGCAAGGTTATTGTTTCATTTTCTGAACGTAATCTCAGTCAGAAATGGCGCCACATAATCTCTCCAGAAACCCAGAACGTACAAAACCGTTTTATTGGACAACTTCTGCTATTTGACATCTTCTTTTATTAAATACATTATTTGGTATTCTAAAATAAAATAAAAACACCTGATTTGTCAACATTAGTTCAGCAAAAGCTGTTCAGCAACATTACAACAAAGCAGAAGAAAAACCTTTGATATTTTTTATTATTTTTCTGAGTTTAATAAGAAAATGTTACAGCTGCCAAATCTGATTTACATCAGCAAAGAAAGCACCCTGTTTATCATTGTTCTACCGGTTCGTGTGTCAGTAACGGTACTCATGTCAAACGCACCAGCTGAGCTTCCTCAGCCTCCATCTGGTCACCAATGTCCAAACAGCAGCTTAATCAGCTCTTAACTAGGGATGGGAATCGAAAACCGGTTCCTGTTCAGAACCGGGTCCGTGTGTTCCAATTCCATGGCACCGTTTGGCAGCTCGCTTAACGATTCTCTTATCGATTCCAGGCAGCACCACAGCCGAGTGCTCTGGGCAGCACGACTTGCGTCACGTTTTTTACGCAAGTTACGCACACGGCATTCAGTAAGCAAGTACGACGTGACTAGGCGTAAGTCTAGAAAAGCAAAACAAAAAAAATGGCGCCCCATAGACCAATTCGCGCGTGACGTCACGAGCTACATCCGCGCTACAGCCGGGTCCCGCTGGTAGGCAAAAACAGTACTGTTCTCGCCTACCACCATGACAAAACGGGTGAATTACAGCGTACTTTCAGTTAGTTTATTTTTGGAATCTAAACAATGCCTACGACTTGTTGTGCTCCCGGTTGCACACAGAGGCTTTCCAAATCGTCGGATCTACGTTTCTTTCGTTTACCGAAGGACGAAGAGAGAAGAAAGAAATGGATAATTTCAATGAAAAGGACGCAGGCAGGCAATCCCAATCGACTGTGGGAGCCATCATAGCACGACAGAATTTGCAGTCTACACTTCATCTCCGGTAAATACAACTTAATTTTGCACTAGTCATTGTTCTACTTAAATAATTATATAAATAAAAAATTAGCATATATACTTAAGTCAAGAATTAAACGTTCGTTTCGTAATAGTATACGTACATGTACAATGTATGCAAACCCTCTGGCATGAGCCTGTGAAAAGGATTAATAAGACAAAAACACCAAAATAATCCTTTGTGAACAATGTTTTTTTTAACCTACCGGTGGCGGGTCTTCCTCTTTGCTGAGGCGCTGTCTGTGTCCAACTCCGCTTTCGTATGTTCAGAAGTGTTACAACATTTCTGAACATGTCCCAATATGAAATAATTGTCGCCTTCAAGTGGTTTCATGGCTTTCATGCTCTCTCGTGTGTACTGGCCTGGCGTGTTGATAAGGTAGCTGTATATGTCGCCGTACAGAACACTTGGCCAGCATTTCACAGACTCGCTCCATCCCTGTTAAATTAGTATTACTTTAAATTTAAATGCTTAATACCATGTCTCTTTGTTTAAGAGGTTAAAAAAATTCCCCAAATTGGAATCGATAAGAAAATCGATAAGAGAATCGGAATCGTGAAAATCTTATCAATTCCCAACCCTACTCTTCACATCCACAAACTCCTGCCTGACAGCCTGGTGCTGAACACCAATTCACCACCTCTGAAAATTCTGAGGAGATTTGGACTTGGTAATATACACTCACCGGCCACTTTATTAGGTACACCTGTCCAACTGCTCGTTAACACTTAATTTCTAAGCAGCCAATCACATGGCGGCAACTCAGTGCATTTAGGCATGTAGACATGGTCAAGAGAATCTCCTGCAGTTCAAACCGAGCATCAGTATGGGGAAGAAAGGTGATTTGAGTGACTTTGAACGTGGCATGATTGTTGGTGCCAGAAGGGCAGGTCTGAGTATTTCAGAAACTGCTAATCTACTGGGATTTTCACGCACAACCATCTCTAGGGTTTACAGAGAATGGTCCGAAAAAGAAAAAACATCCAGTGAGCGGCAGTTCTGTGGGCGGAAATGCCTTGTTGATGCCAGAGGTCAGAGGAGAATGGCCAGACTGGTTCGAGCTGATAGAAGGGCAACAGTGACTCAAATAACCACCCGTTACAACCAAGGTGGGCAGAAGAGCATCTCTGAACGCACAGTACGTCGAACTTTGAGGCAGATGGGCTACAGCAGCAGAAGACCACATCGGGTGCCACTCCTTTCAGCTAAGAACAGGAAACTGAGGCTACAATTTGCACAAGCTCATCGAAATTGGACAATAGAAGATTGGAAAAACGTTGCCTGGTCTGATGAGTCTCGATTTCTGCTGCGACAGTCGGATGGTAGGGTCAGAATTTGGCGTCTACAACATGAAAGCATGGATCCATCCTGCCTTGTATCAACGGTTCAGGCTGGTGGTGGTGGTGTCATGGTGTGGGGAATATTTTCTTGGCACTCTTTGGGCCCCTTGGTACCAATTGAGCATCGTTGCAACGCCACAGCCTACCTGAATATTGTTGCTGACCATGTCCATCCCTTTATGACCACAATGTACCCAACCCATGATGGCTACTTTCAGCAGGATAATGCGCCATGTCATAAAGCTGGAATCATCTCAGACTGGTTTCTTGAACATGACAATGAGTTCGCTGTACTCAAATGGCCTTCACAGTCACCAGATCTCAATCCAATAGAGCATCTTTGGGATGTGGTGGAACGGGAGATTCGCATCATGGATGTGCAGCCGACAAATCTGCGGCAACTGTGTGATGCCATCATGTCAATATGGACCAAACTCCCTGAGGAATGCTTCCAGCACCTTGTTGAATCTATGCCACGAAGAATTGAGGCAGTTCTGAAGGCAAAAGGGGGTCCAACCCGTTACTAGCATGGGGTACCTAATAAAGTGGCCGGTGAGTGTAATTCACAGCTTCATAAGTCACTTTCCACATCAATTAAAAGACATACTTGCAAATGGCACAAACGTTGCGTTTGCACATGTATTTTCTTGCTGTCTTGCAAACGTGACAATGTTTCTCTTGTTTTTTGTGATCAGTACTGGCTCCGCGCCGTTTCCCGCATACTGGGGTGACGTCAGCGACTCTGCTTGTTAACCACTCGATGATTAATAAGAAATCAGTTATTGAAATTAATAAACGCTTGTGTTCATTTCCCTGTTTGTTTTTCGTCAAAGTAAACTTTGTTGTTAACCACCTTACATGAATTTGGGGCGTCTGCAGGATTATATCTGGAGGCGGCGCACAAAGCGCACCTGAGCCACACCAACACTCCTACGAGGCGAGGCGCATAAAAAGCAACATTACATCACAAACCTGCAGGTCAGGTCCTCAGCCAGACAAGTATGCCTCATTAGTGCGATGCGCATGGCGCACAGAAACAGCGCAATTATCCACACACTGGCCTGGATAGCAATGACATTCAGAGAGAAGCTATTTATTTCACTAATAAGACACTTCATTGAAAACACGGAGAAATACCTTTCCACTCCTTTCTGTGGAAAAACAGTTCCTTCATATTCCGGAGCTCTGCAGGTTACACAATTTCCATTTTAAAAAACTGAGTTTCTTTTTGACTTTTGGTGATTAAAAGGCTGCACATGAACGTGTGTGACAACAATGAGCACGTGCGTCTTTACAGTAAAGGGGCCTCCTAGTAGAATGCAAGTTGATGAAACATCACCATGGCCCCCCCCCCACTTTAAAAATGAATCCGCTGCCACTGTGTATGACACAACACCGAGGAAGTAGCTAGGGCTGGACGATATAGGAAAAAAAACATATTGATAAAATAGAAATCATATTGATCGATATAGATAATTATCAACAAATTCAAAACATACATTTTAAGCGCAGCCCTGACCATTTTATGCTGTTGCTTCGCAACCTATTTTTAGATACAGTACTCACAAACACTGAATTCAAGCTCAACCCTTGATTCAACCAACTTTGTACCGAAACTGCAAGTTTTTAAAAAAGAACGTGTGATTCCTGAAGACAGGCAGTTACTCCAGGAGAGCTGGACAGGACCATCAGAGGCCCTTAACTCATCAGCAGGACCGGTACCTGCTCCTTTGTGCAAAGAGGAACAGGATGGGTTCTGCCAGAGCTCTACAGAGTGACTATCACTGACAAAACCACGTCTTCTAGTAGGCCCTGTGCTCACTTCCCGGCACCATGGAGCTCGAGTGGCATTTTCCAGGGTTTAGAGCTGACTTCCTGCTCTTTTCACAGATGAGAGCAGGTTCACTCTGAGCTCATGGTCTGAGTAGTGGCTTTATTTGTGGTTTTGTAAACCAAACAAAAAGAATGAAGTTGTTGTAACAATGCTCCATCTGTTTCAGTTATGTGGAGGAAAGAAATGTAACCAGGAGCCAAAAATACATCATCGTTAGTGCTTTGTTGCCGTTCCTCTGGCTTTATAACCTCTGACGAGAAACAGTAACTCTGCATCATCTCCCTGGCCACTGCGGATTCGAGGCTCATTTTTATCCAATCATTCACACATCCATGGCTGGTCCTCTTCAGCCCACTGGACCCTGGTTTCATTCTCTTTAGTTCTTAATGCCAGTTCTGGTTTGGCTTGTAGATATGAATCCTATATTCTGTTGATTTCACAGAGTTTGGTCCCAATCATTGGGCCCCTGCTTGTGTCCGTTCATCTTTCATTTGTCGTCTTGTTTATTTTCAAGGCAGATTGCTTGAGTTTCCCGTTCTGACGCTTCGACGTCCTCATTGCTCTAACTGGAGGATCAGCGTTCCTCTGAACATTTTGGTTTTGACTTGTGATTTCAGGCCAAGCGGAGGGGCTCAGCCACCCTCTTTCGCCGCAGGCTGTTGATTTACTTCCTTGAAGGCGTCTTATCGGGCTTGTTTGCGTTGTTTCAGCTGACAGCTGTTTTGTTGAGGCCATGTCTTCTGCCAGTCAGTCAGAGAGAACCGCTCGTTCAGGTCTGTAGGCTATAACTTTTAGCTTCGCATCCTTTTCCAGGATTAGGCCGGTCTTTCTGTCCTCCAGGAGCAGGGACTGTATATTTTTGTACCAGAAGTTGTGTGTCAGAACTCTGAAGTGATCGTTAATATTGTAGATGTGCAAACGACGTAGGAACCATCATATAGACATCAGTTGTATTTACGGTTTACATTAAAGATGAATGCATCACTCCAGAATATCCCTGCCATTCTCCCATCATTGCCTTTATCAGCCGCAGAGCTGCTCTGGGACTCTGATTCAGTTTTCTACTGACAGATTCTTCAGCTGCTGCGTAAAGTCTCCATCTCCATGATCACCGAGATTTGTGTGGACCGAGGCAGCAGATGGCTGAGCACTGGGCTTCACAGAGCCACTGTGCACCCGGTGTTGATAGCTATGCCTGTTCTTCTCCTCCTCAGCTCTAGGCTTGTGTCTCAACGGCTGCCGGAGTCTGTCTCAGCTGGCGGAGCTGCCGGAGACTCATCAGTTAATGAGGCAGACCTGCAGAGACTACGCAGACAGGGAGCTGGCCCCCATCGCTGGCAAACTGGACAAAGAGCATGTTTACCCTGCAAAACAGGTACACACACACACACACACACACACACACACACACACACACACACACATATATCTATATATATATATATTAGGGCTGGGCACGTTAACGCGTTAATTTCACGTTAGTTCATTAGACTATTAACGGGGATATTTACTTTATCGCGCATTAACGCATGTAGCTCACATCAGTGCTTCCCGCAGGAATTTGCTTAGGCGAGGCGGTGAGTTGGCTGTCCAGGGTGTACCCCGCCTCTTGCCCATTGACAGTTGGAGATCGGCACCGGCACCCTTCGCGAACCCAGCAGCGATCAGCGTGTTAGAAAATGGATGGATGGATGGATGGATGGACTGGGCTATTTCGTTTTCCTTGCCATCAAGATCTCTGCCAACTGGCACCAGAAAATGCTATTATTGGGCTTTCTTCGTCTGGAAACAGATGCATACAAACACCTTACCGGCGCAGCCATGATGAACTGGTGAACTCGCACAGCTGACAATACAGCGATCTGATTGGCTGAGCAGCAAAAATCGAATCACGTGACCTCTTGGACCGGAGCGCCACAGTTTAGATTTTTTATCGGCTATAACTTATTAATGTGCAAGTGAAAACGTGGGAACATTGGTGTTTTGAGATCTCTGCTATGTGCAGGAACTGATCCCGGTGGAAGAAAGTTGCCCCATGACAGTTCATAAGAAAAGTCATCCTACAGATTCTGGCCCACGGACTAAAAGATTTGATAGAAGAACATGGTAATGAATGTTATTTAACTCATTTAAACAAGATTCTTTCACGTTTAGGAAAGTCTTTCTGGATCTGACATGGTCTTGATCACAAAGTCCTAACAGAAGTGGAACATATAGCTGCACTGTGAGGGAGGGACATGACTGTACAACTTTACAGCAGAATCTGCATTGTTTCTGTTTATATCTTGCGTGGAAATATATTCATGAAATAATTGCCTGGAATTTATGACTTCTTTTTTGCCACAAGACAAAGTATAACCTCCTGTCCTGTGAGGAGGCATTTGCTCTTTTGCAGATTTTTCCTTTTGTCCCACTTTAAATGTTTTAGATCACAGATTAAAGTGTGAATGTTAAATGAAAATATCCTGATAAAATACAAAAAGCAGTTATTTAAATGAGAAATGTATGTATCCAGAAAAAAGCTATTCAAACATACCTGGCCCTTTGTGGGGGCCAAGGAAGTGACCCCTGAACCCGGCCCGCCCTTAGAGGCAACAACTGCCAGAAATAAAGTTTTCCATCCCGGTGGAGGAAAGTTTGGCCCACTCGTCTTTGCCGAATTGTTTTATTTCAGCCACATTGAAGGAGTTTAGGTCACGCTATAGCGATCAGATTTATGTCCAGACTTGGGCTAGGCCTCTCCAAAACCATTATTTAGCCCATTTAGAGGTGTCCTGATGTAAAAGCCTACTGTAGTTAAGCTCAAGACAAAGAACTAATAGCTAAATATTCTTCCAGACTTTCTGGTAGAGAGCAGAATTCCTGCTTGCATCTATTACAGCAAGTCACCCAGGACATCCATCCATTATCTATAGCCGCTTAAACGTGGCAGGGGGTGCCTATCTCCAGCGGTCATGGTGAACCAGGCAGCATACACCCTGGAGCCCTGTTTTCTACGCAGGGCTGGGATGGGTTAGGTTGCTTTCTTAGTTCTTAATAAATGAAATCATCATTTAGAAACAGTGTTTTGTAATTTCCCAGATTATTATTGTCTGACATTAGAAGTAGAAATCTGCTAGAGTCTCTTTCGTGACTATTGTGTCTAAACTGATCCTTCCTTTTGGACACGAAGTATGAGAAACATCCCAGTGAATATTGTTTTGCCCGTTCAGATAAAGGAGCTGGGGGCGATGGGCGTGATGGCCATAGAGGTCCCAGAGGAGCTCGGCGGAGCAGGGATGGACTACCTGGCCTACAGTTTGGCCGTGGAAGAAATAAGCAGAGGCTGTGCCAGCACGGGCGTCGTGGTCTCCGTTAACAATGTAGGTGCGACCTGTCAGCATGAAGGACCAAATAAGATGGAGCTGGTCTAATGTTGGGGGGCTGCTGTGTCACTCTGGTTCTCAGTCTCTCTACATCGGGCCAGTTCTGAAATTTGGCTCAGAAGAGCAGAAGAAGGAATGGATCACCCCATTCACTACTGGAGAGAAGGTGGGCTGCTTTGCCCTCAGTGAGCCAGGTAACTTTAGCTTCTTCTCTTTCTATGAGTTTTATTAGGTGCAAACAAAGTATACTTTATTTTCAGTTGTACAGTTTAGTTTTTTTTTTCTATTAAGATATACAGTTGTGGTTAAAAGTGTACATACACTTGTAAAAAAATCATAATGTTATGGCTGTCTTGAGTCTTCAATAAGTTCTACAACTCTTATTTTTCTGTGATAGAGTGATCGGAACACATACATGTTTGTCACAAAAAACAGTCATAAAGTTTGGTTCTTTCATAAATTTATTATGGGTCTGCTGAAAATGTCACCAAATCTGCTGGGTCAAAAATATACATACAGCAACATTAGTATTTGGTTACATGTCCCTTGGCCATTTTCACAGCAACTAGGCGCTTTTGGTAGCCATCCACAAGGTCCTGGCAAGCTTCAGGTCGAATGTTTGACCACTCTTCTTGACAGAATTGGTGCAGTTCAGCTAAATGTGATGGTTTTCTTGCATGAACCTGTTTCTTTAGCACTGTCCACATGTTCTCAATGGGGTTTAAGTCAGGACTTTGGGAAGGCCATTCTAAAACCTTAATTCTAGCCTGGTTTAGCCATTCCTTTACCACTTTTGATGTGTGTTTTGGGTCATTGTCTTGTTGGAACACCCAACTGCGCCCAAGACCCAACCTTCGGGCTGATGGTTTTAAGTTTTCCTGCAGAATTTGGAGGTAATCCTCCTTCTTCATTATCCCATTTACTTTCTGCAAAGAACCAGTTCCACTGGCAGCAAAACATCCCCAGAGCATAATACTACCACCACCATGCTTGACAGTAGGCATGGTGTTCCTGGGATTAAAGGCCTCACCTTTTCTCCTCCAAACATATTGCTGGGTGTTGTGGCCAAACAGCTCAATTTTTGTTTCGTCTGACCAGAGAACTTTCCTCCAGAAGGTTTTATCTTTGTCCATGTGATCAGCAGCAAACTTCAGCTGAGTCATAAGGTGCCTTTTCTGGAGCAAGGGCTTCTTTCTTGCACGGCAGCCTCTCAGTCCATGCCGATGTAAAACACGCTTGACTGTGGAGACTGACACCTGTGTTCCATCAGCTTCCAAATCCTTGCAGACCTGCTTCTTGGTGATTCTTGGTTGACTCTTGACCATCCTGACCAATCTCCTCTCGGCAGCATGTGATAGCTTGCGTTTTCTTCCTGATCGTGGCAGTGACACAACTGTTCCATGCACTTTATACTTGCGTATAATTGTCTGCACAGTTGCTCTTGGGACCTGTAGCTGCTTTGAAATGGCTCCAAGTGACTTCCCTGACTTGTTCAAGTCAATAATTCACTTTTTCAGATCCACACTGAGTTCCTTTGACTTTCCCATTGTAGCTTTTGTAGCTGAGTCTAATCACTGGGTCAAATGAGCCCTATTTAAATGGGCTCATGAGAAGTCAACAGCTGTAGTCAATCAGAATCACTTAGAAGAAGTGAAGAGGCCATGACATGAAGCTAATTTGATTGACACAACTCGCTACATCACCAAAGTTGACAAATTTTGTTGCTGTATGTATATTTTTGACCCAGCAGATTTGGTGACATTTTCAGCAGACCCATAATAAATTTATGAAAGAACCAAACTTTATGACTGTTTTTTGTGACAAACATGTATGTGTTCCGATCACTCTATCACAGAAAAATAAGAGTTGTAGAACTTATTGAAGACTCAAGACAGCCATAACATTATGATTTTTTTACAAGTGTATGTACACTTTTGACCACAACTGTAATAATAAAAAAACATCAAATCTCTATCAGGTTGCAAAATGATTTAAATCTAACTTTAAGTAAACCAAAGCACATAGGTTCAGACGTGTCATTATTCATCGAACACAGATAAAGTTAAAATGAGCTGTGAGCGACGGACTAGGTAGGCCTTGTTGCTGCCATGAGGAGCGGCGAGCTGAGCGCTGTAGTGGAATCACTGCTGTTAAAGCAGCAGCATGGCTGAAGATGAGAGGGACCAAAGTGGACCGCACAGACTTGGGACCTCATCTTGACTGAAATGCTGTGGTGGGACCCTAGGAAGGCTGAATCTATGCGAAGCTTACTGAACTAAAGCCAGCAGCATAAAGACATGTGCTGATGAGGCCCAAACCGAAGGAAGAAAAACACTGAATTATTGCTGCTGAGCTTTCAAATCGTTGGATTTTCTTGGTTTTCAATTGTAGTTGCTTATTTGTTTGCTGCTGAAATGCAGTGATTTTTTTTTTTAAATACATTTTTTTTTCAAAATGTTAACCTAAATCTCAGGAAATGGCAGCGATGCGGGCGCCGCCTCCACCACGGCCCGGCAGGAGGGAGAGGAGTGGGTGCTGAACGGAACCAAAGCCTGGATCACCAACAGCTGGGACGCCTCCGCTACGGTCGTGTTCGCCACCACAGACAAGAAACTCAAGCACAAGGCATGAGACGCTCTGTCTGCAGGCAAGAGGAGTCAGAGGAGCGAAGCAGTGGGCTTATTGTGTGTCTAACTGCTGTTTCCCTCCGTGTCTGCAGGGAATCAGCGCCTTCCTGATCCCCATGCCGCACCCTGGACTTTCTCTGGGGAAAAAGGAGGACAAGCTGGGCATCAAAGCCTCGTCCACTGCTAACATCATACTGGAGGACTGCAGAATCCCTCTAAGCAACATGTTGGGGCCCCGCGGTGCTGGATTCAAAATTGCTATGGTATTTTCCTGCGTCCTCTCTACTCCAGTCGTAAATCTTCCCGTCGAGCCTCTTCATCTGCTTACCGTCAGAGTCACTGGCTGGATGTTTGCTCTTTCTCCTGAACATCCTCTCTCTCTCTAAGAGACTGCTTGGGATACATGTTGGTTCTGCAGTGGACTAAAAATGGAATAACACCCGCAGAAATCAGATGGTGGTAGATTTCTGGGGACCATTGAGAGCAGATTTGGACATTCTGGGTGTGAACCGCAAAGTTTAGTTCCTGTCTCTTGGGCAAGATTCTTTTAAAATAATCATTGGCAAGCTTGCGTCCTATATATTGCCATAGTCGTGGTCATCACACTTGGTGCATCAGTGCAACAGTTATTGCCTCGGGGAGTCTAAATTTTACAAGCTAGTAGACTTGTTGCCGCTTTCGGTTTTACGAGTTTACTTTCAGGATTTCATGCACTACAGTCCAAATGGCACACAGTAGTAATCTTTTCTGCACAGATCTGCAGTTTCTATTGTTATTTCAACATGAAAATGCACAAATCTTAAATGATTTAAGCAGATTATATTATTTCCTACACTCTGCTCCCCCTCTGTTCAAGAGAAATGATGGCTTTCTTACACCAAGCAGAGGTTTGGTCAAGTCTTGGTTCAACAGATCACAATGTTATACATTCGTAGAAAAATTGTTCATAATAATGAATTATAACGTATTTAGAAATTTTAGCAGGGATCCTGTTAGCGTTCTGCATCGTAATGGGAATGAATACAGTCTGCAGTGAGCTCGTTATTCGCTAGACCAGCAATGACGGCTTGTCGAAGAAATATCTGCGACATGAAATTGTGCCCGCATCTACATAGACTCTTACTTCTGCTCCAGTGTGTGTCGCTCTGCGGGGCCCATGCATCGGCCCTCCGTCACAACTGGAACCGATCATGCAGGGGTTGAATGAAATGCGGTGGTGGTGGTGGTGGTGGATGGAAGCAGCTGAAAGTCTCACTTATTCTTCCGTGGTTTTGCACAACAATAACGTAGTTGTCAAAATGAGAAAGCAACTTTATTCCAAGGGCACTTATAGTTTTCTAACACGCTACTTTGCCATGAAAAAAACGTCCATCTCAGGTTGGGTTTAGAGAGCATGCATGAATAGCTATTCATACGTTGGTGCAGATAATAATATATTTGTGTCTCTTCTACTGGGGCGTCCACATCAACTCTGTGCTTACAGCTGACAAAGTCGCATGATCTGTATCCTTCAGCAAACCCTGGACAGTGGACGGATTGGCATCGCAGCTCAGGCTCTCGGCATCGCTCAGGCTTCTCTGGACTGCGCCGCCGACTACGCCCACAAGCGAACTGCATTCGGAGCGCCCATCGGCAAGCTGCAGGCGATACAGGTAAGGCAAGCTGCAGTTGAACTGAACTTTCTACTTGACCTGCTGGTCAAGGGAAGATAATGCCAAGTTCAGTCTAGTTCATTTCATTTCACTGTGTCAACAGCTAATAGCAGATGTCACAGAGAATAAGAATTAAATGTATCACTAGTCAGCATCATCACCACTGTGGGGAGGTAAAAAGCCGGCTGAGGCACTGTACAAAACTCTGAAGCCCCTTCATGACAGTGCAAATCCTTCAGATTGAATAAGAAGTTTAGTGCTGCTAACTTGTTTTTCTCTCTTAACTTCATCCAGTTCAAACTGGCAGACATGGCGGTGGCAATAGAGAGCGCTCGTCTGCTCACCTGGAAAGCTTCTCTTCTTCGAGATGCAAAGAAACCCTTTACTAAGGTAAACAAGCAACCTGAGATTTAAGGCCCAGGTTTCTCTGCTGTGCCCCACTTTACGATGGATGGAACAGGTCGAACACTTAAAAACGGGGAATTTAACCAGTGAATTCATGTTTTGACTGGAATGCTGCATAATTCAGTTTAGATGCTGAAAAAAACCCTACAAAAACTGGACACAAGTGAACATTAATTTAGTAGTTTCAATCATAATGTAGCTTACTTCACTTTAATTCAGTTTACTTAGAAAGTGCCAGCACATCATGTATCTCAAGGCACTTTACACGACAATTTCTATGCAGTTAGTTCAGTCTGACCAAATCCGAGGCTACGTTCACACCGCAGGGAAAGGTGACCCAAATCCGATCTTTTTGCTCATATGCGACCCATTTCCGTTTTTTTCACGTCAGTGTGAACGGCCCAACTCTGATGTTTTCACACACAAAAAATCCGATTTGTGCCGCTTCCAGATGTGGTACTAATTCAGATACGTGTCGGATATTTTTCTAGGTGTCCGCAGTCTGAATGGTAATGTTGCATTTTATCTGTCTTTTACGTCACTCTCCTGGCTCCAACTACACATCCACATACAGCAGTAGCAGCTAGCGCTCCATAAAAGAACGTTATTAATAGCTGTGCTGCTTTCTTCTTACCTTATTTCATCTTGCTATGATGTGCTCTTACCATTGTCTGCTCCCATTGCTCAACAGCTTTCTAATAACAAGGATAGACGCCGGTCGGTATGAGTGTCTTTTTTTTATTGAATTTTTTTTTGGGGGGATGGTTGAATTTATTGAACACTTCCAGAAACCATTACATCCTCCATTACTTCCAGACACGGCACGATACTGTGCGACGTCTTCTTCTATTATCTGCACATGCGGGTCGCTTTAGGATCTTGAACTGCTCATACAGCAGCATTTAATAGCAGTATGAACGGCCGGCCCAAAATAATCCAGAATTGATCAAGACCTGCAGTGTGAATGTAGCCAGATTCAAACTCTGTTTCCTGCATTGCAGTCAGATTAATTTTATTACACCAACTGTTGAAAAGTGTGTTGTCTAAGTAAACCCAATTGACTGCAGTGATTGCTTACCGTATTTTTCAGACTATAAGGGTATCTTCTCAAAAATGTATGGGAAGCCTTATAATCCGGTGCGCCTTATATATGATTCCCGTTGTGCTTACTGACCCATATTATGTGGTACTATGCGCTCAAAAATCAGTTAAAATGTGTAAGTACGACTTTGGTTAGCAACGAAGCCGCTCCACTCAATGGATATTGGGAGCATTATGGTACACTGTGTCACTACCTGATTGGACCCCTGAGCTGTCTACAAGACTGCCTGACTGTAATGTCGAAACTAGAAGTGCATTCATGTAAGGCAGCCCGTGCCCGGAGTACACGCTAACAATAAACCAAGCAAGTTAATTCAATATAAAAATTCAGTTTATTTTGGCCTTATCTTAGAAACAGGGCAGTGTAGTCCAGCTACTCTGTCCTCCCGACAGAGACGGATAGCTCTCTCTCTCTCAGGAGAGAGCTGTGTACATGAAGGGGCGGAGTGATATTACACATTTGGGAAGAATATTTAATGCACATTATAATCGGGTGCACTTTATATGTGTGGACAAAGACACACATAGACACGTTAATTCACAGTCCGCCTTATGGTCAGAAAAATACGGTAACCTTGAAGAAAGCCCTTATTCTGAGCAAGCATGTGGTGATTGTGGAAAGGAACAAAAAGCCTGCTGCAGAACCTGGCTGTGTGTGAGCAGCCCTCTGCTGTTAGGTTGGCTGGTTAAAGAATACAGGGCAAAAGTACAAACAGAAGCCTGAGGGCAGTTCCTGGCCAGCACAGACCTCCTTAGTGAGCCAGACAGAGGTGCATGGATGGGCAGAGATTATTTATTTTGGTTAAACATATTATTGCAAGTTGCCTGATACATGTTTATTTCATGTTTTTGTTCTTTTAGATTAGTATTGTGGTGGAGAAATCTATGTAGGGCAACAATGCTCAGGCTTTTTTTAACCTTTGAAGTGATGGGACATGAACTCTGATAATGTTTTCCTGCAGGAAGCAGCCATGGCTAAACTGGCAGCGTCCGAGGCCGCCACCTTCTGCTCCCATCAGGTAACGAAACAGCCAGGATAAACAAGAGAATGCCCAAACATAACCGAAGCACTGATCATTTTAAAATCATGTCCTTGTTTTCCATTTGGAATCAGGCCATCCAGATCCTGGGTGGGATGGGTTATGTGACAGACATGCCCGCTGAGAGACACTACCGCGACGCTCGCATCACAGAGATCTACGAGGGCACCAGTGAGATCCAGAGGCTGGTCATCGCCAGTCAGATACTGAAGGAATACCGGCTATAGATGCTCTTTTGGGTGTGACTTTGCCCCTAATGGACACTTAATTCTGGATGAAATGCAGTTTTACACTTTCTTCAGTGTTTAAAGGCCTTTATGAGACGTGAGCTGAGGCTTGAAGAGAAGATTCAGGTGGTTTGAACCCTGCAAGACCTCTACAGTCTCATGTCTGCAAGAAATTCTGGCATTGAATGAAACACACTGGAAGTTAACTAGGAGAAAACGCTTCCTTGCTGCCTTAAGTAGGAAGTCATACCTCAAAGTTTAACTGGCCAGGTCTCACGTATGTGAAATCAGGGCATCCTTTCTCCAAGGCTCATCTTTTCTTACATGCAGTAATTAAAATGATCTTTTAATATAGATGTTTCTAAGATATGTTGACTTTCTGTGCATCATCGCTCATCATGTGCCATTCAGAGGTTCCACCACCAGGGGGCCACAGAGTGCCTTCATGCATCTTGACCCATTTCTGCATTCTTACATCAGGACTGATTGTGTAACAAGCAAACCGTGATCACGCCTGCAGATCATCAGAATGTTTAGTTCTCGGGGTGGCAAACGGGTGGCTGCGCTAAACATGCTCTAACGGAGACAGTTTTGGTTCATTATATGAAGGTGTGTGATGACGCACAACGTGCAGGCCTCACACAGCTGTCGACGCTCAGCGTGTACATATTCGGTTGTAATTTATTGTGTTCAGACCTCAGTAGAAAAATAAAACCCTGCAAACACACCAGCTTCAGCATGAAACGAGGTGAATTGAGCAGCTCCTCTCTGTGGGCGCAATCTGCCGCCTACGTTGTTGTCCAGTGTGTGTGTGTGTACACACTCCTTACCTCCACGTGAGGGCTCTGATTGCATGGCAGTTCCAGATCTAGGCCAAGATTCCGGATGCTGGAACGACTCCCTGCTGATTGTGCTGACGACGGGAAGCATTGTTCGATGCAGCCGTGCTGCTTGTTTACTGCCCTGGCAGGGTGTGTGAAACCAGGACCTGATTACCCTTACCTCACTTTAATGGGCTTATGTTTTTCCCCTTGGTTCACATACAGACAAGACCCTTTCCACAAGCATTTAAGGTGACCGACTTTCTGAAAGTTTGCTCTAGGCTTACAGGCTGCAGTAGGTTGTTTTTTTAAGGCTTGACACAAATAATCAAGTGTTCAGTATTAGGGATGCCTTCATCTTTAATCTGCTGTATGATCTTGGGACACAACAAAACAAAAGAATGTGTGGTGAGAATTTCACCTCAATCTGCACAATCTCTTTTTTAATTCCCACTGACCGATTTCACATTTCGTCACGCGGCAACAAACCCTGATGTCTTTTTATTGGGGTATAACAGTGAGTAAATTTCTGGTCTGGTCAACATCACTTTAAAATCAAAATCTAAAAAGTGTGGCACTCAGCTCCTCCTCCATGTCTTTTGTTAGATGTCTAACCAGCTTTAAACAAATTTCTGAACCTCCTTTGCAAAAATAGCTGAAGGTCAAGTTAGATGGAGAGTGTCTGTAAGCACCAGTTTTCAAGTCCTGCCACAGAATCTCAACTGGACTTTGACTGGGCCATTCCATTTTGATCCAAACCATTGTAGCTCTGGCTGTAGGTTTAAGTCTGTCGCTGTTTTCAGTGTTGGTTTTCCACCACACAGCATCTCATAGCCGCTCATTGGACCGGCGCACCTTCTTCCACAGGTTAGCTGATTTCTCTACAGGGCTCGTGGCTTTCATTCAGTAATTTCTTTTTGCCACTCTTCCAGCAGGTCCAGATTTTGGAAGGATACAACTAATGGTTGTCCTGTTGACAGATTCTTCCACCTGAGCTGGGGATCGCTGCAGCTCCTCCAGAGTGGCCATGGGCCTGGCTGCTTCTCTGATAAATGCTCTCCTTGCCTGGTCTGTTAGTTTAGGTGGGCGGCTATGTCTTGGTAGCTCTGCAACTCTTTCTGTATTTGGATTATGAACAATGCTCTCTGAGACATCCAATGCTTGGAATACTTTAGACTTATTTTCTATAGTTACTAATTGTGTCTGAAGACAATCAGTTGGGCTGGATTTTATTAGAGAGTATTAAAGTGAAGAGGCCACAGTTTTTTTTTTTTTTTACCAGAATTCATATTTTTATGTCTAAAAAATATTAGGCACTTGTCGTCTTTGTGTTGGTTTATTTGAGAAATTCCCAATATTGAACATTGAAGTGTACAAGGGTAACCTGACAATATGAGAAAAGGTTCAAGGGGTGTGAGTAATTATGCAAGACATCGTATATTCCTGGATGCTTCAGTGAATTTCCATAGCTAAACGTTGCATGGCCTCTTTATCTCCTAAATCTGTTTACTGCAAGGTTTTTTTTTTGTTTTTTTTTTTTCCTTTGCTCAAAAGCCTCTTTCAAGCCAGACTTGAGATGACTTGGTGCAATGTGTGACGCTACCGAAATTTACGGCTGCAGGGGAGCCATTGACCCTTAAACCTATAAGCTAATAGAAGCATTCACAGATTGATTGTTGTGGGTATCTACTGCAGTCCCTGCCCTGACTTTGTAGCAGGGGTCCCCAACTTCTGTCCTCAAGATCTACTGCTCCAACTCGGCAAGATCAAATTATTGAATTACCTCTTCAGCTAGCCATCAAGTTTGGTAAAGCCTAGCAATGAGCCGTTCATTTGATTCAGTTATGTTGGAGCAGGGGTGCATCTATGGCTTTCTGGACTGTAGCTCTTGAGGACTGGAGCTAGAGATCCCTGCTTTAAATGTTTCCCTGGTTTGGCACACCTGCTTTCACTCTGATTACCAGCCTTTTGCTGAACCGCAGTCATCAGAGTTAGGTGTGTTAAAGCAGAGGCACGTCTAAAACAATGTAAACAATGTGTTGTAGGGGTTTTCTGAAAGGGACTTTTTGAAGTGGTGTTTATGAGCAAGACGTTGACACTTTAGGAACATCTGAGCTTTATCACTTCCAGAGGTGGTAAATCCAGATTTAGAAAGTAAAAAGCCGGTCCAGAGATTAGGTCCAACCATTTGCGTATCCAGCTCCACAGCATAGACAGAGACTAAAATCTCCTGGTTAAGTGAACAGGATAAAGGAAAACCAGACAGGGGTTTTACTTTCTGAAGCCGGATTTATCCTCCTTTGCTTACAAAAAAATATTTTTCTGCATTTGTAGAACATAGCCTGGTACCACTTTCAGTAAGGCTCCTCTCATGGATGACTAATAAATAGTTTATAGATGTTATTAATCTGTAAACACTTTATAACTCATTCATAAGTGTTTATTATTCATTATTTAAGGGCAAGCAAGTGACAGGTCTGTGCTTACAAGGTAAACTTAGTCTGAAATATTTGATATAAGAAATTCTAGATGTAATATATAGTTGAACAGATTAGGCTCACTATTTGGCAAGAAACCAGTCAGTTGTGTGTCTTGCTCACCCTTAATGCATATTAAACATTTATGAATGAGTTAAAAAAGTGTTTACAGTTTAATTAATAACATATCAATAAAATGTTTATTAGAAATCTATAAAGGGAGCCTTGTTGTAAAGTGGTACCCAAAGCCATTTCCACAGCCAATTAAGGCAACCAACGTGCTTTAAGAGGATATACTGTGGGTCTCAAAGGTCTACACAGCCGTGTTCAAATACTTGGGTTTTAATCATGAACATAAATAAAACCTTTACAGGACAACTATGAGATAAATCAATGCAAAAGATGCACTTACCTGATTATATTGTGTACACTTGCTAATTAACACTTGACTGAAGCACATTCGGATTCCTATTCAGCTTTCATTTTTCTTTGGTAGGAGGCTCAGCATCCCACATTTTGGCTTAACATTATTTTTCCACTCTCCCAGATCTCCTGTCCACATCCCTCTTCAGATGAACCTGTTGATTTTGTTCCAAATTTAGTTTCCTGACAATAATTAGGCCATTTCAAAACCTTAATTTCCCTTCGATTAAGTCATTTTCATTGGATTTAGAGGTATGCTTGGACTCACTAACATGCTTAGAAATAAACTCCCTCTTCATCTACGGCAGACACCTTGAGATTTTGAGTCAAAGCTGGCCGGTTTTTAGAACTGCTCATAATTTCATCCACTCCTGTTAAAACACTAGTTCCATTTGAAATAAAGTAGTGCCAAAGCACCATGCTGCCACCACAATGTTTCTTTATGGGCATGGTGTTTTTTGGCAATACTTACTGTTTTTGTGCCAAACCTACCATGTGGCCTCAAATGTCCTTTTTTTTTTTTAGTTCAGAATTGGTCACTGTCCCACATTTTCACCAATTACCGATGGCTGCTGTTGTGCCAGGAAACAAAAATTATGTCAAGAACCTTATGTCACACAATATACAGACAAAGTTTGTAAACTTTTTTTAAGTCATATTTTTCCATCCTAAACTCTTGGGGTTTTAAACAGCGCTGTGCACATGTTTGAAAGCCACTATTTATGATATGGAAGCACCTCTGATTCAGACTTCAACAGTATTTCTGTTAACCTGACCCTAGCCAGATGTATTTCGCTCCGCCTAGCTCCACTCATCCATCTGGGACAGATCCATAGGAATGGCCTTTATTGAAGGCTGGGCCTTATCAAAAATCCTTGCATATGATTGGATAAGCCACTTGTCTGTCATCTTTATCAACGTGCTATTTCAACCACTCACACCGAAGCCAACCCGTGACGCTGTGAGAGCGACGCAGGAAAAAACAAAACTTTTTTTTTTTAAATGTGTTTGCGGCTCTAGTGGCACGTGTTTTATTGACAGTGAGCCGACAGGAAGAGGGGGGAAGACAGGCGGCAAAGCGCCACGGGTCGGAGTCGATCCCGGGCCGACCGCGTCGAGGACTAAAGACCTCCTAATATGGTTCGCGCTAACTGCTCCGCCACGGGCGCTTCCCGGAAAACAAAACTTGCCAAATCCGGTCGGGAAAAGGGCGAAAACATCGTTTCCACCAACAAAAGCCTTCAGAGCCGTTCTCTGATGTTCTTTTAATGAAACAATATTAGGTAGATTGGACAACACGGAAGAAATAGCAGCATCAATGTTAACGCTTGTTTCCTCGATGCGAGCCGCCATTGTCTGAATCAAAACAGTCTCACGGTCGCTTCTCCACTACGTCACATCTATGAAACTCCAGCCCTGCGTCCTGATTGGCTGGACAATAAAATTGGTTGGAGAAATCACTCTCTATGTCCCAGATGGATGTGATTGAAGCTAGGCGGAGCGATATCAATCTGGCTAGGGTCAGGTTATATTTCTGTGGCTTTCACTTTAATCTGAGTTGCAGAACCCAATCAAATACAAAACAGGGGTAAATAATAAAGAAGATTGGAATTTTTTTCTCATTGCACATGGGTGTTGCTTTTGATTTTGGCTTCAACTCAGTTTGGAACAGTTGAAAAAAGTAGTCTTCAAGTCCCTCTCCCCTATCCACGCACCTAACTAGCATGCTCTCTCGACTTTCCCATTTTTACAACGGTCTAAATATGACCTTGTGTCAAATCATGTTTGTTCTGTGAATTAAAAGTTCCTGGACTCTGATCAACTTGAAGTTCAGCTACATTTTCATTTATAAATTAATCTCTGATGAATTTGTGTGTGTGTGTGTGTGTGTACATCTGAGGTGTCTAATTGTAGGGAGCAACTCTCTATTTTGTCACACATACGGCGTGAGTAATATTGATAAATATTTCTTACTTTAAACAGTAATTATTTTTTTAAATACAATAAGATCAACAATAATGCTTCTAAATATTCTGTTTCTTCACACAAAATAAAGAAATACAGTTGTTTCACTTTGTTTATTAGAAAAAAGAAATCTGTACAAAAGGATATAAACAGTAGAAAACTCTTTAGTTCCATCATGTATTCAAATACAACTATTCTAATAACTATACAACCTCTGATGACAACATGAGTAGCCTAGTCATGCTGAGAGGAGTCCCACATTAACAGTAAGGGTCAGTGCCACACAATCACATCAGAAAAAACAGATTTGGGCCCTTAATTCCAGGATATAAGTACGTTTTTTTTGCCCTCAGAGTCCAGGCTATTTGCTGTTATAACATGCATTCAAAGCGGGTCAAACCGCTTGATGAGCCTCAGTAATTTACATTCATTTCAGCAACACTTTTTTACAGGCTTGCGCGTAAAAAAAACCCAAACCAAAACCAATCTGAGCTCCCAGTCAGCGATCCTCGGTGGATGGACGGGCATCTGCCATCTGCCTAAACTAAATGTCCGCACATAAAGTCCTCAGGTCGGTTTACACATAGTGCTTCTTGTCAAACTCCCCGCTGACAGCGAGGGTCTTGGTGGGGGCCAGTTTGAGGGGAAAGGAGCCTCTGGCTGCTTTGGAGTAGGAGCAGCAGAGCAGAGTCCCGCCGCACAGCAGGAGCGCGGTGGCGGCCCAGCCGATGTAGATGGACGCCCCGATCTCCTTCTTCTGAGCAGGACTCACGCTCGAGTCGTAGAACTCCACGATGATGTTGTTGGCAATCCAGCTGATGGGCACCAGCACGAAGAACCCGCTGAGGATGTAGATGATCCCTCCTAAGTACACCACCCTCTTCTTCACGGTCTCGTCCTTGATGCAGTTGGTGCACTGCGCCCCGGCCACGGTGACCGCCAGCCCCACGACCCCCAGCACGGCGGAGATCACCGTCAGAGCGCGGGCCATCTGCAGGTCCTTCGACAGGGCCAGCACCGAGTCGTGGATCTTGCACTGCATGTGGCCGGTGCTCTGTACCACGCAGGACATCCACAGCCCGTCCCACACACTCTGGGCCACCACGATGTTGCCCTCAACGAAGGCGTTCACCTTCCAGGTGGGGAGCCCGCAGGCGATCATCACCAACAGCGAGCCCGAGAAGCACAGCGTCATCCCCAGACTTTCCAGACAGGCGGCGAACATGGTTCTGGTTGCCCTCGTTCTGCTGATCCCTGAGACGTGAGCTGGAATGCAGCGCTTTCTGTCCACAGCTGGTCGTGCGGACCCGCCTTTTTATTTACCGTGTTGTCTCAGTCACACACACAGAGGCAGAGCACAAAACTTTGGCCCAATCAGCAGCGGCGGCATCTTTGAGTCAGCTAATGGGGGGATGAGGAGGACAGCGTCTGTCACGCGCATGAAACAGGGGCGCGAGCACGTGATAGCATCGGAGAACGTTTTCAGTTTAGAGTTGGTCATATGTCTATGTATGGGGTAAGATAACTGACAATATATGCGTAAGTGTCTGAATTTGTAAATGTAGGCTGTCAATAAATGTGAATAAATTCAATATTTGTATTTGTTCCTTGTCAACTCAATTTGTCAATACATGTGACATCAGATGATTTGTCTGTGAGAATAAAAATTTAGACGTTATGAATACATGTTACGAAGTTACAACATTGCAAAAATCACACAATTACACTTACAAATCACAAATTTACGAGTACAAATCTACAACCCCCGCTCATGCTGTTACACCACTGATCTCTATTTATTCACTAGATAGCAGATTGGCCGAAAAACTGAAGTCACTGGCCGCCATCTTGCTACTCCCTACTCTCACAGAATCACAACATAAACATGCCGACGTGTGCAGCATTTGGCTGCAACAACAAGCAGTTTTCTGGCTGTGGGAAGACGTTTCACCGGTAATTTCACAGTCAGTGGATGTACCAACAGTATCAAGTACTAAGAGAATCCATATACACGCCAATGTATCCTATAGTATAGTTTGTAGCCTAACATTAGTCTCGCTATCTCGGACTGACTCCATTACATTGACTGAGTTATTCATTGACATTGTGTCTAACGTTAGAAAATAGAAATTAGAGTAAATAGAAAGTTGAATGTTTGGTACATTTCTCATTTGAGAAAGTCATGTGCTGAAATATTTTGCATGTTTTATATATATATATATATATATATATATATATATATATATATATATATATATATATATATATATGTATATGTGTGTGTGTATATAGTATATGCAAATTCTCAACTACAAACCGCAACTCTGTATATCATTACATCATTGAAGATATTTTTGGTAATTTGTTTTCTGTTACTTGCAATATTATTATTATTATTATTACAATGCAGAAATGTCTGCATTGTAGATATTTTCTACAACGCAGAAAATATCTATACATTACATACACACGCTGTGTATGTAATGTATAGATATACATGTACACTTGAGTGTGTATTTGGCAAATTTATGTGATTTTTATGGTATGGAAACTGAAGCTCTGTGGAGTGCTTAAATTGGTTAATTAATTTAGCTCTATTGTAAATCTATGTCAGATTTAAAGGCTAATGCACAGACACAGCATAAAAGTATATGGCATTTGACATTTTAAAAGTCTTAAGCCCCCATGAACATGAGAAAATCATCGTTGTTCGATGCTGTAGCGCACGTATTCCCTAGTTACTGGTGGAAAATGGGGAGTACCAATATGGCGGCTGGTGGCTTCACAGCGACGTGTACTCCAACGGCCAATCGGCAATCCAGTGAATAAATAGAGATCAGTTTGTTACACGCCTTCCAGTTGGTGGCGGTAAACATGTCATTACCGCCACCATCTGCTAAGGAGTGTAACAGTTTTGGCAGGGGTTGTAGATTCGTACTCCAGAATTTGTGATCCGTACTTGTATTGTCGCAAAGTTGTGACTTTGTAACTTGTATTCCTAACTTCTAAACTTGTATTCTCATAGATGAAACATCTGATGTCACATGTATGAGTTGACAAGGAACAAATGCTAATCTTAAACTTATTCACGTTTATTGACTTACATTTACAAATTCAGAACGCTATGCATACGTTTTTGTTGACAATTAGACCTCCTTTACCCTTCGTTATTCAACAAGGTTTTGGAAACATTTCTCTGAGATTGCATCCTACAGGAAGCTGAACTTCCCTCCCAGTCTCACATCTTGTTCAGCCTCTACCAGGTCTTCTCCCAGGATTGCGCTCTTTTTAGCACTGACCAACTCCGCTGAGGAAATGTATACCCACTGTATGATGCTGTCATCGCCAGGCATGCCGTTTTCAGAGTGGCGTGCAAATTTTTGCGCATCACTGCCACACGGCATGCAACATTCCCTCTCTCAATGAATGACACATTGAACATTAAAGCTGATGGGCTACAGCAGCAGAAGGCCCCGCACGGTACAACCCCAGTTAGTCCTGAACAGGAAACCGTGGCTACAGTTCACCCAGCCACTTTCAGATTAAAGGGTCAGAATTTGGGATAAGACTGGTACAGATTCACCGATTCACAGTGGTGGTGGTGTCATGGTGTGGATAGATAGTTTCATTGAGCACTTTGAGGTCCTCTTCAGAATCAACCGAGCATCATTAACACCACAGCCTACCTGATTATTGCTGCTGACCCTGTCCAACCAAACACTTTTGGCAGGAGATTCTCATCATGGGAAGTGCAGCTGAAAAATCTGCAGCAACTGTGTGATGCTGTCATGTCAATATGGACCAAAATCTCTGAAGAATATTTTAAATACCTGACTGGATCTATGCCCTGAGGAATTAAGGCGGTTCTGAAGGCAGAATGGAATCCAAGCTAGTACTAAACGGTGTGCCTAATAAAATGGCTGATGAGTACATATTGATAAGATGAATGAAAATCTCAGATGACTGACATATCACTTGAATTTAAATTGGACCTGCGCTGCAAAAGGGGAACTAAAAGTAAATCAAATCTTCTTGAAATCAGAATCAGAATCAAGTTTATTGCCAAGTAGGTTTGCACTTACAAGGAATTTGACTTGGTGTTGATGGTGCAGACAAAAAATAAAAATACAATAAAATAAAATGGATATATATACAGAAGCTATATACACTCAGTAAACTGTGCGTTAATGTAACGCAGAAGCTTGTAAGTCCTGAACGGGGGAGAGAAGCAGTGTCCAGTTTCACGGGCGGCTCTTGGCCTTGTTCATGAGGCCGGTAGCAGATGGGAAGAAACTGCTCTTGTGGCGTGAGGTTCTGGTCCTGATGGACCGCAGCCTCCTGCCAGAGGGAAGTGTCTGAAATAGTCTATGACTGGGGTGCGAGGGATCAGCTACAATCTTCCCTGCACGCCTCAGAGTCCTGGAGGCGTACAGGTCCTGGAGAGATGGAAGATTGCAGCCAATCACCTTCTCTGCAGACCTGATGACACGCTGCAGTCTGCCCTTGTCCTTAGCGGTGGCACCAGCGTACCAGATGGTGATTGAGGAGGTGAGGATGGACTCAATGATGGAGGAGTAGAACTGCACCATCATTGTCCTTGGCAGGTTGAATTTCTTCAGCTGCCGTAGGAAGTACATCCTCTGCTGGGCTTTCTTGGTGAGGGAGTTGATGTTCAGCTCCCACTTTAGGTCCTGGGAGATGATAGTTCCCAGGGAGCGGAAAGACTCCACAGTGTCAATGGTGGAGTCACAGAGGGTGATGGGGGTAGCTGGGGCTGAGTTCTTCCTGAAGTCCACAACCATCTCCACTGTTTTTACAGCGTTGACCTCCAGGTGGTTCTCCCTGCACCAGGTCACCAGATGGTCAGCCTCCCACCTGTAGGCGGACTTGTCACCATCAGAGATGAGTCCGATGAGAGTGGTGTCGTCCGCGAACTTCAGGAGCTTGACAGACTGATGACTGGAGGTGCAGCTGTTGGTGTACAGGGAGAACAGCAGAGGAGAAAGAACACAGCCCTGGGGGAAACCAGTGCTGATGAGCTGGGAGTCAGAGTCATGTTTTCCCAGCTTCACGTGCTGCTTCCTGTCAGACAGGAAGTCTGTAATCCACCTGCAGGTGGAGTCAGGCACGTTCAGCTGGGAGAGCTTCTCCTGAAGCAGAGCTGGGATGATTGTATTGAAGGCCGAGCTGAAATCCACAAACAGGATCCTGGCGTAGGCTCCTGCAGTGTCCAAGTGCTGGAGGATGTAGTGAAGGGCCAGGTTCAATTCAAGGTTGTCGTCTGCAGATCTGTTGGCTCTGTAGGCAAACTGTAGGGGGTCCAGGAGGGGGTCGGTGATTTCTTTAAGGTGTGAAAGCACAAGGCCAAGGGATCCCATTGGGTGGGACTTCATAACCACAGAGGTCAGAGCGACGGGTCTAAAGTCATTAAGTCCTGTGGTCCTTGGCTTCTTGGGAACAGGGATAATGATGGAGGATTTGAAGCAGGCTGGCACATGACATGTCGCCAGTGAGGTGTTAAAAATGTCCGTGAACACTGGAGACAGCTGATCAGCACAATGCTTCAGGGTGGATGGAGAGACAGAGTCTGGTCCGGCAGCTTTCCGAGGGTTCTGTCTTCTGAAGAGTTTATTAACATCTCTCTCGTGTATGGAACGAGTTGTCACTGAAGTAGAGGTGGAGGAGGAGGTGATCTGTTGGGTGGAGTCGTGGGGGGTGATTGCAGGACTGTCATTTTGTCTGTCGAAACGACAGTAGAAGTTGTTCAGGTCGTTTGCTAACTGTCGGTCGTTCATGGAGTGGGGGGCTTTAGGCTTGTAATTTGTTATCTGCCTAAGCCCTTTCCAGAAATGAGTGTATATGTCCTTGATCTGAGCAGGTAAATAAGATTATCTGCCAATGGAACGAGTATTTTGACCCCTAAAGTAAGATAATTAGATATACTACACTCGAAATAAGATGATGGAGATGAGTTGTTCCTATTTTAAGAGCAAAAGTTTTATTCCGTTGGCAGATCCTTTAAACTTGCCTGCTAAAATCAAGGACAAATTAACTGATTTCAAGAAATTTTTTACTTACTTTTAGTTCCCATTTTGCAGTGTGTAAACTGTTGTTATACACTGCAGATAAAACCTTAGTTATTTTGCTATTTAGATCTTTTTCTGGGGGGGTTGCTGAATGTTTGAAGTGTTTTGCCTGACCCTGGTGCCATTTCTACTTACATAAAGCGGCAAGCCAAATAGCAACGCAGAGACCAGTTTTTTGAAACGACGTCACACACTTGACTTATGAAGGTTTTGTCAAAAAAAAAGAGGTCAGTCTAAAAATGGCATGCAAGGGGTGGAAATGAGCAATGATTGAGTGTTTTTGTGCGGGCACATGCAATGTTTACCGCAGCAAGAATGAAGCGCGCTGATTGAAGCTGGGCCACACCCACTGTAATCACTCAGCTGCCTTTAGACCACACAATCTGGATGTTTTAGTCATTCTGTCTAATTCCCACAAACACGTTCGAATCATAACAGTGCCCCTAGAAGGGTTAGGTAGTGTGTTGGGCTTTCCGTTGACTCACCCAATGGGATCCCTTGGCAGATTACACAAAATGGAAGGAGGAAAAGGTGTGGTTCAGAGATAACGTCTCTGTTCTCTCATGCTCAGAACCACTTACCTCAAAAGCTGCAGCTGTGACTGATGGCCTAACAGAAATGAGCACATTCTAACAACTGAGTCAGAAAACCAGCAGGCTTTGATCACAGAGCCGTGCAACTTGATAACACATTCCACAGCAATTTATGAAAACGATTTCCTGACTCAAGAGACACCTTTATAAAGACCCACACTGTAAAAATAAATCAACTCTAACTGTGTTGTGGCCATGCAGCGTGGCTGAATATTTAGGTCAAAGTTAGAATTGATGCTCCTTGAACGTTTAAGATCAGAAATGCACTTGTGATTGTGCTCTGCGTTACAATTTTTCACAAGGAGGTTGGGAATTCAAATTTCCTGATACAAAAAGCGGATGTCGGGCAAAAGATAAGCAAGCCAACCAGCACACCTGGTAAACTTTATGGATCCGGGAAGTGATTAAATCTGTGACTAAAGTAATAAGACTTTAGTTTCCACATTTCCAAATAATATGCACTTTAAATATTCTTCTCTATTTCCATATAGGTCTGATACCCCTTTAGGTCTATGTACTCTATTAGGGTAAACATATATATTTTGATTTACAAAAAAGAAGACTCTTGGCCGAGCTGTGAAACACTTTAATGACACTCTGATTACTGAAAGAAAACTTATCATTTCTAACATAATTTAAATATGCCTTCTCTGTGTGTTAGAAAGAATATTCAAACAACAAATTCCAGATAGGCCTTCATAGATCAACAAGTACAAAAATGACATAAAAATCACTGATATTTAATAAAGATCGAAATAATGACTCTTCTGGATTAGAAAATTAACCTGTAACAATGTTAGTTGACTTTCAAGTCACAGTGAACAATTAAACCTGCTCTGCATCACCATACATGTCTGAGTCCAGGTGGACCCGCCTCCTATCCTGTTCCTGGCGTCATCTTTGATAGTGGCAGAGGTGACGCCAATTGGCGGAGGAGGTTTAAGTCGGCCGGACCAAGTGCCACACCGCAATGCAGAAGAGCCTTGCAAATTCAAAGACAGAATTTGAAAACTGAAGGTTTAGGCACCGTTTTCATTAGTAGTTAGTATGGAGTGTTTGGATTTTTAATGATAGTTAGAAGTAGGCCAAAGCTTGTACTTTTTTGTTAGTGTTTATTTTAAGTTATGTTTACAACTGGGTGCCTTGGTGTTTCACTTTACCTTTTCAGTAGTAGCTGTTATTTTTTACTGTCATAATCTGAAAAATACTTGAAGTACACTGTACTTGGCTGTTGTCTGGAATGGTGTTTAATTTTTATTACAATGTGTGTTTTACTTTGTTTTATTGCTGGAGAAGCACCTTTTTTTGTTACACTCCTTTTATAAGACGTTAATATGAAATAATTATCCACTAGTTTGTTTTATTGTTCTTTTCTGATAAACGTTTAACTTAATTACTGTATATCAGCTATAACTATATAAATATGTGGCAATTGATAGGTGTCTTGACTCTTGACTTGCTTGTCCCATCACACACACTAAAATGGTATAGTTTAGTGTACAATGTTTTCAGATATTTAGTCTATTAAATTAATTACTATGCATTTTATATTTGATAATTAAATTCCTGAGTATTTACAGCTCCATTAATAGTAAAGTCATCCAAATGCATTTAGATCGTAAAAAAAGTAACTGCATACTTACTGTACTCTGCCAAGTAACACATTTTTTTGATAGTGCAGTAAGTGCGTTAGTAATTTTTTGGGAAAAGTAACTAAAATGAGTAACTTGCCCAACACTGCTAATTAGTGGCCACCGTGAAATAACAGAATCTGCGACCTGGAGGAGGGCGGGGTGTTAAGTGTCTCATTTAGATTTAAAGAAACGAGTTGGTCACAGACGCACCTCAAAACCGGAGCAAAAAAGAGGCTTGTGGCCAACAACAATGAGGAATTCAGACCAAAGCATTACAGTTCCACTTTATGTAGACGTTATGAGATGCCTGTATAGAAATGTCACAGAGGCAAATACTGCCAACTTTCATACCAGAGATCTTGACACTGAAACCCAGCATTCAGGAGAAACAGAGATGGATGAACCTGTTCTGCCCTGTCAGGTCAGCGACCCTGGCAACTTATGCTGCCTCAAAGATATGGAGACTTCTTTGACCACTGAGGTGGGAAAGAAAGCAAATCCTTTGAATGAGAAATTGGGAGAGAAGAAGCGAATGGATGCTGGTGCATCCGTCCCTGTTACCTCCGTCATGGGAGGAAAAAAGTTGTTTTCTCTGCGCACCTTGGGGGATCCCCTAGAACCTCATGCAAATCCAGAGGCTCTGATAACTCTGGCATTCTGGATGAGGAAAACACATCACATCGTGTGATGCTTGCTACCCTCTTTCTGCACAATGGAGGGAATCAAATCGGATCAGAACCCGTTGTAGGAATGAGTAAACTTTACAAGATGCTTCAATTTCTATGGAAGGGTGTTATGAATTCCAACATGTGGAAATTTAAAAGAAGCATCTCATATCAGCTTCCTGCCTGATGTTTCAATGCTGAGATGCAAATTCACAAGAAATACACAAAACTATGATGTGGAAGGAGGCACCTGGCCAGAGGTCAGCTCTCTGTCTGACTCCCCAGGTCCAGGTTCTTCAGTTCCTCATCACATCAGTTGATGTGATGTACAGACATGAGAAGCCATCCATGAGTATATATATATATATATATATATATATATATATATATATATATATATATATATATATATATATATATATATATATATATATATATATATATATATATTGAATAAGGCTTATTGGGGGAGAGCGCGGCAGAGTGAGAAGGAATCACCGGATGCCCACCCTCTGGAAAGCGGGATTTAGGATTTTAGAGAACATTTCTGAACTGCCCTACATTGTTTTATAATCATACATTTTAATTTGGTATTTTCATCACAAACTTTTGTAATCTGTTGGATGTGTCCTTCCATCCTTTAATACTTTCTGGTTCCTGACTGCTCACTTCCTTTCAAAGGATACTGGTGGATCTTGAGCTGTGCCATGTTGTGATGGTCGGAACCCAGTGATCTAACTTGTCTTAATTGAATCTTGTTTGCTTCTGAGATGTGTCCTTACCATTGTCAACCAGAGGCTTACTGATAAAACAACTAACCCTTCTTCACAGAGGGACACCTAGTTTAAGGTTTTCCATGGGTTTTATTTCTAAGAAAAAATTGGTTGTTGCTTTTGCCCTGCCATTGACTGGCAACCTGTCCAGGGTGTACACCCGCCTCTCATCCATTGACAGCTGGAGATAAGCACCAGCACCCCTCGCGACCCCAGTAGGGATAAGCGTGTTGGAAAATGGATGGATGGATGGTAGTTGCATTAAGTTAATTCAACCTTATTTGAATATATTGCAAAAATCCTGGATGGAGGATAAGTAGATTCCTTTCAACCAATCATTCCTGACAAACAGTAAGCAATCCTTAGACCTACAGTAAATGGCATAAAGCACTTGGTAAAACAAAGAATAGCTCCACACCATAAACCGGAAATCTTGATTTCCCTGGTTGTTTTTCAATGGCTAGACATAGTGAATTTCCCATAATGGTAGGGGTGGCAGTACAGCAAGTTTCTGTAGTGTAGTGGTCATCACGTTTGCTTCACACGCAAAAGGCCCCAGGTTCGAAACCTGGCAGAAACAGTTTTTTTAATGTTTCACTATAGTTTATTTGATAAATATCACGGCAAGTTCTCCTGACTGCTCACTTCCTTTCAAAGGATGCTGATGGATCTTGAGCTGTGCCATGTTGTAATGGGAAGAACCCAGTGATCTAACTTGTCCTTCTAATTTAACCTTGTTTCCTTCTTAGATGTTTCCTTACCATTGTCCGCCAGAGGCTTACTGACAAAACCACTAACCTTTCTTCACAGAGGGACACCTAGTTTAAGGTTTTCCATTAACATTCTTTTTAGGAAAAATTGGGTTGTTGCATTTACCCTGCGATAGACTGGCGACCTGTCCAGGGTGATCCCCTGCCTCTCGCCCATTGACAGCTGGAGATAAGCACCAGCACCCCTCGCGACCCCAATAGGGATAAGCGTGTTAGACAGTGGATGGATGGCTGGATGGATGGTTGCTGCATTAGGTTAATTCAACCTTATATGATGATATTGCAAGAATCCTGGATGGAGGATAAGTAGATTCCTTTCAACCAATCATTCCTGAGAAACAGTAAGTAATCCTTAGACCTACAGTAAATGGCATAAAGCACTTGGTAAAACAAAGAATAGCTCCACACCATAAACCGGAAATCTTGATTTCCCGGATTGTTTTTCAATGGCTAGACATAGTGAGTTTCCCATAATGCTAGGGGTGGCAGTACAGCAAGTTTCTGTAGTGTAGTGGTCATCACGTTTGCCTCACACGCAAAAGGCCCCAAGTTTGAAACCTGGCAGAAACAGTTGTTTTAGTTAATGTTTCACTATAGTTTGATTTGATAAATATCACGGCAAGTTCTCCTGACTGCTCACTTCCTTTCAAAGGATGCTGATGGATCTTGAGCTGTGCCATGTTGTAATGGGAAGAACCCAGTGACCTAACTTGTCCTTCTAATTGAACCTTGTTTCCTTCTTAGATGTGTCCTTACCATTGTCCGCCAGAGGGTTACTGACAAAACAACTAACCCTTCTTCACAAAGGGATACCTAGTTTAAGGTTTTCCATTAACATTCTTTTAAGGAAAAATTTGGTTGTTGAATTTACCCTGCTATAGACTTGCGACCTGTCCAGGGTGAACCCCTGCCTCTCGCCCATTGACAGCTGGAGATAAGCACCAGCACCCCTCGCGACCCCAATAGGGATAAGCGTGTTAGACAGTGGATGGATGGGTGGATGGATGGTTGCTGCATTAGGTTAATTCAACCTTATATGATGATATTGCAGGAATCCTGGATGGAGGATAAGTAGATTCCTTTCAACCAATCATTCCTGACAAACAGTAAGCAATCCTTAGACCTACAGTAAATGGCATAAAGCACTTGGTAAAACAAAGAATAGCTCCACACCATAAACCGGAAATCTTGATTTCCCGGATTGTTTTTCAATGGCTAGACATAGTGAGTTTCCCATAATGCTAGGGGTGGCAGTACAGAAAGTTTCTGTAGTGTAGTGGTCATCACGTTTGCCTAACACGCAAAAGGTCCCAGGCTCGAAACCTGGCAGAAACAGTGGTTTTAGTTAATGTTTCACTATAGTTTGATTTGATAAATATCATGGCAAGTTCTCCTGACTGCTCACTTCCTTTCAAAGGATGCTGATGGATCTTGAGCTGTGCCATGTTGTAATGGGAAGAACCCCGTGACCTAACTTGTCCTTCTAATTGAACCTTGTTTCCTTCTTAGATGTGTCCTTACCATTGTCCGCCAGAGGGTTACTGACAAAACAACTAACCCTTCTTCACAAAGGGACACCTAGTTTAAGGTTTTCCATTAACATTCTTTTAAGGAAAAATTTGGTTGTTGCATTTACCCTGCTATAGACTTGCGACCTGTCCAGGGTGAACCCCCGCCTCTCGCCCATTGACAGCTGGAGATAAGCACCAGCACCCCTCGCGACCCCAATAGGGATAAGCGTGTTAGACAGTGGATGGATGGCTGGATGGATGGTTGCTGCATTAGGTTAATTCAACCTTATATGATGATATTGCAGGAATCCTGGATGGAGGATAAGTAGATTCCTTTCAACCAATCATTCCTGACAAACAGTAAGCAATCCTTAGACCTACAGTAAATGGCATAAAGCACTTGGTAAAACAAAGAACAGCTCCACACCATAAACCGGAAATCTTGATTTCCCGGATTGTTTTTCAATGGCTAGACATAGTGAGTTTCCCATAATGCTAGGGGTGGCAGTACAGCAAGTTTCTGTAGTGTAGTGGTCATCACGTTTGCCTCACACGCAAAAGGCCCCAGGTTCGAAACCTGGCAGAAACAGTTATTTTAATGTTTCACTATAGTTTGATTTGATAAATATCACGGCAAGTACTCCTGACTGCTCACTTCCTTTCAAAGGATGCTGATGGATCTTGAGCTGTGCCATGTTGTAATGGGAAGAACCCCGTGACCTAACTTGTCCTTCTAATTGAACCTTGTTTCCTTCTTAGATGTGTCCTTACCATTGTCCGCCAGAGGCTTACTGACAAAACCACTAACCCTTCTTCACAGAGGGACACCTAGTTTAAGGTTTTCCATTAACATTCTTTTTAGGAAAAATTTGGTTGTTGCATTTACCCTGCGATAGACTGGCGACCTGTCCAGGGTGAACCCCTGCCTCTCGCCCATTGACAGCTGGAGATAAGCACCAGCACCCCTCGCGACCCCAGTAGGGATAAGCGTGTTGGAAAATGGATGGATGGCTGGATGGAATGTTGCTGCATTAGGTTAATTCAACCTTATATGATGATATTGCAAGAATCCTGGATGGAGGATAAGTAGATTCCTTTCAACCAATCATTCCTGACAAACAGTAATCAATCCTTAGACCTACAGTAAATGGCATAAAGCACTTGGTAAAACAAAGAATAGCTCCACACCATAAACCGGAAAACTTGATTTCCCGGATTGTTTTTCAATGGCTAGACATAGTGAGTTTCCCATAATGCTAGGGTTGGCAGTACAGCAAGTTTCTGTAGTGTAGTCGTCATCACGTTTGCCTAACAAGCAAAAGGTCCCAGGCTCGAAACCTGGCAGAAACAGTTGTTTTAGGTTGATGTTTTACTATAGTTTGATTTGGTAATAATCATGGCAGGTTCTCCTGACTTTTCACTTCCTTTCAAAGGATGCTGATGGATCTTGAGCTGTGCCATGTTGTAATGGGAAGAACCCAGTGATCTAACTTGTCCTTCTAATTGAACCTTGTTTGCTTCTTAGATGTGTCCTTACCATTGTCCGCCAGAGGCTTACTGACAAAACAACTAACCCTTCTTCACAGAGGGACACCTAGTTTAAGGTTTTCCATTAACATTCTTTTTAGGAAAAATTTGGTTGTTGCATTTACCCTGCGATAGACTGGCGACCTGTCCAGGGTGAACCCCTGCCTCTCGCCCATTGACAGCTGGAGATAAGCACCAGCACCCCTCGCGACCCCAATAGGGATAAGCGTGTTAGACAGTGGATGGATGGCTGGATGGATGGTTGCTGCATTAGGTTAATTCAACCTTATATGATGATATTGCAAGAATCCTGGATGGAGGATAAGTAGATTCCTTTCAACCAATCATTCCTGACAAACAGTAAGCAATCCTTTAACCATTTACCCTAGACATAGTGAGTTTCCCATAATGCTAGGGCTGGCAGTACAGCAAGTTTCTGTAGTGTAGTGGTCATCACGTTTGCCTCACACGCAAAAGGCCCCAGGTTCGAAACCTGGCAGAAACACATGTTTTAATGTTTCACTATAGCTTGATTTGATAAATATCACAGCAAGTTCTCCTGACTGCTCACTTCCTTTCAAAGGAAGCTGATGGATCTTGAGCTGTGCCATGTTGTAATGGGAAGAACCCAGTGATCTAACTTGTCCTTCTAATTGAACCTTCTTTGCTTCTTAGATGTGTCCTTACCATTGTCCGCCAGAGGCTTACTGACAAAACAACTAACCCTTCTTCACAGAGGGACACCTAGTTTAAGGTTTTCCAATAACATTCTTTTTAGGAAAAATTTGGTTGTTGCATTTACCCTGCAATAGACTGGCGACCTGTCCAGGGTGAACCCCTGCCTCTCGCCCATTGACAGCTGGAGATAAGCACCAGCACCCCTCGCGACCCCAATAGGGATGAGCGTGTTAGACAGTGGATGGATGGCTGGATGGATGGTTGCTGCATTAGGTTAATTCAACCTTATATGATGATATTGCAAGAATCCTGGATGGAGGATAAGTAGATTCCTTTCAACCAATCATTCCTGACAAACAGTAAGCAATCCTTAGACCTACAGTAAATGGCATAAAGCACTTGGTAAAACAAAGAATAGCTCCACACCATAAACCGGAAATCTTGATTTCCCGGATTGTTTTTCAATGGCTAGACATAGTGAGTTTCCCATAATGCTAGGGTTGACAGTACAGCAAGTTTCTGTAGTGTAGTGGTCATCACGTTTGCCTCACACGCAAAAGGCCCCAGGTTCGAAACCTGGCAGAAACAGTTGTTTTAATGTTTCACTATAGTTTGATTTGATAAATATCACGGCAAGTTCTCCTGACTGCTCAGTTCCTTTCAAAGGATGCTGATGGATCTTGAGCTGTGCCATGTTGTAATGGGAAGAACCCAGTGATCTAACTTGTCCTTCTAATTGAACCTTCTTTGCTTCTTAGATGTGTCCTTACCATTGTCCGCCAGAGGCTTACTGACAAAACAACTAACCCTTCTTCACAGAGGGACACCTAGTTTAAGGTTTTCCATTAACATTCTTTTTAGGAAAAATTTGGTTGTTGCATTTACCCTGCGATAGACTGGCGACCTGTCCAGGGTGAACCCCTGCCTCTCGCCCATTGACAGCTGGAGATAAGCACCAGCACCCCTCCTGACCCCAATAGGGATAAGCGTGTTAGACAGTGGATGGATGGCTGGATGGATGGTTGCTGCATTAGGTTAATTCAACCTTATATGATGCTATTGCAAGAATCCTGGATGGAGGATAAGTAGATTCCTTTCAACCAATCATTCCTGACAAACAGTAAGCAATCCTTTAACCATTTACCCTAGACATAGTGAGTTTCCCATAATGCTAGGGGTGGCAGTACAGCAAGTTTCTGTAGTGTAGTGGTCATCACGTTTGCCTCACACGCAAAAGGCCCCAGGCTCGAAACCTGGCAGAAACAGTTGTTTTAGTTAATGTTTCACTATAGTTTGATTTGATAAATATCATGGCAAGTTCTCCTGACTGCTCACTTCCTTTCAAAGGATGCTGATGGATCTTTAGCTGTGCCATGTTGTAATGGGAAGAACCCAGTGATCTAACTTGTCCTTCTAATTGAACCTTGTTTGCTTCTTAGATGTGTCCTTACCATTGTCCGCCAGAGGCTTACTGACAAAACAACTAACCCTTCTTCACAGAGGGACACCTAGTTTAAGGTTTTCCATTAACATTCTTTTTAGGAAAAATTTGGTTGTTGCATTTACCCTGCGATAGACTGGCGACCTGTCCAGGGTGAACCCCTGCCTCTCGCCCATTGACAGCTGGAGATAAGCACCAGCACCCCTGGTGACCCCAATAGGGATAAGCGTGTTAGACAGTGGATGGATGGCTGGATGGATGGTTGCTGCATTAGGTTAATTCAACCTTATATGATGATATTGCAAGAATCCTGGATGGAGGATAAGTAGATTCCTTTCAACCAATCATTCCTGACAAACAGTAAGCAATACTTAGACCTACAGTAAATGGCATAAAGCACTTGGTAAAACAAAGAATAGCTCCACACCATAAACCGGAAATCTTGATTTCCCGGATTGTTTTTCAATGGCTAGACATAGTGAGTTTCCCATAATGCTAGGGGTGGCAGTACAGCAAGTTTCTGTAGTCTAGTGGTCATCACGTTTGCCTCACACGCAAAATGCCCCAGGTTCAAAACCTGGCAGAAACACACGTTTTAATGTTTCACTATAGCTTGATTTGATAAATATCACGGCAACTTCTCCTGACTGCTCACTTCCTTTCAAAGGAAGCTGATGGATCTTGAGCTGTGCCATGTTGTAATGGGAAGAACCCAGTGATCTAACTTGTCCTTCTAATTGAATCTTGTTTGCTTCTTAGATGTGTCCTTACCATTGTCCGCCAGAGGCTTACTGACAAAACAACTAACCCTTCTTCACAGAGGGACACCTAGTTTAAGGTTTTCCATTAACATTCTTTTTAGGAAAAATTTGGTTGTTGCATTTACCCTGCTATAGACTTGCGACCTGTCCAGGGTGAACCCCCGCCTCTCGCCCATTGACAGCTGGAGATAAGCACCAGCACCCCTCGCGACCCCAATAGGGATAAGCGTGTTAGACAGTGGATGGATGGCTGGATGGAATGTTGCTGCATTAGGTTAATTCAACCTTATATGATGATATTGCAAGAATCCTGGATGGAGGATAAGTAGATTCCTTTCAACCAATCATTCCTGACAAACAGTAAGCAATCCTTAGACCTACAGTAAATGGCATAAAGCACTTGGTAAAACAAAGAATAGCTCCACACCATAAACCGGAAATCTTGATTTCCCGGATTGTTTTCAATGGCTAGACATAGTGAGTTTCCCATAATGCTAGGGGTGGCAGTACAGCAAGTTTTTGTAGTGTAGTGGTCATCACGCTTGCCTCACGCGCAAAAGGCCCCAGGTTCGACACCTGGTAGAAACAGTTGTTTTAGTTAATGTTTCACTATAGTTTGATTTGATAAATATCTCGGCAAGTTCTCCTGACTGCTCACTTCCTTTCAAAGGATGCTGATGGATCTTGAGCTGTGCCATGTTGTAATGGGAAGAACCCCGTGACCTAACTTGTCCTTCTAATTGAACCTTGTTTCCTTCTTAGATGTGTCCTTACCATTGTCCGCCAGAGGCTTACTGACAAAACAACTAACCCTTCTTCACAGAGGGACACCTAGTTTAAGGTTTTCCATTAACATTCTTTTTAGGAAAAATTTGGTTGTTGCATTTACCCTGCGATAGACTGGCGACCTGTCCAGGGTGAACCCCTGCCTCTCGCCCATTGACAGCTGGAGATAAGCACCAGCACCCCTCGCGACCCCAATAGGGATAAGCGTGTTAGACAGTGGATGGATGGCTGGATGGATGGTTGCTGCATTAGGTTAATTCAACCTTATATGATGATATTGCAAGAATCCTGGATGGAGGATAAGTAGATTCCTTTCAACCAATCATTCCTGACAAACAGTAAGCAATCCTTAAACCTACAGTAAATGGCATAAAGCACTTGGTAAAACAAAGAATAGCTCCACACCATAAACCGGAAATCTTGATTTCCCGGATTGTTTTTCAATGGCTAGACATAGTGAGTTTCCCATAATGCTAGGGGTGGCAGTACAGCAAGTTTCTGTAGTGTAGTGGTCATCACGTTTGCCTCACACGCAAAAGGCCCCAGGTTCGAAACCTGGCAGAAACAATTGTTTTATTGTTTCACTATAGTTTGATTTGATAAATATCACGGCAAGTTCTCCTGACTGCTCACTTCCTTTCAAAGGATGCTGATGGATCTTGAGCTGTGCCATGTTGTAATGGGAAGAACCCCGTGACCTAACTTGTCCTTCTAATTGAACCTTGTTTCCTTCTTAGATGTTTCCTTACCATTGTCCGCCAGAGGCTTACTGACAAAACCACTAACCCTTCTTCACAGAGGGACACCTAGTTTAAGGTTTTCCATTAACATTCTTTTTAGGAAAAATTTGGTTGTTGCATTTACCCTGCGATAGACTGGCGACCTGTCCAGGGTGAACCCCTGCCTCTCGCCCATTGACAGCTGGAGATAAGCACCAGCACCCCTCGCGACCCCAATAGGGATAAGCGTGTTAGACAGTGGATGGATGGCTGGATGGATGGTTGCTGCATTAGGTTAATTCAACCTTATATGATGATATTGCAAGAATCCTGGATGGAGGATAAGTAGATTCCTTTCAACCAATCATTCCTGAGAAACAGTAAGCAATCCTTAGACCTACAGTAAATGGCATAAAGCACTTGGTAAAACAAAGAATAGCTCCACACCATAAACCGGAAATCTTGATTTCCCGGATTGTTTTTCAATGGCTAGACATACTGAGTTTCCCATAATGCTAGGGGTGGCAGTACAGCAAGTTTCTGTAGTGTAGTGGTCATCACGTTTGCCTCACACGCAAAAGGCCCCAGGCTCGAAACCTGGCAGAAACAGTTGTTTTAGTTAATGTTTCACTATAGTTTGATTTGATAAATATCATGGCAAGTTCTCCTGACTGCTCACTTCCTTTCAAAGGATGCTGATGGATCTTTAGCTGTGCCATGTTGTAATGGGAAGAACCCAGTGATCTAACTTGTCCTTCTAATTGAACCTTGTTTGCTTCTTAGATGTGTCCTTACCATTGTCCGCCAGAGGCTTACTGACAAAACAACTAACCCTTCTTCACAGAGGGACACCTAGTTTAAGGTTTTCCATTAACATTCTTTTTAGGAAAAATTTGGTTGTTGCATTTACCCTGCGATAGACTGGCGACCTGTCCAGGGTGAACCCCTGCCTCTCGCCCATTGACAGCTGGAGATAAGCACCAGCACCCCTCCTGACCCCAATAGGGATAAGCGTGTTAGACAGTGGATGGATGGCTGGATGGATGGTTGCTGCATTAGGTTAATTCAACCTTATATGATGCTATTGCAAGAATCCTGGATGGAGGATAAGTAGATTCCTTTCAACCAATCATTCCTGACAAACAGTAAGCAATCCTTTAACCATTTACCCTAGACACAGTGAGTTTCCCATAATGCTAGGGGTGGCAGTACAGCAAGTTTCTGTAGTGTAGTGGTCATCACGTTTGCCTCACACGCAAAAGGCCCCAGGCTCGAAACCTGGCAGAAACAGTTGTTTTAGTTAATGTTTCACTATAGTTTGATTTGATAAATATCATGGCAAGTTCTCCTGACTGCTCACTTCCTTTCAAAGGATGCTGATGGATCTTTAGCTGTGCCATGTTGTAATGGGAAGAACCCAGTGATCTAACTTGTCCTTCTAATTGAACCTTGTTTGCTTCTTAGATGTGTCCTTACCATTGTCCGCCAGAGGCTTACTGACAAAACAACTAACCCTTCTTCACAGAGGGACACCTAGTTTAAGGTTTTCCATTAACATTCTTTTTAGGAAAAATTTGGTTGTTGCATTTACCCTGCGATAGACTGGCGACCTGTCCAGGGTGAACCCCTGCCTCTCGCCCATTGACAGCTGGAGATAAGCACCAGCACCCCTCGCGACCCCAATAGGGATAAGCGTGTTAGACAGTGGATGGATGGCTGGATGGATGGTTGCTGCATTAGGTTAATTCAACCTTATATGATGATATTGCAAGAATCCTGGATGGAGGATAAGTAGATTCCTTTCAACTAGTGCTGTCAAACGATTAAAAATTTTAATCGCGATTAATTGCATAATGTCGATAGTTAACTCGAGATTAATCGCAATTAATCGCATATTTTATCCTTTTATTTCTGAAAGTGTAATAGCCTGTTTGGGCATTTTAATGTGCAATTTTGCAATAAATGACACTAATAAAGTACATGCTTGTACAAAACATATTTTTATGTTATTTTTCAAGCACTTTTCAGAATTGGAATGAAAACATCCTGGTGCCAAATGTTAAACTCTGGACTATAATGGCTAAATGATAAATCATGACACCCTGATGTTTACACCATGTGTAAACAAATGTGTAAATAAATACCTGTTTTCATGCCGATATTTTTTTGCCTCTTAAACAAAGCTAGACATGGTATTATGCATAAACATATAAATGAATAAAAATTGTACATTTCAATAAAGTCATAAGTTTTGTTCATTTCTTCACTCTCTCTCTCACACACATCTAATTCTGAGCTTTCACACCAAAAACAATACAGGTCATTCCAGTCTTACACTTTGCTTGCAACTGGGCAGGAGCTTAATACCCTTGAAAAAGACTGTTTAGCAACTGTTTAGTAACTCCAGGTCCTTCGTTTGGCAACGTGATTCAGCCTTAGTTTGTCAAATCAAAGAGAAAACAAATAAATAAGAATTAAAGTATGGTTTATGGGTTGGGTTTCTGCAATGTTATCAGCATGTTAAATGCTCATCTTCAGAACCAATGTCTGCTCAAAATGGTGATCTGCACCAAGTAATCTACTTTCAGCAGTTATCACCGGTTATTTCACCGTAAACTGCAGAAAATACGTGCAGAGTTGCTCTGTCTGCCTTTACTACCGTCGGCTCCTATGGCGGAGGGATATTTCAGCTGGATACACTCAGTGTCTAGTGCAGGCAGGTCTCTTAATAACCCCTATTTCGTCACTTATTTTAGAGCCCAAATAAACGATTTCACTTTCAAAAACGTGCCCAAAAAAACCCGCAACCCGTGACTCATGAAATTTAGAAGCGCTTTTAGAAAAAAGAAGCCCAAAGTCGCATGTGTCCGAGGGTAAAAGAAAGCCTTCGGGGCGGGTGTGTTTTGCTACAGTTTTCTAGCACTCTTGAAACTACGGAAAGCGCCGAGGGTAAAAGAAACACAGTCCGGAGAGCGCGGCGGGGGAAAAACATTAGGGAACATGTGTGTTGTAACTCGCGGCGACAAAAAAATTGTCGGCGTTAAAATGGGTTTGCGTTAACGCCGTTAATAACGCGTTTAACTGACAGCACTACTTTCAACCAATCATTCCTGACAAACAGTAAGCAATCCTTAGACCTACAGTAAATGGCATAAAGCACTTGGTAAAACAAAGAATAGCTCCACACCATAAACCGGAAATCTTGATTTCCCGGATTGTTTTTCAATGGCTAGACATAGTGAGTTTCCCATAATGCTAGGGGTGGCAGTACAGCAAGTTTCTGTAGTGTAGTGGTCATCACGTTTGCCTCACACGCAAAAGGCCCCAGGCTCGAAACCTGGCAGAAACAGTTGTTTTAGTTAATGTTTCACTATAGTTTGATTTGATAAATATCATGGCAAGTTCTCCTGACTGCTCACTTCCTTTCAAAGGATGCTGATGGATCTTTAGCTGTGCCATGTTGTAATGGGAAGAACCCAGTGACCTAACTTGTCCTTCTAATTGAACCTTGTTTGCTTCTTAGATGTGTCCTTACCATTGTCCGCCAGAGGCTTACTGACAAAACAACTAACCCTTCTTCACAGAGGGACACCTAGTTTAAGGTTTTCCATTAACATTCTTTTTAGGAAAAATTTGGTTGTTGCATTTACCCTGCGATAGACTGGCGACCTGTCCAGGGTGAACCCCTGCCTCTCGCCCATTGACAGCTGGAGATAAGCACCAGCACCCCTGGTGACCCCAATAGGGATAAGCGTGTTAGACAGTGGATGGATGGCTGGATGGATGGTTGCTGCATTAGGTTAATTCAACCTTATATGATGATATTGCAAGAATCCTGGATGGAGGATAAGTAGATTCCTTTCAACCAATCATTCCTGACAAACAGTAAGCAATACTTAGACCTACAGTAAATGGCATAAAGCACTTGGTAAAACAAAGAATAGCTCCACACCATAAACCGGAAATCTTGATTTCCCGGATTGTTTTTCAATGGCTAGACATAGTGAGTTTCCCATAATGCTAGGGGTGGCAGTACAGCAAGTTTCTGTAGTCTAGTGGTCATCACGTTTGCCTCACACGCAAAATGCCCCAGGTTCAAAACCTGGCAGAAACACACGTTTTAATGTTTCACTATAGCTTGATTTGATAAATATCACGGCAAGTTCTCCTGACTGCTCACTTCCTTTCAAAGGAAGCTGATGGATCTTGAGCTGTGCCATGTTGTAATGGGAAGAACCCAGTGATCTAACTTGTCCTTCTAATTGAATCTTGTTTGCTTCTTAGATGTGTCCTTACCATTGTCCGCCAGAGGCTTACTGACAAAACAACTAACCCTTCTTCACAGAGGGACACCTAGTTTAAGGTTTTCCATTAACATTCTTTTTAGGAAAAATTTGGTTGTTGCATTTACCCTGCTATAGACTTGCGACCTGTCCAGGGTGAACCCCCGCCTCTCGCCCATTGACAGCTGGAGATAAGCACCAGCACCCCTCGCGACCCCAATAGGGATAAGCGTGTTAGACAGTGGATGGATGGCTGGATGGAATGTTGCTGCATTAGGTTAATTCAACCTTATATGATGATATTGCAAGAATCCTGGATGGAGGATAAGTAGATTCCTTTCAACCAATCATTCCTGACAAACAGTAAGCAATCCTTAGACCTACAGTAAATGGCATAAAGCACTTGGTAAAACAAAGAATAGCTCCACACCATAAACCGGAAATCTTGATTTCCCGGATTGTTTTCAATGGCTAGACATAGTGAGTTTCCCATAATGCTAGGGGTGGCAGTACAGCAAGTTTTTGTAGTGTAGTGGTCATCACGCTTGCCTCACGCGCAAAAGGCCCCAGGTTCGACACCTGGTAGAAACAGTTGTTTTAGTTAATGTTTCACTATAGTTTGATTTGATAAATATCTCGGCAAGTTCTCCTGACTGCTCACTTCCTTTCAAAGGATGCTGATGGATCTTGAGCTGTGCCATGTTGTAATGGGAAGAACCCCGTGACCTAACTTGTCCTTCTAATTGAACCTTGTTTCCTTCTTAGATGTGTCCTTACCATTGTCCGCCAGAGGCTTACTGACAAAACAACTAACCCTTCTTCACAGAGGGACACCTAGTTTAAGGTTTTCCATTAACATTCTTTTTAGGAAAAATTTGGTTGTTGCATTTACCCTGCGATAGACTGGCGACCTGTCCAGGGTGAACCCCTGCCTCTCGCCCATTGACAGCTGGAGATAAGCACCAGCACCCCTCGCGACCCCAATAGGGATAAGCGTGTTAGACAGTGGATGGATGGCTGGATGGATGGTTGCTGCATTAGGTTAATTCAACCTTATATGATGATATTGCAAGAATCCTGGATGGAGGATAAGTAGATTCCTTTCAACCAATCATTCCTGACAAACAGTAAGCAATCCTTAAACCTACAGTAAATGGCATAAAGCACTTGGTAAAACAAAGAATAGCTCCACACCATAAACCGGAAATCTTGATTTCCCGGATTGTTTTTCAATGGCTAGACATAGTGAGTTTCCCATAATGCTAGGGGTGGCAGTACAGCAAGTTTCTGTAGTGTAGTGGTCATCACGTTTGCCTCACACGCAAAAGGCCCCAGGTTCGAAACCTGGCAGAAACAATTGTTTTATTGTTTCACTATAGTTTGATTTGATAAATATCACGGCAAGTTCTCCTGACTGCTCACTTCCTTTCAAAGGATGCTGATGGATCTTGAGCTGTGCCATGTTGTAATGGGAAGAACCCCGTGACCTAACTTGTCCTTCTAATTGAACCTTGTTTCCTTCTTAGATGTTTCCTTACCATTGTCCGCCAGAGGCTTACTGACAAAACCACTAACCCTTCTTCACAGAGGGACACCTAGTTTAAGGTTTTCCATTAACATTCTTTTTAGGAAAAATTTGGTTGTTGCATTTACCCTGCGATAGACTGGCGACCTGTCCAGGGTGAACCCCTGCCTCTCGCCCATTGACAGCTGGAGATAAGCACCAGCACCCCTCGCGACCCCAATAGGGATAAGCGTGTTAGACAGTGGATGGATGGCTGGATGGATGGTTGCTGCATTAGGTTAATTCAACCTTATATGATGATATTGCAAGAATCCTGGATGGAGGATAAGTAGATTCCTTTCAACCAATCATTCCTGAGAAACAGTAAGCAATCCTTAGACCTACAGTAAATGGCATAAAGCACTTGGTAAAACAAAGAATAGCTCCACACCATAAACCGGAAATCTTGATTTCCCGGATTGTTTTTCAATGGCTAGACATACTGAGTTTCCCATAATGCTAGGGGTGGCAGTACAGCAAGTTTCTGTAGTGTAGTGGTCATCACGTTTGCCTCACACGCAAAAGGCCCCAGGCTCGAAACCTGGCAGAAACAGTTGTTTTAGTTAATGTTTCACTATAGTTTGATTTGATAAATATCATGGCAAGTTCTCCTGACTGCTCACTTCCTTTCAAAGGATGCTGATGGATCTTTAGCTGTGCCATGTTGTAATGGGAAGAACCCAGTGATCTAACTTGTCCTTCTAATTGAACCTTGTTTGCTTCTTAGATGTGTCCTTACCATTGTCCGCCAGAGGCTTACTGACAAAACAACTAACCCTTCTTCACAGAGGGACACCTAGTTTAAGGTTTTCCATTAACATTCTTTTTAGGAAAAATTTGGTTGTTGCATTTACCCTGCGATAGACTGGCGACCTGTCCAGGGTGAACCCCTGCCTCTCGCCCATTGACAGCTGGAGATAAGCACCAGCACCCCTCCTGACCCCAATAGGGATAAGCGTGTTAGACAGTGGATGGATGGCTGGATGGATGGTTGCTGCATTAGGTTAATTCAACCTTATATGATGCTATTGCAAGAATCCTGGATGGAGGATAAGTAGATTCCTTTCAACCAATCATTCCTGACAAACAGTAAGCAATCCTTTAACCATTTACCCTAGACACAGTGAGTTTCCCATAATGCTAGGGGTGGCAGTACAGCAAGTTTCTGTAGTGTAGTGGTCATCACGTTTGCCTCACACGCAAAAGGCCCCAGGCTCGAAACCTGGCAGAAACAGTTGTTTTAGTTAATGTTTCACTATAGTTTGATTTGATAAATATCATGGCAAGTTCTCCTGACTGCTCACTTCCTTTCAAAGGATGCTGATGGATCTTTAGCTGTGCCATGTTGTAATGGGAAGAACCCAGTGATCTAACTTGTCCTTCTAATTGAACCTTGTTTGCTTCTTAGATGTGTCCTTACCATTGTCCGCCAGAGGCTTACTGACAAAACAACTAACCCTTCTTCACAGAGGGACACCTAGTTTAAGGTTTTCCATTAACATTCTTTTTAGGAAAAATTTGGTTGTTGCATTTACCCTGCGATAGACTGGCGACCTGTCCAGGGTGAACCCCTGCCTCTCGCCCATTGACAGCTGGAGATAAGCACCAGCACCCCTCGCGACCCCAATAGGGATAAGCGTGTTAGACAGTGGATGGATGGCTGGATGGATGGTTGCTGCATTAGGTTAATTCAACCTTATATGATGATATTGCAAGAATCCTGGATGGAGGATAAGTAGATTCCTTTCAACTAGTGCTGTCAAACGATTAAAAATTTTAATCGCGATTAATTGCATAATGTCGATAGTTAACTCGAGATTAATCGCAATTAATCGCATATTTTATCCTTTTATTTCTGAAAGTGTAATAGCCTGTTTGGGCATTTTAATGTGCAATTTTGCAATAAATGACACTAATAAAGTACATGCTTGTACAAAACATATTTTTATGTTATTTTTCAAGCACTTTTCAGAATTGGAATGAAAACATCCTGGTGCCAAATGTTAAACTCTGGACTATAATGGCTAAATGATAAATCATGACACCCTGATGTTTACACCATGTGTAAACAAATGTGTAAATAAATACCTGTTTTCATGCCGATATTTTTTTGCCTCTTAAACAAAGCTAGACATGGTATTATGCATAAACATATAAATGAATAAAAATTGTACATTTCAATAAAGTCATAAGTTTTGTTCATTTCTTCACTCTCTCTCTCACACACATCTAATTCTGAGCTTTCACACCAAAAACAATACAGGTCATTCCAGTCTTACACTTTGCTTGCAACTGGGCAGGAGCTTAATACCCTTGAAAAAGACTGTTTAGCAACTGTTTAGTAACTCCAGGTCCTTCGTTTGGCAACGTGATTCAGCCTTAGTTTGTCAAATCAAAGAGAAAACAAATAAATAAGAATTAAAGTATGGTTTATGGGTTGGGTTTCTGCAATGTTATCAGCATGTTAAATGCTCATCTTCAGAACCAATGTCTGCTCAAAATGGTGATCTGCACCAAGTAATCTACTTTCAGCAGTTATCACCGGTTATTTCACCGTAAACTGCAGAAAATACGTGCAGAGTTGCTCTGTCTGCCTTTACTACCGTCGGCTCCTATGGCGGAGGGATATTTCAGCTGGATACACTCAGTGTCTAGTGCAGGCAGGTCTCTTAATAACCCCTATTTCGTCACTTATTTTAGAGCCCAAATAAACGATTTCACTTTCAAAAACGTGCCCAAAAAAACCCGCAACCCGTGACTCATGAAATTTAGAAGCGCTTTTAGAAAAAAGAAGCCCAAAGTCGCATGTGTCCGAGGGTAAAAGAAAGCCTTCGGGGCGGGTGTGTTTTGCTACAGTTTTCTAGCACTCTTGAAACTACGGAAAGCGCCGAGGGTAAAAGAAACACAGTCCGGAGAGCGCGGCGGGGGAAAAACATTAGGGAACATGTGTGTTGTAACTCGCGGCGACAAAAAAATTGTCGGCGTTAAAATGGGTTTGCGTTAACGCCGTTAATAACGCGTTTAACTGACAGCACTACTTTCAACCAATCATTCCTGACAAACAGTAAGCAATCCTTAGACCTACAGTAAATGGCATAAAGCACTTGGTAAAACAAAGAATAGCTCCACACCATAAACCGGAAATCTTGATTTCCCGGATTGTTTTTCAATGGCTAGACATAGTGAGTTTCCCATAATGCTAGGGGTGGCAGTACAGCAAGTTTCTGTAGTGTAGTGGTCATCATGTTTGCCTAACACGCAAAAGGTCCCAGGCTCGAAACCTGGCAGAAACAGTGGTTTAAGGTTGATGTTTTACTATAGTTTGATTTGGTAATATTCATGGCAGGTTCTCCTGACTGCTCACTTCCTTTCAAAGGATGCTGATGGATCTTGAGCTGAGCCATGTTGTAACGGGAAGAACCCAGTGATCTAACTTGTCCTTCTAATTGAACCTTGTTTGCTTCTTAGATGTGTCCTTACCATTGTCCGCCAGAGGCTTACTGACAAAACAACTAACCCTTCTTCACAGAGGGACACCTAGTTTAAGGTTTTCCATCAACATTCTTTTTAGGAAAAATTTGGTTGTTGCATTTACCCTGCGATAGACTGGCGACCTGTCCAGGGTGAACCCCTGCCTCTCGCCCATTGACAGCTGGAGATAAGCACCAGCACCCCTCGCGACCCCAATAGGGATAAGCGTGTTAGACAGTGGATGGATGGCTGGATGGATGGTTGCTGCATTAGGTTAATTCAACCTTATATGATGCTATTGCAAGAATCCTGGATGGAGGATAAGTAGATTCCTTTCAACCAATCATTCCTGACAAACAGTAAGCAATCCTTAGACCTACAGTAAATGGCATAAAGCACTTGGTAAAACAAAGAATAGCTCCACACCATAAACCGGAAATCTTGATTTCCCGGATTGTTTTTCAATGGCTAGACATACTGAGTTTCCCATAATGCTAGGGGTGGCAGTACAGCAAGTTTCTGTAGTGTAGTGGTCATCACGTTTGCCTCACACGCAAAAGGCCCCAGGCTCGAAACCTGGCAGAAACAGTTGTTTTAGTTAATGTTTCACTATAGTTTGATTTGATAAATATCATGGCAAGTTCTCCTGACTGCTCACTTCCTTTCAAAGGAAGCTGATGGATCTTGAGCTGTGCCATGTTGTAATGGGAAGAACCCAGTGATCTAACTTGTCCTTCTAATTGAACCTTCTTTGCTTCTTAGATGTGTCCTTACCATTGTCCGCCAGAGGCTTACTGACAAAACAACTAACCCTTCTTCACAGAGGGACACCTAGTTTAAGGTTTTCCAATAACATTCTTTTTAGGAAAAATTTGGTTGTTGCATTTACCCTGCTATAGACTGGCGACCTGTCCAGGGTGAACCCCTGCCTCTCGCCCATTGACAGCTGGAGATAAGCACCAGCACCCCTCGCGACCCCAATAGGGATAAGCGTGTTAGACAGTGGATGGATGGCTGGATGGATGGTTGCTGCATTAGGTTAATTCAACCTTATATGATGATATTGCAAGAATCCTGGATGGAGGATAAGTAGATTCCTTTCAACCAATCATTCCTGACAAACAGTAAGCAATCCTTTAACCATTTACCCTAGACATAGTGAGTTTCCCATAATGCTAGGGGTGGCAGTGCAGCAAGTTTCTGTAGTGTAGTGGTCATCACGTTTGCCTCACATGCAAAAGGCCCCAGGTTCGAAACCTGGCAGAAACACATGTTTTAATGTTTCACTATAGCTTGATTTGATAAATATCACAGCAAGTTCTCCTGACTGCTCACTTCCTTTCAAAGGAAGCTGATGGATCTTGAGCTGTGCCATGTTGTAATGGGAAGAACCCAGTGATCTAACTTGTCCTTCTAATTGAACCTTCTTTGCTTCTTAGATGTGTCCTTACCATTGTCCGCCAGAGGCTTACTGACAAAACAACTAACCCTTCTTCACAGAGGGACACCTAGTTTAAGGTTTTCCATTAACATTCTTTTTAGGAAAAAATTGGTTGTTGCATTTACCCTGCTATAGACTGGCGACCTGTCCAGGGTGAACCCCTGCCTCTCGCCCATTGACAGCTGGAGATAAGCACCAGCACCCCTCGCGACCCCAATAGGGATAAGCGTGTTAGACAGTGGATGGATGGCTGGATGGATGGTTGCTGCATTAGGTTAATTCAACCTTATATGATGATATTGCAAGAATCCTGGATGGAGGATAAGTAGATTCCTTTCAACCAATCATTCCTGACAAACAGTAAGCAATCCTTAGACCTACAGTAAATGGCATAAAGCACTTGGTAAAACAAAGAATAGCTCCACACCATAAACCGGAAATCTTGATTTCCCGGATTGTTTTTCAATGGCTAGACATAGTGAGTTTCCCATAATGCTAGGGGTGGCAGTACAGCAAGTTTCTGTATTGTAGTGGTCATCACGTTTGCCTCACACCCAAAAGGCCCCAGGTTCGAAACCTGGCAGAAACAGTTGTTTTAATGTTTCACTATAGTTTGATTTGATAAATATCACGGCAAGTTCTCCTGACTGCTCACTTCCTTTCAAAGGATGCTGATGGATCTTGAGCTGTGCCATGTTGTAATGGGAAGAACCCCGTGATCTAACTTGTCCTTCTAATTGAACCTTGTTTCCTTCTTAGATGTTTCCTTACCATTGTCCGCCAGAGGCTTACTGACAAAACAACTAACCCTTCTTCACAGAGGGACACCTAGTTTAAGGTTTTCCATTAACATTCTTTTTAGGAAAAATTTGGTTGTTGCATTTACCCTGCGATAGACTGGCGACCTGTCCAGGGTGAACCCCTGCCTCTCGCCCATTGACAGCTGGAGATAAGCACCAGCACCCCTCGCGACCCCAATAGGGATAAGCGTGTTAGACAGTGGATGGATGGCTGGATGGATGGTTGCTGCATTAGGTTAATTCAACCTTATATGATGATATTGCAAGAATCCTGGATGGAGGATAAGTAGATTCCTTTCAACTAGTGCTGTCAAACGATTAAAAATTTTAATCGCGATTAATTGCATAATGTCGATAGTTAACTCGAGATTAATCGCAATTAATCGCATATTTTATCCTTTTATTTCTGAAAGTGTAATAGCCTGTTTGGGCATTTTAATGTGCAATTTTGCAATAAATGACACTAATAAAGTACATGCTTGTACAAAACATATTTTTATGTTATTTTTCAAGCACTTTTCAGAATTGGAATGAAAACATCCTGGTGCCAAATGTTAAACTCTGGACTATAATGGCTAAATGATAAATCATGACACCCTGATGTTTACACCATGTGTAAACAAATGTGTAAATAAATACCTGTTTTCATGCCGATATTTTTTTGCCTCTTAAACAAAGCTAGACATGGTATTATGCATAAACATATAAATGAATAAAAATTGTACATTTCAATAAAGTCATAAGTTTTGTTCATTTCTTCACTCTCTCTCTCACACACATCTAATTCTGAGCTTTCACACCAAAAACAATACAGGTCATTCCAGTCTTACACTTTGCTTGCAACTGGGCAGGAGCTTAATACCCTTGAAAAAGACTGTTTAGCAACTGTTTAGTAACTCCAGGTCCTTCGTTTGGCAACGTGATTCAGCCTTAGTTTGTCAAATCAAAGAGAAAACAAATAAATAAGAATTAAAGTATGGTTTATGGGTTGGGTTTCTGCAATGTTATCAGCATGTTAAATGCTCATCTTCAGAACCAATGTCTGCTCAAAATGGTGATCTGCACCAAGTAATCTACTTTCAGCAGTTATCACCGGTTATTTCACCGTAAACTGCAGAAAATACGTGCAGAGTTGCTCTGTCTGCCTTTACTACCGTCGGCTCCTATGGCGGAGGGATATTTCAGCTGGATACACTCAGTGTCTAGTGCAGGCAGGTCTCTTAATAACCCCTATTTCGTCACTTATTTTAGAGCCCAAATAAACGATTTCACTTTCAAAAACGTGCCCAAAAAAAACCGCAACCCGTGACTCATGAAATTTAGAAGCGCTTTTAGAAAAAAGAAGCCCAAAGTCGCATGTGTCCGAGGGTAAAAGAAAGCCTTCGGGGCGGGTGTGTTTTGCTACAGTTTTCTAGCACTCTTGAAACTACGGAAAGCGCCGAGGGTAAAAGAAACACAGTCCGGAGAGCGCGGCGGGGGAAAAACATTAGGGAACATGTGTGTTGTAACTCGCGCCGACAAAAAAATTGTCGGCGTTAAAATGGGTTTGCGTTAACGCCGTTAATAACGCGTTTAACTGACAGCACTACTTTCAACCAATCATTCCTGACAAACAGTAAGCAATCCTTAGACCTACAGTAAATGGCATAAAGCACTTGGTAAAACAAAGAATAGCTCCACACCATAAACCGGAAATCTTGATTTCCCGGATTGTTTTTCAATGGCTAGACATAGTGAGTTTCCCATAATGCTAGGGGTGGCAGTACAGCAAGTTTCTGTAGTGTAGTGGTCATCATGTTTGCCTCACACGCAAAAGGCCCCAGGTTCGAAACCTGGCAGAAACGGTTGTTTTAATGTTTCACTATAGTTTGATTTGATAAATATCACGGCAAGTTCTCCTGACTGCTCACTTCCTTTCAAAGGATGCTGATGGATCTTGAGCTGTGCCATGTTGTAATGGGAAGAACCCCGTGACCTAACTTGTCCTTCTAATTGAACCTTGTTTCCTTCTTAGATGTTTCCTTACCATTGTCCGCCAGAGGCTTACTGACAAAACAAGTAACCCTTCTTCACAGAGGGACACCTAGTTTAAGGTTTTCCATTAACATTCTTTTTAGGAAAAATTTGGTTGTTGCGTTTACCCTGCGATAGACTGGCGACCTGTCCAGGGTGAACCCCTGCCTCTCGCCCATTGACAGCTGGAGATAAGCACCAGCACCCCTCGCGACCCCAATAGGGATAAGCGTGTTAGACAGTGGATGGATGGCTGGATGGATGGTTGCTGCATTAGGTTAATTCAACCTTATATGATGATATTGCAGGAATCCTGGATGGAGGATAAGTAGATCCCTTTCAACCAATCATTCCTGACAAACAGTAAGCAATCCTTAAACCTACAGTAAATGGCATAAAGCACTTGGTAAAACAAAGAATAGCTCCACACCATAAACCGGAAATCTTGATTTCCCGGATTGTTTTTCAATGGCTAGACATAGTGAGTTTCCCATAATGCTAGGGGTGGCAGTACAGCAAGTTTCTGTAGTGTAGTGGTCATCACGTTTGCCTAACACGCAAAAGGTCCCAGGCTCGAAACCTGGCAGAAACAGTGGTTTTAGTTAATGTTTCACTATAGTTTGATTTGATAAATATCATGGCAAGTTCTCCTGACTGCTCACTTCCTTTCAAAGGATGCTGATGGATCTTGAGCTGTGCCATGTTGTAATGGGAAGAACCCCGTGACCTAACTTGTCCTTCTAATTGAACCTTGTTTCCTTCTTAGATGTGTCCTTACCATTGTCCGCCAGAGGCTTACTGACAAAACAACTAACCCTTCTTCACAGAGGGACACCTAGTTTAAGGTTTTCCATTAACATTCTTTTTAGGAAAAATTTGGTTGTTGCATTTACCCTGCGATAGACTGGCGACCTGTCCAGGGTGAACCCCTGCCTCTCGCCCATTGACAGCTGGAGATAAGCACCAGCACCCCTCGCGACCCCAATAGGGATAAGCGTGTTAGACAGTGGATGGATGGCTGGATGGATGGTTGCTGCATTAGGTTAATTCAACCTTATATGATGATATTGCAAGAATCCTGGATGGAGGATAAGTAGATTCCTTTCAACCAATCATTCCTGACAAACAGTAAGCAATCCTTAAACCTACAGTAAATGGCATAAAGCACTTGGTAAAACAAAGAATAGCTCCACACCATAAACCGGAAATCTTGATTTCCCGGATTGTTTTTCAATGGCTAGACATAGTGAGTTTCCCATAATGCTAGGGGTGGCAGTACAGCAAGTTTCTGTAGTGTAGTGGTCATCACGTGTGCCTCACACGCAAAAGGTCGCAGGCTCGAAACCTGGCAGAAACAGTTGTTTTAAGGTTTCACTATAGTTTGATTTGATAAATATCACGGCAAGTTCTCCTGACTGCTCACTTCCTTTCAAAGGATGCTGATGGATCTTGAGCTGTGCCATGTTGTAATGGGAAGAACCCCGTGACCTAACTTGTCCTTCTAATTGAACCTTGTTTCCTTCTTAGATGTTTCCTTACCATTGTCCGCCAGAGGCTTACTGACAAAACCACTAACCCTTCTTCACAGAGGGACACCTAGTTTAAGGTTTTCCATTAACATTCTTTTTAGGAAAAATTTGGTTGTTGCATTTACCCTGCGATAGACTGGCGACCTGTCCAGGGTGAACCCCTGCCTCTCGCCCATTGACAGCTGGAGATAAGCACCAGCACCCCTCGCGACCCCAATAGGGATAAGCGTGTTAGACAGTGGATGGATGGCTGGATGGATGGTTGCTGCATTAGGTTAATTCAACCTTATATGATGATATTGCAAGAATCCTGGATGGAGGATAAGTAGATTCCTTTCAACCAATCATTCCTGAGAAACAGTAAGCAATCCTTAGACCTACAGTAAATGGCATAAAGCACTTGGTAAAACAAAGAATAGCTCCACACCGTAAACCGGAAATCTTGATTTCCCGGATTGTTTTTCAATGGCTAGACATAGTGAGTTTCCCATAATGCTAGGGGTGGCAGTACAGCAAGTTTCTGTAGTGTAGTGGTCATCACGTTTGCCTAACACGCAAAAGGTCCCAGGCTCGAAACCTGGCAGAAACAGTGGTTTTAGTTAATGTTTCACTATAGTTTGATTTGATAAATATCATGGCAAGTTCTCCTGACTGCTCACTTCCTTTCAAAGGAAGCTGATGGATCTTGAGCTGTGCCATGTTGTAATGGGAAGAACCCAGTGATCTAACTTGTCCTTCTAATTGAACCTTCTTTGCTTCTTAGATGTGTCCTTACCATTGTCCGCCAGAGGTTTACTGACAAAACAACTAACCCTTCTTCACAGAGGGACACCTAGTTTAAGGTTTTCCAATAACATTCTTTTTAGGAAAAATTTGGTTGTTGCATTTACCCTGCTATAGACTGGCGACCTGTCCAGGGTGAACCCCTGCCTCTCGCCCATTGACAGCTGGAGATAAGCACCAGCACCCCTCGCGACCCCAATAGGGATAAGCGTGTTAGACAGTGGATGGATGGCTGGATGGATGGTTGCTGCATTAGGTTAATTCAACCTTATATGATGATATTGCAAGAATCCTGGATGGAGGATAAGTAGATTCCTTTCAACCAATCATTCCTGACAAACAGTAAGCAATCCTTAGACCTACAGTAAATGGCATAAAGCACTTGGTAAAACAAAGAATAGCTCCACACCGTAAACCGGAAATCTTGATTTCCCGGATTGTTTTTCAATGGCTAGACATAGTGAGTTTCCCATAATGCTAGGGGTGGCAGTACAGCAAGTTTCTGTAGTGTAGTGGTCATCACGTTTGCCTAACACGCAAAAGGTCCCAGGCTCGAAACCTGGCAGAAACAGTGGTTTTAGTTAATGTTTCACTATAGTTTGATTTGATAAATATCATGGCAAGTTCTCCTGACTGCTCACTTCCTTTCAAAGGAAGCTGATGGATCTTGAGCTGTGCCATGTTGTAATGGGAAGAACCCAGTGATCTAACTTGTCCTTCTAATTGAACCTTCTTTGCTTCTTAGATGTGTCCTTACCATTGTCCGCCAGAGGCTTACTGACAAAACAACTAACCCTTCTTCACAGAGGGACACCTAGTTTAAGGTTTTCCAATAACATTCTTTTTAGGAAAAATTTGGTTGTTGCATTTACCCTGCTATAGACTGGCGACCTGTCCAGGGTGAACCCCTGCCTCTCGCCCATTGACAGCTGGAGATAAGCACCAGCACCCCTCGCGACCCCAATAGGGATAAGCGTGTTAGACAGTGGATGGATGGCTGGATGGATGGTTGCTGCATTAGGTTAATTCAACCTTATATGATGATATTGCAAGAATCCTGGATGGAGGATAAGTAGATTCCTTTCAACCAATCATTCCTGACAAACAGTAAGCAATCCTTTAACCATTTACCCTAGACATAGTGAGTTTCCCATAATGCTAGGGGTGGCAGTACAGCAAGTTTCTGTAGTGTAGTGGTCATCACGTTTGCCTCACACGCAAAAGGCCCCAGGTTCGAAACCTGGCAGAAACACATGTTTTAATGTTTCACTATAGCTTGATTTGATAAATATCACAGCAAGTTCTCCTGACTGCTCACTTCCTTTCAAAGGAAGCTGATGGATCTTGAGCTGTGCCATGTTGTAATGGGAAGAACCCAGTGATCTAACTTGTCCTTCTAATTGAACCTTCTTTGCTTCTTAGATGTGTCCTTACCATTGTCCGCCAGAGGCTTACTGACAAAACAACTAACCCTTCTTCACAGAGGGACACCTAGTTTAAGGTTTTCCATTAACATTCTTTTTAGGAAAAAATTGGTTGTTGCATTTACCCTGCTATAGACTGGCGACCTGTCCAGGGTGAACCCCTGCCTCTCGCCCATTGACAGCTGGAGATAAGCACCAGCACCCCTCGCGACCCCAATAGGGATAAGCGTGTTAGACAGTGGATGGATGGCTGGATGGATGGTTGCTGCATTAGGTTAATTCAACCTTATATGATGATATTGCAAGAATCCTGGATGGAGGATAAGTAGATTCCTTTCAACCAATCATTCCTGACAAACAGTAAGCAATCCTTAGACCTACAGTAAATGGCATAAAGCACTTGGTAAAACAAAGAATAGCTCCACACCATAAACCGGAAATCTTGATTTCCCGGATTGTTTTTCAATGGCTAGACATAGTGAGTTTCCCATAATGCTAGGGGTGGCAGTACAGCAAGTTTCTGTATTGTAGTGGTCATCACGTTTGCCTCACACCCAAAAGGCCCCAGGTTCGAAACCTGGCAGAAACAGTTGTTTTAATGTTTCACTATAGTTTGATTTGATAAATATCACGGCAAGTTCTCCTGACTGCTCACTTCCTTTCAAAGGATGCTGATGGATCTTGAGCTGTGCCATGTTGTAATGGGAAGAACCCCGTGATCTAACTTGTCCTTCTAATTGAACCTTGTTTCCTTCTTAGATGTTTCCTTACCATTGTCCGCCAGAGGCTTACTGACAAAACAACTAACCCTTCTTCACAGAGGGACACCTAGTTTAAGGTTTTCCATTAACATTCTTTTTAGGAAAAATTTGGTTGTTGCATTTACCCTGCGATAGACTGGCGACCTGTCCAGGGTGAACCCCTGCCTCTCGCCCATTGACAGCTGGAGATAAGCACCAGCACCCCTCGCGACCCCAATAGGGATAAGCGTGTTAGACAGTGGATGGATGGCTGGATGGATGGTTGCTGCATTAGGTTAATTCAACCTTATATGATGATATTGCAAGAATCCTGGATGGAGGATAAGTAGATTCCTTTCAACTAGTGCTGTCAAACGATTAAAAATTTTAATCGCGATTAATTGCATAATGTCGATAGTTAACTCGAGATTAATCGCAATTAATCGCATATTTTATCCTTTTATTTCTGAAAGTGTAATAGCCTGTTTGGGCATTTTAATGTGCAATTTTGCAATAAATGACACTAATAAAGTACATGCTTGTACAAAACATATTTTTATGTTATTTTTCAAGCACTTTTCAGAATTGGAATGAAAACATCCTGGTGCCAAATGTTAAACTCTGGACTATAATGGCTAAATGATAAATCATGACACCCTGATGTTTACACCATGTGTAAACAAATGTGTAAATAAATACCTGTTTTCATGCCGATATTTTTTTGCCTCTTAAACAAAGCTAGACATGGTATTATGCATAAACATATAAATGAATAAAAATTGTACATTTCAATAAAGTCATAAGTTTTGTTCATTTCTTCACTCTCTCTCTCACACACATCTAATTCTGAGCTTTCACACCAAAAACAATACAGGTCATTCCAGTCTTACACTTTGCTTGCAACTGGGCAGGAGCTTAATACCCTTGAAAAAGACTGTTTAGCAACTGTTTAGTAACTCCAGGTCCTTCGTTTGGCAACGTGATTCAGCCTTAGTTTGTCAAATCAAAGAGAAAACAAATAAATAAGAATTAAAGTATGGTTTATGGGTTGGGTTTCTGCAATGTTATCAGCATGTTAAATGCTCATCTTCAGAACCAATGTCTGCTCAAAATGGTGATCTGCACCAAGTAATCTACTTTCAGCAGTTATCACCGGTTATTTCACCGTAAACTGCAGAAAATACGTGCAGAGTTGCTCTGTCTGCCTTTACTACCGTCGGCTCCTATGGCGGAGGGATATTTCAGCTGGATACACTCAGTGTCTAGTGCAGGCAGGTCTCTTAATAACCCCTATTTCGTCACTTATTTTAGAGCCCAAATAAACGATTTCACTTTCAAAAACGTGCCCAAAAAAAACCGCAACCCGTGACTCATGAAATTTAGAAGCGCTTTTAGAAAAAAGAAGCCCAAAGTCGCATGTGTCCGAGGGTAAAAGAAAGCCTTCGGGGCGGGTGTGTTTTGCTACAGTTTTCTAGCACTCTTGAAACTACGGAAAGCGCCGAGGGTAAAAGAAACACAGTCCGGAGAGCGCGGCGGGGGAAAAACATTAGGGAACATGTGTGTTGTAACTCGCGCCGACAAAAAAATTGTCGGCGTTAAAATGGGTTTGCGTTAACGCCGTTAATAACGCGTTTAACTGACAGCACTACTTTCAACCAATCATTCCTGACAAACAGTAAGCAATCCTTAGACCTACAGTAAATGGCATAAAGCACTTGGTAAAACAAAGAATAGCTCCACACCATAAACCGGAAATCTTGATTTCCCGGATTGTTTTTCAATGGCTAGACATAGTGAGTTTCCCATAATGCTAGGGGTGGCAGTACAGCAAGTTTCTGTAGTGTAGTGGTCATCATGTTTGCCTCACACGCAAAAGGCCCCAGGTTCGAAACCTGGCAGAAACGGTTGTTTTAATGTTTCACTATAGTTTGATTTGATAAATATCACGGCAAGTTCTCCTGACTGCTCACTTCCTTTCAAAGGATGCTGATGGATCTTGAGCTGTGCCATGTTGTAATGGGAAGAACCCCGTGACCTAACTTGTCCTTCTAATTGAACCTTGTTTCCTTCTTAGATGTTTCCTTACCATTGTCCGCCAGAGGCTTACTGACAAAACAAGTAACCCTTCTTCACAGAGGGACACCTAGTTTAAGGTTTTCCATTAACATTCTTTTTAGGAAAAATTTGGTTGTTGCGTTTACCCTGCGATAGACTGGCGACCTGTCCAGGGTGAACCCCTGCCTCTCGCCCATTGACAGCTGGAGATAAGCACCAGCACCCCTCGCGACCCCAATAGGGATAAGCGTGTTAGACAGTGGATGGATGGCTGGATGGATGGTTGCTGCATTAGGTTAATTCAACCTTATATGATGATATTGCAGGAATCCTGGATGGAGGATAAGTAGATCCCTTTCAACCAATCATTCCTGACAAACAGTAAGCAATCCTTAAACCTACAGTAAATGGCATAAAGCACTTGGTAAAACAAAGAATAGCTCCACACCATAAACCGGAAATCTTGATTTCCCGGATTGTTTTTCAATGGCTAGACATAGTGAGTTTCCCATAATGCTAGGGGTGGCAGTACAGCAAGTTTCTGTAGTGTAGTGGTCATCACGTGTGCCTCACACGCAAAAGGTCGCAGGCTCGAAACCTGGCAGAAACAGTTGTTTTAAGGTTTCACTATCGTTTGATTTGATAAATATCACGGCAAGTTCTCCTGACTGCTCACTTCCTTTCAAAGGATGCTGATGGATCTTGAGCTGTGCCATGTTGTAATGGGAAGAACCCCGTGACCTAACTTGTCCTTCTAATTGAACCTTGTTTCCTTCTTAGATGTTTCCTTACCATTGTCCGCCAGAGGCTTACTGACAAAACCACTAACCCTTCTTCACAGAGGGACACCTAGTTTAAGGTTTTCCATTAACATTCTTTTTAGGAAAAATTTGGTTGTTGCATTTACCCTGCGATAGACTGGCGACCTGTCCAGGGTGAACCCCTGCCTCTCGCCCATTGACAGCTGGAGATAAGCACCAGCACCCCTCGCGACCCCAATAGGGATAAGCGTGTTAGACAGTGGATGGATGGCTGGATGGATGGTTGCTGCATTAGGTTAATTCAACCTTATATGATGATATTGCAAGAATCCTGGATGGAGGATAAGTAGATTCCTTTCAACCAATCATTCCTGAGAAACAGTAAGCAATCCTTAGACCTACAGTAAATGGCATAAAGCACTTGGTAAAACAAAGAATAGCTCCACACCGTAAACCGGAAATCTTGATTTCCCGGATTGTTTTTCAATGGCTAGACATAGTGAGTTTCCCATAATGCTAGGGGTGGCAGTACAGCAAGTTTCTGTAGTGTAGTGGTCATCACGTTTGCCTAACACGCAAAAGGTCCCAGGCTCGAAACCTGGCAGAAACAGTGGTTTTAGTTAATGTTTCACTATAGTTTGATTTGATAAATATCATGGCAAGTTCTCCTGACTGCTCACTTCCTTTCAAAGGATGCTGATGGATCTTGAGCTGTGCCATGTTGTAATGGGAAGAACCCCGTGACCTAACTTGTCCTTCTAATTGAACCTTGTTTCCTTCTTAGATGTGTCCTTACCATTGTCCGCCAGAGGCTTACTGACAAAACAACTAACCCTTCTTCACAGAGGGACACCTAGTTTAAGGTTTTCCATTAACATTCTTTTTAGGAAAAATTTGGTTGTTGCATTTACCCTGCGATAGACTGGCGACCTGTCCAGGGTGAACCCCTGCCTCTCGCCCATTGACAGCTGGAGATAAGCACCAGCACCCCTCGCGACCCCAATAGGGATAAGCGTGTTAGACAGTGGATGGATGGCTGGATGGATGGTTGCTGCATTAGGTTAATTCAACCTTATATGATGATATTGCAAGAATCCTGGATGGAGGATAAGTAGATTCCTTTCAACCAATCATTCCTGAGAAACAGTAAGCAATCCTTAGACCTACAGTAAATGGCATAAAGCACTTGGTAAAACAAAGAATAGCTCCACACCATAAACCGGAAATCTTGATTTCCCGGATTGTTTTTCAATGGCTAGACATAGTGAGTTTCCCATAATGCTAGGGGTGGCAGTACAGCAAGTTTCTGTAGTGTAGTGGTCATCACGTTTGCCTAACACGCAAAAGGTCCCAGGCTCGAAACCTGGCAGAAACAGTGGTTTTAGTTAATGTTTCACTATAGTTTGATTTGATAAATATCATGGCAAGTTCTCCTGACTGCTCACTTCCTTTCAAAGGATGCTGATGGATCTTGAGCTGTGCCATGTTGTAATGGGAAGAACCCCGTGACCTAACTTGTCCTTCTAATTGAACCTTGTTTCCTTCTTAGATGTGTCCTTACCATTGTCCGCCAGAGGCTTACTGACAAAACAACTAACCCTTCTTCACAGAGGGACACCTAGTTTAAGGTTTTCCATTAACATTCTTTTTAGGAAAAATTTGGTTGTTGCATTTACCCTGCGATAGACTGGCGACCTGTCCAGGGTGAACCCCTGCCTCTCGCCCATTGACAGCTGGAGATAAGCACCAGCACCCCTCGCGACCCCAATAGGGATAAGCGTGTTAGACAGTGGATGGATGGCTGGATGGATGGTTGCTGCATTAGGTTAATTCAACCTTATATGATGATATTGCAAGATTCCTGGATGGAGGATAAGTAGATTCCTTTCAACCAATCATTCCTGACAAACAGTAAGCAATCCTTAGACCTACAGTAAATGGCATAAAGCACTTGGTAAAACAAAGAATAGCTCCACACCATAAACCGGAAATCTTGATTTCCCGGATTGTTTTTCAATGGCTAGACATAGTGAGTTTCCCATAATGCTAGGGGTGGCAGTACAGCAAGTTTCTGTAGTGTAGTGGTCATCACGTTTGCCTAACACGCAAAAGGTCCCAGGCTCGAAACCTGGCAGAAACAGTGGTTTTAGTTAATGTTTCACTATAGTTTGATTTGATAAATATCATGGCAAGTTCTCCTGACTGCTCACTTCCTTTCAAAGGATGCTGATGGATCTTGAGCTGTGCCATGTTGTAATGGGAAGAACCCCGTGACCTAACTTGTCCTTCTAATTGAACCTTGTTTCCTTCTTAGATGTGTCCTTACCATTGTCCGCCAGAGGCTTACTGACAAAACAACTAACCCTTCTTCACAGAGGGACACCTAGTTTAAGGTTTTCCATTAACATTCTTTTTAGGAAAAATTTGGTTGTTGCATTTACCCTGCGATAGACTGGCGACCTGTCCAGGGTGAACCCCTGCCTCTCGCCCATTGACAGCTGGAGATAAGCACCAGCACCCCTCGCGACCCCAATAGGGATAAGCGTGTTAGACAGTGGATGGATGGCTGGATGGATGGTTGCTGCATTAGGTTAATTCAACCTTATATGATGATATTGCAAGATTCCTGGATGGAGGATAAGTAGATTCCTTTCAACCAATCATTCCTGACAAACAGTAAGCAATCCTTAGACCTACAGTAAATGGCATAAAGCACTTGGTAAAACAAAGAATAGCTCCACACCATAAACCGGAAATCTTGATTTCCCGGATTGTTTTTCAATGGCTAGACATAGTGAGTTTCCCATAATGCTAGGGGTGGCAGTACAGCAAGTTTCTGTAGTGTAGTGGTCATCACGTTTGCCTCACACGCAAAAGGCCCCAGGTTCGAAACCTGGCAGAAACAGTTGTTTTATTGTTTTACTATAGTTTGATTTGATAAATATCACGGCAAGTTCTCCTGACTGCTCACTTCCTTTCAAAGGATGCTGATGGATCTTGAGCTGTGCCATGTTGTAATGGGAAGAACCCCGTGACCTAACTTGTCCTTCTAATTGAACCTTGTTTCCTTCTTAGATGTTTCCTTACCATTGTCCGCCAGAGGCTTACTGACAAAACCACTAACCCTTCTTCACAGAGGGACACCTAGTTTAAGGTTTTCCATTAACATTCTTTTTAGGAAAAATTTGGTTGTTGCATTTACCCTGCGATAGACTGGCGACCTGTCCAGGGTGAACCCCTGCCTCTCGCCCATTGACAGCTGGAGATAAGCACCAGCACCCCTCGCGACCCCAATAGGGATAAGCGTGTTAGACAGTGGATGGATGGCTGGATGGATGGTTGCTGCATTAGGTTAATTCAACCTTATATGATGATATTGCAAGAATCCTGGATGGAGGATAAGTAGATTCCTTTCAACCAATCATTCCTGAGAAACAGTAAGCAATCCTTAGACCTACAGTAAATGGCATAAAGCACTTGGTAAAACAAAGAATAGCTCCACACCATAAACCGGAAATCTTGATTTCCCAGATTGTTTTTCAATGGCTAGACATAGTGAGTTTCCCATAATGCTAGGGGTGGCAGTACAGCAAGTTTCTGTAGTGTAGTGGTCATCACGTTTGCCTAACACGCAAAAGGTCCCAGGCTCGAAACCTGGCAGAAACAGTGGTTTTAGTTAATGTTTCACTATAGTTTGATTTGATAAATATCATGGCAAGTTCTCCTGACTGCTCACTTCCTTTCAAAGGATGCTGATGGATCTTGAGCTGTGCCATGTTGTAATGGGAAGAACCCCGTGACCTAACTTGTCCTTCTAATTGAACCTTGTTTCCTTCTTAGATGTGTCCTTACCATTGTCCGCCAGAGGCTTACTGACAAAACAACTAACCCTTCTTCACAGAGGGACACCTAGTTTAAGGTTTTCCATTAACATTCTTTTTAGGAAAAATTTGGTTGTTGCATTTACCCTGCGATAGACTGGCGACCTGTCCAGGGTGAACCCCTGCCTCTCGCCCATTGACAGCTGGAGATAAGCACCAGCACCCCTCGCGACCCCAATAGGGATAAGCGTGTTAGACAGTGGATGGATGGCTGGATGGATGGTTGCTGCATTAGGTTAATTCAACCTTATATGATGATATTGCAAGATTCCTGGATGGAGGATAAGTAGATTCCTTTCAACCAATCATTCCTGACAAACAGTAAGCAATCCTTAGACCTACAGTAAATGGCATAAAGCACTTGGTAAAACAAAGAATAGCTCCACACCATAAACCGGAAATCTTGATTTCCCGGATTGTTTTTCAATGGCTAGACATAGTGAGTTTCCCATAATGCTAGGGGTGGCAGTACAGCAAGTTTCTGTAGTGTAGTGGTCATCACGTTTGCCTAACACGCAAAAGGTCCCAGGCTCGAAACCTGGCAGAAACAGTGGTTTTAGTTAATGTTTCACTATAGTTTGATTTGATAAATATCATGGCAAGTTCTCCTGACTGCTCACTTCCTTTCAAAGGATGCTGATGGATCTTGAGCTGTGCCATGTTGTAATGGGAAGAACCCCGTGACCTAACTTGTCCTTTTAATTGAACCTTGTTTCCTTCTTAGATGTGTCCTTACCATTGTCCGCCAGAGGCTTACTGACAAAACAACTAACCCTTCTTCACAGAGGGACACCTAGTTTAAGGTTTTCCATTAACATTCTTTTTAGGAAAAATTTGGTTGTTGCATTTACCCTGCGATAGACTGGCGACCTGTCCAGGGTGAACCCCTGCCTCTCGCCCATTGACAGCTGGAGATAAGCACCAGCACCCCTCGCGACCCCAATAGGGATAAGCGTGTTAGACAGTGGATGGATGGCTGGATGGATGGTTGCTGCATTAGGTTAATTCAACCTTATATGATGATATTGCAAGATTCCTGGATGGAGGATAAGTAGATTCCTTTCAACCAATCATTCCTGACAAACAGTAAGCAATCCTTAGACCTACAGTAAATGGCATAAAGCACTTGGTAAAACAAAGAATAGCTCCACACCATAAACCGGAAATCTTGATTTCCCGGATTGTTTTTCAATGGCTAGACATAGTGAGTTTCCCATAATGCTAGGGGTGGCAGTACAGCAAGTTTCTGTAGTGTAGTGGTCATCACGTTTGCCTAACACGCAAAAGGTCCCAGGCTCGAAACCTGGCAGAAACAGTGGTTTTAGTTAATGTTTCACTATAGTTTGATTTGATAAATATCATGGCAAGTTCTCCTGACTGCTCACTTCCTTTCAAAGGATGCTGATGGATCTTGAGCTGTGCCATGTTGTAATGGGAAGAACCCCGTGACCTAACTTGTCCTTCTAATTGAACCTTGTTTCCTTCTTAGATGTGTCCTTACCATTGTCCGCCAGAGGCTTACTGACAAAACAACTAACCCTTCTTCACAGAGGGACACCTAGTTTAAGGTTTTCCATTAACATTCTTTTTAGGAAAAATTTGGTTGTTGCATTTACCCTGCGATAGACTGGCGACCTGTCCAGGGTGAACCCCTGCCTCTCGCCCATTGACAGCTGGAGATAAGCACCAGCACCCCTCGCGACCCCAATAGGGATAAGCGTGTTAGACAGTGGATGGATGGCTGGATGGATGGTTGCTGCATTAGGTTAATTCAACCTTATATGATGATATTGCAAGAATCCTGGATGGAGGATAAGTAGATTCCTTTCAACTAGTGCTGTCAAACGATTAAAAATTTTAATCGCGATTAATTGCATAATGTCGATAGTTAACTCGAGATTAATCGCAATTAATCGCATATTTTATCCTTTTATTTCTGAAAGTGTAATAGCCTGTTTGGGCATTTTAATGTGCAATTTTGCAATAAATGACACTAATAAAGTACATGCTTGTACAAAACATATTTTTATGTTATTTTTCAAGCACTTTTCAGAATTGGAATGAAAACATCCTGGTGCCAAATGTTAAACTCTGGACTATAATGGCTAAATGATAAATCATGACACCCTGATGTTTACACCATGTGTAAACAAATGTGTAAATAAATACCTGTTTTCATGCGATATTTTTTTGCCTCTTAAACAAAGCTAGACATGGTATTATGCATAAACATATAAATGAATAAAAATTGTACATTTCAATAAAGTCATAAGTTTTGTTCATTTCTTCACTCTCTCTCTCACACACATCTAATTCTGAGCTTTCACACCAAAAACAATACAGGTCATTCCAGTCTTACACTTTGCTTGCAACTGGGCAGGAGCTTAATACCCTTGAAAAAGACTGTTTAGCAACTGTTTAGTAACTCCAGGTCCTTCGTTTGGCAACGTGATTCAGCCTTAGTTTGTCAAATCAAAGAGAAAACAAATAAATAAGAATTAAAGTATGGTTTATGGGTTGGGTTTCTGCAATGTTATCAGCATGTTAAATGCTCATCTTCAGAACCAATGTCTGCTCAAAATGGTGATCTGCACCAAGTAATCTACTTTCAGCAGTTATCACCGGTTATTTCACCGTAAACTGCAGAAAATACGTGCAGAGTTGCTCTGTCTGCCTTTACTACCGTCGGCTCCTATGGCGGAGGGATATTTCAGCTGGATACACTCAGTGTCTAGTGCAGGCAGGTCTCTTAATAACCCCTATTTCGTCACTTATTTTAGAGCCCAAATAAACGATTTCACTTTCAAAAACGTGCCCAAAAAAAACCGCAACCCGTGACTCATGAAATTTAGAAGCGCTTTTAGAAAAAAGAAGCCCAAAGTCGCATGTGTCTGAGGGTAAAAGAAAGCCTTCGGGGCGGGTGTGTTTTGCTACAGTTTTCTAGCACTCTTGAAACTACGGAAAGCGCCGAGGGTAAAAGAAACACAGTCCGGAGAGCGCGGCGGGGGAAAAACATTAGGGAACATGTGTGTTGTAACTCGCGGCGACAAAAAAATTGTCGGCGTTAAAATGGGTTTGCGTTAACGCCGTTAATAACGCGTTTAACTGACAGCACTACTTTCAACCAATCATTCCTGACAAACAGTAAGCAATCCTTAGACCTACAGTAAATGGCATAAAGCACTTGGTAAAACAAAGAATAGCTCCACACCATAAACCGGAAATCTTGATTTCCCGGATTGTTTTTCAATGGCTAGACATAGTGAGTTTCCCATAATGCTAGGGGTGGCAGTACAGCAAGTTTCTGTAGTGTAGTGGTCATCATGTTTGCCTAACACGCAAAAGGTCCCAGGCTCCAAACCTGGCAGAAACAGTGGTTTAAGGTTGATGTTTTACTATAGTTTGATTTGGTAATATTCATGGCAGGTTCTCCTGACTGCTCACTTCCTTTCAAAGGATGCTGATGGATCTTGAGCTGAGCCATGTTGTAACGGGAAGAACCCAGTGATCTAACTTGTCCTTCTAATTCAACCTTGTTTGCTTCTTAGATGTGTCCTTACCATTGTCCGCCACAGGCTTACTGACAAAACCACTAACCCTTCTTCACAGAGGGACACCTAGTTTAAGGTTTTCCATTAACATTCTTTTTAGGAAAAATTTGGTTGTTGCATTTACCCTGCGATAGACTGGCGACCTGTCCAGGGTGAACCCCTGCCTCTCGCCCATTGACAGCTGGAGATAAGCACCAGCACCCCTCGCGACCCCAATAGGGATAAGCGTGTTAGACAGTGGATGGATGGCTGGATGGATGGTTGCTGCATTAGGTTAATTCAACCTTATATGATGATATTGCAAGAATCCTGGATGGAGGATAAGTAGATTCCTTTCAACCAATCATTCCTGAGAAACAGTAAGCAATCCTTAGACCTACAGTAAATGGCATAAAGCACTTGGTAAAACAAAGAATAGCTCCACACCATAAACCGGAAATCTTGATTTCCCGGATTGTTTTTCAATGGCTAGACATAGTGAGTTTCCCATAATGCTAGGGGTGGCAGTACAGCAAGTTTCTGTAGTGTAGTGGTCATCACGTTTGCCTAACACGCAAAAGATCCCAGGCTTGAAACCTGGCAGAAACAGTTGTTTTAATGTTTCACTATAGTTTGATTTGATAAATATCACGGCAAGTTCTCCTGACTGCTCACTTCCTTTCAAAGGATGCTGATGGATCTTGAGCTGTGCCATGTTGTAATGGGAAGAACCCCGTGACCTAACTTGTCCTTCTAATTGAACCTTGTTTGATTCTTAGATGTGTCCTTACCATTGTCCGCCAGAGGCTTACTGACAAAACAACTAACCCTTCTTCACAGAGGGACACCTAGTTTAAGGTTTTCCATTAACATTCTTTTTAGGAAAAATTTGGTTGTTGCATTTACCCTGCGATAGACTGGCGACCTGTCCAGGGTGATCCCCTGCCTCTCGCCCATTGACAGCTGGAGATAAGCACCAGCACCCCTCGCGACCCCAATAGGGATAAGCGTGTTAGACAGTGGATGGATGGCTGGATGGATGGTTGCTGCATTAGGTTAATTCAACCTTATATGATGATATTGCAAGAATCCTGGATGGAGGATAAGTAGATTCCTTTCAACCAATCATTCCTGACAAACAGTAAGCAATCCTTAGACCTACAGTAAATTGCATAAAGCACTTGGTAAAACAAAGAATAGCTCCACACCATAAACCGGAAATCTTGATTTCCCGGATTGTTTTTCAATGGCTAGACATAGTGAGTTTCCCATAATGCTAGGGGTGGCAGTACAGCAAGTTTTTGTAGTGTAGTGGTCATCACGCTTGCCTCACGCGCAAAAGGCCCCAGGTTCGACACCTGGTAGAAACATTTGTTTTAGTTAATGTTTCACTATAGTTTGATTTGATAAATATCACGGCAAGTTCTCCTGACTGCTCACTTCCTTTCAAAGGATGCTGATGGATCTTGAGCTGTGCCATGTTGTAATGGGAAGAACCCCGTGACCTAACTTGTCCTTCTAATTGAACCTTGTTTCCTTCTTAGATGTTTCCTTACCATTGTCCGCCAGAGGCTTACTGACAAAACCACTAACCCTTCTTCACAGAGGGACACCTAGTTTAAGGTTTTCCATTAACATTCTTTTTAGGAAAAATTGGGTTGTTGCATTTACCCTGCGATAGACTGGCGACCTGTGCAGGGTGATCCCCTGCCTCTCGCCCATTGACAGCTGGAGATAAGCACCAGCACCCCTCGTGACCCCAATAGGGATAAGCGTGTTAGACAGTGGATGGATGGCTGGATGGAATGTTGCTGCATTAGGTTAATTAAACCTTATATGATGATATTGCAAGAATCCTGGATGGAGGATAAGTAGATCCCTTTCAACCAATCATTCCTGACAAACAGTAAGCAATCCTTAGACCTACAGTAAATGGCATAAAGCACTTGGTAAAACAAAGAATAGCTCCACACCATAAACCGGAAATCTTGATTTCCCGGATTGTTTTTCAATGGCTAGACATAGTGAGTTTCCCATAATGCTAGGGGTGGCAGTACAGCAAGTTTCTGTAGTGTAGTGGTCATCACGTTTGCCTAACACGCAAAAGGTCCCAGGCTCGAAACCTGGCAGAAACAGTGGTTTTAGTTAATGTTTCACTATAGTTTGATTTGATAAATATCATGGCAAGTTCTCCTGACTGCTCACTTCCTTTCAAAGGATGCTGATGGATCTTGAGCTGTGCCATGTTGTAATGGGAAGAACCCCGTGACCTAACTTGTCCTTCTAATTGAACCTTGTTTCCTTCTTAGATGTGTCCTTACCATTGTCCGCCAGAGGCTTACTGACAAAACAACTAACCCTTCTTCACAGAGGGACACCTAGTTTAAGGTTTTCCATTAACATTCTTTTTAGGAAAAATTTGGTTGTTGCATTTACCCTGCGATAGACTGGCAACCTGTCCAGGGTGAACCCCTGCCTCTCGCCCATTGACAGCTGGAGATAAGCACCAGCACCCCTCGCGACCCCAATAGGGATAAGCGTGTTAGACAGTGGATGGATGGCTGGATGGATGGTTGCTGCATTAGGTTAATTAAACCTTATATGATGATATTGCAAGAATCCTGGATGGAGGATAAGTAGATTCCTTTCAACCAATTTTCTCACAAACAGTAAGCAATCCTTAGACCTACAGTAAATGGCATAAAGCACTTGGTAAAACAAAGAATAGCTCCACACCATAAACCGGAAATCTTGATTTCCTGGATTGTTTTTCAATGGCTAGACATAGTGAGTTTCCCATAATGCTAGGGGTGGCAGTACAGCAAGTTTCTGTAGTGTAGTGGTCATCACGTTTGCCTCACACGCAAAAGGCCCCAGGTTCGAAACCTGGCAGAAACAGTTGTTTTAATGTTTCACTATAGTTTGATTTGATAAATATCACGGCAAGTTCTCCTGACTGCTCACTTCCTTTCAAAGGATGCTGATGGATCTTGAGCTGTGCCATGTTGTAATGGGAAGAACCCCGTGACCTAACTTGTCCTTCTAATTGAACCTTGTTTCCTTCTTAGATGTTTCCTTACCATTGTCCGCCAGAGGCTTACTGACAAAACCACTAACCCTTCTTCACAGAGGGACACCTAGTTTAAGGTTTTCCATTAACATTCTTTTTAGGAAAAATTGGGTTGTTGCATTTACCCTGCGATAGACTGGCGACCTGTCCAGGGTGATCCCCTGCTTCTCGCCCATTGACAGCTGGAGATAAGCACCAGCACCCCTCGCGACCCCAATAGGGATAAGCGTGTTAGACAGTGGATGGATGGCTGGATGGATGGTTGCTGCATTAGGTTAATTCAACCTTATATGATGATATTGCAAGAATCCTGGATGGAGGATAAGTAGATTCCTTTCAACCAATCATTCCTGACAAACAGTAAGCAATCCTTAGACCTACAGTAAATGGCATAAAGCACTTGGTAAAACAAAGAATAGCTCCACACCATAAACCGGAAATCTTGATTTCCCGGATTGTTTTTCAATGGCTAGACATAGTGAGTTTCCCATAATGCTAGGGGTGGCAGTACAGCAAGTTTCTGTAGTGTAGTGGTCATCACCTTTGCCTCACACGCAAAAGGCCCCAGGTTTGAAACCTGGCAGAAACAGTTGTTTTAGTTAATGTTTCACTATAGTTTGATTTGATAAATATCACGGCAAGTTCTCCTGACTGCTCACTTCCTTTCAAAGGATGCTGATGGATCTTGAGCTGTGCCATGTTGTAATGGGAAGAACCCAGTGACCTAACTTGTCCTTCTAATTGAACCTTGTTTCCTTCTTAGATGTGTCCTTACCATTGTCCGCCAGAGGGTTACTGACAAAACAACTAACCCATCTTCACAAAGGGACACCTAGTTTAAGGTTTTCCATTAACATTCTTTTAAGGAAAAATTTGGTTGTTGCATTTACCCTGCTATAGACTTGCGACCTGTCCAGGGTGAACCCCCGCCTCTCGCCCATTGACAGCTGGAGATAAGCACCAGCACCCCTCGCGACCCCAATAGGGATAAGCGTGTTAGACAGTGGATGGATGGCTGGATGGAATGTTGCTGCATTAGGTTAATTAAACCTTATATGATGATATTGCAAGAATCCTGGATGGAGGATAAGTAGATTCCTTTCAACCAATTTTCTCACAAACAGTAAGCAATCCTTAGACCTACAGTAAATGGCATAAAGCACTTGGTAAAACAAAGAATAGCTCCACACCATAAACCGGAAATCTTGATTTCCCGGATTGTTTTTTCAATGGCTAGACATACTGAGTTTCCCATAATGCTAGGGGTGGCAGTACAGAAAGTTTCTGTAGTGTAGTGGTCATCACGTTTGCCTAACACGCAAAAGGTCCCAGGCTCGAAACCTGGCAGAAACAGTGGTTTTAGTTAATGTTTCACTATAGTTTGATTTGATAAATATCACGGCAAGTACTCCTGACTGCTCACTTCCTTTCAAAGGATGCTGATGGATCTTGAGCTGTGCCATGTTGTAATGGGAAGAACCCCGTGACCTAACTTGTCCTTCTAATTGAACCTTGTTTCCTTCTTAGATGTTTCCTTACCATTGTCCGCCAGAGGCTTACTGACAAAACCACTAACCCTTCTTCACAGAGGGACACCTAGTTTAAGGTTTTCCATTAACATTCTTTTTAGGAAAAATTTGGTTGTTGCATTTACCCTGCGATAGACTGGCGACCTGTCCAGGGTGAACCCCTGCCTCTCGCCCATTGACAGCTGGAGATAAGCACCAGCACCCCTCGTGACCCCAATAGGGATAAGCGTGTTAGACAGTGGATGGATGGCTGGATGGATGGTTGCTGCATTAGGTTAATTCAACCTTATATGATGATATTGCCAGAATCCTGGATGGAGGATAAGTAGATTCCTTTCAACCAATCATTCCTGAGAAACAGTAAGCAATCCTTAGACCTACAGTAAATGGCATAAAGCACTTCGTAAAACAAAGAATAGCTCCACACCATAAACCGGAAATCTTGATTTCCCGGATTGTTTTTCAATGGCTAGACATAGTGAGTTTCCCATAATGCTAGGGGTGGCAGTACAGCAAGTTTCTGTAGTGTAGTGGTCATCACGTTTGCCTCACATGCAAAAGGTCCCAGGCTCGAAACCTGGCAGAAACAGTGGTTTTAGTTAATGTTTCACTATAGTTTGATTTGATAAATATCATGGCAAGTTCTCCTGACTGCTCACTTCCTTTCAAAGGATGCTGATGGATCTTGAGCTGTGCCATGTTGTAATGGGAAGAACCCCGTGACCTAACTTGTCCTTCTAATTCAACCTTGTTTCCTTCTTAGATGTGTCCTTACCATTGTCCGCCAGAGGCTTACTGACAAAACAACTACCCCTTCTTCACAGAGGGACACCTAGTTTAAGGTTTTCCATTAACATTCTTTTTAGGAAAAATTTGGTTGTTGCATTTACCCTGCGATAGACTGGCGACCTGTCCAGGGTGAACCCCTGCCTCTCGCCCATTGACAGCTGGAGATAAGCACCAGCACCCCTCGCGACCCCAATAGGGATAAGCGTGTTAGACAGTGGATGGATGGCTGGATGGATGGTTGCTGCATTAGGTTAATTCAACCTTATATGATGATATTGCAAGAATCCTGGATGGAGGATAAGTAGATTCCTTTCAACCAATCATTCCTGACAAACAGTAAGCAATCCTTAGACCTACAGTAAATGGCATAAAGTCCTTGGTAAAACAAAGAATAGCTCCACACCATAAACCGGAAATCTTGATTTCCCGGATTGTTTTTCAATGGCTAGACATAGTGAGTTTCCCATAATGCTAGGGGTGGCAGTACAGCAAGTTTCTGTAGTGTAGTGGTCATCACGTTTGCCTCACACGCAAAAGGCCCCAGGTTCGAAACCTGGCAGAAACAGTTGTTTTAATGTTTCACTATAGTTTGATTTGATAAATATCACGGCAAGTTCTCCTGACTGCTCACTTCCTTTCAAAGGATGCTGATGGATCTTGAGCTGTGCCATGTTGTAATGGGAAGAACCCCGTGACCTAACTTGTCCTTCTAATTGAACCTTGTTTCCTTCTTAGATGTTTCCTTACCATTGTCCGCCAGAGGGTTACTGACAAAACAACTAACCCATCTTCACAAAGGGACACCTAGTTTAAGGTTTTCCATTAACATTCTTTTAAGGAAAAATTTGGTTGTTGCATTTACCCTGCTATAGACTTGTGACCTGTCCAGGGTGAACCCCCGCCTCTCGCCCATTGACAGCTGGAGATAAGCACCAGCACCCCTCGCGACCCCAATAGCGATAAGCGTGTTAGACAGTGGATGGATGGCTGGATGGAATGTTGCTGTATTAGCTTAATTAAACCTTATATGATGATATTGCAAGAATCCTGGATGGAGGATAAGTAGATTCCTTTCAACCAATTTTCTCACAAACAGTAAGCAATCCTTAGACCTACAGTAAATGGCATAAAGCACTTGGTAAAACAAAGAATAGCTCCACACCATAAACCGGATATCTTGATTTCCCGGATTGTTTTTCAATGGCTAGACATAGTGAGTTTCCCATAATGCTAGGGGTGGCAGTACAGCAAGTTTCTGTAGTGTAGTGGTCATCACGTTTGCCTCACACGCAAAAGGCCCCAGGTTCGAAACCTGGCAGAAACAGGTGTTTTAATGTTTCACTATAGTTTGATTTGATAAATATCACGGCAAGTACTCCTGACTGCTCACTTCCTTTCAAAGGATGCTGATGGATCTTGAGCTGTGCCATGTTGTAATGGGAAGAACCCCGTGACCTAACTTGTCCTTCTAATTGAACCTTGTTTCCTTCTTAGATGTTTCCTTACCATTGTCCGCCAGAGGCTTACTGACAAAACCACTAACCCTTCTTCACAGAGGGACACCTAGTTTAAGGTTTTCCATTAACATTCTTTTAAGGAAAAATTTGGTTGTTGCATTTACCCTGCTATAGACTTGCGACCTGTCCAGGGTGAACCCCCGCCTCTCGCCCATTGACAGCTGGAGATAAGCACCAGCACCCCTCGCGACCCCAATAGGGATAAGCGTGTTAGACAGTGGATGGATGGCTGGATGGATGGTTGCTGCATTAGGTTAATTCAACCTTATATGATGATATTGCAAGAATCCTGGATGGAGGATAATTAGATTCCTTTCAACCAATCATTCCTGACAAACAGTAAGCAATCCTTAGACCTACAGTAAATGGCATAAAGCACTTGGTAAAACAAAGAATAGCTCCACACCATAAACCGGAAATCTTGATTTCCCGGATTGTTTTTCAATGGCTAGACATAGTGAGTTTCCCATAATGCTAGGGGTGGCAGTACAGCAAGTTTCTGTAGTGTAGTGGTCATTACCTTTGCCTCACACGCAAAAGGCCCCAGGTTTGAAACCTGGCAGAAACAGTTGTTTTAGTTAATGTTTCACTATAGTTTGATTTGATTAATATCACGGCAAGTTCTCCTGACTGCTCACTTCCTTTCAAAGGATGCTGATGGATCTTGAGCTGTGCCATGTTGTAATGGGAAGAACCCAGTGACCTAACTTGTCCTTCTAATTGAACCTTGTTTCCTTCTTAGATGTGTCCTTACCATTGTCCGCCAGAGGGTTACTGACAAAACAACTAACCCTTCTTCACAAAGGGACACCTAGTTTAAGGTTTTCCATTAACAGTCTTTTAAGGAAAAATTTGGTTGTTGCATTTACCCTGCTATAGACTTGCGACCTGTCCAGGGTGAACCCCCGCCTCTCGCCCATTGACAGCTGGAGATAAGCACCAGCACCCCTCGCGACCCCAATAGGGATAAGCGTGTTAGACAGTGGATGGATGGCTGGATGGATGGTTGCTGCATTAGGTTAATTCAACCTTATATGATGATATTGCAGGAATCCTGGATGGAGGATAAGTAGATTCCTTTCAACCAATCATTCCTGACAAACAGTAAGCAATCCTTAGACCTACAGTAAATGGCATAAAGCACTTGGTAAAACAAAGAATAGCTCCACACCATAAACCGGAAATCTTGATTTCCCGGATTGTTTTTTCAATGGCTAGACATACTGAGTTTCCCATAATGCTAGGGGTGGCAGTACAGAAAGTTTCTGTAGTGTAGTGGTCATCACGTTTGCCTAACACACAAAAGGTCCCAGGCTCGAAACCTGGCAGAAACAGTGGTTTTAGTTAATGTTTCACTATAGTTTGATTTGATAAATATCACGGCAAGTACTCCTGACTGCTCACTTCCTTTCAAAGGATGCTGATGGATCTTGAGCTGTGCCATGTTGTAATGGGAAGAACCCCGTGACCTAACTTGTCCTTCTAATTGAACCTTGTTTCCTTCTTAGATGTTTCCTTACCATTGTCCGCCAGAGGCTTACTGACAAAACCACTAACCCTTCTTCACAGAGGGACACCTAGTTTAAGGTTTTCCATTAACATTCTTTTTAGGAAAAATTTGGTTGTTGCATTTACCCTGCGATAGACTGGCGACCTGTCCAGGGTGAACCCCTGCCTCTCGCCCATTGACAGCTGGAGATAAGCACCAGCACCCCTCGTGACCCCAATAGGGATAAGCGTGTTAGACAGTGGATGGATGGCTGGATGGATGGTTGCTGCATTAGGTTAATTCAACCTTATATGATGATATTGCAAGAATCCTGGATGGAGGATAAGTAGATTCCTTTCAACCAATCATTCCTGAGAAACAGTAAGCAATCCTTAGACCTACAGTAAATGGCATAAAGCACTTGGTAAAACAAAGAATAGCTCCACACCATAAACCGGAAATCTTGATTTCCCGGATTGTTTTTCAATGGCTAGACATAGTGAGTTTCCCATAATGCTAGGGGTGGCAGTACAGCAAGTTTCTGTAGTGTAGTGGTCATCACGTTTGCCTCACACGCAAAAGGCCCCAGGTTCGAAACCTGGCAGAAACAGTTGTTTTAATGTTTCACTATAGTTTGATTTGATAAATATCACGGCAAGTTCTCCTGACTGCTCACTTCCTTTCAAAGGATGCTGATGGATCTTGAGCTGTGCCATGTTGTAATGGGAAGAACCCCGTGACCTAACTTGTCCTTCTAATTGAACCTTGTTTCCTTCTTAGATGTTTCCTTACCATTGTCCGCCAGAGGCTTACTGACAAAACCACTAACCCTTCTTCACAGAGGGACACCTAGTTTAAGGTTTTCCATTAACATTCTTTTTAGGAAAAATTGGGTTGTTGCATTTACCCTGCGATAGACTGGCGACCTGTGCAGGGTGATCCCCTGCCTCTCGCCCATTGACAGCTGGAGATAAGCACCAGCACCCCTCGTGACCCCAATAGGGATAAGCGTGTTAGACAGTGGATGGATGGCTGGATGGAATGTTGCTGCATTAGGTTAATTCAACCTTATATGATGATATTGCAGGAATCCTGGATGGAGGATAAGTAGATTCCTTTCAACCAATCATTCCTGACAAACAGTAAGCAATCCTTAGACCTACAGTAAATGGCATAAAGCACTTGGTAAAACAAAGAATAGCTCCACACCATAAACCGGAAATCTTGATTTCCCGGATTGTTTTTTCAATGGCTAGACATACTGAGTTTCCCATAATGCTAGGGGTGGCAGTACAGAAAGTTTCTGTAGTGTAGTGGTCATCACGTTTGCCTAACACGCAAAAGGTCCCAGGCTCGAAACCTGGCAGAAACAGTGGTTTTAGTTAATGTTTCACTATAGTTTGATTTGATAAATATCATGGCAAGTTCTCCTGACTGCTCACTTCCTTTCAAAGGATGCTGATGGATCTTGAGCTGTGCCATGTTGTAATGGGAAGAACCCAGTGATCTAACTTGTCCTTCTAATTGAACCTTGTTTCCTTCTTAGATGTGTCCTTACCATTGTCCGCCAGAGGGTTACTGACATAACAACTAACCCTTCTTCACAAAGGGACACCTAGTTTAAGGTTTTCCATTAACATTCTTTTAAGGAAAAATTTGGTTGTTGCATTTACCCTGCTATAGACTTGCGACCTGTCCAGGGTGAACCCCCGCCTCTCGCCCATTGACAGCTGGAGATAAGCACCAGCACCCCTCGCGACCCCAATAGGGATAAGCGTGTTAGACAGTGGATGGATGGCTGGATGGATGGTTGCTGCATTAGGTTAATTCAACCTTATATGATGATATTGCAGGAATCCTGGATGGAGGATAAGTAGATTCCTTTCAACCAATCATTCCTGACAAACAGTAAGCAATCCTTAGACCTAGAGTAAATGGCATAAAGCACTTGGTAAAACAAAGAATAGCTCCACACCATAAACCGGAAATCTTGATTTCCCGGATTGTTTTTTCAATGGCTAGACATACTGAGTTTCCCATAATGCTAGGGGTGGCAGTACAGAAAGTTTCTGTAGTGTAGTGGTCATCACGTTTGCCTAACACGCAAAAGGTCCCAGGCTCGAAACCTGGCAGAAACAGTGGTTTTAGTTAATGTTTCACTATAGTTTGATTTGATAAATATCACGGCAAGTACTCCTGACTGCTCACTTCCTTTCAAAGGATGCTGATGGATCTTGAGCTGTGCCATGTTGTAATGGGAAGAACCCCGTGACCTAACTTGTCCTTCTAATTGAACCTTGTTTGCTTCTTAGATGTGTCCTTACCATTGTCCGCCAGAGGCTTACTGACAAAACAACTAACCCTTCTTCACAGAGGGACACCTAGTTTAAGGTTTTCCATTAACATTCTTTTTAGGAAAAATTTGGTTGTTGCATTTACCCTGCTATAGACTTGCGACCTGTCCAGGGTGAACCCCCGCCTCTCGCCCATTGACAGCTGGAGATAAGCACCAGCACCCCTCGCGACCCCAATAGGGATAAGCGTGTTAGACAGTGGATGGATGGCTGGATGGAATGTTGCTGCATTAGGTTAATTAAACCTTATATGATGATATTGCAAGAATCCTGGATGGAGGATAAGTAGATCCCTTTCAACCAATCATTCCTGACAAACAGTAAGCAATCCTTAAACCTACAGTAAATGGCATAAAGCACTTGGTAAAACAAAGAATAGCTCCACACCATAAACCGGAAATCTTGATTTCCCGGATTGTTTTTCAATGGCTAGACATAGTGAGTTTCCCATAATGCTAGGGGTGGCAGTACAGCAAGTTTCTGTAGTGTAGTGGTCATCACCTTTGCCTCACACGCAAAAGGCCCCAGGTTTGAAACCTGGCAGAAACAGTTGTTTTAGTTAATGTTTCACTATAGTTTGATTTGATAAATATCACGGCAAGTTCTCCTGACTGCTCACTTCCTTTCAAAGGATGCTGATGGATCTTGAGCTGTGCCATGTTGTAATGGGAAGAACCCAGTGACCTAACTTGTCCTTCTAATTGAACCTTGTTTCCTTCTTAGATGTGTCCTTACCATTGTCCGCCAGAGGGTTACTGACAAAACAACTAACCCTTCTTCACAAAGGGACACCTAGTTTAAGGTTTTCCATTAACATTCTTTTAAGGAAAAATTTGGTTGTTGCATTTACCCTGCTATAGACTTGCGACCTGTCCAGGGTGAACCCCCGCCTCTCGCCCATTGACAGCTGGAGATAAGCACCAGCACCCCTCGCGACCCCAATAGGGATAAGCGTGTTAGACAGTGGATGGATGGCTGGATGGATGGTTGCTGCATTAGGTTAATTCAACCTTATATGATGATATTGCAGGAATCCTGGATGGAGGATAAGTAGATTCCTTTCAACCAATCATTCCTGACAAACAGTAAGCAATCCTTAGACCTACAGTAAATGGCATAAAGCACTTGGTAAAACAAAGAATAGCTCCACACCATAAACCGGAAATCTTGATTTCCCGGATTGTTTTTCAATGGCTAGACATAGTGAGTTTCCCATAATGCTAGGGGTGGCAGTACAGAAAGTTTCTGTAGTGTAGTGGTCATCACGTTTGCCTCACACGCAAAAGGCCCCAGGTTCGAAACCTGGCAGAAACAGTTTTTTTAATGTTTCACTATAGTTTATTTGATAAATATCACGGCAAGTTCTCCTGACTGCTCACTTCCTTTCAAAGGATGCTGATGGATCTTGAGCTGTGCCATGTTGTAATGGGAAGAACCCAGTGATCTAACTTGTCCTTCTAATTTAACCTTGTTTCCTTCTTAGATGTTTCCTTACCATTGTCCGCCAGAGGCTTACTGACAAAACCACTAACCTTTCTTCACAGAGGGACACCTAGTTTAAGGTTTTCCATTAACATTCTTTTTAGGAAAAATTGGGTTGTTGCATTTACCCTGCGATAGACTGGCGACCTGTCCAGGGTGAACCCCTGCCTCTCGCCCATTGACAGCTGGAGATAAGCACCAGCACCCCTCGCGACCCCAATAGGGATAAGCGTGTTAGACAGTGGATGGATGGCTGGATGGATGGTTGCTGCATTAGGTTAATTCAACCTTATATGATGATATTGCAATAATCCTGGATGGAGGATAAGTAGATTCCTTTCAACCAATCATTCCTGAGAAACAGTAAGTAATCCTTAGACCTACAGTAAATGGCATAAAGCACTTGGTAAAACAAAGAATAGCTCCACACCATAAACCGGAAATCTTGATTTCCCGGATTGTTTTTCAATGGCTAGACATAGTGAGTTTCCCATAATGCTAGGGGTGGCAGTACAGCAAGTTTCTGTAGTGTAGTGGTCATCACGTTTGCCTCACACGCAAAAGGCCCCAAGTTTGAAACCTGGCAGAAACAGTTGTTTTAGTTAATGTTTCACTATAGTTTGATTTGATAAATATCACGGCAAGTTCTCCTGACTGCTCACTTCCTTTCAAAGGATGCTGATGGATCTTGAGCTGTGCCATGTTGTAATGGGAAGAACCCAGTGACCTAACTTGTCCTTCTAATTGAACCTTGTTTCCTTCTTAGATGTGTCCTTACCATTGTCCGCCAGAGGGTTACTGACAAAACAACTAACCCTTCTTCACAAAGGGATACCTAGTTTAAGGTTTTCCATTAACATTCTTTTAAGGAAAAATTTGGTTGTTGAATTTACCCTGCTATAGACTTGCGACCTGTCCAGGGTGAACCCCTGCCTCTCGCCCATTGACAGCTGGAGATAAGCACCAGCACCCCTCGCGACCCCAATAGGGATAAGCGTGTTAGACAGTGGATGGATGGGTGGATGGATGGTTGCTGCATTAGGTTAATTCAACCTTATATGATGATATTGCAGGAATCCTGGATGGAGGATAAGTAGATTCCTTTCAACCAATCATTCCTGAGAAACAGTAAGCAATCCTTAGACCTACAGTAAATGGCATAAAGCACTTGGTAAAACAAAGAATAGCTCCACACCATAAACCGGAAATCTTGATTTCCCGGATTGTTTTTCAATGGCTAGACATAGTGAGTTTCCCATAATGCTAGGGGTGGCAGTACCGAAAGTTTCTGTAGTGTAGTGGTCATCACGTTTGCCTAACACGCAAAAGGTCCCAGGCTCGAAACCTGGCAGAAACAGTGGTTTTAGTTAATGTTTCACTATAGTTTGATTTGATAAATATCATGGCAAGTTCTCCTGACTGCTCACTTCCTTTCAAAGGATGCTGATGGATCTTGAGCTGTGCCATGTTGTAATGGGAAGAACCCCGTGACCTAACTTGTCCTTCTAATTGAACCTTGTTTCCTTCTTAGATGTGTCCTTACCATTGTCCGCCAGAGGGTTACTGACAAAACAACTAACCCTTCTTCACAAAGGGACACCTAGTTTAAGGTTTTCCATTAACATTCTTTTTAGGAAAAATTTGGTTGTTGCATTTACCCTGCTATAGACTTGCGACCTGTCCAGGGTGAACCCCCGCCTCTCGCCCATTGACAGCTGGAGATAAGCACCAGCACCCCTCGCGACCCCAATAGGGATAAGCGTGTTAGACAGTGGATGGATGGCTGGATGGATGGTTGCTGCATTAGGTTAATTCAACCTTATATGATGATATTGCAGGAATCCTGGATGGAGGATAAGTAGATTCCTTTCAACCAATCATTCCTGACAAACAGTAAGCAATCCTTAGACCTACAGTAAATGGCATAAAGCACTTGGTAAAACAAAGAATAGCTCCACACCATAAACCGGAAATCTTGATTTCCCGGATTGTTTTTCAATGGCTAGACATAGTGAGTTTCCCATAATGCTAGGGGTGGCAGTACAGCAAGTTTCTGTAGTGTAGTGGTCATCACGTTTGCCTCACACGCAAAAGGCCCCAGGTTCGAAACCTGGCAGAAACGGTTTTTTTAATGTTTCACTATAGTTTATTTGATAAATATCACGGCAAGTTCTCCTGACTGCTCACTTCCTTTCAAAGGATGCTGATGGATCTTGAGCTGTGCCATGTTGTAATGGGAAGAACCCCGTGACCTAACTTGTCCTTCTAATTGAACCTTGTTTCCTTCTTAGATGTGTCCTTACCATTGTCCGCCAGAGGCTTACTGACAAAACAACTAACCCTTCTTCACAGAGGGACACCTAGTTTAAGGTTTTCCATTAACATTCTTTTTAGGAAAAATTTGGTTGTTGCATTTACCCTGCGATAGACTGGCGACCTGTCCAGGGTGAACCCCTGCCTCTCGCCCATTGACAGCTGGAGATAAGCACCAGCACCCCTCGCGACCCCAATAGGGATAAGCGTGTTAGACATTGGATGGATGGCTGGATGGATGGTTGCTGCATTAGGTTAATTCAACCTTATATGATGATATTGCAAGAATCCTGGATGGAGGATAAGTAGATTCCTTTCAACCAATCATTCCTGACAAACAGTAAGCAATCCTTAGACCTACAGTAAATGGCATAAAGCACTTGGTAAAACAAAGAATAGCTCCACACCATAAACCGGAAATCTTGATTTCCCGGATTGTTTTTCAATGGCTAGACATATTGAGTTTCCCATAATGCTAGGGGTGGCACTACAGCAAGTTTTTGTAGTGTAGTGGTCATCACGCTTGCGTCACGCGCAAAAGCCCCCAGGTTCGAAACCTGGTAAAAACAGTTGTTTTAGTTAATGTTTCACTATAGTTTGATTTGATAAATATCACGGCAAGTTCTCCTGACTGCTCACTTCCTTTCAAAGGATGCTGATGGATCTTGAGCTGTGCCATGTTGTAATGGGAAGAACCCCGTGACCTAACTTGTCCTTCTAATTGAACCTTGTTTCCTTCTTAGATGTGTCCTTACCATTGTCCGCCAGAGGCTTACTGACAAAACAACTAACCCTTCTTCACAGAGGGACACCTACTTTAAGGTTTTCCATTAACATTCTTTTTAGGAAAAATTTGGTTGTTGCATTTACCCTGCGATAGACTGGCGACCTGTCCAGGGTGAACCCCTGCCTCTCGCCCATTGACAGCTGGAGATAAGCACCAGCACCCCTCGCGACCCCAATAGGGATAAGCGTGTTAGACAGTGGATGGATGGCTGGATGGATGGTTGCTGCATTAGGTTAATTCAACCTTATATGATGATATTGCAAGAATCCTGGATGGAGGATAAGTAGATTCCTTTCAACCAATCATTCCTGACAAACAGTAAGCAATCCTTAGACCTACAGTAAATGGCATAAAGCACTTGGTAAAACAAAGAATAGCTCCACACCATAAACCGGAAATCTTGATTTCCCGGATTGTTTTTCAATGGCTAGACATAGTGAGTTTCCCATAATGCTAGGGGTGGCAGTACAGCAAGTTTCTGTAGTGTAGTGGTCATCACGTTTGCCTCACACGCAAAAGGCCCCAGGTTCGAAACCTGGCAGAAACAGTTGTTTTAATGTTTCACTATAGTTTGATTTGATAAATATCACGGCAAGTACTCCTGACTGCTCACTTCCTTTCAAAGGATGCTGATGGATCTTGAGCTGTGCCATGTTGTAATGGGAAGAACCCCGTGACCTAACTTGTCCTTCTAATTGAACCTTGTTTCCTTCTTAGATGTGTCCTTACCATTGTCCGCCAGAGGCTTACTGACAAAACCACTAACCCTTCTTCACAGAGGGACACCTAGTTTAAGGTTTTCCATTAACATTCTTTTTAGGAAAAATTTGGTTGTTGCATTTACCCTGCGATAGACTGGCGACCTGTCCAGGGTGAACCCCTGCCTCTCGCCCATTGACAGCTGGAGATAAGCACCAGCACCCCTCGCGACCCCAATAGGGATAAGCGTGTTAGACAGTGGATGGATGGCTGGATGGATGGTTGCTGCATTAGGTTAATTCAACCTTATATGATGATATTGCAAGAATCCTGGATGGAGGATAAGTAGATTCTTTTCAACCAATCATTCCTGAGAAACAGTAAGCAATCCTTAGACCTACAGTAAATGGCATAAAGCACTTGGTAAAACAAAGAATAGCTCCACACCATAAACCGGAAATCTTGATTTCCCGGATTGTTTTTCAATGGCTAGACATAGTGAGTTTCCCATAATGCTAGGGGTGGCAGTACAGCAAGTTTCTGTAGTGTAGTGGTCATCACGTTTGCCTAACACGCAAAAGGTCCCAGGCTCGAAACCTGGCAGAAACAGTGGTTTTAGTTAATGTTTCACTATAGTTTGATTTGATAAATATCATGGCAAGTTCTCCTGACTGCTCACTTCCTTTCAAAGGATGCTGATGGATCTTGAGCTGTGCCATGTTGTAATGGGAAGAACCCCGTGACCTAACTTGTCCTTCTAATTGAACCTTGTTTCCTTCTTAGATGTGTCCTTACCATTGTCCGCCAGAGGCTTACTGACAAAACAACTAACCCTTCTTCACAGAGGGACACCTAGTTTAAGGTTTTCCATTAACATTCTTTTTAGGAAAAATTTGGTTGTTGCATTTACCCTGCGATAGACTGGCGACCTGTCCAGGGTGAACCCCTGCCTCTCGCCCATTGACAGCTGGAGATAAGCACCAGCACCCCTCGCGACCCCAATAGGGATAAGCGTGTTAGACAGTGGATGGATGGCTGGATGGATGGTTGCTGCATTAGGTTAATTCAACCTTATATGATGATATTGCAAGAATCCTGGATGGAGGATAAGTAGATTCCTTTCAACCAATCATTCCTGACAAACAGTAAGCAATCCTTAGACCTACAGTAAATGGCATAAAGCACTTGGTAAAACAAAGAATAGCTCCACACCATAAACCGGAAATCTTGATTTCCCGGATTGTTTTCAATGGCTAGACATAGTGAGTTTCCCATAATGCTAGGGGTGGCAGTACAGCAAGTTTTTGTAGTGTAGTGGTCATCACGCTTGCCTCACGCGCAAAAGGCCCCAGGTTCGACACCTGGTAGAAACAGTTGTTTTAGTTAATGTTTCACTATAGTTTGATTTGATAAATATCTCGGCAAGTTCTCCTGACTGCTCACTTCCTTTCAAAGGATGCTGATGGATCTTGAGCTGTGCCATTTTGTAATGGGAAGAACCCCGTGACCTAACTTGTCCTTCTAATTGAACCTTGTTTCCTTCTTAGATGTGTCCTTACCATTGTCCGCCAGAGGCTTACTGACAAAACAACTAACCCTTCTTCACAGAGGGACACCTAGTTTAAGGTTTTCCATTAACATTCTTTTTAGGAAAAATTTGGTTGTTGCATTTACCCTGCGATAGACTGGCGACCTGTCCAGGGTGAACCCCTGCCTCTCGCCCATTGACAGCTGGAGATAAGCACCAGCACCCCTCGCGACCCCAATAGGGATAAGCGTGTTAGACAGTGGATGGATGGCTGGATGGATGGTTGCTGCATTAGGTTAATTCAACCTTATATGATGATATTGCAAGAATCCTGGATGGAGGATAAGTAGATTCCTTTCAACCAATCATTCCTGACAAACAGTAAGCAATCCTTAGACCTACAGTAAATGGCATAAAGCACTTGGTAAAACAAAGAATAGCTCCACACCATAAACCGGAAATCTTGATTTCCCGGATTGTTTTTCAATGGCTAGACATAGTGAGTTTCCCATAATGCTAGGGGTGGCAGTACAGCAAGTTTCTGTAGTGTAGTGGTCATCACGTTTGCCTCACACGCAAAAGGCCCCAGGTTCGAAACCTGGCAGAAACAGTTGTTTTATTGTTTCACTATAGTTTGATTTGATAAATATCACGGCAAGTTCTCCTGACTGCTCACTTCCTTTCAAAGGATGCTGATGGATCTTGAGCTGTGCCATGTTGTAATGGGAAGAACCCCGTGACCTAACTTGTCCTTCTAATTGAACCTTGTTTCCTTCTTAGATGTTTCCTTACCATTGTCCGCCAGAAGCTTACTGACAAAACCACTAACCCTTCTTCACAGAGGGACACCTAGTTTAAGGTTTTCCATTAACATTCTTTTTAGGAAAAATTTGGTTGTTGCATTTACCCTGCGATAGACTGGCGACCTGTCCAGGGTGAACCCCTGCCTCTCGCCCATTGACAGCTGGAGATAAGCACCAGCACCCCTCGCGACCCCAATAGGGATAAGCGTGTTAGACAGTGGATGGATGGCTGGATGGATGGTTGCTGCATTAGGTTAATTCAACCTTATATGATGATATTGCAAGAATCCTGGATGGAGGATAAGTAGATTCCTTTCAACCAATCATTCCTGAGAAACAGTAAGCAATCCTTAGACCTACAGTAAATGGCATAAAGCACTTGGTAAAACAAAGAATAGCTCCACACCATAAACCGGAAATCTTGATTTCCCGGATTGTTTTTCAATGGCTAGACATATTGAGTTTCCCATAATGCTAGGGGTGGCAGTACAGCAAGTTTTTGTAGTGTAGTGGTCATCACGCTTGCGTCACGCGCAAAAGCCCCCAGGTTCGAAACCTGGTAAAAACAGTTGTTTTAGTTAATGTTTCACTATAGTTTGATTTGATAAATATCACGGCAAGTTCTCCTGACTGCTCACTTCCTTTCAAAGGATGCTGATGGATCTTGAGCTGTGCCATGTTGTAATGGGAAGAACCCCGTGACCTAACTTGTCCTTCTAATTGAACCTTGTTTCCTTCTTAGATGTGTCCTTACCATTGTCCGCCAGAGGCTTACTGACAAAACAACTAACCCTTCTTCACAGAGGGACACCTAGTTTAAGGTTTTCCATTAACATTCTTTTTAGGAAAAATTTGGTTGTTGCATTTACCCTGCGATAGACTGGCGACCTGTCCAGGGTGAACCCCTGCCTCTCGCCCATTGACAGCTGGAGATAAGCACCAGCACCCCTCGCGACCCCAATAGGGATAAGCGTGTTAGACAGTGGATGGATGGCTGGATGGATGGTTGCTGCATTAGGTTAATTCAACCTTATATGATGATATTGCAAGAATCCTGGATGGAGGATAAGTAGATTCCTTTCAACCAATCATTCCTGACAAACAGTAAGCAATCCTTAGACCTACAGTAAATGGCATAAAGCACTTGGTAAAACAAAGAATAGCTCCACACCATAAACCGGAAATCTTGATTTCCCGGATTGTTTTTCAATGGCTAGACATAGTGAGTTTCCCATAATGCTAGGGGTGGCAGTACAGCAAGTTTCTGTAGTGTAGTGGTCATCACGTTTGCCTCACACGCAAAAGGCCCCAGGTTCGAAACCTGGCAGAAACAGTTGTTTTAATGTTTCACTATAGTTTATTTGATAAATATCACGGCAAGTTCTCCTGACTGCTCACTTCCTTTCAAAGGATGCTGATGGATCTTGAGCTGTGCCATGTTGTAATGGGAAGAACCCCGTGACCTAACTTGTCCTTCTAATTGAACCTTGTTTCCTTCTTAGATGTGTCCTTACCATTGTCCGCCAGAGGCTTACTGACAAAACCACTAACCCTTCTTCACAGAGGGACACCTACTTTAAGGTTTTCCATTAACATTCTTTTTAGAAAAAATTTGGTTGTTGCATTTACCCTGCGATAGACTGGCGACCTGTCCAGGGTGAACCCCTGCCTCTCGCCCATTGACAGCTGGAGATAAGCACCAGCACCCCTCGCGACCCCAATAGGGATAAGCGTGTTAGACAGTGGATGGATGGCTGGATGGATGGTTGCTGCATTAGGTTAATTCAACCTTATATGATGATATTGCAAGAATCCTGGATGGAGGATAAGTAGATTCCTTTCAACCAATCATTCCTGACAAACAGTAAGCAATCCTTAGACCTACAGTAAATGGCATAAAGCACTTGGTAAAACAAAGAATAGCTCCACACCATAAACCGGAAATCTTGATTTCCCGGATTGTTTTTCAATGGCTAGACATAGTGAGTTTCCCATAATGCTAGGGGTGGCAGTACAGCAAGTTTCTGTAGTGTAGTGGTCATCACGTTTGCCTCACACGCAAAAGGCCCCAGGTTCGAAACCTGGCAGAAACAGTTGTTTTAATGTTTCACTATAGTTTGATTTGATAAATATCACGGCAAGTACTCCTGACTGCTCACTTCCTTTCAAAGGATGCTGATGGATCTTGAGCTGTGCCATGTTGTAATGGGAAGAACCCCGTGACCTAACTTGTCCTTCTAATTGAACCTTGTTTCCTTCTTAGATGTGTCCTTACCATTGTCCGCCAGAGGCTTACTGACAAAACCACTAACCCTTCTTCACAGAGGGACACCTAGTTTAAGGTTTTCCATTAACATTCTTTTTAGGAAAAATTTGGTTGTTGCATTTACCCTGCGATAGACTGGCGACCTGTCCAGGGTGAACCCCTGCCTCTCGCCCATTGACAGCTGGAGATAAGCACCAGCACCCCTCGCGACCCCAATAGGGATAAGCGTGTTAGACAGTGGATGGATGGCTGGATGGATGGTTGCTGCATTAGGTTAATTCAACCTTATATGATGATATTGCAAGAATCCTGGATGGAGGATAAGTAGATTCCTTTCAACCAATCATTCCTGACAAACAGTAAGCAATCCTTAGACCTACAGTAAATGGCATAAAGCACTTGGTAAAACAAAGAATAGCTCCACACCATAAACCGGAAATCTTGATTTCCCGGATTGTTTTTCAATGGCTAGACATAGTGAGTTTCCCATAATGCTAGGGGTGGCAGTACAGCAAGTTTCTGTAGTGTAGTGGTCATCACGTTTGCCTAACACGCAAAAGGTCCCAGTCTCGAAACCTGGCAGAAACAGTGGTTTTAGTTAATGTTTCACTATAGTTTGATTTGATAAATATCATGGCAAGTTCTCCTGACTGCTCACTTCCTTTCAAAGGATGCTGATGGATCTTGAGCTGTGCCATGTTGTAATGGGAAGAACCCCGTCACCTAACTTGTCCTTCTAATTGAACCTTGTTTCCTTTTTAGATGTGTCCTTACCATTGTCCGCCAGAGGCTTACTGACAAAACAACTAACCCTTCTTCACAGAGGGACACCTAGTTTAAGGTTTTCCATCAACATTCTTTTTAGGAAAAATTTGGTTGTTGCATTTACCCTGCGATAGACTGGCGACCTGTCCAGGGTGAACCCCTGCCTCTCGCCCATTGACAGCTGGAGATAAGCACCAGCACCCCTCGCGACCCCAATAGGGATAAGCGTGTTAGACAGTGGATGGATGGCTGGATGGATTGTTGCTGCATTAGGTTAATTCAACCTTATATGATGATATTGCAAGAATCCTGGATGGAGGATAAGTAGATTCCTTTCAACCAATCATTCCTGACAAACAGTAAGCAATCCTTAGACCTACAGTAAATGGCATAAAGCACTTGGTAAAACAAAGAATAGCTCCACACCATAAACCGGAAATCTTGATTTCCCGGATTGTTTTTCAATGGCTAGACATAGTGAGTTTCCCATAATGCTAGGGGTGGCAGTACAGCAAGTTTCTGTAGTGTAGTGGTCATCACGTTTGCCTAACATGCAAAAGGTCCCAGGCTCGAAACCTGGCAGAAACAGTGGTTTTAGTTAATGTTTCACTATAGTTTGATTTGATAAATATCATGGCAAGTTCTCCTGACTGCTCACTTCCTTTCAAAGGATGCTGATGGATCTTGAGCTGTGCCATGTTGTAATGGGAAGAACCCCGTGACCTAACTTGTCCTTCTAATTGAACCTTGTTTCCTTCTTAGATGTGTCCTTACCATTGTCCGCCAGAGGCTTACTGACAAAACAACTAACCCTTCTTCACAGAGGGACACCTAGTTTAAGGTTTTCCATTAACATTCTTTTTAGGAAAAATTTGGTTGTTGCATTTACCCTGCGATAGACTGGCGACCTGTCCAGGGTGAACCCCTGCCTCTCGCCCATTGACAGCTGGAGATAAGCACCAGCACCACCCGCGACCCCAATAGGGATAAGCGTGTTAGACAGTGGATGGCTGGATGGATGGATGGTTGCTGCATTAGGTTAATTCAACCTTGTATGATGATATTGCAAGAATCCTGGATGGAGGATAAGTAGATTCCTTTCAACCAATCATTCCTGACAAACAGTAAGCAATCCTTAGACCTACAGTAAATGGCATAAAGCACTTGGTAAAACAAAGAATAGCTCCACACCATAAACCGGAAATCTTGATTTCCCGGATTGTTTTTCAATGGCTAGACATACTGAGTTTCCCATAATGCTAGGGGTGGCAGTACAGCAAGTTTCTGTAGTGTAGTGGTCATCACGTTTGCCTCACACGCAAAAGGCCCCAGGTTCGAAACCTGGCAGAAACAGTTGTTTTAATGTTTCACTATAGTTTGATTTGATAAATATCACGGCAAGTTCTCCTGACTGCTCACTTCCTTTCAAAGGATGCTGATGGATCTTGAGCTGTGCCATGTTGTAATGGGAAGAACCCCGTGACCTAACTTGTCCTTCTAATTGAACCCTGTTTCCTTCTTAGATGTGTCCTTACCATTGTCCGCCAGAGGCTTACTGACAAAACAACTAACCCTTCTTCACAGAGGGACACCTAGTTTAAGGTTTTCCATTAACATTCTTTTTAGGAAAAATTTGGTTGTTGCATTTACCCTGCGATAGACTGGCGACCTGTCCAGGGTGAACCCCTGCCTCTCGCCCATTGACAGCTGGAGATAAGCACCAGCACCCCTCGCGACTCCAATAGGGATAAGCGTGTTAGACAGTGGATGGATGGCTGGATGGATGGTTGCTGCATTAGGTTAATTCAACCTTATATGATTATATTGCAAGAATCCTGGATGGAGGATAAGTAGATTCCTTTCAACCAATCATTCCTGACAAACAGTAAGCAATCCTTAGACCTACAGTAAATGGCATAAAGCACTTGGAAAAACAAAGAATAGCTCCACACCATAAACCGGAAATCTTGATTTCCCGGATTGTTTTCAATGGCTAGACATAGTGAGTTTCCCATAATGCTAGGGGTGGCAGTACAGCAAGTTTTTGTATTGTAGTGGTCATCACGCTTGCCTCATGCGCAAAAGGCCCCAAGTTCGACACCTGGTAGAAACAGTTGTTTTAGTTAATGTTTCACTATAGTTTGATTTGATAAATATCACGGCAAGTTCTCCTGACTGCTCACTTCCTTTCAAAGGATGCTGATGGATCTTGAGCTGTGCCATGTTGTAATGGGAAGAACCCCGTGACCTAACTTGTCCTTCTAATTGAACCTTGTTTCCTTCTTAGATGTGTCCTTACCATCGTCCGCCAGAGGCTTACTGACAAAACAACTAACCCTTCTTCACAGAGGGACACCTAGTTTAAGGTTTTCCATTAACATTCTTTTTAGGAAAAATTTGGTTGTTGCATTTACCCTGCGATAGACTGGCGACCTGTCCAGGGTGAACCCCTGCCTCTCGCCCATTGACAGCTGGAGATAAGCACCAGCACCCCTCGCGACCCCAATAGGGATAAGCGTGTTAGACAGTGGATGGATGGCTGGATGGATGGTTGCTGCATTAGGTTAATTCAACCTTATATGATGATATTGCAAGAATCCTGGATGGAGGATAAGTAGATTCCTTTCAACCAATCATTCCTGACAAACAGTAAGCAATCCTTAGACCTACAGTAAATGGCATAAAGCACTTGGTAAAACAAAGAATAGCTCCACACCATAAACCGGAAATCTTGATTTCCCGGATTGTTTTTCAATGGCTAGACATAGTGAGTTTCCCATAATACTAGGGGTGGCAGTACAGCAAGTTTCTGTAGTGTAGTGGTCATCACGTTTGCCTCACACGCAAAAGGCCCAAGGTTCGAAACCTGGCAGAAACAGTTTTAATGTTTCACTATAGTTTGATTTGATAAATATCACGGCAAGTACTCCTGACTGCTCACTTCCTTTCAAAGGATGCTGATGGATCTTGAGCTGTGCCATGTTGTAATGGGAAGAACCCCGTGACCTAACTTGTCCTTCTAATTGAACCTTGTTTCCTTCTTAGATGTTTCCTTACCATTGTCCGCCAGAGGCTTACTGACAAAACCACTAACCCTTCTTCACAGAGGGACACCTAGTTTAAGGTTTTCCGTTAACATTCTTTTTAGGAAAAATTTGGTTGTTGCATTTACCCTGCGATAGACTGGCGACCTGTCCAGGGTGAACCCCTGCCTCTCGCCCATTGACAGCTGGAGATAAGCACCAGCACCCCTCGTGACCCCAATAGGGATAAGCGTGTTAGACAGTGGATGGATGGCTGGATGGATGGTTGCTGCATTAGGTTAATTCAACCTTATATGATGATATTGCAAGAATCCTGGATGGAGGATAAGTAGATTCCTTTCAACCAATCATTCCTGAGAAACAGTAAGCAATCCTTAGACCTACAGTAAATGGCATAAAGCACTTGGTAAAACAAAGAATAGCTCCACACCATAAACCGGAAATCTTGATTTCCCGGATTGTTTTTCAATGGCTAGACATAGTGAGTTTCCCATAATGCTAGGGGTGGCAGTACAGCAAGTTTCTGTAGTGTAGTGGTCATCACGTTTGCCTCACACGCAAAAGGCCCCAGGTTCGAAACCTGGCAGAAACAGTTGTTTTAATGTTTCACTATAGTTTGATTTGATAAATATCACGGCAAGTTCTCCTGACTGCTCACTTCCTTTCAAAGGATGCTGATGGATCTTGAGCTGAGCCATGTTGTAATGGGAAGAACCCCGTGACCTAACTTGTCCTTCTAATTGAACCTTGTTTCCTTCTTAGATGTTTCCTTACCATTGTCCGCCAGAGGCTTACTGACAAAACAACTAACCCTTCTTCACAGAGGGACACCTAGTTTAAGGTTTTCCATTAACATTCTTTTTAGGAAAAATTTGGTTGTTGCATTTACCCTGCTATAGACTTGCGACCTGTCCAGGGTGAACCCCCGCCTCTCACCCATTGACAGCTGGAGATAAGCACCAGCACCCCTCGCGACCCCAATAGGGATAAGCGTGTTAGACAGTGGATGGATGGCTGGATGGAATGTTGCTGCATTAGGTTAATTAAACCTTATATGATGATATTGCAAGAATCCTGGATGGAGGATAAGTAGATCCCTTTCAACCAATCATTCCTGACAAACAGTAAGCAATCCTTAAACCTACAGTAAATGGCATAAAGCACTTGGTAAAACAAAGAATAGCTCCACACCATAAACCGGATATCTTGATTTCCCGGATTGTTTTTCAATGGCTAGACATAGTGAGTTTCCCATAATGCTAGGGGTGGCAGTACAGCAAGTTTCTGTAGTGTAGTGGTCATCACGTTTGCCTCACACGCAAAAGGCCCCAGGTTCGAAACCTGGCAGAAACAGTTGTTTTAATGTTTCACTATAGTTTGATTTGATAAATATCACGGCAAGTACTCCTGACTGCTCACATCCTTTCAAAGGATGCTGATGGATCTTGAGCTGTGCCATGTTGTAATGGGAAGAACCCAGTGACCTAACTTGTCCTTCTAATTGAACCTTGTTTCCTTCTTAGATGTGTCCTTACCATTGTCCGCCAGAGGGTTACTGACAAAACAACTAACCCTTCTTCACAGAGGGACACCTAGTTTAAGGTTTTCCATTAACATTCTTTTTAGGAAAAATTTGGTTGTTGCATTTACCCTGCTATAGACTTGCGACCTGTCCAGGGTGAACCCCCGCCTCTCGCCCATTGACAGCTGGAGATAAGCACCAGCACCCCTCGCGACCCCAATAGGGATAAGCGTGTTAGACAGTGGATGGATGGCTGGATGGAATGTTGCTGCATTAGGTTAATTAAACCTTATATGATGATATTGCAAGAATCCTGGATGGAGGATAAGTAGATCCCTTTCAACCAATCATTCCTGACAAACAGTAAGCAATCCTTAAACCTACAGTAAATGGCATAAAGCACTTGGTAAAACAAAGAATAGCTCCACACCATAAACCGGAAATCTTGATTTCCCGGATTGTTTTTCAATGGCTAGACATAGTGAGTTTCCCATAATGCTAGGGGTGGCAGTACAGCAAGTTTCTGTAGTGTAGTGGTCATCACGTTTGCCTCACACGCAAAAGGCCCCAGGTTCGAAACCTGGCAGAAACTGTTTTAATGTTTCACTATAGTTTGATTTGATAAATATCACGGCAAGTACTCCTGACTGCTCACTTCCTTTCAAAGGATGCTGATGGATCTTGAGCTGTGCCATGTTGTAATGGGAAGAACCCTGTGACCTAACTTGTCCTTCTAATTGAACCTTGTTTCCTTCTTAGATGTGTCCTTACCATTGTCCGGCAGAGGGTTACTGACAAAACCACTAACCCTTCTTCACAAAGGGACACCTAGTTTAAGGTTTTCCATTAACATTCTTTTTAGGAAAAATTTGGTTGTTGCATTTACCCTGCTATAGACTGGCGACCTGTCCAGGGTGAACCCCTGCCTCTCGCCCATTGACAGCTGGAGATAAGCACCAGCACCCCTCGCGACCCCAATCGGGATAAGCGTGTTAGACAGTGGATGGATGGCTGGATGGATGGTTGCTGCATTAGGTTAATTCAACCTTATATGATGATATTGCAAGAATCCTGGATGGAGGATAAGTAGATTCCTTTCAACCAATCATTCCTGACAAACAGTAAGCAATCCTTAGACCTACAGTAAATGGCATAAAGCACTTGGTAAAACAAAGAATAGCTCCACACCATAAACCGGAAATCTTGATTTCCCGGATTGTTTTCAATGGCTAGACATAGTGAGTTTCCCATAATGCTAGGGGTGGCAGTACAGCAAGTTTTTGTAGTGTAGTGGTCATCACGCTTGCCTCACGCGCAAAAGGCCCCAGGTTCGACACCTGGTAGAAACAGTTATTTTAGTTAATGTTTCACTATAGTTTGATTTGATAAATATCTCGGCAAGTTCTCCTGACTGCTCACTTCCTTTCAAAGGATGCTGATGGATCTTGAGCTGTGCCATGTTGTAATGGGAAGAACCCCGTGACCTAACTTGTCCTTCTAATTGAACCTTGTTTCCTTCTTAGATGTTTCCTTACCATTGTCCGCCAGAGGCTTACTGACAAAACAACTAACCCTTCTTCACAGAGGGACACCTAGTTTAAGGTTTTCCATTAACATTCTTTTTAGGAAAAATTTGGTTGTTGCATTTACCCTGCGATAGACTGGCGACCTGTCCAGGGTGAACCCCTGCCTCTCGCCCATTGACAGCTGGAGATAAGCACCAGCACCCCTCGCGACCCCAATAGGGATAAGCGTGTTAGACAGTGGATGGATGGCTGGATGGATGGTTCCTGCATTAGGTTAATTCAACCTTATATGATGATATTGCAAGAATCCTGGATGGAGGATAAGTAGATTCCTTTCAACCAATCATTCCTGACAAACAGTAAGCAATCCTTAGACCTACAGTAAATGGCATAAAGCACTTGGTAAAACAAAGAATAGCTCCACACCATAAACCGGAAATCTTGATTTCCCGGATTGTTTTTCAATGGCTAGACATAGTGAGTTTCCCATAATGCTAGTGGTGGCAGTACAGCAAGTTTCTGTAGTGTAGTGGTCATCACGTTTGCCTCACACGCAAAAGGCCCCAGGTTCGAAACCTGGCAGAAACTGTTTTAATGTTTCACTATAGTTTGATTTGATAAATTTCACGGCAAGTACTCCTGACTGCTCACTTCCTTTCAAAGGATGCTGATGGATCTTGAGCTGTGCCATGTTGTAATGGGAAGAACCCCGTGACCTAACTTGTCCTTCTAATTGAACCTTGTTTCCTTCTTAGATGTGTCCTTACCATTGTCCGCCAGAGGGTTACTGACAAAACCACTAACCCTTCTTCACAAAGGGACACCTAGTTTAAGGTTTTCCATTAACATTCTTTTTAGGAAAAATTTGGTTGTTGCATTTACCCTGCTATAGACTTGCGACCTGTCCAGGGTGAACCCCCGCCTCTCGCCCATTGACAGCTGGAGATAAGCACCAGCACCCCTCGCGACCCCAATAGGGATAAGCGTGTTAGACAGTGGATGGATGGCTGGATGGATGGTTGCTGCATTAGGTTAATTCAACCTTATATGATGATATTGCAAGAATCCTGGATGGAGGATAAGTAGATTCCTTTCAACTAGTGCTGTCAAACGATTAAAAATTTTAATCGCGATTAATTGCATAATGTCGATAGTTAACTCGAGATTAATCGCAATTAATCGCATATTTTATCCTTTTATTTCTGAAAGTGTAATAGCCTGTTTGGGCATTTTAATGTGCAATTTGCAATAAATGACACTAATAAAGTACATGCTTGTACAAAACATATTTTTATGTTATTTTTCAAGCACTTTTCAGAATTGGAATGAAAACATCCTGGTGCCAAATGTTAAACTCTGGACTATAATGGCTAAATGATAAATCATGACACCCTGATGTTTACACCATGTGTAAACAAATGTGTAAATAAATACCTGTTTTCATGCCGATATTTTTTTTGCCTCTTAAACAAAGCTAGACATGGTTTTATGCATAAACATATAAATGAATAAAAATTGTACATTTCAATAAAGTCATAAGTTTTGTTCATTTCTTCACTCTCTCTCTCACACACATCTAATTCTGAGCTTTCACACCAAAAACAATACAGGTCATTCCAGTCTTACACTTTGCTTGCAACTGGGCAGGTGCTTAATACCCTTGAAAAAGACTGTTTAGCAACTGTTTAGTAACTCCAGGTCCTTCGTTTGGCAACGTGATTCAGCCTTAGTTTGTCAAATACAGAGAAAACAAATAAATAAGCATTAAAGTATGGTTTATGGGTTGGGTTTCTGCAATGTTATCAGCATGTTAAATGCTCATCTTCAGAACCAATGTCTACTCAAAATGGTGATCTGCACCAAGTAATCTACTTTCAGCAGTTATCACCGGTTATTTCACCGTAAACTGCAGAAAATACGTGCAGAGTTGCTCTGTCTGCCTTTACTACCGTCGGCTCCTATGGCGGAGGGATATTTCAGCTGGATACACTCAGTGTCTAGTGCAGGCAGGTCTCTTAATAACCCCTATTTCGTCACTTATTTTAGAGCCCAAATAAACGATTTCACTTTCAGAAACGTGCCCAAAAAAAAACGCAACCCGTGACTCATGAAATTTAAAAGCGCTTTTAGAAAAAAGAAGCCCAAAGTCGCATGTGTCCGAGTGTAAAAGAAAGCCTTTGGGGCGGGTGTGTTTTGCTACAGTTTTCTAGCACTCTTGAAACTACGGAAAGCGCCGAGGGTAAAAGAAACACAGTCCGGAGAGCGCGGCGGGGGAAAAACATTAGGGAACATGTGTGTTGTAACGCGCGGCGACAAAAAAATTGTCGACGTTAAAATGGGTTTGCGTTAACGCCGTAAATAACGCGTTTAAATGACAGCACTACTTTCAACCAATCATTCCTGAGAAACAGTAAGCAATCCTTAAACCTACAGTAAATGGCATAAAGCACTTGGTAAAACAAAGAATAGCTCCGCACCATAAACCGGAAATCTTGATTTCCCGGATTGTTTTTCAATGGCTAGACATAGTGAATTTCCCATAATGCTAGGGGTGGCAGTACAGCAAGTTTCTGTAGTGTAGTGGTCATCACGTTTGCCTCACACGCAAAAGGCCACAGGTTCGAAACCTGGCAGAAACAGTTGTTTTAGTTAATGTTTCACTATAGTTTGATTTGATAAATATCATGGCAAGTTCTCCTGACTGCTCACTTCCTTTCAAAGGATGCTGATGGATCTTGAGCTGTGCCATGTTGTAATGGGAAGAACCCAGTGATCTAACTTGTCCTTCTAATTGAACCTTGTTTGCTTCTTAGATGTGTCCTTACCATTGTCCGCCAGAGGCTTACTGACAAAACCACTAACCCTTCTTCACAGAGGGACACCTAGTTTAAGGTTTTCCATTAACATTCTTTTTAGGAAAAATTTGGTTGTTGCATTTACCCTGCGATAGACTGGCGACCTGTCCAGGGTGAACCCCCGCCTCTCGCCCATTGACAGCTGGAGATAAGCACCAGCACCCCTCGCGACCCCAATAGGGATAAGCGTGTTAGACAGTGGATGGATGGCTGGATGGATGGCTGGATGGATGGTTGCTGCATTAGGTTAATTCAACCTTATATGATGATATTGCAGGAATCCTGGATGGAGGATAAGTAGATTCCTTTCAACCAATCATTCCTGACAAACAGTAAGCAATCCTTAGACCTACAGTAAATGGCATAAAGCACTTGGTAAAACAAAGAATAGCTCCACACCATAAACCGGAAATCTTGATTTCCCGGGTTGTTTTTCAATGGCTAGACATAGTGAGTTTCCCATAATGCTAGGGGTGGCAGTACAGCAAGTTTCTGTAGTGTAGTGGTCATCATGTTTGCCTCACACGCAAAAGGTCCCAGGCTCGAAACCTGGCACAAACAGTGGTTTTAGGTTGATGTTTTACTATAGTTTGATTTGGTAATAATCATGACAGGTTCTCCTGACTGCTCACTTCCTTTCAAAGGATGCTGATGGATCTTGAGCTGTGCCATGTTGTAATGGGAAGAACCCAGTGATCTAACTTGTCCTTCTAATTGAACCTTGTTTCCTTCTTAGATGTGTCCTTACCATTGTCCGCCAGAGGCTTACTGACAAAACAACTAACCCTTCTTCACAGAGGGACACCTAGTTTAAGGTTTTCCATTAACATTCTTTTTAGGAAAGATTTGGTTGTTGCATTTACCATGCTATAGACTTGCGACCTGTCCAGGGTGAACCCCCGCCTCTCGCCCATTGACAGCTGGAGATAAGCACCAGCACCCCTCGCGACCCCAATAGGGATAAGCGTATTAGACAGTGGATGGATGGCTGGATGGAATGTTGCTGCATTAGGTTAATTCAACCTTATATGATGATATTGCAAGAATCCTGGATGGAGGATAAGTAGATTCCTTTCAACCAATCATTCCTGACAAACAGTAAGCAATCCTTAAACCTACAGTAAATGGCATAAAGCACTTGGTAAAATAAAGAATAGCTCCACACCATAAACCGGAAATCTTGATTTCCCGGATTGTTTTTTCAATGGCTAGACATAGTGAGTTTCCCATAATGCTAGGGGTGGCAGTACAGCAAGTTTCTGTAGTGTAGTGGTCATCACGTTTGCCTAACACGCAAAAGGTCCCAGGCCTGAAACCTGGCAGAAACAGTTCTTTTAGTTAATGTTTCACTATAGTTTGATTTGATAAATATCACGGCAAGTTCTCCTGACTGCTCACTTCCTTACAAAGGATGCTGATGGATCTTGAGCTGTGCCATGTTGTAATGGGAAGAACCCAGTGATCTAACTTGTCCTTCTAATTGAACCTTGTTTGCTTCTTAGATGTGTCCTTACCATTGTACGCCAGAGGCTTACTGACAAAACAACTAACCCTTCTTCACAGAGGGACGCCTAGTTTAAGGTTTTCCATTAACATTCTTTTTAGGAAAAATTTGGTTGTTGCATTTACCCTGCGATAGACTGGCGACCTGTCCAGGGTGAACCCCTGCCTCTCGCCCATTGACAGCTGGAGATAAGCACCAGCACCCCTCGCGACCCCAATAGGGATAAGCGTGTTAGACAGTGGATGGATGGCTGAATGGATGGTTGCTGCATTAGGTTAATTCAACCTTATATGATGATATTGCAAGAATCCTGGATGGAGGATAAGTAGATTCCTTTCAACCAATCATTCCTGACAAACAGTAAGCAATCCTTAGACCTACAGTAAATGGCATAAAGCACTTGGTAAAACAAAGAATAGCTCCACACCATAAACCGGAAATCTTGATTTCCCGGATTGTTTTTCAATGGCTAGACATAGTGAGTTTCCCATAATGCTAGTGGTGGCAGTACAGCAAGTTTCTGTAGTGTAGTGGTCATCACGTTTGCCTCACACGCAAAAGGCCCCAGGTTCGAAACCTGGCAGAAACTGTTTTAATGTTTCACTATAGTTTGATTTGATAAATATCACGGCAAGTACTCCTGACTGCTCACTTCCTTTCAAAGGATGCTGATGGATCTTGAGCTGTGCCATGTTGTAATGGGAAGAACCCAGTGATCTAACTTGTCCTTCTAATTGAACCTTGTTTCCTTCTTAGATGTTTCCTTACCATTGTCCGCCAGAGGCTTACTGACAAAACAACTAACCCTTCTTCACAGAGGGACACCTAGTTTAAGGTTTTCCATTAACATTCTTTTTAGGAAAAATTTGGTTGTTGCATTTACCCTGCGATAGACTGGCGACCTGTCCAGGGTGAACCCCTGCCTCTCGCCCATTGACAGCTGGAGATAAGCACCAGCACCCCTCGCGACCCCAATAGGGATAAGCGTGTTAGACAGTGGATGGATGGCTGGATGGATGGTTGCTGCATTAGGTTAATTCAACCTTATATGATGATATTGCAAGAATCCTGGATGGAGGATAAGTAGATTCCTTTCAACTAGTGCTGTCAAACGATTAAAAATTTTAATCGCGATTAATTGCATAATGTCGATAGTTAACTCGAGATTAATTGCAATTAATCGCATATTTTATCCTTTTATTTCTGAAAGTGTAATAGCCTGTTTGGGCATTTTAATGTGCAATTTTGCAATAAATGACACTAATAAAGTACATGCTTGTACAAAACATATTTTTATGTTATTTTTCAAGCACTTTTCAGAATTGGAATGAAAACATCCTGGTGCCAAATGTTAAACTCTGGACTATAATGGCTAAATGATAAATCATGACACCCTGATGTTTACACCATGTGTAAACAAATGTGTAAATAAATACCTGTTTTCATGCCGATATTTTTTTGCCTCTTAAACAAAGCTAGACATGGTATTATGCATAAACATATAAATGAATAAAAATTGTACATTTCAATAAAGTCATAAGTTTTGTTCATTTCTTCACTCTCTCTCTCACACACATCTAATTCTGAGCTTTCACACCAAAAACAATACAGGTCATTCCAGTCTTACACTTTGCTTGCAACTGGGCAGGAGCTTAATACCCTTGAAAAAGACTGTTTAGCAACTGTTTAGTAACTCCAGGTCCTTCGTTTGGCAACGTGATTCAGCCTTAGTTTGTCAAATCAAAGAGAAAACAAATAAATAAGAATTAAAGTATGGTTTATGGGTTGGGTTTCTGCAATGTTATCAGCATGTTAAATGCTCATCTTCAGAACCAATGTCTGCTCAAAATGGTGATCTGCACCAAGTAATCTACTTTCAGCAGTTATCACCGGTTATTTCACCGTAAACTGCAGAAAATACGTGCAGAGTTGCTCTGTCTGCCTTTACTACCGTCGGCTCCTATGGCGGAGGGATATTTCAGCTGGATACACTCAGTGTCTAGTGCAGGCAGGTCTCTTAATAACCCCTATTTCGTCACTTATTTTAGAGCCCAAATAAACGATTTCACTTTCAAAAACGTGCCCAAAAAAAACCGCAACCCGTGACTCATGAAATTTAGAAGCGCTTTTAGAAAAAAGAAGCCCAAAGTCGCATGTGTCTGAGGGTAAAAGAAAGCCTTCGGGGCGGGTGTGTTTTGCTACAGTTTTCTAGCACTCTTGAAACTACGGAAAGCGCCGAGGGTAAAAGAAACACAGTCCGGAGAGCGCGGCGGGGGAAAAACATTAGGGAACATGTGTGTTGTAACTCGCGGCGACAAAAAAATTGTCGGCGTTAAAATGGGTTTGCGTTAACGCCGTTAATAACGCGTTTAACTGACAGCACTACTTTCAACCAATCATTCCTGACAAACAGTAAGCAATCCTTAGACCTACAGTAAATGGCATAAAGCACTTGGTAAAACAAAGAATAGCTCCACACCATAAACCGGAAATCTTGATTTCCCGGATTGTTTTTCAATGGCTAGACATAGTGAGTTTCCCATAATGCTAGGGGTGGCAGTACAGCAAGTTTTTGTAGTGTAGTGGTCATCACGCTTGCCTCACGCGCAAAAGGCCCCAGGTTCGACACCTGGTAGAAACATTTGTTTTAGTTAATGTTTCACTATAGTTTGATTTGATAAATATCACGGCAAGTTCTCCTGACTGCTCACTTCCTTTCAAAGGATGCTGATGGATCTTGAGCTGTGCCATGTTGTAATGGGAAGAACCCCGTGACCTAACTTGTCCTTCTAATTGAACCTTGTTTCCTTCTTAGATGTTTCCTTACCATTGTCCGCCAGAGGCTTACTGACAAAACCACTAACCCTTCTTCACAGAGGGACACCTAGTTTAAGGTTTTCCATTAACATTCTTTTTAGGAAAAATTGGGTTGTTGCATTTACCCTGCGATAGACTGGCGACCTGTGCAGGGTGATCCCCTGCCTCTCGCCCATTGACAGCTGGAGATAAGCACCAGCACCCCTCGTGACCCCAATAGGGATAAGCGTGTTAGACAGTGGATGGATGGCTGGATGGAATGTTGCTGCATTAGGTTAATTAAACCTTATATGATGATATTGCAAGAATCCTGGATGGAGGATAAGTAGATCCCTTTCAACCAATCATTCCTGACAAACAGTAAGCAATCCTTAGACCTACAGTAAATGGCATAAAGCACTTGGTAAAACAAAGAATAGCTCCACACCATAAACCGGAAATCTTGATTTCCCGGATTGTTTTTCAATGGCTAGACATAGTGAGTTTCCCATAATGCTAGGGGTGGCAGTACAGCAAGTTTCTGTAGTGTAGTGGTCATCACGTTTGCCTAACACGCAAAAGGTCCCAGGCTCGAAACCTGGCAGAAACAGTGGTTTTAGTTAATGTTTCACTATAGTTTGATTTGATAAATATCATGGCAAGTTCTCCTGACTGCTCACTTCCTTTCAAAGGATGCTGATGGATCTTGAGCTGTGCCATGTTGTAATGGGAAGAACCCCGTGACCTAACTTGTCCTTCTAATTGAACCTTGTTTCCTTCTTAGATGTGTCCTTACCATTGTCCGCCAGAGGCTTACTGACAAAACAACTAACCCTTCTTCACAGAGGGACACCTAGTTTAAGGTTTTCCATTAACATTCTTTTTAGGAAAAATTTGGTTGTTGCATTTACCCTGCGATAGACTGGCAACCTGTCCAGGGTGAACCCCTGCCTCTCGCCCATTGACAGCTGGAGATAAGCACCAGCACCCCTCGCGACCCCAATAGGGATAAGCGTGTTAGACAGTGGATGGATGGCTGGATGGATGGTTGCTGCATTAGGTTAATTAAACCTTATATGATGATATTGCAAGAATCCTGGATGGAGGATAAGTAGATTCCTTTCAACCAATTTTCTCACAAACAGTAAGCAATCCTTAGACCTACAGTAAATGGCATAAAGCACTTGGTAAAACAAAGAATAGCTCCACACCATAAACCGGAAATCTTGATTTCCTGGATTGTTTTTCAATGGCTAGACATAGTGAGTTTCCCATAATGCTAGGGGTGGCAGTACAGCAAGTTTCTGTAGTGTAGTGGTCATCACGTTTGCCTCACACGCAAAAGGCCCCAGGTTCGAAACCTGGCAGAAACAGTTGTTTTAATGTTTCACTATAGTTTGATTTGATAAATATCACGGCAAGTTCTCCTGACTGCTCACTTCCTTTCAAAGGATGCTGATGGATCTTGAGCTGTGCCATGTTGTAATGGGAAGAACCCCGTGACCTAACTTGTCCTTCTAATTGAACCTTGTTTCCTTCTTAGATGTTTCCTTACCATTGTCCGCCAGAGGCTTACTGACAAAACCACTAACCCTTCTTCACAGAGGGACACCTAGTTTAAGGTTTTCCATTAACATTCTTTTTAGGAAAAATTGGGTTGTTGCATTTACCCTGCGATAGACTGGCGACCTGTCCAGGGTGAACCCCTGCTTCTCGCCCATTGACAGCTGGAGATAAGCACCAGCACCCCTCGCGACCCCAATAGGGATAAGCGTGTTAGACAGTGGATGGATGGCTGGATGGATGGTTGCTGCATTAGGTTAATTCAACCTTATATGATGATATTGCAAGAATCCTGGATGGAGTATAAGTAGATTCCTTTCAACCAATCATTCCTGACAAACAGTAAGCAATCCTTAGACCTACAGTAAATGGCATAAAGCACTTGGTAAAACAAAGAATAGCTCCACACCATAAACCGGAAATCTTGATTTCCCGGATTGTTTTTCAATGGCTAGACATAGTGAGTTTCCCATAATGCTAAGGGTGGCAGTACAGCAAGTTTCTGTAGTGTAGTGGTCATCACGTTTGCCTCACACGCAAAAGGCCCCAGGTTCGAAACCTGGCAGAAACAGTTATTTTAATGTTTCACTATAGTTTGATTTGATAAATATCACGGCAAGTACTCCTGACTGCTAACTTCCTTTCAAAGGATGCTGATTGATCTTGAGCTGTGCCATGTTGTAATGGGAAGAACCCCGTGACCTAACTTGTCCTTCTAATTGAACCTTGTTTCCTTCTTAGATGTGTCCTTACCATTGTCCGCCAGAGGCTTACTGACAAAACCACTAACCCTTCTTCACAGAGGGACACCTAGTTTAAGGTTTTCCATTAACATTCTTTTTAGGAAAAATTTGGTTGTTGCATTTACCCTGCGATAGACTTGCGACCTGTCCAGGGTGAACCCCTGCCTCTCGCCCATTGACAGCTGGAGATAAGCACCAGCACCCCTCGCGACCCCAATAGGGATAAGCGTGTTAGACAGTGGATGGATGGCTGGATGGAATGTTGCTGCATTAGGTTAATTAAACCTTATATGATGATATTGCAAGAATCCTGGATGGAGGATAAGTAGATTCCTTTCAACCAATTTTCTCACAAACAGTAAGCAATCCTTAGACCTACAGTAAATGGCATAAAGCACTTGGTAAAACAAAGAATAGCTCCACACCATAAACCGGAAATCTTGATTTCCCGGATTGTTTTTTCAATGGCTAGACATACTGAGTTTCCCATAATGCTAGGGGTGGCAGTACAGAAAGTTTCTGTAGTGTAGTGGTCATCACGTTTGCCTAACACGCAAAAGGTCCCAGGCTCGAAACCTGGCAGAAACAGTGGTTTTAGTTAATGTTTCACTATAGTTTGATTTGATAAATATCACGGCAAGTACTCCTGACTGCTCACTTCCTTTCAAAGGATGCTGATGGATCTTGAGCTGTGCCATGTTGTAATGGGAAGAACCCCGTGACCTAACTTGTCCTTCTAATTGAACCTTGTTTCCTTCTTAGATGTTTCCTTACCATTGTCCGCCAGAGGCTTACTGACAAAACCACTAACCCTTCTTCACAGAGGGACACCTAGTTTAAGGTTTTCCATTAACATTCTTTTTAGGAAAAATTTGGTTGTTGCATTTACCCTGCGATAGACTGGCGACCTGTCCAGGGTGAACCCCTGCCTCTCGCCCATTGACAGCTGGAGATAAGCACCAGCACCCCTCGTGACCCCAATAGGGATAAGCGTGTTAGACAGTGGATGGATGGCTGGATGGATGGTTGCTGCATTAGGTTAATTCAACCTTATATGATGATATTGCAAGAATCCTGGATGGAGGATAAGTAGATTCCTTTCAACCAATCATTCCTGAGAAACAGTAAGCAATCCTTAGACCTACAGTAAATGGCATAAAGCACTTGGTAAAACAAAGAATAGCTCCACACCATAAACCGGAAATCTTGATTTCCCGGATTGTTTTTCAATGGCTAGACATAGTGAGTTTCCCATAATGCTAGGGGTGGCAGTACAGCAAGTTTCTGTAGTGTAGTGGTCATCACGTTTGCCTCACACGCAAAAGGCCCCAGGTTCGAAACCTGGCAGAAACAGTTGTTTTAATGTTTCACTATAGTTTGATTTGATAAATATCACGGCAAGTTCTCCTGACTGCTCACTTCCTTTCAAAGGATGCTGATGGATCTTGAGCTGTGCCATGTTGTAATGGGAAGAACCCCGTGACCTAACTTGTCCTTCTAATTGAACCTTGTTTCCTTCTTAGATGTTTCCTTACCATTGTCCGCCAGAGGCTTACTGACAAAACAACTAACCCTTCTTCACAGAGGGACACCTAGTTTAAGGTTTTCCATTAACATTCTTTTTAGGAAAAATTTGGTTGTTGGATTTACCCTGCTATAGACTTGCGACCTGTCCAGGGTGAACCCCCGCCTCTCGCCCATTGACAGCTGGAGATAAGCACCAGCACCCCTCGCGACCCCAATAGGGATAAGCGTGTTAGACAGTGGATGGATGGCTGGATGGAATGTTGCTGCATTAGGTTAATTAAACCTTATATGATGATATTGCAAGAATCCTGGATGGAGGATAAGTAGATCCCTTTCAACCAATCATTCCTGACAAACAGTAAGCAATCCTTAAACCTACAGTAAATGGCATAAAGCACTTGGTAAAACAAAGAATAGCTCCACACCATAAACCGGAAATCTTGATTTCCCGGATTGTTTTTCAATGGCTAGACATAGTGAGTTTCCCATAATGCTAGAGGTGGCAGTACAGCAAGTTTCTGTAGTGTAGTGGTCATCACGTTTGCCTAACACGCAAAAGGTCCCAGTCTCGAAACCTGGCAGAAACAGTGGTTTTAGTTAATGTTTCACTATAGTTTGATTTGATAAATATCACGGCAAGTTCTCCTGACTGATCACTTCCTTTCAAAGGATGCTGATGGATCTTGAGCTGTGCCATGTTGTAATGGGAAGAACCCCGTGACCTAACTTGTCCTTCTAATTGAACCTTGTTTCCTTCTTAGATGTGTCCTTACCATTGTCCGCCAGAGGCTTACTGACAAAACAACTAACCCTTCTTCACAGAGGGACACCTAGTTTAAGGTTTTCCATTAACATTCTTTTAAGGAAAAATTTGGTTGTTGCATTTACCCTGCGATAGACTGGCGACCTGTCCAGGGTGAACCCCTGCCTCTCGCCCATTGACAGCTGGAGATAAGCACCAGCACCCCTCGCGACCCCAATAGGGATAAGCGTGTTAGACAGTGGATGGATGGCTGGATGGATGGTTGCTGCATTAGGTTAATTCAACCTTATATGATGATATTGCAAGAATCCTGGATGGAGGATAAGTAGATTCCTTTCAACCAATCATTCCTGACAAACAGTAAGCAATCCTTAGACCTACAGTAAATGGCATAAAGCACTTGGTAAAACAAAGAATAGCTCCACAACATAAACCGGAAATCTTGATTTCCCGGATTGTTTTTCAATGGCTAGACATAGTGAGTTTCCCATAATGCTAGGGGTGGCAGTACAGCAAGTTTCTGTAGTGTAGTGGTCATCACGTTTGCCTCACACGCAAAAGGCCCCAGGTTCGAAACCTGGCAGAAACAGTTTTTTTAATGTTTCACTATAGTTTATTTGATAAATATCACGGCAAGTTCTCCTGACTGCTCACTTCCTTTCAAAGGATGCTGATGGATCTTGAGCTGTGCCATGTTGTAATGGGAAGAACCCAGTGATCTAACTTGTCCTTCTAATTTAACCTTGTTTCCTTCTTAGATGTTTCCTTACCATTGTCCGCCAGAGGCTTACTGACAAAACCACTAACCTTTCTTCACAGAGGGACACCTAGTTTAAGGTTTTCCATTAACATTCTTTTTAGGAAAAATTGGGTTGTTGCATTTACCCTGCGATAGACTGGCGACCTGTCCAGGGTGAACCCCTGCCTCTCGCCCATTGACAGCTGGAGATAAGCACCAGCACCCCTCGCGACCCCAATAGGGATAAGCGTGTTAGACAGTGGATGGATGGCTGGATGGATGGTTGCTGCATTAGGTTAATTCAACCTTATATGATGATATTGCAAGAATCCTGGATGGAGGATAAGTAGATTCCTTTCAACCAATCATTCCTGAGAAACAGTAAGTAATCCTTAGACCTACAGTAAATGGCATAAAGCACTTGGTAAAACAAAGAATAGCTCCACACCATAAACCGGAAATCTTGATTTCCCGGATTGTTTTTCAATGGCTAGACATAGTGAGTTTCCCATAATGCTAGGGGTGGCAGTACAGCAAGTTTCTGTAGTGTAGTGGTCATCACGTTTGCCTCACACGCAAAAGGCCCCAAGTTTGAAACCTGGCAAAAACAGTTGTTTTAGTTAATGTTTCACTATAGTTTGATTTGATAAATATCACGGCAAGTTCTCCTGACTGCTCACTTCCTTTCAAAGGATGCTGATGGATCTTGAGCTGTGCCATGTTGTAATGGGAAGAACCCAGTGACCTAACTTGTCCTTCTAATTGAACCTTGTTTCCTTCTTAGATGTGTCCTTACCATTGTCCGCCAGAGGGTTACTGACAAAACAACTAACCCTTCTTCACAAAGGGATACCTAGTTTAAGGTTTTCCATTAACATTCTTTTAAGGAAAAATTTGGTTGTTGAATTTACCCTGCTATAGACTTGCGACCTGTCCAGGGTGAACCCCTGCCTCTCGCCCATTGACAGCTGGAGATAAGCACCAGCACCCCTCGCGACCCCAATAGGGATAAGCGTGTTAGACAGTGGATGGATGGATGGATGGATGGTTGCTGCATTAGGTTAATTCAACCTTATATGATGATATTGCAGGAATCCTGGATGGAGGATAAGTAGATTCCTTTCAACCAATCATTCCTGACAAACAGTAAGCAATCCTTAGACCTACAGTAAATGGCATAAAGCACTTGGTAAAACAAAGAATAGCTCCACACCATAAACCGGAAATCTTGATTTCCCGGATTGTTTTTCAATGGCTAGACATAGTGAGTTTCCCATAATGCTAGGGGTGGCAGTACAGAAAGTTTCTGTAGTGTAGTGGTCATCACGTTTGCCTAACACGCAAAAGGTCCCAGGCTCGAAACCTGGCAGAAACAGTGGTTTTAGTTAATGTTTCACTATAGTTTGATTTGATAAATATCATGGCAAGTTCTCCTGACTGCTCACTTCCTTTCAAAGGATGCTGATGGATCTTGAGCTGTGCCATGTTGTAATGGGAAGAACCCCGTGACCTAACTTGTCCTTCTAATTGAACCTTGTTTCCTTCTTAGATGTGTCCTTACCATTGTCCGCCAGAGGGTTACTGACAAAACAACTAACCCTTCTTCACAAAGGGACACCTAGTTTAAGGTTTTCCATTAACATTCTTTTAAGGAAAAATTTGGTTGTTGCATTTACCCTGCTATAGACTTGCGACCTGTCCAGGGTGAACCCCCGCCTCTCGCCCATTGACAGCTGGAGATAAGCACCAGCACCCCTCGCGACCCCAATAGGGATAAGCGTGTTAGACAGTGGATGGATGGCTGGATGGATGGTTGCTGCATTAGGTTAATTCAACCTTATATGATGATATTGCAGGAATCCTGGATGGAGGATAAGTAGATTCCTTTCAACCAATCATTCCTGACAAACAGTAAGCAATCCTTAGACCTACAGTAAATGGCATAAAGCACTTGGTAAAACAAAGAATAGCTCCACACCATAAACCGGAAATCTTGATTTCCCGGATTGTTTTTCAATGGCTAGACATAGTGAGTTTCCCATAATGCTAGGGGTGGCAGTACAGCAAGTTTCTGTAGTGTAGTGGTCATCACGTTTGCCTCACACGCAAAAGGCCCCAGGTTCGAAACCTGGCAGAAACAGTTATTTTAATGTTTCACTATAGTTTGATTTGATAAATATCACGGCAAGTACTCCTGACTGCTCACTTCCTTTCAAAGGATGCTGATGGATCTTGAGCTGTGCCATGTTGTAATGGGAAGAACCCCGTGACCTAACTTGTCCTTCTAATTGAACCTTGTTTCCTTCTTAGATGTGTCCTTACCATTGTCCGCCAGAGGCTTACTGACAAAACCACTAACCCTTCTTCACAGAGGGACACCTAGTTTAAGGTTTTCCATTAACATTCTTTTTAGGAAAAATTTGGTTGTTGCATTTACCCTGCGATAGACTGGCGACCTGTCCAGGGTGAACCCCTGCCTCTCGCCCATTGACAGCTGGAGATAAGCACCAGCACCCCTCGCGACCCCAATAGGGATAAGCGTGTTAGACAGTGGATGGATGGCTGGATGGATGGTTGCTGCATTAGGTTAATTCAACCTTATATGATGATATTGCAAGAATCCTGGATGGAGGATAAGTAGATTCCTTTCAACCAATCATTCCTGACAAACAGTAAGCAATCCTTAGACCTACAGTAAATGGCATAAAGCACTTGGTAAAACAAAGAATAGCTCCACACCATAAACCGGAAATCTTGATTTCCCGGATTGTTTTTCAATGGCTAGACATATTGAGTTTCCCATAATGCTAGGGGTGGCACTACAGCAAGTTTTTGTAGTGTAGTGGTCATCACGCTTGCGTCACGCGCAAAACCCCCCAGGTTCGAAACCTGGTAAAAACAGTTGTTTTAGTTAATGTTTCACTATAGTTTGATTTGATAAATATCACGGCAAGTTCTCCTGACTGCTCACTTCCTTTCAAAGGATGCTGATGGATCTTGAGCTGTGCCATGTTGTAATGGGAAGAACCCCGTGACCTAACTTGTCCTTCTAATTGAACCTTGTTTCCTTCTTAGATGTGTCCTTACCATTGTCCGCCAGAGGCTTACTGACAAAACAACTAACCCTTCTTCACAGAGGGACACCTACTTTAAGGTTTTCCATTAACATTCTTTTTAGGAAAAATTTGGTTGTTGCATTTACCCTGCGATAGACTGGCGACCTGTCCAGGGTGAACCCCTGCCTCTCGCCCATTGACAGCTGGAGATAAGCACCAGCACACCTCGCGACCCCAATAGGGATAAGCGTGTTAGACAGTGGATGGATGGCTGGATGGATGGTTGCTGCATTAGGTTAATTCAACCTTATATGATGATATTGCAAGAATCCTGGATGGAGGATAAGTAGATTCCTTTCAACCAATCATTCCTGACAAACAGTAAGCAATCCTTAGACCTACAGTAAATGGCATAAAGCACTTGGTAAAACAAAGAATAGCTCCACACCATAAACCGGAAATCTTGATTTCCCGGATTGTTTTTCAATGGCTAGACATAGTGAGTTTCCCATAATGCTAGGGGTGGCAGTACAGCAAGTTTCTGTAGTGTAGTGGTCATCACGTTTGCCTCACACGCAAAAGGCCCCAGGTTCGAAACCTGGCAGAAACAGTTGTTTTAATGTTTCACTATAGTTTGATTTGATAAATATCACGGCAAGTACTCCTGACTGCTCACTTCCTTTCAAAGGATGCTGATGGATCTTGAGCTGTGCCATGTTGTAATGGGAAGAACCCCGTGACCTAACTTGTCCTTCTAATTGAACCTTGTTTCCTTCTTAGATGTGTCCTTACCATTGTCCGCCAGAGGCTTACTGACAAAACCACTAACCCTTCTTCACAGAGGGACACCTAGTTTAAGGTTTTCCATTAACATTCTTTTTAGGAAAAATTTGGTTGTTGCATTTACCCTGCGATAGACTGGCGACCTGTCCAGGGTGAACCCCTGCCTCTCGCCCATTGACAGCTGGAGATAAGCACCAGCACCCCTCGCGACCCCAATAGGGATAAGCGTGTTAGACAGTGGATGGATGGCTGGATGGATGGTTGCTGCATTAGGTTAATTCAACCTTATATGATGATATTGCAAGAATCCTGGATGGAGGATAAGTAGATTCCTTTCAACCAATCATTCCTGAGAAACAGTAAGCAATCCTTAGACCTACAGTAAATGGCATAAAGCACTTGGTAAAACAAAGAATAGCTCCACACCATAAACCGGAAATCTTGATTTCCCGGATTGTTTTTCAATGGCTAGACATAGTGAGTTTCCCATAATGCTAGGGGTGGCAGTACAGCAAGTTTCTGTAGTGTAGTGGTCATCACGTTTGCCTAACACGCAAAAGGTCCCAGGCTCGAAACCTGGCAGAAAGAGTGGTTTTAGTTAATGTTTCACTATAGTTTGATTTGATAAATATCATGGCAAGTTCTCCTGACTGCTCACTTCCTTTCAAAGGATGCTGATGGATCTTGAGCTGTGCCATGTTGTAATGGGAAGAACCCCGTGACCTAACTTGTCCTTCTAATTGAACCTTGTTTCCTTCTTAGATGTGTCCTTACCATTGTCCGCCAGAGGCTTACTGACAAAACAACTAACCCTTCTTCACAGAGGGACACCTAGTTTAAGGTTTTCCATTAACATTCTTTTTAGGAAAAATTTGGTTGTTGCATTTACCCTGCGATAGACTGGCGACCTGTCCAGGGTGAACCCCTGCCTCTCGCCCATTGACAGCTGGAGATAAGCACCAGCACCCCTCGCGACCCCAATAGGGATAAGCGTGTTAGACAGTGGATGGATGGCTGGATGGATGGTTGCTGCATTAGGTTAATTCAACCTTATATGATGATATTGCAAGAATCCTGGATGGAGGATAAGTAGATTCCTTTCAACCAATCATTCCTGACAAACAGTAAGCAATCCTTAGACCTACAGTAAATGGCATAAAGCACTTGGTAAAACAAAGAATAGCTCCACACCATAAACCGGAAATCTTGATTTCCCGGATTGTTTTCAATGGTTAGACATAGTGAGTTTCCCATAATGCTAGGGGTGGCAGTACAGCAAGTTTTTGTAGTGTAGTGGTCATCACGCTTGCCTCACGCGCAAAAGGCCCCAGGTTCGACACCTGGTAGAAACAGTTGTTTTAGTTAATGTTTCACTATAGTTTGATTTGATAAATATCTCGGCAAGTTCTCCTGACTGCTCACTTCCTTTCAAAGGATGCTGATGGATCTTGAGCTGTGCCATGTTGTAATGGGAAGAACCCCGTGACCTAACTTGTCCTTCTAATTGAACCTTGTTTCCTTCTTAGATGTGTCCTTACCATTGTCCGCCAGAGGCTTACTGACAAAACAACTAACCCTTCTTCACAGAGGGACACCTAGTTTAAGGTTTTCCATTAACATTCTTTTTAGGAAAAATTTGGTTGTTGCATTTACCCTGCGATAGACTGGCGACCTGTCCAGGGTGAACCCCTGCCTCTCGCCCATTGACAGCTGGAGATAAGCACCAGCACCCCTCGCGACCCCAATAGGGATAAGCGTGTTAGACAGTGGATGGATGGCTGGATGGATGGTTGCTGCATTAGGGTAATTCAACCTTATATGATGATATTGCAAGAATCCTGGATGGAGGATAAGTAGATTCCTTTCAACCAATCATTCCTGACAAACAGTAAGCAATCCTTAGACCTACAGTAAATGGCATAAAGCACTTGGTAAAACAAAGAATAGCTCCACACCATAAACCGGAAATCTTGATTTCCCGGATTGTTTTTCAATGGCTAGACATAGTGAGTTTCCCATAATGCTAGGGGTGGCAGTACAGCAAGTTTCTGTAGTGTAGTGGTCATCACGTTTGCATCACACGCAAAAGGCCCCAGGTTCGAAACCTGGCAGAAACAGTTGTTTTATTGTTTCACTATAGTTTGATTTGATAAATATCACGGCAAGTTCTCCTGACTGCTCACTTCCTTTCAAAGGATGCTGATGGATCTTGAGCTGTGCCATGTTGTAATGGGAAGAACCCCGTGACCTAACTTGTCCTTCTAATTGAACCTTGTTTCCTTCTTAGATGTTTCCTTACCATTGTCCGCCAGAGGCTTACTGACAAAACAACTAACCCTTCTTCACAGAGGGACACCTACTTTAAGGTTTTCCATTAACATTCTTTTTAGGAAAAATTTGGTTGTTGCATTTACCCTGCGATAGACTGGCGACCTGTCCAGGGTGAACCCCTGCCTCTCGCCCATTGACAGCTGGAGATAAGCACCAGCACCCCTCGCGACCCCAATAGGGATAAGCGTGTTAGACAGTGGATGGATGGCTGGATGGATGGTTGCTGCATTAGGTTAATTCAACCTTATATGATGATATTGCAAGAATCCTGGATGGAGGATAAGTAGATTCCTTTCAACCAATCATTCCTGACAAACAGTAAGCAATCCTTAGACCTACAGTAAATGGCATAAAGCACTTGGTAAAACAAAGAATAGCTCCACACCATAAACCGGAAATCTTGATTTCCCGGATTGTTTTTCAATGGCTAGACATATTGAGTTTCCCATAATGCTAGGGGTGGCAGTACAGCAAGTTTTTGTAGTGTAGTGGTCATCACGCTTGCGTCACGCGCAAAAGGCCCCAGGTTCGAAACCTGGTAGAAACAGTTGTTTTAGTTAATGTTTCACTATAGTTTGATTTGATAAATATCACGGCAAGTTCTCCTGACTGCTCCCTTCCTTTCAAAGGATGCTGATGGATCTTGAGCTGTGCCATGTTGTAATGGGAAGAACCCCGTGACCTAACTTGTCCTTCTAATTGAACCTTGTTTCCTTCTTAGATGTGTCCTTACCATTGTCCGCCAGAGGCTTACTGACAAAACAACTAACCCTTCTTCACAGAGGGACACCTAGTTTAAGGTTTTCCATTAACATTCTTTTTAGGAAAAATTTGGTTGTTGCATTTACCCTGCGATAGACTGGCGACCTGTCCAGGGTGAACCCCTGCCTCTCGCCCATTGACAGCTGGAGATAAGCACCAGCACCCCTCGCGACCCCAATAGGGATAAGCGTGTTAGACAGTGGATGGATGGCTGGATGGATGGTTGCTGCATTAGGTTAATTCAACCTTATATGATGATATTGCAAGAATCCTGGATGGAGGATAAGTAGATTCCTTTCAACCAATCATTCCTGACAAACAGTAAGCAATCCTTAGACCTACAGTAAATGGCATAAAGCACTTGGTAAAACAAAGAATAGCTCCACACCATAAACCGGAAATCTTGATTTCCCGGATTGTTTTTCAATGGCTAGACATAGTGAGTTTCCCATAATGCTAGGGGTGGCAGTACAGCAAGTTTCTGTAGTGTAGTGGTCATCACGTTTGCCTCACACGCAAAAGGCCCCAGGTTCGAAACCTGGCAGAAACAGTTGTTTTAATGTTTCACTATAGTTTATTTGATAAATATCACGGCAAGTTCTCCTGACTGCTCACTTCCTTTCAAAGGATGCTGATGGATCTTGAGCTGTGCCATGTTGTAATGGGAAGAACCCCGTGACCTAACTTGTCCTTCTAATTGAACCTTGTTTCCTTCTTAGATGTGTCCTTACCATTGTCCGCCAGAGGCTTACTGACAAAACCACTAACCCTTCTTCACAGAGGGACACCTACTTTAAGGTTTTCCATTAACATTCTTTTTAGAAAAAATTTGGTTGTTGCATTTACCCTGCGATAGACTGGCGACCTGTCCAGGGTGAACCCCTGCCTCTCGCCCATTGACAGCTGGAGATAAGCACCAGCACCCCTCGCGACCCCAATAGGGATAAGCGTGTTAGACAGTGGATGGATGGCTGGATGGATGGTTGCTGCATTAGGTTAATTCAACCTTATATGACGATATTGCAAGAATCCTGGATGGAGGATAAGTAGATTCCTTTCAACCAATCATTCCTGACAAACAGTAAGCAATCCTTAGACCTACAGTAAATGGCATAAAGCACTTGGTAAAACAAAGAATAGCTCCACACCATAAACCGGAAATCTTGATTTCCCGGATTGTTTTTCAATGGCTAGACATAGTGAGTTTCCCATAATGCTAGGGGTGGCAGTACAGCAAGTTTCTGTAGTGTAGTGGTCATCACGTTTGCCTCACACGCAAAAGGCCCCAGGTTCGAAACCTGGCAGAAACAGCTGTTTTAATGTTTCACTATAGTTTGATTTGATAAATATCACGGCAAGTACTCCTGACTGCTCACTTCCTTTCAAAGGATGCTGATGGATCTTGAGCTGTGCCATGTTGTAATGGGAAGAACCCCGTGACCTAACTTGTCCTTCTAATTGAACCTTGTTTCCTTCTTAGATGTGTCCTTACCATTGTCCGCCAGAGGCTTACTGACAAAACCACTAACCCTTCTTCACAGAGGGACACCTAGTTTAAGGTTTTCCATTAACATTCTTTTTAGGAAAAATTTGGTTGTTGCATTTACCCTGCGATAGACTGGCGACCTGTCCAGGGTGAACCCCTGCCTCTCGCCCATTGACAGCTGGAGATAAGCACCAGCACCCCTCGCGACCCCAATAGGGATAAGCGTGTTAGACAGTGGATGGATGGCTGGATGGATGGTTGCTGCATTAGGTTAATTCAACCTTATATGATGATATTGCAAGAATCCTGGATGGAGGATAAGTAGATTCCTTTCAACCAATCATTCCTGACAAACAGTAAGCAATCCTTAGACCTACAGTAAATGGCATAAAGCACTTGGTAAAACAAAGAATAGCTCCACACCATAAACCAGAAATCTTGATTTCCCGGATTGTTTTTCAATGGCTAGACATATTGAGTTTCCCATAATGCTAGGGGTGGCAGTACAGCAAGTTTTTGTAGTGTAGTGGTCATCACGCTTGCGTCACGCGCAAAAGGTCCCAGGTTCGAAACCTGGTAGAAACAGTTGTTTTAGTTAATGTTTCACTATAGTTTGATTTGATAAATATCACGGCAAGTTCTCCTGACTGCTCCCTTCCTTTCAAAGGATGCTGATGGATCTTGAGCTGTGCCATGTTGTAATGGGAAGAACCCCGTGACCTAACTTGTCCTTCTAATTGAACCTTGTTTCCTTCTTAGATGTGTCCTTACCATTGTCCGCCAGAGGCTTACTGACAAAACAACTAACCCTTCTTCACAGAGGGACACCTAGTTTAAGGTTTTCCATTAACATTCTTTTTAGGAAAAATTTGGTTGTTGCATTTACCCTGCGATAGACTGGCGACCTGTCCAGGGTGAACCCCTGCCTCTCGCCCATTGACAGCTGGAGATAAGCACCAGCACCCCTCGCGACCCCAATAGGGATAAGCGTGTTAGACAGTGGATGGATGGCTGGATGGATGGTTGCTGCATTAGGTTAATTCAACCTTATATGATGATATTGCAAGAATCCTGGATGGAGGATAAGTAGATTCCTTTCAACCAATCATTCCTGACAAACAGTAAGCAATCCTTAGACTTACAGTAAATGGCATAAAGCACTTGGTAAAACAAAGAATAGCTCCACACCATAAACCGGAAATCTTGATTTCCCGGATTGTTTTTCAATGGCTAGACATAGTGAGTTTCCCATAATTCTAAGGGTGGCAGTACAGCAAGTTTCTGTAGTGTAGTGGTCATCACGTTTGCCTCACACGCAAAAGGCCCCAGGTTCGAAACCTGGCAGAAACAGTTGTTTTAATGTTTCGCTATAGTTTATTTGATAAATATCACGGCAAGTTCTCCTGACTGCTCACTTCCTTTCAAAGGATGCTGATGGATCTTGAGCTGTGCCATGTTGTAATGGGAAGAACCTAGTGATCTAACTTGTCCTTCTAATTGAACCTTGTTTCCTTCTTAGATGTTTCCTTACCATTGTCCGCCAGAGGCTTACTGACAAAACCACTAACCCTTCTTCACAGAGGGACACCTAGTTTAAGGTTTTCCATTAACATTCTTTTTAGGAAAAATTGGGTTGTTGCATTTACCCTGCGATAGACTGGCGACCTGTCCAGGGTGAACCCCTGCCTCTCGCCCATTGACAGCTGGAGATAAGCACCAGCACCCCTTGCGACCCCAATAGGGATAAGCGTGTTAGACAGTGGATGGATGGCTGGATGGATGGTTGCTGCATTAGGTTAATTCAACCTTATATGATGATATTGCAAGAATCCTGGATGGAGGATAAGTAGATTCCTTTCAACCAATCATTCCTGAGAAACAGTAAGCAATCCTTAGACCTACAGTAAATGGCATAAAGCACTTGGTAAAACAAAGAATAGCTCCACACCATAAACCGGAAATCTTGATTTCCCGGATTGTTTTTCAATGGCTAGACATAGTGAGTTTCCCATAATGCTAGGGGTGGCAGTACAGCAAGTTTCTGTAGTGTAGTGGTCATCACGTTTGCCTCACACGCAAAAGGCCCCAGCTTTGAAACCTGGCAGAAACAGTTGCTTTAGTTAATGTTTCACTATAGTTTGATTTGATAAATATCACGGCAAGTTCTCCTGACTGCTCACTTCCTTTCAAAGGATGCTGATGGATCTTGAGCTGTGCCATGTTGTAATGGGAAGAACCCCGTGACCTAACTTGTCCTTCTAATTGAACCATGTTTCCTTCTTAGATGTTTCCTTACCATATTCCGCCAGAGGCTTACTGACAAAACCACTAACCCTTCTTCACAGAGGGACACCTAGTTTAAGGTTTTCCATTAACATTCTTTTTAGGAAAAATTTGGTTGTTGCATTTACCTTGCGATAGACTGGCGACCTGTCCAGGGTGAACCCCTGCCTCTCGCCCATTGACAGCTGGAGATAAGCACCAGCACCCCTCGCGACCCCAATAGGGATAAGCGTGTTAGACAGTGGATGGATGGCTGGATGGATGGTTGCTGCATTAGGTTAATTCAACCTTATATGATGATATTGGAAGAATCCTGGATGGAGTATAAGTAGATTCCTTTCAACCAATCATTCCTGACAAACAGTAAGCAATCCTTAGACCTACAGTAAATGGCATAAAGCACTTGGTAAAACAAAGAATAGCTCAACACCATAAACCGGAAATCTTGATTTCCCGGATTGTTTTTCAATGGCTAGACATAGTGAGTTTCCCATAATGCTAAGGGTGGCAGTACAGCAAGTTTCTGTAGTGTAGTGGTCATCACGTTTGCCTCACACGCAAAAGGCCCCAGGTTCGAAACCTGGCAGAAACAGTTATTTTAATGTTTCACTATAGTTTGATTTGATAAATATCACGGCAAGTACTCCTGACTGCTCACTTCCTTTCAAAGGATGCTGATTGATCTTGAGCTGTGCCATGTTGTAATGGGAAGAACCCCGTGACCTAACTTGTCCTTCTAATTGAACCTTGTTTCCTTCTTAGATGTGTCCTTACCATTGTCCGCCAGAGGCTTACTGACAAAACCACTAACCCTTCTTCACAGAGGGACACCTAGTTTAAGGTTTTCCATTAACATTCTTTTTAGGAAAAATTTGGTTGTTGCATTTACCCTGCGATAGACTGGCGACCTGTCCAGGGTGAACCCCTGCCTCTCGCCCATTGACAGCTGGAGATAAGCACCAGCACCCCTCGCGACCCCAATAGGGATAAGCGTGTTAGACAGTGGATGGATGGCTGGATGGATGGTTGCTGCATTAGGTTAATTCAACCTTATATGATGATATTGCAAGAATCCTGGATGGAGGATAAGTAGATTCCTTTCAACCAATCATTCCTGACAAACAGTAAGCAATCCTTAGACCTACAGTAAATGGCATAAAGCACTTGGTAAAACAAAGAATAGCTCCACACCATAAACCGGAAATCTTGATTTCCCGGATTGTTTTTCAATGGCTAGACATAGTGAGTTTCCCATAATGCTAGGGGTGGCAGTACAGCAAGTTTCTGTAGTGTAGTGGTCATCACGTTTGCCTAACACGCAAAAGGTCCCAGGCTCGAAACCTGGCAGAAACAGTGGTTTTAGTTAATGTTTCACTATAGTTTGATTTGATAAATATCATGGCAAGTTCTCCTGACTGCTCACTTCCTTTCAAAGGATGCTGATGGATCTTGAGCTGTGCCATGTTGTAATGGGAAGAACCCCGTGACCTAACTTGTCCTTCTAATTGAACCTTGTTTCCTTCTTAGATGTGTCCTTACCATTGTCCGCCAGAGGCTTACTGACAAAACAACTAACCCTTCTTCACAGAGGGACACCTAGTTTAAGGTTTTCCATTAACATTCTTTTTAGGAAAAATTTGGTTGTTGCATTTACCCTGCGATAGACTGGCGACCTGTCCAGGGTGAACCCCTGCCTCTCGCCCATTGACAGCTGGAGATAAGCACCAGCACCCCTCGCGACCCCAATAGGGATAAGCGTGTTAGACAGTGGATGGATGGCTGGATGGATGGTTGCTGCATTAGGTTAATTCAACCTTATATGATGATATTGCAAGAATCCTGGATGGAGGATAAGTAGATTCCTTTCAACCAATCATTCCTGACAAACAGTAAGCAATCCTTAGACCTACAGTAAATGGCATAAAGCACTTGGTAAAACAAAGAATAGCTCCACACCATAAACCGGAAATCTTGATTTCCCGGATTGTTTTTCAATGGCTAGACATATTGAGTTTCCCATAATGCTAGGGGTGGCAGTACAGTAAGTTTTTGTAGTGTAGTGGTCATCACGCTTGCGTCACGCGCAAAAGGCCCCAGGTTCGAAACCTGGTAGAAACAGTTGTTTTAGTTAATGTTTCACTATAGTTTGATTTGATAAATATCATGGCAAGTTCTCCTGACTGCTCACTTCCTTTCAAAGGATGCTGATGGATCTTGAGCTGTGCCATGTTGTAATGGGAAGAACCCAGTGATCTAACTTGTCCTTCTAATTGAACCTTGTTTCCTTCTTAGATGTTTCCTTACCATTGTCCGCCAGAGGCTTACTGACAAAACCACTAACCCTTCTTCACAGAGGGACACCTAGTTTAAGGTTTTCCATTAACATTCTTTTTAGGAAAAATTGGGTTGTTGCATTTACCCTGCGATAGACTGGCGACCTGTCCAGGGTGAACCCCTGCCTCTCGCCCATTGACAGCTGGAGATAAGCACCAGCACCCCTTGCGACCCCAATAGGGATAAGCGTGTTAGACAGTGGATGGATGGCTGGATGGATGGTTGCTGCATTAGGTTAATTCAACCTTATATGATGATATTGCAAGAATCCTGGATGGAGGATAAGTAGATTCCTTTCAACCAATCATTCCTGAGAAACAGTAAGCAATCCTTAGACCTACAGTAAATGGCATAAAGCACTTGGTAAAACAAAGAATAGCTCCACACCATAAACCGGAAATCTTGATTTCCCGGATTGTTTTTCAATGGCTAGACATAGTGAGTTTCCCATAATGCTAGGGGTGGCAGTACAGCAAGTTTCTGTAGTGGAGTGGTCATCACGTTTGCCTCACACGCAAAAGGCCCCAGCTTTGAAACCTGGCAGAAACAGTTGCTTTAGTTAATGTTTCACTATAGTTTGATTTGATAAATATCACGGCAAGTTCTCCTGACTGCTCACTTCCTTTCAAAGGATGCTGATGGATCTTGAGCTGTGCCATGTTGTAATGGGAAGAACCCAGTGACCTAACTTGTCCTTCTAATTGAACCTTGTTTCCTTCTTAGATGTGTCCTTACCATTGTCCGCCAGAGGGTTATTGACAAAACAACTAACCCTTCTTCACAAAGGGACACCTAGTTTAAGGTTTTCCATTAACATTCTTTTTAGGAAAAATTTGGTTGTTGCATTTACCCTGCTATAGACTTGCGACCTGTCCAGGGTGAACCCCCGCCTCTTGCCCATTGACAGCTGGAGATAAGCACCAGCACCCCTCGCGACCCCAATAGGGATAAGCGTGTTAGACAGTGGATGGATGGCTGGATGGATGGTTGCTGCATTAGGTTAATTCAACCTTATATGATGATATTGCAAGAATCCTGGATGGAGGATAAGTAGATTCCTTTCAACCAATCATTCCTGACAAACAGTAAGCAATCCTTAGACCTACAGTAAATGGCATAAAGCACTTGGTAAAACAAAGAATAGCTCCACACCATAAACCGGAAATCTTGATTTCCCGGATTGTTTTTCAATGGCTAGACATAGTGAGTTTCCCATAATGCTAGGGGTGGCAGTACAGCAAGTTTCTGTAGTGTAGTGGTCATCACGTTTGCCTCACACGCAAAAGGCCCCAGGTTCGAAACCTGGCAGAAACAGTTGTTTTAATGTTTCACTATAGTTTGATTTGATAAATATCACGGCAAGTTCTCCTGACTGCTCACTTCCTTTCAAAGGATGCTGATGGATCTTGAGCTGTGCCATGTTGTAATGGGAAGAACCCCGTGACCTAACTTGTCCTTCTAATTGAACCATGTTTCCTTCTTAGATGTTTCCTTACCATATTCCGCCAGAGGCTTACTGACAAAACCACTAACCCTTCTTCACAGAGGGACACCTAGTTTAAGGTTTTCCATTAACATTCTTTTTAGGAAAAATTTGGTTGTTGCATTTACCTTGCGATAGACTGGCGACCTGTCCAGGGTGAACCCCTGCCTCTCGCCCATTGACAGCTGGAGATAAGCACCAGCACCCCTCGCGACCCCAATAGGGATAAGCGTGTTAGACAGTGGATGGATGGCTGGATGGATGGTTGCTGCATTAGGTTAATTCAACCTTATATGATGATATTGCAAGAATCCTGGATGGAGGATAAGTAGATTCCTTTCAACCAATCATTCCTGACAAACAGTAAGCAATCCTTAGACCTACAGTAAATGGCATAAAGCACTTGGTAAAACAAAGAATAGCTCCACACCATAAACCGGAAATCTTGATTTCCCGGATTGTTTTTCAATGGCTAGACATAGTGAGTTTCCCATAATGCTAGGGGTGGCAGGACAGCAAGTTTCTGTAGTGTAGTGGTCATCACGTTTGCCTCACACGCAAAAGGTCCCAGGTTCGAAACCTGGCAGAAACAGTTATTTTAATGTTTCACTATAGTTTGATTTGATAAATATCACGGCAAGTACTCCTGACTGCTCACTTCCTTTCAAAGGATGCTGATGGATCTTGAGCTGTGCCATGTTGTAATGGGAAGAACCCCGTGACCTAACTTGTCCTTCTAATTGAACCTTGTTTCCTTCTTAGATGTGTCCTTACCATTGTCCGCCAGAGGCTTACTGACAAAACCACTAACCCTTCTTCACAGAGGGACACCTAGTTTAAGGTTTTCCATTAACATTCTTTTTAGGAAAAATTTGGTTGTTGCATTTACCCTGCGATAGACTGGCGACCTGTCCAGGGTGAACCCCTTCCTCTCGCCCATTGACAGCTGGAGATAAGCACCAGCACCCCTCGCGACCCCAATAGGGATAAGCGTGTTAGACAGTGGATGGATGGCTGGATGGATTGTTGCTGCATTAGGTTAATTCAACCTTATATGATGATATTGCAAGAATCCTGGATGGAGGATAAGTAGATTCCTTTCAACCAATCATTCCTGACAAACAGTAAGCAATCCTTAGACCTACAGTAAATGGCATAAAGCACTTGGTAAAACAAAGAATAGCTCCACACCATAAACCGGAAATCTTGATTTCCCGGATTGTTTTTCAATGGCTAGACATAGTGAGTTTCCCATAATGCTAGGGGTGGCAGGACAGCAAGTTTCTGTAGTGTAGTGGTCATCACGTTTGCCTCACACGCAAAAGGTCCCAGGTTCGAAACCTGGCAGAAACAGTTATTTTAATGTTTCACTATAGTTTGATTTGATAAATATCACGGCAAGTACTCCTGACTGCTCACTTCCTTTCAAAGGATGCTGATGGATCTTGAGCTGTGCCATGTTGTAATGGGAAGAACCCCGTGACCTAACTTGTCCTTCTAATTGAACCTTGTTTCCTTCTTAGATGTGTCCTTACCATTGTCCGCCAGAGGCTTACTGACAAAACCACTAACCCTTCTTCACAGAGGGACACCTAGTTTAAGGTTTTCCATTAACATTCTTTTTAGGAAAAATTTGGTTGTTGCATTTACCCTGCGATAGACTGGCGACCTGTCCAGGGTGAACCCCTGCCTCTCGCCCATTGACAGCTGGAGATAAGCACCAGCACCACCCGCGACCCCAATAGGGATAAGCGTGTTAGACAGTGGATGGATGGCTGGATGGATGGTTGCTGCATTAGGTTAATTCAACCTTATATGATGATATTGCAAGAATCCTGGATGGAGGATAAGTAGATTCCTTTCAACCAATCATTCCTGACAAACAGTAAGCAATCCTTAGTCCTACAGTAAATGGCATAAAGCACTTGGTAAAACAAAGAATAGCTCCACACCATAAACCGGAAATCTTGATTTCCCGGATTGTTTTTCAATGGCTAGACATACTGAGTTTCCCATAATGCTAGGGGTGGCAGTACAGCAAGTTTCTGTAGTGTAGTGGTCATCACGTTTGCCTCACACGCAAAAGGCCCCAGGTTCGAAACCTGGCAGAAACAGTTGTTTTAATGTTTCACTATAGTTTGATTTGATAAATATCACGGCAAGTTCTCCTGACTGCTCACTTCCTTTCAAAGGATGCTGATGGATCTTGAGCTGTGCCATGTTGTAATGGGAAGAACCCCGTGACCTAACTTGTCCTTCTAATTGAACCCTGTTTCCTTCTTAGATGTGTCCTTACCATTGTCCGCCAGAGGCTTACTGACAAAACAACTAACCCTTCTTCACAGAGGGACACCTAGTTTAAGGTTTTCCATTAACATTCTTTTTAGGAAAAATTTGGTTGTTGCATTTACCCTGCGATAGACTGGCGACCTGTCCAGGGTGAACCCCTGCCTCTCGCCCATTGACAGCTGGAGATAAGCACCAGCACCCCTCGCGACTCCAATAGGGATAAGCGTGTTAGACAGTGGATGGATGGCTGGATGGATGGTTGCTGCATTAGGTTAATTCAACCTTATATGATTATATTGCAAGAATCCTGGATGGAGGATAAGTAGATTCCTTTCAACCAATCATTCCTGACAAACAGTAAGCAATCCTTAGACCTACAGTAAATGGCATAAAGCACTTGGAAAAACAAAGAATAGCTCCACACCATAAACCGGAAATCTTGATTTCCCGGATTGTTTTTCAATGGCTAGACATAGTGAGTTTCCCATAATGCTAGGGGTGGCAGTACAGCAAGTTTCTGTAGTGTAGTGGTCATCACGTTTGCCTCACACGCAAAAGGCCCCAGGTTCGAAACCTGGCAGAAACAGTTTTAATGTTTCACTATAGTTTGATTTGATAAATATCACGGCAAGTACTCCTGACTGCTCACTTCCTTTCAAAGGATGCTGATGGATCTTGAGCTGTGCCATGTTGTAATGGGAAGAACCCCGTGACCTAACTTGTCCTTCTAATTGAACCTTGTTTCCTTCTTAGATGTTTCCTTACCATTGTCCGCCAGAGGCTTACTGACAAAACCACTAACCCTTCTTCACAGAGGGACACCTAGTTTAAGGTTTTCCATTAACATTCTTTTTAGGAAAAATTTGGTTGTTGCATTTACCCTGCGATAGACTGGCGACCTGTCCAGGGTGAACCCCTGCCTCTCGCCCATTGACAGCTGGAGATAAGCACCAGCACCCCTCGCGACCCCAATAGGGATAAGCGTGTTAGACAGTGGATGGATGGCTGGATGGATGGTTGCTGCATTAGGTTAATTCAACCTTATATGATGATATTGCAAGAATCCTGGATGGAGGATAAGTAGATTCCTTTCAACCAATCATTCCTGACAAACAGTAAGCAATCCTTAGACCTACAGTAAATGGCATAAAGCACTTGGAAAAACAAAGAATAGCTCCACACCATAAACCGGAAATCTTGATTTCCCGGATTGTTTTCAATGGCTAGACATAGTGAGTTTCCCATAATGCTAGGGGTGGCAGTACAGCAAGTTTCTGTAGTGTAGTGGTCATCACGTTTGCCTCACACGCAAAAGGCCCCAGGTTCGAAACCTGGCAGAAACTGTTTTAATGTTTCACTATAGTTTGATTTGATAAATATCACGGCAAGTACTCCTGACTGCTCACTTCCTTTCAAAGGATGCTGATGGATCTTGAGCTGTGCCATGTTGTAATGGGAAGAACCCCGTCACCTAACTTGTCCTTCTAATTGAACCTTGTTTCCTTCTTAGATGTTTCCTTACCATTGTCCGCCAGAGGCTTACTGACAAAACAACTAACCCTTCTTCACAGAGGGACACCTAGTTTAAGGTTTTCCATTAACATTCTTTTTAGGAAAAATTTGGTTGTTGCATTTACCCTGCGATAGACTGGCGACCTGTCCAGGGTGAACCCCTGCCTCTCGCCCATTGACAGCTGGAGATAAGCACCAGCACCCCTCGCGACCCCAATAGGGATAAGCGTGTTAGACAGTGGATGGATGGCTGGATGGATGGTTGCTGCATTAGGTTAATTCAACCTTATATGATGATATTGCAAGAATCCTGGATGGAGGATAAGTAGATTCCTTTCAACCAATCATTCCTGACAAACAGTAAGCAATCCTTAGACCTACAGTAAATGGCATAAAGCACTTGGTAAAACAAAGAATAGCTCCACACCATAAACCGGAAATCTTGATTTCCCGGATTGTTTTTCAATGGCTAGACATAGTGAGTTTCCCATAATGCTAGTGGTGGCAGTACAGCAAGTTTCTGTAGTGTAGTGGTCATCACGTTTGCCTCACACGCAAAAGGCCCCAGTTTCGAAACCTGGCAGAAACAGTTGTTTTAATGTTTCACTATAGTTTATTTGATAAATATCACGGCAAGTTCTCCTGACTGCTCACTTCCTTTCAAAGGATGCTGATGGATCTTGAGCTGTGCCATGTTGTAATGGGAAGAACCCAGTGATCTAACTTGTCCTTCTAATTGAACCTTGTTTCCTTCTTAGATGTTTCCTTACCATTGTCCGCCAGAGGCTTACTGACAAAACCACTAACCCTTCTTCACAGAGGGACACCTAGTTTAAGGTTTTCCATTAACATTCTTTTTAGGAAAAATTGGGTTGTTGCATTTACCCTGCGATAGACTGGCGACCTGTCCAGGGTGAACCCCTGCCTCTCGCCCATTGACAGCTGGAGATAAGCACCAGCACCCCTCGCGACCCCAATAGGGATAAGCGTGTTAGACAGTGGATGGATGGCTGGATGGATGGTTGCTGCATTAGGTTAATTCAACCTTATATGATGATATTGCAAGAATCCTGGATGGAGGATAAGTAGATTCCTTTCAACCAATCATTCCTGACAAACAGTAAGCAATCCTTAGACCTACAGTAAATGGCATAAAGCACTTGGTAAAACAAAGAATAGCTCCACACCATAAACCGGAAATCTTGATTTCCCGGATTGTTTTTCAATGGCTAGACATAGTGAGTTTCCCATAATGCTAGGGGTGGCAGTACAGCAAGTTTCTGTAGTGTAGTGGTCATCACGTTTGCCTCACACGCAAAAGGCCCCAGCTTTGAAACCTGACAGAAACAGTTGCTTTAGTTAATGTTTCACTATAGTTTGATTTGATAAATATCACGGCAAGTTCTCCTGACTGCTCACTTCCTTTCAAAGGATGCTGATGGATCTTGAGCTGTGCCATGTTGTAATGGGAAGAACCCAGTGACCTAACTTGTCCTTCTAATTGAACCTTGTTTCCTTCTTAGATGTGTCCTTACCATTGTCCGCCAGAGGGTTATTGACAAAACAACTAACCCTTCTTCACAAAGGGACACCTAGTTTAAGGTTTTCCATTAACATTCTTTTTAGGAAAAATTTGGTTGTTGCATTTACCCTGCTATAGACTTGCGACCTGTCCAGGGTGAACCCCCGCCTCTTGCCCATTGACAGCTGGAGATAAGCACCAGCACCCCTCGCGACCCCAATAGGGATAAGCGTGTTAGACAGTGGATGGATGGCTGGATGGATGGTTGCTGCATTAGGTTAATTCAACCTTATATGATGATATTGCAAGAATCCTGGATGGAGGATAAGTAGATTCCTTTCAACCAATCATTCCTGACAAACAGTAAGCAATCCTTAGACCTACAGTAAATGGCATAAAGCACTTGGTAAAACAAAGAATAGCTCCACACCATAAACCGGAAATCTTGATTTCCCGGATTGTTTTTCAATGGCTAGACATAGTGAGTTTCCCATAATGCTAGGGGTGGCAGTACAGCAAGTTTCTGTAGTGTAGTGGTCATCACGTTTCCCTCACACGCAAAAGGCCCCAGGTTCGAAACCTGGCAGAAACAGTTGTTTTAATGTTTCACTATAGTTTGATTTGATAAATATCACGGCAAGTACTCCTGACTGCTCACTTCCTTTCAAAGGATGCTGATGGATCTTGAGCTGTGCCATGTTGTAATGGGAAGAACCCCGTGACCTAACTTGTCCTTCTAATTGAACCTTGTTTCCTTCTTAGATGTTTCCTTACCATTGTCCGCCAGAGGCTTACTGACAAAACCACTAACCCTTCTTCACAGAGGGACACCTAGTTTAAGGTTTTCCATTAACATTCTTTTTAGGAAAAATTGGGTTGTTGCATTTACCCTGCGATAGACTGGCGACCTGTCCAGGGTGAACCCCTGCTTCTCGCCCATTGACAGCTGGAGATAAGCACCAGCACCCCTCGCGACCCCAATAGGGATAAGCGTGTTAGACAGTGGATGGATGGCTGGATGGATGGTTGCTGCATTAGGTTAATTCAACCTTATATGATGATATTGCAAGAATCCTGGATGGAGGATAAGTAGATTCCTTTCAACCAATCATTCCTGACAAACAGTAAGCAATCCTTAGACCTACAGTAAATGGCATAAAGCACTTGGTAAAACAAAGAATAGCTCCACACCATAAACCGGAAATCTTGATTTCCCGGATTGTTTTTCAATGGCTAGACATAGTGAGTTTCCCATAATGCTAAGGGTGGCAGTACAGCAAGTTTCTGTAGTGTAGTGGTCATCACGTTTGCCTCACACGCAAAAGGCCCCAGGTTCGAAACCTGGCAGAAACAGTTATTTTAATGTTTCACTATAGTTTGATTTGATAAATATCACGGCAAGTACTCCTGACTGCTCACTTCCTTTCAAAGGATGCTGATTGATCTTGAGCTGTGCCATGTTGTAATGGGAAGAACCCCGTGACCTAACTTGTCCTTCTAATTGAACCTTGTTTCCTTCTTAGATGTGTCCTTACCATTGTCCGCCAGAGGGTTACTGACAAAACCACTAACCCTTCTTCACAAAGGGACACCTAGTTTAAGGTTTTCCATTAACATTCTTTTTAGGAAAAATTTGGTTGTTGCATTTACCCTGCGATAGACTTGCGACCTGTCCAGGGTGAACCCCTGCCTCTCGCCCATTGACAGCTGGAGATAAGCACCAGCACCCCTCGCGACCCCAATAGGGATAAGCGTGTTAGACAGTGGATGGATGGCTGGATGGAATGTTGCTGCATTAGGTTAATTAAACCTTATATGATGATATTGCAAGAATCCTGGATGGAGGATAAGTAGATTCCTTTCAACCAATTTTCTCACAAACAGTAAGCAATCCTTAGACCTACAGTAAATGGCATAAAGCACTTGGTAAAACAAAGAATAGCTCCACACCATAAACCGGAAATCTTGATTTCCCGGATTGTTTTTTCAATGGCTAGACATACTGAGTTTCCCATAATGCTAGGGGTGGCAGTACAGAAAGTTTCTGTAGTGTAGTGGTCATCACGTTTGCCTAACACGCAAAAGGTCCCAGGCTCGAAACCTGGCAGAAACAGTGGTTTTAGTTAATGTTTCACTATAGTTTGATTTGATAAATATCACGGCAAGTACTCCTGACTGCTCACTTCCTTTCAAAGGATGCTGATGGATCTTGAGCTGTGCCATGTTGTAATGGGAAGAACCCCGTGACCTAACTTGTCCTTCTAATTGAACCTTGTTTCCTTCTTAGATGTTTCCTTACCATTGTCCGCCAGAGGCTTACTGACAAAACCACTAACCCTTCTTCACAGAGGGACACCTAGTTTAAGGTTTTCCATTAACATTCTTTTTAGGAAAAATTTGGTTGTTGCATTTACCCTGCGATAGACTGGCGACCTGTCCAGGGTGAACCCCTGCCTCTCGCCCATTGACAGCTGGAGATAAGCACCAGCACCCCTCGTGACCCCAATAGGGATAAGCGTGTTAGACAGTGGATGGATGGCTGGATGGATGGTTGCTGCATTAGGTTAATTCAACCTTATATGATGATATTGCAAGAATCCTGGATGGAGGATAAGTAGATTCCTTTCAACCAATCATTCCTGAGAAACAGTAAGCAATCCTTAGACCTACAGTAAATGGCATAAAGCACTTGGTAAAACAAAGAATAGCTCCACACCATAAACCGGAAATCTTGATTTCCCGGATTGTTTTTCAATGGCTAGACATAGTGAGTTTCCCATAATGCTAGGGGTGGCAGTACAGCAAGTTTCTGTAGTGTAGTGGTCATCACGTTTGCCTCACATGCAAAAGGTCCCAGGCTCGAAACCTGGCAGAAACAGTGGTTTTAGTTAATGTTTCACTATAGTTTGATTTGATAAATATCATGGCAAGTTCTCCTGACTGCTCACTTCCTTTCAAAGGATGCTGATGGATCTTGAGCTGTGCCATGTTGTAATGGGAAGAACCCCGTGACCTAACTTGTCCTTCTAATTCAACCTTGTTTCCTTCTTAGATGTGTCCTTACCATTGTCCGCCAGAGGCTTACTGACAAAACAACTAACCCTTCTTCACAGAGGGACACCTAGTTTAAGGTTTTCCATTAACATTCTTTTTAGGAAAAATTTGGTTGTTGCATTTACCCTGCGATAGACTGGCGACCTGTCCAGGGTGAACCCCTGCCTCTCGCCCATTGACAGCTGGAGATAAGCACCAGCACCCCTCGCGACCCCAATAGGGATAAGCGTGTTAGACAGTGGATGGATGGCTGGATGGATGGTTGCTGCATTAGGTTAATTCAACCTTATATGATGATATTGCAAGAATCCTGGATGGAGGATAAGTAGATTCCTTTCAACCAATCATTCCTGACAAACAGTAAGCAATCCTTAGACCTACAGTAAATGGCATAAAGTCCTTGGTAAAACAAAGAATAGCTCCACACCATAAACCGGAAATCTTGATTTCCCGGATTGTTTTTCAATGGCTAGACATAGTGAGTTTCCCATAATGCTAGGGGTGGCAGTACAGCAAGTTTCTGTAGTGTAGTGGTCATCACGTTTGCCTCACACGCAAAAGGCCCCAGGTTCGAAACCTGGCAGAAACAGTTGTTTTAATGTTTCACTATAGTTTGATTTGATAAATATCACGGCAAGTTCTCCTGACTGCTCACTTCCTTTCAAAGGATGCTGATGGATCTTGAGCTGTGCCATGTTGTAATGGGAAGAACCCCGTGACCTAACTTGTCCTTCTAATTGAACCTTGTTTCCTTCTTAGATGTTTCCTTACCATTGTCCGCCAGAGGCTTACTGACAAAACAACTAACCCTTCTTCACAGAGGGACACCTAGTTTAAGGTTTTCCATTAACATTCTTTTTAGGAAAAATTTGGTTGTTGGATTTACCCTGCTATAGACTTGCGACCTGTCCAGGGTGAACCCCCGCCTCTCGCCCATTGACAGCTGGAGATAAGCACCAGCACCCCTCGCGACCCCAATAGGGATAAGCGTGTTAGACAGTGGATGGATGGCTGGATGGAATGTTGCTGCATTAGGTTAATTAAACCTTATATGATGATATTGCAAGAATCCTGGATGGAGGATAAGTAGATCCCTTTCAACCAATCATTCCTGACAAACAGTAAGCAATCCTTAAACCTACAGTAAATGGCATAAAGCACTTGGTAAAACAAAGAATAGCTCCACACCATAAACCGGAAATCTTGATTTCCCGGATTGTTTTTCAATGGCTAGACATAGTGAGTTTCCCATAATGCTAGGGGTGGCAGTACAGCAAGTTTCTGTAGTGTAGTGGTCATCACGTTTGCCTAACACGCAAAAGGTCCCAGTCTCGAAACCTGGCAGAAACAGTGGTTTTAGTTAATGTTTCACTATAGTTTGATTTGATAAATATCATGGCAAGTTCTCCTGACTGCTCACTTCCTTTCAAAGGATGCTGATGGATCTTGAGCTGTGCCATGTTGTAATGGGAAGAACCCCGTGACCTAACTTGTCCTTCTAATTGAACCTTGTTTCCTTCTTAGATGTGTCCTTACCATTGTCCGCCAGAGGCTTACTGACAAAACAACTAACCCTTCTTCACAGAGGGACACCTAGTTTAAGGTTTTCCATTAACATTCTTTTTAGGAAAAATTTGGTTGTTGCATTTACCCTGCGATAGACTGGCGACCTGTCCAGGGTGAACCCCTGCCTCTCGCCCATTGACAGCTGGATATAAGCACCAGCACCCCTCGCGACCCCAATAGGGATAAGCGTGTTAGACAGTGGATGGATGGCTGGATGGATGGTTGCTGCATTAGGTTAATTCAACCTTATATGATGATATTGCAAGAATCCTGGATGGAGGATAAGTAGATTCCTTTCAACCAATCATTCCTGACAAACAGTAAGCAATCCTTAGACCTACAGTAAATGGCATAAAGCACTTGGTAAAACAAAGAATAGCTCCACACCATAAACCGGAAATCTTGATTTCCCGGATTGTTTTTCAATGGCTAGACATAGTGAGTTTCCCATAATGCTAGGGGTGGCAGTACAGCAAGTTTCTGTAGTGTAGTGGTCATCACGTTTGCCTCACACGCAAAAGGCCCCAGGTTCGAAACCTGGCAGAAACAGTTGTTTTAATGTTTCACTATAGTTTGATTTGATAAATATCACGGCAAGTTCTCCTGACTGATCACTTCCTTTCAAAGGATGCTGATGGATCTTGAGCTGTGCCATGTTGTAATGGGAAGAACCCAGTGACCTAACTTGTCCTTCTAATTGAACCTTGTTTCCTTCTTAGATGTGTCCTTACCATTGTCCGCCAGAGGGTTACTGACAAAACAACTAACCCATCTTCACAAAGGGACACCTAGTTTAAGGTTTTCCATTAACATTCTTTTAAGGAAAAATTTGGTTGTTGCATTTACCCTGCTATAGACTTGCGACCTGTCCAGGGTGAACCCCCGCCTCTCGCCCATTGACAGCTGGAGATAAGCACCAGCACCCCTCGCGACCCCAATAGGGATAAGCGTGTTAGACAGTGGATGGATGGCTGGATGGAATGTTGCTGCATTAGCTTAATTAAACCTTATATGATGATATTGCAAGAATCCTGGATGGAGGATAAGTAGATTCCTTTCAACCAATTTTCTCACAAACAGTAAGCAATCCTTAGACCTACAGTAAATGGCATAAAGCACTTGGTAAAACAAAGAATAGCTCCACACCATAAACCGGATATCTTGATTTCCCGGATTGTTTTTCAATGGCTAGACATAGTGAGTTTCCCATAATGCTAGGGGTGGCCTAACACGTTTGCCTAACACGCAAAAGGTCCCAGGCTCGAAACCTGGCAGAAACAGTGGTTTTAGTTAATGTTTCACTATAGTTTGATTTGATAAATATCATGGCAAGTTCTCCTGACTGCTCACTTCCTTTCAAAGGATGCTGATGGATCTTGAGCTGTGCCATGTTGTAATGGGAAGAACCCAGTGATCTAACTTGTCCTTCTAATTGAACCTTGTTTCCTTCTTAGATGTGTCCTTACCATTGTCCGCCAGAGGGTTACTGACAAAACAACTAACCCTTCTTCACAGAGGGACACCTAGTTTAAGGTTTTCCATTAACATTCTTTTAAGGAAAAATTTGGTTGTTGCATTTACCCTGCTATAGACTTGCGACCTGTCCAGGGTGAACCCCCGCCTCTCGCCCATTGACAGCTGGAGATAAGCACCAGCACCCCTCGCGACCCCAATAGGGATAAGCGTGTTAGACAGTGGATGGATGGCTGGATGGATGGTTGCTGCATTAGGTTAATTCAACCTTATATGATGATATTGCAGGAATCCTGGATGGAGGATAAGTAGATTCCTTTCAACCAATCATTCCTGACAAACAGTAAGCAATCCTTAGACCTACAGTAAATGGCATAAAGCACTTGGTAAAACAAAGAATAGCTCCACACCATAAACCGGAAATCTTGATTTCCCGGATTGTTTTTTCAATGGCTAGACATACTGAGTTTCCCATAATGCTAGGGGTGGCAGTACAGAAAGTTTCTGTAGTGTAGTGGTCATCACGTTTGCCTAACACGCAAAAGGTCCCAGGCTCGAAACCTGGCAGAAACAGTGGTTTTAGTTAATGTTTCACTATAGTTTGATTTGATAAATATCATGGCAAGTTCTCCTGACTGCTCACTTCCTTTCAAAGGATGCTGATGGATCTTGAGCTGTGCCATGTTGTAATGGGAAGAACCCAGTGATCTAACTTGTCCTTCTAATTGAACCTTGTTTCCTTCTTAGATGTGTCCTTACCATTGTCCGCCAGAGGGTTACTGACAAAACAACTAACCCTTCTTCACAAAGGGACACCTAGTTTAAGGTTTTCCATTAACATTCTTTTAAGGAAAAATTTGGTTGTTGCATTTACCCTGCTATAGACTTGCGACCTGTCCAGGGTGAACCCCCGCCTCTCGCCCATTGACAGCTGGAGATAAGCACCAGCACCCCTCGCGACCCCAATAGGGATAAGCGTGTTAGACAGTGGATGGATGGCTGGATGGATGGTTGCTGCATTAGGTTAATTCAACCTTATATGATGATATTGCAGGAATCCTGGATGGAGGATAAGTAGATTCCTTTCAACCAATCATTCCTGACAAACAGTAAGCAATCCTTAGACCTACAGTAAATGGCATAAAGCACTTGGTAAAACAAAGAATAGCTCCACACCATAAACCGGAAATCTTGATTTCCCGGATTGTTTTTTCAATGGCTAGACATACTGAGTTTCCCATAATGCTAGGGGTGGCAGTACAGAAAGTTTCTGTAGTGTAGTGGTCATCACGTTTGCCTAACACGCAAAAGGTCCCAGGCTCGAAACCTGGCAGAAACAGTGTTTTTAGTTAATGTTTCACTATAGTTTGATTTGATAAATATCACGGCAAGTACTCCTGACTGCTCACTTCCTTTCAAAGGATGCTGATGGATCTTGAGCTGTGCCATGTTGTAATGGGAAGAACCCCGTGACCTAACTTGTCCTTCTAATTGAACCTTGTTTGCTTCTTAGATGTGTCCTTACCATTGTCCGCCAGAGGCTTACTGACAAAACAACTAACCCTTCTTCACAGAGGGACACCTAGTTTAAGGTTTTCCATTAACATTCTTTTTAGGAAAAATTTGGTTGTTGCATTTACCCTGCTATAGACTTGCGACCTGTCCAGGGTGAACCCCCGCCTCTCGCCCATTGACAGCTGGAGATAAGCACCAGCACCCCTCGCGACCCCAATAGGGATAAGCGTGTTAGACAGTGGATGGATGGCTGGATGGAATGTTGCTGCATTAGGTTAATTAAACCTTATATGATGATATTGCAAGAATCCTGGATGGAGGATAAGTAGATCCCTTTCAACCAATCATTCCTGACAAACAGTAAGCAATCCTTAAACCTACAGTAAATGGCATAAAGCACTTGGTAAAACAAAGAATAGCTCCACACCATAAACCGGAAATCTTGATTTCCCGGATTGTTTTTCAATGGCTAGACATAGTGAGTTTCCCATAATGCTAGGGGTGGCAGTACAGCAAGTTTCTGTAGTGTAGTGGTCATCACGTTTGCCTAACACGCAAAAGGTCCCAGGCTCGAAACCTGGCAGAAACAGTGGTTTTAGTTAATGTTTCACTATAGTTTGATTTGATAAATATCATGGCAAGTTCTCCTGACTGCTCACTTCCTTTCAAAGGATGCTGATGGATCTTGAGCTGTGCCATGTTGTAATGGGAAGAACCCCGTGACCTAACTTGTCCTTCTAATTGAACCTTGTTTCCTTCTTAGATGTGTCCTTACCATTGTCCGCCAGAGGGTTACTGACAAAACAACTAACCCTTCTTCACAAAGGGACACCTAGTTTAAGGTTTTCCATTAACATTCTTTTTAGGAAAAATTTCGTTGTTGCATTTACCCTGCTATAGACTTGCGACCTGTCCAGGGTGAACCCCCGCCTCTCGCCCATTGACAGCTGGAGATAAGCACCAGCACCCCTCGCGACCCCAATAGGGATAAGCGTGTTAGACAGTGGATGGATGGGTGGATGGATGGTTGCTGCATTAGGTTAATTCAACCTTATATGATGATATTGCAGGAATCCTGGATGGAGGATAAGTAGATTCCTTTCAACCAATCATTCCTGACAAACAGTAAGCAATCCTTAGACCTACAGTAAATGGCATAAAGCACTTGGTAAAACAAAGAATAGCTCCACACCATAAACCGGAAATCTTGATTTCCCGGATTGTTTTTCAATGGCTAGACATAGTGAGTTTCCCATAATGCTAGGGGTGGCAGTACAGAAAGTTTCTGTAGTGTAGTGGTCATCACGTTTGCCTAACACGCAAAAGGTCCCAGGCTCGAAACCTGGCAGAAACAGTGGTTTTAGTTAATGTTTCACTATAGTTTGATTTGATAAATATCATGGCAAGTTCTCCTGACTGCTCACTTCCTTTCAAAGGATGCTGATGGATCTTGAGCTGTGCCATGTTGTAATGGGAAGAACCCCGTGACCTAACTTGTCCTTCTAATTGAACCTTGTTTCCTTCTTAGATGTGTCCTTACCATTGTCCGCCAGAGGGTTACTGACAAAACAACTAACCCTTCTTCACAAAGGGACACCTAGTTTAAGGTTTTCCATTAACATTCTTTTAAGGAAAAATTTGGTTGTTGCATTTACCCTGCTATAGACTTGCGACCTGTCCAGGGTGAACCCCCGCCTCTCGCCCATTGACAGCTGGAGATAAGCACCAGCACCCCTCGCGACCCCAATAGGGATAAGCGTGTTAGACAGTGGATGGATGGCTGGATGGATGGTTGCTGCATTAGGTTAATTCAACCTTATATGATGATATTGCAGGAATCCTGGATGGAGGATAAGTAGATTCCTTTCAACCAATCATTCCTGACAAACAGTAAGCAATCCTTAGACCTACAGTAAATGGCATAAAGCACTTGGTAAAACAAAGAATAGCTCCACACCATAAACCGGAAATCTTGATTTCCCGGATTGTTTTTCAATGGCTAGACATAGTGAGTTTCCCATAATGCTAGGGGTGGCAGTACAGCAAGTTTCTGTAGTGTAGTGGTCATCATGTTTGCCTAACACGCAAAAGGTCCCAGGCTCGAAACCTGGCAGAAAGAGTGGTTTTAGTTAATGTTTCACTATAGTTTGATTTGATAAATATCATGGCAAGTTCTCCTGACTGCTCACTTCCTTTCAAAGGATGCTGATGGATCTTGAGCTGTGCCATGTTGTAATGGGAAGAACCCCGTGACCTAACTTGTCCTTCTAATTGAACCTTGTTTCCTTCTTAGATGTGTCCTTACCATTGTCCGCCAGAGGCTTACTGACAAAACAACTAACCCTTCTTCACAGAGGGACACCTAGTTTAAGGTTTTCCATTAACATTCTTTTTAGGAAAAATTTGGTTGTTGCATTTACCCTGCGATAGACTGGCGACCTGTCCAGGGTGAACCCCTGCCTCTCGCCCATTGACAGCTGGAGATAAGCACCTGCACCCCTCGCGACCCCAATAGGGATAAGCGTGTTAGACAGTGGATGGATGGCTGGATGGATGGTTGCTGCATTAGGTTAATTCAACCTTATATGATGATATTGCAAGAATCCTGGATGGAGGATAAGTAGATTCCTTTCAACCAATCATTCCTGAGAAACAGTAAGCAATCCTTAGACCTACAGTAAATGGCATAAAGCACTTGGTAAAACAAAGAATAGCTCCACACCATAAACCGGAAATCTTGATTTCCCGGATTGTTTTTCAATGGCTAGACATAGTGAGTTTCCCATAATGCTAGGGGTGGCAGTACAGCAAGTTTCTGTAGTGTAGTGGTCATCACGTTTGCATCACACGCAAAAGGCCCCAGGTTCGAAACCTGGCAGAAACAGTTGTTTTATTGTTTCACTATAGTTTGATTTGATAAATATCACGGCAAGTTCTCCTGACTGCTCACTTCCTTTCAAAGGATGCTGATGGATCTTGAGCTGTGCCATGTTGTAATGGGAAGAACCCCGTGACCTAACTTGTCCTTCTAATTGAACCTTGTTTCCTTCTTAGATGTTTCCTTACCATTGTCCGCCAGAGGCTTACTGACAAAACCACTAACCCTTCTTCACAGAGGGACACCTAGTTTAAGGTTTTCCATTAACATTCTTTTTAGGAAAAATTTGGTTGTTGCATTTACCCTGCGATAGACTGGCGACCTGTCCAGGGTGAACCCCTGCCTCTCGCCCATTGACAGCTGGAGATAAGCACCAGCACCCCTCGCGACCCCAATAGGGATAAGCGTGTTAGACAGTGGATGGATGGCTGGATGGATGGTTGCTGCATTAGGTTAATTCAACCTTATATGATGATATTGCAAGAATCCTGGATGGAGGATAAGTAGATTCCTTTCAACCAATCATTCCTGACAAACAGTAAGCAATCCTTAGACCTACAGTAAATGGCATAAAGCACTTGGTAAAACAAAGAATAGCTCCACACCATAAACCAGAAATCTTGATTTCCCGGATTGTTTTTCAATGGCTAGACATATTGAGTTTCCCATAATGCTAGGGGTGGCAGTACAGCAAGTTTTTGTAGTGTAGTGGTCATCACGCTTGCCTCACGCGCAAAAGGCCCCAGGTTCGAAACCTGGTAGAAACAGTTGTTTTAGTTAATGTTTCACTATAGTTTGATTTGATAAATATCACGGCAAGTTCTCCTGACTGCTCACTTCCTTTCAAAGGATGCTGATGGATCTTGAGCTGTGCCATGTTGTAATGGGAAGAACCCCGTGACCTAACTTGTCCTTCTAATTGAACCTTGTTTCCTTCTTAGATGTGTCCTTACCATTGTCCGCCAGAGGCTTACTGACAAAACAACTAACCCTTCTTCACAGAGGGACACCTAGTTTAAGGTTTTCCATTAACATTCTTTTTAGGAAAAATTTGGTTGTTGCATTTACCCTGCGATAGACTGGCGACCTGTCCAGGGTGAACCCCTGCCTCTCGCCCATTGACAGCTGGAGATAAGCACCAGCACCCCTCGCGACCCCAATAGGGATAAGCGTGTTAGACAGTGGATGGATGGCTGGATGGATGGTTGCTGCATTAGGTTAATTCAACCTTATATGATGATATTGCAAGAATCCTGGATGGAGGATAAGTAGATTCCTTTCAACCAATCATTCCTGACAAACAGTAAGCAATCCTTAGACCTACAGTAAATGGCATAAAGCACTTGGTAAAACAAAGAATAGCTCCACACCATAAACCGGAAATCTTGATTTCCCGGATTGTTTTTCAATGGCTAGACATATTGAGTTTCCCATAATGCTAGGGGTGGCAGTACAGCAAGTTTTTGTAGTGTAGTGGTCATCACGCTTGCGTCACGCGCAAAAGGCCCCAGGTTCGAAACCTGGCAGAAACAGTTGTTTTAATGTTTCGCTATAGTTTATTTGATAAATATCACGGCAAGTTCTCCTGACTGCTCACTTCCTTTCAAAGGATGCTGATGGATCTTGAGCTGTGCCATGTTGTAATGGGAAGAACCTAGTGATCTAACTTGTCCTTCTAATTGAACCTTGTTTCCTTCTTAGATGTTTCCTTACCATTGTCCGCCAGAGGCTTACTGACAAAACCACTAACCCTTCTTCACAGAGGGACACCTAGTTTAAGGTTTTCCATTAACATTCTTTTTAGGAAAAATTGGGTTGTTGCATTTACCCTGCGATAGACTGGCGACCTGTCCAGGGTGAACCCCTGCCTCTCGCCCATTGACAGCTGGAGATAAGCACCAGCACCCCTCGCGACCCCAATAGGGATAAGCGTGTTAGACAGTGGATGGATGGCTGGATGGATGGTTGCTGCATTAGGTTAATTCAACCTTATATGATGATATTGCAAGAATCCTGGATGGAGGATAAGTAGATTCCTTTCAACCAATCATTCCTGAGAAACAGTAAGCAATCCTTAGACCTACAGTAAATGGCATAAAGCACTTGGTAAAACAAAGAATAGCTCCACACCATAAACCGGAAATCTTGATTTCCCGGATTGTTTTTCAATGGCTAGACATAGTGAGTTTCCCATAATGCTAGGGGTGGCAGTACAGCAAGTTTCTGTAGTGTAGTGGTCATCACGTTTGCCTCACACGCAAAAGGCCCCCAGTTCGAAACCTGGCAGAAACAGTTATTTTAATGTTTCACTATAGTTTGATTTGATAAATATCACGGCAAGTACTCCTGACTGCTCACTTCCTTTCAAAGGATGCTGATTGATCTTGAGCTGTGCCATGTTGTAATGGGAAGAACCCCGTGACCTAACTTGTCCTTCTAATTGAACCTTGTTTCCTTCTTAGATGTGTCCTTACCATTGTCCGCCAGAGGCTTACTGACAAAACCACTAACCCTTCTTCACAGAGGGACACCTAGTTTAAGGTTTTCCATTAACATTCTTTTTAGGAAAAATTTGGTTGTTGCATTTACCCTGCGATAGACTGGCGACCTGTCCAGGGTGAACCCCTGCCTCTCGCCCATTGACAGCTGGAGATAAGCACCAGCACCCCTCGCGACCCCAATAGGGATAAGCGTGTTAGACAGTGGATGGATGGCTGGATGGATGGTTGCTGCATTAGGTTAATTCAACCTTATATGATGATATTGCAAGAATCCTGGATGGAGGATAAGTAGATTCCTTTCAACCAATCATTCCTGACAAACAGTAAGCAATCCTTAGACCTACAGTAAATGGCATAAAGCACTTGGTAAAACAAAGAATAGCTCCACACCATAAACCGGAAATCTTGATTTCCCGGATTGTTTTTCAATGGCTAGACATAGTGAGTTTCCCATAATGCTAGGGGTGGCAGTACAGCAAGTTTCTGTAGTGTAGTGGTCATCACGTTTGCCTAACACGCAAAAGGTCCCAGGCTCGAAACCTGGCAGAAACAGTGGTTTTAGTTAATGTTTCACTATAGTTTGATTTGATAAATATCATGGCAAGTTCTCCTGACTGCTCACTTCCTTTCAAAGGATGCTGATGGATCTTGAGCTGTGCCATGTTGTAATGGGAAGAACCCCGTGACCTAACTTGTCCTTCTAATTGAACCTTGTTTCCTTCTTAGATGTGTCCTTACCATTGTCCGCCAGAGGCTTACTGACAAAACAACTAACCCTTCTTCACAGAGGGACACCTAGTTTAAGGTTTTCCATTAACATTCTTTTTAGGAAAAATTTGGTTGTTGCATTTACCCTGCGATAGACTGGCGACCTGTCCAGGGTGAACCCCTGCCTCTCGCCCATTGACAGCTGGAGATAAGCACCAGCACCCCTCGCGACCCCAATAGGGATAAGCGTGTTAGACAGTGGATGGATGGCTGGATGGATGGTTGCTGCATTAGGTTAATTCAACCTTATATGATGATATTGCAAGAATCCTGGATGGAGGATAAGTAGATTCCTTTCAACCAATCATTCCTGACAAACAGTAAGCAATCCTTAGACCTACAGTAAATGGCATAAAGCACTTGGTAAAACAAAGAATAGCTCCACACCATAAACCGGAAATCTTGATTTCCCGGATTGTTGTTCAATGGCTAGACATATTGAGTTTCCCATAATGCTAGGGGTGGCAGTACAGTAAGTTTTTGTAGTGTAGTGGTCATCACGCTTGCGTCACGCGCAAAAGGCCCCAGGTTCGAAACCTGGTAGAAACAGTTGTTTTAGTTAATGTTTCACTATAGTTTGATTTGATAAATATCACGGCAAGTTCTCCTGACTGCTCCCTTCCTTTCAAAGGATGCTGATGGATCTTGAGCTGTGCCATGTTGTAATGGGAAGAACCCCGTGACCTAACTTGTCCTTCTAATTGAACCTTGTTTCCTTCTTAGATGTGTCCTTACCATTGTCCGCCAGAGGCTTACTGACAAAACAACTAACCCTTCTTCACAGAGGGACACCTAGTTTAAGGTTTTCCATTAACATTCTTTTTAGGAAAAATTTGGTTGTTGCATTTACCCTGCGATAGACTGGCGACCTGTCCAGGGTGAACCCCTGCCTCTCGCCCATTGACAGCTGGAGATAAGCACCAGCACCCCTCGCGACCCCAATAGGGATAAGCGTGTTAGACAGTGGATGGATGGCTGGATGGATGGTTGCTGCATTAGGTTAATTCAACCTTATATGATGATATTGCAAGAATCCTGGATGGAGGATAAGTAGATTCCTTTCAACCAATCATTCCTGACAAACAGTAAGCAATCCTTAGACCTACAGTAAATGGCATAAAGCACTTGGTAAAACAAAGAATAGCTCCACACCATAAACCGGAAATCTTGATTTCCCGGATTGTTTTTCAATGGCTAGACATAGTGAGTTTCCCATAATGCTAGGGGTGGCAGTACAGCAAGTTTCTGTAGTGTAGTGGTCATCACGTTTGCCTCACACGCAAAAGGCCCCAGGTTCGAAACCTGGCAGAAACAGTTGTTTTAATGTTTCACTATAGTTTATTTGATAAATATCACGGCAAGTTCTCCTGACTGCTCACTTCCTTTCAAAGGATGCTGATGGATCTTGAGCTGTGCCATGTTGTAATGGGAAGAACCCAGTGATCTAACTTGTCCTTCTAATTGAACCTTGTTTCCTTCTTAGATGTGTCCTTACCATTGTCCGCCAGAGGCTTACTGACAAAACCACTAACCCTTCTTCACAGAGGGACACCTAGTTTAAGGTTTTCCATTAACATTCTTTTTAGGAAAAATTGGGTTGTTGCATTTACCCTGCGATAGACTGGCGACCTGTCCAGGGTGAACCCCTGCCTCTCGCCCATTGACAGCTGGAGATAAGCACCAGCACCCCTTGCGACCCCAATAGGGATAAGCGTGTTAGACAGTGGATGGATGGCTGGATGGATGGTTGCTGCATTAGGTTAATTCAACCTTATATGATGATATTGCAAGAATCCTGGATGGAGGATAAGTAGATTCCTTTCAACCAATCATTCCTGAGAAACAGTAAGCAATCCTTAGACCTACAGTAAATGGCATAAAGCACTTGGTAAAACAAAGAATAGCTCCACACCATAAACCGGAAATCTTGATTTCCCGGATTGTTTTTCAATGGCTAGACATAGTGAGTTTCCCATAATGCTAGGGGTGGCAGTACAGCAAGTTTCTGTAGTGTAGTGGTCATCACGTTTGCCTCACACGCAAAAGGCCCCAGCTTTGAAACCTGGCAGAAACAGTTGCTTTAGTTAATGTTTCACTATAGTTTGATTTGATAAATATCACGGCAAGTTCTCCTGACTGCTCACTTCCTTTCAAAGGATGCTGATGGATCTTGAGCTGTGCCATGTTGTAATGGGAAGAACCCAGTGACCTAACTTGTCCTTCTAATTGAACCTTGTTTCCTTCTTAGATGTGTCCTTACCATTGTCCGCCAGAGGGTTATTGACAAAACAACTAACCCTTCTTCACAAAGGGACACCTAGTTTAAGGTTTTCCATTAACATTCTTTTTAGGAAAAATTTGGTTGTTGCATTTACCCTGCTATAGACTTGCGACCTGTCCAGGGTGAACCCCCGCCTCTTGCCCATTGACAGCTGGAGATAAGCACCAGCACCCCTCGCGACCCCAATAGGGATAAGCGTGTTAGACAGTGGATGGATGGCTGGATGGATGGTTGCTGCATTAGGTTAATTCAACCTTATATGATGATATTGCAAGAATCCTGGATGGAGGATAAGTAGATTCCTTTCAACCAATCATTCCTGACAAACAGTAAGCAATCCTTAGACCTACAGTAAATGGCATAAAGCACTTGGTAAAACAAAGAATAGCTCCACACCATAAACCGGAAATCTTGATTTCCCGGATTGTTTTTCAATGGCTAGACATAGTGAGTTTCCCATAATGCTAGGGGTGGCAGTACAGCAAGTTTCTGTAGTGTAGTGGTCATCACGTTTGCCTCACACGCAAAAGGCCCCAGGTTCGAAACCTGGCAGAAACAGTTGTTTTAATGTTTCACTATAGTTTGATTTGATAAATATCACGGCAAGTTCTCCTGACTGCTCACTTCCTTTCAAAGGATGCTGATGGATCTTGAGCTGTGCCATGTTGTAATGGGAAGAACCCCGTGACCTAACTTGTCCTTCTAATTGAACCATGTTTCCTTCTTAGATGTTTCCTTACCATATTCCGCCAGAGGCTTACTGACAAAACCACTAACCCTTCTTCACAGAGGGACACCTAGTTTAAGGTTTTCCATTAACATTCTTTTTAGGAAAAATTTGGTTGTTGCATTTACCTTGCGATAGACTGGCGACCTGTCCAGGGTGAACCCCTGCCTCTCGCCCATTGACAGCTGGAGATAAGCACCAGCACCCCTCGCGACCCCAATAGGGATACGCGTGTTAGACAGTGGATGGATGGCTGGATGGATGGTTGCTGCATTAGGTTAATTCAACCTTATATGATGATATTGCAAGAATCCTGGATGGAGGATAAGTAGATTCCTTTCAACCAATCATTCCTGACAAACAGTAAGCAATCCTTAGACCTACAGTAAATGGCATAAAGCACTTGGTAAAACAAAGAATAGCTCCACACCATAAACCGGAAATCTTGATTTCCCGGATTGTTTTTCAATGGCTAGACATAGTGAGTTTCCCATAATGCTAGGGGTGGCAGGACAGCAAGTTTCTGTAGTGTAGTGGTCATCACGTTTGCCTCACACGCAAAAGGTCCCAGGTTCGAAACCTGGCAGAAACAGTTATTTTAATGTTTCACTATAGTTTGATTTGATAAATATCACGGCAAGTACTCCTGACTGCTCACTTCCTTTCAAAGGATGCTGATGGATCTTGAGCTGTGCCATGTTGTAATGGGAAGAACCCCGTGACCTAACTTGTCCTTCTAATTGAACCTTGTTTCCTTCTTAGATGTGTCCTTACCATTGTCCGCCAGAGGCTTACTGACAAAACCACTAACCCTTCTTCACAGAGGGACACCTAGTTTAAGGTTTTCCATTAACATTCTTTTTAGGAAAAATTTGGTTGTTGCATTTACCCTGCGATAGACTGGCGACCTGTCCAGGGTGAACCCCTGCCTCTCGCCCATTGACAGCTGGAGATAAGCACCAGCACCCCTCGCGACCCCAATAGGGATAAGCGTGTTAGACAGTGGATGGATGGCTGGATGGATTGTTGCTGCATTAGGTTAATTCAACCTTATATGATGATATTGCAAGAATCCTGGATGGAGGATAAGTAGATTCCTTTCAACCAATCATTCCTGACAAACAGTAAGCAATCCTTAGACCTACAGTAAATGGCATAAAGCACTTGGTAAAACAAAGAATAGCTCCACACCATAAACCGGAAATCTTGATTTCCCGGATTGTTTTTCAATGGCTAGACATAGTGAGTTTCCCATAATGCTAGGGGTGGCAGTACAGCAAGTTTCTGTAGTGTAGTGGTCATCATGTTTGCCTAACACGCAAAAGGTCCCAGGCTCGAAACCTGGCAGAAACAGTGGTTTTAGTTAATGTTTCACTATAGTTTGATTTGATAAATATCATGGCAAGTTCTCCTGACTGCTCACTTCCTTTCAAAGGATGCTGATGGATCTTGAGCTGTGCCATGTTGTAATGGGAAGAACCCCGTGACCTAACTTGTCCTTCTAATTGAACCTTGTTTCCTTCTTAGATGTGTCCTTACCATTGTCCGCCAGAGGCTTACTGACAAAACAACTAACCCTTCTTCACAGAGGGACACCTAGTTTAAGGTTTTCCATTAACATTCTTTTTAGGAAAAATTTGGTTGTTGCATTTACCCTGCGATAGACTGGCGACCTGTCCAGGGTGAACCCCTGCCTCTCGCCCATTGACAGCTGGAGATAAGCACCAGCACCACCCGCGACCCCAATAGGGATAAGCGTGTTAGACAGTGGATGGATGGCTGGATGGATGGTTGCTGCATTAGGTTAATTCAACCTTATATGATGATATTGCAAGAATCCTGGATGGAGGATAAGTAGATTCCTTTCAACCAATCATTCCTGACAAACAGTAAGCAATCCTTAGTCCTACAGTAAATGGCATAAAGCACTTGGTAAAACAAAGAATAGCTCCACACCATAAACCGGAAATCTTGATTTCCCGGATTGTTTTTCAATGGCTAGACATACTGAGTTTCCCATAATGCTAGGGGTGGCAGTACAGCAAGTTTCTGTAGTGTAGTGGTCATCACGTTTGCCTCACACGCAAAAGGCCCCAGGTTCGAAACCTGGCAGAAACAGTTGTTTTAATGTTTCACTATAGTTTGATTTGATAAATATCACGGCAAGTTCTCCTGACTGCTCACTTCCTTTCAAAGGATGCTGATGGATCTTGAGCTGTGCCATGTTGTAATGGGAAGAACCCCGTGACCTAACTTGTCCTTCTAATTGAACCCTGTTTCCTTCTTAGATGTGTCCTTACCATTGTCCGCCAGAGGCTTACTGACAAAACAACTAACCCTTCTTCACAGAGGGACACCTAGTTTAAGGTTTTCCATTAACATTCTTTTTAGGAAAAATTTGGTTGTTGCATTTACCCTGCGATAGACTGGCGACCTGTCCAGGGTGAACCCCTGCCTCTCGCCCATTGACAGCTGGAGATAAGCACCAGCACCCCTCGCGACTCCAATAGGGATAAGCGTGTTAGACAGTGGATGGATGGCTGGATGGATGGTTGCTGCATTAGGTTAATTCAACCTTATATGATTATATTGCAAGAATCCTGGATGGAGGATAAGTAGATTCCTTTCAACCAATCATTCCTGACAAACAGTAAGCAATCCTTAGACCTACAGTAAATGGCATAAAGCACTTGGAAAAACAAAGAATAGCTCCACACCATAAACCGGAAATCTTGATTTCCCGGATTGTTTTCAATGGCTAGACATAGTGAGTTTCCCATAATGCTAGGGGTGGCAGTACAGCAAGTTTTTGTATTGTAGTGGTCATCACGCTTGCCTCATGCGCAAAAGGCCCCAAGTTCGACACCTGGTAGAAACAGTTGTTTTAGTTAATGTTTCACTATAGTTTGATTTGATAAATATCACGGCAAGTTCTCCTGACTGCTCACTTCCTTTCAAAGGATGCTGATGGATCTTGAGCTGTGCCATGTTGTAATGGGAAGAACCCCGTGACCTAACTTGTCCTTCTAATTGAACCTTGTTTCCTTCTTAGATGTGTCCTTACCATCGTCCGCCAGAGGCTTACTGACAAAACAACTAACCCTTCTTCACAGAGGGACACCTAGTTTAAGGTTTTCCATTAACATTCTTTTTAGGAAAAATTTGGTTGTTGCATTTACCCTGCGATAGACTGGCGACCTGTCCAGGGTGAACCCCTGCCTCTCGCCCATTGACAGCTGGAGATAAGCACCAGCACCCCTCGCGACCCCAATAGGGATAAGCGTGTTAGACAGTGGATGGATGGCTGGATGGATGGTTACTGCATTAGGTTAATTCAACCTTATATGATGATATTGCAAGAATCCTGGATGGAGGATAAGTAGATTCCTTTCAACCAATCATTCCTGACAAACAGTAAGCAATCCTTAGACCTACAGTAAATGGCATAAAGCACTTGGTAAAACAAAGAATAGCTCCACACCATAAACCGGAAATCTTGATTTCCCGGATTGTTTTTCAATGGCTAGACATAGTGAGTTTCCCATAATGCTAGGGGTGGCAGTACAGCAAGTTTCTGTAGTGTAGTGGTCATCACGTTTGCCTCACAAGCAAAAGGCCCCAGGTTCGAAACCTGGCAGAAACAGTTTTAATGTTTCGCTATAGTTTGATTTGATAAATATCACGGCAAGTACTCCTGACTGCTCACTTCCTTTCAAAGGATGCTGATGGATCTTGAGCTGTGCCATGTTGTAATGGGAAGAACCCCGTGACCTAACTTGTCCTTCTAATTGAACCTTGTTTCCTTCTTAGATGTTTCCTTACCATTGTCCGCCAGAGGCTTACTGACAAAACCACTAACCCTTCTTCACAGAGGGACACCTAGTTTAAGGTTTTCCATTAACATTCTTTTTAGGAAAAATTTGGTTGTTGCATTTACCCTGCGATAGACTGGCGACCTGTCCAGGGTGAACCCCTGCCTCTCGCCCATTGACAGCTGGAGATAAGCACCAGCACCCCTCGCGACCCCAATAGGGATAAGCGTGTTAGACAGTGGATGGATGGCTGGATGGATGGTTGCTGCATTAGGTTAATTCAACCTTATATGATGATATTGCAAGAATCCTGGATGGAGGATAAGTAGATTCCTTTCAACCAATCATTCCTGACAAACAGTAAGCAATCCTTAGACCTACAGTAAATGGCATAAAGCACTTGGAAAAACAAAGAATAGCTCCACACCATAAACCGGAAATCTTGATTTCCCGGATTGTTTTCAATGGCTAGACATAGTGAGTTTCCCATAATGCTAGGGGTGGCAGTACAGCAAGTTTCTGTAGTGTAGTGGTCATCACGTTTGCCTCACACGCAAAAGGCCCCAGGTTCGAAACCTGGCAGAAACAGTTTTAATGTTTCACTATAGTTTGATTTGATAAATATCACGGCAAGTACTCCTGACTGCTCACTTCCTTTCAAAGGATGCTGATGGATCTTGAGCTGTGCCATGTTGTAATGGGAAGAACCCCGTGACCTAACTTGTCCTTCTAATTGAACCTTGTTTCCTTCTTAGATGTTTCCTTACCATTGTCCGCCAGAGGCTTACTGACAAAACCACTAACCCTTCTTCACAGAGGGACACCTAGTTTAAGGTTTTCCATTAACATTCTTTTTAGGAAAAATTGGGTTGTTGCATTTACCCTGCGATAGACTGGCGACCTGTCCAGGGTGAACCCCTGCCTCTCGCCCATTGACAGCTGGAGATAAGCACCAGCACCCCTCGCGACCCCAATAGGGATAAGCGTGTTAGACAGTGGATGGATGGCTGGATGGATGGTTGCTGCATTAGGTTAATTCAACCTTATATGATGATATTGCAAGAATCCTGGATGGAGGATAAGTAGATTCCTTTCAACCAATCATTCCTGACAAACAGTAAGCAATCCTTAGACCTACAGTAAATGGCATAAAGCACTTGGTAAAACAAAGAATAGCTCCACACCATAAACCGGAAATCTTGATTTCCCGGATTGTTTTTCAATGGCTAGACATAGTGAGTTTCCCATAATGCTAGGGGTGGCAGTACAGCAAGTTTCTGTAGTGTAGTGGTCATCACGTTTGCCTCACACGCAAAAGGCCCCAGCTTTGAAACCTGACAGAAACAGTTGCTTTAGTTAATGTTTCACTATAGTTTGATTTGATAAATATCACGGCAAGTTCTCCTGACTGCTCACTTCCTTTCAAAGGATGCTGATGGATCTTGAGCTGTGCCATGTTGTAATGGGAAGAACCCAGTGACCTAACTTGTCCTTCTAATTGAACCTTGTTTCCTTCTTAGATGTGTCCTTACCATTGTCCGCCAGAGGGTTATTGACAAAACAACTAACCCTTCTTCACAAAGGGACACCTAGTTTAAGGTTTTCCATTAACATTCTTTTTAGGAAAAATTTGGTTGTTGCATTTACCCTGCTATAGACTTGCGACCTGTCCAGGGTGAACCCCCGCCTCTTGCCCATTGACAGCTGGAGATAAGCACCAGCACCCCTCGCGACCCCAATAGGGATAAGCGTGTTAGACAGTGGATGGATGGCTGGATGGATGGTTGCTGCATTAGGTTAATTCAACCTTATATGATGATATTGCAAGAATCCTGGATGGAGGATAAGTAGATTCCTTTCAACCAATCATTCCTGACAAACAGTAAGCAATCCTTAGACCTACAGTAAATGGCATAAAGCACTTGGTAAAACAAAGAATAGCTCCACACCATAAACCGGAAATCTTGATTTCCCGGATTGTTTTTCAATGGCTAGACATAGTGAGTTTCCCATAATGCTAGGGGTGGCAGTACAGCAAGTTTCTGTAGTGTAGTGGTCATCACGTTTGCCTAACACGCAAAAGGTCCCAGGCCTGAAACCTGGCAGAAACAGTTCTTTTAGTTAATGTTTCACTATAGTTTGATTTGATAAATATCACGGCAAGTTCTCCTGACTGCTCACTTCCTTTCAAAGGATGCTGATGGATCTTGAGCTGTGCCATGTTGTAATGGGAAGAACCCAGTGACCTAACTTGTCCTTCTAATTGAACCTTGTTTCCTTCTTAGATGTGTCCTTACCATTGTCCGCCAGAGGGTTATTGACAAAACAACTAACCCTTCTTCACAAAGGGACACCTAGTTTAAGGTTTTCCATTAACATTCTTTTTAGGAAAAATTTGGTTGTTGCATTTACCCTGCGATAGACTGGCGACCTGTCCAGGGTTAACCCCTGCCTCTCGCCCATTGACAGCTGGAGATAAGCACCAGCACCCCTCGCGACCCCAATAGGGATAAGCGTGTTAGACAGTGGATGGATGGCTGGATGGATGGTTGCTGCATTAGGTTAATTCAACCTTATATGATGATATTGCAAGAATCCTGGAAGGAGGATAAGTAGATTCCTTTCAACCAATCATTCCTGACAAACAGTAAGCAATCCTTAGACCTACAGTAAATGGCATAAAGCACTTGGTAAAACAAAGAATAGCTCCACACCATAAACCGGAAATCTTGATTTCCCGGATTGTTTTTCAATGGCTAGACATAGTGAGTTTCCCATAATGCTAGGGGTGGCAGTACAGCAAGTTTCTGTAGTGTAGTGGTCATCACGTTTGCCTCACACGCAAAAGGTCCCAGGCTCGAAACCTGGCACAAACAGTGGTTTTAGGTTGATGTTTTACTATAGTTTGATTTGATAAATATCACGGCAAGTTCTCCTGACTGCTCACTTCCTTTCAAAGGATGCTGATGGATCTTGAGCTGTGCCATGTTGTAATGGGAAGAACCCAGTGACCTAACTTGTCCTTCTAATTGAACCTTGTTTCCTTCTTAGATGTGTCCTTACCATTGTCCGCCAGAGGCTTACTGACAAAACAACTAACCCTTCTTCACAAAGGGACACCTAGTTTAAGGTTTTCCATTAACATTCTTTTTAGGAAAGATTTGGTTGTTGCATTTACCATGCTATAGACTTGCGACCTGTCCAGGGTGAACCCCCGCCTCTCGCCCATTGACAGCTGGAGATAAGCACCAGCACCCCTCGCGACCCCAATAGGGATAAGCGTATTAGACAGTGGATGGATGGCTGGATGGAATGTTGCTGCATTAGGTTAATTCAACCTTATATGATGATATTGCAAGAATCCTGGATGGAGGATAAGTAGATTCCTTTCAACCAATCATTCCTGACAAACAGTAAGCAATCCTTAAACCTACAGTAAATGGCATAAAGCACTTGGTAAAATAAAGAATAGCTCCACACCATAAACCGGAAATCTTGATTTCCCGGATTGTTTTTTCAATGGCTAGACATAGTGAGTTTCCCATAATGCTAGGGGTGGCAGTACAGCAAGTTTCTGTAGTGTAGTGGTCATCACGTTTGCCTAACACGCAAAAGGTCCCAGGCCTGAAACCTGGCAGAAACAGTTCTTTTAGTTAATGTTTCACTATAGTTTGATTTGATAAATATCACGGCAAGTTCTCCTGACTGCTCACTTCCTTACAAAGGATGCTGATGGATCTTGAGCTGTGCCATGTTGTAATGGGAAGAACCCAGTGATCTAACTTGTCCTTCTAATTGAACCTTGTTTGCTTCTTAGATGTGTCCTTACCATTGTACGCCAGAGGCTTACTGACAAAACAACTAACCCTTCTTCACAGAGGGACGCCTAGTTTAAGGTTTTCCATTAACATTCTTTTTAGGAAAAATTTGGTTGTTGCATTTACCCTGCTATAGACTGGCGACCTGTCCAGGGTGAACCCCTGCCTCTCGCCCATTGACAGCTGGAGATAAGCACCAGCACCCCTCGCGACCCCAATAGGGATAAGCGTGTTAGACAGTGGATGGATGGCTGAATGGATGGTTGCTGCATTAGGTTAATTCAACCTTATATGATGATATTGCAAGAATCCTGGATGGAGGATAAGTAGATTCCTTTCAACCAATCATTCCTGACAAACAGTAAGCAATCCTTAGACCTACAGTAAATGGCATAAAGCACTTGGTAAAACAAAGAATAGCTCCACACCATAAACCGGAAATCTTGATTTCCCGGATTGTTTTTCAATGGATAGACATAGTGAGTTTCCCATAATGCTAGGGGTGGAAGTACAGCAAGTTTCTGTAGTGTAGTGGTCATCACGTTTGCCTAACAAGCAAAAGGTCCCAGGCTCGAAACCTGGCAGAAACAGTGGTTTTAGGTTGATGTTTTACTATAGTTGTATTTGGTAATAATCATGGCAGGTTCTCCTGACTGCTCACTTCCTTTCAAAGGATGCTGATGGATCTTGAGCTGTGCCATGTTGTAATGGGAAGAACCCCGTGACCTAACTTGTCCTTCTAATTGAACCTTGTTTCCTTCTTAGATGTTTCCTTACCATTGTCCGCCAGAGGCTTACTGACAAAACAACTAACCCTTCTTCACAGAGGGACACCTAGTTTAAGGTTTTCCATTAACATTCTTTTTAGGAAAAATTTGGTTGTTGCATTTACCCTGCTATAGACTTGCGACCTGTCCAGGGTGAACCCCCGCCTCTCGCCCATTGACAGCTGGAGATAAGCACCAGCACCCCTCGCGACCCCAATAGGGATAAGCGTGTTAGACAGTGGATGGATGGCTGGATGGAATGTTGCTGCATTAGGTTAATTCAACCTTATATGATGATATTGCAAGAATCCTGGATGGAGGATAAGTAGATTCCTTTCAACCAATCATTCCTGACAAACAGTAAGCAATCCTTAAACCTACAGTAAATGGCATAAAGCACTTGGTAAAACAAAGAATAGCTCCACACCATAAACCGGAAATCTTGATTTCCCGGATTGTTTTTCAATGGCTAGACATAGTGAGTTTCCCATAATGCTAGGGGTGGCAGTACAGCAAGTTTCTGTAGTGTAGTGGTCATCACGTTTGCCTAACACGCAAAAGGTCCCAGGCCTGAAACCTGGCAGAAACAGTTATTTTAGTTAATGTTTCACTATAGTTTGATTTGATAAATATCACGGCAAGTTCTCCTGACTGCTCACTTCCTTACAAAGGATGCTGATGGATCTTGAGCTGTGCCATGTTGTAATGGGAAGAACCCAGTGATCTAACTTGTCCTTCTAATTGAACCTTGTTTGCTTCTTAGATGTGTCCTTACCATTGTCCGCCAGAGGCTTACTGACAAAACAACTAACCCTTCTTCACAGAGGGACGCCTAGTTTAAGGTTTTCCATTAACATTCTTTTTAGGAAAAATTTGGTTGTTGCATTTACCCTGCGATAGACTGGCGACCTGTCCAGGGTTAACCCCTGCCTCTCGCCCATTGACAGCTGGAGATAAGCACCAGCACCCCTCGCGACCCCAATAGGGATAAGCGTGTTAGACAGTGGATGGATGGCTGGATGGATGGTTGCTGCATTAGGTTAATTCAACCTTATATGATGATATTGCAAGAATCCTGGAAGGAGGATAAGTAGATTCCTTTCAACCAATCATTCCTGACCAACAGTAAGCAATCCTTAGACCAACAGTAAATGGCATAAAGCACTTGGTAAAACAAAGAATAGCTCCACACCATAAACCGGAAATCTTGATTTCCCGGATTGTTTTTCAATGGCTAGACATAGTGAGTTTCCCATAATGCTAGGGGTAGCAGTACAGCAAGTTTATGTATTTTAGTGGTCATCACGTTTGCCTAACATGCAAAAGTTCCCAGGCTCGAAACCTGGCAGAAACAGTGGTTTTAGGTTGATGTTTTACTATAGTTTGATTTGGTAATAATCATGGCAGGTTCTCCTGACTGCTCACTTCCTTTCAAAGGATGCTGATGGATCTTGAGCTGTGCCATGTTGTAATGGGAAGAACCCAGTGACCTAACTTGTCCTTCTAATTGAACCTTGTTTCCTTCTTAGATGTTTCCTTACCATTGTCCGCCAGAGGCTTACTGACAAAACAACTAACCCTTCTTCACAGAGGGACACCTAGTTTAAGGTTTTCCATTAACATTCTTTTTAGGAAAAATTTGGAAGTTGCATTTACCCTGCTATAGACTTGCGACCTGTCCAGGGTGAACCCCCGCCTCTCGCCCATTGACAGCTGGAGATAAGCACCAGCACCCCTCGCGACCCCAATAGGGATAAGCGTGTTAGACAGTGGATGGATGGCTGGATGGATGGTTGCTGCATTAGGTTAATTCAACCTTATATGATGATATTGCAAGAACCCTGGATGGAGGATAAGTAGATTCCTTTAAACCAATCATTCCTGACAAACAGTAAGCAATCCTTAAACCTACAGTAAATGGCATATAGCACTTGGTAAAACAAAGAATAGCTCCACACCATAAACCGGAAATCTTGATTTCCCGGATTGTTTTTCAATGGCTAGACATAGTGAGTTTCCCATAATGCTAGGGGTGGCAGTACAGCAAGTTTCTGTAGTGTAGTGGTCATCACGTTTGCCTAACACGCAAAAGGTCCCAGGCCTGAAACCTGGCAGAAACAGTTGTTTTAGTTAATGTTTCACTATAGTTTGATTTGATAAATATCATGGCAAGTTCTCCTGACTGCTCACTTCCTTTCAAAGGATGCTGATGGATCTTGAGCTGTGCCATGTTGTAATGGGAAGAACCCAGTGATCTAACTTGTCCTTCTAATTGAACCTTGTTTGCTTCTTAGATGTGTCCTTACCATTGTCCGCCAGAGGCTTACTGACAAAACAACTAACCCTTCTTCACAGAGGGACACCTAGTTTAAGGTTTTCCATTAACATTCTTTTTAGGAAAAATTTGGTTGTTGAATTTACCCTGCGATAGACTGGCGACCTGTCCAGGGTGAACCCCTGCTTCTCGCCCATTGACAGCTGGAGATAAGCACCAGCACCCCTCGCGACCCCAATAGGGATAAGCGTGTTAGACAGTGGATGGATGGCTGGATGGAATGTTGCTGCATTAGGTTAATTCAACCTTATATGATGATATTGCAAGAATCCTGGATGGAGGATAAGTAGATTCCTTTCAACCAGTCATTCCTGACAAACAGTAAGCTATCCTTAAACCTACAGTAAATGGCATAAAGCACTTGGTCAAACAAAGAATAGCTCCACACCATAAACCGGAAATCTTGATTTCCCGGATTGTTTTTCAATAGCTAGACATAGTGAGTTTCCCATAATGCTAGGGGTGGCAGTACAGCAAGTTTCTGTAGTGTAGTGCTCATCACGTTTGCGTAACATGCAAAAGGTCCCAGGCTCGAAACCTGGCAGAAACAGTTCTTTTAGTTAATTTTTCACTATAGTTTGATTTGATAAATATCATGGCAAGTTCTCCTGACTGCTCACTTCCTTTCAAAGGATGCTGATGGAACTTGAGCTGTGCCATGTTGTAATGGGAAGAACCCCGTGACCTAACTTGTCCTTCTAATTGAACCTTGTTTCCTTCTTAGATGTTTCCTTACCATTGTCCGCCAGAGGCTTACTGACAAAACAACTAACCCTTCTTCACAGAGGGACACCTAGTTTAAGGTTTTCCAGTAACATTCTTTTTAGGAAAAATTTGGTTGTTGCATTTACCCTGCTATAGACTTGCGACCTGTCCAGGGTGAACCCCCGCCTCTCGCCCATTGACAGCTGGAGATAAGCACCAGCACCCCTCGCGACCCCAATAGGGATAAGCGTGTTAGACAGTGGATGGATGGCTGGATGGAATGTTGCTGCATTAGGATCATTCAACCTTATATGATGATATTGCAAGAATCCTGGATGGAGGATAAGTAGATTCCTTTCAACCAATCATTCCTGACAAACAGTAAGCAATCCTTAAACCTACAGTAAATGGCATAAAGCACTTGGTAAAACAAAGAATAGCTCCACACCATAAACCGGAAATCTTGATTTCCCGGATTGTTTTTCAATGGCTAGACATAGTGAGTTTCCCATAATGCTAGGGGAGGGAGTACAGCAAGTTTCTGTAGTGTAGTGGTCATCACGTTTGCCCAACATGCAAAAGGTCCCAGGCTCGAAACCTGGCAGAAACAGTTCTTTTAGTTAATGTTTCACTATAGTTTGATTTGATAAATATCATGGCAAGTTCTCCTGACTGCTCACTTCCTTTCAAAGGATGCTGATGGATCTTGAGCTGTGCCATGTTGTAATGGGAAGAACCCAGTGATCTAACTTGTCCTTCTAATTGAACCTTGTTTGCTTCTTAGATGTGTCCTTACCATTGTCCGCCAGAGGCTTACTGACAAAACAACTAACCCTTCTTCACAGAGGGACGCCTAGTTTAAGGTTTTCCATTAACATTCTTTTTAGGAAACATTTGGTTGTTGCATTTACCCTGCTATAGACTTGCGACCTGTCCAGGGTGAACCCCCGCCTCTCGCCCATTGACAGCTGGAGATAAGCACCAGCACCCCTCGCGACCCCAATAGGGATAAGCGTGTTAGACAGTGGATGGATGGCTGGATGGATGGTTGCTGCATTAGGTTAATTCAACCTTATATGATGATATTGCAAGAATCCTGGATGGAGGATAAGTAGATTCCTTTCAACCAATCATTCCTGACAAACAGTAAGCAATCCTTAGACCTACAGTAAATGGCATAAAGCACTTGGTAAAACAAAGAATAGCTCCACACCATAAACCGGAAATCTTGATTTCCCGGATTGTTTTTCAATGGCTAGACATAGTGAGTTTCCCATAATGCTAGGGGTGGCAGTACAGCAAGTTTCTGTAGTGTAGTGGTCATCACTTTTGCCTAACACGCAAAAGGTCCCAGGCTCGAAACCTGGCAGAAACAGTGGTTTTAGGTTGATGTTTTACTATAGTTTGATTTGGTAATAATCATGGCAGGTTCTCCTGACTGCTCACTTCCTTTCAACGGATGCTGATGGATCTTGAGCTGTGCCATGTTGTAATGGGAAGAACCCCGTGACCTAACTTGTCCTTCTAATTGAACCTTGTTTCCTTCTTAGATGTTTCCTTACCATTGTCCGCCAGAGGCTTACTGACAAAACAACTAACCCTTCTTCACAGAGGGACGCCTAGTTTAAGGTTTTCCATTAACATTCTTTTTAGGAAACATTTGGTTGTTGCATTTACCCTGCTATAGACTTGCGACCTGTCCAGGGTGAACCCCCGCCTCTCGCCCATTGACAGCTGGAGATAAGCACCAGCACCCCTCGCGACCCCAATAGGGATAAGCGTGTTAGACAGTGGATGGATGGCTGGATGGATGGTTGCTGCATTAGGTTAATTCAACCTTATATGATGATATTGCAAGAATCCTGGATGGAGGATAAGTAGATTCCTTTCAACCAATCATTCCTGACAAACAGTAAGCAATCCTTAAACCTACAGTAAATGGCATAAAGCACTTGGTAAAACAAAGAATAGCTCCACACCATAAACCGGAAATCTTGATTTCCCGGATTGTTTTTCAATGGCTAGACATAGTGAGTTTCCCATAATGCTAGGGGTGGGAGTACAGCAAGTTTCTGTAGTGTAGTGGTCATCACGTTTGCCCAACATGCAAAATGTCCCAGGCTCGAAACCTGGCAGAAACAGTTCTTTTAGTTAATGTTTCACTATAGTTTGATTTGATAAATATCATGGCAAGTTCTCCTGACTGCTCACTTCCTTTCAAAGGATGCTGATGGATCTTGAGCTGTGCCATGTTGTAATGGGAAGAACCCAGTGATCTAACTTGTCCTTCTAATTGAACCTTTTTTGCTTCTTAGATGTGTCCTTACCATTGTCCGCCAGAGGCTTACTGACAAAACAACTAACCCTTCTTCACAGAGGGACGCCTAGTTTAAGGTTTTCCATTAACATTCTTTTTAGGAAACATTTGGTTGTTGCATTTACCCTGCTATAGACTTGCGACCTGTCCAGGGTGAACCCCCGCCTCTCGCCCATTGACAGCTGGAGATAAGCACCAGCACCCCTCGCGACCCCAATAGGGATAAGCGTGTTAGACAGTGGATGGATGGCTGGATGGAATGTTGCTGCATTAGGTTAATTCAATCTTATATGATGATATTGCAAGAATCCTGGATGGAGGATAAGTAGATTCCTTTCAACCAATCATTCCTGACAAACAGTAAGCAATCCTTAAACCTACAGTAAATGGCATAAAGCACTTGGTAAAACAAAGAATAGCTCCACACCGTAAACCGGAAATCTTGATTTCCCGGATTGTTTTTCAATGGCTAGACATAGTGAGTTTCCCATAATGCTAGGAGTGGCAGTACAGTAAGTTTCTGTAGTGTAGTGGTCATCACGTTTGCCTAACACGCAAAAGGTCCCAGGCTCAAAACCTGGCAGAAACAGTGGTTTTAGTTAATGTTTCACTATAGTTTGATTTGATAAATATCACGGCAAGTTCTCCTGACTGCTCACTTCCTTTCAAAGGATGCTGATGGATCTTGAGCTGTGCCATGTTGTAATGGGAAGAACCCCGTGACCTAACTTGTCCTTCTAATTGAACCTTGTTTCCTTCTTAGATGTGTCCTTACCATTGTCCGCCAGAGGCTTACTGACAAAACAACTAACCCTTCTTCACAGAGGGACACCTAGTTTAAGGTTTTCCATTAACATTCTTTTTAGGAAAAATTTGGTTGTTGCATTTACCCTGCTATAGACTGGCGACCTGTCCAGGGTGAACCCCTGCCTCTCGCCCATTGACAGCTGGTGATAAGCACCAGCACCCCTCGCGACCCCAATAGGGATAAGCGTGTTAGACAGTGGATGGATGGCTGGATGGAATGTTGCTGCATTAGGTTAATTCAACCTTATATGATGATATTGCAAGAATCCTGGATGGAGGATAAGTAGATTCCTTTCAACCAATCATTCCTGACAAACAGTAAGCAATCCTTAGACCTACAGTAAATGGCATAAAGCACTTGGTAAAACAAAGAATAGCTCCACACCATAAACCGGAAATCTTGATTTCCCAGATTGTTTTTCAATGGCTAGACATAGTGAGTTTCCCATAATGCTAGGGGTGGCAGTCCAGCAAGATTCTGTAGTGTAGCGGTCATCACGTGTGCCTCACACGCAAAAGGCCCCAGGTTCGAAACCTGGCAGAAACAGTTGTTTTAATGTTTCACTATAGTTTGATTTGATAAATATCACGGCAAGTTCTCCTGACTGCTCACTTCCTTTCAAAGGATGCTGATGGATCTTGAGCTGTGCCATGTTGTAATGGGAAGAACCCCGTGACCTAACTTGTCCTTCTAATTGAACCTTGTTTCCTTCTTAGATGTGTCCTTACCATTGTCCGCCAGAGGCTTACTGACAAAACCACTAACCCTTCTTCACAGAGGGACACCTAGTTTAAGGTTTTCCATTAACATTCTTTTTAGGAAAAATTTGGTTGTTGCATTTACCCTGCTATAGACTGGCGACCTGTCCAGGGTGATCCCCTGCCTCTCGCCCATTGACAGCTGGAGATAAGCACCAGCACCCCTCGCGACCCCAATAGTGATAAGCGTGTTAGACAGTGGATGGATGGCTGGATGGATGGTTGCTGCATTAGGTTAATTCAACCTTATATGATGATATTGCAAGAATCCTGGATGGAGGATAAGTAGATTCCTTTCAACCAATCATTCCTGACAAACAGTAAGCAATCCTTTAACCTACAGTAAATGGCATAAAGCACTTGGTAAAACAAAGAATAGCTCCACACCCTAAACCGGAAATCTTGATTTCCCGGATTGTTTTTCAATGGCTAGACATAGTGAGTTTCCCATAATGCTAGGGGTGGCAGTACAGCAAGTTTCTGTAGTGTAGTGGTCATCACGTTTGCCTAACACGCAAAAGGTCCCAGGCTCGAAACCTGGCAGAAACAGTGGTTTTAGTTAATGTTTCACTATAGTTTGATTGGATAAATATCATGGCAAGTTCTCCTGACTGCTCACTTCCTTTCAAAGGATGCTGATGGATCTTGAGCTGTGCCATGTTGTAATGGGAAGAACCCAGTGATCTAACTTGTCCTTCTAATTGAACCTTGTTTGCTTCTTAGATGTGTCCTTACCATTGTCCGCCAGAGGCTTACTGACAAAACAACTAACCCTTCTTCACAGAGGGATGCCTAGTTTAAGGTTTTCCATTAACATTCTTTTTAGGAAAAATTTGGTTGTTGCATTTACCCTGCGATAGACTGGCGACCTGTCCAGGGTGAACCCCTGCCTCTCGCCCATTGACAGCTGGAGATAAGCACCAGCACCCCTCGCGACCCCAATAGGGATAAGCGTGTTAGACAGTGGATGGATGGCTGGATGGATGGTTGCTGCATTAGGTTAATTCAACCTTATATGATGATATTGCAAGAATCTTGGATGGAGGATAAGAAGATTCCTTTCAACCAATCATTCCTGACAAACAGTAAGCAATCCTTAGACCTACAGTAAATGGCATAAAGCACTTGGTAAAACAAAGAATAGCTCCACACCATAAACCGGAAATCTTGATTTCCCGGATTGTTTTTCAATGGCTAGACATAGTGAGTTTCCCATAATGCTAGGGGTGGCAGTCCAGCAAGATTCTGTAGTGTAGCGGTCATCACGTGTGCCTCACACGCAAAAGGCCCCAGGCTTGAAACCTGGCAGAAACAGTTGTTTTAGTTAATGTTTCACTATAGTTTGATTTGATAAATATCACGGCAAGTTCTCCTGACTGCTCACTTCCTTTCAAAGGATGCTGATGGATCTTGAGCAGTGCCATGTTGTAATGGGAAGAACCCCGTGACCTAACTTGTCCTTCTAATTGAACCTTGTTTCCTTCTTAGATGTTTCCTTACCATTGTCCGCCAGAGGCTTACTGACAAAACAACTAACCCTTCTTCACAGAGGGACACCTAGTTTAAGGTTTTCCATTAACATTCTTTTTAGGAAAAATTTGGTTGTTGCATTTACCCTGCTATAGACTGGCGACCTGTCCAGGGTGAACCCCTGCCTCTCGCCCATTGACAGCTGGAGATAAGCACCAGCACCCCTCGCGACCCCAATAGGGATAAGCGTGTTAGACAGTGGATGGATGGCTGGATGGATGGTTGCTGCATTAGGTTAATTCAACCTTATATGATGATATTGTAAGAATCCTGGATGGAGGATAAGTAGATTCCTTTCAATCAATCATTCCTGACAAACAGTAAGCAATCCTTAAACCTACAGTAAATGGCATAAAGCACTTGGTAAAACAAAGAATAGCTCCACACCATAAACCGGAAATCTTGATTTCCCGGATTGTTTTTCAATGGCTAGACATAGTGAGTTTCCCATAATGCTAGGGGTGGCAATACAGCAAGTTTCTGTAGTGTAGTGGTCATCACGTTTGCCCAACATGCAAAAGGTCCCAGGCTCGAAACCTGGCAGAAACAGTTCTTTTAGTTAATGTTTCACTATAGTTTGATTTGATAAATATCATGGCAAGTTCTCCTGACTGCTCACTTCCTTTCAAAGGATGCTGATGGATCTTGAGCTGTGCCATGTTGTAATGGGAAGAACCCCGTGACCTAACTTGTCCTTCTAATTGAACCTTGTTTCCTTCTTAGATGTGTCCTTACCATTGTCCGCCAGAGGCTTACTGACAAAACCACTAACCCTTCTTCACAGAGGGACACCTAGTTTAAGGTTTTCCATTAACATTCTTTTTAGGAAACATTTGGTTGTTGCATTTACCCTGCTATAGACTTGCGACCTGTCCAGGGTGAACCCCCGCCTCTCGCCCATTGACAGCTGGAGATAAGCACCAGCACCCCTCGCGACCCCAATAGGGATAAGCGTGTTAGACAGTGGATGGATGGCTGGATGGAATGTTGCTGCATTAGGTTAATTCAACCTTATATGATGATATTGCAAGAATCCTGGATGGAGGATAAGTAGATTCCTTTCAACCAATCATTCCTGACAAACAGTAAGCAATCCTTAGACCTACAGTAAATGGCATAAAGCACTTGGTAAAACAAAGAATAGCTCCACACCATAAACCGGAAATCTTGATTTCCCGGATTGTTTTTCAATGGCTAGACATACTGAGTTTCCCATAATGCTAGGGGTGGCAGTCCAGCAAGATTCTGTAGTGTAGTGGTCATCACGTGTGCCTCACACGCAAAAGGCCCCAGGCTCGAAACCTGGCAGAAACAGTTGTTTTAGTTAATGTTTCACTATAGTTTGATTTGATAAATATCACGGCAAGTTCTCCTGACTGCTCACTTCCTTTCAAAGGATGCTGATGGATCTTGAGCAGTGCCATGTTGTAATGGGAAGAACCCCGTGACCTAACTTGTCCTTCTAATTGAACCTTGTTTCCTTCTTAGATGTTTCCTTACCATTGTCCGCCAGAGGCTTACTGACAAAACAACTAACCCTTCTTCACAGAGGGACACCTAGTTTAAGGTTTTCCATTAACATTCTTTTTAGGAAAAATTTGGTTGTTGCATTTACCCTGCTATAGACTGGCGACCTGTCCAGGGTGAACCCCTGCCTCTCGCCCATTGACAGCTGGAGATAAGCACCAGCACCCCTCGCGACCCCAATAGGGATAAGCGTGTTAGACAGTGGATGGATGGCTGGATGGATGGTTGCTGCATTAGGTTAATTCAACCTTATATGATGATATTGTCAGAATCCTGGATGGAGGATAAGTAGATTCCTTTCAACCAATCATTCCTGACAAACAGTAAGCAATCCTTAAACCTACAGTAAATGGCATAAAGCACTTGGTAAAACAAAGAATAGCTCCACACCATAAACCGGAAATCTTGATTTCCCGGAATATTTTTTCAATGGCTAGACATAGTGAGTTTACCATAATGCTAGGGGTGGCAGTACAGCAAGTTTCTATAGTGTAGTGGTCATCACGTTTGCCCAACATGCAAAAGGTCCCAGGCTCGAAACCTGGCAGAAACAGTTCTTTTAGTTAATGTTTCACTATAGTTTGATTTGATAAATATCATGGCAAGTTCTCCTGACTGCTCACTTCCTTTCAAAGGATGCTGATGGATCTTGAGCTGTGCCATGTTGTAATGGGAAGAACCCAGTGATCTAACTTGTCCTTCTAATTGAACCTTGTTTGCTTCTTAGATGTGTCCTTACCATTGTCCGCCAGAGGCTTACTGACAAAACAACTAACCCTTCTTCACAGAGGGACGCCTAGTTTAAGGTTTTCCATTAACATTCTTTTTAGGAAACATTTGGTTGTTGCATTTACCCTGCTATAGACTTGCGACCTGTCCAGGGTGAACCCCCGCCTCTCGCCCATTGACAGCTGGAGATAAGCACCAGCACCCCTCGCGACCCCAATAGGGATAAGCGTGTTAGACAGTGGATGGATGGCTGGATGGAATGTTGCTGCATTAGGTTAATTCAACCTTATATGATGATATTGCAAGAATCCTGGATGGAGGATAAGTAGATTCCTTTCAACCAATCATTCCTGACAAACAGTAAGCAATCCTTAAACCTACAGTAAATGGCATAAAGCACTTGGTAAAACAAAGAATAGCTCCACACCGTAAACCGGAAATCTTGATTTCCCGGATTGTTTTTCAATGGCTAGACATAGTGAGTTTCCCATAATGCTAGGAGTGGCAGTACAGTAAGTTTCTGTAGTGTAGTGGTCATCACGTTTGCCTAACACGCAAAAGGTCCCAGGCTCGAAACCTGGCAGAAACAGTGGTTTTAGTTAATGTTTCACTATAGTTTGATTTGATAAATATCATGGCAAGTTCTCCTGACTGCTCACTTCCTTTCAAAGGATGCTGATGGATCTTGAGCTGTGCCATGTTGTAATGGGAAGAACCCAGTGATCTAACTTGTCCTTCTAATTGAACCTTGTTTGCTTCTTAGATGTGTCCTTACCATTGTCCGCCAGAGGCTTACTGACAAAACAACTAACTCTTCTTCACAGAGGGACACCTAGTTTAAGGTTTTCCATTAACATTCTTTTTAGGAAAAATTTGGTTGTTGCATTTACCCTGCGATAGACTGGCGACCTGTCCAGGGTGAACCCCTGCCTCTCGCCCATTGACAGCTGGAGATAAGCACCAGCACCCCTCGCGACCCCAATAGGGATAAGCGTGTTAGACAGTGGATGGATGGCTGGATGGATGGTTGCTGCATTAGGTTAATTCAACCTTATATGATGATATTGCAAGAATCCTGGATGGAGGATAAGTAGATTCCTTTCAACCAATCATTCCTGACAAACAGTAAGCAATCCTTAGACCTACAGTAAATGGCATAAAGCACTTGGTAAAACAAAGAATAGCTCCACACCATAAACCGGAAATCTTGATTTCCCGGATTGTTTTTCAATGGCTAGACATACTGAGTTTCCCATAATGCTAGGGGTGGCAGTACAGCAAGTTTCTGTAGTGTAGTGGTCATCACGTTTGCCTCACACGCAAAAGGCCCCATGTTCGAAACCTGGCAGAAACAGTTGTTTTAGTTAATGTTTCACTATAGTTTGATTTGATAAATATCACGGCAAGTTCTCCTGACTGCTCACTTCCTTTCAAAGGATGCTGATGGATCTTGAGCTGTGCCATGTTGTAATGGGAAGAACCCCGTGACCTAACTTGTCCTTCTAATTGAACCTTGTTTCCTTCTTAGATGTGTCCTTACCATTGTCCGCCAGAGGCTTACTGACAAAACAACTAACCCTTCTTCACAGAGGGACACCTAGTTTAAGGTTTTCCATTAATATTCTTTTTAGGAAAAATTTGGTTGTTGCATTTACCCTGCTATAGACTGGCGACCTGTCCAGGGTGAACCCCTGCCTCTCGCCCATTGACAGCTGGAGATAAGCACCAGCACCCCTTGCGACCCCAATAGGGATAAGCGTGTTAGACAGTGGATGGATGGCTGGATGGATGGTTGCTGCATTAGGTTAATTCAACCTTATATGATGATATTGCAAGAATCCTGGATGGAGGATAAGTAGATTCCTTTCAACCAATCATTCCTGACAAACAGTAAGCAATCCTTAGACCTACAGTAAATGGCATAAAGCACTTGGTAAAACAAAGAATAGCTCCACACCATAAACCGGAAATCTTGATTTCCCGGATTGTTTTTCAATGGCTAGACATAGTGAGTTTCCCATAATGCTAGGGGTGGCAGTCCAGCAAGATTCTGTAGTGTAGTGGTCATCACGTGTGCCTCACATGCAAAAGGCCCCAGGTTCGAAACCTGGCAGAAACAGTTGTTTTAATGTTTCACTATAGTTTGATTTGATAAATATCACGGCAAGTTCTCCTGACTGCTCACTTCCTTTCAAAGGATGCTGATGGATCTTGAGCTGTGCCATGTTGTAATGGGAAGAACCCCGTGACCTAACTTGTCCTTCTAATTGAACCTTGTTTCCTTCTTAGATGTGTCCTTACCATTGTCCGCCAGAGGCTTACTGACAAAACAACTAACCCTTCTTCACAGAGGGACACCTAGTTTAAGGTTTTCCATTAATATTCTTTTTAGGAAAAATTTGGTTGTTGCATTTACCCTGCTATAGACTGGCGACCTGTCCAGGGTGAACCCCTGCCTCTCGCCCATTGACAGCTGGAGATAAGCACCAGCACCCCTTGCGACCCCAATAGGGATAAGCGTGTTAGACAGTGGATGGATGGCTGGATGGATGGTTGCTGCATTAGGTTAATTCAACCTTATATGATGATATTGCAAGAATCCTGGATGGAGGATAAGTAGATTCCTTTCAACCAATCATTCCTGACAAACAGTAAGCAATCCTTAGACCTACAGTAAATGGCATAAAGCACTTGGTAAAACAAAGAATAGCTCCACACCATAAACCGGAAATCTTGATTTCCCGGATTGTTTTTCAATGGCTAGACATAGTGAGTTTCCCATAATGCTAGGGGTGGCAGTCCAGCAAGATTCTGTAGTGTAGCGGTCATCACGTGTGCCTCACACGCAAAAGGCCCCAGGTTCGAAACCTGGCAGAAACAGTTGTTTTAATGTTTCACTATAGTTTGATTTGATAAATATCACGGCAAGTTCTCCTGACTGCTCACTTCCTTTCAAAGGATGCTGATGGATCTTGAGCTGTGCCATGTTGTAATGGGAAGAACCCCGTGACCTAACTTGTCCTTCTAATTGAACCTTGTTTCCTTCTTAGATGTGTCCTTACCATTGTCCGCCAGAGGCTTACTGACAAAACCACTAACCCTTCTTCACAGAGGGACACCTAGTTTAAGGTTTTCCATTAACATTCTTTTTAGGAAAAATTTGGTTGTTGCATTTACCCTGCTATAGACTGGCGACCTGTCCAGGGTGATCCCCTGCCTCTCGCCCATTGACAGCTGGAGATAAGCACCAGCACCCCTCGCGACCCCAATAGGGATAAGCGTGTTAGACAGTGGATGGATGGCTGGATGGATGGTTGCTGCATTAGGTTAATTCAACCTTATATGATGATATTGCAAGAATCCTGGATGGAGAATAAGTAGATTCCTTTCAACCAATCATTCCTGACAAACAGTAAGCAATCCTTAGACCTACAGTAAATGGCATAAAGCACTTGGTAAAACAAAGAATAGCTCCACACCCTAAACCGGAAATCTTGATTTCCCGGATTGTTTTTCAATGGCTAGACATAGTGAGTTTCCCATAATGCTAGGGGTGGCAGTACAGCAAGTTTCTGTAGTGTAGTGGTCATCACGTTTGCCTAACACGCAAAAGGTCCCAGGCTCGAAACCTGGCAGAAACTTAGACTTAGACTTTCTTTATTGTCATTTTGTATACACAGAGTGCATACAGAACGAAATTTCGTTTTCACACAGCTCAGAAAGATTGCAGTAACTCTACAGGATAACTTGCAGTGAATTACAGTACAGGATAAAGTGCAGTGATAAATCGCAGTCACTTACAGGATAAGTTTCAATTGACTTCCGGATAAAGTGCAGCAGTGAACAGTAGGCAGTTGAAATGTAAACAGTGTAAAACAAATGTAAACAAATATGCAGTAAGGTGCAGCAGTGATTTAAAAGTAGACAGTTGCATTGTACACAGTTTTGCAGTACGTTTCCCGGTAAGGTGCAGCAGCAATTTTGCAGGATACAATACAATGTGCAAGTGTGCAAATGTGTAAATCAGCGAGTCGAGTGTGGTACACAGTACGTTTTTATACTTCAGCAGTTCAGCAGTTCAACAGTCTGATGGCAGCAGGGAAAAAGCTTTTGCAGAACCTAGTGGACCTGCAGCGGATGCTGCGAAACCTCTTTCCAGAGGGCAGCAGGGAGAATAGTCTGTGGTGGGGGTGTGAGGGGTCCCTGATGATGTTACGGGCTCGAGACACACAGCGATGCGATGAAATGTCTTTTATGGAGGGAAGAGGAGCCCCGATGATCCCTTCTGCTGTCCTCACCACTCTCCTCACGTTCTTCCAGTCGGAGGCACTGCAGCCTCCACACCACACAGAGAGACAGCTGGTCAGAATACTCTCTATGGTGCTTCTATAGAAGGTCGTGAGGATGGGCGGGGGCAGGTGGGCTCTCCTCATCCTCCGCAGAAAGTACAGTCGCTTTTGTGCCCTCTTCACCAGTGACGTGGTGTTCACAGTCCAGGTGAGGTTGTCCGTGATGTGCACCCCCAGGAACTTGGTGCTGCTGACCACCTCCACCGCTGAGTTGTTGATGAGCAGTGGAGCATGGTGAGGCCGGTTTTTCCTGAAGTCGACGATGATCTCCTTCGTCTTCTCCACGTTCAGGATCAGGCTGTTGTCTCTGCACCAGCCCACCAGCTGCTCCACCTCCTCTCTGTAGTCCTGGTCGTTGTCGTCTCTGATCAGGCCCACCACCGTTGTGTCGTCTGCAAACTTCACGATGTGATTGGTGGTGAACCTGGGGACGCAGTCGTGTGTCATCAGGGTGAACAGCAGGGGGCTCAGGACGCAGCCCTGAGGGGAGCCCGTGCTGAGGGTGATGACATCAGAGGTGTTCTGTCCGACCCGGACTGACTGAGGTCTGTTGGTGAGGAAGTCTAGCAGCCAGTTTCGTAGGGGTGTGTTGAAGCCCAGATGCTCCAGTTTTCCCACCAGATGTTGTGGGATGATGGTGTTGAACGCTGAACTGAAGTCCAGGAACAGCATCCGCACGTGCGTGTTCTTCTCCTCCAGGTGTGCCAGGCTCAGGTGAAGAGCAGAGGAGATGGCGTCCTCAGTGGAGCGGTTCCGTCGGTAGGCAAACTGGAACGGGTCGAGTGTTGGGGGAGACTGGAGACGATGTGTTCCTTTACCAGCCTTTCAAAGCACTTCATCATGATGGGAGTCAGTGCAACAGGCCGGTAGTCGTTGAAACAGGTGACTTGAGGTTTCTTTGGCACCGGAATGATGGAGGCAGACTTGAAGCATGCTGGCACTATGGCTTGGTCCAGCGAGGTGTTAAAAATGTCTGTGAGGACACCAGCCAGCTGACCTGCACACTCCTTGAGCACCCGCCCAGGTATGTTGTCGGGGCCTGGGGCCTTCCGCGGGTTGATTCTCCTCAGAGTCTTCCACACGTCGGCGGTGTCAAGGCAGAGGACCTCCTCTTCCTGTTGGGGAACAGCTTTCACTGATGGAGTGCTGTTTAGTGCCTCAAACCTCCCAAAGAAGTTATTTAGTCCATTGAGGAAGTCAGCATCAACTTCACCCACCGGGGGGGAGGGGGTGTTGTATTCAGTGATCGCCCGGATGCCTTTCCACATGCTCCTGGTGTTGCTGGCGTCATGGAAAAGCTCCTGGATTTTCTGACTGTGGTTCCGCTTTGCTAGCCTGATGGCACGGTTCAGGTTGGCTCTCGCTGTCCTCAGTGCCTCCTTGTCACCAGACTTGAAGGCTGAGTTCCGTGCTTTTAGCGCTTGACGGACCTCCGCAGTAATCCAGGGTCGTTGGTTGGCTCGGGTGATGATGGTCTTGGTGGTGCTGACGTCCTCAATGCATTTGTTGATGTAGGCTGACACAGTCATGGCGTACTCATCAATATTGATCTTGTCCTCATAAGTTGCTGCAGCTTTGAACATGTTCCAGTCAGAGCACTCAAAACAGTCCTGGAGCGCCTCCATTGCTCCCTCAGTCCACACCCTCACCTGCCTCGCTGTTGGTTTTGATCTGATCAGCAGGGGCCTGTATGCTGGGAATAGCATAACGGAAAGGTGATCTGAAGAGCCCAGGTGGGGGCGGGGGGCTGCTCTGAATGCTCCTTTTATATTTGTGTAGACTAAGTCTAGAGTGTTCTCTCCCCGAGTTGCAAAATCCACGTGTTGGTAAAAATGAGGGAGAACAGTTTTCATATTTGCCTGGTTAAAATCCCCAGCAATGATGAAAACCCCCTCTGTGTGTGCAGATTGCAGCTCAGAGATAGTCCGATAGAGAACACCCATAGCATCTTTAGTATTAGCGCTGGGAGGGACGTAAACCGCTGCGATGATAACAACAGTGAACTCTCTAGGCAGATAAAAAGGTCTGCAGCTAATAATCATAAGCTCAATGTCCGGAGAGCAGAAACTTGTGACTAATCTAGCATTTTTACACCAGGTGTTATTAATGTAAACGCAGAGTCCTCCACCTCGGGTCTTACCGCAGAGTTCTGTTTGTCTGTCGGCGCGGAAAGTAGCTAGCCCCTCCAGGCTAACGGCGTTGTCCGGGATTGATGAGGTGAGCCATGTTTCGGTCAGAATGAGAGCGCAGCAGTCTCTAAACTCCTTCTTTGCAGAGAGCTCGAGTTGTAAGTGGTCCATTTTGTTGTCCAGTGAGCGAACGTTGGAAAGCCAGATGGATGGTAGCGGCGGTCTGAATGGGTTAGCCTTTAGCCTCGCTGCTAAGCCTCCTCGGCAACCGCGCTTCTTCGGCCGGCTACACCGCTTTCGCGTCGCTCTCCACCGGCGTGAGCTGCTCGTCGAGGCCGCCGCTTCACAGGCCTCCGGGGCTGGTCTCCGTAGGACGCCACAGTCACGTAAGCAGTCAAGCGTGGTATTTAAAAGTCCAAAAACACAACTTGATCGTAACTCCAACAGGCGCTCGCGGTCAAGTACTGATCGGCTGGGTAGATGAGTGGTTTCCAGCGAGTTTGGCGGCATTTTTTATGCATTTTTATGCAAAAAGTCCGCGAGTTGGTACAGGAGCTGTGTTCGGCTGCTGCCGCCAGGGGCGCCGCCGGAAAAGAACAGTGGTTTTAGTTAATGTTTCACTATAGTTTGATTGGATAAATATCATGGCAAGTTCTCCTGACTGCTCACTTCCTTTCAAAGGATGCTGATGGATCTTGAGCTGTGCCATGTTGTAATGGGAAGAACCCAGTGATCTAACTTGTCCTTCTAATTGAACCTTGTTTGCTTCTTAGATGTGTCCTTACCATTGTCCGCCAGAGGCTTACTGACAAAACAACTAACCCTTCTTCAAAGAGGGACACCTAGTTTAAGGTTTTCCATTAACATTATTTTTAGGAAAAATTTGGTTGTTGCATTTACCCTGCGATAGACTGGCGACCTGTCCAGGGTGAACCCCTGCCTCTCGCCCATTGACAGCTGGAGATAAGCACCAGCACCCCTCGCGACCCCAATAGGGATAAGCGTGTTAGACAGTGGATGGATGGCTGGATGGATGGTTGCTGCATTAGGTTAATTCAACCTTATATGATGATATTGCAAGAATCCTGGATGGAGGATAAGAAGATTCCTTTCAACCAATCATTCCTGACAAACAGTAAGCAATCCTTAGACCTACAGTAAATGGCATAAAGCACTTGGTAAAACAAAGAATAGCTCCACACCATAAACCGGAAATCTTGATTTCCCGGATTGTTTTTCAATGGCTAGACATACTGAGTTTCCCATAATGCTAGGGGTGGAAGTACAGCAAGTTTCTGTAGTGTAGTGGTCATCACGTTTGCCTCACACGCAAAAGGCCCCAGGTTTGAAACCTGGCAGAAACAGTTGTTTTAATGTTTCACTATAGTTTGATTTGATAAATATCACGGCAAGTTCTCCTGACTGCTCACTTCCTTTCAAAGGATGCTGATGGATCTTGAGCTGTGCCATGTTGTAATGGGAAGAACCCCGTGACCTAACTTGTCCTTCTAATTGAACCTTGTTTCCTTCTTAGATGTGTCCTTACCATTGTCCGCCAGAGGCTTACTGACAAAACCACTAACCCTTCTTCACAGAGGGACACCTAGTTTAAGGTTTTCCATTAACATTCTTTTTAGGAAAAATTTGGTTGTTGCATTTACCCTGCGATAGACTGGCGACCTGTCCAGGGTGAACCCCTGCCTCTCGCCCATTGACAGCTGGAGATAAGCACCAGCACCCCTCGCGACCCCAATAGGGATAAGCGTGTTAGACAGTGGATGGATGGCTGGATGGATGGTTGCTGCATTAGGTTAATTCAACCTTATATGATGATATTGCAAGAATCCTGGATGGAGGATAAGTAGATTCCTTTCAACCAATCATTCCTGACAAACAGTAAGCAATCCTTAGACCTACAGTAAATGGCATAAAGCACTTGGTAAAACAAAGAATAGCTCCACACCATAAACCGGAAATCTTGATTTCCCGGATTGTTTTTCAATGGCTAGACATAGTGAGTTTCCCATAATGCTAGGGGTGGCAGTACAGCAAGTTTCTGTAGTGTAGTGGTCATCACGTTTGCCTCACACGCAAAAGGACCCAGGTTCGAAACCTGGCAGAAACAGTTGTTTTAGTTAATGTTTCACTATAGTTTGATTTGATAAATATCACGGCAAGTTCTCCTGACTGCTCACTTCCTTTCAAAGGATGCTGATGGATCTTGAGCTGTGCCATGTTGTAATGGGAAGAACCCCGTGACCTAACTTGTCCTTCTAATTGAACCTTGTTTCCTTCTTAGATGTGTCCTTACCATTGTCCGCCAGAGGCTTACTGACAAAACAACTAACCCTTCTTCACAGAGGGACACCTAGTTTAAGGTTTTCCATTAACATTCTTTTTAGGAAAAATTTGGTTGTTGCATTTACCCTGCGATAGACTGGCGACCTGTCCAGGGTGAACCCCTGCCTCTCGCCCATTGACAGCTGGAGATAAGCACCAGCACCCCTCGCGACCCCAATAGGGTTAAGCGTGTTAGACAGTGGATGGATGGCTGGATGGATGGTTGCTGCATTAGGTTAATTCAACCTTATATGATGATATTGCAAGAATCCTGGATGGAGGATAAGTAGATTCCTTTCAACCAATCATTCCTGACAAACAGTAAGCAATCCTTAGACCTACAGTAAATGGCATAAAGCACTTGGTAAAACAAAGAATAGCTCCACACCATAAACCGGAAATCTTGATTTCCCGGATTGTTTTTCAATGGCTAGACATAGTGAGTTTCCCATAATGCTAGGGGTGGCAGTCCAGCAAGATTCTGTAGTGTAGTGGTCATCACGTGTGCCTCACACGCAAAAGGCCCCAGGCTTGAAACCTGGCAGAAACAGTTGTTTTAGTTAATGTTTCACTATAGTTTGATTTGATAAATATCACGGCAAGTTCTCCTGACTGCTCACTTCCTTTCAAAGGATGCTGATGGATCTTGAGCTGTGCCATGTTGTAATGGGAAGAACCCCGTGACCTAACTTGTCCTTCTAATTGAACCTTGTTTCCTTCTTAGATGTTTCCTTACCATTGTCCGCCAGAGGCTTACTGACAAAACAACTAACCCTTCTTCACAGAGGGACACCTAGTTTAAGGTTTTCCCTTAACATTCTTTTTAGGAAAAATTTGGTTGTTGCATTTACCCTGCTATAGACTGGCGACCTGTCCAGGGTGAACCCCTGCCTCTCGCCCATTGACAGCTGGAGATAAGCACCAGCACCCCTCGCGACCCCAATAGGGATAAGCGTGTTAGACAGTGGATGGATGGCTGGATGGATGGTTGCTGCATTAGGTTAATTCAACCTTATATGATGATATTGTAAGAATCCTGGATGGAGGATAAGTAGATTCCTTTCAACCAATCATTCCTGACAAACAGTAAGCAATCCTTAGACCTACAGTAAATGGCATAAAGCACTTGGTAAAACAAAGAATAGCTCCACACCATAAACCGGAAATCTTGATTTCCCGGATTGTTTTTCAATGGCTAGACATAGTGAGTTTCCCATAATGCTAGGGGTGGCAGTACAGCAAGTTTCTGTAGTGTAGTGGTCATCACGTTTGCCTCACACGCAAAAGGCCCCAGGTTCGAAACCTGGCAGAAACAGTTTTAATGTTTCACTATAGTTTGATTTGATAAATATCACGGCAAGTTCTCCTGACTGCTCACTTCCTTTCAAAGGATGCTGATGGATCTTGAGCTGTGCCATGTTGTAATGGGAAGAACCCCGTGACCTAACTTGTCCTTCTAATTGAACCTTGTTTCCTTCTTAGATGTTTCCTTACCATTGTCCGCCAGAGGCTTACTGACAAAACAACTAACCCTTCTTCACAGAGGGACACCTAGTTTAAGGTTTTCCATTAACATTCTTTTTAGGAAAAATTTGGTTGTTGCATTTACCCTGCTATAGACTTGCGACCTGTCCAGGGTGAACCCCCGCCTCTCGCCCATTGACAGCTGGAGATAAGCACCAGCACCCCTCGCGACCCCAATAGGGATAAGCGTGTTAGACAGTGGATGGATGGCTGGATGGAATGTTGCTGCATTAGGTTAATTAAACCTTATATGATGATATTGCAAGAATCCTGGATGGAGGATAAGTAGATCCCTTTCAACCAATCATTCCTGACAAACAGTAAGCAATCCTTAAACCTACAGTAAATGGCATAAAGCACTTGGTAAAACAAAGAATAGCTCCACACCATAAACCGGAAATCTTGATTTCCCGGATTGTTTTTCAATGGCTAGACATAGTGAGTTTCCCATAATGCTAGGGGTGGCAGTACAGCAAGTTTCTGTAGTGTAGTGGTCATCACGTTTGCCTAACACGCAAAAGGTCCCAGGCTTGAAACCTGGCAGAAACAGTTGTTTTAATGTTTCACTATAGTTTGATTTGATAAATATCACGGCAAGTTCTCCTGACTGCTCACTTCCTTTCAAAGGATGCTGATGGATCTTGAGCTGTGCCATGTTGTAATGGGAAGAACCCCGTGACCTAACTTGTCCTTCTAATTGAACCTTGTTTCCTTCTTAGATGTTTGCTTACCATTGTCCGCCAGAGGCTTACTGACAAAACAACTAACCCTTCTTCACAGAGGGACACCTAGTTTAAGGTTTTCCATTAACATTCTTTTTAGGAAAAATTTGGTTGTTGCATTTACCCTGCGATAGACTGGCGACCTGTCCAGGGTGATCCCCTGCCTCTCGCCCATTGACAGCTGGAGATAAGCACCAGCACCCCTCGCGACCCCAATAGGGATAAGCGTGTTAGACAGTGGATGGATGGCTGGATGGATGGTTGCTGCATTAGGTTAATTCAACCTTATATGATGATATTGCAAGAATCCTGGATGGAGGATAAGTAGATTCCTTTCAACCAATCATTCCTGACAAACAGTAAGCAATCCTTAGACCTACAGTAAATTGCATAAAGCACTTGGTAAAACAAAGAATAGCTCCACATCATAAACCGGAAATCTTGATTTCCCGGATTGTTTTTCAATGGCTAGACATAGTGAGTTTCCCATAATGCTAGGGGTGGCAGTACAGCAAGTTTTTGTAGTGTAGTGGTCATCACGCTTGCCTCACGCTCAAAAGGCCCCAGGTTCGACACCTGGTAGAAACATTTGTTTTAGTTAATGTTTCACTATAGTTTGATTTGATAAATATCACGGCAAGTTCTCCTGACTGCTCACTTCCTTTCAAAGGATGCTGATGGATCTTGAGCTGTGCCATGTTGTAATGGGAAGAACCCCGTGACCTAACTTGTCCTTCTAATTGAACCTTGTTTCCTTCTTAGATGTTTCCTTACCATTGTCCGCCAGAGGCTTACTGACAAAACCACTAACCCTTCTTCACAGAGGGACACCTAGTTTAAGGTTTTCCATTAACATTCTTTTTAGGAAAAATTGGGTTGTTGCATTTACCCTGCGATAGACTGGCGACCTGTGCAGGGTGATCCCCTGCCTCTCGCCCATTGACAGCTGGAGATAAGCACCAGCACCCCTCGTGACCCCAATAGGGATAAGCGTGTTAGACAGTGGATGGATGGCTGGATGGAATGTTGCTGCATTAGGTTAATTAAACCTTATATGATGATATTGCAAGAATCCTGGATGGAGGATAAGTAGATCCCTTTCAACCAATCATTCCTGACAAACAGTAAGCAATCCTTAGACCTACAGTAAATGGCATAAAGCACTTGGTAAAACAAAGAATAGCTCCACACCATAAACCGGAAATCTTGATTTCCCGGATTGTTTTTCAATGGCTAGACATAGTGAGTTTCCCATAATGCTAGGGGTGGCAGTACAGCAAGTTTCTGTAGTGTAGTGGTCATCACGTTTGCCTAACACGCAAAAGGTCCCAGGCTCGAAACCTGGCAGAAACAGTGGTTTTAGTTAATGTTTCACTATAGTTTGATTTGATAAATATCATGGCAAGTTCTCCTGACTGCTCACTTCCTTTCAAAGGATGCTGATGGATCTTGAGCTGTGCCATGTTGTAATGGGAAGAACCCCGTGACCTAACTTGTCCTTCTAATTGAACCTTGTTTCCTTCTTAGATGTGTCCTTACCATTGTCCGCCAGAGGCTTACTGACAAAACAACTAACCCTTCTTCACAGAGGGACACCTAGTTTAAGGTTTTCCATTAACATTCTTTTTAGGAAAAATTTGGTTGTTGCATTTACCCTGCGATAGACTGGCAACCTGTCCAGGGTGAACCCCTGCCTCTCGCCCATTGACAGCTGGAGATAAGCACCAGCACCCCTCGCGACCCTGATGTTTACAAATTAAGAAATGATTTGGACATTAAATTTGCAAAGTAAAGAAAAAGAAAGGACAACATGGAAAGCTCTGTAATTGTGTGTTTAAATCGATTATGTTTCTGTATTGAATTGTATGATTGACTGATTGTTTTTCTTTTTCTAAGAAGAATCAAGCATTTGTGTATTAAGTAATGAGTATTTTAGTGCAGACAGGCTGAGCGGAGACGAGTTGGTGTGTTCAAGGAGGAGGAGGGGTGAGTGAACGCGGAATGGAAAAAAGGTAATGAAGGAAGTATAGTGCAGATGTTGGTTGCAGGCAGCCTGTCCGAGAAGCGAGGAGGATGTGGGTTTTCCATTGCAGAGAAGAAAGGGGAACGTAACCTCTGCGTCAACCCACAAGGGTGAGTGGAATAAGAGTCAAGGGGCCCCTTACAGCATTGAAAAGAAGGAACCTGACCTCCAAATCCACCCACAAGAAGGAAACGGTCCTTTCAGCCCCCGGCCCTGCTGCTTAGAGCAAAGGTTAACAGGAAATGAGAAGTGTGATGCTGTGGCAGGCGGGGGATCTGCGCTGCACCCTCCCAACGGTTCTTTCACCACATAAAGAAAAGATCATCTGGGTGCTCGGGGCTCAGTATCTCGTCTCAAGAAGACACGCAGCACGGAGCAGAAGAACAAAGGACCCCAGACAGGAAAAAGCAGTGCAACGGGCCGAGAGGAAGAACACCTGTCTCTGAGAAACACCGAGGCTGAGCCGTTACCCACTTCACCGTGTTCCTCCACAATTCAGGGCCAATGCTTTTGCGAATCCTGCTAAGAAGAGCTGCTGTGGTTTGACCTGGTCGATGACGTAACCCCAGATGTGCTGAAGATTTGGATCGCACCTGTGAGATGCCAGTTCCGAAGATTGAACCAACTTTGTGAGCAGAAGAGACGTATCCCTGCAAAGATGTCGAAGCGGGGGCTCAGAGCGTGAGTTTCCGTGAGCGGAGCAGCAACGGGACATCGGGGTAACCATTGAGAGAAGTGAAGTTGTTCGGCTGGACAACTCCTTCGCCCAGAGCTCAAATGCACGTTGTGTTTCCACCTAGAGTTCGGGTCAGTTCGCTCCTCTAAATTTAACATCCCCTCCTGAACGCATTAACAAGCAGCCTTAGATAAGAGATAGGATGTTGATTCAATATTAATTTGTAATCTGTTAAATTGCTTAATGCTGTTTCTAATCCCCTGCTAAAGCATATTAATTAAAGAAGCATATAAAATTTTATTAGAAGTTGTGGACATTCTCTTATTGAGTCAATAATTTTCTGAGTTCTTCTATGATTGTAAAATAGTCATGGTGCATGGTTCTAGAAATATTTTGGAGGTCTTAAAAGGTTGCCTATAGCCCAAACTTTAAAACAACACCCTTAGGGACTTTTGAGTCTTTAAAAAATACTGATCGTGTAACAAGTGCTGATTTATAGGAGTAGGAGCCACCGTTAACTAGGGCGATGGATGGGGCACAGGTGGCTTCGGGCTACTAAGTTGCCTGACCCGTCCACGGCAGAAGGGTGTGGCCCTAGGACGAAGGTGGTTAGCTGGTCAGTCGAATCCTACTCATCTAGCTGAAAAGGTCTCACAGGAATTCTAAACAGGGTAATACTCGTTAGATTCAGAGTTCTTTAAAAACCCCAGCTAGTGTGAGCTTTAACCCAAAAACAGGAGGGATGTGGTGAGTGGGGTTTTAGTTCAAAGCCAACTTTAACCCAAAAACAGAAGGGATGTGGTGAGTGGGGTTTTAGTTCAAAGCCAAAAATCTGACATGGCGCCCAACGTGGGGCCCTGAGAGAGGGAGACCCCAAAAGTAGTGGTAGGGAGTAGAAAGGCTGCTTCATAGACCACAACCTGTAACAATCTGAAGGCGAGTAGGATTGTTAGTGGCTGGCTCCGGCCGTCAGTCACAACCCTCGCAGTAACTACCGTCGGCGTAGGGGATGAGCTTTATTGAGGGTAACTGACCTGACCCATACAGTAAAGCTAGTAGCCAGTAGTCTGCACCCATCCCTGCTCCGAAGTACAAGGAGAGGCTTTGGGCGGCAGACAACTCGAGACGACAAAGACAAAGGATGGCTGAGGCCATTGAAGAGAATGAATCCCAGGGCCCAGATGACCTCTCTGGACAGAGGGAATCCGAGAGAGATCCAGGAGAATCCCAGGGACAGATGGTTGCAACTCCCCGAAGAGACAAAGTAAGCTATAACACTGAATTTATATTTCATGGGAAAGGTTATGACAGTTGGACCATGTCGATGAAGAGATTATTCCTCAGCCGCCACGCCGGCGCTGAAGAGGCAGCGAGAACAATGATGGGATATAGTTGCAAACAGAAAGGTTATTATGAAGTGCCCCAGTTGTACCACAAGCTCAGACTGACGGTGTTAGAGGATCCAGGACCAAGCCGCAACTGTGAAGAAACACAGCATTGGCTGAAGTGGTTCGCCGATTTCCTGGAAAAGTGGGGGGTAAGAAAAGTAATATCCCTTTACAGCCCATCTGTCGAATATGATCCATTGGTGAAAATGGTGTCCAAAGTCCTGGGAATGAATGGGTTTTTGACCGACGAAACCACCAGAGCAGCACCCCAGAAAGCCCAGTATAAGACAGAGCTGGACAGGTTAAGCCGGTTCAAAGTAATGAACGAGAACAAGAGAAACGAGGACACAGAGTCTGAAGTCGGCGAGGCACCCCTTTCATCACAGCAAGGCTCCCATCCCCCAGAACCAATGCATGGAGAAGAGGACGTAACCGTGATTTCTGATGGGGGAGAAGAAGCAGGGCCGGTTAATGCAAAGGTGTCAGGGAAAGACTTGGTGAGACGGGCAGAAGAACAGCTCGATAGCATCGACAACAGGTTAGATAACATCAATGCTCAGCTGAGAAGTGACCCAGAACGCACAGAAGTTTGTCTAGGGGAAAATTTGCTGACAATCATGAGCTCAGCAAGACCATCTGTGAGTCATGACTTCCATCCCCAGATGAGCAGCACCACGCGGCGGGCCTCGCTGCCCGGGAAAGGGCATGTCCAAGGGACCATCCCGAAGTTTCAAGAGAATGATTCAGAGGAACCCTCCCAGTCTTCGGAAGAAGAAATCAGCCGGCAAGAAAGGAAGAAAAAAACTTCAAAGAAGTCCAGGACAAAGAGAATGAAAAAGGATTTGGATCCCATTCCGATCTCAGCTCAACGCACACCGTACCCCCATGGTGTGACCTATTACCGGCTTGTTTCGGAGCCGTGGGACCTAGAGGGAGATGCATTATTGGTGGTCACCTCGTATGATTACAAGCTGCATGATCGCAACTTCAGGAAGAAGCTGAGGGAGCGGGCTGGTCAGGAGTATCAACACATGGTGAGAGAAAAGCGCAGAGGAAGCAGACAGCCAGGAGACATCATGATCACTTACGGCGCTGAACTCCCGTACTGGTTAGTAATCCACATTCCATTTAGAGCTTGTTCTGAGGGAGAAGACATGGAACGATATCAAGAACAGCTGATAGACCTCTTGGGGGCTGGTGTTACTGCAGCGAACAACGAGCGCTGTCGTAGGATTGTGGTGAGTGTGAGTGGGGTCCGAACTAAGCATATGGGCTGGACAGATGCTGAAAATGTGACTGTGGTAGGGATGACCACTACAGCTAAGACGATCAGCCCAGATGCGCCCTTGAGAGAGGTAGTTGTCATCATCCCGCCGGCCTTGCACAGGAGTAAGAAGAAAGATGGGCTGACAATGTTGTCAAAGATGAGCGGAAACAAACCAGCAAATGCCTTCCGAACGGGAGTGACGACTATCATACCAACTGGTCTCTTCCAGGACCGGCAGCCAGAGGAACAGAGTGATGAGTCAAATGAAGATGATCCTCCTCTGATCACGGAGGAGGATCTGAAAGAAGCAGCAGTAAAGACGACAATAAGGAAAGGTGCCCGAGCCATGGCCTACAGCGCTTCAGCCGACAACAGGGGTAAAGTGACAAAAATTAACCTCCGGCCGATCAAGTCACCAGAAGCAGCCCGAGACCTAACGCCCAGACCAGCCAAGATGACAGCACTGAACGAAGAGGGACCTGAGGACGTCACACCGGAGATTGACAGCGCGCCCAGCGAGGACGACGAACCCAAGCTTCCCAGTGGATCAGAGGATGACGACCAGGACAGCGACAGCATCACCTCGGTGCCTGCACCTCCAACATCGGGTCACAAGACGCTGAGGGTCGGTCATCGCAAGGGGCAGAAGAAAGAAGTGGAAGTTTTTGACATCTACCGAGCATCCGAGAGGATCGCAAGGGACCTAACCTGGGGTCCTGTGCAGACGAAGGATGGGAGAAGGACGTTCGTCCCTGACGTCAACCAGAGGCAGTACTCCATCCCTGTGGTGTGGCGTGACCGGCAGGACGACGAGCTGGAACTCAAAGTGAAGGCTACTGTTGGTGAGTGGGCAAATATTTTAATGATGCCGTCTTATCCTACCTTAGCTGCTTATCAAAATCTAACCCATAAGTTTAGACCTGCCTATGTGGGGATAGCTCATGATGTGATGTTAAGGAGAATGAAAAAAGCGGTTTACAGCTATTCCAAAGAGATAGTGCATAAGGTTGAAGCTGTCTCAGAGGGAGAGGATGATGTGGCTCCTAGGTTGTTACCCTCACAGAGACCTGTTCCGACTCACAGCGATTTAACACCTGCTGCTCCGATGCCTAGCCTCGAGAATATGGGATACCAGGAGCTGAAAAAGATAAGGATGATGGTTCCACAAAAAGATCCGGGTGAGTCCATTGATGCTTATCTTAAGAGAGCGTGGCCGATGGTTGAGTACGCCACAACGAACGAAGAAGCAAGAAAAATGTGGCTGGGACGGACGACAGGGAATCCGGTTGTGAGAGATGAGTCTGCACAAAGTTATTATGAGAGACTTGTTGTTGATGAGGTGGACGCAGAAGATTCATGCATTGAACGAGCGAAGGACCGGCTGGACAAGGGCCAGACTCTTTCGGCAGTTTGGGCTGACCTTCGACGTGTGGTGGCACCGGCCAGGTATTTAAAAGCTCTGCGGGAAGTGACCCACAACAGACCTGGCCACATCAACTTCAAGAAGATGCCTGTGCGTGACACCACACTGGCCCAGATTGAGTATGAGGTGAGATCTTACGACCTGGAACGTAAGTTTTATGATGACAGGCGGCGTAAAGAGTCTGGGCCGGGAACACGGGTCCCGACCAAAGCAAGTCTGAAAGCTCCAGCTGACCCCCAGCCTCGTCCCACGTTTCAAACGGCCCAGGAGACAAGAAACAGGAATTCAGGGCGGGCTTCCACGCCCCAACAACAGGGTTATAAAACCTATTTGCCGTCCGAAGAGTACCAGAAGTTGACACCAGAACAGAGGAGAGCTCTTCATGAGTCCCGGCGTGCTGGGATTCAGGAATCAACCAAATGAGGATGGACAGGTCGCGGGTCACCCTGGATAATGCCTACTGGGTGGGGGACGAAATCTACACAAATGTGGATGGGGATCCCTACCTAGTGGACACAGGGGCAGAGGTGTCCATGACCCGCAACAACCTCATTACGACGGGACACCTACAGGTCCAGTTGGCTAACGGGACCATTGAGGAAATGCAGTATGGGACCTGGAAAGGGATAGTTTGGGTGAAAGGTCCATACAATTTGATCACAGTGACTGATTTAAAAAGACTAAACAATCCAAAAAAGAACCGACGCTCAGTGGGACGCAGACTGAAAGAATTAAAATCCAGGTTGGTAAAACTAGGCTCCACAACAGAAGAATCAGCTGCAAGTGAATGGTATAAAGCTGTAAATGTGCCAGAAGTGACAGAACAGAAGCTGGAAGAGAGCGACTTCTCCCCGGCTGGGAAAGAAAGGTTGCGTCAGATCATCACTGCAGCTAAAGTAGCAAGATTCAAGAATGACTGTGGGGATTTGGGAACTAAGTTTGTTCACCTCATAGAAGGGGGGGTACACCCCCCAGTTAGGCAGTATCCCTTAAACCCGGGCGCTGTGGAAGAGATGGACAAAATAGTGAAGGAGCTGAGAGCCTTAGATATCATCAGAGAAGAGCTCAACCCCATCACCAACAGTCCTATACAAGCAGTGAAGAAACCTGAATCAGCCGGAGGTGGTTGGCGGCCTGTGATTAATTTCAAGGCCCTTAATCGCAGGACGGTAGCAAATAGGGCCAGCTTAATTAACCCACAAGGAGCTCTGAAGACACTGAGGGTCAAAAAGTTCAAATCCTGCATCGACCTGGCGAATGGATTTTTCTCTCTTCGGCTCGCAAAACAGTCACAGGGTAAAACGGCTTTCACCCATAAAGGCAAGAGCTACGTGTGGCAAAGGCTGCCACAGGGGTACAAAAACTCCCCCAACGTGTTTCAGTCAGCAGTCATGGAGGTTTTGGGTGACTTAGGAGCAACGGTGTACATTGATGATATATTCATCGCGGACGACACGGAAGAAGAACATCTAGAAAGGCTGCAGAAAGTCATCGAAAGAATCACCGCAGCAGGCTTAAAGCTGAATTTGAAGAAGTGTCAGTTCGGGCAATTCCAAGTAAATTATCTGGGGTTTCAGGTTTCAACTGATCTGGGGCTTTCTGAGGGTTATCGGGAAAAGCTGGACCGGATCAGGGCCCCGAGATCTGAAAATGACCTGCAAAAAATCCTGGGACTGTGTAATTACGTCCGTGATCACGTCCCCAATTATCAAAAGTATGCCAAGCCGCTGTATGCCTGTCTGAGAAAACAAGATGGGGAAAGAGAAGAAGAGACTGAGAAACAATGGACATGGACTGCATTGAATCAACACGACCTTGATCATCTGAAGAGAGCAATTCAGCAGGCCGTGAGGCTCGAGCCGAGAAGCCTGACATCACGGCTGGTTGCAGAAATCAGCTGCGAAGATGAAGATGCCATGATCAAAGTGAGTAATGAAACGGGGGGGTTAGTGACCATTTGGAGTTACACATTGTCATCTGTAGAGAAGAAATACCCCCAAGAAGAAAAAGAGTTGGCAGTACTGGCCAAGTACTGGAGCGCATTAAAGGATCTGGCGCAAGGACAGCCTCTCAAAGTGACCACACAAAGCCAGGTACATAAATACCTGAGGAAAGGAACGATCGAAAGCACCAAGGCTACAAACACCAGATGGGGAAGGTGGGAGGACATCCTGCTCGACCCTGACCTCGAGATCGGACCAGCACAGCCAGCCTGCAAGAAGCAACCATTAGTGCACGATCAAGAACAGCCACCGGAATGGGTGCTGTACACTGATGGGTCAAGAAAAGGGCCCGACCAGGTGGCCTATTGGGGGTTCATATTGAAGCAACACGACAAGGAAAAATGTCGTCAGAAAGGTAGGACCCCAGGAAGTGCACAAGCGGGTGAGGTAACTGCAGTATTAGAGGGCTTGCTGGAACTGATAAAAAGGAAAGTGAAAAGGGCTAAAATTGTGACAGACAGTTATTATTGTGCTCAGGCCCTAAAAGAAGATTTGTCCATTTGGGAAGAAAATGGTTTTGAAACTGCCAAAGGGAGACAAGTTGCACATCAGGACCTGTGGAAAAAAATAGCCGAAATGAGGCTGGACCTGGACCTCCAGGTGGAGCATCAGAGAGCTCACACCAGAGATGGGGCGCATTGGCGCGGAAATGATGAAGTGGACAGGTACGTCCAACAGAGAAGAATCGTCTTTGTCGGGATCGAGAAGTGGGACACCCAGAGGACGGGTGGTCCCAGATGAGTACGTGGATGAGGTAGTGCGGAGCGTGCATGAGGCCTTGGGACATGCAGGCGCGCTACCTACCCGTAAAGAATTGGAAGAGCAGGAACTCTGGGTCCCGCCAAAACACATCCGTCGCGTGCTGAGGGACTGTGAAGTATGTGGTCAATACAACGCAGGATGCCGAGGACAGCGCATGGATGGCTTAACCATCAAGAGCACCGTCCCATGGGGGTCAGTTTGCATGGATGTTGCGGGCCCCATGGGGATAACAGGGAAAAGAGGTGAGAAGTATCTCTTAGTGCTGGTGGACTCAATGTCTGGGTATGTAACAGTGAAAGCAGCAAAGAGGGCTAACGGAAACAGCATAGTTAGCATGCTGGAGCAGGTTTGTGGTTCCTTGGGTGTCCCTAAAGAGCTGAGAACGGATAATGGGACACATTTTCGGAACTCACAGGTTGACCAGTGGTGCCAGCGGTTTGGAGTAGTCCGGGTTTACTCACCGCCCTACACCCCACAGGCCAACGGAGTGGTGGAGCGCGCTATAGGCCTAGTGAAAAGCTGGATTGCAAAAAATGCAAATTCACGTGAATGGAGCACCAGAGCAGTGGAAATAGGCCAAACCCTCAATGATCGTCGTCGCACCGCGAGGCCATCCCCTGCGACAGAGCTTAACCAACGACCGTTCACCTCGACGGAGGTGGGGAGGAGCACGGGGGATAAGAGGAAACAGCCAGAGGCCGCGGCGCCATTCCAGGTTGGACAGAGGGTGTGGGTAAAAGCACGTGATCAACCTGTTAATATAGCTGTTAAACCCAAATACGACACCGTCGACATTGTGAAGCGAGTTTTGGACAGTAACACTGTGCTGCTGCGCACAAAGGGGATCCAGGGAGTGGAGCAGCTCAAGCCAGTTCTTAGCTAAGGAAAACCAGAGACCGGAGAATGGCCAGTGAATCATGCACCTTGCCACCCTATATCAGACTGGCCACTGTAACAGGGGTGGTTGTCATCAGAAGAACCACTTCAGAGCTCTGGGCGGGAAGAGCTTTGAAGAAATTGGAATGGGCTAAAAAAGGACTCCTGCCAGAAGATGAGGAAAAGCTTTTGTGGCAGAAACTTAATCATTGCTGCACCGTTTGCCAATCTCCAGTTCAGCTTGAGGTCCGTTGGCAGGGACCAGGGAAAGACAGACCCCTGAGTCACCATGCATCGGGCAGTGAGCTCAGTCGGCTGCCAAGACCTCCAGTTAAAGTAATCGACGCCGTGGTGTGTGGGGACTGCAGAGTACGACATCTTCCTAGGGTGATTTTCATCACCTGCTGGGACATGGGTAAATTCTCCCCTACTTCGTGTTTATGCTCATGGAATGAAGGAAATCTGACTTATTGTACTGCCTGCCGTGAGGATTTCAAAGGAGGGCGACTGCTGGAGGTCGAGCGGGCATACGGCTGGCAGGTGCGGAAATTCTACGGGGCCCTAAGAAATTTTGAGCCACGTATGGAAAGGGCCCAGCCTGAAAGTTATACAGATAGAATTCAGCCAGTCGTGTTTGAGCTGCCTACAGAGGAAGGCCCATCAGCTCCCCCACAACTGAGTACAGTCGTGTTTGGCCTGCGCACAGAGGAGGGCTCATCAGCTCCCCCACAACGGGATGAAGGTATGAGAGAAGTGCTGCTGGGCTCTCCACAAGACCGAGGGGATCATCTAATCGCAGCCATCTTTGCATCATGGCCCTATGACCCCGCGGAGGTACTGTTGGGGGTCAGACCACCGAACACCGCGCAGTGTGCCATGGTACTGCGGGTGTATCGCAACCCAACAGAAGCCCAGCGTCGTGCCGCGAGAGTGGGAGACGATGACCGAGCCCTAGCAGCAGTGAGGGGCTGGGAAGGCCCGTGGGAGCTGACCACCTGGGGAGCGTTAATCATAGAGGTCCTCAACGATCCTGACATCCCATCGATGGACCTCCCAGACGTACCCAGAGAAGGGGGCGCTCGATCAACGAACCTGTATTATTACACCACATCGCTGGATGCATGGGGTAGCTGTGCGGCAAGGCCCAAAGGGAAAACACGAGAGTTCCTGGTTACTGAAGAGGAGTGGTTTCGTGAAGGGCTGATGCAAGTACCAGGAGGGGTTACACACTATTCCGCCACGCCCAGCATTCCAAGCTCCACCCGTAGGGTAAGAATCTCGGTACAATTTGTTCTAGTTCCATATAGGGGGATCTACTCGGTGGGAGCAACCATTACAGAAGCAGAGGACCCAGAAGCTGAAGCCAATCCAGTACCACCAGGAAGGGCGAGATTTGGGGCACTACAGGCACTCTCGTCAACATGGAGATGGAAACGGAAGAACAACCGAAAAAGCAGAAACTAACGGATCTCACGGAAAAGGGAGCCCGTGTCGCTAAACGTCGCTATAAGAAAAAGGATAGAAAGAGGAAGCTGATCCCCAGTGAAGAAATGCTCAAACTAGCAGGTGTAAAAGTCGGTCCTGACGTCTGGAACGGGGAATCGGGAGGTGAGCCCTTTTTGTATTTTCCCTCTGGGTTCATCTCTCTTCGCAGTCCACGAGCAGATTTTACTCCTAGTTGTACACACACTGAAGCCTATTTTCTAGGCCACCACATGTATACCCGGGATACCGATTGGTCTGTAGTTCCAAGACATTATCTCCCCACGAACATGCTGAGTTTTTTAAAGGACCAAACATATTGGCATCCGACTCGACAGACGTATTGGGAGGGGAGGAGGGGGAAAAGTATAGCCCTCGAAGATGTCGCAGACCCTTATGCTGGTGAAAGAAAGTTACCATGGATATTCAACGCCGTCACCATGCCCATAGCGGGGGCTCTGTGGACAATCAGGTGGGGACCGAACTACCACGAGCCACTGCAAGGTATTTATTATGAGTTCTCTGTTACAAACAACATTATATGGGCCAACTCGCCGTCCATGGCGGTAACGGTGACCAGACGGCAAAGGTTTCCGCAGAACTTAATCATCAATAACACCCAGCTGCCCTTGGTAATTACCACAGATAGAGTCTACCCCTGTCCTCCACGGCCAGTGGCGTGGGTACCACCTCAGAAGGGTTACCGAGTGCAATTGAAAATGTATGGTCAGCCACTGGTATCGTATGTTTCCTTGCCGATAGAAATGGGGGAACACATCGAGAAACAATCAGCAGAATCAAGATCTCTGGGCTGGCAAGGCCCTACTCCGGAGCCGGATTATTGGCGTGTCTACACATGGCAATGGGTGTGGAGGGGGCTGGAACCCAACCTGCCTTACCCCTCCCCAGTGATGCAAGCCTTATTAAAAGACCAGGTGGGCATTGAGGGAGATGAGTATTTATGCTGCCCTTGGGACACACGAAAAAGAAACCTCCGAGCAGCAATAAGAGGGAGCAACCTCAGCACACGGCCAACATGTTTCACGGTGGATCCGGGCAGCTCCGAAGATATGGTACTCGGGTGATTTTTGACGACACCAGTACCGAAGAAAATGATGACCGCGACGACACGGATTTCCCTGACGAACCCTTGCTACGGAAAACGACCACGATCACGGATAAGCCCTTATGTATACAAGCTTTGCTCATGCTCCTTCCCCTGCTTATCGCTGCTATAGTTATATTAGTTATTCTTTACATGATAGGTGTGGGGCCATGGCACCTGACCCATGTCAGAGTGACACATGGGGCTTCGAAGTATGCCAACATTAGCTGTTGGAACACCAGCGACAAGACTTTTTTTGTGCCCTGGGATAATAACACGACGTCTAAAAATGGGTCTGCGTATGCTGAAGAATGCAGAGGTTCAGAGTGTACCAATGTGCAGAAGTTTTTTGAGAAGCGTCTGGTGAGGCTGGACGACCCTTCAGCGTATGACCTGTTCAACTTCACCTGGTTTGTTTACAATCACGACATCACAGATGAAGGAGTGATCGTTTGGGTCCGGATCCTGCACCTCCGTGTTCGACGCACTATTAGATGCAACTGGATTCATCCTGATCGCGGCACTCCCGAATGGCACTGTAACTGGCTTTGTAGGCCACTCGTGCGCTTCACCGATCAGGGATATTGGGACTCAGAGGTAACGTACCCAGCACCACATAGATCTGCCGGTTGCCGGGCTTGGTTTCCCCGCGGGGAGTTTTGGGGAAATTATGACCTTAAGTGTGTGACTAATTCCACCCCCGTAATATTGCCGAGCCGTAATAACACAGTGACCTCAGCCCCTAGCCAAGTCGACCGCACAGATGAACATGAGCACACAACTCAGAATCCGCTCAAACAGGCTACAATTACCACGGCGCCTAAGAGAAAGGTAACCCACTGGGAAGAGCTGGAACGACCTGAGCAACAAAATTGCATCCAAACCAAGTTTAAGAAGTTGCATGCATGTGTATGGAACATTTTTGTTAAATGTATTAACAAAGAGTATATCCCTCTGTCCCTTATGTCTCAGGAACTATTGACACCCACGATTTTTACAGTCCGCCAGATTGAATATGAGGAATGGCTTAATACTTCATTCCCATGGTTGTCCGCTGCCGGCCGCTTAGTCCATTTTATAGGTGATTTCCCCGAGGGTGCCACACGCTCTGAGGATGGGTTGAAGGGGCCTTATTATTCTAGTTTTTATGTTCAGCGTGTTCCTACTCCAGATGAACTTTTGGCAGTCCCCAAAGAAGATTTTGCTAAAATAGATAAATGTGTGGCAGATAGGATTTTTAATAGCCTAAATGACTCGGAGTGGGCTGGGGGACAGGTATCGCCTAGATGTGACCTCTGGCAAATGGGAAAATCTTTCTTCTCTAGCTGGAGGTATGACTGCTCAGTTCTGCAACATCTTCCCACAGCAAAACTTGTCCTAAGAGCCTGGGTGGAATGGACAGGGACTCAATATCATGAACACAGCTGGTGGGGACTGCAGGAGGCAGAGCTGAAAGCCTGGGTGTTACCCTGCCTCCAGTTATCTGATAACTATTGGATAAAGTATAAGTATTTAGCTACGGGTTATTCCAAAGAACAATCTATTTGGCCTGACTACTTCTGGAGACCTGCTCTTTATGTTCACCCCAGACCCTGGCGTATGGTATGCAACAACCAGACCACCCGCTGCACGATCGGCCTTGCAAGACAACCCTGTCAAGATGTCCCCGGGTGGGAGAATCATTGTACGGAACATTATGAGGGTGAATACGATTCGCACGCCTCTGAGGTAATTTGGGTAAAATTCAACAATGTGTGGAGGCGTGCTTTGGGGAAAGGTTCATCCTGTACTGAAGCCATTCTGGGCCATCAGTTAAGATCAAGAAAGAGTATTATGGGGAAAATAGTGCCCTTTGTTCCTGACACACTCATCGCCATCGCTGAGGGACATGCGTTCCGTAAAAACCTGTGTGATGGGGGAGTGGATGAGGGATTTAACTGGGTAGGGAAAACCCTGATGTATTCCAACCTAACCTGCGGTCTCCCCAAGGAAGTATGGAAAACCTGTGGCAAGAAAGGTCAAGAACATGCTTGCCGCTGGTATGAGAGGCTGGGAAACACTGTGTTCGAGACCATCGCCGATGTGGTTGAAGAAGTTACCGAAGTTATTAGTGAGGGGGTTTCCATCATAGAACACTGGATGTTGAATATTCTAGCTTCTATATGGCCTTATTTGCTTATAGCACTGGGCGCTGTCGTCGTTGCTGTTCTGTGTAAAGTTGTCCTCGTGGAAGGGATCAGAGTGATGTTCCGCCCTAAGGGGAGGAGCTACAAGTCCCTCCCAGAGGAGGCGCCTGACTTAGTATAGTAAGTGACTCCGCAGCCAAGCCAAGCCAGTTGGGGTTCCGGGTCTGAAGACGATAACATTACCAAATTGGATTGCCACCACCTTTTCATCATGAGCTCCAATAATTCCACCTCTGCCCTGGAGCCAGCCCCAGTGAGTACTCTGGAGTTTTACACCTTATTAGCCGCCTGGCTTTGCTACTGCCACACTGGCTACTGGTCGGCCAGCCAGCTCCTGCGATACATTGTTACCATCCAAGGATATGCAAAGATAATCCTTGGCCTCACGGTACTGCGTAGAAGAGAAGTGGCCTTGTCCCTCTTTGTCTCCTATCTGATGGGCCGAACACTCATCACTTGGAAGATGGGGCTAATGGTTATGCTGTGGCTCTGCATTGACTCGACAGCTTTTTCTCTAGAAGTTGCTCTGGGGGGCTTGCATGCGACCAAGCGGGCGCCAGTGAAAGTAGCCACTACGGTGGTTGAATGTCTTCTGGCCTGTGGTATCTTCTCCTATCTTGGTCAGCAGGCGCTGTCCATTAAAGGACCAGGAAAATTCAAATGGGTAGGGAAATGGCTCGCCCTGATTGCCTGGTGCCTTGTGTGGGGAATACTGTCCTTGCTGCAGTGGCTCCAATTCATCTCAGATCTGCCTGTCATGGTTTGGCTGATGACCTATGCTGCAATGTTTGCCCACTCCACTTCAACCCCGGACCCTACCCCACCGTTTCAATCCCCCTGGCTGGCAGCTCAGGCTGAAACCTCGGGGTAGAGGGCCTCTTTTCAATTTTTGCTTACTGCTCAGCTGCCAAGATTTTTGCTATCATACTTATTACTTTTTCTTTTATATAATCATGTCACATTAATTCTGAGCTACTTTGTTTCCTTAGGACCAAATTAGTTGTTTTGCATGTGGAGTCCCAATTTCCAGAGTGGGATTCATATGGTTAACTCAAAGCAACTACCTTTGCTACAGATGTCTGCCCGACAATGCATATGAAGATGTGCGAGCAGCAGCTCGCCTGTCCGACTCTAACTTTCTGCCTTACGTTCACACTCCCACTCTGAGGACCCTGATGATTCAGTACAAGCCGGTCTGGTCCTCTGCGTGGGAAGCCAGTGAAGCTGACCTTCGCACCCAGCGAACTGCAGATGTCTCGTACGTCCCTGTCATTCGGCAACGATGGGAGCGGCAGGATGGTGAAGAAAAGATCCTCCTGCACCTGTTGGATGGAAGAATTATTGGAATTGGCCAACCTTCAACTCTGAATCGGCCAGTATCACCAGACCATTACATCGACAAGGGGTGTCAGACCACTCCGGTGAGTAAGGAAAACGTGGCCTGCCAAGCTGACGACCAGCAGACGACTGAATGCAGCTGTCAGACAGACCCTGACCTGGAAATTCAACAGATTCTGCATGAGCTTTTAGGTGACTATCCACCGGCCCTGTCACCCGTGTTTTCGCCCCCTACTCCAACAGGGATTCCAGATCCATCACCACCAAGTCTAGAGTCAATGGACACTGAGGAAGAGTGTCCTGAAGCGTCGTCCAGAGACCTGGCCTGGATATCCCAATATGAGGTACTCGATGCCTGGTCACCCCAAAGCAGCCCCTCTCCACTATCTGAGGGTTGTGATGATGTCCTGGAAATCAACTACTACGACGAAGAGGGACTGTTTTAGGGTCCTGCAGGGACCCTGACGGTGGAATCTGGTCGACCTCAAGAAGGGGGTGTCGAAATACCTCAAGAATAGGTAATGTGGTGAGCCCGACCATATTCCCTGATGTTTACAAATTAAGAAATGATTTGGACATTAAATTTGCAAAGTAAAGAAAAAGAAAGGACAACATGGAAAGCTCTGTAATTGTGTGTTTAAATCGATTATGTTTCTGTATTGAATTGTATGATTGACTGATTGTTTTTCTTTTTCTAAGAAGAATCAAGCATTTGTGTATTAAGTAATGAGTATTTTAGTGCAGACAGGCTGAGCGGAGACGAGTTGGTGTGTTCAAGGAGGAGGAGGGGTGAGTGAACGCGGAATGGAAAAAAGGTAATGAAGGAAGTATAGTGCAGATGTTGGTTGCAGGCAGCCTGTCCGAGAAGCGAGGAGGATGTGGGTTTTCCATTGCAGAGAAGAAAGGGGAACGTAACCTCTGCGTCAACCCACAAGGGTGAGTGGAATAAGAGTCAAGGGGCCCCTTACAGCGTTGAAAAGAAGGAACCTGACCTCCAAATCCACCCACAAGAAGGAAACGGTCCTTTCAGCCCCCGGCCCTGCTGCTTAGAGCAAAGGTTAACAGGAAATGAGAAGTGTGATGCTGTTGCAGGCGGGGGATCTGCGCTGCACCCTCCCAACGGTTCTTTCACCACATAAAGAAAAGATCATCTGGGTGCTCGGGGCTCAGTATCTCGTCTCAAGAAGACACGCAGCACGGAGCAGAAGAACAAAGGACCCCAGACAGGAAAAAGCAGTGCAACGGGCCGAGAGGAAGAACACCTGTCTCTGAGAAACACCGAGGCTGAGCCGTTACCCACTTCACCGTGTTCCTCCACAATTCAGGGCCAATGCTTTTGCGAATCCTGCTAAGAAGAGCTGCTGTGGTTTGACCTGGTCGATGACGTAACCCCAGATGTGCTGAAGATTTGGATCGCACCTGTGAGATGCCAGTTCCGAAGATTGAACCAACTTTGTGAGCAGAAGAGACGTATCCCTGCAAAGATGTCGAAGCGGGGGCTCAGAGCGTGAGTTTCCGTGAGCGGAGCAGCAACGGGACATCGGGGTAACCATTGAGAGAAGTGAAGTTGTTCGGCTGGACAACTCCTTCGCCCAGAGCTCAAATGCACGTTGTGTTTCCACCTAGAGTTCGGGTCAGTTCGCTCCTCTAAATTTAACATCCCCTCCTGAACGCATTAACAAGCAGCCTTAGATAAGAGATAGGATGTTGATTCAATATTAATTTGTAATCTGTTAAATTGCTTAATGCTGTTTCTAATCCCCTGCTAAAGCATATTAATTAAAGAAGCATATAAAATTTTATTAGAAGTTGTGGACATTCTCTTATTGAGTCAATAATTTTCTGAGTTCTTCTATGATTGTAAAATAGTCATGGTGCATGGTTCTAGAAATATTTTGGAGGTCTTAAAAGGTTGCCTATAGCCCAAACTTTAAAACAACACCCTTAGGGACTTTTGAGTCTTTAAAAAATACTGATCGTGTAACAAGTGCTGATTTATAGGAGTAGGAGCCACCGTTAACTAGGGCGATGGATGGGGCACAGGTGGCTTCGGGCTACTAAGTTGCCTGACCCGTCCACGGCAGAAGGGTGTGGCCCTAGGACGAAGGTGGTTAGCTGGTCAGTCGAATCCTACTCATCTAGCTGAAAAGGTCTCACAGGAATTCTAAACAGGGTAATACTCGTTAGATTCAGAGTTCTTTAAAAACCCCAGCTAGTGTGAGCTTTAACCCAAAAACAGGAGGGATGTGGTGAGTGGGGTTTTAGTTCAAAGCCAACTTTAACCCAAAAACAGAAGGGATGTGGTGAGTGGGGTTTTAGTTCAAAGCCAAAAATCTGACAAATGCTAGGGGTGGCAGTACAGCAAGTTTCTGTAGTGTAGTGGTCATCACGTTTGCCTCACACGCAAAAGGCCCCAGGTTCGAAACCTGGCAGAAACAGTTGTTTTAATGTTTCACTATAGTTTAATTTGATAAATATCACGGCAAGTTCTCCTGACTGCTCACTTCCTTTCAAAGGATGCTGATGGATCTTGAGCTGTGCCATGTTGTAATGGGAAGAACCCCGTGACCTAACTTGTCCTTCTAATTGAACCTTGTTTCCTTCTTAGATGTTTCCTTACCATTGTCCGCCAGAGGCTTACTGACAAAACCACTAACCCTTCTTCACAGAGGGACACCTAGTTTAAGGTTTTCCATTAACATTCTTTTTAGGAAAAATTGGGTTGTTGCATTTACCCTGCGATAGACTGGCGACCTGTCCAGGGTGATCCCCTGCCTCTCGCCCATTGACAGCTGGAGATAAGCACCAGCACCCCTCGCGACCCCAATAGGGATAAGCGTGTTAGACAGTGGATGGATGGCTGGATGGATGGTTGCTGCATTAGGTTAATTCAACCTTATATGATGATATTGCAAGAATCCTGGATGGAGGATAAGTAGATTCCTTTCAACCAATCATTCCTGACAAACAGTAAGCAATCCTTAGACCTACAGTAAATGGCATAAAGCACTTGGTAAAACAAAGAATAGCTCCACACCATAAACCGGAAATCTTGATTTCCCGGATTGTTTTTCAATGGCTAGACATAGTGAGTTTCCCATAATGCTAGGGGTGGCAGGACAGCAAGTTTCTGTAGTGTAGTGGTCATCACCTTTGCCTCACACGCAAAAGGCCCCAGGTTTGAAACCTGGCAGAAACAGTTGTTTTAGTTAATGTTTCACTATAGTTTGATTTGATAAATATCACGGCAAGTTCTCCTGACTGCTCACTTCCTTTCAAAGGATGCTGATGGATCTTGAGCTGTGCCATGTTGTAATGGGAAGAACCCAGTGACCTAACTTGTCCTTCTAATTGAACCTTGTTTCCTTCTTAGATGTGTCCTTACCATTGTCCGCCAGAGGGTTACTGACAAAACAACTAACCCATCTTCACAAAGGGACACCTAGTTTAAGGTTTTCCATTAACATTCTTTTAAGGAAAAATTTGGTTGTTGCATTTACCCTGCTATAGACTTGCGACCTGTCCAGGGTGAACCCCCGCCTCTCGCCCATTGACAGCTGGAGATAAGCACCAGCACCCCTCGCGACCCCAATAGGGATAAGCGTGTTAGACAGTGGATGGATGGCTGGATGGAATGTTGCTGCATTAGGTTAATTAAACCTTATATGATGATATTGCAAGAATCCTGGATGGAGGATAAGTAGATTCCTTTCAACCAATTTTCTCACAAACAGTAAGCAATCCTTAGACCTACAGTAAATGGCATAAAGCACTTGGTAAAACAAAGAATAGCTCCACACCATAAACCGGAAATCTTGATTTCCCGGATTGTTTTTTCAATGGCTAGACATACTGAGTTTCCCATAATGCTAGGGGTGGCAGTACAGAAAGTTTCTGTAGTGTAGTGGTCATCACGTTTGCCTAACACGCAAAAGGCCCCAGGCTCGAAACCTGGCAGAAACAGTGGTTTTAGTTAATGTTTCACTATAGTTTGATTTGATAAATATCACGGCAAGTACTCCTGACTGCTCACTTCCTTTCAAAGGATGCTGATGGATCTTGAGCTGTGCCATGTTGTAATGGGAAGAACCCCGTGACCTAACTTGTCCTTCTAATTGAACCTTGTTTCCTTCTTAGATGTTTCCTTACCATTGTCCGCCAGAGGCTTACTGACAAAACCACTAACCCTTCTTCACAGAGGGACACCTAGTTTAAGGTTTTCCATTAACATTCTTTTTAGGAAAAATTTGGTTGTTGCATTTACCCTGCGATAGACTGGCGACCTGTCCAGGGTGAACCCCTGCCTCTCGCCCATTGACAGCTGGAGATAAGCACCAGCACCCCTCGTGACCCCAATAGGGATAAGCGTGTTAGACAGTGGATGGATGGCTGGATGGATGGTTGCTGCATTAGGTTAATTCAACCTTATATGATGATATTGCAAGAATCCTGGATGGAGGATAAGTAGATTCCTTTCAACCAATCATTCCTGAGAAACAGTAAGCAATCCTTAGACCTACAGTAAATGGCATAAAGCACTTGGTAAAACAAAGAATAGCTCCACACCATAAACCGGAAATCTTGATTTCCCGGATTGTTTTTCAATGGCTAGACATAGTGAGTTTCCCATAATGCTAGGGGTGGCAGTACAGCAAGTTTCTGTAGTGTAGTGGTCATTACCTTTGCCTCACACGCAAAAGGCCCCAGGTTTGAAACCTGGCAGAAACAGTTGTTTTAGTTAATGTTTCACTATAGTTTGATTTGATTAATATCACGGCAAGTTCTCCTGACTGCTCACTTCCTTTCAAAGGATGCTGATGGATCTTGAGCTGTGCCATGTTGTAATGGGAAGAACCCAGTGACCTAACTTGTCCTTCTAATTGAACCTTGTTTCCTTCTTAGATGTGTCCTTACCATTGTCCGCCAGAGGGTTATTGACAAAACAACTAACCCTTCTTCACAAAGGGACACCTAGTTTAAGGTTTTCCATTAACATTCTTTTTAGGAAAAATTTGGTTGTTGCATTTACCCTGCTATAGACTTGCGACCTGTCCAGGGTGAACCCCCGCCTCTTGCCCATTGACAGCTGGAGATAAGCACCAGCACCCCTCGCGATCCCAATAGGGATAAGCGTGTTAGACAGTGGATGGATGGCTGGATGGATGGTTGCTGCATTAGGTTAATTAAACCTTATATGATGATATTGCAAGAATCCTGGATGGAGGATAAGTAGATTCCTTTCAACCAATTTTCTCACAAACAGTAAGCAATCCTTAGACCTACAGTAAATGGCATAAAGCACTTGGTAAAACAAAGAATAGCTCCACACCATAAACCGGAAATCTTGATTTCCTGGATTGTTTTTCAATGGCTAGACATAGTGAGTTTCCCATAATGCTAGGGGTGGCAGTACAGCAAGTTTCTGTAGTGTAGTGGTCATCACGTTTGCCTCACACGCAAAAGGCCCCAGGTTCGAAACCTGGCAGAAACAGTTGTTTTAATGTTTCACTATAGTTTAATTTGATAAATATCACGGCAAGTTCTCCTGACTGCTCACTTCCTTTCAAAGGATGCTGATGGATCTTGAGCTGTGCCATGTTGTAATGGGAAGAACCCCGTGACCTAACTTGTCCTTCTAATTGAACCTTGTTTCCTTCTTAGATGTTTCCTTACCATTGTCCGCCAGAGGCTTACTGACAAAACCACTAACCCTTCTTCACAGAGGGACACCTAGTTTAAGGTTTTCCATTAACATTCTTTTTAGGAAAAATTTGGTTGTTGCATTTACCCTGCGATAGACTGGCGACCTGTCCAGGGTGAACCCCTGCCTCTCGCCCATTGACAGCTGGAGATAAGCACCAGCACCCCTCGTGACCCCAATAGGGATAAGCGTGTTAGACAGTGGATGGATGGCTGGATGGATGGTTGCTGCATTAGGTTAATTCAACCTTATATGATGATATTGCAAGAATCCTGGATGGAGGATAAGTAGATTCCTTTCAACCAATCATTCCTGAGAAACAGTAAGCAATCCTTAGACCTACAGTAAATGGCATAAAGCACTTGGTAAAACAAAGAATAGCTCCACACCATAAACCGGAAATCTTGATTTCCCGGATTGTTTTTCAATGGCTAGACATAGTGAGTTTCCCATAATGCTAGGGGTGGCAGTACAGCAAGTTTCTGTAGTGTAGTGGTCATCACGTTTGCCTCACATGCAAAAGGTCCCAGGCTCGAAACCTGGCAGAAACAGTGGTTTTAGTTAATGTTTCACTATAGTTTGATTTGATAAATATCATGGCAAGTTCTCCTGACTGCTCACTTCCTTTCAAAGGATGCTGATGGATCTTGAGCTGTGCCATGTTGTAATGGGAAGAACCCCGTGACCTAACTTGTCCTTCTAATTCAACCTTGTTTCCTTCTTAGATGTGTCCTTACCATTGTCCGCCAGAGGCTTACTGACAAAACAACTAACCCTTCTTCACAGAGGGACACCTAGTTTAAGGTTTTCCATTAACATTCTTTTTAGGAAAAATTTGGTTGTTGCATTTACCCTGCGATAGACTGGCGACCTGTCCAGGGTGAACCCCTGCCTCTCGCCCATTGACAGCTGGAGATAAGCACCAGCACCCCTCGCGACCCCAATAGGGATAAGCGTGTTAGACAGTGGATGGATGGCTGGATGGATGGTTGCTGCATTAGGTTAATTCAACCTTATATGATGATATTGCAAGAATCCTGGATGGAGGATAAGTAGATTCCTTTCAACCAATCATTCCTGACAAACAGTAAGCAATCCTTAGACCTACAGTAAATGGCATAAAGTCCTTGGTAAAACAAAGAATAGCTCCACACCATAAACCGGAAATCTTGATTTCCCGGATTGTTTTTCAATGGCTAGACATAGTGAGTTTCCCATAATGCTAGGGGTGGCAGTACAGCAAGTTTCTGTAGTGTAGTGGTCATCACGTTTGCCTCACACGCAAAAGGCCCCAGGTTCGAAACCTGGCAGAAACAGTTGTTTTAATGTTTCACTATAGTTTGATTTGATAAATATCACGGCAAGTTCTCCTGACTGCTCACTTCCTTTCAAAGGATGCTGATGGATCTTGAGCTGTGCCATGTTGTAATGGGAAGAACCCCGTGACCTAACTTGTCCTTCTAATTGAACCTTGTTTCCTTCTTAGATGTTTCCTTACCATTGTCCACCAGAGGCTTACTGACAAAACAACTAACCCTTCTTCACAGAGGGACACCTAGTTTAAGGTTTTCCATTAACATTCTTTTTAGGAAAAATTTGGTTGTTGGATTTACCCTGCTATAGACTTGCGACCTGTCCAGGGTGAACCCCCGCCTCTCGCCCATTGACAGCTGGAGATAAGCACCAGCACCCCTCGCGACCCCAATAGGGATAAGCGTGTTAGACAGTGGATGGATGGCTGGATGGAATGTTGCTGCATTAGGTTAATTAAACCTTATATGATGATATTGCAAGAATCCTGGATGGAGGATAAGTAGATCCCTTTCAACCAATCATTCCTGACAAACAGTAAGCAATCCTTAAACCTACAGTAAATGGCATAAAGCACTTGGTAAAACAAAGAATAGCTCCACACCATAAACCGGAAATCTTGATTTCCCGGATTGTTTTTCAATGGCTAGACATAGTGAGTTTCCCATAATGCTAGGGGTGGCAGTACAGCAAGTTTCTGTAGTGTAGTGGTCATCACGTTTGCCTAACACGCAAAAGGTCCCAGGCTCGAAACCTGGCAGAAACAGTGGTTTTAGTTAATGTTTCACTATAGTTTGATTTGATAAATATCATGGCAAGTTCTCCTGACTGCTCACTTCCTTTCAAAGGATGCTGATGGATCTTGAGCTGTGCCATGTTGTAATGGGAAGAACCCCGTGACCTAACTTGTCCTTCTAATTGAACCTTGTTTCCTTCTTAGATGTGTCCTTACCATTGTCCGCCAGAGGCTTACTGACAAAACAACTAACCCTTCTTCACAGAGGGACACCTAGTTTAAGGTTTTCCATTAACATTCTTTTTAGGAAAAATTTGGTTGTTGCATTTACCCTGCGATAGACTGGCGACCTGTCCAGGGTGAACCCCTGCCTCTCGCCCATTGACAGCTGGATATAAGCACCAGCACCCCTCGCGACCCCAATAGGGATAAGCGTGTTAGACAGTGGATGGATGGCTGGATGGATGGTTGCTGCATTAGGTTAATTCAACCTTATATGATGATATTGCAAGAATCCTGGATGGAGGATAAGTAGATTCCTTTCAACCAATCATTCCTGACAAACAGTAAGCAATCCTTAGACCTACAGTAAATGGCATAAAGCACTTGGTAAAACAAAGAATAGCTCCACACCATAAACCGGAAATCTTGATTTCCCGGATTGTTTTTCAATGGCTAGACATAGTGAGTTTCCCATAATGCTAGGGGTGGCAGTACAGAAAGTTTCTGTAGTGTAGTGGTCATCACGTTTGCCTAACACGCAAAAGGCCCCAGGCTCGAAACCTGGCAGAAACAGTGGTTTTAGTTAATGTTTCACTATAGTTTGATTTGATAAATATCACGGCAAGTACTCCTGACTGCTCACTTCCTTTCAAAGGATGCTGATGGATCTTGAGCTGTGCCATGTTGTAATGGGAAGAACCCCGTGACCTAACTTGTCCTTCTAATTGAACCTTGTTTCCTTCTTAGATGTTTCCTTACCATTGTCCGCCAGAGGCTTACTGACAAAACCACTAACCCTTCTTCACAGAGGGACACCTAGTTTAAGGTTTTCCATTAACATTCTTTTTAGGAAAAATTTGGTTGTTGCATTTACCCTGCGATAGACTGGCGACCTGTCCAGGGTGAACCCCTGCCTCTCGCCCATTGACAGCTGGAGATAAGCACCAGCACCCCTCGTGACCCCAATAGGGATAAGCGTGTTAGACAGTGGATGGATGGCTGGATGGATGGTTGCTGCATTAGGTTAATTCAACCTTATATGATGATATTGCAAGAATCCTGGATGGAGGATAAGTAGATTCCTTTCAACCAATCATTCCTGAGAAACAGTAAGCAATCCTTAGACCTACAGTAAATGGCATAAAGCACTTGGTAAAACAAAGAATAGCTCCACACCATAAACCGGAAATCTTGATTTCCCGGATTGTTTTTCAATGGCTAGACATAGTGAGTTTCCCATAATGCTAGGGGTGGCAGTACAGCAAGTTTCTGTAGTGTAGTGGTCATTACCTTTGCCTCACACGCAAAAGGCCCCAGGTTTGAAATCTGGCAGAAACAGTTGTTTTAGTTAATGTTTCACTATAGTTTGATTTGATTAATATCACGGCAAGTTCTCCTGACTGCTCACTTCCTTTCAAAGGATGCTGATGGATCTTGAGCTGTGCCATGTTGTAATGGGAAGAACCCAGTGACCTAACTTGTCCTTCTAATTGAACCTTGTTTCCTTCTTAGATGTGTCCTTACCATTGTCCGCCAGAGGGTTATTGACAAAACAACTAACCCTTCTTCACAAAGGGACACCTAGTTTAAGGTTTTCCATTAACATTCTTTTTAGGAAAAATTTGGTTGTTGCATTTACCCTGCTATAGACTTGCGACCTGTCCAGGGTGAACCCCCGCCTCTTGCCCATTGACAGCTGGAGATAAGCACCAGCACCCCTCGCGATCCCAATAGGGATAAGCGTGTTAGACAGTGGATGGATGGCTGGATGGATGGTTGCTGCATTAGGTTAATTAAACCTTATATGATGATATTGCAAGAATCCTGGATGGAGGATAAGTAGATTCCTTTCAACCAATTTTCTCACAAACAGTAAGCAATCCTTAGACCTACAGTAAATGGCATAAAGCACTTGGTAAAACAAAGAATAGCTCCACACCATAAACCGGAAATCTTGATTTCCTGGATTGTTTTTCAATGGCTAGACATAGTGAGTTTCCCATAATGCTAGGGGTGGCAGTACAGCAAGTTTCTGTAGTGTAGTGGTCATCACGTTTGCCTCACACGCAAAAGGCCCCAGGTTCGAAACCTGGCAGAAACAGTTGTTTTAATGTTTCACTATAGTTTAATTTGATAAATATCACGGCAAGTTCTCCTGACTGCTCACTTCCTTTCAAAGGATGCTGATGGATCTTGAGCTGTGCCATGTTGTAATGGGAAGAACCCCGTGACCTAACTTGTCCTTCTAATTGAACCTTGTTTCCTTCTTAGATGTTTCCTTACCATTGTCCGCCAGAGGCTTACTGACAAAACCACTAACCCTTCTTCACAGAGGGACACCTAGTTTAAGGTTTTCCATTAACATTCTTTTTAGGAAAAATTTGGTTGTTGCATTTACCCTGCGATAGACTGGCGACCTGTCCAGGGTGAACCCCTGCCTCTCGCCCATTGACAGCTGGAGATAAGCACCAGCACCCCTCGTGACCCCAATAGGGATAAGCGTGTTAGACAGTGGATGGATGGCTGGATGGATGGTTGCTGCATTAGGTTAATTCAACCTTATATGATGATATTGCAAGAATCCTGGATGGAGGATAAGTAGATTCCTTTCAACCAATCATTCCTGAGAAACAGTAAGCAATCCTTAGACCTACAGTAAATGGCATAAAGCACTTGGTAAAACAAAGAATAGCTCCACACCATAAACCGGAAATCTTGATTTCCCGGATTGTTTTTCAATGGCTAGACATAGTGAGTTTCCCATAATGCTAGGGGTGGCAGTACAGCAAGTTTCTGTAGTGTAGTGGTCATCACGTTTGCCTCACATGCAAAAGGTCCCAGGCTCGAAACCTGGCAGAAACAGTGGTTTTAGTTAATGTTTCACTATAGTTTGATTTGATAAATATCATGGCAAGTTCTCCTGACTGCTCACTTCCTTTCAAAGGATGCTGATGGATCTTGAGCTGTGCCATGTTGTAATGGGAAGAACCCCGTGACCTAACTTGTCCTTCTAATTCAACCTTGTTTCCTTCTTAGATGTGTCCTTACCATTGTCCGCCAGAGGCTTACTGACAAAACAACTAACCCTTCTTCACAGAGGGACACCTAGTTTAAGGTTTTCCATTAACATTCTTTTTAGGAAAAATTTGGTTGTTGCATTTACCCTGCGATAGACTGGCGACCTGTCCAGGGTGAACCCCTGCCTCTCGCCCATTGACAGCTGGAGATAAGCACCAGCACCCCTCGCGACCCCAATAGGGATAAGCGTGTTAGACAGTGGATGGATGGCTGGATGGATGGTTGCTGCATTAGGTTAATTCAACCTTATATGATGATATTGCAAGAATCCTGGATGGAGGATAAGTAGATTCCTTTCAACCAATCATTCCTGACAAACAGTAAGCAATCCTTAGACCTACAGTAAATGGCATAAAGTCCTTGGTAAAACAAAGAATAGCTCCACACCATAAACCGGAAATCTTGATTTCCCGGATTGTTTTTCAATGGCTAGACATAGTGAGTTTCCCATAATGCTAGGGGTGGCAGTACAGCAAGTTTCTGTAGTGTAGTGGTCATCACGTTTGCCTCACACGCAAAAGGCCCCAGGTTCGAAACCTGGCAGAAACAGTTGTTTTAATGTTTCACTATAGTTTGATTTGATAAATATCACGGCAAGTTCTCCTGACTGCTCACTTCCTTTCAAAGGATGCTGATGGATCTTGAGCTGTGCCATGTTGTAATGGGAAGAACCCCGTGACCTAACTTGTCCTTCTAATTGAACCTTGTTTCCTTCTTAGATGTTTCCTTACCATTGTCCACCAGAGGCTTACTGACAAAACAACTAACCCTTCTTCACAGAGGGACACCTAGTTTAAGGTTTTCCATTAACATTCTTTTTAGGAAAAATTTGGTTGTTGGATTTACCCTGCTATAGACTTGCGACCTGTCCAGGGTGAACCCCCGCCTCTCGCCCATTGACAGCTGGAGATAAGCACCAGCACCCCTCGCGACCCCAATAGGGATAAGCGTGTTAGACAGTGGATGGATGGCTGGATGGAATGTTGCTGCATTAGGTTAATTAAACCTTATATGATGATATTGCAAGAATCCTGGATGGAGGATAAGTAGATCCCTTTCAACCAATCATTCCTGACAAACAGTAAGCAATCCTTAAACCTACAGTAAATGGCATAAAGCACTTGGTAAAACAAAGAATAGCTCCACACCATAAACCGGAAATCTTGATTTCCCGGATTGTTTTTCAATGGCTAGACATAGTGAGTTTCCCATAATGCTAGGGGTGGCAGTACAGCAAGTTTCTGTAGTGTAGTGGTCATCACGTTTGCCTAACACGCAAAAGGTCCCAGGCTCGAAACCTGGCAGAAACAGTGGTTTTAGTTAATGTTTCACTATAGTTTGATTTGATAAATATCATGGCAAGTTCTCCTGACTGCTCACTTCCTTTCAAAGGATGCTGATGGATCTTGAGCTGTGCCATGTTGTAATGGGAAGAACCCCGTGACCTAACTTGTCCTTCTAATTGAACCTTGTTTCCTTCTTAGATGTGTCCTTACCATTGTCCGCCAGAGGCTTACTGACAAAACAACTAACCCTTCTTCACAGAGGGACACCTAGTTTAAGGTTTTCCATTAACATTCTTTTTAGGAAAAATTTGGTTGTTGCATTTACCCTGCGATAGACTGGCGACCTGTCCAGGGTGAACCCCTGCCTCTCGCCCATTGACAGCTGGATATAAGCACCAGCACCCCTCGCGACCCCAATAGGGATAAGCGTGTTAGACAGTGGATGGATGGCTGGATGGATGGTTGCTGCATTAGGTTAATTCAACCTTATATGATGATATTGCAAGAATCCTGGATGGAGGATAAGTAGATTCCTTTCAACCAATCATTCCTGACAAACAGTAAGCAATCCTTAGACCTACAGTAAATGGCATAAAGCACTTGGTAAAACAAAGAATAGCTCCACACCATAAACCGGAAATCTTGATTTCCCGGATTGTTTTTCAATGGCTAGACATAGTGAGTTTCCCATAATGCTAGGTGTGGCAGTACAGCAAGTTTCTGTAGTGTAGTGGTCATCACGTTTGCCTCACACGCAAAAGGCCCCAGGTTCGAAACCTGGCAGAAACAGTTTTAATGTTTCACTATAGTTTGATTTGATAAATATCACGGCAAGTTCTCCTGACTGATCACTTCCTTTCAAAGGATGCTGATGGATCTTGAGCTGTGCCATGTTGTAATGGGAAGAACCCAGTGACCTAACTTGTCCTTCTAATTGAACCTTGTTTCCTTCTTAGATGTGTCCTTACCATTGTCCGCCAGAGGGTTACTGACAAAACAACTAACCCATCTTCACAAAGGGACACCTAGTTTAAGGTTTTCCATTAACATTCTTTTAAGGAAAAATTTGGTTGTTGCATTTACCCTGCTATAGACTTGCGACCTGTCCAGGGTGAACCCCCGCCTCTCGCCCATTGACAGCTGGAGATAAGCACCAGCACCCCTCGCGACCCCAATAGGGATAAGCGTGTTAGACAGTGGATGGATGGCTGGATGGAATGTTGCTGCATTAGCTTAATTAAACCTTATATGATGATATTGCAAGAATCCTGGATGGAGGATAAGTAGATTCCTTTCAACCAATTTTCTCACAAACAGTAAGCAATCCTTAGACCTACAGTAAATGGCATAAAGCACTTGGTAAAACATAAACCGGATATCTTGATTTCCCGGATTGTTTTTCAATGGCTAGACATAGTGAGTTTCCCATAATGCTAGGGGTGGCAGTACAGCAAGTTTCTGTAGTGTAGTGGTCATCACGTTTGCCTCACACGCAAAAGGCCCCAGGTTCGAAACCTGGCAGAAACAGTTGTTTTAATGTTTCACTATAGTTTGATTTGATAAATATCACGGCAAGTACTCCTGACTGCTCACTTCCTTTCAAAGGATGCTGATGGATCTTGAGCTGTGCCATGTTGTAATGGGAAGAACCCCGTGACCTAACTTGTCCTTCTAATTGAACCTTGTTTCCTTCTTAGATGTGTCCTTACCATTGTCCGCCAGAGGGTTACTGTAAAAACAACTAACCCTTCTTCACAAAGGGACACCTAGTTTAAGGTTTTCCATTAACATTCTTTTAAGGAAAAATTTGGTTGTTGCATTTACCCTGCTATAGACTTGCGACCTGTCCAGGGTGAACCCCCGCCTCTCGCCCATTGACAGCTGGAGATAAGCACCAGCACCCCTCGCGACCCCAATAGGGATAAGCGTGTTAGACAGTGGATGGATGGCTGGATGGATGGTTGCTGCATTAGGTTAATTCAACCTTATATGATGATATTGCAAGAATCCTGGATGGAGGATAAGTAGATTCCTTTCAACCAATCATTCCTGACAAACAGTAAGCAATCCTTAGACCTACAGTAAATGGCATAAAGCACTTGGTAAAACAAAGAATAGCTCCACACCATAAACCGGAAATCTTGATTTCCCGGATTGTTTTTCAATGGCTAGACATAGTGAGTTTCCCATAATGCTAGGGGTGGCAGTACAGCAAGTTTCTGTAGTGTAGTGGTCATTACCTTTGCCTCACACGCAAAAGGCCCCAGGTTTGAAACCTGGCAGAAACAGTTGTTTTAGTTAATGTTTCACTATAGTTTGATTTGATTAATATCACGGCAAGTTCTCCTGACTGCTCACTTCCTTTCAAAGGATGCTGATGGATCTTGAGCTGTGCCATGTTGTAATGGGAAGAACCCAGTGACCTAACTTGTCCTTCTAATTGAACCTTGTTTCCTTCTTAGATGTGTCCTTACCATTGTCCGCCAGAGGGTTACTGACAAAACAACTAACCCTTCTTCACAAAGGGACACCTAGTTTAAGGTTTTCCATTAACATTCTTTTAAGGAAAAATTTGGTTGTTGCATTTACCCTGCTATAGACTTGCGACCTGTCCAGGGTGAACCCCCGCCTCTCGCCCATTGACAGCTGGAGATAAGCACCAGCACCCCTCGCGACCCCAATAGGGATAAGCGTGTTAGACAGTGGATGGATGGCTGGATGGATGGTTGCTGCATTAGGTTAATTCAACCTTATATGATGATATTGCAGGAATCCTGGATGGAGGATAAGTAGATTCCTTTCAACCAATCATTCCTGACAAACAGTAAGCAATCCTTAGACCTACAGTAAATGGCATAAAGCACTTGGTAAAACAAAGAATAGCTCCACACCATAAACCGGAAATCTTGATTTCCCGGATTGTTTTTTCAATGGCTAGACATACTGAGTTTCCCATAATGCTAGGGGCGGCAGTACAGAAAGTTTCTGTAGTGTAGTGGTCATCACGTTTGCCTAACACGCAAAAGGTCCCAGGCTCGAAACCTGGCAGAAACAGTGGTTTTAGTTAATGTTTCACTATAGTTTGATTTGATAAATATCACGGCAAGTACTCCTGACTGCTCACTTCCTTTCAAAGGATGCTGATGGATCTTGAGCTGTGCCATGTTGTAATGGGAAGAACCCCGTGACCTAACTTGTCCTTCTAATTGAACCTTGTTTCCTTCTTAGATGTTTCCTTACCATTGTCCGCCAGAGGCTTACTGACAAAACCACTAACCCTTCTTCACAGAGGGACACCTAGTTTAAGGTTTTCCATTAACATTCTTTTTAGGAAAAATTTGGTTGTTGCATTTACCCTGCGATAGACTGGCGACCTGTCCAGGGTGAACCCCTGCCTCTCGCCCATTGACAGCTGGAGATAAGCACCAGCACCCCTCGTGACCCCAATAGGGATAAGCGTGTTAGACAGTGGATGGATGGCTGGATGGATGGTTGCTGCATTAGGTTAATTCAACCTTATATGATGATATTGCAAGAATCCTGGATGGAGGATAAGTAGATTCCTTTCAACCAATCATTCCTGAGAAACAGTAAGCAATCCTTAGACCTACAGTAAATGGCATAAAGCACTTGGTAAAACAAAGAATAGCTCCACACCATAAACCGGAAATCTTGATTTCCCGGATTGTTTTTCAATGGCTAGACATAGTGAGTTTCCCATAATGCTAGGGGTGGCAGTACAGCAAGTTTCTGTAGTGTAGTGGTCATCACGTTTGCCTCACACGCAAAAGGCCCCAGGTTCGAAACCTGGCAGAAACAGTTGTTTTAATGTTTCACTATAGTTTGATTTGATAAATATCACGGCAAGTTCTCCTGACTGCTCACTTCCTTTCAAAGGATGCTGATGGATCTTGAGCTGTGCCATGTTGTAATGGGAAGAACCCCGTGACCTAACTTGTCCTTCTAATTGAACCTTGTTTCCTTCTTAGATGTTTCCTTACCATTGTCTGCCAGAGGCTTACTGACAAAACAACTAACCCTTCTTCACAGAGGGACACCTAGTTTAAGGTTTTCCATTAACATTCTTTTTAGGAAAAATTTGGTTGTTGCATTTACCCTGCTATAGACTTGCGACCTGTCCAGGGTGAACCCCCGCCTCTCGCCCATTGACAGCTGGAGATAAGCACCAGCACCCCTCGCGACCCCAATAGGGATAAGCGTGTTAGACAGTGGATGGATGGCTGGATGGAATGTTGCTGCATTAGGTTAATTAAACCTTATATGATGATATTGCAAGAATCCTGGATGGAGGATAAGTAGATCCCTTTCAACCAATCATTCCTGACAAACAGTAAGCAATCCTTAAACCTACAGTAAATGGCATAAAGCACTTGGTAAAACAAAGAATAGCTCCACACCATAAACCGGAAATCTTGATTTCCCGGATTGTTTTTCAATGGCTAGACATAGTGAGTTTCCCATAATGCTAGGGGTGGCAGTACAGCAAGTTTCTGTAGTGTAGTGGTCATCACGTTTGCCTAACACGCAAAAGTTCCCAGGCTCGAAACCTGGCAGAAACAGTGGTTTTAGTTAATGTTTCACTATAGTTTGATTTGATAAATATCATGGCAAGTTCTCCTGACTGCTCACTTCCTTTCAAAGGATGCTGATGGATCTTGAGCTGTGCCATGTTGTAATGGGAAGAACCCCGTGACCTAACTTGTCCTTCTAATTGAACCTTGTTTCCTTCTTAGATGTGTCCTTACCATTGTCCGCCAGAGGCTTACTGACAAAACAACTAACCCTTCTTCACAGAGGGACACCTAGTTTAAGGTTTTCCATTAACATTCTTTTTAGGAAAAATTTGGTTGTTGCATTTACCCTGCGATAGACTGGCGACCTGTCCAGGGTGAACCCCTGCCTCTCGCCCATTGACAGCTGGATATAAGCACCAGCACCCCTCGCGACCCCAATAAGGATAAGCGTGTTAGACAGTGGATGGATGGCTGGATGGATGGTTGCTGCATTAGGTTAATTCAACCTTATATGATGATATTGCAAGAATCCTGGATGGAGGATAAGTAGATTCCTTTCAACCAATTTTCTCACAAACAGTAAGCAATCCTTAGACCTACACAAAATGGCATAAAGCACTTGGTAAAACAAAGAATAGCTCCACACCATAAACCGGATATCTTGATTTCCCGGATTGTTTTTCAATGGCTAGACATAGTGAGTTTCCCATAATGCTAGGGGTGGCAGTACAGCAAGTTTCTGTAGTGTAGTGGTCATCACGTTTGCCTCACACGCAAAAGGCCCCAGGTTCGAAACCTGGCAGAAACAGTTGTTTTAATGTTTCACTATAGTTTGATTTGATAAATATCACGGCAAGTACTCCTGACTGCTCACTTCCTTTCAAAGGATGCTGATGGATCTTGAGCTGTGCCATGTTGTAATGGGAAGAACCCCGTGACCTAACTTGTCCTTCTAATTGAACCTTGTTTCCTTCTTAGATGTTTCCTTACCATTGTCCGCCAGAGGCTTACTGACAAAACCACTAACCCTTCTTCACAGAGGGACACCTAGTTTAAGGTTTTCCATTAACATTCTTTTTAGGAAAAATTGGGTTGTTGCATTTACCCTGTGATAGACTGGCGACCTGTCCAGGGTGATCCCCTGCCTCTCGCCCATTGACAGCTGGAGATAAGCACCAGCACCCCTCGCGACCCCAATAGGGATAAGCGTGTTAGACAGTGGATGGATGGCTGGATGGATGGTTGCTGCATTAGGTTAATTCAACCTTATATGATGATATTGCAAGAATCCTGGATGGAGGATAAGTAGATTCCTTTCAACCAATCATTCCTGACAAACAGTAAGCAATCCTTAGACCTACAGTAATGGCATAAAGCACTTGGTAAAACAAAGAATAGCTCCACACCATAAACCGGAAATCTTGATTTCCCGGATTGTTTTTCAATGGCTAGACATAGTGAGTTTCCCATAATGCTAGGGGTGGCAGTACAGCAAGTTTCTGTAGTGTAGTGGTCATTACCTTTGCCTCACACGCAAAAGGCCCCAGGTTTGAAACCTGGCAGAAACAGTTGTTTTAGTTAATGTTTCACTATAGTTTGATTTGATTAATATCACGGCAAGTTCTCCTGACTGCTCACTTCCTTTCAAAGGATGCTGATGGATCTTGAGCTGTGCCATGTTGTAATGGGAAGAACCCAGTGACCTAACTTGTCCTTCTAATTGAACCTTGTTTCCTTCTTAGATGTGTCCTTACCATTGTCCGCCAGAGGGTTACTGACAAAACAACTAACCCTTCTTCACAAAGGGACACCTAGTTTAAGGTTTTCCATTAACATTCTTTTAAGGAAAAATTTGGTTGTTGCATTTACCCTGCTATAGACTTGCGACCTGTCCAGGGTGAACCCCCGCCTCTCGCCCATTGACAGCTGGAGATAAGCACCAGCACCCCTCGCGACCCCAATAGGGATAAGCGTGTTAGACAGTGGATGGATGGCTGGATGGATGGTTGCTGCATTAGGTTAATTCAACCTTATATGATGATATTGCAGGAATCCTGGATGGAGGATAAGTAGATTCCTTTCAACCAATCATTCCTGACAAACAGTAAGCAATCCTTAGACCTACAGTAAATGGCATAAAGCACTTGGTAAAACAAAGAATAGCTCCACACCATAAACCGGAAATCTTGATTTCCCGGATTGTTTTTTCAATGGCTAGACATACTGAGTTTCCCATAATGCTAGGGGTGGCAGTACAGAAAGTTTCTGTAGTGTAGTGGTCATCACGTTTGCCTAACACGCAAAAGGTCCCAGGCTCGAAACCTGGCAGAAACAGTGGTTTTAGTTAATGTTTCACTATAGTTTGATTTGATAAATATCACGGCAAGTACTCCTGACTGCTCACTTCCTTTCAAAGGATGCTGATGGATCTTGAGCTGTGCCATGTTGTAATGGGAAGAACCCCGTGACCTAACTTGTCCTTCTAATTGAACCTTGTTTGTTTCTTAGATGTGTCCTTACCATTGTCCGCCAGAGGCTTACTGACAAAACAACTAACCCTTCTTCACAGAGGGACACCTAGTTTAAGGTTTTCCATTAACATTCTTTTTAGGAAAAATTTGGTTGTTGCATTTACCCTGCTATAAACTTGCGACCTGTCCAGGGTGAACCCCCGCCTCTCGCCCATTGACAGCTGGAGATAAGCACCAGCACCCCTCGCGACCCCAATAGGGATAAGCGTGTTAGACAGTGGATGGATGGCTGGATGGAATGTTGCTGCATTAGGTTAATTAAACCTTATATGATGATATTGCAAGAATCCTGGATGGAGGATAAGTAGATCCCTTTCAACCAATCATTCCTGACAAACAGTAAGCAATCCTTAAACCTACAGTAAATGGCATAAAGCACTTGGTAAAACAAAGAATAGCTCCACACCATAAACCGGAAATCTTGATTTCCCGGATTGTTTTTCAATGGCTAGACATAGTGAGTTTCCCATAATGCTAGGGGTGGCAGTACAGCAAGTTTCTGTAGTGTAGTGGTCATCACGTTTGCCTAACACGCAAAAGGTCCCAGGCTCGAAACCTGGCAGAAACAGTGGTTTTAGTTAATGTTTCACTATAGTTTGATTTGATAAATATCATGGCAAGTTCTCCTGACTGCTCACTTCCTTTCAAAGGATGCTGATGGATCTTGAGCTGTGCCATGTTGTAATGGGAAGAACCCCGTGACCTAACTTGTCCTTCTAATTGAACCTTGTTTCCTTCTTAGATGTGTCCTTACCATTGTCCGCCAGAGGGTTACTGACAAAACAACTAACCCTTCTTCACAAAGGGACACCTAGTTTAAGGTTTTCCATTAACATTCTTTTTAGGAAAAATTTGGTTGTTGCATTTACCCTGCTATAGACTTGCGACCTGTCCAGGGTGAACCCCCGCCTCTCGCCCATTGACAGCTGGAGATAAGCACCAGCACCCCTTGCGACCCCAATAGGGATAAGCGTGTTAGACAGTGGATGGATGGCTGGATGGATGGTTGCTGCTTTAGGTTAATTCAACCTTATATGATGATATTGCAAGAATCCTGGATGGAGGATAAGTAGATTCCTTTCAACCAATCATTCCTGACAAACAGTAAGCAATCCTTAGACCTACAGTAAATGGCATAAAGCACTTGATAAAACAAAGAATAGCTCCACACCATAAACCGGAAATCTTTATTTCCCGGATTGTTTTTCAATGGCTAGACATAGTGAGTTTCCCATAATGCTAGGGGTGGCAGTACAGCAAGTTTCTGTAGTGTAGTGGTCATCACCTTTGCCTCACACGCAAAAGGCCCCAGGTTTGAAACCTGGCAGAAACAGTTGTTTTAGTTAATGTTTCACTATAGTTTGATTTGATAAATATCACAGCAAGTTCTCCTGACTGCTCACTTCCTTTCAAAGGATGCTGATGGATCTTGAGCTGTGCCATGTTGTAATGGGAAGAACCCAGTGACCTAACTTGTCCTTCTAATTGAACCTTGTTTCCTTCTTAGATGTGTCCTTACCATTGTCCGCCAGAGGGTTACTGACAAAACAACTAACCCATCTTCACAAAGGGACACCTAGTTTAAGGTTTTCCATTAACATTCTTTTAAGGAAAAATTTGGTTGTTGCATTTACCCTGCTATAGACTTGCGACCTGTCCAGGGTGAACCCCCGCCTCTCGCCCATTGACAGCTGGAGATAAGCACCAGCACCCCTCGCGACCCCAATAGGGATAAGCGTGTTAGACAGTGGATGGATGGCTGGATGGAATGTTGCTGCATTAGGTTAATTAAACCTTATATGATGATATTGCAAGAATCCTGGATGGAGGATAAGTAGATTCCTTTCAACCAATTTTCTCACAAACAGTAAGCAATCCTTAGACCTACAGTAAATGGCATAAAGCACTTGGTAAAACAAAGAATAGCTCCACACCATAAACCGGAAATCTTGATTTCCCGGATTGTTTTTTCAATGGCTAGACATACTGAGTTTCCCATAATGCTAGGGGTGGCAGTACAGAAAGTTTCTGTAGTGTAGTGGTCATCACGTTTGCCTAACACGCAAAAGGTCCCAGGCTCGAAACCTGGCAGAAACAGTGGTTTTAGTTAATGTTTCACTATAGTTTGATTTGATAAATATCACGGCAAGTACTCCTGACTGCTCACTTCCTTTCAAAGGATGCTGATGGATCTTGAGCTGTGCCATGTTGTAATGGGAAGAACCCCGTCACCTAACTTGTCCTTCTAATTGAACCTTGTTTCCTTCTTAGATGTTTCCTTACCATTGTCCGCCAGAGGCTTACTGACAAAACCACTAACCCTTCTTCACAGAGGGACACCTAGTTTAAGGTTTTCCATTAACATTCTTTTTAGGAAAAATTTGGTTGTTGCATTTACCCTGCGATAGACTGGCGACCTGTCCAGGGTGAACCCCTGCCTCTCGCCCATTGACAGCTGGAGATAAGCACCAGCACCCCTCGTGACCCCAATAGGGATAAGCGTGTTAGACAGTGGATGGATGGCTGGATGGATGGTTGCTGCATTAGGTTAATTCAACCTTATATGATGATATTGCAAGAATCCTGGATGGAGGATAAGTAGATTCCTTTCAACCAATCATTCCTGAGAAACAGTAAGCAATCCTTAGACCTACAGTAAATGGCATAAAGCACTTGGTAAAACAAAGAATAGCTCCACACCATAAACCGGAAATCTTGATTTCCCGGATTGTTTTTCAATGGCTAGACATAGTGAGTTTCCCATAATGCTAGGGGTGGCAGTACAGCAAGTTTCTGTAGTGTAGTGGTCATCACGTTTGCCTCACATGCAAAAGGTCCCAGGCTCGAAACCTGGCAGAAACAGTGGTTTTAGTTAATGTTTCACTATAGTTTGATTTGATAAATATCATGGCAAGTTCTCCTGACTGCTCACTTCCTTTCAAAGGATGCTGATGGATCTTGAGCTGTGCCATGTTGTAATGGGAAGAACCCCGTGACCTAACTTGTCCTTCTAATTCAACCTTGTTTCCTTCTTAGATTTGTCCTTACCATTGTCCGCCAGAGGCTTACTGACAAAACAACTAACCCTTCTTCACAGAGGGACACCTAGTTTAAGGTTTTCCATTAACATTCTTTTTAGGAAAAATTTGGTTGTTGCATTTACCCTGCGATAGACTGGCGACCTGTCCAGGGTGAACCCCTGCCTCTCGCCCATTGACAGCTGGAGATAAGCACCAGCACCCCTCGCGACCCCAATAGGGATAAGCGTGTTAGACAGTGGATGGATGGCTGGATGGATGGTTGCTGCATTAGGTTAATTCAACCTTATATGATGATATTGCAAGAATCCTGGATGGAGGATAAGAAGATTCCTTTCAACCAATCATTCCTGAGAAACAGTAAGCAATCCTTAGACCTACAGTAAATGGCATAAAGCACTTGGTAAAACAAAGAATAGCTCCACACCATAAACCGGAAATCTTGATTTCCCGGATTGTTTTTCAATGGCTAGACATAGTGAGTTTCCCATAATGCTAGGGGTGGCAGTACAGCAAGTTTCTGTAGTGTAGTGGTCATCACGTTTGCCTGACACGCAAAAGGCCCCAGGTTCGAAACCTGGCAGAAACAGTTGTTTTAATGTTTCACTATTGTTTGATTTGATAAATATCACGGCAAGTTCTCCTGACTGCTCACTTCCTTTCAAAGGATGCTGATGGATCTTGAGCTGTGCCATGTTGTAATGGGAAGAACCCCGTGACCTAACTTGTCCTTCTAATTGAACCTTGTTTCCTTCTTAGATGTTTCCTTACCATTGTCCGCCAGAGGCTTACTGACAAAACAACTAACCCTTCTTCACAGAGGGACACCTAGTTTAAGGTTTTCCATTAACATTCTTTTTAGGAAAAATTTGGTTGTTGGATTTACCCTGCTATAGACTTGCGACCTGTCCAGGGTGAACCCCCGCCTCTCGCCCATTGACAGCTGGAGATAAGCACCAGCACCCCTCGCGACCCCAATAGGGATAAGCGTGTTAGACAGTGGATGGATGGCTGGATGGAATGTTGCTGCATTAGGTTAATTAAACCTTATATGATGATATTGCAAGAATCCTGGATGGAGGATAAGTAGATCCCTTTCAACCAATCATTCCTGACAAACAGTAAGCAATCCTTAAACCTACAGTAAATGGCATAAAGCACTTGGTAAAACAAAGAATAGCTCCACACCATAAACCGGAAATCTTGATTTCCCGGATTGTTTTTCAATGGCTAGACATAGTGAGTTTCCCATAATGCTAGGGGTGGCAGTACAGCAAGTTTCTGTAGTGTAGTGGTCATCACGTTTGCCTAACACGCAAAAGGTCCCAGGCTCGAAACCTGGCAGAAACAGTGGTTTTAGTTAATGTTTCACTATAGTTTGATTTGATAAATATCATGGCAAGTTCTCCTGACTGCTCACTTCCTTTCAAAGGATGCTGATGGATCTTGAGCTGTGCCATGTTGTAATGGGAAGAACCCCATGACCTAACTTGTCCTTCTAATTGAACCTTGTTTCCTTCTTAGATGTTTCCTTACCATTGTCCGCCAGAGGCTTACTGACAAAACCACTAACCCTTCTTCACAGAGGGACACCTAGTTTAAGGTTTTCCATTAACATTCTTTTTAGGAAAAATTTGGTTGTTGCATTTACCCTGCTATAGACTGGCGACCTGTCCAGGGTGAACCCCTGCCTCTCGCCCATTGACAGCTGGAGATAAGCACCAGCACCCCTCGCGACCCCAATAGGGATAAGCGTGTTAGACAGTGGATGGATGGCTGGATGGATGGTTGCTGCATTAGGTTAATTCAACCTTATATGATGATATTGCAAGAATCCTGGATGGAGGATAAGTAGATTCCTTTCAACCAATCATTCCTGACAAACAGTAAGCAATCCTTTAACCTACAGTAAATGGCATAAAGCACTTGGTAAAACAAAGAATAGCTCCACACCATAAACCGGAAATCTTGATTTCCCGGATTGTTTTTCAATGGCTAGACATAGTGAGTTTCCCATAATGCTAGGGGTAGCAGTACAGCAAGTTTCTTTAGTGTAGTGGTCATCACGTTTGCCTAACACGCAAAAGGTCCCAGGCTCGAAACCTGGCAGAAACAGTGGTTTCAGTTAATGTTTCACTATAGTTTGATTTGATAAATATCATGGCAAGTTCTCCTGACTGCTGACTTCCTTTCAAAGGATGCTGATGGATCTTGAGCTGTGCCATGTTGTAATGGGAAGAACCCCGTGACCTAACTTGTCCTTCTAATTGAACCTTGTTTCCTTCTTAGATGTGTCCTTACCATTGTCCGCCAGAGGGTTACTGACAAAACAACTAACCCTTCTTCACAAAGGGACACCTAGTTTAAGGTTTTCCATTAACATTCTTTTTAGGAAAAATTTGGTTGTTGCATTTACCCTGCTATAGACTTGCGACCTGTCCAGGGTGAACCCCCGCCTCTCGCCCATTGACAGCTGGAGATAAGCACCAGCACCCCTCGCGACCCCAATAGGGATAAGCGTGTTAGACAGTGGATGGATGGCTGGATGGATGGTTGCTGCTTTAGGTTAATTCAACCTTATATGATGATATTGCAAGAATCCTGGATGGAGGATAAGTAGATTCCTTTCAACCAATCATTCCTGACAAACAGTAAGCAATCCTTAGACCTACAGTAAATGGCATAAAGCACTTGATAAAACAAAGAATAGCTCCACACCATAAACCGGAAATCTTGATTTCCCGGATTGTTTTTCAATGGCTAGACATAGTGAGTTTCCCATAATGCTAGGGGTGGCAGTACAGCAAGTTTCTGTAGTGTAGTGGTCATCACCTTTGCCTCACACGCAAAAGGCCCCAGGTTTGAAACCTGGCAGAAACAGTTGTTTTAGTTAATGTTTCACTATAGTTTGATTTGATAAATATCACAGCAAGTTCTCCTGACTGCTCACTTCCTTTCAAAGGATGCTGATGGATCTTGAGCTGTGCCATGTTGTAATGGGAAGAACCCAGTGACCTAACTTGTCCTTCTAATTGAACCTTGTTTCCTTCTTAGATGTGTCCTTACCATTGTCCGCCAGAGGGTTACTGACAAAACAACTAACCCATCTTCACAAAGGGACACCTAGTTTAAGGTTTTCCATTAACATTCTTTTAAGGAAAAATTTGGTTGTTGCATTTACCCTGCTATAGACTTGCGACCTGTCCAGGGTGAACCCCCGCCTCTCGCCCATTGACAGCTGGAGATAAGCACCAGCACCCCTCGCGACCCCAATAGGGATAAGCGTGTTAGACAGTGGATGGATGGCTGGATGGAATGTTGCTGCATTAGGTTAATTAAACCTTATATGATGATATTGCAAGAATCCTGGATGGAGGATAAGTAGATTCCTTTCAACCAATTTTCTCACAAACAGTAAGCAATCCTTAGACCTACAGTAAATGGCATAAAGCACTTGGTAAAACAAAGAATAGCTCCACACCATAAACCGGAAATCTTGATTTCCCGGATTGTTTTTTCAATGGCTAGACATACTGAGTTTCCCATAATGCTAGGGGTGGCAGTACAGCAAGTTTTTGTAGTGTAGTGGTCATCACGTTTGCCTAACACGCAAAAGGTCCCAGGCTCGAAACCTGGCAGAAACAGTGGTTTTAGTTAATGTTTCACTATAGTTTGATTTGATAAATATCACGGCAAGTACTCCTGACTGCTCACTTCCTTTCAAAGGATGCTGATGGATCTTGAGCTGTGCCATGTTGTAATGGGAAGAACCCCGTCACCTAACTTGTCCTTCTAATTGAACCTTGTTTCCTTCTTAGATGTTTCCTTACCATTGTCCGCCAGAGGCTTACTGACAAAACCACTAACCCTTCTTCACAGAGGGACACCTAGTTTAAGGTTTTCCATTAACATTCTTTTTAGGAAAAATTTGGTTGTTGCATTTACCCTGCGATAGACTGGCGACCTGTCCAGGGTGAACCCCTGCCTCTCGCCCATTGACAGCTGGAGATAAGCACCAGCACCCCTCGTGACCCCAATAGGGATAAGCGTGTTAGACAGTGGATGGATGGCTGGATGGATGGTTGCTGCATTAGGTTAATTCAACCTTATATGATGATATTGCAAGAATCCTGGATGGAGGATAAGTAGATTCCTTTCAACCAATCATTCCTGAGAAACAGTAAGCAATCCTTAGACCTACAGTAAATGGCATAAAGCACTTGGTAAAACAAAGAATAGCTCCACACCATAAACCGGAAATCTTGATTTCCCGGATTGTTTTTCAATGGCTAGACATAGTGAGTTTCCCATAATGCTAGGGGTGGCAGTACAGCAAGTTTCTGTAGTGTAGTGGTCATCACGTTTGCCTCACATGCAAAAGGTCCCAGGCTCGAAACCTGGCAAAAACAGTGGTTTTAGTTAATGTTTCACTATAGTTTGATTTGATAAATATCATGGCAAGTTCTCCTGACTGCTCACTTCCTTTCAAAGGATGCTGATGGATCTTGAGCTGTGCCATGTTGTAATGGGAAGAACCCCGTGACCTAACTTGTCCTTCTAATTCAACCTTGTTTCCTTCTTAGATGTGTCCTTACCATTGTCCGCCAGAGGCTTACTGACAAAACAACTAACCCTTCTTCACAGAGGGACACCTAGTTTAAGGTTTTCCATTAACATTCTTTTTAGGAAAAATTTGGTTGTTGCATTTACCCTGCGATAGACTGGCGACCTGTCCAGGGTGAACCCCTGCCTCTCGCCCATTGACAGCTGGAGATAAGCACCAGCACCCCTCGCGACCCCAATAGGGATAAGCGTGTTAGACAGTGGATGGATGGCTGGATGGATGGTTGCTGCATTAGGTTAATTCAACCTTATATGATGATATTGCAAGAATCCTGGATGGAGGATAAGTAGATTCCTTTCAACCAATCATTCCTGACAAACAGTAAGCAATCCTTAGACCTACAGTAAATGGCATAAAGTCCTTGGTAAAACAAAGAATAGCTCCACACCATAAACCGGAAATCTTGATTTCCCGGATTGTTTTTCAATGGCTAGACATACTGAGTTTCCCATAATGCTAGGGGTGGCAGTACAGCAAGTTTCTGTAGTGTAGTGGTCATCACGTTTGCCTGACACGCAAAAGGCCCCAGGTTCGAAACCTGGCAGAAACAGTTGTTTTAATGTTTCACTATTGTTTGATTTGATAAATATCACGGCAAGTTCTCCTGACTGCTCACTTCCTTTCAAAGGATGCTGATGGATCTTGAGCTGTGCCATGTTGTAATGGGAAGAACCCCGTGACCTAACTTGTCCTTCTAATTGAACCTTGTTTCCTTCTTAGATGTGTCCTTACCATTGTCCGCCAGAGGCTTACTGACAAAACAACTAACCCTTCTTCACAGAGGGACACCTAGTTTAAGGTTTTCCATTAACATTCTTTTTAGGAAAAATTTGGTTGTTGCATTTACCCTGCGATAGACTGGCGACCTGTCCAGGGTGAACCCCTGCCTCTCGCCCATTGACAGCTGGAGATAAGCACCAGCACCCCTCGCGACCCCAATAGGGATAAGCGTGTTAGACAGTGGATGGATGGCTGGATGGATGGTTGCTGCATTAGGTTAATTCAACCTTATATGATGATATTGCAGGAATCCTGGATGGAGGATAAGTAGATTCCTTTCAACCAATCATTCCTGACAAACAGTAAGCAATCCTTAGACCTACAGTAAATGGCATAAAGCACTTGGTAAAACAAAGAATAGCTCCACACCATAAACCGGAAATCTTGATTTCCCGGATTGTTTTTCAATGGCTAGACATAGTGAGTTTCCCATAATGCTAGGGGTGGCAGTACAGCAAGTTTCTGTAGTGTAGTGGTCATCACGTTTGCCTAACACGCAAAAGGTCCCAGGCTCGAAACCTGGCAGAAACAGTGGTTTTAGTTAATGTTTCACTATAGTTTGATTTGATAAATATCATGGCAAGTTCTCCTGACTGCTCACTTCCTTTCAAAGGATGCTGATGGATCTTGAGCTGTGCCATGTTGTAATGGGAAGAACCCCGTGACCTAACTTGTCCTTCTAATTGAACCTTGTTTCCTTCTTAGATGTGTCCTTACCATTGTCCGCCAGAGGCTTACTGACAAAACAACTAACCCTTCTTCACAGAGGGACACCTAGTTTAAGGTTTTCCATTAACATTCTTTTTAGGAAAAATTTGGTTGTTGCATTTACCCTGCGATAGACTGGCGACCTGTCCAGGGTGAACCCCTGCCTCTCGCCCATTGACAGCTGGATATAAGCACCAGCACCCCTCGCGACCCCAATAGGGATAAGCGTGTTAGACAGTGGATGGATGGCTGGATGGATGGTTGCTGCATTAGGTTAATTCAACCTTATATGATGATATTGCAAGAATCCTGGATGGAGGATAAGTAGATTCCTTTCAACCAATTTTCTCACAAACAGTAAGCAATCCTTAGACCTACAGTAAATGGCATAAAGCACTTGGTAAAACAAAGAATAGCTCCACAACATAAACCGGAAATCTTGATTTCCCGGATTGTTTTTCAATGGCTAGACATAGTGAGTTTCCCATAATGCTAGGGGTGGCAGTACAGCAAGTTTCTGTAGTGTAGTGGTCATCACGTTTGCCTCACACGCAAAAGGCCCCAGGTTCGAAACCTGGCAGAAACAGTTGTTTTAATGTTTCACTATAGTTTGATTTGATAAATATCACGGCAAGTACTCCTGACTGCTCACTTCCTTTCAAAGGATGCTGATGGATCTTGAGCTGTGCCATGTTGTAATGGGAAGAACCCCGTGACCTAACTTGTCCTTCTAATTGAACCTTGTTTCCTTCTTAGATGTTTCCTTACCATTGTCCGCCAGAGGCTTACTGACAAAACCACTAACCCTTCTTCACAGAGGGACACCTAGTTTAAGGTTTTCCATTAACATTCTTTTTAGGAAAAATTGGGTTGTTGCATTTACCCTGCGATAGACTGGCGACCTGTCCAGGGTGATCCCCTGCCTCTCGCCCATTGACAGCTGGAGATAAGCACCAGCACCCCTCGCGACCCCAATAGGGATAAGCGTGTTAGACAGTGGATGGATGGCTGGATGGATGGTTGCTGCATTAGGTTAATTCAACCTTATATGATGATATTGCAAGAATCCTGGATGGAGGATAAGTAGATTCCTTTCAACCAATCATTCCTGACAAACAGTAAGCAATCCTTAGACCTACAGTAAATGGCATAAAGCACTTGGTAAAACAAAGAATAGCTCCACACCATAAACCGGAAATCTTGATTTCCCGGATTGTTTTTCAATGGCTAGACATAGTGAGTTTCCCATAATGCTAGGGGTGGCAGTACAGCAAGTTTCTGTAGTGTAGTGGTCATTACCTTTGCCTCACACGCAAAAGGCCCCAGGTTTGAAACCTGGCAGAAACAGTTGTTTTAGTTAATGTTTCACTATAGTTTGATTTGATTAATATCACGGCAAGTTCTCCTGACTGCTCACTTCCTTTCAAAGGATGCTGATGGATCTTGAGCTGTGCCATGTTGTAATGGGAAGAACCCAGTGACCTAACTTGTCCTTCTAATTGAACCTTGTTTCCTTCTTAGATGTGTCCTTACCATTGTCCGCCAGAGGGTTACTGTAAAAACAACTAACCCTTCTTCACAAAGGGACACCTAGTTTAAGGTTTTCCATTAACATTCTTTTAAGGAAAAATTTGGTTGTTGCATTTACCCTGCTATAGACTTGCGACCTGTCCAGGGTGAACCCCCGCCTCTCGCCCATTGACAGCTGGAGATAAGCACCAGCACCCCTCGCGACCCCAATAGGGATAAGCGTGTTAGACAGTGGATGGATGGCTGGATGGATGGTTGCTGCATTAGGTTAATTCAACCTTATATGATGATATTGCAAGAATCCTGGATGGAGGATAAGTAGATTCCTTTCAACCAATCATTCCTGACAAACAGTAAGCAATCCTTAGACCTACAGTAAATGGCATAAAGCACTTGGTAAAACAAAGAATAGCTCCACACCATAAACCGGAAATCTTGATTTCCCGGATTGTTTTTCAATGGCTAGACATAGTGAGTTTCCCATAATGCTAGGGGTGGCAGTACAGCAAGTTTCTGTAGTGTAGTGGTCATTACCTTTGCCTCACACGCAAAAGGCCCCAGGTTTGAAACCTGGCAGAAACAGTTGTTTTAGTTAATGTTTCACTATAGTTTGATTTGATTAATATCACGGCAAGTTCTCCTGACTGCTCACTTCCTTTCAAAGGATGCTGATGGATCTTGAGCTGTGCCATGTTGTAATGGGAAGAACCCAGTGACCTAACTTGTCCTTCTAATTGAACCTTGTTTCCTTCTTAGATGTGTCCTTACCATTGTCCGCCAGAGGGTTACTGACAAAACAACTAACCCTTCTTCACAAAGGGACACCTAGTTTAAGGTTTTCCATTAACATTCTTTTAAGGAAAAATTTGGTTGTTGCATTTACCCTGCTATAGACTTGCGACCTGTCCAGGGTGAACCCCCGCCTCTCGCCCATTGACAGCTGGAGATAAGCACCAGCACCCCTCGCGACCCCAATAGGGATAAGCGTGTTAGACAGTGGATGGATGGCTGGATGGATGGTTGCTGCATTAGGTTAATTCAACCTTATATGATGATATTGCAGGAATCCTGGATGGAGGATAAGTAGATTCCTTTCAACCAATCATTCCTGACAAACAGTAAGCAATCCTTACACCTACAGTAAATGGCATAAAGCACTTGGTAAAACAAAGAATAGCTCCACACCATAAACCGGAAATCTTGATTTCCCGGATTGTTTTTTCAATGGCTAGACATACTGAGTTTCCCATAATGCTAGGGGTGGCAGTACAGAAAGTTTCTGTAGTGTAGTGGTCATCACGTTTGCCTAACACGCAAAAGGTCCCAGGCTCGAAACCTGGCAGAAACAGTGGTTTTAGTTAATGTTTCACTATAGTTTGATTTGATAAATATCACGGCAAGTACTCCTGACTGCTCACTTCCTTTCAAAGGATGCTGATGAATCTTGAGCTGTGCCATGTTGTAATGGGAAGAACCCCGTGACCTAACTTGTCCTTCTAATTGAACCTTGTTTCCTTCTTAGATGTTTCCTTACCATTGTCCGCCAGAGGCTTACTGACAAAACCACTAACCCTTCTTCACAGAGGGACACCTAGTTTAAGGTTTTCCATTAACATTCTTTTTAGGAAAAATTTGGTTGTTGCATTTACCCTGCGATAGACTGGCGACCTGTCCAGGGTGAACCCCTGCCTCTCGCCCATTGACAGCTGGAGATAAGCACCAGCACCCCTCGTGACCCCAATAGGGATAAGCGTGTTAGACAGTGGATGGATGGCTGGATGGATGGTTGCTGCATTAGGTTAATTCAACCTTATATGATGATATTGCAAGAATCCTGGATGGAGGATAAGTAGATTCCTTTCAACCAATTTTCTCACAAACAGTAAGCAATCCTTACACCTACAGTAAATGGCATAAAGCACTTGGTAAAACAAAGAATAGCTCCACACCATAAACCGGATATCTTGATTTCCCGGATTGTTTTTCAATGGCTAGACATAGTGAGTTTCCCATAATGCTAGGGGTGGCAGTACAGCAAGTTTCTGTAGTGTAGTGGTCATCACGTTTGCCTCACACGCAAAAGGCCCCAGGTTCGAAACCTGGCAGAAACAGTTGTTTTAATGTTTCACTATAGTTTGATTTGATAAATATCACGGCAAGTACTCCTGACTGCTCACTTCCTTTCAAAGGATGCTGATGGATCTTGAGCTGTGCCATGTTGTAATGGGAAGAACCCCGTGACCTAACTTGTCCTTCTAATTGAACCTTGTTTCCTTCTTAGATGTTTCCTTACCATTGTCCGCCAGAGGCTTACTGACAAAACCACTAACCCTTCTTCACAGAGGGACACCTAGTTTAAGGTTTTCCATTAACATTCTTTTTAGGAAAAATTGGGTTGTTGCATTTACCCTGCGATAGACTGGCGACCTGTCCAGGGTGATCCCCTGCCTCTCGCCCATTGACAGCTGGAGATAAGCACCAGCACCCCTCGCGACCCCAATAGGGATAAGCGTGTTAGACAGTGGATGGATGGCTGGATGGATGGTTGCTGCATTAGGTTAATTCAACCTTATATGATGATATTGCAAGAATCCTGGATGGAGGATAAGTAGATTCCTTTCAACCAATCATTCCTGACAAACAGTAAGCAATCCTTAGACCTACAGTAATGGCATAAAGCACTTGGTAAAACAAAGAATAGCTCCACACCATAAACCGGAAATCTTGATTTCCCGGATTGTTTTTCAATGGCTAGACATAGTGAGTTTCCCATAATGCTAGGGGTGGCAGTACAGCAAGTTTCTGTAGTGTAGTGGTCATTACCTTTGCCTCACACGCAAAAGGCCCCAGGTTTGAAACCTGGCAGAAACAGTTGTTTTAGTTAATGTTTCACTATAGTTTGATTTGATTAATATCACGGCAAGTTCTCCTGACTGCTCACTTCCTTTCAAAGGATGCTGATGGATCTTGAGCTGTGCCATGTTGTAATGGGAAGAACCCAGTGACCTAACTTGTCCTTCTAATTGAACCTTGTTTCCTTCTTAGATGTGTCCTTACCATTGTCCGCCAGAGGGTTACTGACAAAACAACTAACCCTTCTTCACAAAGGGACACCTAGTTTAAGGTTTTCCATTAACATTCTTTTAAGGAAAAATTTGGTTGTTGCATTTACCCTGCTATAGACTTGCGACCTGTCCAGGGTGAACGCCCGCCTCTCGCCCATTGACAGCTGGAGATAAGCACCAGCACCCCTCGCGACCCCAATAGGGATAAGCGTGTTAGACAGTGGATGGATGGCTGGATGGATGGTTGCTGCATTAGGTTAATTCAACCTTATATGATGATATTGCAGGAATCCTGGATGGAGGATAAGTAGATTCCTTTCAACCAATCATTCCTGACAAACAGTAAGCAATCCTTAGACCTACAGTAAATGGCATAAAGCACTTGGTAAAACAAAGAATAGCTCCACACCATAAACCGGAAATCTTGATTTCCCGGATTGTTTTTTCAATGGCTAGACATACTGAGTTTCCCATAATGCTAGGGGTGGCAGTACAGAAAGTTTCTGTAGTGTAGTGGTCATCACGTTTGCCTAACACGCAAAAGGTCCCAGGCTCGAAACCTGGCAGAAACAGTGGTTTTAGTTAATGTTTCACTATAGTTTGATTTGATAAATATCACGGCAAGTACTCCTGACTGCTCACTTCCTTTCAAAGGATGCTGATGGATCTTGAGCTGTGCCATGTTGTAATGGGAAGAACCCCGTGACCTAACTTGTCCTTCTAATTGAACCTTGTTTGCTTCTTAGATGTGTCCTTACCATTGTCCGCCAGAGGCTTACTGACAAAACAACTAACCCTTCTTCACAGAGGGACACCTAGTTTAAGGTTTTCCATTAACATTCTTTTTAGGAAAAATTTGGTTGTTGCATTTACCCTGCTATAGACTTGCGACCTGTCCAGGGTGAACCCCCGCCTCTCGCCCATTGACAGCTGGAGATAAGCACCAGCACCCCTCGCGACCCCAATAGGGATAAGCGTGTTAGACAGTGGATGGATGGCTGGATGGAATGTTGCTGCATTAGGTTAATTAAACCTTATATGATGATATTGCAAGAATCCTGGATGGAGGATAAGTAGATCCCTTTCAACCAATCATTCCTGACAAACAGTAAGCAATCCTTAAACCTACAGTAAATGGCATAAAGCACTTGGTAAAACAAAGAATAGCTCCACACCATAAACCGGAAATCTTGATTTCCCGGATTGTTTTTCAATGGCTAGACATAGTGAGTTTCCCATAATGCTAGGGGTGGCAGTACAGCAAGTTTCTGTAGTGTAGTGGTCATCACGTTTGCCTAACACGCAAAAGGTCCCAGGCTCGAAACCTGGCAGAAACAGTGGTTTTAGTTAATGTTTCACTATAGTTTGATTTGATAAATATCATGGCAAGTTCTCCTGACTGCTCACTTCCTTTCAAAGGATGCTGATGGATCTTGAGCTGTGCCATGTTGTAATGGGAAGAACCCCGTGACCTAACTTGTCCTTCTAATTGAACCTTGTTTCCTTCTTAGATGTGTCCTTACCATTGTCCGCCAGAGGGTTACTGACAAAACAACTAACCCTTCTTCACAAAGGGACACCTAGTTTAAGGTTTTCCATTAACATTCTTTTTAGGAAAAATTTGGTTGTTGCATTTACCCTGCTATAGACTTGCGACCTGTCCAGGGTGAACCCCCGCCTCTCGCCCATTGACAGCTGGAGATAAGCACCAGCACCCCTCGCGACCCCAATAGGGATAAGCGTGTTAGACAGTGGATGGATGGCTGGATGGATGGTTGCTGCTTTAGGTTAATTCAACCTTATATGATGATATTGCAAGAATCCTGGATGGAGGATAAGTAGATTCCTTTCAACCAATCATTCCTGACAAACAGTAAGCAATCCTTAGACCTACAGTAAATGGCATAAAGCACTTGGTAAAACAAAGAATAGCTCCACACCATAAACCGGAAATCTTGATTTCCCGGATTGTTTTTCAATGGCTAGACATAGTGAGTTTCCCATAATGCTAGGGGTGGCAGTACAGCAAGTTTCTGTAGTGTAGTGGTCATCACGTTTGCCTAACACGCAAAAGGTCCCAGGCTCGAAACCTGGCAGAAACAGTGGTTTTAGTTAATGTTTCACTATAGTTTGATTTGATAAATATCATGGCAAGTTCTCCTGACTGCTCACTTCCTTTCAAAGGATGCTGATGGATCTTGAGCTGTGCCATGTTGTAATGGGAAGAACCCCGTGACCTAACTTGTCCTTCTAATTGAACCTTGTTTCCTTCTTAGATGTGTCCTTACCATTGTCCGCCAGAGGCTTACTGACAAAACAACTAACCCTTCTTCACAGAGGGACACCTAGTTTAAGGTTTTCCATTAACATTCTTTTTAGGAAAAATTTGGTTGTTGCATTTACCCTGCGATAGACTGGCGACCTGTCCAGGGTGAACCCCTGCCTCTCGCCCATTGACAGCTGGAGATAAGCACCAGCACCCCTCGCGACCCCAATAGGGATAAGCGTGTTAGACAGTGGATGGATGGCTGGATGGATGGTTGCTGCATTAGGTTAATTCAACCTTATATGATGATATTGCAAGAATCCTGGATGGAGGATAAGTAGATTCCTTTCAACCAATCATTCCTGACAAACAGTAAGCAATCCTTAGACCTACAGTAAATGGCATAAAGCACTTGGTAAAACAAAGAATAGCTCCACAACATAAACCGGAAATCTTGATTTCCCGGATTGTTTTTCAATGGCTAGACATAGTGAGTTTCCCATAATGCTAGGGGTGGCAGTACAGCAAGTTTCTGTAGTGTAGTGGTCATCACGTTTGCCTCACACGCAAAAGGCCCCAGGTTCGAAACCTGGCAGAAACAGTTTTTTTAATGTTTCACTATAGTTTATTTGATAAATATCACGGCAAGTTCTCCTGACTGCTCACTTCCTTTCAAAGGATGCTGATGGATCTTGAGCTGTGCCATGTTGTAATGGGAAGAACCCAGTGATCTAACTTGTCCTTCTAATTTAACCTTGTTTCCTTCTTAGATGTTTCCTTACCATTGTCCGCCAGAGGCTTACTGACAAAACCACTAACCTTTCTTCACAGAGGGACACCTAGTTTAAGGTTTTCCATTAACATTCTTTTTAGGAAAAATTGGGTTGTTGCATTTACCCTGCGATAGACTGGCGACCTGTCCAGGGTGAACCCCTGCCTCTCGCCCATTGACAGCTGGAGATAAGCACCAGCACCCCTCGCGACCCCAATAGGGATAAGCGTGTTAGACAGTGGATGGATGGCTGGATGGATGGTTGCTGCATTAGGTTAATTCAACCTTATATGATGATATTGCAAGAATCCTGGATGGAGGATAAGTAGATTCCTTTCAACCAATCATTCCTGAGAAACAGTAAGTAATCCTTAGACCTACAGTAAATGGCATAAAGCACTTGGTAAAACAAAGAATAGCTCCACACCATAAACCGGAAATCTTGATTTCCCGGATTGTTTTTCAATGGCTAGACATAGTGAGTTTCCCATAATGCTAGGGGTGGCAGTACAGCAAGTTTCTGTAGTGTAGTGGTCATCACGTTTGCCTCACACGCAAAAGGCCCCAAGTTTGAAACCTGGCAGAAACAGTTGTTTTAGTTAATGTTTCACTATAGTTTGATTTGATAAATATCACGGCAAGTTCTCCTGACTGCTCACTTCCTTTCAAAGGATGCTGATGGATCTTGAGCTGTGCCATGTTGTAATGGGAAGAACCCAGTGACCTAACTTGTCCTTCTAATTGAACCTTGTTTCCTTCTTAGATGTGTCCTTACCATTGTCCGCCAGAGGGTTACTGACAAAACAACTAACCCTTCTTCACAAAGGGATACCTAGTTTAAGGTTTTCCATTAACATTCTTTTAAGGAAAAATTTGGTTGTTGAATTTACCCTGCTATAGACTTGCGACCTGTCCAGGGTGAACCCCTGCCTCTCGCCCATTGACAGCTGGAGATAAGCACCAGCACCCCTCGCGACCCCAATAGGGATAAGCTTGTTAGACAGTGGATGGATGGGTGGATGGATGGTTGCTGCATTAGGTTAATTCAACCTTATATGATGATATTGCAGGAATCCTGGATGGAGGATAAGTAGATTCCTTTCAACCAATCATTCCTGACAAACAGTAAGCAATCCTTAGACCTACAGTAAATGGCATAAAGCACTTGGTAAAACAAAGAATAGCTCCACACCATAAACCGGAAATCTTGATTTCACGGATTGTTTTTCAATGGCTAGACATAGTGAGTTTCCCATAATGCTAGCGGTGGCAGTACAGAAAGTTTCTGTAGTGTAGTGGTCATCACGTTTGCCTAACACGCAAAAGGTCCCAGGCTCGAAACCTGGCAGAAACAGTGGTTTTAGTTAATGTTTCACTATAGTTTGATTTGATAAATATCTCGGCAAGTTCTCCTGACTGCTCACTTCCTTTCAAAGGATGCTGATGGATCTTGAGCTGTGCCATGTTGTAATGGGAAGAACCCAGTGATCTAACTTGTCCTTCTAATTGAACCTTGTTTCCTTCTTAGATGTGTCCTTACCATTGTCCGCCAGAGGCTTACTGACAAAACAACTAACCCTTCTTCACAGAGGGACACCTAGTTTAAGGTTTTCCATTAACATTCTTTTTAGGAAAAATTTGGTTGTTGCATTTACCCTGCGATAGACTGGCGACCTGTCCAGGGTGAACCCCTGCCTCTCGCCCATTGACAGCTGGAGATAAGCACCAGCACCCCTCGCGACCCCAATAGGGATAAGCGTGTTAGACAGTGGATGGATGGCTGGATGGATGGTTGCTGCATTAGGTTAATTCAACCTTATATGATGATATTGCAAGAATCCTGGATGGAGGATAAGTAGATTCCTTTCAACCAATCATTCCTGACAAACAGTAAGCAATCCTTAGACCTACAGTAAATGGCATAAAGCACTTGGTAAAACAAAGAATAGCTCCACAACATAAACCGGAAATCTTGATTTCCCGGATTGTTTTTCAATGGCTAGACATAGTGAGTTTCCCATAATGCTAGGGGTGGCAGTACAGCAAGTTTCTGTAGTGTAGTGGTCATCACGTTTGCCTCACACGCAAAAGGCCCCAGGTTCGAAACCTGGCAGAAACAGTTTTTTTAATGTTTCACTATAGTTTATTTGATAAATATCACGGCAAGTTCTCCTGACTGCTCACTTCCTTTCAAAGGATGCTGATGGATCTTGAGCTGTGCCATGTTGTAATGGGAAGAACCCAGTGATCTAACTTGTCCTTCTAATTTAACCTTGTTTCCTTCTTAGATGTTTCCTTACCATTGTCCGCCAGAGGCTTACTGACAAAACCACTAACCTTTCTTCACAGAGGGACACCTAGTTTAAGGTTTTCCATTAACATTCTTTTTAGGAAAAATTGGGTTGTTGCATTTACCCTGCGATAGACTGGCGACCTGTCCAGGGTGAACCCCTGCCTCTCACCCATTGACAGCTGGAGATAAGCACCAGCACCCCTCGCGACCCCAATAGGGATAAGCGTGTTAGACAGTGGATGGATGGCTGGATGGATGGTTGCTGCATTAGGTTAATTCAACCTTATATGATGATATTGCAAGAATCCTGGATGGAGGATAAGTAGATTCCTTTCAACCAATCATTCCTGAGAAACAGTAAGTAATCCTTAGACCTACAGTAAATGGCATAAAGCACTTGGTAAAACAAAGAATAGCTCCACACCATAAACCGGAAATCTTGATTTCCCGGATTGTTTTTCAATGGCTAGACATAGTGAGTTTCCCATAATGCTAGGGGTGGCAGTACAGCAAGTTTCTGTAGTGTAGTGGTCATCACGTTTGCCTCACACGCAAAAGGCCCCAAGTTTGAAACCTGGCAGAAACAGTTGTTTTAGTTAATGTTTCACTATAGTTTGATTTGATAAATATCACGGCAAGTTCTCCTGACTGCTCACTTCCTTTCAAAGGATGCTGATGGATCTTGAGCTGTGCCATGTTGTAATGGGAAGAACCCAGTGACCTAACTTGTCCTTCTAATTGAACCTTGTTTCCTTCTTAGATGTGTCCTTACCATTGTCCGCCAGAGGGTTACTGACAAAACAACTAACCCTTCTTCACAAAGGGATACCTAGTTTAAGGTTTTCCATTAACATTCTTTTAAGGAAAAATTTGGTTGTTGAATTTACCCTGCTATAGACTTGCGACCTGTCCAGGGTGAACCCCTGCCTCTCGCCCATTGACAGCTGGAGATAAGCACCAGCACCCCTCGCGACCCCAATAGGGATAAGCTTGTTAGACAGTGGATGGATGGGTGGATGGATGGTTGCTGCATTAGGTTAATTCAACCTTATATGATGATATTGCAGGAATCCTGGATGGAGGATAAGTAGATTCCTTTCAACCAATCATTCCTGACAAACAGTAAGCAATCCTTAGACCTACAGTAAATGGCATAAAGCACTTGGTAAAACAAAGAATAGCTCCACACCATAAACCGGAAATCTTGATTTCACGGATTGTTTTTCAATGGCTAGACATAGTGAGTTTCCCATAATGCTAGGGGTGGCAGTACAGAAAGTTTCTGTAGTGTAGTGGTCATCACGTTTGCCTAACACGCAAAAGGTCCCAGGCTCGAAACCTGGCAGAAACAGTGGTTTTAGTTAATGTTTCACTATAGTTTGATTTGATAAATATCATGGCAAGTTCTCCTGACTGCTCACTTCCTTTCAAAGGATGCTGATGGATCTTGAGCTGTGCCATGTTGTAATGGGAAGAACCCCGTGACCTAACTTGTCCTTCTAATTGAACCTTGTTTCCTTCTTAGATGTGTCCTTACCATTGTCCGCCAGAGGGTTACTGACAAAACAACTAACCCTTCTTCACAAAGGGACACCTAGTTTAAGGTTTTCCATTAACATTCTTTTAAGGAAAAATTTGGTTGTTGCATTTACCCTGCTATAGACTTGCGACCTGTCCAGGGTGAACCCCCGCCTCTCGCCCATTGACAGCTGGAGATAAGCACCAGCACCCCTCGCGACCCCAATAGGGATAAGCGTGTTAGACAGTGGATGGATGGCTGGATGGATGGTTGCTGCATTAGGTTAATTCAACCTTATATGATGATATTGCAGGAATCCTGGATGGAGGATAAGTAGATTCCTTTCAACCAATCATTCCTGACAAACAGTAAGCAATCCTTAGACCTACAGTAAATGGCATAAAGCACTTGGTAAAACAAAGAATAGCTCCACACCATAAACCGGAAATCTTGATTTCCCGGATTGTTTTTCAATGGCTAGACATAGTGAGTTTCCCATAATGCTAGGGGTGGCAGTACAGCAAGTTTCTGTAGTGTAGTGGTCATCACGTTTGCCTAACACGCAAAAGGTCCCAGGCTCGAAACCTGGCAGAAACAGTGGTTTTAGTTAATGTTTCACTATAGTTTGATTTGATAAATATCATGGCAAGTTCTCCTGACTGCTCACTTCCTTTCAAAGGATGCTGATGGATCTTGAGCTGTGCCATGTTGTAATGGGAAGAACCCCGTGACCTAACTTGTCCTTCTAATTGAACCTTGTTTCCTTCTTAGATGTGTCCTTACCATTGTCCGCCAGAGGCTTACTGACAAAACAACTAACCCTTCTTCACAGAGGGACACCTAGTTTAAGGTTTTCCATTAACATTCTTTTTAGGAAAAATTTGGTTGTTGCATTTACCCTGCGATAGACTGGCGACCTGTCCAGGGTGAACCCCTGCCTCTCGCCCATTGACAGCTGGAGATAAGCACCAGCACCCCTCGCGACCCCAATAGGGATAAGCGTGTTAGACAGTGGATGGATGGCTGGATGGATGGTTGCTGCATTAGGTTAATTCAACCTTATGTGATGATATTGCAAGAATCCTGGATGGAGGATAAGTAGATTCCTTTCAACCAATCATTCCTGACCAACAGTAAGCAATCCTTAGACCTACAGTAAATGGCATAAAGCACTTGGTAAAACAAAGAATAGCTCCACAACATAAACCGGAAATCTTGATTTCCCGGATTGTTTTTCAATGGCTAGACATAGTGAGTTTCCCATAATGCTAGGGGTGGCAGTACAGCAAGTTTCTGTAGTGTAGTGGTCATCACGTTTGCCTCACACGCAAAAGGCCCCAGGTTCGAAACCTGGCAGAAACAGTTTTTTTAATGTTTCACTATAGTTTATTTGATAAATATCACGGCAAGTTCTCCTGACTGCTCACTTCCTTTCAAAGGATGCTGATGGATCTTGAGCTGTGCCATGTTGTAATGGGAAGAACCCAGTGATCTAACTTGTCCTTCTAATTTAACCTTGTTTCCTTCTTAGATGTTTCCTTACCATTGTCCGCCAGAGGCTTACTGACAAAACCACTAACCTTTCTTCACAGAGGGACACCTAGTTTAAGGTTTTCCATTAACATTCTTTTTAGGAAAAATTGGGTTGTTGCATTTACCCTGCGATAGACTGGCGACCTGTCCAGGGTGAACCCCTGCCTCTCACCCATTGACAGCTGGAGATAAGCACCAGCACCCCTCGCGACCCCAATAGGGATAAGCGTGTTAGACAGTGGATGGATGGCTGGATGGATGGTTGCTGCATTAGGTTAATTCAACCTTATATGATGATATTGCAAGAATCCTGGATGGAGGATAAGTAGATTCCTTTCAACCAATCATTCCTGAGAAACAGTAAGTAATCCTTAGACCTACAGTAAATGGCATAAAGCACTTGGTAAAACAAAGAATAGCTCCACACCATAAACCGGAAATCTTGATTTCCCGGATTGTTTTTCAATGGCTAGACATAGTGAGTTTCCCATAATGCTAGGGGTGGCAGTACAGCAAGTTTCTGTAGTGTAGTGGTCATCACGTTTGCCTCACACGCAAAAGGCCCCAAGTTTGAAACCTGGCAGAAACAGTTGTTTTAGTTAATGTTTCACTATAGTTTGATTTGATAAATATCACGGCAAGTTCTCCTGACTGCTCACTTCCTTTCAAAGGATGCTGATGGATCTTGAGCTGTGCCATGTTGTAATGGGAAGAACCCAGTGACCTAACTTGTCCTTCTAATTGAACCTTGTTTCCTTCTTAGATGTGTCCTTACCATTGTCCGCCAGAGGGTTACTGACAAAACAACTAACCCTTCTTCACAAAGGGATACCTAGTTTAAGGTTTTCCATTAACATTCTTTTAAGGAAAAATTTGGTTGTTGAATTTACCCTGCTATAGACTTGCGACCTGTCCAGGGTGAACCCCTGCCTCTCGCCCATTGACAGCTGGAGATAAGCACCAGCACCCCTCGCGACCCCAATAGGGATAAGCTTGTTAGACAGTGGATGGATGGGTGGATGGATGGTTGCTGCATTAGGTTAATTCAACCTTATATGATGATATTGCAGGAATCCTGGATGGAGGATAAGTAGATTCCTTTCAACCAATCATTCCTGACAAACAGTAAGCAATCCTTAGACCTACAGTAAATGGCATAAAGCACTTGGTAAAACAAAGAATAGCTCCACACCATAAACCGGAAATCTTGATTTCACGGATTGTTTTTCAATGGCTAGACATAGTGAGTTTCCCATAATGCTAGCGGTGGCAGTACAGAAAGTTTCTGTAGTGTAGTGGTCATCACGTTTGCCTAACACGCAAAAGGTCCCAGGCTCGAAACCTGGCAGAAACAGTGGTTTTAGTTAATGTTTCACTATAGTTTGATTTGATAAATATCTCGGCAAGTTCTCCTGACTGCTCACTTCCTTTCAAAGGATGCTGATGGATCTTGAGCTGTGCCATGTTGTAATGGGAAGAACCCCGTGACCTAACTTGTCCTTCTAATTGAACCTTGTTTCCTTCTTAGATGTGTCCTTACCATTGTCCGCCAGAGGGTTACTGACAAAACAACTAACCCTTCTTCACAAAGGGACACCTAGTTTAAGGTTTTCCATTAACATTCTTTTAAGGAAAAATTTGGTTGTTGCATTTACCCTGCTATAGACTTGCGACCTGTCCAGGGTGAACCCCCGCCTCTCGCCCATTGACAGCTGGAGATAAGCACCAGCACCCCTCGCGACCCCAATAGGGATAAGCGTGTTAGACAGTGGATGGATGGCTGGATGGATGGTTGCTGCATTAGGTTAATTCAACCTTATATGATGATATTGCAGGAATCCTGGATGGAGGATAAGTAGATTCCTTTCAACCAATCATTCCTGACAAACAGTAAGCAATCCTTAGACCTACAGTAAATGGCATAAAGCACTTGGTAAAACAAAGAATAGCTCCACACCATAAACCGGAAATCTTGATTTCCCGGATTGTTTTTCAATGGCTAGACATAGTGAGTTTCCCATAATGCTAGGGGTGGCAGTACAGCAAGTTTCTGTAGTGTAGTGGTCATCACGTTTGCCTAACACGCAAAAGGTCCCAGGCTCGAAACCTGGCAGAAACAGTGGTTTTAGTTAATGTTTCACTATAGTTTGATTTGATAAATATCATGGCAAGTTCTCCTGACTGCTCACTTCCTTTCAAAGGATGCTGATGGATCTTGAGCTGTGCCATGTTGTAATGGGAAGAACCCCGTGACCTAACTTGTCCTTCTAATTGAACCTTGTTTCCTTCTTAGATGTGTCCTTACCATTGTCCGCCAGAGGCTTACTGACAAAACAACTAACCCTTCTTCACAGAGGGACACCTAGTTTAAGGTTTTCCATTAACATTCTTTTTAGGAAAAATTTGGTTGTTGCATTTACCCTGCGATAGACTGGCGACCTGTCCAGGGTGAACCCCTGCCTCTCGCCCATTGACAGCTGGAGATAAGCACCAGCACCCCTCGCGACCCCAATAGGGATAAGCGTGTTAGACAGTGGATGGATGGCTGGATGGATGGTTGCTGCATTAGGTTAATTCAACCTTATGTGATGATATTGCAAGAATCCTGGATGGAGGATAAGTAGATTCCTTTCAACCAATCATTCCTGACCAACAGTAAGCAATCCTTAGACCTACAGTAAATGGCATAAAGCACTTGGTAAAACAAAGAATAGCTCCACAACATAAACCGGAAATCTTGATTTCCCGGATTGTTTTTCAATGGCTAGACATAGTGAGTTTCCCATAATGCTAGGGGTGGCAGTACAGCAAGTTTCTGTAGTGTAGTGGTCATCACGTTTGCCTCACACGCAAAAGGCCCCAGGTTCGAAACCTGGCAGAAACAGTTTTTTTAATGTTTCACTATAGTTTATTTGATAAATATCACGGCAAGTTCTCCTGACTGCTCACTTCCTTTCAAAGGATGCTGATGGATCTTGAGCTGTGCCATGTTGTAATGGGAAGAACCCAGTGATCTAACTTGTCCTTCTAATTTAACCTTGTTTCCTTCTTAGATGTTTCCTTACCATTGTCCGCCAGAGGCTTACTGACAAAACCACTAACCTTTCTTCACAGAGGGACACCTAGTTTAAGGTTTTCCATTAACATTCTTTTTAGGAAAAATTGGGTTGTTGCATTTACCCTGCGATAGACTGGCGACCTGTCCAGGGTGAACCCCTGCCTCTCACCCATTGACAGCTGGAGATAAGCACCAGCACCCCTCGCGACCCCAATAGGGATAAGCGTGTTAGACAGTGGATGGATGGCTGGATGGATGGTTGCTGCATTAGGTTAATTCAACCTTATATGATGATATTGCAAGAATCCTGGATGGAGGATAAGTAGATTCCTTTCAACCAATCATTCCTGAGAAACAGTAAGTAATCCTTAGACCTACAGTAAATGGCATAAAGCACTTGGTAAAACAAAGAATAGCTCCACACCATAAACCGGAAATCTTGATTTCCCGGATTGTTTTTCAATGGCTAGACATAGTGAGTTTCCCATAATGCTAGGGGTGGCAGTACAGCAAGTTTCTGTAGTGTAGTGGTCATCACGTTTGCCTCACACGCAAAAGGCCCCAAGTTTGAAACCTGGCAGAAACAGTTGTTTTAGTTAATGTTTCACTATAGTTTGATTTGATAAATATCACGGCAAGTTCTCCTGACTGCTCACTTCCTTTCAAAGGATGCTGATGGATCTTGAGCTGTGCCATGTTGTAATGGGAAGAACCCAGTGACCTAACTTGTCCTTCTAATTGAACCTTGTTTCCTTCTTAGATGTGTCCTTACCATTGTCCGCCAGAGGGTTACTGACAAAACAACTAACCCTTCTTCACAAAGGGATACCTAGTTTAAGGTTTTCCATTAACATTCTTTTAAGGAAAAATTTGGTTGTTGAATTTACCCTGCTATAGACTTGCGACCTGTCCAGGGTGAACCCCTGCCTCTCGCCCATTGACAGCTGGAGATAAGCACCAGCACCCCTCGCGACCCCAATAGGGATAAGCTTGTTAGACAGTGGATGGATGGGTGGATGGATGGTTGCTGCATTAGGTTAATTCAACCTTATATGATGATATTGCAGGAATCCTGGATGGAGGATAAGTAGATTCCTTTCAACCAATCATTCCTGACAAACAGTAAGCAATCCTTAGACCTACAGTAAATGGCATAAAGCACTTGGTAAAACAAAGAATAGCTCCACACCATAAACCGGAAATCTTGATTTCACGGATTGTTTTTCAATGGCTAGACATAGTGAGTTTCCCATAATGCTAGGGGTGGCAGTACAGAAAGTTTCTGTAGTGTAGTGGTCATCACGTTTGCCTAACACGCAAAAGGTCCCAGGCTCGAAACCTGGCAGAAACAGTGGTTTTAGTTAATGTTTCACTATAGTTTGATTTGATAAATATCATGGCAAGTTCTCCTGACTGCTCACTTCCTTTCAAAGGATGCTGATGGATCTTGAGCTGTGCCATGTTGTAATGGGAAGAACCCCGTGACCTAACTTGTCCTTCTAATTGAACCTTGTTTCCTTCTTAGATGTGTCCTTACCATTGTCCGCCAGAGGGTTACTGACAAAACAACTAACCCTTCTTCACAAAGGGACACCTAGTTTAAGGTTTTCCATTAACATTCTTTTAAGGAAAAATTTGGTTGTTGCATTTACCCTGCTATAGACTTGCGACCTGTCCAGGGTGAACCCCCGCCTCTCGCCCATTGACAGCTGGAGATAAGCACCAGCACCCCTCGCGACCCCAATAGGGATAAGCGTGTTAGACAGTGGATGGATGGCTGGATGGATGGTTGCTGCATTAGGTTAATTCAACCTTATATGATGATATTGCAGGAATCCTGGATGGAGGATAAGTAGATTCCTTTCAACCAATCATTCCTGACAAACAGTAAGCAATCCTTAGACCTACAGTAAATGGCATAAAGCACTTGGTAAAACAAAGAATAGCTCCACACCATAAACCGGAAATCTTGATTTCCCGGATTGTTTTTCAATGGCTAGACATAGTGAGTTTCCCATAATGCTAGGGGTGGCAGTACAGCAAGTTTCTGTAGTGTAGTGGTCATCACGTTTGCCTAACACGCAAAAGGTCCCAGGCTCGAAACCTGGCAGAAACAGTGGTTTTAGTTAATGTTTCACTATAGTTTGATTTGATAAATATCATGGCAAGTTCTCCTGACTGCTCACTTCCTTTCAAAGGATGCTGATGGATCTTGAGCTGTGCCATGTTGTAATGGGAAGAACCCCGTGACCTAACTTGTCCTTCTAATTGAACCTTGTTTCCTTCTTAGATGTGTCCTTACCATTGTCCGCCAGAGGCTTACTGACAAAACAACTAACCCTTCTTCACAGAGGGACACCTAGTTTAAGGTTTTCCATTAACATTCTTTTTAGGAAAAATTTGGTTGTTGCATTTACCCTGCGATAGACTGGCGACCTGTCCAGGGTGAACCCCTGCCTCTCGCCCATTGACAGCTGGAGATAAGCACCAGCACCCCTCGCGACCCCAATAGGGATAAGCGTGTTAGACAGTGGATGGATGGCTGGATGGATGGTTGCTGCATTAGGTTAATTCAACCTTATGTGATGATATTGCAAGAATCCTGGATGGAGGATAAGTAGATTCCTTTCAACCAATCATTCCTGACCAACAGTAAGCAATCCTTAGACCTACAGTAAATGGCATAAAGCACTTGGTAAAACAAAGAATAGCTCCACACCATAAACCAGAAATCTTGATTTCCCGGATTGTTTTTCAATGGCTAGACATATTGAGTTTCCCATAATGCTAGGGGTGGAAGTACAGCAAGTTTTTGTAGTGTAGTGGTCATCACGCTTGCGTCACGCGCAAAAGCCCCCAGGTTCGAAACCTGGTAAAAACAGTTGTTTTAGTTAATGTTTCACTATAGTTTGATTTGATAAATATCACGGCAAGTTCTCCTGACTGCTCACTTCCTTTCAAAGGATGCTGATGGATCTTGAGCTGTGCCATGTTGTAATGGGAAGAACCCCGTGACCTAACTTGTCCTTCTAATTGAACCTTGTTTCCTTCTTAGATGTGTCCTTACCATTGTCCGCCAGAGGCTTACTGACAAAACAACTAACCCTTCTTCACAGAGGGACACCTACTTTAAGGTTTTCCATTAACATTCTTTTTAGGAAAAATTTGGTTGTTGCATTTACCCTGCGATAGACTGGCGACCTGTCCAGGGTGAACCCCTGCCTCTCGCCCATTGACAGCTGGAGATAAGCACCAGCACCCCTCGCGACCCCAATAGGGATAAGCGTGTTAGACAGTGGATGGATGGCTGGATGGATGGTTGCTGCATTAGGTTAATTCAACCTTATATGATGATATTGCAAGAATCCTGGATGGAGGATAAGTAGATTCCTTTCAACCAATCATTCCTGACAAACAGTAAGCAATCCTTAGACCTACAGTAAATGGCATAAAGCACTTGGTAAAACAAAGAATAGCTCCACACCATAAACCGGAAATCTTGATTTCCCGGATTGTTTTTCAATGGCTAGACATAGTGAGTTTCCCATAATGCTAGGGGTGGCAATACAGCAAGTTTCTGTAGTGTAGTGGTCATCACGTTTGCCTCACACGCAAAAGGCCCCAGGTTCGAAACCTGGCAGAAACAGTTGTTTTAATGTTTCACTATAGTTTGATTTGATAAATATCACGGCAAGTACTCCTGACTGCTCACTTCCTTTCAAAGGATGCTGATGGATCTTGAGCTGTGCCATGTTGTAATGGGAAGAACCCCGTGACCTAACTTGTCCTTCTAATTGAACCTTGTTTCCTTCTTAGATGTGTCCTTACCATTGTCCGCCAGAGGCTTACTGACAAAACCACTAACCCTTCTTCACAGAGGGACACCTAGTTTAAGGTTTTCCATTAACATTCTTTTTAGGAAAAATTTGGTTGTTGCATTTACCCTGCGATAGACTGGCGACCTGTCCAGGGTGAACCCCTGCCTCTCGCCCATTGACAGCTGGAGATAAGCACCAGCACCCCTCGCGACCCCAATAGGGATAAGCGTGTTAGACAGTGGATGGATGGCTGGATGGATGGTTGCTGCATTAGGTTAATTCAACCTTATATGATGATATTGCAAGAATCCTGGATGGAGGATAAGTAGATTCCTTTCAACCAATCATTCCTGACAAACAGTAAGCAATCCTTAGACCTACAGTAAATGGCATAAAGCACTTGGTAAAACAAAGAATAGCTCCACACCATAAACCGGAAATCTTGATTTCCCGGATTGTTTTTCAATGGCTAGACATAGTGAGTTTCCCATAATGCTAGGGGTGGCAGTACAGCAAGTTTCTGTAGTGTAGTGGTCATCACGTTTGCCTCACACGCAAAAGGCCCCAGGTTCGAAACCTGGCAGAAACAGTTCTTTTAATGTTTCACTATAGTTTGATTTGATAAATATCACGGCAAGTTCTCCTGACTGCTCACTTCCTTTCAAAGGATGCTGATGGATCTTGAGCTGTGCCATGTTGTAATGGGAAGAACCCCGTGACCTAACTTGTCCTTCTAATTGAACCATGTTTCCTTCTTAGATGTTTCCTTACCATATTCCGCCAGAGGCTTACTGACAAAACCACTAACCCTTCTTCACAGAGGGACACCTAGTTTAAGGTTTTCCATTAACATTCTTTTTAGGAAAAATTTGGTTGTTGCATTTACCTTGCGATAGACTGGCGACCTGTCCAGGGTGAACCCCTGCCTCTCGCCCATTGACAGCTGGAGATAAGCACCAGCACCCCTCGCGACCCCAATAGGGATAAGCGTGTTAGACAGTGGATGGATGGCTGGATGGATGGTTGCTGCATTAGGTTAATTCAACCTTATATGATGATATTGCAAGAATCCTGGATGGAGGATAAGTAGATTCCTTTCAACCAATCATTCCTGACAAACAGTAAGCAATCCTTAGACCTACAGTAAATGGCATAAAGCACTTGGTAAAACAAAGAATAGCTCCACACCATAAACCGGAAATCTTTATTTCCCGGATTGTTTTTCAATGGCTAGACATAGTGAGTTTCCCATAATGCTAGGGGTGGCAGTACAGCAAGTTTCTGTAGTGTAGTGGTCATCACGTTTGCCTCACATGCAAAAGGCCCCAGGTTCGAAACCTGGCAGAAACAGTTATTTTAATGTTTCACTATAGTTTGATTTGATAAATATCACGGCAAGTACTCCTGACTGCTCACTTCCTTTCAAAGGATGCTGATGGATCTTGAGCTGTGCCATGTTGTAATGGGAAGAACCCCGTGACCTAACTTGTCCTTCTAATTGAACCTTGTTTCCTTCTTAGATGTGTCCTTACCATTGTCCGCCAGAGGCTTACTGACAAAACCACTAACCCTTCTTCACAGAGGGACACCTAGTTTAAGGTTTTCCATTAACATTCTTTTTAGGAAAAATTTGGTTGTTGCATTTACCCTGCGATAGACTGGCGACCTGTCCAGGGTGAACCCCTGCCTCTCGCCCATTGACAGCTGGAGATAAGCACCAGCACCCCTCGCGACCCCAATAGGGATAAGCGTGTTAGACAGTGGATGGATGGCTGGATGGATGGTTGCTGCATTAGGTTAATTCAACCTTATATGATGATATTGCAAGAATCCTGGATGGAGGATAAGTAGATTCCTTTCAACCAATCATTCCTGACAAACAGTAAGCAATCCTTAGACCTACAGTAAATGGCATAAAGCACTTGGTAAAACAAAGAATAGCTCCACACCATAAACCGGAAATCTTGATTTCCCGGATTGTTTTTCAATGGCTAGACATAGTGAGTTTCCCATAATGCTAGGGGTGGCAGTACAGCAAGTTTCTGTAGTGTAGTGGTCATCACGTTTGCCTCACACGCAAAAGGCCCCAGGTTCGAAACCTGGCAGAAACAGTTATTTTAATGTTTCACTATAGTTTGATTTGATAAATATCACGGCAAGTACTCCTGACTGCTCACTTCCTTTCAAAGGATGCTGATGGATCTTGAGCTGTGCCATGTTGTAATGGGAAGAACCCCGTGACCTAACTTGTCCTTCTAATTGAACCTTGTTTCCTTCTTAGATGTGTCCTTACCATTGTCCGCCAGAGGCTTACTGACAAAACCACTAACCCTTCTTCACAGAGGGACACCTAGTTTAAGGTTTTCCATTAACATTCTTTTTAGGAAAAATTTGGTTGTTGCATTTACCCTGCGATAGACTGGCGACCTGTCCAGGGTGAACCCCTGCCTCTCGCCCATTGACAGCTGGAGATAAGCACCAGCACCCCTCGCGACCCCAATAGGGATAAGCGTGTTAGACAGTGGATGGATGGCTGGATGGATGGTTGCTGCATTAGGTTAATTCAACCTTATATGATGATATTGCAAGAATCCTGGATGGAGGATAAGTAGATTCCTTTCAACCAATCATTCCTGACAAACAGTAAGCAATCCTTAGACCTACAGTAAATGGCATAAAGCACTTGGTAAAACAAAGAATAGCTCCACACCATAAACCGGAAATCTTGATTTCCCGGATTGTTTTTCAATGGCTAGACATATTGAGTTTCCCATAATGCTAGGGGTGGCAGTACAGCAAGTTTTTGTAGTGTAGTGGTCATCACGCTTGCGTCACGCGCAAAAGGCCCCAGGTTCGAAACCTGGTAGAAACAGTTGTTTTAGTTAATGTTTCACTATAGTTTGATTTGATAAATATCACGGCAAGTTCTCCTGACTGCTCCCTTCCTTTCAAAGGATGCTGATGGATCTTGAGCTGTGCCATGTTGTAATGGGAAGAACCCCGTGACCTAACTTGTCCTTCTAATTGAACCTTGTTTCCTTCTTAGATGTGTCCTTACCATTGTCCGCCAGAGGCTTACTGACAAAACAACTAACCCTTCTTCACAGAGGGACACCTAGTTTAAGGTTTTCCATTAACATTCTTTTTAGGAAAAATTTGGTTGTTGCATTTACCCTGCGATAGACTGGCGACCTGTCCAGGGTGAACCCCTGCCTCTCGCCCATTGACAGCTGGAGATAAGCACCAGCACCCCTCGCGACCCCAATAGGGATAAGCGTGTTAGACAGTGGATGGATGGCTGGATGGATGGTTGCTGCATTAGGTTAATTCAACCTTATATGATGATATTGCAAGAATCCTGGATGGAGGATAAGTAGATTCCTTTCAACCAATCATTCCTGACAAACAGTAAGCAATCCTTAGACCTACAGTAAATGGCATAAAGCACTTGGTAAAACAAAGAATAGCTCCACACCATAAACCGGAAATCTTGATTTCCCGGATTGTTTTTCAATGGCTAGACATAGTGAGTTTCCCATAATGCTAGGGGTGGCAGTACAGCAAGTTTCTGTAGTGTAGTGGTCATCACGTTTGCCTCACACGCAAAAGGCCCCAGGTTCGAAACCTGGCAGAAACAGTTGTTTTAATGTTTCACTATAGTTTATTTGATAAATATCACGGCAAGTTCTCCAGACTGCTCACTTCCTTTCAAAGGATGCTGATGGATCTTGAGCTGTGCCATGTTGTAATGGGAAGAACCCAGTGATCTAACTTGTCCTTCTAATTGAACCTTGTTTCCTTCTTAGATGTTTCCTTACCATTGTCCGCCAGAGGCTTACTGACAAAACCACTAACCCTTCTTCACAGAGGGACACCTAGTTTAAGGTTTTCCATTAACATTCTTTTTAGGAAAAATTGGGTTGTTGCATTTACCCTGCGATAGACTGGCGACCTGTCCAGGGTGAACCCCTGCCTCTCGCCCATTGACAGCTGGAGATAAGCACCAGCACCCCTTGCGACCCCAATAGGGATAAGCGTGTTAGACAGTGGATGGATGGCTGGATGAATGGTTGCTGCATTAGGTTAATTCAACCTTATATGATGATATTGCAAGAATCCTGGATGGAGGATAAGTAGATTCCTTTCAACCAATCATTCCTGAGAAACAGTAAGCAATCCTTAGACCTACAGTAAATGGCATAAAGCACTTGGTAAAACAAAGAATAGCTCCACACCATAAACCGGAAATCTTGATTTCCCGGATTGTTTTTCAATGGCTAGACATAGTGAGTTTCCCATAATGCTAGGGGTGGCAGTACAGCAAGTTTCTGTAGTGTAGTGGTCATCACGTTTGCCTCACACGCAAAAGGCCCCAGCTTTGAAACCTGGCAGAAACAGTTGCTTTAGTTAATGTTTCACCATAGTTTGATTTGATAAATATCACGGCAAGTTCTCCTGACTGCTCACTTCCTTTCAAAGGATGCTGATGGATCTTGAGCTGTGCCATGTTGTAATGGGAAGAACCCAGTGACCTAACTTGTCCTTCTAATTGAACCTTGTTTCCTTCTTAGATGTGTCCTTACCATTGTCCGCCAGAGGGTTATTGACAAAACAACTAACCCTTCTTCACAAAGGGACACCTAGTTTAAGGTTTTCCATTAACATTCTTTTTAGGAAAAATTTGGTTGTTGCATTTACCCTGCTATAGACTTGCGACCTGTCCAGGGTGAACCCCCGCCTCTTGCCCATTGACAGCTGGAGATAAGCACCAGCACCCCTCGCGACCCCAATAGGGATAAGCGTGTTAGACAGTGGATGGATGGCTGGATGGATGGTTGCTGCATTAGGTTAATTCAACCTTATATGATGATATTGCAAGAATCCTGGATGGAGGATAAGTAGATTCCTTTCAACCAATCATTCCTGACAAACAGTAAGCAATCCTTAGACCTACAGTAAATGGCATAAAGCACTTGGTAAAACAAAGAATAGCTCCACACCATAAACCGGAAATCTTGATTTCCCGGATTGTTTTTCAATGGCTAGACATAGTGAGTTTCCCATAATGCTAGGGGTGGCAGTACAGCAAGTTTCTGTAGTGTAGTGGTCATCACGTTTGCCTCACATGCAAAAGGCCCCAGGTTCGAAACCTGGCAGAAACAGTTGTTTTAATGTTTCACTATAGTTTGATTTGATAAATATCACGGCAAGTACTCCTGACTGCTCACTTCCTTTCAAAGGATGCTGATGGATCTTGAGCTGTGCCATGTTGTAATGGGAAGAACCCCGTGACCTAACTTGCCCTTCTAATTCAACCTTGTTTCCTTCTTAGATGTGTCCTTACCATTGTCCGCCAGAGGCTTACTGACAAAACAACTAACCCTTCTTCACAGAGGGACACCTAGTTTAAGGTTTTCCATTAACATTCTTTTTAGGAAAAATTTGGTTGTTGCATTTACCCTGCGATAGACTGGCGACCTGTCCAGGGTGAACCCCTGCCTCTCGCCCATTGACAGCTGGAGATAAGCACCAGCACCCCTCGCGACCCCAATGGGGATAAGCGTGTTAGACAGTGGATGGATGGCTGGATGGATGGTTGCTGCATTAGGTTAATTCAACCTTATATGATGATATTGCAAGAATCCTGGATGGAGGATAAGTAGATTCCTTTCAACCAATCATTCCTGACAAACAGTAAGCAATCCTTAGACCTACAGTAAATGGCATAAAGCACTTGGTAAAACAAAGAATAGCTCCACACCATAAACCGGAAATCTTGATTTCCCGGATTGTTTTTCAATGGCTAGACATAGTGAGTTTCCCATAATGCTAGGGGTGGCAGTACAGCAAGTTTCTGTAGTGTAGTGGTCATCACGTTTGCCTCACACGCAAAAGGCCCCAGGTTCGAAACCTGGCAGAAACAGTTGTTTTAATGTTTCACTATAGTTTGATTTGATAAATATCACGGCAAGTTCTCCTGACTGCTCACTTCCTTTCAAAGGATGCTGATGGATCTTGAGCTGTGCCATGTTGTAATGGGAAGAACCCCGTGACCTAACTTGTCCTTCTAATTGAACCATGTTTCCTTCTTAGATGTTTCCTTACCATATTCCGCCAGAGGCTTACTGACAAAACCACTAACACTTCTTCACAGAGGGACACCTAGTTTAAGGTTTTCCATTAACATTCTTTTTAGGAAAAATTTGGTTGTTGCATTTACCTTGCGATAGACTGGCGACCTGTCCAGGGTGAACCCCTGCCTCTCGCCCATTGACAGCTGGAGATAAGCACCAGCACCCCTCGCGACCCCAATAGGGATAAGCGTGTTAGACAGTGGATGGATGGCTGGATGGATGGTTGCTGCATTAGGTTAATTCAACCTTATATGATGATATTGCAAGAATCCTGGATGGAGGATAAGTAGATTCCTTTCAACCAATCATTCCTGACAAACAGTAAGCAATCCTTAGACCTACAGTAAATGGCATAAAGCACTTGGTAAAACAAAGAATAGCTCCACACCATAAACCGGAAATCTTGATTTCCCGGATTGTTTTTCAATGGCTAGACATAGTGAGTTTCCCATAATGCTAGTGGTGGCAGGACAGCAAGTTTCTGTAGTGTAGTGGTCATCACGTTTGCCTCACACGCAAAAGGCCCCAGGTTCGAAACCTGGCAGAAACAGTTATTTTAATGTTTCACTATAGTTTGATTTGATAAATATCACGGCAAGTACTCCTGACTGCTCACTTCCTTTCAAAGGATGCTGATGGATCTTGAGCTGTGCCATGTTGTAATGGGAAGAACCCCGTGACCTAACTTGTCCTTCTAATTGAACCTTGTTTCCTTCTTAGATGTGTCCTTACCATTGTCCGCCAGAGGCTTACTGACAAAACCACTAACCCTTCTTCACAGAGGGACACCTAGTTTAAGGTTTTCCATTAACATTCTTTTTAGGAAAAATTTGGTTGTTACATTTACCCTGCGATAGACGGGCGACCTGTCCAGGGTGAACCCCTGCCTCTCGCCCATTGACAGCTGGAGATAAGCACCAGCACCCCTCGCGACCCCAATAGGGATAAGCGTGTTAGACAGTGGATGGATGGCTGGATGGATGGTTGCTGCATTAGGTTAATTCAACCTTATATGATGATATTGCAAGAATCCTGGATGGAGGATAAGTAGATTCCTTTCAACCAATCATTCCTGACAAACAGTAAGCAATCCTTAGACCTACAGTAAATGGCATAAAGCACTTGGTAAAACAAAGAATAGCTCCACACCATAAACCGGAAATCTTGATTTCCCGGATTGTTTTTCAATGGCTAGACATAGTGAGTTTCCCATAATGCTAGGGGTGGCAGTACAGCAAGTTTCTGTAGTGTAGTGGTCATCACGTTTGCCTAACACGCAAAAGGTCCCAGGCTCGAAACCTGGCAGAAACAGTGGTTTTAGTTAATGTTTCACTATAGTTTGATTTGATAAATATCATGGCAAGTTCTCCTCACTGCTCACTTCCTTTCAAAGGATGCTGATGGATCTTGAGCTGTGCCATGTTGTAATGGGAAGAACCCCGTGACCTAACTTGTCCTTCTAATTGAACCTTGTTTCCTTCTTAGATGTGTCCTTACCATTGTCCGCCAGAGGCTTACTGACAAAACAACTAACCCTTCTTCACAGAGGGACACCTAGTTTAAGGTTTTCCATTAACATTCTTTTTAGGAAAAATTTGGTTGTTGCATTTACCCTGCGATAGACTGGCGACCTGTCCAGGGTGAACCCCTGCCTCTCGCCCATTGACAGCTGGAGATAAGCACCAGCACCACCCGCGACCCCAATAGGGATAAGCGTGTTAGACAGTGGATGGATGGCTGGATGGATGGTTGCTGCATTAGGTTAATTCAACCTTATATGATGATATTGCAAGAATCCTGGATGGAGGATAAGTAGATTCCTTTCAACCAATCATTCCTGACAAACAGTAAGCAATCCTTAGACCTACAGTAAATGGCATAAAGCACTTGGTAAAACAAAGAATAGCTCCACACCATAAACCGGAAATCTTGATTTCCCGGATTGTTTTTCAATGGCTAGACATACTGAGTTTCCCATAATGCTAGGGGTGGCAGTACAGCAAGTTTCTGTAGTGTAGTGGTCATCACGTTTGCCTCACACGCAAAAGGCCCCAGGTTCGAAACCTGGCAGAAACAGTTGTTTTAATGTTTCACTATAGTTTGATTTGATAAATATCACGGCAAGTTCTCCTGACTGCTCACTTCCTTTCAAAGGATGCTGATGGATCTTGAGCTGTGCCATGTTGTAATGGGAAGAACCCCGTGACCTAACTTGTCCTTCTAATTGAACCCTGTTTCATTCTTAGATGTGTCCTTACCATTGTCCGCCAGAGGCTTACTGACAAAACAACTAACCCTTCTTCACAGAGGGACACCTAGTTTAAGGTTTTCCATTAACATTCTTTTTAGGAAAAATTTGGTTGTTGCATTTACCCTGCGATAGACTGGCGACCTGTCCAGGGTGAACCCCTGCCTCTCGCCCATTGACAGCTGGAGATAAGCACCAGCACCCCTCGCGACTCCAATAGGGATAAGCGTGTTAGACAGTGGATGGATGGCTGGATGGATGGTTGCTGCATTAGGTTAATTCAACCTTATATGATTATATTGCAAGAATCCTGGATGGAGGATAAGTAGATTCCTTTCAACCAATCATTCCTGACAAACAGTAAGCAATCCTTAGACCTACAGTAAATGGCATAAAGCACTTGGAAAAACAAAGAATAGCTCCACACCATAAACCGGAAATCTTGATTTCCCGGATTGTTTTCAATGGCTAGACATAGTGAGTTTCCCATAATGCTAGGGGTGGCAGTACAGCAAGTTTTTGTATTGTAGTGGTCATCACGCTTGCCTCATGCGCAAAAGGCCCCAAGTTCGACACCTGGTAGAAACAGTTGTTTTAGTTAATGTTTCACTATAGTTTGATTTGATAAATATCACGGCAAGTTCTCCTGACTGCTCACTTCCTTTCAAAGGATGCTGATGGATCTTGAGCTGTGCCATGTTGTAATGGGAAGAACCCCGTGACCTAACTTGTCCTTCTAATTGAACCTTGTTTCCTTCTTAGATGTGTCCTTACCATCGTCCGCCAGAGGCTTACTGACAAAACAACTAACCCTTCTTCACAGAGGGACACCTAGTTTAAGGTTTTCCATTAACATTCTTTTTAGGAAAAATTTGGTTGTTGCATTTACCCTGCGATAGACTGGCGACCTGTCCAGGGTGAACCCCTGCCTCTCGCCCATTGACAGCTGGAGATAAGCACCAGCACCCCTCGCGACCCCAATAGGGATAAGCGTGTTAGACAGTGGATGGATGGCTGGATGGATGGTTGCTGCATTAGGTTAATTCAACCTTATATGATGATATTGCAAGAATCCTGGATGGAGGATAAGTAGATTCCTTTCAACCAATCATTCCTGACAAACAGTAAGCAATCCTTAGACCTACAGTAAATGGCATAAAGCACTTGGTAAAACAAAGAATAGCTCCACACCATAAACCGGAAATCTTGATTTCCCGGATTGTTTTTCAATGGCTAGACATAGTGAGTTTCCCATAATGCTAGGTGTGGCAGTACAGCAAGTTTCTGTAGTGTAGTGGTCATCACGTTTGCCTCACACGCAAAAGGCCCCAGGTTCGAAACCTGGCAGAAACAGTTTTAATGTTTCACTATAGTTTGATTTGATAAATATCACGGCAAGTACTCCTGACTGCTCACTTCCTTTCAAAGGATGCTGATGGATCTTGAGCTGTGCCATGTTGTAATGGGAAGAACCCCGTGACCTAACTTGTCCTTCTAATTGAACCTTGTTTCCTTCTTAGATGTTTCCTTACCATTGTCCGCCAGAGGCTTACTGACAAAACCACTAACCCTTCTTCACAGAGGGACACCTAGTTTAAGGTTTTCCATTAACATTCTTTTTAGGAAAAATTTGGTTGTTGCATTTACCCTGCGATAGACTGGCGACCTGTCCAGGGTGAACCCCTGCCTCTCGCCCATTGACAGCTGGAGATAAGCACCAGCACCCCTCGCGACCCCAATAGGGATAAGCGTGTTAGACAGTGGATGGATGGCTGGATGGATGGTTGCTGCATTAGGTTAATTCAACCTTATATGATGATATTGCAAGAATCCTGGATGGAGGATAAGTAGATTCCTTTCAACCAATCATTCCTGACAAACAGTAAGCAATCCTTAGACCTACAGTAAATGGCATAAAGCACTTGGAAAAACAAAGAATAGCTCCACACCATAAACCGGAAATCTTGATTTCCCGGATTGTTTTCAATGGCTAGACATAGTGAGTTTCCCATAATGCTAGGGGTGGCAGTACAGCAAGTTTCTGTAGTGTAGTGGTCATCACGTTTGCCTCACACGCAAAAGGCCCCAGGTTTGAAACCTGGCAGAAACTGTTTTAATGTTTCACTATAGTTTGATTTGATAAATATCACGGCAAGTACTCCTGACTGCTCACTTCCTTTCAAAGGATGCTGATGGATCTTGAGCTGTGCCATGTTGTAATGGGAAGAACCCCGTCACCTAACTTGTCCTTCTAATTGAACCTTGTTTCCTTCTTAGATGTTTCCTTACCATTGTCCGCCAGAGGCTTACTGACAAAACAACTAACCCTTCTTCACAGAGGGACACCTAGTTTAAGGTTTTCCATTAACATTCTTTTTAGGAAAAATTTGGTTGTTGCATTTACCCTGCGATAGACTGGCGACCTGTCCAGGGTGAACCCCTGCCTCTCGCCCATTGACAGCTGGAGATAAGCACCAGCACCCCTCGCGACCCCAATAGGGATAAGCGTGTTAGACAGTGGATGGATGGCTGGATGGATGGTTGCTGCATTAGGTTAATTCAACCTTATATGATGATATTGCAAGAATCCTGGATGGAGGATAAGTAGATTCCTTTCAACCAATCATTCCTGACAAACAGTAAGCAATCCTTAGACCTACAGTAAATGGGATAAAGCACTTGGTAAAACAAAGAATAGCTCCACACCATAAACCGGAAATCTTGATTTCCCGGATTGTTTTTCAATGGCTAGACATAGTGAGTTTCCCATAATGCTAGTGGTGGCAGTACAGCAAGTTTCTGTAGTGTAGTGGTCATCACGTTTGCCTCACACGCAAAAGGCCCCAGGTTCGAAACCTGGCAGAAACAGTTGTTTTAATGTTTCACTATAGTTTATTTGATAAATATCACGGCAAGTTCTCCTGACTGCTCACTTCCTTTCAAAGGATGCTGATGGATCTTGAGCTGTGCCATGTTGTAATGGGAAGAACCCAGTGATCTAACTTGTCCTTCTAATTGAACCTTGTTTCCTTCTTAGATGTTTCCTTACCATTGTCCGCCAGAGGCTTACTGACAAAACCACTAACCCTTCTTCACAGAGGGACACCTAGTTTAAGGTTTTCCATTAACATTCTTTTTAGGAAAAATTGGGTTGTTGCATTTACCCTGCGATAGACTGGCGACCTGTCCAGGGTGAACCCCTGCCTCTCGCCCATTGACAGCTGGAGATAAGCACCAGCACCCCTCGCGACCCCAATAGGGATAAGCGTGTTAGACAGTGGATGGATGGCTGGATGGATGGTTGCTGCATTAGGTTAATTCAACCTTATATGATGATATTGCAAGAATCCTGGATGGAGGATAAGTAGATTCCTTTCAACCAATCATTCCTGAGAAACAGTAAGCAATCCTTAGACCTACAGTAAATGGCATAAAGCACTTGGTAAAACAAAGAATAGCTCCACACCATAAACCGGAAATCTTGATTTCCCGGATTGTTTTTCAATGGCTAGACATAGTGAGTTTCCCATAATGCTAGGGGTGGCAGTACAGCAAGTTTCTGTAGTGTAGTGGTCATCACGTTTGCCTCACACGCAAAAGGCCCCAGCTTTGAAACCTGACAGAAACAGTTGCTTTAGTTAATGTTTCACTATAGTTTGATTTGATAAATATCACGGCAAGTTCTCCTGACTGCTCACTTCCTTTCAAAGGATGCTGATGGATCTTGAGCTGTGCCATGTTGTAATGGGAAGAACCCAGTGACCTAACTTGTCCTTCTAATTGAACCTTGTTTCCTTCTTAGATGTGTCCTTACCATTGTCCGCCAGAGGGTTATTGACAAAACAACTAACCCTTCTTCACAAAGGGACACCTAGTTTAAGGTTTTCCATTAACATTCTTTTTAGGAAAAATTTGGTTGTTGCATTTACCCTGCTATAGACTTGCGACCTGTCCAGGGTGAACCCCCGCCTCTTGCCCATTGACAGCTGGAGATAAGCACCAGCACCCCTCGCGACCCCAATAGGGATAAGCGTGTTAGACAGTGGATGGATGGCTGGATGGATGGTTGCTGCATTAGGTTAATTCAACCTTATATGATGATATTGCAAGAATCCTGGATGGAGGATAAGTAGATTCCTTTCAACCAATCATTCCTGACAAACAGTAAGCAATCCTTAGACCTACAGTAAATGGCATAAAGCACTTGGTAAAACAAAGAATAGCTCCACACCATAAACCGGAAATCTTGATTTCCCGGATTGTTTTTCAATGGCTAGACATAGTGAGTTTCCCATAATGCTAGGGGTGGCAGTACAGCAAGTTTCTGTAGTGTAGTGGTCATCACGTTTGCCTCACACGCAAAAGGCCCCAGGTTCAAAACCTGGCAGAAACTGTTTTAATGTTTCACTATAGTTTGATTTGATAAATATCACGGCAAGTACTCCTGACTGCTCACTTCCTTTCAAAGGATGCTGATGGATCTTGAGCTGTGCCATGTTGTAATGGGAAGAACCCCGTGACCTAACTTGTCCTTCTAATTGAACCTTGTTTCCTTCTTAGATGTGTCCTTACCATTGTCCGGCAGAGGGTTACTGACAAAACAACTAACCCTTCTTCACAGAGGGACACCTAGTTTAAGGTTTTCCATTAACATTCTTTTTAGGAAAAATTTGGTTGTTGCATTTACCCTGCTATAGACTTGCGACCTGTCCAGGGTGAACCCCCGCCTCTCGCCCATTGACAGCTGGAGATAAGCACCAGCACCCCTCGCGACCCCAATCGGGATAAGCGTGTTAGACAGTGGATGGATGGCTGGATGGATGGTTGCTGCATTAGGTTAATTCAACCTTATATGATGATATTGCAAGAATCCTGGATGGAGGATAAGTAGATTCCTTTCAACCAATCATTCCTGACAAACAGTAAGCAATCCTTAGACCTACAGTAAATGGCATAAAGCACTTGGTAAAACAAAGAATAGCTCCACACCATAAACCGGAAATCTTGATTTCCCGGATTGTTTTTCAATGGCTAGACATAGTGAGTTTCCCATAATGCTAGTGGTGGCAGTACAGCAAGTTTCTGTAGTGTAGTGGTCATCACGTTTGCCTCACACGCAAAAGGCCCCAGGTTCGAAACCTGGCAGAAACTGTTTTAATGTTTCACTATAGTTTGATTTGATAAATATCACGGCAAGTACTCCTGACTGCTCACTTCCTTTCAAAGGATGCTGATGGATCTTGAGCTGTGCCATGTTGTAATGGGAAGAACCCCGTGACCTAACTTGTCCTTCTAATTGAACCTTGTTTCCTTCTTAGATGTGTCCTTACCATTGTCCGCCAGAGGGTTACTGACAAAACCACTAACCCTTCTTCACAAAGGGACACCTAGTTTAAGGTTTTCCATTAACATTCTTTTTAGGAAAAATTTGGTTGTTGCATTTACCCTGCTATAGACTTGCGACCTGTCCAGGGTGAACCCCCGCCTCTCGCCCATTGACAGCTGGAGATAAGCACCAGCACCCCTCGCGACCCCAATAGGGATAAGCGTGTTAGACAGTGGATGGATGGCTGGATGGATGGTTGCTGCATTAGGTTAATTCAACCTTATATGATGATATTGCAAGAATCCTGGATGGAGGATAAGTAGATTCCTTTCAACTAGTGCTGTCAAACGATTAAAAATTTTAATCGCGATTAATTGCATAATGTCGATAGTTAACTCGAGATTAATCGCAATTAATCGCATATTTTATCCTTTTATTTCTGAAAGTGTAATAGCCTGTTTGGGCATTTTAATGTGCAATTTGCAATAAATGACACTAATAAAGTACATGCTTGTACAAAACATATTTTTATGTTATTTTTCAAGCACTTTTCAGAATTGGAATGAAAACATCCTGGTGCCAAATGTTAAACTCTGGACTATAATGGCTAAATGATAAATCATGACACCCTGATGTTTACACCATGTGTAAACAAATGTGTAAATAAATACCTGTTTTCATGCCGATATTTTTTTTGCCTCTTAAACAAAGCTAGACATGGTTTTATGCATAAACATATAAATGAATAAAAATTGTACATTTCAATAAAGTCATAAGTTTTGTTCATTTCTTCACTCTCTCTCTCACACACATCTAATTCTGAGCTTTCACACCAAAAACAATACAGGTCATTCCAGTCTTACACTTTGCTTGCAACTGGGCAGGTGCTTAATACCCTTGAAAAAGACTGTTTAGCAACTGTTTAGTAACTCCAGGTCCTTCGTTTGGCAACGTGATTCAGCCTTAGTTTGTCAAATACAGAGAAAACAAATAAATAAGCATTAAAGTATGGTTTATGGGTTGGGTTTCTGCAATGTTATCAGCATGTTAAATGCTCATCTTCAGAACCAATGTCTACTCAAAATGGTGATCTGCACCAAGTAATCTACTTTCAGCAGTTATCACCGGTTATTTCACCGTAAACTGCAGAAAATACGTGCAGAGTTGCTCTGTCTGCCTTTACTACCGTCGGCTCCTATGGCGGAGGGATATTTCAGCTGGATACACTCAGTGTCTAGTGCAGGCAGGTCTCTTAATAACCCCTATTTCGTCACTTATTTTAGAGCCCAAATAAACGATTTCACTTTCAGAAACGTGCCCAAAAAAAAACGCAACCCGTGACTCATGAAATTTAAAAGCGCTTTTAGAAAAAAGAAGCCCAAAGTCGCATGTGTCCGAGTGTAAAAGAAAGCCTTTGGGGCGGGTGTGTTTTGCTACAGTTTTCTAGCACTCTTGAAACTACGGAAAGCGCCGAGGGTAAAAGAAACACAGTCCGGAGAGCGCGGCGGGGGAAAAACATTAGGGAACATGTGTGTTGTAACGCGCGGCGACAAAAAAATTGTCGACGTTAAAATGGGTTTGCGTTAACGCCGTAAATAACGCGTTTAAATGACAGCACTACTTTCAACCAATCATTCCTGAGAAACAGTAAGCAATCCTTAAACCTACAGTAAATGGCATAAAGCACTTGGTAAAACAAAGAATAGCTCCGCACCATAAACCGGAAATCTTGATTTCCCGGATTGTTTTTCAATGGCTAGACATAGTGAATTTCCCATAATGCTAGGGGTGGCAGTACAGCAAGTTTCTGTAGTGTAGTGGTCATCACGTTTGCCTCACACGCAAAAGGCCCCAGGTTCGAAACCTGGCAGAAACAGTTGTTTTAGTTAATGTTTCACTATAGTTTGATTTGATAAATATCATGGCAAGTTCTCCTGACTGCTCACTTCCTTTCAAAGGATGCTGATGGATCTTGAGCTGTGCCATGTTGTAATGGGAAGAACCCAGTGATCTAACTTGTCCTTCTAATTGAACCTTGTTTGCTTCTTAGATGTGTCCTTACCATTGTCCGCCAGAGGCTTACTGACAAAACCACTAACCCTTCTTCACAGAGGGACACCTAGTTTAAGGTTTTCCATTAACATTCTTTTTAGGAAAAATTTGGTTGTTGCATTTACCCTGCGATAGACTGGCGACCTGTCCAGGGTGAACCCCTGCCTCTCGCCCATTGACAGCTGGAGATAAGCACCAGCACCCCTCGCGACCCCAATAGGGATAAGCGTGTTAGACAGTGGATGGATGGCTGGATGGATGGTTGCTGCATTAGGTTAATTCAACCTTATATGATGATATTGCAAGAATCCTGGATGGATGATAAGTAGATTCCTTTCAACCAATCATTCCTGACAAACAGTAAGCAATCCTTAGACCTACAGTAAATGGCATAAAGCACTTGGTAAAACAAAGAATAGCTCCACACCATAAACCGGAAATCTTGATTTCCCGGGTTGTTTTTCAATGGCTAGACATAGTGAGTTTCCCATAATGCTAGTGGTGGCAGTACAGCAAGTTTCTGTAGTGTAGTGGTCATCACGTTTGCCTCACACGCAAAAGGCCCCAGGTTCGAAACCTGGCAGAAACTGTTTTAATGTTTCACTATAGTTTGATTTGATAAATATCACGGCAAGTACTCCTGACTGCTCACTTCCTTTCAAAGGATGCTGATGGATCTTGAGCTGTGCCATGTTGTAATGGGAAGAACCCTGTGACCTAACTTGTCCTTCTAATTGAACCTTGTTTCCTTCTTAGATGTGTCCTTACCATTGTCCGGCAGAGGGTTACTGACAAAACAACTAACCCTTCTTCACAAAGGGACACCTAGTTTAAGGTTTTCCATTAACATTCTTTTTAGGAAAAATTTGGTTGTTGCATTTACCCTGCTATAGACTTGCGACCTGTCCAGGGTGAACCCCCGCCTCTCGCCCATTGACAGCTGGAGATAAGCACCAGCACCCCTCGCGACCCCAATCGGGATAAGCGTGTTAGACAGTGGATGGATGGCTGGATGGATGGTTGCTGCATTAGGTTAATTCAACCTTATATGATGATATTGCAAGAATCCTGGATGGAGGATAAGTAGATTCCTTTCAACCAATCATTCCTGACAAACAGTAAGCAATCCTTAGACCTACAGTAAATGGCATAAAGCACTTGGTAAAACAAAGAATAGCTCCACACCATAAACCGGAAATCTTGATTTCCCGGATTGTTTTCAATGGCTAGACATAGTGAGTTTCCCATAATGCTAGGGGTGGCAGTACAGCAAGTTTTTGTAGTGTAGTGGTCATCACGCTTGCCTCACGCGCAAAAGGCCCCAGGTTCGACACCTGGTAGAAACAGTTATTTTAGTTAATGTTTCACTATAGTTTGATTTGATAAATATCTCGGCAAGTTCTCCTGACTGCTCACTTCCTTTCAAAGGATGCTGATGGATCTTGAGCTGTGCCATGTTGTAATGGGAAGAACCCCGTGACCTAACTTGTCCTTCTAATTGAACCTTGTTTCCTTCTTAGATGTTTCCTTACCATTGTCCGCCAGAGGCTTACTGACAAAACAACTAACCCTTCTTCACAGAGGGACACCTAGTTTAAGGTTTTCCATTAACATTCTTTTTAGGAAAAATTTGGTTGTTGCATTTACCCTGCGATAGACTGGCGACCTGTCCAGGGTGAACCCCTGCCTCTCGCCCATTGACAGCTGGAGATAAGCACCAGCACCCCTCGCGACCCCAATAGGGATAAGCGTGTTAGACAGTGGATGGATGGCTGGATGGATGGTTCCTGCATTAGGTTAATTCAACCTTATATGATGATATTGCAAGAATCCTGGATGGAGGATAAGTAGATTCCTTTCAACCAATCATTCCTGACAAACAGTAAGCAATCCTTAGACCTACAGTAAATGGCATAAAGCACTTGGTAAAACAAAGAATAGCTCCACACCATAAACCGGAAATCTTGATTTCCCGGATTGTTTTTCAATGGCTAGACATAGTGAGTTTCCCATAATGCTAGTGGTGGCAGTACAGCAAGTTTCTGTAGTGTAGTGGTCATCACGTTTGCCTCACACGCAAAAGGCCCCAGGTTCGAAACCTGGCAGAAACTGTTTTAATGTTTCACTATAGTTTGATTTGATAAATATCACGGCAAGTACTCCTGACTGCTCACTTCCTTTCAAAGGATGCTGATGGATCTTGAGCTGTGCCATGTTGTAATGGGAAGAACCCCGTGACCTAACTTGTCCTTCTAATTGAACCTTGTTTCCTTCTTAGATGTGTCCTTACCATTGTCCGCCAGAGGGTTACTGACAAAACCACTAACCCTTCTTCACAAAGGGACACCTAGTTTAAGGTTTTCCATTAACATTCTTTTTAGGAAAAATTTGGTTGTTGCATTTACCCTGCTATAGACTTGCGACCTGTCCAGGGTGAACCCCCGCCTCTCGCCCATTGACAGCTGGAGATAAGCACCAGCACCCCTCGCGACCCCAATAGGGATAAGCGTGTTAGACAGTGGATGGATGGCTGGATGGATGGTTGCTGCATTAGGTTAATTCAACCTTATATGATGATATTGCAAGAATCCTGGATGGAGGATAAGTAGATTCCTTTCAACTAGTGCTGTCAAACGATTAAAAATTTTAATCGCGATTAATTGCATAATGTCGATAGTTAACTCGAGATTAATCGCAATTAATCGCATATTTTATCCTTTTATTTCTGAAAGTGTAATAGCCTGTTTGGGCATTTTAATGTGCAATTTGCAATAAATGACACTAATAAAGTACATGCTTGTACAAAACATATTTTTATGTTATTTTTCAAGCACTTTTCAGAATTGGAATGAAAACATCCTGGTGCCAAATGTTAAACTCTGGACTATAATGGCTAAATGATAAATCATGACACCCTGATGTTTACACCATGTGTAAACAAATGTGTAAATAAATACCTGTTTTCATGCCGATATTTTTTTTGCCTCTTAAACAAAGCTAGACATGGTTTTATGCATAAACATATAAATGAATAAAAATTGTACATTTCAATAAAGTCATAAGTTTTGTTCATTTCTTCACTCTCTCTCTCACACACATCTAATTCTGAGCTTTCACACCAAAAACAATACAGGTCATTCCAGTCTTACACTTTGCTTGCAACTGGGCAGGTGCTTAATACCCTTGAAAAAGACTGTTTAGCAACTGTTTAGTAACTCCAGGTCCTTCGTTTGGCAACGTGATTCAGCCTTAGTTTGTCAAATACAGAGAAAACAAATAAATAAGCATTAAAGTATGGTTTATGGGTTGGGTTTCTGCAATGTTATCAGCATGTTAAATGCTCATCTTCAGAACCAATGTCTACTCAAAATGGTGATCTGCACCAAGTAATCTACTTTCAGCAGTTATCACCGGTTATTTCACCGTAAACTGCAGAAAATACGTGCAGAGTTGCTCTGTCTGCCTTTACTACCGTCGGCTCCTATGGCGGAGGGATATTTCAGCTGGATACACTCAGTGTCTAGTGCAGGCAGGTCTCTTAATAACCCCTATTTCGTCACTTATTTTAGAGCCCAAATAAACGATTTCACTTTCAGAAACGTGCCCAAAAAAAAACGCAACCCGTGACTCATGAAATTTAAAAGCGCTTTTAGAAAAAAGAAGCCCAAAGTCGCATGTGTCCGAGTGTAAAAGAAAGCCTTTGGGGCGGGTGTGTTTTGCTACAGTTTTCTAGCACTCTTGAAACTACGGAAAGCGCCGAGGGTAAAAGAAACACAGTCCGGAGAGCGCGGCGGGGGAAAAACATTAGGGAACATGTGTGTTGTAACGCGCGGCGACAAAAAAATTGTCGACGTTAAAATGGGTTTGCGTTAACGCCGTAAATAACGCGTTTAAATGACAGCACTACTTTCAACCAATCATTCCTGAGAAACAGTAAGCAATCCTTAAACCTACAGTAAATGGCATAAAGCACTTGGTAAAACAAAGAATAGCTCCGCACCATAAACCGGAAATCTTGATTTCCCGGATTGTTTTTCAATGGCTAGACATAGTGAATTTCCCATAATGCTAGGGGTGGCAGTACAGCAAGTTTCTGTAGTGTAGTGGTCATCACGTTTGCCTCACACGCAAAAGGCCCCAGGTTCGAAACCTGGCAGAAACAGTTGTTTTAGTTAATGTTTCACTATAGTTTGATTTGATAAATATCATGGCAAGTTCTCCTGACTGCTCACTTCCTTTCAAAGGATGCTGATGGATCTTGAGCTGTGCCATGTTGTAATGGGAAGAACCCAGTGATCTAACTTGTCCTTCTAATTGAACCTTGTTTGCTTCTTAGATGTGTCCTTACCATTGTCCGCCAGAGGCTTACTGACAAAACCACTAACCCTTCTTCACAGAGGGACACCTAGTTTAAGGTTTTCCATTAACATTCTTTTTAGGAAAAATTTGGTTGTTGCATTTACCCTGCGATAGACTGGCGACCTGTCCAGGGTGAACCCCTGCCTCTCGCCCATTGACAGCTGGAGATAAGCACCAGCACCCCTCGCGACCCCAATAGGGATAAGCGTGTTAGACAGTGGATGGATGGCTGGATGGATGGTTGCTGCATTAGGTTAATTCAACCTTATATGATGATATTGCAAGAATCCTGGATGGATGATAAGTAGATTCCTTTCAACCAATCATTCCTGACAAACAGTAAGCAATCCTTAGACCTACAGTAAATGGCATAAAGCACTTGGTAAAACAAAGAATAGCTCCACACCATAAACCGGAAATCTTGATTTCCCGGGTTGTTTTTCAATGGCTAGACATAGTGAGTTTCCCATAATGCTAGTGGTGGCAGTACAGCAAGTTTCTGTAGTGTAGTGGTCATCACGTTTGCCTCACAAGCAAAAGGCCCCAGGTTCGAAACCTGGCAGAAACTGTTTTAATGTTTCACTATAGTTTGATTTGATAAATATCACGGCAAGTACTCCTGACTGCTCACTTCCTTTCAAAGGATGCTGATGGATCTTGAGCTGTGCCATGTTGTAATGGGAAGAACCCTGTGACCTAACTTGTCCTTCTAATTGAACCTTGTTTCCTTCTTAGATGTGTCCTTACCATTGTCCGGCAGAGGGTTACTGACAAAACAACTAACCCTTCTTCACAAAGGGACACCTAGTTTAAGGTTTTCCATTAACATTCTTTTTAGGAAAAATTTGGTTGTTGCATTTACCCTGCTATAGACTTGCGACCTGTCCAGGGTGAACCCCCGCCTCTCGCCCATTGACAGCTGGAGATAAGCACCAGCACCCCTCGCGACCCCAATCGGGATAAGCGTGTTAGACAGTGGATGGATGGCTGGATGGATGGTTGCTGCATTAGGTTAATTCAACCTTATATGATGATATTGCAAGAATCCTGGATGGAGGATAAGTAGATTCCTTTCAACCAATCATTCCTGACAAACAGTAAGCAATCCTTAGACCTACAGTAAATGGCATAAAGCACTTGGTAAAACAAAGAATAGCTCCACACCATAAACCGGAAATCTTGATTTCCCGGATTGTTTTCAATGGCTAGACATAGTGAGTTTCCCATAATGCTAGGGGTGGCAGTACAGCAAGTTTTTGTAGTGTAGTGGTCATCACGCTTGCCTCACGCGCAAAAGGCCCCAGGTTCGACACCTGGTAGAAACAGTTATTTTAGTTAATGTTTCACTATAGTTTGATTTGATAAATATCTCGGCAAGTTCTCCTGACTGCTCACTTCCTTTCAAAGGATGCTGATGGATCTTGAGCTGTGCCATGTTGTAATGGGAAGAACCCCGTGACCTAACTTGTCCTTCTAATTGAACCTTGTTTCCTTCTTAGATGTTTCCTTACCATTGTCCGCCAGAGGCTTACTGACAAAACAACTAACCCTTCTTCACAGAGGGACACCTAGTTTAAGGTTTTCCATTAACATTCTTTTTAGGAAAAATTTGGTTGTTGCATTTACCCTGCGATAGACTGGCGACCTGTCCAGGGTGAACCCCTGCCTCTCGCCCATTGACAGCTGGAGATAAGCACCAGCACCCCTCGCGACCCCAATAGGGATAAGCGTGTTAGACAGTGGATGGATGGCTGGATGGATGGTTCCTGCATTAGGTTAATTCAACCTTATATGATGATATTGCAAGAATCCTGGATGGAGGATAAGTAGATTCCTTTCAACCAATCATTCCTGACAAACAGTAAGCAATCCTTAGACCTACAGTAAATGGCATAAAGCACTTGGTAAAACAAAGAATAGCTCCACACCATAAACCGGAAATCTTGATTTCCCGGATTGTTTTTCAATGGCTAGACATAGTGAGTTTCCCATAATGCTAGTGGTGGCAGTACAGCAAGTTTCTGTAGTGTAGTGGTCATCACGTTTGCCTCACACGCAAAAGGCCCCAGGTTCGAAACCTGGCAGAAACTGTTTTAATGTTTCACTATAGTTTGATTTGATAAATATCACGGCAAGTACTCCTGACTGCTCACTTCCTTTCAAAGGATGCTGATGGATCTTGAGCTGTGCCATGTTGTAATGGGAAGAACCCCGTGACCTAACTTGTCCTTCTAATTGAACCTTGTTTCCTTCTTAGATGTGTCCTTACCATTGTCCGCCAGAGGGTTACTGACAAAACCACTAACCCTTCTTCACAAAGGGACACCTAGTTTAAGGTTTTCCATTAACATTCTTTTTAGGAAAAATTTGGTTGTTGCATTTACCCTGCTATAGACTTGCGACCTGTCCAGGGTGAACCCCCGCCTCTCGCCCATTGACAGCTGGAGATAAGCACCAGCACCCCTCGCGACCCCAATAGGGATAAGCGTGTTAGACAGTGGATGGATGGCTGGATGGATGGTTGCTGCATTAGGTTAATTCAACCTTATATGATGATATTGCAAGAATCCTGGATGGAGGATAAGTAGATTCCTTTCAACTAGTGCTGTCAAACGATTAAAAATTTTAATCGCGATTAATTGCATAATGTCGATAGTTAACTCGAGATTAATCGCAATTAATCGCATATTTTATCCTTTTATTTCTGAAAGTGTAATAGCCTGTTTGGGCATTTTAATGTGCAATTTGCAATAAATGACACTAATAAAGTACATGCTTGTACAAAACATATTTTTATGTTATTTTTCAAGCACTTTTCAGAATTGGAATGAAAACATCCTGGTGCCAAATGTTAAACTCTGGACTATAATGGCTAAATGATAAATCATGACACCCTGATGTTTACACCATGTGTAAACAAATGTGTAAATAAATACCTGTTTTCATGCCGATATTTTTTTTGCCTCTTAAACAAAGCTAGACATGGTTTTATGCATAAACATATAAATGAATAAAAATTGTACATTTCAATAAAGTCATAAGTTTTGTTCATTTCTTCACTCTCTCTCTCACACACATCTAATTCTGAGCTTTCACACCAAAAACAATACAGGTCATTCCAGTCTTACACTTTGCTTGCAACTGGGCAGGTGCTTAATACCCTTGAAAAAGACTGTTTAGCAACTGTTTAGTAACTCCAGGTCCTTCGTTTGGCAACGTGATTCAGCCTTAGTTTGTCAAATACAGAGAAAACAAATAAATAAGCATTAAAGTATGGTTTATGGGTTGGGTTTCTGCAATGTTATCAGCATGTTAAATGCTCATCTTCAGAACCAATGTCTACTCAAAATGGTGATCTGCACCAAGTAATCTACTTTCAGCAGTTATCACCGGTTATTTCACCGTGAACTGCAGAAAATACGTGCAGAGTTGCTCTGTCTGCCTTTACTACCGTCGGCTCCTATGGCGGAGGGATATTTCAGCTGGATACACTCAGTGTCTAGTGCAGGCAGGTCTCTTAATAACCCCTATTTCGTCACTTATTTTAGAGCCCAAATAAACGATTTCACTTTCAGAAACGTGCCCAAAAAAAAACGCAACCCGTGACTCATGAAATTTAAAAGCGCTTTTAGAAAAAAGAAGCCCAAAGTCGCATGTGTCCGAGTGTAAAAGAAAGCCTTTGGGGCGGGTGTGTTTTGCTACAGTTTTCTAGCACTCTTGAAACTACGGAAAGCGCCGAGGGTAAAAGAAACACAGTCCGGAGAGCGCGGCGGGGGAAAAACATTAGGGAACATGTGTGTTGTAACGCGCGGCGACAAAAAAATTGTCGACGTTAAAATGGGTTTGCGTTAACGCCGTAAATAACGCGTTTAAATGACAGCACTACTTTCAACCAATCATTCCTGAGAAACAGTAAGCAATCCTTAAACCTACAGTAAATGGCATAAAGCACTTGGTAAAATAAAGAATAGCTCCACACCATAAACCGGAAATCTTGATTTCCCGGATTGTTTTTTCAATGGCTAGACATAGTGAGTTTCCCATAATGCTAGGGGTGGCAGTACAGCAAGTTTCTGTAGTGTAGTGGTCATCACGTTTGCCTAACACGCAAAAGGTCCCAGGCCTGAAACCTGGCAGGAACAGTTCTTTTAGTTAATGTTTCACTATAGTTTGATTTGATAAATATCACGGCAAGTTCTCCTGACTGCTCACTTCCTTACAAAGGATGCTGATGGATCTTGAGCTGTGCCATGTTGTAATGGGAAGAACCCAGTGATCTAACTTGTCCTTCTAATTGAACCTTGTTTGCTTCTTAGATGTGTCCTTACCATTGTACGCCAGAGGCTTACTGACAAAACAACTAACCCTTCTTCACAGAGGGACGCCTAGTTTAAGGTTTTCCATTAACATTCTTTTTAGGAAAAATTTGGTTGTTGCATTTACCCTGCGATAGACTGGCGACCTGTCCAGGGTGAACCCCTGCCTCTCGCCCATTGACAGCTGGAGATAAGCACCAGCACCCCTCGCGACCCCAATAGGGATAAGCGTGTTAGACAGTGGATGGATGGCTGAATGGATGGTTGCTGCATTAGGTTAATTCAACCTTATATGATGATATTGCAAGAATCCTGGATGGAGGATAAGTAGATTCCTTTCAACCAATCATTCCTGACAAACAGTAAGCAATCCTTAGACCTACAGTAAATGGCATAAAGCACTTGGTAAAACAAAGAATAGCTCCACACCATAAACCGGAAATCTTGATTTCCCGGATTGTTTTTCAATGGATAGACATAGTGAGTTTCCCATAATGCTAGGGGTGGAAGTACAGCAAGTTTCTGTAGTGTAGTGGTCATCACGTTTGCCTAACAAGCAAAAGGTCCCAGGCTCGAAACCTGGCAGAAACAGTGGTTTTAGGTTGATGTTTTACTATAGTTGTATTTGGTAATAATCATGGCAGGTTCTCCTGACTGCTCACTTCCTTTCAAAGGATGCTGATGGATCTTGAGCTGTGCCATGTTGTAATGGGAAGAACCCCGTGACCTAACTTGTCCTTCTAATTGAACCTTGTTTCCTTCTTAGATGTTTCCTTACCATTGTCCGCCAGAGGCTTACTGACAAAACAACTAACCCTTCTTCACAGAGGGACACCTAGTTTAAGGTTTTCCATTAACATTCTTTTTAGGAAAAATTTGGTTGTTGCATTTACCCTGCTATAGACTTGCGACCTGTCCAGGGTGAACCCCCGCCTCTCGCCCATTGACAGCTGGAGATAAGCACCAGCACCCCTCGCGACCCCAATAGGGATAAGCGTGTTAGACAGTGGATGGATGGCTGGATGGAATGTTGCTGCATTAGGTTAATTCAACCTTATATGATGATATTGCAAGAATCCTGGATGGAGGATAAGTAGATTCCTTTCAACCAATCATTCCTGACAAACAGTAAGCAATCCTTAAACCTACAGTAAATGGCATAAAGCACTTGGTAAAACAAAGAATAGCTCCACACCATAAACCGGAAATCTTGATTTCCCGGGTTGTTTTTCAATGGCTAGACATAGTGAGTTTCCCATAATGCTAGTGGTGGCAGTACAGCAAGTTTCTGTAGTGTAGTGGTCATCACGTTTGCCTCACAAGCAAAAGGCCCCAGGTTCGAAACCTGGCAGAAACTGTTTTAATGTTTCACTATAGTTTGATTTGATAAATATCACGGCAAGTACTCCTGACTGCTCACTTCCTTTCAAAGGATGCTGATGGATCTTGAGCTGTGCCATGTTGTAATGGGAAGAACCCTGTGACCTAACTTGTCCTTCTAATTGAACCTTGTTTCCTTCTTAGATGTGTCCTTACCATTGTCCGGCAGAGGGTTACTGACAAAACAACTAACCCTTCTTCACAAAGGGACACCTAGTTTAAGGTTTTCCATTAACATTCTTTTTAGGAAAAATTTGGTTGTTGCATTTACCCTGCTATAGACTTGCGACCTGTCCAGGGTGAACCCCCGCCTCTCGCCCATTGACAGCTGGAGATAAGCACCAGCACCCCTCGCGACCCCAATCGGGATAAGCGTGTTAGACAGTGGATGGATGGCTGGATGGATGGTTGCTGCATTAGGTTAATTCAACCTTATATGATGATATTGCAAGAATCCTGGATGGAGGATAAGTAGATTCCTTTCAACCAATCATTCCTGACAAACAGTAAGCAATCCTTAGACCTACAGTAAATGGCATAAAGCACTTGGTAAAACAAAGAATAGCTCCACACCATAAACCGGAAATCTTGATTTCCCGGATTGTTTTCAATGGCTAGACATAGTGAGTTTCCCATAATGCTAGGGGTGGCAGTACAGCAAGTTTTTGTAGTGTAGTGGTCATCACGCTTGCCTCACGCGCAAAAGGCCCCAGGTTCGACACCTGGTAGAAACAGTTATTTTAGTTAATGTTTCACTATAGTTTGATTTGATAAATATCTCGGCAAGTTCTCCTGACTGCTCACTTCCTTTCAAAGGATGCTGATGGATCTTGAGCTGTGCCATGTTGTAATGGGAAGAACCCCGTGACCTAACTTGTCCTTCTAATTGAACCTTGTTTCCTTCTTAGATGTTTCCTTACCATTGTCCGCCAGAGGCTTACTGACAAAACAACTAACCCTTCTTCACAGAGGGACACCTAGTTTAAGGTTTTCCATTAACATTCTTTTTAGGAAAAATTTGGTTGTTGCATTTACCCTGCGATAGACTGGCGACCTGTCCAGGGTGAACCCCTGCCTCTCGCCCATTGACAGCTGGAGATAAGCACCAGCACCCCTCGCGACCCCAATAGGGATAAGCGTGTTAGACAGTGGATGGATGGCTGGATGGATGGTTCCTGCATTAGGTTAATTCAACCTTATATGATGATATTGCAAGAATCCTGGATGGAGGATAAGTAGATTCCTTTCAACCAATCATTCCTGACAAACAGTAAGCAATCCTTAGACCTACAGTAAATGGCATAAAGCACTTGGTAAAACAAAGAATAGCTCCACACCATAAACCGGAAATCTTGATTTCCCGGATTGTTTTTCAATGGCTAGACATAGTGAGTTTCCCATAATGCTAGTGGTGGCAGTACAGCAAGTTTCTGTAGTGTAGTGGTCATCACGTTTGCCTCACACGCAAAAGGCCCCAGGTTCGAAACCTGGCAGAAACTGTTTTAATGTTTCACTATAGTTTGATTTGATAAATATCACGGCAAGTACTCCTGACTGCTCACTTCCTTTCAAAGGATGCTGATGGATCTTGAGCTGTGCCATGTTGTAATGGGAAGAACCCCGTGACCTAACTTGTCCTTCTAATTGAACCTTGTTTCCTTCTTAGATGTGTCCTTACCATTGTCCGCCAGAGGGTTACTGACAAAACCACTAACCCTTCTTCACAAAGGGACACCTAGTTTAAGGTTTTCCATTAACATTCTTTTTAGGAAAAATTTGGTTGTTGCATTTACCCTGCTATAGACTTGCGACCTGTCCAGGGTGAACCCCCGCCTCTCGCCCATTGACAGCTGGAGATAAGCACCAGCACCCCTCGCGACCCCAATAGGGATAAGCGTGTTAGACAGTGGATGGATGGCTGGATGGATGGTTGCTGCATTAGGTTAATTCAACCTTATATGATGATATTGCAAGAATCCTGGATGGAGGATAAGTAGATTCCTTTCAACTAGTGCTGTCAAACGATTAAAAATTTTAATCGCGATTAATTGCATAATGTCGATAGTTAACTCGAGATTAATCGCAATTAATCGCATATTTTATCCTTTTATTTCTGAAAGTGTAATAGCCTGTTTGGGCATTTTAATGTGCAATTTGCAATAAATGACACTAATAAAGTACATGCTTGTACAAAACATATTTTTATGTTATTTTTCAAGCACTTTTCAGAATTGGAATGAAAACATCCTGGTGCCAAATGTTAAACTCTGGACTATAATGGCTAAATGATAAATCATGACACCCTGATGTTTACACCATGTGTAAACAAATGTGTAAATAAATACCTGTTTTCATGCCGATATTTTTTTTGCCTCTTAAACAAAGCTAGACATGGTTTTATGCATAAACATATAAATGAATAAAAATTGTACATTTCAATAAAGTCATAAGTTTTGTTCATTTCTTCACTCTCTCTCTCACACACATCTAATTCTGAGCTTTCACACCAAAAACAATACAGGTCATTCCAGTCTTACACTTTGCTTGCAACTGGGCAGGTGCTTAATACCCTTGAAAAAGACTGTTTAGCAACTGTTTAGTAACTCCAGGTCCTTCGTTTGGCAACGTGATTCAGCCTTAGTTTGTCAAATACAGAGAAAACAAATAAATAAGCATTAAAGTATGGTTTATGGGTTGGGTTTCTGCAATGTTATCAGCATGTTAAATGCTCATCTTCAGAACCAATGTCTACTCAAAATGGTGATCTGCACCAAGTAATCTACTTTCAGCAGTTATCACCGGTTATTTCACCGTGAACTGCAGAAAATACGTGCAGAGTTGCTCTGTCTGCCTTTACTACCGTCGGCTCCTATGGCGGAGGGATATTTCAGCTGGATACACTCAGTGTCTAGTGCAGGCAGGTCTCTTAATAACCCCTATTTCGTCACTTATTTTAGAGCCCAAATAAACGATTTCACTTTCAGAAACGTGCCCAAAAAAAAACGCAACCCGTGACTCATGAAATTTAAAAGCGCTTTTAGAAAAAAGAAGCCCAAAGTCGCATGTGTCCGAGTGTAAAAGAAAGCCTTTGGGGCGGGTGTGTTTTGCTACAGTTTTCTAGCACTCTTGAAACTACGGAAAGCGCCGAGGGTAAAAGAAACACAGTCCGGAGAGCGCGGCGGGGGAAAAACATTAGGGAACATGTGTGTTGTAACGCGCGGCGACAAAAAAATTGTCGACGTTAAAATGGGTTTGCGTTAACGCCGTAAATAACGCGTTTAAATGACAGCACTACTTTCAACCAATCATTCCTGAGAAACAGTAAGCAATCCTTAAACCTACAGTAAATGGCATAAAGCACTTGGTAAAATAAAGAATAGCTCCACACCATAAACCGGAAATCTTGATTTCCCGGATTGTTTTTTCAATGGCTAGACATAGTGAGTTTCCCATAATGCTAGGGGTGGCAGTACAGCAAGTTTCTGTAGTGTAGTGGTCATCACGTTTGCCTAACACGCAAAAGGTCCCAGGCCTGAAACCTGGCAGGAACAGTTCTTTTAGTTAATGTTTCACTATAGTTTGATTTGATAAATATCACGGCAAGTTCTCCTGACTGCTCACTTCCTTACAAAGGATGCTGATGGATCTTGAGCTGTGCCATGTTGTAATGGGAAGAACCCAGTGATCTAACTTGTCCTTCTAATTGAACCTTGTTTGCTTCTTAGATGTGTCCTTACCATTGTACGCCAGAGGCTTACTGACAAAACAACTAACCCTTCTTCACAGAGGGACGCCTAGTTTAAGGTTTTCCATTAACATTCTTTTTAGGAAAAATTTGGTTGTTGCATTTACCCTGCGATAGACTGGCGACCTGTCCAGGGTGAACCCCTGCCTCTCGCCCATTGACAGCTGGAGATAAGCACCAGCACCCCTCGCGACCCCAATAGGGATAAGCGTGTTAGACAGTGGATGGATGGCTGAATGGATGGTTGCTGCATTAGGTTAATTCAACCTTATATGATGATATTGCAAGAATCCTGGATGGAGGATAAGTAGATTCCTTTCAACCAATCATTCCTGACAAACAGTAAGCAATCCTTAGACCTACAGTAAATGGCATAAAGCACTTGGTAAAACAAAGAATAGCTCCACACCATAAACCGGAAATCTTGATTTCCCGGATTGTTTTTCAATGGATAGACATAGTGAGTTTCCCATAATGCTAGGGGTGGAAGTACAGCAAGTTTCTGTAGTGTAGTGGTCATCACGTTTGCCTAACAAGCAAAAGGTCCCAGGCTCGAAACCTGGCAGAAACAGTGGTTTTAGGTTGATGTTTTACTATAGTTGTATTTGGTAATAATCATGGCAGGTTCTCCTGACTGCTCACTTCCTTTCAAAGGATGCTGATGGATCTTGAGCTGTGCCATGTTGTAATGGGAAGAACCCCGTGACCTAACTTGTCCTTCTAATTGAACCTTGTTTCCTTCTTAGATGTTTCCTTACCATTGTCCGCCAGAGGCTTACTGACAAAACAACTAACCCTTCTTCACAGAGGGACACCTAGTTTAAGGTTTTCCATTAACATTCTTTTTAGGAAAAATTTGGTTGTTGCATTTACCCTGCTATAGACTTGCGACCTGTCCAGGGTGAACCCCCGCCTCTCGCCCATTGACAGCTGGAGATAAGCACCAGCACCCCTCGCGACCCCAATAGGGATAAGCGTGTTAGACAGTGGATGGATGGCTGGATGGAATGTTGCTGCATTAGGTTAATTCAACCTTATATGATGATATTGCAAGAATCCTGGATGGAGGATAAGTAGATTCCTTTCAACCAATCATTCCTGACAAACAGTAAGCAATCCTTAAACCTACAGTAAATGGCATAAAGCACTTGGTAAAACAAAGAATAGCTCCACACCATAAACCGGAAATCTTGATTTCCCGGATTGTTTTTCAATGGCTAGACATAGTGAGTTTCCCATAATGCTAGGGGTGGCAGTACAGCAAGTTTCTGTAGTGTAGTGGTCATCACGTTTGCCTAACACGAAAAAGGTCCCAGGCCTGAAACCTGGCAGAAACAGTTATTTTAGTTAATGTTTCACTATAGTTTGATTTGATAAATATCATGGCAAGTTCTCCTGACTGCTCACTTCCTTACAAAGGATGCTGATGGATCTTGAGCTGTGCCATGTTGTAATGGGAAGAACCCAGTGATCTAACTTGTCCTTCTAATTGAACCTTGTTTGCTTCTTAGATGTGTCCTTACCATTGTCCGCCAGAGGCTTACTGACAAAACAACTAACCCTTCTTCACAGAGGGACGCCTAGTTTAAGGTTTTCCATTAACATTCTTTTTAGGAAAAATTTGGTTGTTGCATTTACCCTGCGATAGACTGGCGACCTGTCCAGGGTTAACCCCTGCCTCTCGCCCATTGACAGCTGGAGATAAGCACCAGCACCCCTCGCGACCCCAATAGGGATAAGCGTGTTAGACAGTGGATGGATGGCTGGATGGATGGTTGCTGCATTAGGTTAATTCAACCTTATATGATGATATTGCAAGAATCCTGGATGGAGGATAAGTAGATTCCTTTCAACCAATCATTCCTGACAAACAGTAAGCAATCCTTAGACCTACAGTAAATGGCATAAAGCACTTGGTAAAACAAAGAATAGCTCCACACCATAAACCGGAAATCTTGATTTCCCGGATTGTTTTTCAATGGCTAGACATACTGAGTTTCCCATAATGCTAGGGGTGGCAGTACAGCAAGTTTCTGTAGTGTAGTGGTCATCACGTTTGCCTCACACGCAAAAGGCCCCAGGTTCGAAACCTGGCAGAAACTGTTTTAATGTTTCACTATAGTTTGATTTGATAAATATCACGGCAAGTTCTCCTGACTGCTCACTTCCTTTCAAAGGATGCTGATGGATCTTGAGCTGTGCCATGTTGTAATGGGAAGAACCCCGTGACCTAACTTGTCCTTCTAATTGAACCTTGTTTCCTTCTTAGATGTTTCCTTACCATTGTCCGCCAGAGGCTTACTGACAAAACAACCAACCCTTCTTCACAGAGGGACACCTAGTTTAAGGTTTTCCATTAACATTCTTTTTAGGAAAAATTTGGTTGTTGCATTTACCCTGCTATAGACTTGCGACCTGTCCAGGGTGAACCCCCGCCTCTCGCCCATTGACAGCTGGAGATAAGCACCAGCACCCCTCGCGACCCCAATAGGGATAAGCGTATTAGACAGTGGATGGATGGCTGGATGGAATGTTGCTGCATTAGGTTAATTCAACCTTATATGATGATATTGCAAGAATCCTGGATGGAGGATAAGTAGATTACTTTCAACCAATCATTCCTGACAAACAGTAAGCAATCCTTAAACCTACAGTAAATGGCATAAAGCACTTGGTAAAACAAAGAATAGCTCCACACCATAAACCGGAAATCTTGATTTCCCGGATTGTTTTTCAATGGCTAGACATAGTGAGTTTCCCATAATGCTAGGGGTGGCAGTACAGCAAGTTTCTGTAGTGTAGTGGTCATCACGTTTGCCTAACACGCAAAAGGTCCCAGGCCTGAAACCTGGCAGAAACAGTTCTTTTAGTTAATGTTTCACTATAGTTTGATTTGGTAATAATCATGGCAGGTTCTCCTGACTGCTCACTTCCTTTCAAAGGATGCTGATGGATCTTGAGCTGTGCCATGTTGTAATGGGAAGAACCCCGTGACCTAACTTGTCCTTCTAATTGAACCTTGTTTCCTTCTTAGATGTTTCCTTACCATTGTCCGCCAGAGGCTTACTGACAAAACAACTAACCCTTCTTCACAGAGGGACACCTAGTTTAAGGTTTTCCATTAACATTCTTTTTAGGAAAAATTTGGAAGTTGCATTTACCCTGCTATAGACTTGCGACCTGTCCAGGGTGAACCCCCGCCTCTCGCCCATTGACAGCTGGAGATAAGCACCAGCACCCCTCGCGACCCCAATAGGGATAAGCGTGTTAGACAGTGGATGGATGGCTGGATGGATGGTTGCTGCATTAGGTTAATTCAACCTTATATGATGATATTGCAAGAACCCTGGATGGAGGATAAGTAGATTCCTTTAAACCAATCATTCCTGACAAACAGTAAGCAATCCTTAGACCTACAGTAAATGGCATAAAGCACTTGGTAAAACAAAGAATAGCTCCACACCATAAACCGGAAATCTTGATTTCCCGGATTGTTTTTCAATGGCTAGACATAGTGAGTTTCCCATAATGCTAGGGGTGGCAGTCCAGCAAGATTCTGTAGTGTAGCGGTCATCACGTGTGCCTCACACGCAAAAGGCCCCAGGTTCGAAACCTGGCAGAAACAGTTGTTTTAATGTTTCACTATAGTTTGATTTGATAAATATCACGGCAAGTTCTCCTGACTGCTCACTTCCTTTCAAAGGATGCTGATGGATCTTGAGCTGTGCCATGTTGTAATGGGAAGAACCCAGTGATCTAACTTGTCCTTCTAATTGAACCTTGTTTGCTTCTTAGATGTGTCCTTACCATTGTCCGCCAGAGGCTTACTGACAAAACAACTAACCCTTCTTCACAGAGGGACACCTAGTTTAAGGTTTTCCATTAACATTCTTTTTAGGAAAAATTTGGTTGTTGAATTTACCCTGCGATAGACTGGCGACCTGTCCAGGGTGAACCCCTGCTTCTCGCCCATTGACAGCTGGAGATAAGCACCAGCACCCCTCGCGACCCCAATAGGGATAAGCGTGTTAGACAGTGGATGGATGGCTGGATGGAATGTTGCTGCATTAGGTTAATTCAACCTTATATGATGATATTGCAAGAATCCTGGATGGAGGATAAGTAGATTCCTTTCAACCAGTCATTCCTGACAAACAGTAAGCAATCCTTAAACCTACAGTAAATGGCATAAAGCACTTGGTCAAACAAAGAATAGCTCCACACCATAAACCGGAAATCTTGATTTCCCGGATTGTTTTTCAATAGCTAGACATAGTGAGTTTCCCATAATGCTAGGGGTGGCAGTACAGCAAGTTTCTGTAGTGTAGTGCTCATCACGTTTGCGTAAAATGCGAAAGGTCCCAGGCTCGAAACCTGGCAGAAACAGTTCTTTTAGTTAATTTTTCACTATAGTTTGATTTGATAAATATCATGGCAAGTTCTCCTGACTGCTCACTTCCTTTCAAAGGATGCTGATGGATCTTGAGCTGTGCCATGTTGTAATGGGAAGAACCCCGTGACCTAACTTGTCCTTCTAATTGAACCTTGTTTCCTTCTTAGATGTTTCCTTACCATTGTCCGCCAGAGGCTTACTGACAAAACAACTAACCCTTCTTCACAGAGGGACACCTAGTTTAAGGTTTTCCAGTAACATTCTTTTTAGGAAAAATTTGGTTGTTGCATTTACCCTGCTATAGACTTGCGACCTGTCCAGGGTGAACCCCCGCCTCTCGCCCATTGACAGCTGGAGATAAGCACCAGCACCCCTCGCGACCCCAATAGGGATAAGCGTGTTAGACAGTGGATGGATGGCTGGATGGAATGTTGCTGCATTAGGTTAATTCAACCTTATATGATGATATTGCAAGAATCCTGGATGGAGGATAAGTAGATTCCTTTCAACCAATCATTCCTGACAAACAGTAAGCAATCCTTAAACCTACAGTAAATGGCATAAAGCACTTGGTAAAACAAAGAATAGCTCCACACCATAAACCGGAAATCTTGATTTCCCGGATTGTTTTTCAATGGCTAGACATAGTGAGTTTCCCATAATGCTAGGGGTGGGAGTACAGCAAGTTTCTGTAGTGTAGTGGTCATCACGTTTGCCCAACATGCAAAAGGTCCCAGGCTCGAAACCTGGAAGAAACAGTTCTTTTAGTTAATGTTTCACTATAGTTTGATTTGATAAATATCATGGCAAGTTCTCCTGACTGCTCACTTCCTTTCAAAGGATGCTGATGGATCTTGAGCTGTGCCATGTTGTAATGGGAAGAACCCAGTGATCTAACTTGTCCTTCTAATTGAACCTTGTTTGCTTCTTAGATGTGTCCTTACCATTGTCCGCCAGAGGCTTACTGACAAAACAACTAACCCTTCTTCACAGAGGGACGCCTAGTTTAAGGTTTTCCATTAACATTCTTTTTAGGAAACATTTGGTTGTTGCATTTACCCTGCTATAGACTTGCGACCTGTCCAGGGTGAACCCCCGCCTCTCGCCCATTGACAGCTGGAGATAAGCACCAGCACCCCTCGCGACCCCAATAGGGATAAGCGTGTTAGACAGTGGATGGATGGCTGGATGGATGGTTGCTGCATTAGGTTAATTCAACCTTATATGATGATATTGCAAGAATCCTGGATGGAGGATAAGTAGATTCCTTTCAACCAATCATTCCTGACAAACAGTAAGCAATCCTTAGACCTACAGTAAATGGCATAAAGCACTTGGTAAAACAAAGAATAGCTCCACACCATAAACCGGAAATCTTGATTTCCCGGATTGTTTTTCAATGGCTAGACATAGTGAGTTTCCCATAATGCTAGGGGTGGCAGTACAGCAAGTTTCTGTAGTGTAGTGGTCATCACTTTTGCCTAACACGCAAAAGGTCCCAGGCTCGAAACCTGGCAGAAACAGTGGTTTTAGGTTGATGTTTTACTATAGTTTGATTTGGTAATAATCATGGCAGGTTCTCCTGACTGCTCACTTCCTTTCAACGGATGCTGATGGATCTTGAGCTGTGCCATGTTGTAATGGGAAGAACCCCGTGACCTAACTTGTCCTTCTAATTGAACCTTGTTTCCTTCTTAGATGTTTCCTTACCATTGTCCGCCAGAGGCTTACTGACAAAACAACTAACCCTTCTTCACAGAGGGACACCTAGTTTAAGGTTTTCCAGTAACATTCTTTTTAGGAAAAATTTGGTTGTTGCATTTACCCTGCTATAGACTTGCGACCTGTCCAGGGTGAACCCCCGCCTCTCGCCCATTGACAGCTGGAGATAAGCACCAGCACCCCTCGCGACCCCAATAGGGATAACCGTGTTAGACAGTGGATGGATGGCTGGATGGAATGTTGCTGCATTAGGTTAATTCAACCTTATATGATGATATTGCAAGAATCCTGGATGGAGGATAAGTAGATTCCTTTCAACCAATCATTCCTGACAAACAGTAAGCAATCCTTAAACCTACAGTAAATGGCATAAAGCACTTGGTAAAACAAAGAATAGCTCCACACCATAAACCGGAAATCTTGATTTCCCGGATTGTTTTTCAATGGCTAGACATAGTGAGTTTCCCATAATGCTAGGGGTGGGAGTACAGCAAGTTTCTGTAGTGTAGTGGTCATCACGTTTGCCCAACATGCAAAAGGTCCCAGGCTCGAAACCTGGCAGAAACAGTTCTTTTAGTTAATGTTTCACTATAGTTTGATTTGATAAATATCATGGCAAGTTCTCCTGACTGCTCACTTCCTTTCAAAGGATGCTGATGGATCTTGAGCTGTGCCATGTTGTAATGGGAAGAACCCAGTGATCTAACTTGTCCTTCTAATTGAACCTTGTTTCCTTCTTAGATGTTTCCTTACCATTGTCCGCCAGAGGCTTACTGACAAAACAACTAACCCTTCTTCACAGAGGGACACCTAGTTTAAGGTTTTCCAGTAACATTCTTTTTAGGAAAAATTTGGTTGTTGCATTTACCCTGCTATAGACTTGCGACCTGTCCAGGGTGAACCCCCGCCTCTCGCCCATTGACAGCTGGAGATAAGCACCAGCACCCCTCGCGACCCCAATAGGGATAAGCGTGTTAGACAGTGGATGGATGGCTGGATGGAATGTTGCTGCATTAGGTTAATTCAACCTTATATGATGATATTGCAAGAATCCTGGATGGAGGATAAGTAGATTCCTTTCAACCAATCATTCCTGACAAACAGTAAGCAATCCTTAAACCTACAGTAAATGGCATAAAGCACTTGGTAAAACAAAGAATAGCTCCACACCATAAACCGGAAATCTTGATTTCCCGGATTGTTTTTCAATGGCTAGACATAGTGAGTTTCCCATAATGCTAGGAGTGGCAGTACAGTAAGTTTCTGTAGTGTAGTGGTCATCACGTTTGCCTAACACGCAAAAGGTCCCAGGCTCGAAACCTGGCAGAAACAGTGGTTTTAGTTAATGTTTCACTATAGTTTGATTTGATAAATATCACGGCAAGTTCTCCTGACTGCTCACTTCCTTTCAAAGGATGCTGATGGATCTTGAGCTGTGCCATGTTGTAATGGGAAGAACCCAGTGATCTAACTTGTCCTTCTAATTGAACCTTGTTTGCTTCTTAGATGTGTCCTTACCATTGTCCGCCAGAGGCTTACTGACAAAACAACTAACCCTTCTTCACAGAGGGACACCTAGTTTAAGGTTTTCCATTAACATTCTTTTTAGGAAAAATTTGGTTGTTGCATTTACCCTGCGATAGACTGGCGACCTGTCCAGGGTGAACCCCCGCCTCTCGCCCATTGACAGCTGGAGATAAGCACCAGCACCCCTCGCGACCCCAATAGGGATAAGCGTGTTAGACAGTGGATGGATGGCTGGATGGATGGTTGCTGCATTAGGTTAATTCAACCTTATATGATGATATTGCAAGAATCCTGGATGGAGGATAAGTAGATTCCTTTCAACCAATCATTCCTGACAAACAGTAAGCAATCCTTAGACCTACAGTAAATGGCATAAAGCACTTGGTAAAACAAAGAATAGCTCCACACCATAAACCGGAAATCTTGATTTCCCGGATTGTTTTTCAATGGCTAGACATAGTGAGTTTCCCATAATGCTAGGGGTGGCAGTACAGCAAGTTTCTGTAGTGTAGTGGTCATCACGTTTGCCTCACACGCAAAAGGCCCCAGGTTCGAAACCTGGCAGAAACAGTTGTTTTAGTTAATGTTTCACTATAGTTTGATTTGATAAATATCACGGCAAGTTCTCCTGACTGCTCACTTCCTTTCAAAGGATGCTGATGGATCTTGAGCTGTGCCATGTTGTAATGGGAAGAACCCCGTGACCTAACTTGTCCTTCTAATTGAACCTTGTTTCCTTCTTAGATGTGTCCTTACCATTGTCCGCCAGAGGCTTACTGACAAAACAACTAACCCTTCTTCACAGAGGGACACCTAGTTTAAGGTTTTCCATTAACATTCTTTTTAGGAAAAATTTGGTTGTTGCATTTACCCTGCTATAGACTGGCGACCTGTCCAGGGTGAACCCCTGCCTCTCGCCCATTGACAGCTGGAGATAAGCACCAGCACCCCTCGCGACCCCAATAGGGATAAGCGTGTTAGACAGTGGATGGATGGCTGGATGGAATGTTGCTGCATTAGGTTAATTCAACCTTATATGATGATATTGCAAGAATCCTGGATGGAGGATAAGTAGATTCCTTTCAACCAATCATTCCTGACAAACAGTAAGCAATCCTTAGACCTACAGTAAATGGCATAAAGCACTTGGTAAAACAAAGAATAGCTCCACACCATAAACCGGAAATCTTGATTTCCCGGATTGTTTTTCAATGGCTAGACATAGTGAGTTTCCCATAATGCTAGGGGTGGCAGTCCAGCAAGATTCTGTAGTGTAGCGGTCATCACGTTTGCCTCACATGCAAAAGGCCCCAGGTTCGAAACCTGGCAGAAACAGTTGTTTTAATGTTTCACTATAGTTTGATTTGATAAATATCACGGCAAGTTCTCCTGACTGCTCACTTCCTTTCAAAGGATGCTGATGGATCTTGAGCTGTGCCATGTTGTAATGGGAAGAACCCCGTGACCTAACTTGTCCTTCTAATTGAACCTTGTTTCCTTCTTAGATGTGTCCTTACCATTGTCCGCCAGAGGCTTACTGACAAAACCACTAACCCTTCTTCACAGAGGGACACCTAGTTTAAGGTTTTCCATTAACATTCTTTTTAGGAAAAATTTGGTTGTTGCATTTACCCTGCTATAGACTGGCGACCTGTCCAGGGTGATCCCCTGCCTCTCGCCCATTGACAGCTGGAGATAAGCACCAGCACCCCTCGCGACCCCAATAGGGATAAGCGTGTTAGACAGTGGATGGATGGCTGGATGGATGGTTGCTGCATTAGGTTAATTCAACCTTATATGATGATATTGCAAGAATCCTGGATGGAGGATAAGAAGATTCCTTTCAACCAATCATTCCTGACAAACAGTAAGCAATCCTTAGACCTACAGTAAATGGCATAAAGCACTTGGTAAAACAAAGAATAGCTCCACACCATAAACCGGAAATCTTGATTTCCCGGATTGTTTTTCAATGGCTAGACATAGTGAGTTTCCCATAATGCTAGGGGTGGCAGTACAGCAAGTTTCTGTAGTGTAGTGGTCATCACGTTTGCCTCACACGCAAAAGGCCCCAGGTTTGAAACCTGGCAGAAACAGTTGTTTTAATGTTTCACTATAGTTTGATTTGATAAATATCACGGCAAGTTCTCCTGACTGCTCACTTCCTTTCAAAGGATGCTGATGGATCTTGAGCTGTGCCATGTTGTAATGGGAAGAACCCCGTGACCTAACTTGTCCTTCTAATTGAACCTTGTTTCCTTCTTAGATGTGTCCTTACCATTGTCCGCCAGAGGCTTACTGACAAAACCACTAACCCTTCTTCACAGAGGGACACCTAGTTTAAGGTTTTCCATTAACATTCTTTTTAGGAAAAATTTGGTTGTTGCATTTACCCTGCTATAGACTGGGGACCTGTCCAGGGTGAACCCCTGCCTCTCGCCCATTGACAGCTGGAGATAAGCACCAGCACCCCTCGCGACCCCAATAGGGATAAGCGTGTTAGACAGTGGATGGATGGCTGGATGGATGGTTGCTGCATTAGGTTAATTCAACCTTATATGATGATATTGCAAGAATCCTGGATGGAGGATAAGAAGATTCCTTTCAACCAATCATTCCTGACAAACAGCAAGCAATCCTTAGACCTACAGTAAATGGCATAAAGCACTTGGTAAAACAAAGAATAGCTCCACACCATAAACCGGAAATCTTGATTTCCCGGATCGTTTTTCAATGGCTAGACATAGTGAGTTTCCCATAATGCTAGGGGTGGCAGTACAGCAAGTTTCTGTAGTGTAGTGGTCATCACGTTTGCCTCACACGCAAAAGGCCCCAGGTTTGAAACCTGGCAGAAACAGTTGTTTTAATGTTTCACTATAGTTTGATTTGATAAATATCACGGCAAGTTCTCCTGACTGCTCACTTCCTTTCAAAGGATGCTGATGGATCTTGAGCTGTGCCATGTTGTAATGGGAAGAACCCAGTGATCTAACTTGTCCTTCTAATTGAACCTTGTTTGCTTCTTAGATGTGTCCTTACCATTGTCCGCCAGAGGCTTACTGACAAAACCACTAACCCTTCTTCACAGAGGGACACCTAGTTTAAGGTTTTCCATTAACATTCTTTTTAGGAAAAATTTGGTTGTTGCATTTACCCTGCGATAGACTGGCGACCTGTCCAGGGTGAACCCCTGCCTCTCGCCCATTGACAGCTGGAGATAAGCACCAGCACCCCTCGCGACCCCAATAGGGATAAGCGTGTTAGACAGTGGATGGATGGCTGGATGGATGGTTGCTGCATTAGGTTAATTCAACCTTATATGATGATATTGCAAGAATCCTGGATGGAGGATAAGTAGATTCCTTTCAACCAATCATTCCTGACAAACAGTAAGCAATCCTTAGACCTACAGTAAATGGCATAAAGCACTTGGTAAAACAAAGAATAGCTCCACACCATAAACCGGAAATCTTGATTTCCCGGATTGTTTTTCAATGGCTAGACATAGTGAGTTTCCCATAATGCTAGGGGTGGCAGTACAGCAAGTTTCTGTAGTGTAGTGGTCATCACGTTTGCCTCACACGCAAAAGGCCCCAGGTTCGAAACCTGGCAGAAACAGTTGTTTTAGTTAATGTTTCACTATAGTTTGATTTGATAAATATCACGGCAAGTTCTCCTGACTGCTCACTTCCTTTCAAAGGATGCTGATGGATCTTGAGCTGTGCCATGTTGTAATGGGAAGAACCCCGTGACCTAACTTGTCCTTCTAATTGAACCTTGTTTCCTTCTTAGATGTGTCCTTACCATTGTCCGCCAGAGGCTTACTGACAAAACAACTAACCCTTCTTCACAGAGGGACACCTAGTTTAAGGTTTTCCATTAACATTCTTTTTAGGAAAAATTTGGTTGTTGCATTTACCCTGCGATAGACTGGCGACCTGTCCAGGGTGAACCCCTGCCTCTCGCCCATTGACAGCTGGAGATAAGCACCAGCACCCCTCGCGACCCCAATAGGGTTAAGCGTGTTAGACAGTGGATGGATGGCTGGATGGATGGTTGCTGCATTAGGTTAATTCAACCTTATATGATGATATTGCAAGAATCCTGGATGGAGGATAAGAAGATTCCTTTCAACCAATCATTCCTGACAAACAGCAAGCAATCCTTAGACCTACAGTAAATGGCATAAAGCACTTGGTAAAACAAAGAATAGCTCCACACCATAAACCGGAAATCTTGATTTCCCGGATCGTTTTTCAATGGCTAGACATAGTGAGTTTCCCATAATGCTAGGGGTGGCAGTACAGCAAGTTTCTGTAGTGTAGTGGTCATCACGTTTGCCTCACACGCAAAAGGCCCCAGGTTTGAAACCTGGCAGAAACAGTGGTTTTAATGTTTCACTATAGTTTGATTTGATAAATATCACGGCAAGTTCTCCTGACTGCTCACTTCCTTTCAAAGGATGCTGATGGATCTTGAGCTGTGCCATGTTGTAATGGGAAGAACCCCGTGACCTAACTTGTCCTTCTAATTGAACCTTGTTTCCTTCTTAGATGTGTCCTTACCATTGTCCGCCAGAGGCTTACTGACAAAACCACTAACCCTTCTTCACAGAGGGACACCTAGTTTAAGGTTTTCCATTAACATTCTTTTTAGGAAAAATTTGGTTGTTGCATTTACCCTGCTATAGACTGGCGACCTGTCCAGGGTGATCCCCTGCCTCTCGCCCATTGACAGCTGGAGATAAGCACCAGCACCCCTCGCGACCCCAATAGGGATAAGCGTGTTAGACAGTGGATGGATGGCTGGATGGATGGTTGCTGCATTAGGTTAATTCAACCTTATATGATGATATTGCAAGAATCCTGGATGGAGGATAAGAAGATTCCTTTCAACCAATCATTCCTGACAAACAGTAAGCAATCCTTAGACCTACAGTAAATGGCATAAAGCACTTGGTAAAACAAAGAATAGCTCCACACCATAAACCGGAAATCTTGATTTCCCGGATTGTTTTTCAATGGCTAGACATAGTGAGTTTCCCATAATGCTAGGGGTGGCAGTACAGCAAGTTTCTGTAGTGTAGTGGTCATCACGTTTGCCTCACACGCAAAAGGCCCCAGGTTTGAAACCTGGCAGAAACAGTTGTTTTAATGTTTCACTATAGTTTGATTTGATAAATATCACGGCAAGTTCTCCTGACTGCTCACTTCCTTTCAAAGGATGCTGATGGATCTTGAGCTGTGCCATGTTGTAATGGGAAGAACCCCGTGACCTAACTTGTCCTTCTAATTGAACCTTGTTTCCTTCTTAGATGTGTCCTTACCATTGTCCGCCAGAGGCTTACTGACAAAACCACTAACCCTTCTTCACAGAGGGACACCTAGTTTAAGGTTTTCCATTAACATTCTTTTTAGGAAAAATTTGGTTGTTGCATTTACCCTGCTATAGACTGGGGACCTGTCCAGGGTGAACCCCTGCCTCTCGCCCATTGACAGCTGGAGATAAGCACCAGCACCCCTCGCGACCCCAATAGGGATAAGCGTGTTAGACAGTGGATGGATGGCTGGATGGATGGTTGCTGCATTAGGTTAATTCAACCTTATATGATGATATTGCAAGAATCCTGGATGGAGGATAAGAAGATTCCTTTCAACCAATCATTCCTGACAAACAGCAAGCAATCCTTAGACCTACAGTAAATGGCATAAAGCACTTGGTAAAACAAAGAATAGCTCCACACCATAAACCGGAAATCTTGATTTCCCGGATCGTTTTTCAATGGCTAGACATAGTGAGTTTCCCATAATGCTAGGGGTGGCAGTACAGCAAGTTTCTGTAGTGTAGTGGTCATCACGTTTGCCTCACACGCAAAAGGCCCCAGGTTTGAAACCTGGCAGAAACAGTTGTTTTAATGTTTCACTATAGTTTGATTTGATAAATATCACGGCAAGTTCTCCTGACTGCTCACTTCCTTTCAAAGGATGCTGATGGATCTTGAGCTGTGCCATGTTGTAATGGGAAGAACCCAGTGATCTAACTTGTCCTTCTAATTGAACCTTGTTTGCTTCTTAGATGTGTCCTTACCATTGTCCGCCAGAGGCTTACTGACAAAACCACTAACCCTTCTTCACAGAGGGACACCTAGTTTAAGGTTTTCCATTAACATTCTTTTTAGGAAAAATTTGGTTGTTGCATTTACCCTGCGATAGACTGGCGACCTGTCCAGGGTGAACCCCTGCCTCTCGCCCATTGACAGCTGGAGATAAGCACCAGCACCCCTCGCGACCCCAATAGGGATAAGCGTGTTAGACAGTGGATGGATGGCTGGATGGATGGTTGCTGCATTAGGTTAATTCAACCTTATATGATGATATTGCAAGAATCCTGGATGGAGGATAAGTAGATTCCTTTCAACCAATCATTCCTGACAAACAGTAAGCAATCCTTAGACCTACAGTAAATGGCATAAAGCACTTGGTAAAACAAAGAATAGCTCCACACCATAAACCGGAAATCTTGATTTCCCGGATTGTTTTTCAATGGCTAGACATAGTGAGTTTCCCATAATGCTAGGGGTGGCAGTACAGCAAGTTTCTGTAGTGTAGTGGTCATCACGTTTGCCTCACACGCAAAAGGCCCCAGGTTCGAAACCTGGCAGAAACAGTTGTTTTAGTTAATGTTTCACTATAGTTTGATTTGATAAATATCACGGCAAGTTCTCCTGACTGCTCACTTCCTTTCAAAGGATGCTGATGGATCTTGAGCTGTGCCATGTTGTAATGGGAAGAACCCCGTGACCTAACTTGTCCTTCTAATTGAACCTTGTTTCCTTCTTAGATGTGTCCTTACCATTGTCCGCCAGAGGCTTACTGACAAAACAACTAACCCTTCTTCACAGAGGGACACCTAGTTTAAGGTTTTCCATTAACATTCTTTTTAGGAAAAATTTGGTTGTTGCATTTACCCTGCGATAGACTGGGGACCTGTCCAGGGTGAACCCCTGCCTCTCGCCCATTGACAGCTGGAGATAAGCACCAGCACCCCTCGCGACCCCAATAGGGTTAAGCGTGTTAGACAGTGGATGGATGGCTGGATGGATGGTTGCTGCATTAGGTTAATTCAACCTTATATGATGATATTGCAAGAATCCTGGATGGAGGATAAGAAGATTCCTTTCAACCAATCATTCCTGACAAACAGCAAGCAATCCTTAGACCTACAGTAAATGGCATAAAGCACTTGGTAAAACAAAGAATAGCTCCACACCATAAACCGGAAATCTTGATTTCCCGGATCGTTTTTCAATGGCTAGACATAGTGAGTTTCCCATAATGCTAGGGGTGGCAGTACAGCAAGTTTCTGTAGTGTAGTGGTCATCACGTTTGCCTCACACGCAAAAGGCCCCAGGTTTGAAACCTGGCAGAAACAGTGGTTTTAATGTTTCACTATAGTTTGATTTGATAAATATCACGGCAAGTTCTCCTGACTGCTCACTTCCTTTCAAAGGATGCTGATGGATCTTGAGCTGTGCCATGTTGTAATGGGAAGAACCCAGTGATCTAACTTGTCCTTCTAATTGAACCTTGTTTGCTTCTTAGATGTGTCCTTACCATTGTCCGCCAGAGGCTTACTGACAAAACCACTAACCCTTCTTCACAGAGGGACACCTAGTTTAAGGTTTTCCATTAACATTCTTTTTAGGAAAAATTTGGTTGTTGCATTTACCCTGCGATAGACTGGCGACCTGTCCAGGGTGAACCCCTGCCTCTCGCCCATTGACAGCTGGAGATAAGCACCAGCACCCCTCGCGACCCCAATAGGGATAAGCGTGTTAGACAGTGGATGGATGGCTGGATGGATGGTTGCTGCATTAGGTTAATTCAACCTTATATGATGATATTGCAAGAATCCTGGATGGAGGATAAGTAGATTCCTTTCAACCAATCATTCCTGACAAACAGTAAGCAATCCTTAGACCTACAGTAAATGGCATAAAGCACTTGGTAAAACAAAGAATAGCTCCACACCATAAACCGGAAATCTTGATTTCCCGGATTGTTTTTCAATGGCTAGACATACTGAGTTTCCCATAATGCTAGGGTTGGCAGTACAGCAAGTTTCTGTAGTGTAGTGGTCATCACGTTTGCCTCACACGCAAAAGGCCCCAGGTTCGAAACCTGGCAGAAACAGTTGTTTTAGTTAATGTTTCACTATAGTTTGATTTGATAAATATCACGGCAAGTTCTCCTGACTGCTCACTTCCTTTCAAAGGATGCTGATGGATCTTGAGCTGTGCCATGTTGTAATGGGAAGAACCCCGTGACCTAACTTGTCCTTCTAATTGAACCTTGTTTCCTTCTTAGATGTGTCCTTACCATTGTCCGCCAGAGGCTTACTGACAAAACAACTAACCCTTCTTCACAGAGGGACACCTAGTTTAAGGTTTTCCATTAACATTCTTTTTAGGAAAAATTTGGTTGTTGCATTTACCCTGCGATAGACTGGCGACCTGTCCAGGGTGAACCCCTGCCTCTCGCCCATTGACAGCTGGAGATAAGCACCAGCACCCCTCGCGACCCCAATAGGGTTAAGCGTGTTAGACAGTGGATGGATGGCTGGATGGATGGTTGCTGCATTAGGTTAATTCAACCTTATATGAGAATATTGCAAGAATCCTGGATGGAGGATAAGTAGATTCCTTTCAACCAATCATTCCTGACAAACAGTAAGCAATCCTTAGACCTACAGTAAATGGCATAAAGCACTTGGTAAAACAAAGAATAGCTCCACACCATAAACCGGAAATCTTGATTTCCCGGATTGTTTTTCAATGGCTAGACATAGTGAGTTTCCCATAATGCTAGGGGTGGCAGTCCAGCAAGATTCTGTAGTGTAGCGGTCATCACGTGTGCCTCACACGCAAAAGGCCCCAGGCTTGAAACCTGGCAGAAACAGTTGTTTTAGTTAATGTTTCACTATAGTTTGATTTGATAAATATCACGGCAAGTTCTCCTGACTGCTCACTTCCTTTCAAAGGATGCTGATGGATCTTGAGCAGTGCCATGTTGTAATGGGAAGAACCCCGTGACCTAACTTGTCCTTCTAATTGAACCTTGTTTCCTTCTTAGATGTGTCCTTACCATTGTCCGCCAGAGGCTTACTGACAAAACCACTAACCCTTCTTCACAGAGGGACACCTAGTTTAAGGTTTTCCATTAACATTCTTTTTAGGAAAAATTTGGTTGTTGCATTTACCCTGCTATAGACTGGGGACCTGTCCAGGGTGAACCCCTGCCTCTCGCCCATTGACAGCTGGAGATAAGCACCAGCACCCCTCGCGACCCCAATAGGGATAAGCGTGTTAGACAGTGGATGGATGGCTGGATGGATGGTTGCTGCATTAGGTTAATTCAACCTTATATGATGATATTGCAAGAATCCTGGATGGAGGATAAGAAGATTCCTTTCAACCAATCATTCCTGACAAACAGTAAGCAATCCTTAGACCTACAGTAAATGGCATAAAGCACTTGGTAAAACAAACAATAGCTCCACACCATAAACCGGAAATCTTGATTTCCCGGATCGTTTTTCAATGGCTAGACATAGTGAGTTTCCCATAATGCTAGGGGTGGCAGTACAGCAAGTTTCTGTAGTGTAGTGGTCATCACGTTTGCCTCACACACAAAAGGCCCCAGGTTTGAAACCTGGCAGAAACAGTTGTTTTAATGTTTCACTATAGTTTGATTTGATAAATATCACGGCAAGTTCTCCTGACTGCTCACTTCCTTTCAAAGGATGCTGATGGATCTTGAGCTGTGCCATGTTGTAATGGGAAGAACCCAGTGATCTAACTTGTCCTTCTAATTGAACCTTGTTTGCTTCTTAGATGTGTCCTTACCATTGTCCGCCAGAGGCGTACTGACAAAACCACTAACCCTTCTTCACAGAGGGACACCTAGTTTAAGGTTTTCCATTAACATTCTTTTTAGGAAAAATTTGGTTGTTGCATTTACCCTGCGATAGACTGGCGACCTGTCCAGGGTGAACCCCTGCCTCTCGCCCATTGACAGCTGGAGATAAGCACCAGCACCCCTCGCGACCCCAATAGGGATAAGCGTGTTAGACAGTGGATGGATGGCTGGATGGATGGTTGCTGCATTAGGTTAATTCAACCTTATATGATGATATTGCAAGAATCCTGGATGGAGGATAAGTAGATTCCTTTCAACCAATCATTCCTGACAAACAGTAAGCAATCCTTAGACCTACAGTAAATGGCATAAAGCACTTGGTAAAACAAAGAATAGCTCCACACCATAAACCGGAAATCTTGATTTCCCGGATTGTTTTTCAATGGCTAGACATACTGAGTTTCCCATAATGCTAGGGTTGGCAGTACAGCAAGTTTCTGTAGTGTAGTGGTCATCACGTTTGCCTCACACGCAAAAGGCCCCAGGTTCGAAACCTGGCAGAAACAGTTGTTTTAGTTAATGTTTCACTATAGTTTGATTTGATAAATATCACGGCAAGTTCTCCTGACTGCTCACTTCCTTTCAAAGGATGCTGATGGATCTTGAGCTGTGCCATGTTGTAATGGGAAGAACCCCGTGACCTAACTTGTCCTTCTAATTGAACCTTGTTTCCTTCTTAGATGTGTCCTTACCATTGTCCGCCAGAGGCTTACTGACAAAACAACTAACCCTTCTTCACAGAGGGACACCTAGTTTAAGGTTTTCCATTAACATTCTTTTTAGGAAAAATTTGGTTGTTGCATTTACCCTGCGATAGACTGGCGACCTGTCCAGGGTGAACCCCTGCCTCTCGCCCATTGACAGCTGGAGATAAGCACCAGCACCCCTCGCGACCCCAATAGGGTTAAGCGTGTTAGACAGTGGATGGATGGCTGGATGGATGGTTGCTGCATTAGGTTAATTCAACCTTATATGATGATATTGCAAGAATCCTGGATGGAGGATAAGTAGATTCCTTTCAACCAATCATTCCTGACAAACAGTAAGCAATCCTTAGACCTACAGTAAATGGCATAAAGCACTTGGTAAAACAAAGAATAGCTCCACACCATAAACCGGAAATCTTGATTTCCCGGATTGTTTTTCAATGGCTAGACATAGTGAGTTTCCCATAATGCTAGGGGTGGCAGTCCAGCAAGATTCTGTAGTGTAGCGGTCATCACGTGTGCCTCACACGCAAAAGGCCCCAGGCTTGAAACCTGGCAGAAACAGTTGTTTTAGTTAATGTTTCACTATAGTTTGATTTGATAAATATCACGGCAAGTTCTCCTGACTGCTCACTTCCTTTCAAAGGATGCTGATGGATCTTGAGCAGTGCCATGTTGTAATGGGAAGAACCCCGTGACCTAACTTGTCCTTCTAATTGAACCTTGTTTCCTTCTTAGATGTTTCCTTACCATTGTCCGCCAGAGGCTTACTGACAAAACAACTAACCCTTCTTCACAGAGGGACACCTAGTTTAAGGTTTTCCATTAACATTCTTTTTAGGAAAAATTTGGTTGTTGCATTTACCCTGCTATAGACTTGCGACCTGTCCAGGGTGAACCCCCGCCTCTCGCCCATTGACAGCTGGAGATAAGCACCAGCACCCCTCGCGACCCCAATAGGGATAAGCGTGTTAGACAGTGGATGGATGGCTGGATGGAATGTTGCTGCATTAGGTTAATTCAACCTTATATGATGATATTGCAAGAATCCTGGATGGAGGATAAGTAGATTCCTTTCAACCAATCATTCCTGACAAACAGTAAGCAATCCTTAAACCTACAGTAAATGGCATAAAGCACTTGGTAAAACAAAGAATAGCTCCACACCATAAACCGGAAATCTTGATTTCCCGGATTGTTTTTCAATGGCTAGACATAGTGAGTTTCCCATAATGCTAGGGGTGGCAGTACAGCAAGTTTCTGTAGTGTAGTGGTCATCACGTTTGCCTAACACGCAAAAGGTCCCAGGCCTGAAACCTGGCAGAAACAGTTATTTTAGTTAATGTTTCACTATAGTTTGATTTGATAAATATCATGGCAAGTTCTCCTGACTGCTCACTTCCTTACAAAGGATGCTGATGGATCTTGAGCTGTGCCATGTTGTAATGGGAAGAACCCAGTGATCTAACTTGTCCTTCTAATTGAACCTTGTTTGCTTCTTAGATGTGTCCTTACCATTGTCCGTCAGAGGCTTACTGACAAAACAACTAACCCTTCTTCACAGAGGGACGCCTAGTTTAAGGTTTTCCATTAACATTCTTTTTAGGAAAAATTTGGTTGTTGCATTTACCCTGCGATAGACTGGCGACCTGTCCAGGGTTAACCCCTGCCTCTCGCCCATTGACAGCTGGAGATAAGCACCAGCACCCCTCGCGACCCCAATAGGGATAAGCGTGTTAGACAGTGGATGGATGGCTGGATGGATGGTTGCTGCATTAGGTTAATTCAACCTTATATGATGATATTGCAAGAATCCTGGAAGGAGGATAAGTAGATTCCTTTCAACCAATCATTCCTGACCAACAGTAAGCAATCCTTAGACCAACAGTAAATGGCATAAAGCACTTGGTAAAACAAAGAATAGCTCCACACCATAAACCGGAAATCTTGATTTCCCGGATTGTTTTTCAATGGCTAGACATAGTGAGTTTCCCATAATGCTAGGGGTAGCAGTACAGCAAGTTTATGTATTGTAGTGGTCATCACGTTTGCCTAACATGCAAAAGTTCCCAGGCTCGAAACCTGGCAGAAACAGTGGTTTTAGGTTGATGTTTTACTATAGTTTGATTTGGTAATAATCATGGCAGGTTCTCCTGACTGCTCACTTCCTTTCAAAGGATGCTGATGGATCTTGAGCTGTGCCATGTTGTAATGGGAAGAACCCCGTGACCTAACTTGTCCTTCTAATTGAACCTTGTTTCCTTCTTAGATGTTTCCTTACCATTGTCCGCCAGAGGCTTACTGACAAAACAACTAACCCTTCTTCACAGAGGGACACCTAGTTTAAGGTTTTCCATTAACATTCTTTTTAGGAAAAATTTGGAAGTTGCATTTACCCTGCTATAGACTTGCGACCTGTCCAGGGTGAACCCCCGCCTCTCGCCCATTGACAGCTGGAGATAAGCACCAGCACCCCTCGCGACCCCAATAGGGATAAGCGTGTTAGACAGTGGATGGATGGCTGGATGGATGGTTGCTGCATTAGGTTAATTCAACCTTATATGATGATATTGCAAGAACACTGGATGGAGGATAAGTAGATTCCTTTCAACCAATCATTCCTGACAAACAGTAAGCAATCCTTAAACCTACAGTAAATGGCATAAAGCACTTGGTAAAACAAAGAATAGCTCCACACCATAAACCGGAAATCTTGATTTCCCGGATTGTTTTTCAATGGCTAGACATAGTGAGTTTCCCATAATGCTAGGGGTGGCAGTACAGCAAGTTTCTGTAGTGTAGTGGTCATCACGTTTGCCTAACACGCAAAAGGTCCCAGGCCTGAAACCTGGCAGAAACAGTTCTTTTAGTTAATGTTTCACTATAGTTTGATTTGGTAATAATCATGGCAGGTTCTCCTGACTGCTCACTTCCTTTCAAAGGATGCTGATGGATCTTGAGCTGTGCCATGTTGTAATGGGAAGAACCCCGTGACCTAACTTGTCCTTCTAATTGAACCTTGTTTCCTTCTTAGATGTTTCCTTACCATTGTCCGCCAGAGGCTTACTGACAAAACAACTAACCCTTCTTCACAGAGGGACACCTAGTTTAAGGTTTTCCATTAACATTCTTTTTAGGAAAAATTTGGAAGTTGCATTTACCCTGCTATAGACTTGCGACCTGTCCAGGGTGAACCCCCGCCTCTCGCCCATTGACAGCTGGAGATAAGCACCAGCACCCCTCGCGACCCCAATAGGGATAAGCGTGTTAGACAGTGGATGGATGGCTGGATGGATGGTTGCTGCATTAGGTTAATTCAACCTTATATGATGATATTGCAAGAACCCTGGATGGAGGATAAGTAGATTCCTTTAAACCAATCATTCCTGACAAACAGTAAGCAATCCTTAAACCTACAGTAAATGGCATATAGCACTTGGTAAAACAAAGAATAGCTCCACACCATAAACCGGAAATCTTGATTTCCCGGATTGTTTTTCAATGGCTAGACATAGTGAGTTTCCCATAATGCTAGGGGTGGCAGTACAGCAAGTTTCTGTAGTGTAGTGGTCATCACGTTTGCCTAACACGCAAAAGGTCCCAGGCCTGAAACCTGGCAGAAACAGTTGTTTTAGTTAATGTTTCACTATAGTTTGATTTGATAAATATCATGGCAAGTTCTCCTGACTGCTCACTTCCTTTCAAAGGATGCTGATGGATCTTGAGCTGTGCCATGTTGTAATGGGAAGAACCCAGTGATCTAACTTGTCCTTCTAATTGAACCTTGTTTGCTTCTTAGATGTGTCCTTACCATTGTCCGCCAGAGGCTTACTGACAAAACAACTAACCCTTCTTCACAGAGGGACACCTAGTTTAAGGTTTTCCATTAACATTCTTTTTAGGAAAAATTTGGTTGTTGAATTTACCCTGCGATAGACTGGCGACCTGTCCAGGGTGAACCCCTGCTTCTCGCCCATTGACAGCTGGAGATAAGCACCAGCACCCCTCGCGACCCCAATAGGGATAAGCGTGTTAGACAGTGGATGGATGGCTGGATGGAATGTTGCTGCATTAGGTTAATTCAACCTTATATGATGATATTGCAAGAATCCTGGATGGAGGATAAGTAGATTCCTTTCAACCAGTCATTCCTGACAAACAGTAAGCAATCCTTAAACCTACAGTAAATGGCATAAAGCACTTGGTCAAACAAAGAATAGCTCCACACCATAAACCGGAAATCTTGATTTCCCGGATTGTTTTTCAATAGCTAGACATAGTGAGTTTCCCATAATGCTAGGGGTGGCAGTACAGCAAGTTTCTGTAGTGTAGTGCTCATCACGTTTGCGTAACATGCAAAAGGTCCCAGGCTCGAAACCTGGCAGAAACAGTTCTTTTAGTTAATTTTTCACTATAGTTTGATTTGATAAATATCATGGCAAGTTCTCCTGACTGCTCACTTCCTTTCAAAGGATGCTGATGGATCTTGAGCTGTGCCATGTTGTAATGGGAAGAACCCCGTGACCTAACTTGTCCTTCTAATTGAACCTTGTTTCCTTCTTAGATGTTTCCTTACCATTGTCCGCCAGAGGCTTACTGACAAAACAACTAACCCTTCTTCACAGAGGGACACCTAGTTTAAGGTTTTCCAGTAACATTCTTTTTAGGAAAAATTTGGTTGTTGCATTTACCCTGCTATAGACTTGCGACCTGTCCAGGGTGAACCCCCGCCTCTCGCCCATTGACAGCTGGAGATAAGCACCAGCACCCCTCGCGACCCCAATAGGGATAAGCGTGTTAGACAGTGGATGGATGGCTGGATGGAATGTTGCTGCATTAGGTTAATTCAACCTTATATGATGATATTGCAAGAATCCTGGATGGAGGATAAGTAGATTCCTTTCAACCAATCATTCCTGACAAACAGTAAGCAATCCTTAAACCTACAGTAAATGGCATAAAGCACTTGGTAAAACAAAGAATAGCTCCACACCATAAACCGGAAATCTTGATTTCCCGGATTGTTTTTCAATGGCTAGACATAGTGAGTTTCCCATAATGCTAGGGGTGGCAGTCCAGCAAGATTCTGTAGTGTAGCGGTCATCACGTGTGCCTCACACGCAAAAGGCCCCAGGCTTGAAACCTGGCAGAAACAGTTGTTTTAGTTAATGTTTCACTATAGTTTGATTTGATAAATATCACGGCAAGTTCTCCTGACTGCTCACTTCCTTTCAAAGGATGCTGATGGATCTTGAGCAGTGCCATGTTGTTATGGGAAGAACCCCGTGACCTAACTTGTCCTTCTAATTGAACCTTGTTTCCTTCTTAGATGTGTCCTTACCATTGTCCGCCAGAGGCTTACTGACAAAACCACTAACCCTTCTTCACAGAGGGACACCTAGTTTAAGGTTTTCCATTAACATTCTTTTTAGGAAAAATTTGGTTGTTGCATTTACCCTGCTATAGACTGGGGACCTGTCCAGGGTGAACCCCTGCCTCTCGCCCATTGACAGCTGGAGATAAGCACCAGCACCCCTCGCGACCCCAATAGGGATAAGCGTGTTAGACAGTGGATGGATGGCTGGATGGATGGTTGCTGCATTAGGTTAATTCAACCTTATATGATGATATTGCAAGAATCCTGGATGGAGGATAAGAAGATTCCTTTCAACCAATCATTCCTGACAAACAGTAAGCAATCCTTAGACCTACAGTAAATGGCATAAAGCACTTGGTAAAACAAACAATAGCTCCACACCATAAACCGGAAATCTTGATTTCCCGGATCGTTTTTCAATGGCTAGACATAGTGAGTTTCCCATAATGCTAGGGGTGGCAGTACAGCAAGTTTCTGTAGTGTAGTGGTCATCACGTTTGCCTCACACACAAAAGGCCCCAGGTTTGAAACCTGGCAGAAACAGTTGTTTTAATGTTTCACTATAGTTTGATTTGATAAATATCACGGCAAGTTCTCCTGACTGCTCACTTCCTTTCAAAGGATGCTGATGGATCTTGAGCTGTGCCATGTTGTAATGGGAAGAACCCAGTGATCTAACTTGTCCTTCTAATTGAACCTTGTTTGCTTCTTAGATGTGTCCTTACCATTGTCCGCCAGAGGCTTACTGACAAAACCACTAACCCTTCTTCACAGAGGGACACCTAGTTTAAGGTTTTCCATTAACATTCTTTTTAGGAAAAATTTGGTTGTTGCATTTACCCTGCGATAGACTGGCGACCTGTCCAGGGTGAACCCCTGCCTCTCGCCCATTGACAGCTGGAGATAAGCACCAGCACCCCTCGCGACCCCAATAGGGATAAGCGTGTTAGACAGTGGATGGATGGCTGGATGGATGGTTGCTGCATTAGGTTAATTCAACCTTATATGATGATATTGCAAGAATCCTGGATGGAGGATAAGTAGATTCCTTTCAACCAATCATTCCTGACAAACAGTAAGCAATCCTTAGACCTACAGTAAATGGCATAAAGCACTTGGTAAAACAAAGAATAGCTCCACACCATAAACCGGAAATCTTGATTTCCCGGATTGTTTTTCAATGGCTAGACATACTGAGTTTCCCATAATGCTAGGGTTGGCAGTACAGCAAGTTTCTGTAGTGTAGTGGTCATCACGTTTGCCTCACACGCAAAAGGCCCCAGGTTCGAAACCTGGCAGAAACAGTTGTTTTAGTTAATGTTTCACTATAGTTTGATTTGATAAATATCACGGCAAGTTCTCCTGACTGCTCACTTCCTTTCAAAGGATGCTGATGGATCTTGAGCTGTGCCATGTTGTAATGGGAAGAACCCCGTGACCTAACTTGTCCTTCTAATTGAACCTTGTTTCCTTCTTAGATGTGTCCTTACCATTGTCCGCCAGAGGCTTACTGACAAAACAACTAACCCTTCTTCACAGAGGGACACCTAGTTTAAGGTTTTCCATTAACATTCTTTTTAGGAAAAATTTGGTTGTTGCATTTACCCTGCGATAGACTGGCGACCTGTCCAGGGTGAACCCCTGCCTCTCGCCCATTGACAGCTGGAGATAAGCACCAGCACCCCTCGCGACCCCAATAGGGTTAAGCGTGTTAGACAGTGGATGGATGGCTGGATGGATGGTTGCTGCATTAGGTTAATTCAACCTTATATGATGATATTGCAAGAATCCTGGATGGAGGATAAGTAGATTCCTTTCAACCAATCATTCCTGACAAACAGTAAGCAATCCTTAGACCTACAGTAAATGGCATAAAGCACTTGGTAAAACAAAGAATAGCTCCACACCATAAACCGGAAATCTTGATTTCCCGGATTGTTTTTCAATGGCTAGACATAGTGAGTTTCCCATAATGCTAGGGGTGGCAGTCCAGCAAGATTCTGTAGTGTAGCGGTCATCACGTGTGCCTCACACGCAAAAGGCCCCAGGCTTGAAACCTGGCAGAAACAGTTGTTTTAGTTAATGTTTCACTATAGTTTGATTTGATAAATATCACGGCAAGTTCTCCTGACTGCTCACTTCCTTTCAAAGGATGCTGATGGATCTTGAGCAGTGCCATGTTGTAATGGGAAGAACCCCGTGACCTAACTTGTCCTTCTAATTGAACCTTGTTTCCTTCTTAGATGTTTCCTTACCATTGTCCGCCAGAGGCTTACTGACAAAACAACTAACCCTTCTTCACAGAGGGACACCTAGTTTAAGGTTTTCCATTAACATTCTTTTTAGGAAAAATTTGGTTGTTGCATTTACCCTGCTATAGACTTGCGACCTGTCCAGGGTGAACCCCCGCCTCTCGCCCATTGACAGCTGGAGATAAGCACCAGCACCCCTCGCGACCCCAATAGGGATAAGCGTGTTAGACAGTGGATGGATGGCTGGATGGAATGTTGCTGCATTAGGTTAATTCAACCTTATATGATGATATTGCAAGAATCCTGGATGGAGGATAAGTAGATTCCTTTCAACCAATCATTCCTGACAAACAGTAAGCAATCCTTAAACCTACAGTAAATGGCATAAAGCACTTGGTAAAACAAAGAATAGCTCCACACCATAAACCGGAAATCTTGATTTCCCGGATTGTTTTTCAATGGCTAGACATAGTGAGTTTCCCATAATGCTAGGGGTGGCAGTACAGCAAGTTTCTGTAGTGTAGTGGTCATCACGTTTGCCTAACACGCAAAAGGTCCCAGGCCTGAAACCTGGCAGAAACAGTTATTTTAGTTAATGTTTCACTATAGTTTGATTTGATAAATATCATGGCAAGTTCTCCTGACTGCTCACTTCCTTACAAAGGATGCTGATGGATCTTGAGCTGTGCCATGTTGTAATGGGAAGAACCCAGTGATCTAACTTGTCCTTCTAATTGAACCTTGTTTGCTTCTTAGATGTGTCCTTACCATTGTCCGCCAGAGGCTTACTGACAAAACAACTAACCCTTCTTCACAGAGGGACGCCTAGTTTAAGGTTTTCCATTAACATTCTTTTTAGGAAAAATTTGGTTGTTGCATTTACCCTGCGATAGACTGGCGACCTGTCCAGGGTTAACCCCTGCCTCTCGCCCATTGACAGCTGGAGATAAGCACCAGCACCCCTCGCGACCCCAATAGGGATAAGCGTGTTAGACAGTGGATGGATGGCTGGATGGATGGTTGCTGCATTAGGTTAATTCAACCTTATATGATGATATTGCAAGAATCCTGGAAGGAGGATAAGTAGATTCCTTTCAACCAATCATTCCTGACCAACAGTAAGCAATCCTTAGACCAACAGTAAATGGCATAAAGCACTTGGTAAAACAAAGAATAGCTCCACACCATAAACCGGAAATCTTGATTTCCCGGATTGTTTTTCAATGGCTAGACATAGTGAGTTTCCCATAATGCTAGGGGTAGCAGTACAGCAAGTTTATGTATTGTAGTGGTCATCACGTTTGCCTAACATGCAAAAGTTCCCAGGCTCGAAACCTGGCAGAAACAGTGGTTTTAGGTTGATGTTTTACTATAGTTTGATTTGGTAATAATCATGGCAGGTTCTCCTGACTGCTCACTTCCTTTCAAAGGATGCTGATGGATCTTGAGCTGTGCCATGTTGTAATGGGAAGAACCCCGTGACCTAACTTGTCCTTCTAATTGAACCTTGTTTCCTTCTTAGATGTTTCCTTACCATTGTCCGCCAGAGGCTTACTGACAAAACAACTAACCCTTCTTCACAGAGGGACACCTAGTTTAAGGTTTTCCATTAACATTCTTTTTAGGAAAAATTTGGAAGTTGCATTTACCCTGCTATAGACTTGCGACCTGTCCAGGGTGAACCCCCGCCTCTCGCCCATTGACAGCTGGAGATAAGCACCAGCACCCCTCGCGACCCCAATAGGGATAAGCGTGTTAGACAGTGGATGGATGGCTGGATGGATGGTTGCTGCATTAGGTTAATTCAACCTTATATGATGATATTGCAAGAACCCTGGATGGAGGATAAGTAGATTCCTTTCAACCAATCATTCCTGACAAACAGTAAGCAATCCTTAAACCTACAGTAAATGGCATAAAGCACTTGGTAAAACAAAGAATAGCTCCACACCATAAACCGGAAATCTTGATTTCCCGGATTGTTTTTCAATGGCTAGACATAGTGAGTTTCCCATAATGCTAGGGGTGGCAGTACAGCAAGTTTCTGTAGTGTAGTGGTCATCACGTTTGCCTAACACGCAAAAGGTCCCAGGCCTGAAACCTGGCAGAAACAGTTCTTTTAGTTAATGTTTCACTATAGTTTGATTTGGTAATAATCATGGCAGGTTCTCCTGACTGCTCACTTCCTTTCAAAGGATGCTGATGGATCTTGAGCTGTGCCATGTTGTAATGGGAAGAACCCCGTGACCTAACTTGTCCTTCTAATTGAACCTTGTTTCCTTCTTAGATGTTTCCTTACCATTGTCCGCCAGAGGCTTACTGACAAAACAACTAACCCTTCTTCACAGAGGGACACCTAGTTTAAGGTTTTCCATTAACATTCTTTTTAGGAAAAATTTGGAAGTTGCATTTACCCTGCTATAGACTTGCGACCTGTCCAGGGTGAACCCCCGCCTCTCGCCCATTGACAGCTGGAGATAAGCACCAGCACCCCTCGCGACCCCAATAGGGATAAGCGTGTTAGACAGTGGATGGATGGCTGGATGGATGGTTGCTGCATTAGGTTAATTCAACCTTATATGATGATATTGCAAGAACCCTGGATGGAGGATAAGTAGATTCCTTTAAACCAATCATTCCTGACAAACAGTAAGCAATCCTTAAACCTACAGTAAATGGCATATAGCACTTGGTAAAACAAAGAATAGCTCCACACCATAAACCGGAAATCTTGATTTCCCGGATTGTTTTTCAATGGCTAGACATAGTGAGTTTCCCATAATGCTAGGGGTGGCAGTACAGCAAGTTTCTGTAGTGTAGTGGTCATCACGTTTGCCTAACACGCAAAAGGTCCCAGGCCTGAAACCTGGCAGAAACAGTTGTTTTAGTTAATGTTTCACTATAGTTTGATTTGATAAATATCATGGCAAGTTCTCCTGACTGCTCACTTCCTTTCAAAGGATGCTGATGGATCTTGAGCTGTGCCATGTTGTAATGGGAAGAACCCAGTGATCTAACTTGTCCTTCTAATTGAACCTTATTTGCTTCTTAGATGTGTCCTTACCATTGTCCGCCAGAGGCTTACTGACAAAACAACTAACCCTTCTTCACAGAGGGACACCTAGTTTAAGGTTTTCCATTAACATTCTTTTTAGGAAAAATTTGGTTGTTGAATTTACCCTGCGATAGACTGGCGACCTGTCCAGGGTGAACCCCTGCTTCTCGCCCATTGACAGCTGGAGATAAGCACCAGCACCCCTCGCGACCCCAATAGGGATAAGCGTGTTAGACAGTGGATGGATGGCTGGATGGAATGTTGCTGCATTAGGTTAATTCAACCTTATATGATGATATTGCAAGAATCCTGGATGGAGGATAAGTAGATTCCTTTCAACCAGTCATTCCTGACAAACAGTAAGCAATCCTTAAACCTACAGTAAATGGCATAAAGCACTTGGTCAAACAAAGAATAGCTCCACACCATAAACCGGAAATCTTGATTTCCCGGATTGTTTTTCAATAGCTAGACATAGTGAGTTTCCCATAATGCTAGGGGTGGCAGTACAGCAAGTTTCTGTAGTGTAGTGCTCATCACGTTTGCGTAACATGCAAAAGGTCCCAGGCTCGAAACCTGGCAGAAACAGTTCTTTTAGTTAATTTTTCACTATAGTTTGATTTGATAAATATCATGGCAAGTTCTCCTGACTGCTCACTTCCTTTCAAAGGATGCTGATGGATCTTGAGCTGTGCCATGTTGTAATGGGAAGAACCCCGTGACCTAACTTGTCCTTCTAATTGAACCTTGTTTCCTTCTTAGATGTTTCCTTACCATTGTCCGCCAGAGGCTTACTGACAAAACAACTAACCCTTCTTCACAGAGGGACACCTAGTTTAAGGTTTTCCAGTAACATTCTTTTTAGGAAAAATTTGGTTGTTGCATTTACCCTGCTATAGACTTGCGACCTGTCCAGGGTGAACCCCCGCCTCTCGCCCATTGACAGCTGGAGATAAGCACCAGCACCCCTCGCGACCCCAATAGGGATAAGCGTGTTAGACAGTGGATGGATGGCTGGATGGAATGTTGCTGCATTAGGTTAATTCAACCTTATATGATGATATTGCAAGAATCCTGGATGGAGGATAAGTAGATTCCTTTCAACCAATCATTCCTGACAAACAGTAAGCAATCCTTAAACCTACAGTAAATGGCATAAAGCACTTGGTAAAACAAAGAATAGCTCCACACCATAAACCGGAAATCTTGATTTCCCGGATTGTTTTTCAATGGCTAGACATAGTGAGTTTCCCATAATGCTAGGGGTGGGAGTACAGCAAGTTTCTGTAGTGTAGTGGTCATCACGTTTGCCCAACATGCAAAAGGTCCCAGGCTCGAAACCTGGCAGAAACAGTTCTTTTAGTTAATGTTTCACTATAGTTTGATTTGATAAATATCATGGCAAGTTCTCCTGACTGCTCACTTCCTTTCAAAGGATGCTGATGGATCTTGAGCTGTGCCATGTTGTAATGGGAAGAACCCAGTGATCTAACTTGTCCTTCTAATTGAACCTTGTTTGCTTCTTAGATGTGTCCTTACCATTGTCCGCCAGAGGCTTACTGACAAAACAACTAACCCTTCTTCACAGAGGGACGCCTAGTTTAAGGTTTTCCATTAACATTCTTTTTAGGAAACATTTGGTTGTTGCATTTACCCTGCTATAGACTTGCGACCTGTCCAGGGTGAACCCCCGCCTCTCGCCCATTGACAGCTGGAGATAAGCACCAGCACCCCTCGCGACCCCAATAGGGATAAGCGTGTTAGACAGTGGATGGATGGCTGGATGGATGGTTGCTGCATTAGGTTAATTCAACCTTATATGATGATATTGCAAGAATCCTGGATGGAGGATAAGTAGATTCCTTTCAACCAATCATTCCTGACAAACAGTAAGCAATCCTTAGACCTACAGTAAATGGCATAAAGCACTTGGTAAAACAAAGAATAGCTCCACACCATAAACCGGAAATCTTGATTTCCCGGATTGTTTTTCAATGGCTAGACATAGTGAGTTTCCCATAATGCTAGGGGTGGCAGTACAGCAAGTTTCTGTAGTGTAGTGGTCATCACTTTTGCCTAACACGCAAAAGGTCCCAGGCTCGAAACCTGGCAGAAACAGTGGTTTTAGGTTGATGTTTTACTATAGTTTGATTTGGTAATAATCATGGCAGGTTCTCCTGACTGCTCACTTCCTTTCAACGGATGCTGATGGATCTTGAGCTGTGCCATGTTGTAATGGGAAGAACCCCGTGACCTAACTTGTCCTTCTAATTGAACCTTGTTTCCTTCTTAGATGTTTCCTTACCATTGTCCGCCAGAGGCTTACTGACAAAACAACTAACCCTTCTTCACAGAGGGACACCTAGTTTAAGGTTTTCCAGTAACATTCTTTTTAGGAAAAATTTGGTTGTTGCATTTACCCTGCTATAGACTTGCGACCTGTCCAGGGTGAACCCCCGCCTCTCGCCCATTGACAGCTGGAGATAAGCACCAGCACCCCTCGCGACCCCAATAGGGATAACCGTGTTAGACAGTGGATGGATGGCTGGATGGAATGTTGCTGCATTAGGTTAATTCAACCTTATATGATGATATTGCAAGAATCCTGGATGGAGGATAAGTAGATTCCTTTCAACCAATCATTCCTGACAAACAGTAAGCAATCCTTAGACCTACAGTAAATGGCATAAAGCACTTGGTAAAACAAAGAATAGCTCCACACCATAAACCGGAAATCTTGATTTCCCGGATTGTTTTTCAATGGCTAGACATACTGAGTTTCCCATAATGCTAGGGGTGGCAGTACAGCAAGTTTCTGTAGTGTAGTGGTCATCACGTTTGCCTCACACGCAAAAGGCCCCAGGTTCGAAACCTGGCAGAAACAGTTGTTTTAGTTAATGTTTCACTATAGTTTGATTTGATAAATATCACGGCAAGTTCTCCTGACTGCTCACTTCCTTTCAAAGGATGCTGATGGATCTTGAGCTGTGCCATGTTGTAATGGGAAGAACCCCGTGACCTAACTTGTCCTTCTAATTGAACCTTGTTTCCTTCTTAGATGTGTCCTTACCATTGTCCGCCAGAGGCTTACTGACAAAACAACTAACCCTTCTTCACAGAGGGACACCTAGTTTAAGGTTTTCCATTAACATTCTTTTTAGGAAAAATTTGGTTGTTGCATTTACCCTGCTATAGACTGGCGACCTGTCCAGGGTGAACCCCTGCCTCTCGCCCATTGACAGCTGGAGATAAGCACCAGCACCCCTCGCGACCCCAATAGGGATAAGCGTGTTAGACAGTGGATGGATGGCTGGATGGAATGTTGCTGCATTAGGTTAATTCAACCTTATATGATGATATTGCAAGAATCCTGGATGGAGGATAAGTAGATTCCTTTCAACCAATCATTCCTGACAAACAGTAAGCAATCCTTAGACCTACAGTAAATGGCATAAAGCTCTTGGTAAAACAAAGAATAGCTCCACACCATAAACCGGAAATCTTGATTTCCCGGATTGTTTTTCAATGGCTAGACATAGTGAGTTTCCCATAATGCTAGGGGTGGCAGTCCAGCAAGATTCTGTAGTGTAGCGGTCATCACGTGTGCCTCACACGCAAAAGGCCCCAGGTTCGAAACCTGGCAGAAACAGTTGTTTTAATGTTTCACTATAGTTTGATTTGATAAATATCACGGCAAGTTCTCCTGACTGCTCACTTCCTTTCAAAGGATGCTGATGGATCTTGAGCTGTGCCATGTTGTAATGGGAAGAACCCCGTGACCTAACTTGTCCTTCTAATTGAACCTTGTTTCCTTCTTAGATGTGTCCTTACCATTGTCCGCCAGAGGCTTACTGACAAAACCACTAACCCTTCTTCACAGAGGGACACCTAGTTTAAGGTTTTCCATTAACATTCTTTTTAGGAAAAATTTGGTTGTTGCATTTACCCTGCTATAGACTGGCGACCTGTCCAGGGTGATCCCCTGCCTCTCGCCCATTGACAGCTGGAGATAAGCACCAGCACCCCTCGCGACCCCAATAGGGATAAGCGTGTTAGACAGTGGATGGATGGCTGGATGGATGGTTGCTGCATTAGGTTAATTCAACCTTATATGATGATATTGCAAGAAGCCTGGATGGAGGATAAGTAGATTCCTTTCAACCAATCATTCCTGACAAACAGTAAGCAATCCTTTAACCTACAGTAAATGGCATAAAGCACTTGGTAAAACAAAGAATAGCTCCACACCCTAAACCGGAAATCTTGATTTCCCGGATTGTTTTTCAATGGCTAGACATAGTGAGTTTCCCATAATGCTAGGGGTGGCAGTACAGCAAGTTTCTGTAGTGTAGTGGTCATCACGTTTGCCTAACACGCAAAAGGTCCCAGGCTCGAAACCTGGCAGAAACAGTGGTTTTAGTTAATGTTTCACTATAGTTTGATTGGATAAATATCATGGCAAGTTCTCCTGACTGCTCACTTCCTTTCAAAGGATGCTGATGGATCTTGAGCTGTGCCATGTTGTAATGGGAAGAACCCAGTGATCTAACTTGTCCTTCTAATTGAACCTTGTTTGCTTCTTAGATGTGTCCTTACCATTGTCCGCCAGAGGCTTACTGACAAAACAACTAACCCTTCTTCACAGAGGGATGCCTAGTTTAAGGTTTTCCATTAACATTCTTTTTAGGAAAAATTTGGTTGTTGCATTTACCCTGCGATAGACTGGCGACCTGTCCAGGGTGAACCCCTGCCTCTCGCCCATTGACAGCTGGAGATAAGCACCAGCACCCCTCGCGACCCCAATAGGGATAAGCGTGTTAGACAGTGGATGGATGGCTGGATGGATGGTTGCTGCATTAGGTTAATTCAACCTTATATGATGATATTGCAAGAATCTTGGATGGAGGATAAGAAGATTCCTTTCAACCAATCATTCCTGACAAACAGTAAGCAATCCTTAGACCTACAGTAAATGGCATAAAGCACTTGGTAAAACAAAGAATAGCTCCACACCATAAACCGGCAATCTTGATTTCCCGGATCGTTTTTCAATGGCTAGACATAGTGAGTTTCCCATAATGCTAGGTGTGGCAGTACAGCAAGTTTCTGTAGTGTAGTGGTCATCACGTTTGCCTCACACGCAAAAGGCCCCAGGTTTGAAACCTGGCAGAAACAGTTGTTTTAATGTTTCACTATAGTTTGATTTGATAAATATCACGGCAAGTTCTCCTGACTGCTCACTTCCTTTCAAAGGATGCTGATGGATCTTGAGCTGTGCCATGTTGTAATGGGAAGAACCCAGTGATCTAACTTGTCCTTCTAATTGAACCTTGTTTGCTTCTTAGATGTGTCCTTACCATTGTCCGCCAGAGGCTTACTGACAAAACAACTAACCCTTCTTCACAGAGGGACACCTAGTTTAAGGTTTTCCATTAACATTCTTTTTAGGAAAAATTTGGTTGTTGCATTTACCCTGCGATAGACTGGCGACCTGTCCAGGGTGAACCCCTGTCTCTCGCCCATTGACAGCTGGAGATAAGCACCAGCACCCCTCGCGACCCCAATAGGGATAAGCGTGTTAGACAGTGGATGGATGGCTGGATGGATGGTTGCTGCATTAGGTTAATTCAACCTTATATGATGATATTGCAAGAATCCTGGATGGAGGATAAGTAGATTCCTTTCAACCAATCATTCCTGACAAACAGTAAGCAATCCTTAGACCTACAGTAAATGGCATAAAGCACTTGGTAAAACAAAGAATAGCTCCACACCATAAACCGGAAATCTTGATTTTTCGGATTGTTTTTCAATGGCTAGACATACTGAGTTTCCCATAATGCTAGGGGTGGCAGTACAGCAAGTTTCTGTTGTGTAGTGGTCATCACGTTTGCCTCACACGCAAAAGGCCCCAGGTTCGAAACCTGGCAGAAACAGTTGTTTTAGTTAATGTTTCACTATAGTTTGATTTGATAAATATCACGGCAAGTTCTCCTGACTGCTCACTTCCTTTCAAAGGATGCTGATGGATCTTGAGCTGTGCCATGTTGTAATGGGAAGAACCCCGTGACCTAACTTGTCCTTCTAATTGAACCTTGTTTCCTTCTTAGATGTGTCCTTACCATTGTCCGCCAGAGGCTTACTGACAAAACAACTAACCCTTCTTCACAGAGGGACACCTAGTTTAAGGTTTTCCATTAACATTCTTTTTAGGAAAAATTTGGTTGTTGCATTTACCCTGCGATAGACTGGCGACCTGTCCAGGGTGAACCCCTGCCTCTCGCCCATTGACAGCTGGAGATAAGCACCAGCACCCCTCGCGACCCCAATAGGGTTAAGCGTGTTAGACAGTGGATGGATGGCTGGATGGATGGTTGCTGCATTAGGTTAATTCAACCTTATATGATGATATTGCAAGAATCCTGGATGGAGGATAAGAAGATTCCTTTCAACCAATCATTCCTGACAAACAGTAAGCAATCCTTAGACCTACAGTAAATGGCATAAAGCACTTGGTAAAACAAAGAATAGCTCCACACCATAAACCGGAAATCTTGATTTCCCGGATTGTTTTTCAATGGCTAGACATAGTGAGTTTCCCATAATGCTAGGGGTGGCAGTACAGCAAGTTTCTGTAGTGTAGTGGTCATCACGTTTGCCTCACACGCAAAAGGCCCCAGGTTTGAAACCTGGCAGAAACAGTTGTTTTAATGTTTCACTATAGTTTGATTTGATAAATATCACGGCAAGTTCTCCTGACTGCTCACTTCCTTTCAAAGGATGCTGATGGATCTTGAGCTGTGCCATGTTGTAATGGGAAGAACCCCGTGACCTAACTTGTCCTTCTAATTGAACCTTGTTTCCTTCTTAGATGTGTCCTTACCATTGTCCGCCAGAGGCTTACTGACAAAACCACTAACCCTTCTTCACAGAGGGACACCTAGTTTAAGGTTTTCCATTAACATTCTTTTTAGGAAAAATTTGGTTGTTGCATTTACCCTGCTATAGACTGGGGACCTGTCCAGGGTGAACCCCTGCCTCTCGCCCATTGACAGCTGGAGATAAGCACCAGCACCCCTCGCGACCCCAATAGGGATAAGCGTGTTAGACAGTGGATGGATGGCTGGATGGATGGTTGCTGCTAGTGATGGGTCGATGAGGCGTCATGAAACGTTTCGACACATTGCCACTCTGTGCCGATACTGTGCCGATACTGTGTCACTGAATACTGACACCTGCTGGACCTTAAAAATCCCTACAGGCAACCTGGTTGACAGAGTTAACTGACACTGATTTGATGACCAAGTATACACAATACAATTTAAATCATTGTATGTTGAATTGTATTATTTTATATTTTCATTTGAATTAAACATATATTTGATTTTTTTTAGATACAGTCAATAAATAATGTGAAGGATGATGCTTGTGGACTGGCTTTTTTATTTTTTACAAATGGTTGATCGGGCGCTGTGTTTAGTTACCTGACTCTGATATCATCTTTTCTGAAATCGGACGTGCTGAGAATGACAAAGGGAGGAAGAACTACTCAGAGTAGCAGCTTTCTACTAAGGGTAGATCAGCCGTTTTTTCTGAAACGACGCTCAGAACAAAGACGCACAGCGCAACCCGCCCAACCATAAATGTTCAGCCCATCCATCAGTGGTGCGCTCCGATCAGCACCTTGCGCTCACAGAGCGAGACTGTGGTACACCATCACACCAGAGTTGCAAAATGGTTAAAAATTAACCATTATTAACCGTTATTTTGTTTACAGTTCAGCTTGGATTTTATTTACTGCGCAGCATAGCTTTGCTGTGCGCGCTGCTGTGCGCGAATGCACACGCGCGCAGTTCAGAGGGAACAGAAACAGTTTGGCGCGTCAGTCAGTTCGAAACAGGTGCTGTATTGGTCACGTGACCGAAACAGTTGCTGTATCGGTCACGTGACTTTTCCGTAGCAATACACACATCGACACGGGTTTCGCTCTATGAGACCGACACATGCGCTGACGCATCGGTGTTGCCGGACCCATCACTAGTTGCTGCATTAGGTTAATTCAACCTTATATGATGATATTGCAAGAATCCTGGATGGAGGATAAGAAGATTCCTTTCAACCAATCATTCCTGACAAACAGCAAGCAATCCTTAGACCTACAGTAAATGGCATAAAGCACTTGGTAAAACAAAGAATAGCTCCACACCATAAACCGGAAATCTTGATTTCCCGGATCGTTTTTCAATGGCTAGACATAGTGAGTTTCCCATAATGCTAGGGGTGGCAGTACAGCAAGTTTCTGTAGTGTAGTGGTCATCACGTTTGCCTCACACGCAAAAGGCCCCAGGTTTGAAACCTGGCAGAAACAGTTGTTTTAATGTTTCACTATAGTTTGATTTGATAAATATCACGGCAAGTTCTCCTGACTGCTCACTTCCTTTCAAAGGATGCTGATGGATCTTGAGCTGTGCCATGTTGTAATGGGAAGAACCCAGTGATCTAACTTGTCCTTCTAATTGAACCTTGTTTCCTTCTTAGATGTGTCCTTACCATTGTCCGCCAGAGGCTTACTGACAAAACAACTAACCCTTCTTCACAGAGGGACACCTAGTTTAAGGTTTTCCATTAACATTCTTTTTAGGAAAAATTTGGTTGTTGCATTTACCCTGCGATAGACTGGCGACCTGTCCAGGGTGAACCCCTGCCTCTCGCCCATTGACAGCTGGAGATAAGCACCAGCACCCCTCGCGACCCCAATAGGGTTAAGCGTGTTAGACAGTGGATGGATGGCTGGATGGATGGTTGCTGCATTAGGTTAATTCAACCTTATATGATGATATTGCAAGAATCCTGGATGGAGGATAAGTAGATTCCTTTCAACCAATCATTCCTGACAAACAGTAAGCAATCCTTAGACCTACAGTAAATGGCATAAAGCACTTGGTAAAACAAAGAATAGCTCCACACCATAAACCGGAAATCTTGATTTCCCGGATTGTTTTTCAATGGCTAGACATAGTGAGTTTCCCATAATGCTAGGGGTGGCAGTCCAGCAAGATTCTGTAGTGTAGCGGTCATCACGTGTGCCTCACACGCAAAAGGCCCCAGGCTTGAAACCTGGCAGAAACAGTTGTTTTAGTTAATGTTTCACTATAGTTTGATTTGATAAATATCACGGCAAGTTCTCCTGACTGCTCACTTCCTTTCAAAGGATGCTGATGGATCTTGAGCAGTGCCATGTTGTAATGGGAAGAACCCCGTGACCTAACTTGTCCTTCTAATTGAACCTTGTTTCCTTCTTAGATGTGTCCTTACCATTGTCCGCCAGAGGCTTACTGACAAAACCACTAACCCTTCTTCACAGAGGGACACCTAGTTTAAGGTTTTCCATTAACATTCTTTTTAGGAAAAATTTGGTTGTTGCATTTACCCTGCTATAGACTGGGGACCTGTCCAGGGTGAACCCCTGCCTCTCGCCCATTGACAGCTGGAGATAAGCACCAGCACCCCTCGCGACCCCAATAGGGATAAGCGTGTTAGACAGTGGATGGATGGCTGGATGGATGGTTGCTGCATTAGGTTAATTCAACCTTATATGATGATATTGCAAGAATCCTGGATGGAGGATAAGAAGATTCCTTTCAACCAATCATTCCTGACAAACAGTAAGCAATCCTTAGACCTACAGTAAATGGCATAAAGCACTTGGTAAAACAAACAATAGCTCCACACCATAAACCGGAAATCTTGATTTCCCGGATCGTTTTTCAATGGCTAGACATAGTGAGTTTCCCATAATGCTAGGGGTGGCAGTACAGCAAGTTTCTGTAGTGTAGTGGTCATCACGTTTGCCTCACACACAAAAGGCCCCAGGTTTGAAACCTGGCAGAAACAGTTGTTTTAATGTTTCACTATAGTTTGATTTGATAAATATCACGGCAAGTTCTCCTGACTGCTCACTTCCTTTCAAAGGATGCTGATGGATCTTGAGCTGTGCCATGTTGTAATGGGAAGAACCCAGTGATCTAACTTGTCCTTCTAATTGAACCTTGTTTGCTTCTTAGATGTGTCCTTACCATTGTCCGCCAGAGGCTTACTGACAAAACCACTAACCCTTCTTCACAGAGGGACACCTAGTTTAAGGTTTTCCATTAACATTCTTTTTAGGAAAAATTTGGTTGTTGCATTTACCCTGCGATAGACTGGCGACCTGTCCAGGGTGAACCCCTGCCTCTCGCCCATTGACAGCTGGAGATAAGCACCAGCACCCCTCGCGACCCCAATAGGGATAAGCGTGTTAGACAGTGGATGGATGGCTGGATGGATGGTTGCTGCATTAGGTTAATTCAACCTTATATGATGATATTGCAAGAATCCTGGATGGAGGATAAGTAGATTCCTTTCAACCAATCATTCCTGACAAACAGTAAGCAATCCTTAGACCTACAGTAAATGGCATAAAGCACTTGGTAAAACAAACAATAGCTCCACACCATAAACCGGAAATCTTGATTTCCCGGATCGTTTTTCAATGGCTAGACATAGTGAGTTTCCCATAATGCTAGGGGTGGCAGTACAGCAAGTTTCTGTAGTGTAGTGGTCATCACGTTTGCCTCACACACAAAAGGCCCCAGGTTTGAAACCTGGCAGAAACAGTTGTTTTAATGTTTCACTATAGTTTGATTTGATAAATATCACGGCAAGTTCTCCTGACTGCTCACTTCCTTTCAAAGGATGCTGATGGATCTTGAGCTGTGCCATGTTGTAATGGGAAGAACCCAGTGATCTAACTTGTCCTTCTAATTGAACCTTGTTTGCTTCTTAGATGTGTCCTTACCATTGTCCGCCAGAGGCTTACTGACAAAACCACTAACCCTTCTTCACAGAGGGACACCTAGTTTAAGGTTTTCCATTAACATTCTTTTTAGGAAAAATTTGGTTGTTGCATTTACCCTGCGATAGACTGGCGACCTGTCCAGGGTGAACCCCTGCCTCTCGCCCATTGACAGCTGGAGATAAGCACCAGCACCCCTCGCGACCCCAATAGGGTTAAGCGTGTTAGACAGTGGATGGATGGCTGGATGGATGGTTGCTGCATTAGGTTAATTCAACCTTATATGATGATATTGCAAGAATCCTGGATGGAGGATAAGTAGATTCCTTTCAACCAATCATTCCTGACAAACAGTAAGCAATCCTTAGACCTACAGTAAATGGCATAAAGCACTTGGTAAAACAAAGAATAGCTCCACACCATAAACCGGAAATCTTGATTTCCCGGATTGTTTTTCAATGGCTAGACATAGTGAGTTTCCCATAATGCTAGGGGTGGCAGTCCAGCAAGATTCTGTAGTGTAGCGGTCATCACGTGTGCCTCACACGCAAAAGGCCCCAGGCTTGAAACCTGGCAGAAACAGTTGTTTTAGTTAATGTTTCACTATAGTTTGATTTGATAAATATCACGGCAAGTTCTCCTGACTGCTCACTTCCTTTCAAAGGATGCTGATGGATCTTGAGCAGTGCCATGTTGTAATGGGAAGAACCCCGTGACCTAACTTGTCCTTCTAATTGAACCTTGTTTCCTTCTTAGATGTGTCCTTACCATTGTCCGCCAGAGGCTTACTGACAAAACCACTAACCCTTCTTCACAGAGGGACACCTAGTTTAAGGTTTTCCATTAACATTCTTTTTAGGAAAAATTTGGTTGTTGCATTTACCCTGCTATAGACTGGGGACCTGTCCAGGGTGAACCCCTGCCTCTCGCCCATTGACAGCTGGAGATAAGCACCAGCACCCCTCGCGACCCCAATAGGGATAAGCGTGTTAGACAGTGGATGGATGGCTGGATGGATGGTTGCTGCATTAGGTTAATTCAACCTTATATGATGATATTGCAAGAATCCTGGATGGAGGATAAGAAGATTCCTTTCAACCAATCATTCCTGACAAACAGTAAGCAATCCTTAGACCTACAGTAAATGGCATAAAGCACTTGGTAAAACAAACAATAGCTCCACACCATAAACCGGAAATCTTGATTTCCCGGATCGTTTTTCAATGGCTAGACATAGTGAGTTTCCCATAATGCTAGGGGTGGCAGTACAGCAAGTTTCTGTAGTGTAGTGGTCATCACGTTTGCCTCACACACAAAAGGCCCCAGGTTTGAAACCTGGCAGAAACAGTTGTTTTAATGTTTCACTATAGTTTGATTTGATAAATATCACGGCAAGTTCTCCTGACTGCTCACTTCCTTTCAAAGGATGCTGATGGATCTTGAGCTGTGCCATGTTGTAATGGGAAGAACCCAGTGATCTAACTTGTCCTTCTAATTGAACCTTGTTTGCTTCTTAGATGTGTCCTTACCATTGTCCGCCAGAGGCTTACTGACAAAACCACTAACCCTTCTTCACAGAGGGACACCTAGTTTAAGGTTTTCCATTAACATTCTTTTTAGGAAAAATTTGGTTGTTGCATTTACCCTGCGATAGACTGGCGACCTGTCCAGGGTGAACCCCTGCCTCTCGCCCATTGACAGCTGGAGATAAGCACCAGCACCCCTCGCGACCCCAATAGGGATAAGCGTGTTAGACAGTGGATGGATGGCTGGATGGATGGTTGCTGCATTAGGTTAATTCAACCTTATATGATGATATTGCAAGAATCCTGGATGGAGGATAAGTAGATTCCTTTCAACCAATCATTCCTGACAAACAGTAAGCAATCCTTAGACCTACAGTAAATGGCATAAAGCACTTGGTAAAACAAAGAATAGCTCCACACCATAAACCGGAAATCTTGATTTCCCGGATTGTTTTTCAATGGCTAGACATACTGAGTTTCCCATAATGCTAGGGTTGGCAGTACAGCAAGTTTCTGTAGTGTAGTGGTCATCACGTTTGCCTCACACGCAAAAGGCCCCAGGTTCGAAACCTGGCAGAAACAGTTGTTTTAGTTAATGTTTCACTATAGTTTGATTTGATAAATATCACGGCAAGTTCTCCTGACTGCTCACTTCCTTTCAAAGGATGCTGATGGATCTTGAGCTGTGCCATGTTGTAATGGGAAGAACCCCGTGACCTAACTTGTCCTTCTAATTGAACCTTGTTTCCTTCTTAGATGTGTCCTTACCATTGTCCGCCAGAGGCTTACTGACAAAACAACTAACCCTTCTTCACAGAGGGACACCTAGTTTAAGGTTTTCCATTAACATTCTTTTTAGGAAAAATTTGGTTGTTGCATTTACCCTGCGATAGACTGGCGACCTGTCCAGGGTGAACCCCTGCCTCTCGCCCATTGACAGCTGGAGATAAGCACCAGCACCCCTCGCGACCCCAATAGGGTTAAGCGTGTTAGACAGTGGATGGATGGCTGGATGGATGGTTGCTGCATTAGGTTAATTCAACCTTATATGATGATATTGCAAGAATCCTGGATGGAGGATAAGTAGATTCCTTTCAACCAATCATTCCTGACAAACAGTAAGCAATCCTTAGACCTACAGTAAATGGCATAAAGCACTTGGTAAAACAAAGAATAGCTCCACACCATAAACCGGAAATCTTGATTTCCCGGATTGTTTTTCAATGGCTAGACATAGTGAGTTTCCCATAATGCTAGGGGTGGCAGTCCAGCAAGATTCTGTAGTGTAGCGGTCATCACGTGTGCCTCACACGCAAAAGGCCCCAGGCTTGAAACCTGGCAGAAACAGTTGTTTTAGTTAATGTTTCACTATAGTTTGATTTGATAAATATCACGGCAAGTTCTCCTGACTGCTCACTTCCTTTCAAAGGATGCTGATGGATCTTGAGCAGTGCCATGTTGTAATGGGAAGAACCCCGTGACCTAACTTGTCCTTCTAATTGAACCTTGTTTCCTTCTTAGATGTTTCCTTACCATTGTCCGCCAGAGGCTTACTGACAAAACAACTAACCCTTCTTCACAGAGGGACACCTAGTTTAAGGTTTTCCATTAACATTCTTTTTAGGAAAAATTTGGTTGTTGCATTTACCCTGCGATAGACTGGCGACCTGTCCAGGGTGAACCCCTGCCTCTCGCCCATTGACAGCTGGAGATAAGCACCAGCACCCCTCGCGACCCCAATAGGGTTAAGCGTGTTAGACAGTGGATGGATGGCTGGATGGATGGTTGCTGCATTAGGTTAATTCAACCTTATATGATGATATTGCAAGAATCCTGGATGGAGGATAAGTAGATTCCTTTCAACCAATCATTCCTGACAAACAGTAAGCAATCCTTAGACCTACAGTAAATGGCATAAAGCACTTGGTAAAACAAAGAATAGCTCCACACCATAAACCGGAAATCTTGATTTCCCGGATTGTTTTTCAATGGCTAGACATAGTGAGTTTCCCATAATGCTAGGGGTGGCAGTCCAGCAAGATTCTGTAGTGTAGCGGTCATCACGTGTGCCTCACACGCAAAAGGCCCCAGGCTTGAAACCTGGCAGAAACAGTTGTTTTAGTTAATGTTTCACTATAGTTTGATTTGATAAATATCACGGCAAGTTCTCCTGACTGCTCACTTCCTTTCAAAGGATGCTGATGGATCTTGAGCAGTGCCATGTTGTAATGGGAAGAACCCCGTGACCTAACTTGTCCTTCTAATTGAACCTTGTTTCCTTCTTAGATGTTTCCTTACCATTGTCCGCCAGAGGCTTACTGACAAAACAACTAACCCTTCTTCACAGAGGGACACCTAGTTTAAGGTTTTCCATTAACATTCTTTTTAGGAAAAATTTGGTTGTTGCATTTACCCTGCTATAGACTGGCGACCTGTCCAGGGTGAACCCCTGCCTCTCGCCCATTGACAGCTGGAGATAAGCACCAGCACCCCTCGCGACCCCAATAGGGATAAGCGTGTTAGACAGTGGATGGATGGCTGGATGGATGGTTGCTGCATTAGGTTAATTCAACCTTATATGATGATATTGTCAGAATCCTGGATGGAGGATAAGTAGATTCCTTTCAACCAATCATTCCTGACAAACAGTAAGCAATCCTTAAACCTACAGTAAATGGCATAAAGCACTTGGTAAAACAAAGAATAGCTCCACACCATAAACCGGAAATCTTGATTTCCCGGATTGTTTTTCAATGGCTAGACATAGTGAGTTTACCATAATGCTAGGGGTGGCAGTACAGCAAGTTTCTGTAGTGTAGTGGTCATCACGTTTGCCCAACATGCAAAAGGTCCCAGGCTCGAAACCTGGCAGAAACAGTTCTTTTAGTTAATGTTTCACTATAGTTTGATTTGATAAATATCATGGCAAGTTCTCCTGACTGCTCACTTCCTTTCAAAGGATGCTGATGGATCTTGAGCTGTGCCATGTTGTAATGGGAAGAACCCAGTGATCTAACTTGTCCTTCTAATTGAACCTTGTTTGCTTCTTAGATGTGTCCTTACCATTGTCCGCCAGAGGCTTACTGACAAAACAACTAACCCTTCTTCACAGAGGGACGCCTAGTTTAAGGTTTTCCATTAACATTCTTTTTAGGAAACATTTGGTTGTTGCATTTACCCTATTATAGACTTGCGACCTGTCCAGGGTGAACCCCCGCCTCTCGCCCATTGACAGCTGGAGATAAGCACCAGCACCCCTCGCGACCCCAATAGGGATAAGCGTGTTAGACAGTGGATGGATGGCTGGATGGAATGTTGCTGCATTAGGTTAATTCAACCTTATATGATGATATTGCAAGAATCCTGGATGGAGGATAAGTAGATTCCTTTCAACCAATCATTCCTGACAAACAGTAAGCAATCCTTAGACCTACAGTAAATGGCATAAAGCACTTGGTAAAACAAAGAATAGCTCCACACCATAAACCGGAAATCTTGATTTCCCGGATTGTTTTTCAATGGCTAGACATACTGAGTTTCCCATAATGCTAGGGGTGGCAGTCAAGCAAGATTCTGTAGTGTAGTGGTCATCACGTGTGCCTCACACGCAAAAGGCCCCAGGCTCGAAACCTGGCAGAAACAGTTGTTTTAGTTAATGTTTCACTATAGTTTGATTTGATAAATATCACGGCAAGTTCTCCTGACTGCTCACTTCCTTTCAAAGGATGCTGATGGATCTTGAGCAGTGCCATGTTGTAATGGGAAGAACCCCGTGACCTAACTTGTCCTTCTAATTGAACCTTGTTTCCTTCTTAGATGTTTCCTTACCATTGTCCGCCAGAGGCTTACTGACAAAACAACTAACCCTTCTTCACAGAGGGACACCTAGTTTAAGGTTTTCCATTAACATTCTTTTTAGGAAAAATTTGGTTGTTGCATTTACCCTGCTATAGACTGGCGACCTGTCCAGGGTGAACCCCTGCCTCTCGCCCATTGACAGCTGGAGATAAGCACCAGCACCCCTCGCGACCCCAATAGGGATAAGCGTGTTAGACAGTGGATGGATGGCTGGATGGATGGTTGCTGCATTAGGTTAATTCAACCTTATATGATGATATTGTCAGAATCCTGGATGGAGGATAAGTAGATTCCTTTCAACCAATCATTCCTGACAAACAGTAAGCAATCCTTAAACCTACAGTAAATGGCATAAAGCACTTGGTAAAACAAAGAATAGCTCCACACCATAAACCGGAAATCTTGATTTCCCGGATTGTTTTTCAATGGCTAGACATAGTGAGTTTACCATAATGCTAGGGGTGGCAGTACAGCAAGTTTCTGTAGTGTAGTGGTCATCACGTTTGCCCAACATGCAAAAGGTCCCAGGCTCGAAACCTGGCAGAAACAGTTCTTTTAGTTAATGTTTCACTATAGTTTGATTTGATAAATATCATGGCAAGTTCTCCTGACTGCTCACTTCCTTTCAAAGGATGCTGATGGATCTTGAGCTGTGCCATGTTGTAATGGGAAGAACCCAGTGATCTAACTTGTCCTTCTAATTGAACCTTGTTTGCTTCTTAGATGTGTCCTTACCATTGTCCGCCAGAGGCTTACTGACAAAACAACTAACCCTTCTTCACAGAGGGACGCCTAGTTTAAGGTTTTCCATTAACATTCTTTTTAGGAAACATTTGGTTGTTGCATTTACCCTGCTATAGACTTGCGACCTGTCCAGGGTGAACCCCCGCCTCTCGCCCATTGACAGCTGGAGATAAGCACCAGCACCCCTCGCGACCCCAATAGGGATAAGCGTGTTAGACAGTGGATGGATGGCTGGATGGAATGTTGCTGCATTAGGTTAATTCAACCTTATATGATGATATTGCAAGAATCCTGGATGGAGGATAAGTAGATTCCTTTCAACCAATCATTCCTGACAAACAGTAAGCAATCCTTAAACCTACAGTAAATGGCATAAAGCACTTGGTAAAACAAAGAATAGCTCCACACCGTAAACCGGAAATCTTGATTTCCCGGATTGTTTTTCAATGGCTAGACATAGTGAGTTTCCCATAATGCTAGGAGTGGCAGTACAGTAAGTTTCTGTAGTGTAGTGGTCATCACGTTTGCCTAACACGCAAAAGGTCCCAGGCTCGAAACCTGGCAGAAACAGTGGTTTTAGTTAATGTTTCACTATAGTTTGATTTGATAAATATCATGGCAAGTTCTCCTGACTGCTCACTTCCTTTCAAAGGATGCTGATGGATCTTGAGCTGTGCCATGTTGTAATGGGAAGAACCCAGTGATCTAACTTGTCCTTCTAATTGAACCTTGTTTGCTTCTTAGATGTGTCCTTACCATTGTCCGCCAGAGGCTTACTGACAAAACAACTAACTCTTCTTCACAGAGGGACACCTAGTTTAAGGTTTTCCATTAACATTCTTTTTAGGAAAAATTTGGTTGTTGCATTTACCCTGCGATAGACTGGCGACCTGTCCAGGGTGAACCCCTGCCTCTCGCCCATTGACAGCTGGAGATAAGCACCAGCACCCCTCGCGACCCCAATAGGGATAAGCGTGTTAGACAGTGGATGGATGGCTGGATGGATGGTTGCTGCATTAGGTTAATTCAACCTTATATGATGATATTGCAAGAATCCTGGATGGAGGATAAGTAGATTCCTTTCAACCAATCATTCCTGACAAACAGTAAGCAATCCTTAGACCTACAGTAAATGGCATAAAGCACTTGGTAAAACAAAGAATAGCTCCACACCATAAACCGGAAATCTTGATTTCCCGGATTGTTTTTCAATGGCTAGACATACTGAGTTTCCCATAATGCTAGGGGTGGCAGTACAGCAAGTTTCTGTAGTGTAGTGGTCATCACGTTTGCCTCACACGCAAAAGGTCCCAGGCTCGAAACCTGGCAGAAACAGTGGTTTTAGTTAATGTTTCACTATAGTTTGATTTGATAAATATCATGGCAAGTTCTCCTGACTGCTCACTTCCTTTCAAAGGATGCTGATGGATCTTGAGCTGTGCCATGTTGTAATGGGAAGAACCCAGTGATCTAACTTGTCCTTCTAATTGAACCTTGTTTGCTTCTTAGATGTGTCCTTACCATTGTCCGCCAGAGGCTTACTGACAAAACAACTAACTCTTCTTCACAGAGGGACACCTAGTTTAAGGTTTTCCATTAACATTCTTTTTAGGAAAAATTTGGTTGTTGCATTTACCCTGCGATAGACTGGCGACCTGTCCAGGGTGAACCCCTGCCTCTCGCCCATTGACAGCTGGAGATAAGCACCAGCACCCCTCGCGACCCCAATAGGGATAAGCGTGTTAGACAGTGGATGGATGGCTGGATGGATGGTTGCTGCATTAGGTTAATTCAACCTTATATGATGATATTGCAAGAATCCTGGATGGAGGATAAGTAGATTCCTTTCAACCAATCATTCCTGACAAACAGTAAGCAATCCTTAGACCTACAGTAAATGGCATAAAGCACTTGGTAAAACAAAGAATAGCTCCACACCATAAACCGGAAATCTTGATTTCCCGGATTGTTTTTCAATGGCTAGACATACTGAGTTTCCCATAATGCTAGGGGTGGCAGTACAGCAAGTTTCTGTAGTGTAGTGGTCATCACGTTTGCCTTACACGCAAAAGGCCCCAGGTTTGAAACCTGGCAGAAACAGTTGTTTTAATGTTTCACTATAGTTTGATTTGATAAATATCACGGCAAGTTCTCCTGACTGCTCACTTCCTTTCAAAGGATGCTGATGGATCTTGAGCTGTGCCATGTTGTAATGGGAAGAACCCCGTGACCTAACTTGTCCTTCTAATTGAACCTTGTTTCCTTCTTAGATGTGTCCTTACCATTGTCCGCCAGAGGCTTACTGACAAAACAACTAACCCTTCTTCACAGAGGGACACCTAGTTTAAGGTTTTCCATTAACATTCTTTTTAGGAAAAATTTGGTTGTTGCATTTACCCTGCTATAGACTGGCGACGTGTCCAGGGTGATCCCCTGCCTCTCGCCCATTGACAGCTGGAGATAAGCACCAGCACCCCTCGCGACCCCAATAGGGATAAGCGTGTTAGACAGTGGATGGATGGCTGGATGGATGGTTGCTGCATTAGGTTAATTCAACCTTATATGATTATATTGCAAGAATCCTGGATGGAGAATAAGTAGATTCCTTTCAACCAATCATTCCTGACAAACAGTAAGCAATCCTTTAACCTACAGTAAATGGCATAAAGCACTTGGTAAAACAAAGAATAGCTCCACACCCTAAACCGGAAATCTTGATTTCCCGGATTGTTTTTCAATGGCTAGACATAGTGAGTTTCCCATAATGCTAGGGGTGGCAGTACAGCAAGTTTCTGTAGTGTAGTGGTCATCACGTTTGCCTAACACGCAAAAGGTCCCAGGCTCGAAACCTGGCAGAACCTTAGACTTAGACTTTCTTTATTGTCATTTTGTATACACAGAGTGCATACAGAACGAAATTTCGTTTTCACACAGCTCAGAAAGATTGCAGTAACTCTACAGGATAACTTGCAGTGAATTACAGTACAGGATAAAGTGCAGTGATAAATCGCAGTCACTTACAGGATAAGTTTCAATTGACTTCCGGATAAAGTGCAGCAGTGAACAGTAGGCAGTTGAAATGTAAACAGTGTAAAACAAATGTAAACAAATATGCAGTAAGGTGCAGCAGTGATTTAAAAGTAGACAGTTGCATTGTACACAGTTTTGCAGTACGTTTCCCGGTAAGGTGCAGCAGCAATTTTGCAGGATACAATACAATGTGCAAGTGTGCAAATGTGTAAATCAGCGAGTCGAGTGTGGTACACAGTACGTTTTTATACTTCAGCAGTTCAGCAGTTCAACAGTCTGATGGCAGCAGGGAAAAAGCTTTTGCAGAACCTAGTGGACCTGCAGCGGATGCTGCGAAACCTCTTTCCAGAGGGCAGCAGGGAGAATAGTCTGTGGTGGGGGTGTGAGGGGTCCCTGATGATGTTACGGGCTCGAGACACACAGCGATGCGATGAAATGTCTTTTATGGAGGGAAGAGGAGCCCCGATGATCCCTTCTGCTGTCCTCACCACTCTCCTCACGTTCTTCCAGTCGGAGGCACTGCAGCCTCCACACCACACAGAGAGACAGCTGGTCAGAATACTCTCTATGGTGCTTCTATAGAAGGTCGTGAGGATGGGCGGGGGCAGGTGGGCTCTCCTCATCCTCCGCAGAAAGTACAGTCGCTTTTGTGCCCTCTTCACCAGTGACGTGGTGTTCACAGTCCAGGTGAGGTTGTCCGTGATGTGCACCCCCAGGAACTTGGTGCTGCTGACCACCTCCACCGCTGAGTTGTTGATGAGCAGTGGAGCATGGTGAGGCCGGTTTTTCCTGAAGTCGACGATGATCTCCTTCGTCTTCTCCACGTTCAGGATCAGGCTGTTGTCTCTGCACCAGCCCACCAGCTGCTCCACCTCCTCTCTGTAGTCCTGGTCGTTGTCGTCTCTGATCAGGCCCACCACCGTTGTGTCGTCTGCAAACTTCACGATGTGATTGGTGGTGAACCTGGGGACGCAGTCGTGTGTCATCAGGGTGAACAGCAGGGGGCTCAGGACGCAGCCCTGAGGGGAGCCCGTGCTGAGGGTGATGACATCAGAGGTGTTCTGTCCGACCCGGACTGACTGAGGTCTGTTGGTGAGGAAGTCTAGCAGCCAGTTTCGTAGGGGTGTGTTGAAGCCCAGATGCTCCAGTTTTCCCACCAGATGTTGTGGGATGATGGTGTTGAACGCTGAACTGAAGTCCAGGAACAGCATCCGCACGTGCGTGTTCTTCTCCTCCAGGTGTGCCAGGCTCAGGTGAAGAGCAGAGGAGATGGCGTCCTCAGTGGAGCGGTTCCGTCGGTAGGCAAACTGGAACGGGTCGAGTGTTGGGGGGAGACTGGAGACGATGTGTTCCTTTACCAGCCTTTCAAAGCACTTCATCATGATGGGAGTCAGTGCAACAGGCCGGTAGTCGTTGAAACAGGTGACTTGAGGTTTCTTTGGCACCGGAATGATGGAGGCAGACTTGAAGCATGCTGGCACTATGGCTTGGTCCAGCGAGGTGTTAAAAATGTCTGTGAGGACACCAGCCAGCTGACCTGCACACTCCTTGAGCACCCGCCCAGGTATGTTGTCGGGGCCTGGGGCCTTCCGCGGGTTGATTCTCCTCAGAGTCTTCCACACGTCGGCGGTGTCAAGGCAGAGGACCTCCTCTTCCTGTTGGGGAACAGCTTTCACTGCTGGAGTGCTGTTTAGTGCCTCAAACCTCCCAAAGAAGTTATTTAGTCCATTGAGGAAGTCAGCATCAACTTCACCCACCGGGGGGGAGGGGGTGTTGTATTCAGTGATCGCCCGGATGCCTTTCCACATGCTCCTGGTGTTGCTGGCGTCATGGAAAAGCTCCTGGATTTTCTGACTGTGGTTCCGCTTTGCTAGCCTGATGGCACGGTTCAGGTTGGCTCTCGCTGTCTTCAGTGCCTCCTTATCACCAGACTTGAAGTCTGAGTTCCGTGCTTTTAGCGCTTGACGGACCTCCGCAGTAATCCAGGGTCGTTGGTTGGCTCGGGTGATGATGGTCTTGGTGGTGCTGACGTCCTCAATGCATTTGTTGATGTAGGCTGACACAGTCATGGCGTACTCATCAATATTGATCTTGTCCTCATAAGTTGCTGCAGCTTTGAACATGTTCCAGTCAGAGCACTCAAAACAGTCCTGGAGCGCCTCCATTGCTCCCTCAGTCCACACCCTCACCTGCCTCGCTGTTGGTTTTGATCTGATCAGCAGGGGCCTGTATGCTGGGAATAGCATAACGGAAAGGTGATCTGAAGAGCCCAGGTGGGGGCGGGGGGCTGCTCTGAATGCTCCTTTTATATTTGTGTAGACTAAGTCTAGAGTGTTCTCTCCCCGAGTTGCAAAATCCACGTGTTGGTAAAAATGAGGGAGAACAGTTTTCATATTTGCCTGGTTAAAATCCCCAGCAATGATGAAAACCCCCTCTGTGTGTGCAGATTGCAGCTCAGAGATAGTCCGATAGAGAACACCCATAGCATCTTTAGTATTAGCGCTGGGAGGGACGTAAACCGCTGCGATGATAACAACAGTGAACTCTCTAGGCAGATAAAAAGGTCTGCAGCTAATAATCATAAGCTCAATGTCCGGAGAGCAGAAACTTGTGACTAATCTAGCATTTTTACACCAGGTGTTATTAATGTAAACGCAGAGTCCTCCACCTCGGGTCTTACCGCAGAGTTCTGTTTGTCTGTCGGCGCGGAAAGTAGCTAGCCCCTCCAGGCTAACGGCGTTGTCCGGGATTGATGAGGTGAGCCATGTTTCGGTCAGAATGAGAGCGCAGCAGTCTCTAAACTCCTTCTTTGCAGAGAGCTCGAGTTGTAAGTGGTCCATTTTGTTGTCCAGTGAGCGAACGTTGGAAAGCCAGATGGATGGTAGCGGCGGTCTGAATGGGTTAGCCTTTAGCCTCGCTGCTAAGCCTCCTCGGCAACCGCGCTTCTTCGGCCGGCTACACCGCTTTCGCGTCGCTCTCCACCGGCGTGAGCTGCTCGTCGAGGCCGCCGCTTCACAGGCCTCCGGGGCTGGTCTCCGTAGGACGCCACAGTCACGTAAGCAGTCAAGCGTGGTATTTAAAAGTCCAAAAACACAACTTGATCGTAACTCCAACAGGCGCTCGCGGTCAAGTACTGATCGGCTGGGTAGATGAGTGGTTTCCAGCGAGTTTGGCGGCATTTTTTATGCATTTTTATGCAAAAAGTCCGCGAGTTGGTACAGGAGCTGTGTTCGGCTGCTGCCGCCAGGGGCGCCGCCGGAAAGAACAGTGGTTTTAGTTAATGTTTCACTATAGTTTGATTGGATAAATATCATGGCAAGTTCTCCTGACTGCTCACTTCCTTTCAAAGGATGCTGATGGATCTTGAGCTGTGCCATGTTGTAATGGGAAGAACCCAGTGATCTAACTTGTCCTTCTAATTGAACCTTGTTTGCTTCTTAGATGTGTCCTTACCATTGTCCGCCAGAGGCTTACTGACAAAACAACTAACCCTTCTTCACAGAGGGACACCTAGTTTAAGGTTTTCCATTAACATTATTTTTAGGAAAAATTTGGTTGTTGCATTTACCCTGCGATAGACTGGCGACCTGTCCAGGGTGAACCCCTGCCTCTCGCCCATTGACAGCTGGAGATAAGCACCAGCACCCCTCGCGACCCCAATAGGGATAAGCGTGTTAGACAGTGGATGGATGGCTGGATGGATGGTTGCTGCATTAGGTTAATTCAACCTTATATGATGATATTGCAAGAATCCTGGATGGAGGATAAGAAGATTCCTTTCAACCAATCATTCCTGACAAACAGTAAGCAATCCTTAGACCTACAGTAAATGGCATAAAGCACTTGGTAAAACAAAGAATAGCTCCACACCATAAACCGGAAATCTTGATTTCCCGGATTGTTTTTCAATGGCTAGACATACTGAGTTTCCCATAATGCTAGGGGTGGCAGTACAGCAAGTTTCTGTAGTGTAGTGGTCATCACGTTTGCCTCACACGCAAAAGGCCCCAGGTTTGAAACATGGCAGAAACAGTTGTTTTAATGTTTCACTATAGTTTGATTTGATAAATATCACGGCAAGTTCTCCTGACTGCTCACTTCCTTTCAAAGGATGCTGATGGATCTTGAGCTGTGCCATGTTGTAATGGGAAGAACCCCGTGACCTAACTTGTCCTTCTAATTGAACCTTGTTTCCTTCTTAGATGTGTCCTTACCATTGTCCGCCAGAGGCTTACTGACAAAACCACTAACCCTTCTTCACAGAGGGACACCTAGTTTAAGGTTTTCCATTAACATTCTTTTTAGGAAAAATTTGGTTGTTGCATTTACCCTGCTATAGACTGGGGACCTGTCCAGGGTGAACCCCTGCCTCTCGCCCATTGACAGCTGGAGATAAGCACCAGCACCCCTCGCGACCCCAATAGGGATAAGCGTGTTAGACAGTGGATGGATGGCTGGATGGATGGTTGCTGCATTAGGTTAATTCAACCTTATATGATGATATTGCAAGAATCCTGGATGGAGGATAAGTAGATTCCTTTCAACCAATCATTCCTGACAAACAGTAAGCAATCCTTAGACCTACAGTAAATGGCATAAAGCACTTGGTAAAACAAAGAATAGCTCCACACCATAAACCGGAAATCTTGATTTCCCGGATTGTTTTTCAATGGCTAGACATAGTGAGTTTCCCATAATGCTAGGGGTGGCAGTACAGCATGTTTCTGTAGTGTAGTGGTCATCACGTTTGCCTCACACGCAAAAGGACCCAGGTTCGAAACCTGGCAGAAACAGTTGTTTTAGTTAATGTTTCACTATAGTTTGATTTGATAAATATCACGGCAAGTTCTCCTGACTGCTCACTTCCTTTCAAAGGATGCTGATGGATCTTGAGCTGTGCCATGTTGTAATGGGAAGAACCCCGTGACCTAACTTGTCCTTCTAATTGAACCTTGTTTCCTTCTTAGATGTGTCCTTACCATTGTCCGCCAGAGGCTTACTGACAAAACAACTAACCCTTCTTCACAGAGGGACACCTAGTTTAAGGTTTTCCATTAACATTCTTTTTAGGAAAAATTTGGTTGTTGCATTTACCCTGCTATAGACTGGCAACCTGTCCAGGGTGAACCCCTGCCTCTCGCCCATTGACAGCTGGAGATAAGCACCAGCACCCCTCGCGACCCCAATAGGGATAAGCGTGTTAGACAGTGGATGGATGGCTGGTTGCTGCATTAGGTTAATTCAACCTTATATGATGATATTGCAAGAATCCTGGATGGAGGATAAGTAGATTCCTTTCAACCAATCATTCCTGACAAACAGTAAGCAATCCTTAGACCTACAGTAAATGGCATAAAGCACTTGGTAAAACAAAGAATAGCTCCACACCATAAACCGGAAATCTTGATTTCCTGGATTGTTTTTCAATGGCTAGACATAATGAGTTTCCCATAATGCTAGGGGTGGCAGTACAGCAAGTTTCTGTAGTGTAGTGGTCATCACGTTTGCCTCACACGCAAAAGGCCCCAGGTTCGAAACCTGCAAGAAACAGTTGTTTTAGTTAATGTTTCACTATAGTTTGATTTGATAAATATCATGGCAAGTTCTCCTGACTGCTCACTTCCTTTCAAAGGATGCTGATGGATCTTGAGCTGTGCCATGTTGTAATGGGAAGAACCCCGTGACCTACCTTGTCCTTCTAATTGAACCTTGTTTCCTTCTTAAATGTGTCCTTACCATTGTCCGCCAGAGGCTTACTGACAAAACAACTAACCCTTCTTCACAGAGGGACACCTAGTTTAAGGTTTTCCATTAACATTCTTTTTAGGAAAAATTTGGTTGTTGCATTTACCCTGCGATAGACTGGCGACCTGTCCAGGGTGAACCCCTGCCTCTCGCCCATTGACAGCTGGAGATAAGCACCAGCACCCCTCGCGACCCCAATAGGGATAAGCGTGTTAGACAGTGGATGGATGGCTGGATGGATGGTTGCTGCATTAGGTTAATTCAACCTTATATGATGATATTGCAAGAATCCTGGATGGAGGATAAGTAGATTCCTTTCAACCAATCATTCCTGACAAACAGTAAGCAATCCTTAGACCTACAGTAAATGGCATAAAGCACTTGGTAAAACAAAGAATAGCTCCACACCATAAACCGGAAATCTTGATTTCCCGGATTGTTTTTCAATGGCTAGACATAGTGAGTTTCCCATAATGCTAGGGGTGGCAGTACAGCAAGTTTCTGTAGTGTAGTGGTCATCACGTTTGCCTCACACGCAAAAGGACCCAGGTTCGAAACCTGGCAGAAACAGTTGTTTTAGTTAATGTTTCACTATAGTTTGATTTGATAAATATCACGGCAAGTTCTCCTGACTGCTCACTTCCTTTCAAAGGATGCTGATGGATCTTGAGCTGTGCCATGTTGTAATGGGAAGAACCCCGTGACCTAACTTGTCCTTCTAATTGAACCTTGTTTCCTTCTTAGATGTGTCCTTACCATTGTCCGCCAGAGGCTTACTGACAAAACAACTAACCCTTCTTCACAGAGGGACACCTAGTTTAAGGTTTTCCATTAACATTCTTTTTAGGAAAAATTTGGTTGTTGCATTTACCCTGCTATAGACTGGCAACCTGTCCAGGGTGAACCCCTGCCTCTCGCCCATTGACAGCTGGAGATAAGCACCAGCACTCCTCGCGACCCCAATAGGGATAAGCGTGTTAGACAGTGGATGGATGGCTGGATGGATGGTTGCTGCATTAGGTTAATTCAACCTTATATGATGATATTGCAAGAATCCTGGATGGAGGATAAGTAGATTCCTTTCAACCAATCATTCCTGACAAACAGTAAGCAATCCTTAGACCTACAGTAAATGGCATAAAGCACTTGGTAAAACAAAGAATAGCTCCACACCATAAACCGGAAATCTTGATTTCCCGGATTGTTTTTCAATGGCTAGACATAGTGAGTTTCCCATAATGCTAGGGGTGGCAGTACAGCAAGTTTCTGTAGTGTAGTGGTCATCACGTTTGCCTCACACGCAAAAGGACCCAGGTTCGAAACCTGGCAGAAACAGTGGTTTTAGTTAATGTTTCACTATAGTTTGATTTGATAAATATCACGGCAAGTTCTCCTGACTGCTCACTTCCTTTCAAAGGATGCTGATGGATCTTGAGCTGTGCCATGTTGTAATGGGAAGAACCCCGTGACCTAACTTGTCCTTCTAATTGAACCTTGTTTCCTTCTTAGATGTGTCCTTACCATTGTCCGCCAGAGGCTTACTGACAAAACAACTAACCCTTCTTCACAGAGGGACACCTAGTTTAAGGTTTTCCATTAACATTCTTTTTAGGAAAAATTTGGTTGTTGCATTTACCCTGCTATAGACTGGCAACCTGTCCAGGGTGAACCCCTGCCTCTCGCCCATTGACAGCTGGAGATAAGCACCAGCACCCCTCGCGACCCCAATAGGGATAAGTGTGTTAGACAGTGGATGGATGGCTGGATGGATGGTTGCTGCATTAGGTTAATTCAACCTTATATGATGATATTGCAAGAATCCTGGATGGAGGATAAGTAGATTCCTTTCAACCAATCATTCCTGACAAACAGTAAGCAATCCTTAGACCTACAGTAAATGGCATAAAGCACTTGGTAAAACAAAGAATAGCTCCACACCATAAACCGGAAATCTTGATTTCCCGGATTGTTTTTCAATGGCTAGACATAGTGAGTTTCCCATAATGCTAGAGGTGGCAGTACAGCAAGTTTCTGTAGTGTAGTGGTCATCACGTTTGCCTCACACGCAAAAGGACCCAGGTTCGAAACCTGGCAGAAACAATTGTTTTAGTTAATGTTTCACTATAGTTTGATTTGATAAATATCACGGCAAGTTCTCCTGACTGCTCACTTCCTTTCAAAGGATGCTGATGGATCTTGAGCTGTGCCATGTTGTAATGGGAAGAACCCCGTGACCTAACTTGTCCTTCTAATTGAACCTTGTTTCCTTCTTAGATGTGTCCTTACCATTGTCCGCCAGAGGCTTACTGACAAAACAACTAACCCTTCTTCACAGAGGGACACCTAGTTTAAGGTTTTCCATTAACATTCTTTTTAGGAAAAATTTGGTTGTTGCATTTACCCTGCTATAGACTGGCGACGTGTCCAGGGTGATCCCCTGCCTCTCGCCCATTGACAGCTGGAGATAAGCACCAGCACCCCTCGCGACCCCAATAGGGATAAGCGTGTTAGACAGTGGATGGATGGCTGGATGGATGGTTGCTGCATTAGGTTAATTCAACCTTATATGATTATATTGCAAGAATCCTGGATGGAGAATAAGTAGATTCCTTTCAACCAATCATTCCTGACAAACAGTAAGCAATCCTTTAACCTACAGTAAATGGCATAAAGCACTTGGTAAAACAAAGAATAGCTCCACACCCTAAACCGGAAATCTTGATTTCCCGGATTGTTTTTCAATGGCTAGACATAGTGAGTTTCCCATAATGCTAGGGGTGGCAGTACAGCAAGTTTCTGTAGTGTAGTGGTCATCACGTTTGCCTAACACGCAAAAGGTCCCAGGCTCGAAACCTGGCAGAAACTTAGACTTAGACTTTCTTTATTGTCATTTTGTATACACAGAGTGCATACAGAACGAAATTTCGTTTTCACACAGCTCAGAAAGATTGCAGTAACTCTACAGGATAACTTGCAGTGAATTACAGTACAGGATAAAGTGCAGTGATAAATCGCAGTCACTTACAGGATAAGTTTCAATTGACTTCCGGATAAAGTGCAGCAGTGAACAGTAGGCAGTTGAAATGTAAACAGTGTAAAACAAATGTAAACAAATATGCAGTAAGGTGCAGCAGTGATTTAAAAGTAGACAGTTGCATTGTACACAGTTTTGCAGTACGTTTCCCGGTAAGGTGCAGCAGCAATTTTGCAGGATACAATACAATGTGCAAGTGTGCAAATGTGTAAATCAGCGAGTCGAGTGTGGTACACAGTACGTTTTTATACTTCAGCAGTTCAGCAGTTCAACAGTCTGATGGCAGCAGGGAAAAAGCTTTTGCAGAACCTAGTGGACCTGCAGCGGATGCTGCGAAACCTCTTTCCAGAGGGCAGCAGGGAGAATAGTCTGTGGTGGGGGTGTGAGGGGTCCCTGATGATGTTACGGGCTCGAGACACACAGCGATGCGATGAAATGTCTTTTATGGAGGGAAGAGGAGCCCCGATGATCCCTTCTGCTGTCCTCACCACTCTCCTCACGTTCTTCCAGTCGGAGGCACTGCAGCCTCCACACCACACAGAGAGACAGCTGGTCAGAATACTCTCTATGGTGCTTCTATAGAAGGTCGTGAGGATGGGCGGGGGCAGGTGGGCTCTCCTCATCCTCCGCAGAAAGTACAGTCGCTTTTGTGCCCTCTTCACCAGTGACGTGGTGTTCACAGTCCAGGTGAGGTTGTCCGTGATGTGCACCCCCAGGAACTTGGTGCTGCTGACCACCTCCACCGCTGAGTTGTTGATGAGCAGTGGAGCATGGTGAGGCCGGTTTTTCCTGAAGTCGACGATGATCTCCTTCGTCTTCTCCACGTTCAGGATCAGGCTGTTGTCTCTGCACCAGCCCACCAGCTGCTCCACCTCCTCTCTGTAGTCCTGGTCGTTGTCGTCTCTGATCAGGCCCACCACCGTTGTGTCGTCTGCAAACTTCACGATGTGATTGGTGGTGAACCTGGGGACGCAGTCGTGTGTCATCAGGGTGAACAGCAGGGGGCTCAGGACGCAGCCCTGAGGGGAGCCCGTGCTGAGGGTGATGACATCAGAGGTGTTCTGTCCGACCCGGACTGACTGAGGTCTGTTGGTGAGGAAGTCTAGCAGCCAGTTTCGTAGGGGTGTGTTGAAGCCCAGATGCTCCAGTTTTCCCACCAGATGTTGTGGGATGATGGTGTTGAACGCTGAACTGAAGTCCAGGAACAGCATCCGCACGTGCGTGTTCTTCTCCTCCAGGTGTGCCAGGCTCAGGTGAAGAGCAGAGGAGATGGCGTCCTCAGTGGAGCGGTTCCGTCGGTAGGCAAACTGGAACGGGTCGAGTGTTGGGGGGAGACTGGAGACGATGTGTTCCTTTACCAGCCTTTCAAAGCACTTCATCATGATGGGAGTCAGTGCAACAGGCCGGTAGTCGTTGAAACAGGTGACTTGAGGTTTCTTTGGCACCGGAATGATGGAGGCAGACTTGAAGCATGCTGGCACTATGGCTTGGTCCAGCGAGGTGTTAAAAATGTCTGTGAGGACACCAGCCAGCTGACCTGCACACTCCTTGAGCACCCGCCCAGGTATGTTGTCGGGGCCTGGGGCCTTCCGCGGGTTGATTCTCCTCAGAGTCTTCCACACGTCGGCGGTGTCAAGGCAGAGGACCTCCTCTTCCTGTTGGGGAACAGCTTTCACTGCTGGAGTGCTGTTTAGTGCCTCAAACCTCCCAAAGAAGTTATTTAGTCCATTGAGGAAGTCAGCATCAACTTCACCCACCGGGGGGGAGGGGGTGTTGTATTCAGTGATCGCCCGGATGCCTTTCCACATGCTCCTGGTGTTGCTGGCGTCATGGAAAAGCTCCTGGATTTTCTGACTGTGGTTCCGCTTTGCTAGCCTGATGGCACGGTTCAGGTTGGCTCTCGCTGTCCTCAGTGCCTCCTTGTCACCAGACTTGAAGGCTGAGTTCCGTGCTTTTAGCGCTTGACGGACCTCCGCAGTAATCCAGGGTCGTTGGTTGGCTCGGGTGATGATGGTCTTGGTGGTGCTGACGTCCTCAATGCATTTGTTGATGTAGGCTGACACAGTCATGGCGTACTCATCAATATTGATCTTGTCCTCATAAGTTGCTGCAGCTTTGAACATGTTCCAGTCAGAGCACTCAAAACAGTCCTGGAGCGCCTCCATTGCTCCCTCAGTCCACACCCTCACCTGCCTCGCTGTTGGTTTTGATCTGATCAGCAGGGGCCTGTATGCTGGGAATAGCATAACGGAAAGGTGATCTGAAGAGCCCAGGTGGGGGCGGGGGGCTGCTCTGAATGCTCCTTTTATATTTGTGTAGACTAAGTCTAGAGTGTTCTCTCCCCGAGTTGCAAAATCCACGTGTTGGTAAAAATGAGGGAGAACAGTTTTCATATTTGCCTGGTTAAAATCCCCAGCAATGATGAAAACCCCCTCTGTGTGTGCAGATTGCAGCTCAGAGATAGTCCGATAGAGAACACCCATAGCATCTTTAGTATTAGCGCTGGGAGGGACGTAAACCGCTGCGATGATAACAACAGTGAACTCTCTAGGCAGATAAAAAGGTCTGCAGCTAATAATCATAAGCTCAATGTCCGGAGAGCAGAAACTTGTGACTAATCTAGCATTTTTACACCAGGTGTTATTAATGTAAACGCAGAGTCCTCCACCTCGGGTCTTACCGCAGAGTTCTGTTTGTCTGTCGGCGCGGAAAGTAGCTAGCCCCTCCAGGCTAACGGCGTTGTCCGGGATTGATGAGGTGAGCCATGTTTCGGTCAGAATGAGAGCGCAGCAGTCTCTAAACTCCTTCTTTGCAGAGAGCTCGAGTTGTAAGTGGTCCATTTTGTTGTCCAGTGAGCGAACGTTGGAAAGCCAGATGGATGGTAGCGGCGGTCTGAATGGGTTAGCCTTTAGCCTCGCTGCTAAGCCTCCTCGGCAACCGCGCTTCTTCGGCCGGCTACACCGCTTTCGCGTCGCTCTCCACCGGCGTGAGCTGCTCGTCGAGGCCGCCGCTTCACAGGCCTCCGGGGCTGGTCTCCGTAGGACGCCACAGTCACGTAAGCAGTCAAGCGTGGTATTTAAAAGTCCAAAAACACAACTTGATCGTAACTCCAACAGGCGCTCGCGGTCAAGTACTGATCGGCTGGGTAGATGAGTGGTTTCCAGCGAGTTTGGCGGCATTTTTTATGCATTTTTATGCAAAAAGTCCGCGAGTTGGTACAGGAGCTGTGTTCGGCTGCTGCCGCCAGGGGCGCCGCCGGAAAAGAACAGTGGTTTTAGTTAATGTTTCACTATAGTTTGATTGGATAAATATCATGGCAAGTTCTCCTGACTGCTCACTTCCTTTCAAAGGATGCTGATGGATCTTGAGCTGTGCCATGTTGTAATGGGAAGAACCCAGTGATCTAACTTGTCCTTCTAATTGAACCTTGTTTGCTTCTTAGATGTGTCCTTACCATTGTCCGCCAGAGGCTTACTGACAAAACAACTAACCCTTCTTCACAGAGGGACACCTAGTTTAAGGTTTTCCATTAACATTATTTTTAGGAAAAATTTGGTTGTTGCATTTACCCTGCGATAGACTGGCGACCTGTCCAGGGTGAACCCCTGCCTCTCGCCCATTGACAGCTGGAGATAAGCACCAGCACCCCTCGCGACCCCAATAGGGATAAGCGTGTTAGACAGTGGATGGATGGCTGGATGGATGGTTGCTGCATTAGGTTAATTCAACCTTATATGATGATATTGCAAGAATCCTGGATGGAGGATAAGAAGATTCCTTTCAACCAATCATTCCTGACAAACAGTAAGCAATCCTTAGACCTACAGTAAATGGCATAAAGCACTTGGTAAAACAAAGAATAGCTCCACACCATAAACCGGAAATCTTGATTTCCCGGATTGTTTTTCAATGGCTAGACATACTGAGTTTCCCATAATGCTAGGGGTGGCAGTACAGCAAGTTTCTGTAGTGTAGTGGTCATCACGTTTGCCTCACACGCAAAAGGCCCCAGGTTTGAAACATGGCAGAAACAGTTGTTTTAGTTAATGTTTCACTATAGTTTGATTTGATAAATATCATGGCAAGTTCTCCTGACTGCTCACTTCCTTTCAAAGGATGCTGATGGATCTTGAGCTGTGCCATGTTGTAATGGGAAGAACCCCGTGACCTAACTTGTCCTTCTAATTGAACCTTGTTTCCTTCTTAGATGTGTCCTTACCATTGTCCGCCAGAGGCTTACTGACAAAACAACTAACCCTTCTTCACAGAGGGACACCTAGTTTAAGGTTTTCCATTAACATTCTTTTTAGGAAAAATTTGGTTGTTGCATTTACCCTGCGATAGACTGGCGACCTGTCCAGGGTGAACCCCTGCCTCTCGCCCATTGACAGCTGGAGATAAGCACCAGCACCCCTCGCGACCCCAATAGGGATAAGTGTGTTAGACAGTGGATGGATGGCTGGATGGATGGTTGCTGCATTAGGTTAATTCAACCTTATATGATGATATTGCAAGAATCCTGGATGGAGGATAAGTAGATTCCTTTCAACCAATCATTCCTGACAAACAGTAAGCAATCCTTAGACCTACAGTAAATGGCATAAAGCACTTGGTAAAACAAAGAATAGCTCCACACCATAAACCGGAAATCTTGATTTCCCGGATTGTTTTTCAATGGCTAGACATAGTGAGTTTCCCATAATGCTAGAGGTGGCAGTACAGCAAGTTTCTGTAGTGTAGTGGTCATCACGTTTGCCTCACACGCAAAAGGACCCAGGTTCGAAACCTGGCAGAAACAATTGTTTTAGTTAATGTTTCACTATAGTTTGATTTGATAAATATCACGGCAAGTTCTCCTGACTGCTCACTTCCTTTCAAAGGATGCTGATGGATCTTGAGCTGTGCCATGTTGTAATGGGAAGAACCCCGTGACCTAACTTGTCCTTCTAATTGAACCTTGTTTCCTTCTTAGATGTGTCCTTACCATTGTCCGCCAGAGGCTTACTGACAAAACAACTAACCCTTCTTCACAGAGGGACACCTAGTTTAAGGTTTTCCATTAACATTCTTTTTAGGAAAAATTTGGTTGTTGCATTTACCCTGCTATAGACTGGCGACGTGTCCAGGGTGATCCCCTGCCTCTCGCCCATTGACAGCTGGAGATAAGCACCAGCACCCCTCGCGACCCCAATAGGGATAAGCGTGTTAGACAGTGGATGGATGGCTGGATGGATGGTTGCTGCATTAGGTTAATTCAACCTTATATGATTATATTGCAAGAATCCTGGATGGAGAATAAGTAGATTCCTTTCAACCAATCATTCCTGACAAACAGTAAGCAATCCTTTAACCTACAGTAAATGGCATAAAGCACTTGGTAAAACAAAGAATAGCTCCACACCCTAAACCGGAAATCTTGATTTCCCGGATTGTTTTTCAATGGCTAGACATAGTGAGTTTCCCATAATGCTAGGGGTGGCAGTACAGCAAGTTTCTGTAGTGTAGTGGTCATCACGTTTGCCTAACACGCAAAAGGTCCCAGGCTCGAAACCTGGCAGAAACTTAGACTTAGACTTTCTTTATTGTCATTTTGTATACACAGAGTGCATACAGAACGAAATTTCGTTTTCACACAGCTCAGAAAGATTGCAGTAACTCTACAGGATAACTTGCAGTGAATTACAGTACAGGATAAAGTGCAGTGATAAATCGCAGTCACTTACAGGATAAGTTTCAATTGACTTCCGGATAAAGTGCAGCAGTGAACAGTAGGCAGTTGAAATGTAAACAGTGTAAAACAAATGTAAACAAATATGCAGTAAGGTGCAGCAGTGATTTAAAAGTAGACAGTTGCATTGTACACAGTTTTGCAGTACGTTTCCCGGTAAGGTGCAGCAGCAATTTTGCAGGATACAATACAATGTGCAAGTGTGCAAATGTGTAAATCAGCGAGTCGAGTGTGGTACACAGTACGTTTTTATACTTCAGCAGTTCAGCAGTTCAACAGTCTGATGGCAGCAGGGAAAAAGCTTTTGCAGAACCTAGTGGACCTGCAGCGGATGCTGCGAAACCTCTTTCCAGAGGGCAGCAGGGAGAATAGTCTGTGGTGGGGGTGTGAGGGGTCCCTGATGATGTTACGGGCTCGAGACACACAGCGATGCGATGAAATGTCTTTTATGGAGGGAAGAGGAGCCCCGATGATCCCTTCTGCTGTCCTCACCACTCTCCTCACGTTCTTCCAGTCGGAGGCACTGCAGCCTCCACACCACACAGAGAGACAGCTGGTCAGAATACTCTCTATGGTGCTTCTATAGAAGGTCGTGAGGATGGGCGGGGGCAGGTGGGCTCTCCTCATCCTCCGCAGAAAGTACAGTCGCTTTTGTGCCCTCTTCACCAGTGACGTGGTGTTCACAGTCCAGGTGAGGTTGTCCGTGATGTGCACCCCCAGGAACTTGGTGCTGCTGACCACCTCCACCGCTGAGTTGTTGATGAGCAGTGGAGCATGGTGAGGCCGGTTTTTCCTGAAGTCGACGATGATCTCCTTCGTCTTCTCCACGTTCAGGATCAGGCTGTTGTCTCTGCACCAGCCCACCAGCTGCTCCACCTCCTCTCTGTAGTCCTGGTCGTTGTCGTCTCTGATCAGGCCCACCACCGTTGTGTCGTCTGCAAACTTCACGATGTGATTGGTGGTGAACCTGGGGACGCAGTCGTGTGTCATCAGGGTGAACAGCAGGGGGCTCAGGACGCAGCCCTGAGGGGAGCCCGTGCTGAGGGTGATGACATCAGAGGTGTTCTGTCCGACCCGGACTGACTGAGGTCTGTTGGTGAGGAAGTCTAGCAGCCAGTTTCGTAGGGGTGTGTTGAAGCCCAGATGCTCCAGTTTTCCCACCAGATGTTGTGGGATGATGGTGTTGAACGCTGAACTGAAGTCCAGGAACAGCATCCGCACGTGCGTGTTCTTCTCCTCCAGGTGTGCCAGGCTCAGGTGAAGAGCAGAGGAGATGGCGTCCTCAGTGGAGCGGTTCCGTCGGTAGGCAAACTGGAACGGGTCGAGTGTTGGGGGGAGACTGGAGACGATGTGTTCCTTTACCAGCCTTTCAAAGCACTTCATCATGATGGGAGTCAGTGCAACAGGCCGGTAGTCGTTGAAACAGGTGACTTGAGGTTTCTTTGGCACCGGAATGATGGAGGCAGACTTGAAGCATGCTGGCACTATGGCTTGGTCCAGCGAGGTGTTAAAAATGTCTGTGAGGACACCAGCCAGCTGACCTGCACACTCCTTGAGCACCCGCCCAGGTATGTTGTCGGGGCCTGGGGCCTTCCGCGGGTTGATTCTCCTCAGAGTCTTCCACACGTCGGCGGTGTCAAGGCAGAGGACCTCCTCTTCCTGTTGGGGAACAGCTTTCACTGCTGGAGTGCTGTTTAGTGCCTCAAACCTCCCAAAGAAGTTATTTAGTCCATTGAGGAAGTCAGCATCAACTTCACCCACCGGGGGGGAGGGGGTGTTGTATTCAGTGATCGCCCGGATGCCTTTCCACATGCTCCTGGTGTTGCTGGCGTCATGGAAAAGCTCCTGGATTTTCTGACTGTGGTTCCGCTTTGCTAGCCTGATGGCACGGTTCAGGTTGGCTCTCGCTGTCCTCAGTGCCTCCTTGTCACCAGACTTGAAGGCTGAGTTCCGTGCTTTTAGCGCTTGACGGACCTCCGCAGTAATCCAGGGTCGTTGGTTGGCTCGGGTGATGATGGTCTTGGTGGTGCTGACGTCCTCAATGCATTTGTTGATGTAGGCTGACACAGTCATGGCGTACTCATCAATATTGATCTTGTCCTCATAAGTTGCTGCAGCTTTGAACATGTTCCAGTCAGAGCACTCAAAACAGTCCTGGAGCGCCTCCATTGCTCCCTCAGTCCACACCCTCACCTGCCTCGCTGTTGGTTTTGATCTGATCAGCAGGGGCCTGTATGCTGGGAATAGCATAACGGAAAGGTGATCTGAAGAGCCCAGGTGGGGGCGGGGGGCTGCTCTGAATGCTCCTTTTATATTTGTGTAGACTAAGTCTAGAGTGTTCTCTCCCCGAGTTGCAAAATCCACGTGTTGGTAAAAATGAGGGAGAACAGTTTTCATATTTGCCTGGTTAAAATCCCCAGCAATGATGAAAACCCCCTCTGTGTGTGCAGATTGCAGCTCAGAGATAGTCCGATAGAGAACACCCATAGCATCTTTAGTATTAGCGCTGGGAGGGACGTAAACCGCTGCGATGATAACAACAGTGAACTCTCTAGGCAGATAAAAAGGTCTGCAGCTAATAATCATAAGCTCAATGTCCGGAGAGCAGAAACTTGTGACTAATCTAGCATTTTTACACCAGGTGTTATTAATGTAAACGCAGAGTCCTCCACCTCGGGTCTTACCGCAGAGTTCTGTTTGTCTGTCGGCGCGGAAAGTAGCTAGCCCCTCCAGGCTAACGGCGTTGTCCGGGATTGATGAGGTGAGCCATGTTTCGGTCAGAATGAGAGCGCAGCAGTCTCTAAACTCCTTCTTTGCAGAGAGCTCGAGTTGTAAGTGGTCCATTTTGTTGTCCAGTGAGCGAACGTTGGAAAGCCAGATGGATGGTAGCGGCGGTCTGAATGGGTTAGCCTTTAGCCTCGCTGCTAAGCCTCCTCGGCAACCGCGCTTCTTCGGCCGGCTACACCGCTTTCGCGTCGCTCTCCACCGGCGTGAGCTGCTCGTCGAGGCCGCCGCTTCACAGGCCTCCGGGGCTGGTCTCCGTAGGACGCCACAGTCACGTAAGCAGTCAAGCGTGGTATTTAAAAGTCCAAAAACACAACTTGATCGTAACTCCAACAGGCGCTCGCGGTCAAGTACTGATCGGCTGGGTAGATGAGTGGTTTCCAGCGAGTTTGGCGGCATTTTTTATGCATTTTTATGCAAAAAGTCCGCGAGTTGGTACAGGAGCTGTGTTCGGCTGCTGCCGCCAGGGGCGCCGCCGGAAAGAACAGTGGTTTTAGTTAATGTTTCACTATAGTTTGATTGGATAAATATCATGGCAAGTTCTCCTGACTGCTCACTTCCTTTCAAAGGATGCTGATGGATCTTGAGCTGTGCCATGTTGTAATGGGAAGAACCCAGTGATCTAACTTGTCCTTCTAATTGAACCTTGTTTGCTTCTTAGATGTGTCCTTACCATTGTCCGCCAGAGGCTTACTGACAAAACAACTAACCCTTCTTCACAGAGGGACACCTAGTTTAAGGTTTTCCATTAACATTATTTTTAGGAAAAATTTGGTTGTTGCATTTACCCTGCGATAGACTGGCGACCTGTCCAGGGTGAACCCCTGCCTCTCGCCCATTGACAGCTGGAGATAAGCACCAGCACCCCTCGCGACCCCAATAGGGATAAGCGTGTTAGACAGTGGATGGATGGCTGGATGGATGGTTGCTGCATTAGGTTAATTCAACCTTATATGATGATATTGCAAGAATCCTGGATGGAGGATAAGAAGATTCCTTTCAACCAATCATTCCTGACAAACAGTAAGCAATCCTTAGACCTACAGTAAATGGCATAAAGCACTTGGTAAAACAAAGAATAGCTCCACACCATAAACCGGAAATCTTGATTTCCCGGATTGTTTTTCAATGGCTAGACATACTGAGTTTCCCATAATGCTAGGGGTGGCAGTACAGCAAGTTTCTGTAGTGTAGTGGTCATCACGTTTGCCTCACACGCAAAAGGCCCCAGGTTTGAAACATGGCAGAAACAGTTGTTTTAATGTTTCACTATAGTTTGATTTGATAAATATCACGGCAAGTTCTCCTGACTGCTCACTTCCTTTCAAAGGATGCTGATGGATCTTGAGCTGTGCCATGTTGTAATGGGAAGAACCCCGTGACCTAACTTGTCCTTCTAATTGAACCTTGTTTCCTTCTTAGATGTGTCCTTACCATTGTCCGCCAGAGGCTTACTGACAAAACCACTAACCCTTCTTCACAGAGGGACACCTAGTTTAAGGTTTTCCATTAACATTCTTTTTAGGAAAAATTTGGTTGTTGCATTTACCCTGCTATAGACTGGGGACCTGTCCAGGGTGAACCCCTGCCTCTCGCCCATTGACAGCTGGAGATAAGCACCAGCACCCCTCGCGACCCCAATAGGGATAAGCGTGTTAGACAGTGGATGGATGGCTGGATGGATGGTTGCTGCATTAGGTTAATTCAACCTTATATGATGATATTGCAAGAATCCTGGATGGAGGATAAGTAGATTCCTTTCAACCAATCATTCCTGACAAACAGTAAGCAATCCTTAGACCTACAGTAAATGGCATAAAGCACTTGGTAAAACAAAGAATAGCTCCACACCATAAACCGGAAATCTTGATTTCCCGGATTGTTTTTCAATGGCTAGACATAGTGAGTTTCCCATAATGCTAGGGGTCGCAGTACAGCAAGTTTCTGTAGTGTAGTGGTCATCACGTTTGCCTCACACGCAAAAGGACCCAGGTTCGAAACCTGGCAGAAACAGTTGTTTTAGTTAATGTTTCACTATAGTTTGATTTGATAAATATCACGGCAAGTTCTCCTGACTGCTCACTTCCTTTCAAAGGATGCTGATGGATCTTGAGCTGTGCCATGTTGTAATGGGAAGAACCCCGTGACCTAACTTGTCCTTCTAATTGAACCTTGTTTCCTTCTTAGATGTGTCCTTACCATTGTCCGCCAGAGGCTTACTGACAAAACAACTAACCCTTCTTCACAGAGGGACACCTAGTTTAAGGTTTTCCATTAACATTCTTTTTAGGAAAAATTTGGTTGTTGCATTTACCCTGCTATAGACTGGCAACCTGTCCAGGGTGAACCCCTGCCTCTCGCCCATTGACAGCTGGAGATAAGCACCAGCACCCCTCGCGACCCCAATAGGGATAAGCGTGTTAGACAGTGGATGGATGGCTGGATGGATGGTTGCTGCATTAGGTTAATTCAACCTTATATGATGATATTGCAAGAATCCTGGATGGAGGATAAGTAGATTCCTTTCAACCAATCATTCCTGACAAACAGTAAGCAATCCTTAGACCTACAGTAAATGGCATAAAGCACTTGGTAAAACAAAGAATAGCTCCACACCATAAACCGGAAATCTTGATTTCCTGGATTGTTTTTCAATGGCTAGACATAATGAGTTTCCCATAATGCTAGGGGTGGCAGTACAGCAAGTTTCTGTAGTGTAGTGGTCATCACGTTTGCCTCACACGCAAAAGGCCCCAGGTTCGAAACCTGGCAGAAACAGTTGTTTTAGTTAATGTTTCACTATAGTTTGATTTGATAAATATCATGGCAAGTTCTCCTGACTGCTCACTTCCTTTCAAAGGATGCTGATGGATCTTGAGCTGTGCCATGTTGTAATGGGAAGAACCCCGTGACCTACCTTGTCCTTCTAATTGAACCTTGTTTCCTTCTTAAATGTGTCCTTACCATTGTCCGCCAGAGGCTTACTGACAAAACAACTAACCCTTCTTCACAGAGGGACACCTAGTTTAAGGTTTTCCATTAACATTCTTTTTAGGAAAAATTTGGTTGTTGCATTTACCCTGCGATAGACTGGCGACCTGTCCAGGGTGAACCCCTGCCTCTCGCCCATTGACAGCTGGAGATAAGCACCAGCACCCCTCGCGACCCCAATAGGGATAAGCGTGTTAGACAGTGGATGGATGGCTGGATGGATGGTTGCTGCATTAGGTTAATTCAACCTTATATGATGATATTGCAAGAATCCTGGATGGAGGATAAGTAGATTCCTTTCAACCAATCATTCCTGACAAACAGTAAGCAATCCTTAGACCTACAGTAAATGGCATAAAGCACTTGGTAAAACAAAGAATAGCTCCACACCATAAACCGGAAATCTTGATTTCCCGGATTGTTTTTCAATGGCTAGACATAGTGAGTTTCCCATAATGCTAGGGGTGGCAGTACAGCAAGTTTCTGTAGTGTAGTGGTCATCACGTTTGCCTCACACGCAAAAGGACCCAGGTTCGAAACCTGGCAGAAACAGTTGTTTTAGTTAATGTTTCACTATAGTTTGATTTGATAAATATCACGGCAAGTTCTCCTGACTGCTCACTTCCTTTCAAAGGATGCTGATGGATCTTGAGCTGTGCCATGTTGTAATGGGAAGAACCCCGTGACCTAACTTGTCCTTCTAATTGAACCTTGTTTCCTTCTTAGATGTGTCCTTACCATTGTCCGCCAGAGGCTTACTGACAAAACAACTAACCCTTCTTCACAGAGGGACACCTAGTTTAAGGTTTTCCATTAACATTCTTTTTAGGAAAAATTTGGTTGTTGCATTTACCCTGCTATAGACTGGCAACCTGTCCAGGGTGAACCCCTGCCTCTCGCCCATTGACAGCTGGAGATAAGCACCAGCACTCCTCGCGACCCCAATAGGGATAAGCGTGTTAGACAGTGGATGGATGGCTGGATGGATGGTTGCTGCATTAGGTTAATTCAACCTTATATGATGATATTGCAAGAATCCTGGATGGAGGATAAGTAGATTCCTTTCAACCAATCATTCCTGACAAACAGTAAGCAATCCTTAGACCTACAGTAAATGGCATAAAGCACTTGGTAAAACAAAGAATAGCTCCACACCATAAACCGGAAATCTTGATTTCCCGGATTGTTTTTCAATGGCTAGACATAGTGAGTTTCCCATAATGCTAGGGGTGGCAGTACAGCAAGTTTCTGTAGTGTAGTGGTCATCACGTTTGCCTCACACGCAAAAGGACCCAGGTTCGAAACCTGGCAGAAACAGTTGTTTTAGTTAATGTTTCACTATAGTTTGATTTGATAAATATCACGGCAAGTTCTCCTGACTGCTCACTTCCTTTCAAAGGATGCTGATGGATCTTGAGCTGTGCCATGTTGTAATGGGAAGAACCCCGTGACCTAACTTGTCCTTCTAATTGAACCTTGTTTCCTTCTTAGATGTGTCCTTACCATTGTCCGCCAGAGGCTTACTGACAAAACAACTAACCCTTCTTCACAGAGGGACACCTAGTTTAAGGTTTTCCATTAACATTCTTTTTAGGAAAAATTTGGTTGTTGCATTTACCCTGCTATAGACTGGCAACCTGTCCAGGGTGAACCCCTGCCTCTCGCCCATTGACAGCTGGAGATAAGCACCAGCACCCCTCGCGACCCCAATAGGGATAAGCGTGTTAGACAGTGGATGGATGGCTGGATGGATGGTTGCTGCATTAGGTTAATTCAACCTTATATGATGATATTGCAAGAATCCTGGATGGAGGATAAGTAGATTCCTTTCAACCAATCATTCCTGACAAACAGTAAGCAATCCTTAGACCTACAGTAAATGGCATAAAGCACTTGGTAAAACAAAGAATAGCTCCACACCATAAACCGGAAATCTTGATTTCCCGGATTGTTTTTCAATGGCTAGACATACTGAGTTTCCCATAATGCTAGGGGTGGCAGTACAGCAAGTTTCTGTAGTGTAGTGGTCATCACGTTTGCCTCACACGCAAAAGGACCCAGGTTCGAAACCTGGCAGAAACAGTTGTTTTAGTTAATGTTTCACTATAGTTTGATTTGATAAATATCACGGCAAGTTCTCCTGACTGCTCACTTCCTTTCAAAGGATGCTGATGGATCTTGAGCTGTGCCATGTTGTAATGGGAAGAACCCCGTGACCTAACTTGTCCTTCTAATTGAACCTTGTTTGCTTCTTAGATGTGTCCTTACCATTGTCCGCCAGAGGCTTACTGACAAAACAACTAACCCTTCTTCACAGAGGGACACCTAGTTTAAGGTTTTCCATTAACATTCTTTTTAGGAAAAATTTGGTTGTTGCATTTACCCTGCGATAGACTGGCGACCTGTCCAGGGTGAACCCCTGCCTCTCGCCCATTGACAGCTGGAGATAAGCACCAGCACCCCTCGCGACCCCAATAGGGATAAGCGTGTTAGACAGTGGATGGATGGCTGGATGGATGGTTGCTGCATTAGGTTAATTCAACCTTATATGATGATATTGCAAGAATCCTGGATGGAGGATAAGTAGATTCCTTTCAACCAATCATTCCTGACAAACAGTAAGCAATCCTTAGACCTACAGTAAATGGCATAAAGCACTTGGTAAAACAAAGAATAGCTCCACACCATAAACCGGAAATCTTGATTTCCCGGATTGTTTTTCAATGGCTAGACATAGTGAGTTTCCCATATTGCTAGGGGTGGCAGTACAGCAAGTTTCTGTAGTGTAGTGGTCATCACGTTTGCCTCACACGCAAAAGGACCCAGGTTCGAAACCTGGCAGAAACAGTTGTTTTAGTTAATGTTTCACTATAGTTTGATTTGATAAATATCACGGCAAGTTCTCCTGACTGCTCACTTCCTTTCAAAGGATGCTGATGGATCTTGAGCTGTGCCATGTTGTAATGGGAAGAACCCCGTGACCTAACTTGTCCTTCTAATTGAACCTTGTTTCCTTCTTAGATGTGTCCTTACCATTGTCTGCCAGAGGCTTACTGACAAAACAACTAACCCTTCTTCACAGAGGGACACCTAGTTTAAGGTTTTCCATTAACATTCTTTTTAGGAAAAATTTGGTTGTTGCATTTACCCTGCTATAGACTGGCAACCTGTCCAGGGTGAACCCCCGCCTCTCGCCCATTGACAGCTGGAGATAAGCACCAGCACCCCTCGCGACCCCAATAGGGATAAGCGTGTTAGACAGTGGATGGATGGCTGGATGGTTGGTTGCTGCATTAGGTTAATTCAACCTTATATGATGATATTGCAAGAATCCTGGATGGAGGATAAGTAGATTCCTTTCAACCAATCATTCCTGACAAACAGTAAGCAATCCTTAGACCTACAGTAAATGGCATAAAGCACTTGGTAAAACAAAGAATAGCTCCACACCATAAACCGGAAATCTTGATTTCCTGGATTGTTTTTCAATGGCTAGACATAATGAGTTTCCCATAATGCTAGGGGTGGCAGTACAGCAAGTTTCTGTAGTGTAGTGGTCATCACGTTTGCCTCACACGCAAAAGGCCCCAGGTTCGAAACCTGGCAGAAACAGTTGTTTTAGTTAATGTTTCACTATAGTTTGATTTGATAAATATCATGGCAAGTTCTCCTGACTGCTCACTTCCTTTCAAAGGATGCTGATGGATCTTGAGCTGTGCCATGTTGTAATGGGAAGAACCCCGTGACCTAACTTGTCCTTCTAATTGAACCTTGTTTCCTTCTTAGATGTGTCCTTACCATTGTCCGCCAGAGGCTTACTGACAAAACAACTAACCCTTCTTCACAGAGGGACACCTAGTTTAAGGTTTTCCATTAACATTCTTTTTAGGAAAAATTTGGTTGTTGCATTTACCCTGCGATAGACTGGCGACCTGTCCAGGGTGAACCCCTGCCTCTCGCCCATTGACAGCTGGAGATAAGCACCAGCACCCCTCGCGACCCCAATAGGGATAAGCGTGTTAGACAGTGGATGGATGGCTGGATGGATGGTTGCTGCATTAGGTTAATTCAACCTTATATGATGATATTGCAAGAATCCTGGATGGAGGATAAGTAGATTCCTTTCAACCAATCATTCCTGACAAACAGTAAGCAATCCTTAGACCTACAGTAAATGGCATAAAGCACTTGGTAAAACAAAGAATAGCTCCACACCATAAACCGGAAATCTTGATTTCCCGGATTGTTTTTCAATGGCTAGACATAGTAAGTTTCCCATAATGCTAGGGGTGGCAGTACAGCAAGTTTCTGTAGTGTAGTGGTCATCACGTTTGCCTCACACGCAAAAGGCCCCAGGTTCGAAACCTGGCAGAAACAGTTGTTTTAGTTAATATTTCACTATAGTTTGATCTGATAAATATCATGGCAAGTTCTCCTGACTGCTCACTTCCTTTCAAAGGATGCTGATGGATCTTGAGCTGTGCCATGTTGTAATGGGAAGAACCCCGTGACCTAACTTGTCCTTCTAATTGAACCTTGTTTCCTTCTTAGATGTGTCCTTACCATTGTCTGCCAGAGGCTTACTGACAAAACAACTAACCCTTCTTCACAGAGGGACACCTAGTTTAAGGTTTTCCATTAACATTCTTTTTAGGAAAAATTTGGTTGTTGCATTTACCCTGCGATAGACTGGCGACCTGTCCAGGGTGAACCCCTGCCTCTCGCCCATTGACAGCTGGAGATAAGCACCAGCACCCCTCGCGACCCCAATAGGGATAAGTGTGTTAGACAGTGGATGGATGGCTGGATGGATGGTTGCTGCATTAGGTTAATTCAACCTTATATGATGATATTGCAAGAATCCTGGATGGAGGATAAGTAGATTCCTTTCAACCAATCATTCCTGACAAACAGTAAGCAATCCTTAGACCTACAGTAAATGGCATAAAGCACTTGGTAAAACAAAGAATAGCTCCACACCATAAACCGGAAATCTTGATTTCCCGGATTGTTTTTCAATGGCTAGACATAGTGAGTTTCCCATAATGCTAGGGGTGGCAGTACAGCAAGTTTCTGTAGTGTAGTGGTCATCATGTTTGCCTCACACGCAAAAGGCCCCAGGTTCGAAACCTGGCAGAAACAGTTGTTTTAATGTTTCACTATAGTTTGATTTGATAAATATCACGGCAAGTTCTCCTGACTGCTCACTTCCTTTCAAAGGATGCTGATGGATCTTGAGCTGTGCCATGTTGTAATGGGAAGAACCCCGTGACCTAACTTGTCCTTCTAATTGAACCTTGTTTCCTTCTTAGATGTTTCCTTACCATTGTCCGCCAGAGGCTTACTGACAAAACCACTAATCCTTCTTCACAGAGAGACACTTAGTTTAAGGTTTTCCATTAACATTCTTTTTTAAGGAAAAATTTGGTTGTTGCATTTACCCTGCGATAGACTGGCGACCTGTCCAGGGTGAACCCCTGCCTCTCGCCCATTGACAGCTGGAGATAAGCACCAGCACCCCTCGCGACCCCAATAGGGATAAGCGTGTTAGACAGTGGATGGATGGCTGGATGGATGGTTGCTGCATTAGGTTAATTCAACCTTATATGATGATATTGCAAGAATCCTGGATGGAGGATAAGTAGATTCCTTTCAACCAATCATTCCTGACAAACAGTAAGCAATCCTTAGACCTACAGTAAATGGCATAAAGCACTTGGTAAAACAAAGAATAGCTCCACACCATAAACCGGAAATCTTGATTTCCCGGATTGTTTTTCAATGGCTAGACATAGTGAGTTTCCCATAATGCTAGGGGTGGCAGTACAGCAAGTTTCTGTAGTGTAGTGGTCATCATGTTTGCCTCACACGCAAAAGGCCCCAGGTTCGAAACCTGGCAGAAACAGTTGTTTTAATGTTTCACTATAGTTTGATTTGATAAATATCACGGCAAGTTCTCCTGACTGCTCACTTCCTTTCAAAGGATGCTGATGGATCTTGAGCTGTGCCATGTTGTAATGGGAAGAACCCCGTGACCTAACTTGTCCTTCTAATTGAACCTTGTTTCCTTCTTAGATGTGTCCTTACCATTGTCCGCCAGAGGCTTACTGACAAAACAAATAACCCTTCTTCACAGAGGGACACCTAGTTTAAGGTTTTCCATTAACATTCTTTTTTAAGGAAAAATTTGGTTGTTGCATTTACCCTGCGATAGACTGGCGACCTGTCCAGGGTGAACCCCTGCCTCTCGCCCATTGACAGCTGGAGATAAGCACCAGCACCCCTCGCGACCCCAATAGGGATAAGCGTGTTAGACAGTGGATGGATGGCTGGATGGATGGTTGCTGCATTAGGTTAATTCAACCTTATATGATGATATTTCAAGAATCCTGGATGGAGGATAAGTAGATTTCTTTCAACCAATCATTCCTGACAAACAGTAAGCAATCCTTAAACCTACAGTAAATGGCATAAAGCACTTGGTAAAACAAAGCTCCACACCATAAACCGGAAATCTTGATTTCCTGGATTGTTTTTCAATGGCTAGACATAATGAGTTTCCCATAATGCTAGGGGTGGCAGTACAGGAAGTTTATGTAGTGTAGTGGTCATCATGTTTGCCTCACACGCAAAAGGCCCCAGGTTCGAAACCTGGCAGAAACAGTTGTTTTAGTTAATGTTTCACTATAGTTTGATTTGATAAATATCATGGCAAGTTCTCCTGACTGCTCACTTCCTTTCAAAGGATGCTGATGGATCTTGAGCTGTGCCATGTTGTAATGGGAAGAACCCCGTGATCTAACTTGTCCTTCTAATTGAACCTTGTTTGCTTCTTAGATGTGTCCTTACCATTGTCCGCCAGAGGCTTACTGACAAAACCACTAACCCTTCTTCACAGAGGGACACCTAGTTTAAGGTTTTCCATTAACATTCTTTTTAGGAAAAATTTGGTTGTTGCATTTACCCTGCTATAGACTGGCGACCTGTCCAGGGTGAACCCCTGCCTCTCGCCCATTTACAGCTGGAGATAAGCACCAGCACCCCTCGCGACCCCAATAGGGATAAGCGTGTTAGACAGTGGATGGATGGCTGGATGGATGGTTGCTGCATTAGGTTAATTCAACCTTATATGATGATATTGCAAGAATCCTGGATGGAGGATAAGTAGATTCCTTTCAACCAATCATTCCTGACAAACAGTAAGCAATCCTTTAACCTACAGTAAATGGCATAAAGCACTTGGTAAAACAAAGAATAGCTCCACACCGTAAACCGGAAATCTTGATTTCCCGGATTGTTTTTCAATGGGTAGACATAGTGAGTTTCCCATAATGCTAGGGGTGGCAGTACAGCAAGTTTCTGTAGTGTAGTGGTCATCACGTTTGCCTCACACGCAAAAGGCCCCAGGTTCGAAACCTGGCATAAACAGTTTTTTTAGTTAATGTTTCACTATAATTTGATTTGATAAATATCACGGCAAGTTCTCCTGACTGCTCACTTCCTTTCAAAGGATGCTGATGGATCTTGAGCTGTGCCATGTTGTAATGGGAAGAACCCCGTGACCTAACTTGTCCTTCTAATTGAACCTTGTTTCCTTCTTAGATGTGTCCTTACCATTGTCCGCCAGAGGCTTACTGACAAAACAACTAACCCTTCTTCACAGAGGGACACCTAATTTAAGGTTTTCCATTAACATTCTTTTTAGGAAAAATTTGGTTGTTGCATTTACCCTGCGATAGACTGGCGACCTGTCCAGGGTGAACCCCTGCCTCTCGCCCATTGACAGCTGGAGATAAGCACCAGCACCCCTCGCGACCCCAATAGGGATAAGCGTGTTAGACAGTGGATGGATGGCTGGATGGATGGTTGCTGCATTAGGTTAATTCAACCTTATATGATGATATTGCAAGAATCCTGGATGGAGGATAAGTAGATTCCTTTCAACCAATCATTCCTGACAAACAGTAAGCAATCCTTAGACCTACAGTAAATGGCATAAAGCACTTGGTAAAACAAAGAATAGCTCCACACCATAAACCGGAAATCTTGATTTCCCGGATTGTTTTTCAATGGCTAGACATATTGAGTTTCCCATAATGCTAGGGGTGGCAGTACAGCAAGTTTTTGTAGTGTAGTGGTCATCACGCTTGCCTCACGCGCAAAAGGCCCCAGGTTCGAAACCTGGTAGAAACAGTTGTTTTAGTTAATGTTTCACTATAGTTTGATTTGATAAATATCACGGCAAGTTCTCCTGACTGCTCACTTCCTTTCAAAGGATGCTGATGGATCTTGAGCTGTGCCATGTTGTAATGGGAAGAACCCCGTGACCTAACTTGTCCTTCTAATTGAACCTTGTTTCCTTCTTAGATGTTTCCTTACCATTGTCCGCCAGAGGCTTACTGACAAAACAACTAACCCTTCTTCACAGAGGGACACCTAGTTTAAGGTTTTCCATTAACATTCTTTTTAGGAAAAATTTGGTTGTTGCATTTACCCTGCGATAGACTGGCAACCTGTCCAGGGTGAACCCCTGCCTCTCGCCCATTGACAGCTGGAGATAAGCACCAGCATCCCTCGCGACCCCAATAGGGATAAGCGTGTTAGACAGTGGATGGATGGCTGGATGGATGGTTGCTGCATTAGGTTAATTCAACCTTATATGATGATATTGCAAGAATCCTGGATGGAGGATGAGTAGATTCCTTTCAACCAATCATTCCTGACAAACAGTAAGCAATCCTTAGACCTACAGTAAATGGCATAAAGCACTTGGTAAAACAAAGAATAGCTCCACACCATAAACCGGAAATCTTGATTTCCCGGATTGTTTTTCAATGGCTAGACATATTGAGTTTCCCATAATGCTAGGGGTGGCAGTACAGCAAGTTTTTGTAGTGTAGTGGTCATCACGCTTGCCTCACGCGTAAAAGGCCCCAGGTTCGAAACCTGGTAGAAACTGTTGTTTTAGTTAATGTTTCACTATAGTTTGATTTGATAAATATCACGGCAAGTTCTCCTGACTGCTCACTTCCTTTCAAAGGATGCTGATGGATCTTGAGCTGTGCCATGTTGTAATGGGAAGAACCCCGGGACCTAACTTGTCCTTCTAATTGAACCTTGTTTCCTTCTTAGATGTGTCCTTACCATTGTCCGCCAGAGGCTTACTGACAAAACAACTAACCCTTCTTCACAGAGGGACACCTAGTTTAAGGTTTTCCATTAACATTCTTTTTAGGAAAAATTTGGTTGTTGCATTTACCCTGCGATAGACTGGCAACCTGTCCAGGGTGAACCCCTGCCTCTCGCCCATTGACAGCTGGAGATAAGCACCAGCACCCCTCGCGACCCCAATAGGGATAAGCGTGTTAGACAGTGGATGGATGGCTGGATGGATGGTTGCTGCATTAGGTTAATTCAACCTTATATGATAATATTGCAAGAATCCTGGATGGAGGATAAGTAGATTCCTTTCAACCAATCATTCCTGACAAACAGTAAGCAATCCTTAGACCTACAGTAAATGGCATAAAGCACTTGGTAAAACAAAGAATAGCTCCACACCATAAACCGGAAATCTTGATTTCCCGGATTGTTTTTCAATGGCTAGACATATTGAGTTTCCCATAATGCTAGGGGTGGCAGTACAGCAAGTTTTTGTAGTGTAGTGGTCATCACGCTTGCCTCACGCGCAAAAGGCCCCAGGTTCAAAACCTGGTAGAAACAGTTGTTTTAGTTAATGTTTCACTATAGTTTGATTTGATAAATATCACGGCAAGTTCTCCTGACTGCTCACTTCCTTTCAAAGGATGCTGATGGATCTTGAGCTGTGCCATGTTGTAATGGGAAGAACCCCGTGACCTAACTTGTCCTTCTAATTGAACCTTGTTTCCTTCTTAGATGTGTCCTTACCATTGTCCGCCAGAGGCTTACTGACAAAACAACTAACCCTTCTTCACAGAGGGACACCTACTTTAAGGTTTTCCATTAACATTCTTTTTAGGAAAAATTTGGTTGTTGCATTTACCCTGCGATAGACTGGCGACCTGTCCAGGGTGAACCCCTGCCTCTCGCCCATTGACAGCTGGAGATAAGCACCAGCACCCCTCGCGACCCCAATAGGGATAAGCGTGTTAGACAGTGGATGGATGGCTGGATGGATGGTTGCTGCATTAGGTTAATTCAACCTTATATGATGATATTGCAAGAATCCTGGATGGAGGATAAGAAGATTCCTTTCAACCAATCATTCCTGATAAACAGTAAGCAATCCTTAGACCTACAGTAAATGGCATAAAGTCCTTGGTAAAACAAAGAATAGCTCCACACCATAAACCGGAAATCTTGATTTCCCGGATCGTTTTTCAATGGCTAGACATAGTAAGTTTCCCATAATGCTAGGGGTGGCAGTACAGCAAGTTTCTGTAGTGTAGTGATCATCATGTTTGCCTAACACGCAAAAGGTCCCAGGCTCGAAACCTGGCAGAAACAGTGGTTTTAGTTAATGTTTCACTATAGTTTGATTTGATAAATATCATGGCAAGTTCTCCTGACTGCTCACTTCCTTTCAAAGGATGCTGATGGATCTTGAGCTGTGCCATGTTGTAATGGGAAGAACCCAGTGATCTAACTTGTCTTTCTAATTGAACCTTGTTTGCTTCTTAGATGTGTCCTTACCATTGTCCGCCAGAGGCTTACTGACAAAACAACTAACCCTTCACAGAGGGACACCTAGTTTAAGGTTTTCCATTAACATTCTTTTTAGGAAAAATTTGGTTGTTGCATTTACCCTGCGATAGACTGGCGACCTGTCCAGGGTGAACCCCTGCCTCTCGCCCATTGACAGCTGGAGATAAGCACCAGCACCCCTCGCGACCCCAATAGGGATAAGCGTGTTAGACAGTGGATGGATGGCTGGATGGATGGTTGCTGCATTAGGTTAATTCAACCTTATATGATGATATTGCAAGAATCCTGGATGGAGGATAAGAAGATTCCTTTCAACCAATCATTCCTGACAAACAGTAAGCAATCCTTAGACCTACAGTAAATGGCATAAAGCACTTGGTAAAACAAAGAATAGCTCCACACCATAAACCGGAAATCTTGATTTCCCGGATTGTTTTTCAATGGCTAGACATAGTGAGTTTCCCATAATGCTAGGGGTGGCAGTACAGCAAGTTTCTGTAGTGTAGTGGTCATCACGTTTGCCTCACACGCAAAAGGCCCCAGGTTCGAAACCTGGCAGAAACAGTTTTAATGTTTCACTATAGTTTGATTTGATAAATATCACGGCAAGTTCTCCTGACTGCTCACTTCCTTTCAAAGGATGCTGATGGATCTTGAGCTGTGCCATGTTGTAATGGGAAGAACCCCGTGACCTAACTTGTCCTTCTAATTGAACCTTGTTTCCTTCTTAGATGTTTCCTTACCATTGTCCGCCAGAGGCTTACTGACAAAACCACTAACCCTTCTTCACAGAGGGACACCTAGTTTAAGGTTTTCCATTAACATTCTTTTTAGGAAAAATTTGGTTGGTGCATTTACCCTGCGATAGACTGGCGACCTGTCCAGGGTGAACCCCCGCCTCTCGCCCATTGACAGCTGGAGATAAGCACCAGCACCCCTCGCGACCCCAATAGGGATAAGCGTGTTAGACAGTGGATGGATGGCTGGATGGAATGTTGCTGCATTAGGTTAATTAAACCTTATATGATGATATTGCAAGAATCCTGGATGGAGGATAAGTAGATCCCTTTCAACCAATCATTCCTGACAAACAGTAAGCAATCCTTAAACCTACAGTAAATGGCATAAAGCACTTGGTAAAACAAAGAATAGCTCCACACCATAAACCGGAAATCTTGATTTCCCGGATTGTTTTTCAATGGCTAGACATAGTGAGTTTCCCATAATGCCAGGGGTGGCAGTACAGCAAGTTTCTGTAGTGTAGTGGTCATCATGTTTGCCTAACACGCAAAAGGTCCCAGGCTCGAAACCTGGCAGAAAAAGTGGTTTTAGTTAATGTTTCACTATAGTTTGATTTGATAAATATCATTGCAAGTTCTCCTGACTGCTCACTTCCTTTCAAAGGATGCTGATGGATCTTGAGCTGTGCCATGTTGTAATGGGAAGAACCCCGTGACCTAACTTGTCCTTCTAATTGAACCTTGTTTCCTTCTTAGATGTGTCCTTACCATTGTCCGCCAGAGGCTTACTGACAAAACAACTAACCCTTCTTCACAGAGGGACACCTAGTTTAAGGTTTTCCATTAACATTCTTTTTTAAGGAAAAATTTGGTTGTTGCATTTACCCTGCGATAGACTGGCGACCTGTCCAGGGTGAACCCCTGCCTCTCGCCCATTGACAGCTGGAGATAAGCACCAGCACCCCTCGCGACCCCAATAGGGATAAGCGTGTTAGACAGTGGATGGATGGCTGGATGGATGGTTGCTGCATTAGGTTAATTCAACCTTATATGATGATATTGCAAGAATCCTGGATGGAGGATAAGTAGATTCCTTTCAACCAATCATTCCTGACAAACAGTAAGCAATCCTTAGACCTACAGTAAATGGCATAAAGCACTTGGTAAAACAAAGAATAGCTCCACACCATAAACCGGAAATCTTGATTTCCCGGATTGTTTTTCAATGGCTAGACATAGTGAGTTTCACATAATGCTAGGGGTCGCAGTACACCAAGTTTCTGTAGTGTAGTGGTCATCACGTTTGCCTCACGCGCAAAAGGTCCCAGGTTCGAAACCTGGCAGAAACAGTTGTTTTAGTTAATGTTTAACTATAGTTTGATTTGATAAATATCACGTCAAGTTCTCCTGACTGCTCACTTCCTTTCAAAGGATGCTGATGGATCTTGAGCTGTGCCATGTTGTAATGGGAAGAACCCCGTGACCTAACTTGTCCTTCTAATTGAACCTTGTTTCCTTCTTAGATGTGTCCTTACCATTGTCCGCCAGAGGCTTACTGACAAAACAACTAACCCTTCTTCACAGAGGGACACCTAGTTTAAGGTTTTCCATTAACATTCTTTTTAGGAAAAATTTGGTTGTTGCATTTACCCTGCTATAGACTGGCAACCTGTCCAGGGTGAACCCCTGCCTCTCGCCCATTGACAGCTGGAGATAAGCACCAGCACCCCTCGCGACCCCAATAGGGATAAGCGTGTTAGACAGTGGATGGATGGCTGGATGGATGGTTGCTGCATTAGGTTAATTCAACCTTATATGATGATATTGCAAGAATCCTGGATGGAGGATAAGTAGATTCCTTTCAACCAATCATTCCTGACAAACAGTAAGCAATCCTTAGACCTACAGTAAATGGCATAAAGCACTTGGTAAAACAAAGAATAGCTCCACACCATAAACCGGAAATCTTGATTTCCTGGATTGTTTTTCAATGGCTAGACATAATGAGTTTCCCATAATGCTAGGGGTGGCAGTACAGCAAGTTTCTGTAGTGTAGTGGTCATCACGTTTGCCTCACACGCAAAAGGCCCCAGGTTCGAAACCTGGCAGAAACAGTTGTTTTAGTTAATGTTTCACTATAGTTTGATTTGATAAATATCATGGCAAGTTCTCCTGACTGCTCACTTCCTTTCAAAGGATGCTGATGGATCTTGAGCTGTGCCTAGTTGTAATGGGAAGAACCCAGTGATCTAACTTGTCCTTCTAATTGAACCTTGTTTGCTTCTTAGATGTGTCCTTACCATTGTCCGCCAGAGACTTACTGACAAAACAACTAACCCTTCTTCACAGAGGGACACCTAGTTTAAGGTTTTCCATTAACATTCTTTTTAGGAAAAATTTGGTTGTTGCATTTACCCTGCTATAGACTGGCGACCTGTCCAGGGTGAACCCCTGCCTCTCGCCCATTGACAGCTGGAGATAAGCACCAGCACCCCTCGCGACCCCAATAGGGATAAGCGTGTTAGACAGTGGATGGATGGCTGGATGGATGGTTGCTGCATTAGGTTAATTCAACCTTATATGATGATATTGCAAGAATCCTGGATGGAGGATAAGTAGATTCCTTTCAACCAATCATTCCTGACAAACAGTAAGCAATCCTTAGACCTACAGTAAATGGCATAAAGCACTTGGTAAAACAAAGAATAGCTCCACACCATAAACCGGAAATCTTGATTTCCCGGATTGTTTTTCAATGGCTAGACATAGTGAGTTTCCCATAATGCTAGGGGTGGCAGTACAGCAAGTTTCTGTAGTGTAGTGGTCATCATGTTTGCCTCACACGCAAAAGGCCCCAGGTTCGAAACCTGGCAGAAACAGTTGTTTTAATGTTTCACTATAGTTTGATTTGATAAATATCACGGCAAGTTCTCCTGACTGCTCACTTCCTTTCAAAGGATGCTGATGGATCTTGAGCTGTGCCATGTTGTAATGGGAAGAACCCCGTGACCTAACTTGTCCTTCTAATTGAACCTTGTTTCCTTCTTAGATGTTTCCTTACCATTGTCCGCCAGAGGCTTACTGACAAAACCACTAACCCTTCTTCACAGAGAGACACTTAGTTTAAGGTTTTCCATTAACATTCTTTTTTAAGGAAAAATTTGGTTGTTGCATTTACCCTGCGATAGACTGGCGACCTGTCCAGGGTGAACCCCTGCCTCTCGCCCATTGACAGCTGGAGATAAGCACCAGCACCCCTCGCGACCCCAATAGGGATAAGCGTGTTAGACAGTGGATGGATGGCTGGATGGATGGTTGCTGCATTAGGTTAATTCAACCTTATATGATGATATTGCAAGAATCCTGGATGGAGGATAAGTAGATTCCTTTCAACCAATCATTCCTGACAAACAGTAAGCAATCCTTAGACCTACAGTAAATGGCATAAAGCACTTGGTAAAACAAAGAATAGCTCCACACCATAAACCGGAAATCTTGATTTCCCGGATTGTTTTTCAATGGCTAGACATAGTGAGTTTCCCATAATGCTAGGGGTGGCAGTACAGCAAGTTTCTGTAGTGTAGTGGTCATCATGTTTGCCTCACACGCAAAAGGCCCCAGGTTCGAAACCTGGCAGAAACAGTTGTTTTAATGTTTCACTATAGTTTGATTTGATAAATATCACGGCAAGTTCTCCTGACTGCTCACTTCCTTTCAAAGGATGCTGATGGATCTTGAGCTGTGCCATGTTGTAATGGGAAGAACCCCGTGACCTAACTTGTCCTTCTAATTGAACCTTGTTTCCTTCTTAGATGTTTCCTTACCATTGTCCGCCAGAGGCTTACTGACAAAACCACTAACCCTTCTTCACAGAGGGACACCTAGTTTAAGGTTTTCCATTAACATTCTTTTTTAAGGAAAAATTTGGTTGTTGCATTTACCCTGCGATAGACTGGCGACCTGTCCAGGGTGAACCCCCGCCTCTCGCCCATTGACAGCTGGAGATAAGCACCAGCACCCCTCGCGACCCCAATAGGGATAAGCGTGTTAGACAGTGGATGGATGGCTGGATGGATGGTTGCTGCATTAGGTTAATTCAACCTTATATGATGATATTGCCAGAATCCTGGATGGAGGATAAGTAGATTTCTTTCAACCAATCATTCCTGACAAACAGTAAGCAATCCTTAAACCTACAGTAAATGGCATAAAGCACTTGGTAAAACAAAGAATAGCTCCACACCATAAACCGGAAATCTTGATTTCCTGGATTGTTTTTCAATGGCTAGACATAATGAGTTTCCCATAATGCTAGGGGTGGCAGTACAGGAAGTTTATGTAGTGTAGTGGTCATCATGTTTGCCTCACACGCAAAAGGCCCCAGGTTCGAAACCTGGCAGAAACAGTTGTTTTAGTTAATGTTTCACTATAGTTTGATTTGATAAATATCATGGCAAGTTCTCCTGACTGCTCACTTCCTTTCAAAGGATGCTGATGGATCTTGAGCTGTGCCATGTTGTAATGGGAAGAACCCCGTGATCTAACTTGTCCTTCTAATTGAACCTTGTTTGCTTCTTAGATGTGTCCTTACCATTGTCCGCCAGAGGCTTACTGACAAAACCACTAACCCTTCTTCACAGAGGGACACCTAGTTTAAGGTTTTCCATTAACATTCTTTTTAGGAAAAATTTGGTTGTTGCATTTACCCTGCTATAGACTGGCGACCTGTCCAGGGTGAACCCCTGCCTCTCGCCCATTTACAGCTGGAGATAAGCACCAGCACCCCTCGCGACCCCAATAGGGATAAGCGTGTTAGACAGTGGATGGATGGCTGGATGGATGGTTGCTGCATTAGGTTAATTCAACCTTATATGATGATATTGCAAGAATCCTGGATGGAGGATAAGTAGATTCCTTTCAACCAATCATTCCTGACAAACAGTAAGCAATCCTTTAACCTACAGTAAATGGCATAAAGCACTTGGTAAAACAAAGAATAGCTCCACACCGTAAACCGGAAATCTTGATTTCCCGGATTGTTTTTCAATGGGTAGACATAGTGAGTTTCCCATAATGCTAGGGGTGGCAGTACAGCAAGTTTCTGTAGTGTAGTGGTCATCACGTTTGCCTCACACGCAAAAGGCCCCAGGTTCGAAACCTGGCATAAACAGTTTTTTTAGTTAATGTTTCACTATAATTTGATTTGATAAATATCACGGCAAGTTCTCCTGACTGCTCACTTCCTTTCAAAGGATGCTGATGGATCTTGAGCTGTGCCATGTTGTAATGGGAAGAACCCCGTGACCTAACTTGTCCTTCTAATTGAACCTTGTTTCCTTCTTAGATGTGTCCTTACCATTGTCCGCCAGAGGCTTACTGACAAAACCACTAACCCTTCTTCACAGAGGGACACCTAGTTTAAGGTTTTCCATTAACATTCTTTTTAGGAAAAATTTGGTTGTTGCATTTACCAGTGGCGGCTGGTGAAAAAAAATCTTGGTGGGGCTGGCCAATAGATTTCCCTGCCTAACCCAGTACATGCATTTAAATTAAAAGTCGGAAAATTACTACGATTCCACAATAAGCATTTAATTAAAAAAAAAAAAAACATTGTTCACAAAGGATTATTTTGGTGTTTTTGTCTTGTTAATCCTTTTCACAGACTCATGCAAGAGGGTTTGCATACATTGTACATGTACGTATATTATTACAAAACAAACGTTTACGTCTTGACTATAATATATGTATCCTAATTTTTTAATTATATAATGATTTAAGTAGTAGAACAATGACTAGTGCAAAATTAAGTTGTATTTACCAGAGATGAAGTGTAGACTGCAAATTCTATCTTAGTATGATGGCTCCCACAGTCCATTGGCATCCTGCATCCTTTTCATTGAAATGATCCATTTCTTTCTTATTTCTTTGTCCTTCGGTAAACGAAACAAACGTACATCCGACGATTTGGAATGCTTCTGTGTGCAACCGGGAGCACAACAAGTCGTAGGCATTGTTTAGATTCCAAAAATAAACTAAAAGTACGCTCTAATTCACCCGTTTTGTCACGCTGGTAAGCGAAAACAGTGCTGTGTTTGCCGTCCAACGTTACCCGGATGTAGCGCGGATGTAGCTCGTGACGTCACGCGTGAAGTGCACCTATCACTGTGCAGCTAGGGCTACTACTCCAGGAGCCCCAAAGCCATTCATTTTGGCGATGCTGATTGGCCAAATATTTATAAATCTTCCCTAGCAACAGTATACGATTGGTTATTTCGCTACACTTGTAGGGCTACTTCAGTCACAGCCCCAAAAGTGTAGAAGAAGAGAAATGATACGTTCTGTTGGTGGAAATGCACTGTTAAATGATAGAGTAAATCAGTAGAAGTGTTTTAATAATTCTTATTACATGTAGCCACGTACTATTAGGTAAAAACTGACATTAATAATACTTTTAAAATCTATATATATTTTGACTTCTCCCCTCCACATCTAGGGAGGGCAGCGCCCGAGCGCCCCCTATGGGCCAGCCGCCACTGGCATTTACCCTGCTATAGACTGGCGACCTGTCCAGGGTGAACCCCTGCCTCTCGCCCATTGACAGCTGGAGATAAGCACCAGCACCCCTCGCAACCCCAATAGGGATAAGCGTGTTAGACAGTGGATGGATGGCTGGATGGATGGTTGCTGCATTAGGTTAATTCAACCTTATATGATGATATTGCAAGAATCCTGGATGGAGGATAAGTAGATTCCTTTCAACCAATCATTCCTGACAAACAGTAAGCAATCCTTTAACCTACAGTAAATGGCATAAAGCACTTGGTAAAACAAAGAATAGCTCCACACCGTAAACCGGAAATCTTGATTTCCCGGATTGTTTTTCAATGGCTAGACATAGTGAGTTTCCCATAATGCTAGGGGTGGCAGTACAGCAAGTTTCTGTAGTGTAGTGGTCATCACGTTTGCCTCACACGCAAAAGGTCCCAGGCTCGAAACCTGGCAGAAACAGTGGTTTTAGTTAATGTTTCACTATAGTTTGATTTGATAAATATCACGGCAAGTTCTCCTGACTGCTCACTTCCTTTCAAAGGATGCTGATGGATCTTGAGCTGTGCCATGTTGTAATGGGAAGAACCCCGTGACCTAACTTGTCCTTCTAATTGAACCTTGTTTCCTTCTTAGATGTTTCCTTACCATTGTCCGCCAGAGGCTTACTGACAAAACCACTAACCCTTCTTCACAGAGGGACACCTAGTTTAAGGTTTTCCATTAACATTCTTTTTAGGAAAAATTTGGTTGTTGCATTTACCCTGCGATAGACTGGCGACCTGTCCAGGGTGAACCCCCGCCTCTCGCCCATTGACAGCTGGAGATAAGCACCAGCACCCCTCGCGACCCCAATAGGGATAAGCGTGTTAGACAGTGGATGGATGGCTGGATGGAATGTTGCTGCATTAGGTTAATTAAACCTTATATGATGATATTGCAAGAATCCTGGATGGAGGATAAGTAGATCCCTTTCAACCAATCATTCCTGACAAACAGTAAGCAATCCTTAAACCTACAGTAAATGGCATAAAGCACTTGGTAAAACAAAGAATAGCTCCACACCATAAACCGGAAATCTTGATTTCCCGGATTGTTTTTCAATGGCTAGACATAGTGAGTTTCCCATAATGCTAGGGGTGGCAGTACAGCAAGTTTCTGTAGTGTAGTGGTCATCACGTTTGCCTAACACGCAAAAGGTCCCAGGCTCGAAACCTGGCAGAAACAGTGGTTTTAGTTAATGTTTCACTATAGTTTGATTTGCTAAATATCATGGCAAGTTCTCCTGACTGCTCACTTCCTTTCAAAGGATGCTGATGGATCTTGAGCTGTGCCATGTTGTAATGGGAAGAACCCCGTGACCTAACTTGTCCTTCTAATTGAACCTTGTTTCCTTCTTAGATGTTTCCTTACCATTGTCCGCCAGAGGCTTACTGACAAAACAACTAACCCTTCTTCACAGAGGGACACCTAGTTTAAGGTTTTCCATTAACATTCTTTTTAGGAAAAATTTGGTTGTTGCATTTACCCTGCGATAGACTGGCAACCTGTCCAGGGTGAACCCCTGCCTCTCGCCCATTGACAGCTGGAGATAAGCACCAGCACCCCTCGCGACCCCAATAGGGATAAGCGTGTTAGACAGTGGATGGATGGCTGGATGGATGGTTGCTGCATTAGGTTAATTCAACCTTATATGATGATATTGCAAGAATCCTGGATGGAGGATAAGTAGATTCCTTTCAACCAATCATTCCTGACAAACAGTAAGCAATCCTTAGACCTACAGTAAATGGCATAAAGCACTTGGTAAAACAAAGAATAGCTCCACACCATAAACCGGAAATCTTGATTTCCCGGATTGTTTTTCAATGGCTAGACATATTGAGTTTCCCATAATGCTAGGGGTGGCAGTACAGCAAGTTTTTGTAGTGTAGTGGTCATCACGCTTGCCTCACGCGTAAAAGGCCCCAGGTTCGAAACCTGGTAGAAACTGTTGTTTTAGTTAATGTTTCACTATAGTTTGATTTGATAAATATCACGGCAAGTTCTCCTGACTGCTCACTTCCTTTCAAAGGATGCTGATGGATCTTGAGCTGTGCCATGTTGTAATGGGAAGAACCCCGGGACCTAACTTGTCCTTCTAATTGAACCTTGTTTCCTTCTTAGATGTGTCCTTACCATTGTCCGCCAGAGGCTTACTGACAAAACAACTAACCCTTCTTCACAGAGGGACACCTAGTTTAAGGTTTTCCATTAACATTCTTTTTAGGAAAAATTTGGTTGTTGCATTTACCCTGCGATAGACTGGCAACCTGTCCAGGGTGAACCCCTGCCTCTCGCCCATTGACAGCTGGAGATAAGCACCAGCACCCCTCGCGACCCCAATAGGGATAAGCGTGTTAGACAGTGGATGGATGGCTGGATGGATGGTTGCTGCATTAGGTTAATTCAACCTTATATGATAATATTGCAAGAATCCTGGATGGAGGATAAGTAGATTCCTTTCAACCAATCATTCCTGACAAACAGTAAGCAATCCTTAGACCTACAGTAAATGGCATAAAGCACTTGGTAAAACAAAGAATAGCTCCACACCATAAACCGGAAATCTTGATTTCCCGGATTGTTTTTCAATGGCTAGACATATTGAGTTTCCCATAATGCTAGGGGTGGCAGTACAGCAAGTTTTTGTAGTGTAGTGGTCATCACGCTTGCCTCACGCGCAAAAGGCCCCAGGTTCGAAACCTGGTAGAAACAGTTGTTTTAGTTAATGTTTCACTATAGTTTGATTTGATAAATATCACGGCAAGTTCTCCTGACTGCTCACTTCCTTTCAAAGGATGCTGATGGATCTTGAGCTGTGCCATGTTGTAATGGGAAGAACCCCGTGACCTAACTTGTCCTTCTAATTGAACCTTGTTTGCTTCTTAGATGTGTCCTTACCATTGTCCGCCAGAGCCTTACTGACAAAACAACTAACCCTTCACAGAGGGACACCTAGTTTAAGGTTTTCCATTAACATTCTTTTTAGGAAAAATTTGGTTGTTGCATTTACCCTGCGATAGACTGGCGACCTGTCCAGGGTGAACCCCTGCCTCTCGCCCATTGACAGCTGGAGATAAGCACCAGCACCCCTCGCGACCCCAATAGGGATAAGCGTGTTAGACAGTGGATGGATGGCTGGATGGATGGTTGCTGCATTAGGTTAATTCAACCTTATATGATGATATTGCAAGAATCCTGGATGGAGGATAAGAAGATTCCTTTCAACCAATCATTCCTGACAAACAGTAAGCAATCCTTAGACCTACAGTAAATGGCATAAAGCACTTGGTAAAACAAAGAATAGCTCCACACCATAAACCGGAAATCTTGATTTCCCGGATTGTTTTTCAATGGCTAGACATAGTGAGTTTCCCATAATGCTAGGGGTGGCAGTACAGCAAGTTTCTGTAGTGTAGTGGTCATCACGTTTGCCTCACACGCAAAAGGCCCCAGGTTCGAAACCTGGCAGAAACAGTTTTAATGTTTCACTATAGTTTGATTTGATAAATATCACGGCAAGTTCTCCTGACTGCTCACTTCCTTTCAAAGGATGCTGATGGATCTTGACCTGTGCCATGTTGTAATGGGAAGAACCCCGTGACCTAACTTGTCCTTCTAATTGAACCTTGTTTCCTTCTTAGATGTTTCCTTACCATTGTCCGCCAGAGGCTTACTGACAAAACCACTAACCCTTCTTCACAGAGGGACACCTAGTTTAAGGTTTTCCATTAACATTCTTTTTAGGAAAAATTTGGTTGGTGCATTTACCCTGCGATAGACTGGCGACCTGTCCAGGGTGAACCCCCGCCTCTCGCCCATTGACAGCTGGAGATAAGCACCAGCACCCCTCGCGACCCCAATAGGGATAAGCGTGTTAGACAGTGGATGGATGGCTGGATGGAATGTTGCTGCATTAGGTTAATTAAACCTTATATGATGATATTGCAAGAATCCTGGATGGAGGATAAGTAGATCCCTTTCAACCAATCATTCCTGACAAACAGTAAGCAATCCTTAAACCTACAGTAAATGGCATAAAGCACTTGGTAAAACAAAGAATAGCTCCACACCATAAACCGGAAATCTTGATTTCCCGGATTGTTTTTCAATGGCTAGACATAGTGAGTTTCCCATAATGCTAGGGGTGGCAGTACAGCAAGTTTCTGTAGTGTAGTGGTCATCACGTTTGCCTAACACGCAAAAGGTCCCAGGCTCGAAACCTGGCAGAAACAGTGGTTTTAGTTAATGTTTCACTATAGTTTGATTTGATAAATATCATGGCAAGTTCTCCTGACTGCTCACTTCCTTTCAAAGGATGCTGATGGATCTTGAGCTGTGCCATGTTGTAATGGGAAGAACCCCGTGACCTAACTTGTCCTTCTAATTGAACCTTGTTTCCTTCTTAGATGTGTCCTTACCATTGTCCGCCAGAGGCTTACTGACAAAACAACTAACCCTTCTTCACAGAGGGACACCTAGTTTAAGGTTTTCCATTAACATTCTTTTTAGGAAAAATTTGGTTGTTGCATTTACCCTGCGATAGACTGGCAACCTGTCCAGGGTGAACCCCTGCCTCTCGCCCATTGACAGCTGGAGATAAGCACCAGCACCCCTCGCGACCCCAATAGGGATAAGCGTGTTAGACAGTGGATGGATGGCTGGATGGATGGTTGCTGCATTAGGTTAATTCAACCTTATATGATGATATTGCAAGAATCCTGGATGGAGGATAAGTAGATTCCTTTCAACCAATCATTCCTGACAAACAGTAAGCAATCCTTAGACCTACAGTAAATGGCATAAAGCACTTGGTAAAACAAAGAATAGCTCCACACCATAAACCGGAAATCTTGATTTCCTGGATTGTTTTTCAATGGCTAGACATAATGAGTTTCCCATAATGCTAGGGGTGGCAGTACAGGAAGTTTATGTAGTGTAGAGGTCATCATGTTTGCCTCACACGCAAAAGGCCCCAGGTTCGAAACCTGGCAGAAACAGTTGTTTTAGTTAATGTTTCACTATAGTTTGATTTGATAAATATCATGGCAAGTTCTCCTGACTGCTCACTTCCTTTCAAAGGATGCTGATGGATTTTGAGCTGTGCCATGTTGTAATGGGAAGAACCCCGTGATCTAACTTGTCCTTCTAATTGAACCTTGTTTGCTTCTTAGATGTGTCCTTACCATTGTCCGCCAGAGGCTTACTGACAAAACCACTAACCCTTCTTCACAGAGGGACACCTAGTTTAAGGTTTTCCATTAACATTCTTTTTAGGAAAAATTTGGTTGTTGCATTTACCCTGCTATAGACTGGCGACCTGTCCAGGGTGAACCCCTGCCTCTCGCCCATTTACAGCTGGAGATAAGCACCAGCACCCCTCGCGACCCCAATAGGGATAAGCGTGTTAGACAGTGGATGGATGGCTGGATGGATGGTTGCTGCATTAGGTTAATTCAACCTTATATGATGATATTGCAAGAATCCTGGATGGAGGATAAGTAGATTCCTTTCAACCAATCATTCCTGACAAACAGTAAGCAATCCTTTAACCTACAGTAAATGGCATAAAGCACTTGGTAAAACAAAGAATAGCTCCACACCGTAAACCGGAAATCTTGATTTCCCGGATTGTTTTTCAATGGGTAGACATAGTGAGTTTCCCATAATGCTAGGGGTGGCAGTACAGCAAATTTCTGTAGTGTAGTGGTCATCACGTTTGCCTCACACGCAAAAGGCCCCAGGTTCGAAACCTGGCATAAACAGTTGTTTTAGTTAATGTTTCACTATAATTTGATTTGATAAATATCACGGCAAGTTCTCCTGACTGCTCACTTCCTTTCAAAGGATGCTGATGGATCTTGAGCTGTGCCATGTTGTAATGGGAAGAACCCCGTGACCTAACTTGTCCTTCTAATTGAACCTTGTTTCCTTCTTAGATGTGTCCTTACCATTGTCCGCCAGAGGCTTACTGACAAAACCACTAATCCTTCTTCACAGAGGGACACCTAGTTTAAGGTTTTCCATTAACATTCTTTTTAGGAAAAATTTGGTTGTTGCATTTACCCTGCTATAGACTGGCGACCTGTCCAGGGTGAACCCCTGCCTCTCGCCCATTGACAGCTGGAGATAAGCACCAGCACCCCTCGCGACCCCAATAGGGATAAGCGTGTTAGACAGTGGATGGATGGCTGGATGGATGGTTGCTGCATTAGGTTAATTCAACCTTATATGATGATATTGCAAGAATCCTGGATGGAGGATAAGTAGATTCCTTTCAACCAATCATTCCTGACAAACAGTAAGCAATCCTTTAACCTACAGTAAATGGCATAAAGCACTTGGTAAAACAAAGAATAGCTCCACACCGTAAACCGGAAATCTTGATTTCCCGGATTGTTTTTCAATGGCTAGACATAGTGAGTTTCCCATAATGCTAGGGGTGGCAGTACAGCAAGTTTCTGTAGTGTAGTGGTCATCACGTTTGCCTCACACGCAAAAGGTCCCAGGCTCGAAACCTGGCAGAAACAGTGGTTTTAGTTAATGTTTCACTATAGTTTGATTTGATAAATATCATGGCAAGTTCTCCTGACTGCTCACTTCCTTTCAAAGGATGCTGATGGATCTTGAGCTGTGCCATGTTGTAATGGGAAGAACCCAGTGATCTAACTTGTCCTTCTAATTGAACCTTGTTTGTTTCTTAGATGTGTCCTTACCATTGTCCGCCAGAGGCTTACTGACAAAACAACTAACCCTTCTTCACAGAGGGACACCTAGTTTAAGGTTTTCCATTAACATTCTTTTTAGGAAAAATTTGGTTGTTGCATTTACCCTGCGATAGACTGGCGACCTGTCAAGGGTGAACCCCTGCCTCTCGCCCATTGACAGCTGGAGATAAGCACCAGCACCCCTCGCGACCCCAATAGGGATAAGCGTGTTAGACAGTGGATGGATGGCTGGATGGAATGTTGCTGCATTAGGTTAATTAAACCTTATATGATGATATTGCAAGAATCCTGGATGGAGGATAAGTAGATCCCTTTCAACCAATCATTCCTGACAAACAGTAAGCAATCCTTAAACCTACAGTAAATGGCATAAAGCACTTGGTAAAACAAAGAATAGCTCCACACCATAAACCGGAAATCTTGATTTCCCGGATTGTTTTTCAATGGCTAGACATAGTGAGTTTCCCATAATGCTAGGGGTGGCAGTACAGCAAGTTTCTGTAGTGTAGTGGTCGTCACGTTTGCCTAACACGCAAAAGGTCCCAGGCTCGAAACCTGGCAGAAACAGTGGTTTTAGTTAATGTTTCACTATAGTTTGATTTGATGAATATCATGGCAAGTTCTCCTGACTGCTCACTTCCTTTCAAAGGATGCTGATGGATCTTGAGCTGTGCCATGTTGTAATGGGAAGAACCCCGTGACCTAACTTGTCCTTCTAATTGAACCTTGTTTCCTTCTTAGATGTTTCCTTACCATTGTCCGCCAGAGGCTTACTGACAAAACAACTAACCCTTCTTCACAGAGGGACACCTAGTTTAAGGTTTTCCATTAACATTCTTTTTAGGAAAAATTTGGTTGTTGCATTTACCCTGCGATAGACTGGCAACCTGTCCAGGGTGAACCCCTGCCTCTCGCCCATTGACAGCTGGAGATAAGCACCAGCACCCCTCGCGACCCCAATAGGGATAAGCGTGTTAGACAGTGGATGGATGGCTGGATGGATGGTTGCTGCATTAGGTTAATTCAACCTTATATGATGATATTGCAAGAATCCTGGATGGAGGATAAGTAGATTCCTTTCAACCAATCATTCCTGACAAACAGTAAGCAATCCTTAGACCTACAGTAAATGGCATAAAGCACTTGGTAAAACAAAGAATAGCTCCACACCATAAACCGGAAATCTTGATTTCCCGGATTGTTTTTCAATGGCTAGACATATTGAGTTTCCCATAATGCTAGGGGTGGCAGTACAGCAAGTTTTTGTAGTGTAGTGGTCATCACGCTTGCCTCACGCGTAAAAGGCCCCAGGTTCGAAACCTGGTAGAAACTGTTGTTTTAGTTAATGTTTCACTATAGTTTGATTTGATAAATATCACGGCAAGTTCTCCTGACTGCTCACTTCCTTTCAAAGGATGCTGATGGATCTTGAGCTGTGCCATGTTGTAATGGGAAGAACCCCGGGACCTAACTTGTCCTTCTAATTGAACCTTGTTTCCTTCTTAGATGTGTCCTTACCATTGTCCGCCAGAGGCTTACTGACAAAACAACTAACCCTTCTTCACAGAGGGACACCTAGTTTAAGGTTTTCCATTAACATTCTTTTTAGGAAAAATTTGGTTGTTGCATTTACCCTGCGATAGACTGGCAACCTGTCCAGGGTGAACCCCTGCCTCTCGCCCATTGACAGCTGGAGATAAGCACCAGCACCCCTCGCGACCCCAATAGGGATAAGCGTGTTAGACAGTGGATGGATGGCTGGATGGATGGTTGCTGCATTAGGTTAATTCAACCTTATATGATGATATTGCAAGAATCCTGGATGGAGGATTAGTAGATTCCTTTCAACCAATCATTCCTGACAAACAGTAAGCAATCCTTAGACCTACAGTAAATGGCATAAAGCACTTGGTAAAACAAAGAATAGCTCCACACCATAAACCGGAAATCTTGATTTCCCGGATTGTTTTTCAATGGCTAGACATATTGAGTTTCCCATAATGCTAGGGGTGGCAGTACAGCAAGTTTTTGTAGTGTAGTGGTCATCACGCTTGCCTCACGCGTAAAAGGCCCCAGGTTCGAAACCTGGTAGAAACTGTTGTTTTAGTTAATGTTTCACTATAGTTTGATTTGATAAATATCACGGCAAGTTCTCCTGACTGCTCACTTCCTTTCAAAGGATGCTGATGGATCTTGAGCTGTGCCATGTTGTAATGGGAAGAACCCCGGGACCTAACTTGTCCTTCTAATTGAACCTTGTTTCCTTCTTAGATGTGTCCTTACCATTGTCCGCCAGAGGCTTACTGACAAAACAACTAACCCTTCTTCACAGAGGGACACCTAGTTTAAGGTTTTCCATTAACATTCTTTTTAGGAAAAATTTGGTTGTTGCATTTACCCTGCGATAGACTGGCAACCTGTCCAGGGTGAACCCCTGCCTCTCGCCCATTGACAGCTGGAGATAAGCACCAGCACCCCTCGCGACCCCAATAGGGATAAGCGTGTTAGACAGTGGATGGATGGCTGGATGGATGGTTGCTGCATTAGGTTAATTTAACCTTATATGATGATATTGCAAGAATCCTGGATGGAGGATAAGAAGATTCCTTTCAACCAATCATTCCTGATAAACAGTAAGCAATCCTTAGACCTACAGTAAATGGCATAAAGTCCTTGGTAAAACAAAGAATAGCTCCACACCATAAACCGGAAATCTTGATTTCCCGGATCGTTTTTCAATGGCTAGACATAGTAAGTTTCCCATAATGCTAGGGGTGGCAGTACAGCAAGTTTCTGTAGTGTAGTGGTCATCACGTTTGCCTCACACGCAAAAGGCCCCAGTTTCGAAACCTGGCAGAAACAGTTTTAATGTTTCACTATAGTTTGATTTGATAAATATCACGGCAAGTTCTCCTGACTGCTCACTTCCTTTCAAAGGATGCTGATGGATCTTGAGCTGTGCCATGTTGTAATGGGAAGAACCCCGTGACCTAACTTGTCCTTCTAATTGAACCTTGTTTCCTTCTTAGATGTTTCCTTACCATTGTCCGCCAGAGGCTTACTGACAAAACCACTAACCCTTCTTCACAGAGGGACACCTAGTTTAAGGTTTTCCATTAACATTCTTTTTAGGAAAAATTTGGTTGTTGCATTTACCCTGCGATAGACTGGCGACCTGTCCAGGGTGAACCCCTGCCTCTCGCCCATTGACAGCTGGAGATAAGCACCAGCACCCCTCGCGACCCCAATAGGGATAAGCGTGTTAGACAGTGGATGGATGGCTGGATGGATGGTTGCTGCATTAGGTTAATTCAACCTTATATGATGATATTGCAAGAATCCTGGATGGAGGATAAGTAGATTCCTTTCAACCAATCATTCCTGACAAACAGTAAGCAATCCTTAGACCTACAGTAAATGGCATAAAGCACTTGGTAAAACAAAGAATAGCTCCACACCATAAACCGGAAATCTTGATTTCCCGGATTGTTTTTCAATGGCTAGACATATTGAGTTTCCCATAATGCTAGGGGTGGCAGTACAGCAAGTTTTTGTAGTGTAGTGGTCATCACGCTTGCCTCACGCGTAAAAGGCCCCAGGTTCGAAACCTGGTAGAAACTGTTGTTTTAGTTAATGTTTCACTATAGTTTGATTTGATAAATATCACGGCAAGTTCTCCTGACTGCTCACTTCCTTTCAAAGGATGCTGATGGATCTTGAGCTGTGCCATGTTGTAATGGGAAGAACCCCGGGACCTAACTTGTCCTTCTAATTGAACCTTGTTTCCTTCTTAGATGTGTCCTTACCATTGTCCGCCAGAGGCTTACTGACAAAACAACTAACCCTTCTTCACAGAGGGACACCTAGTTTAAGGTTTTCCATTAACATTCTTTTTAGGAAAAATTTGGTTGTTGCATTTACCCTGCGATAGACTGGCAACCTGTCCAGGGTGAACCCCTGCCTCTCGCCCATTGACAGCTGGAGATAAGCACCAGCACCCCTCGCGACCCCAATAGGGATAAGCGTGTTAGACAGTGGATGGATGGCTGGATGGATGGTTGCTGCATTAGGTTAATTCAACCTTATATGATGATATTGCAAGAATCCTGGATGGAGGATAAGTAGATTCCTTTCAACCAATCATTCCTGACAAACAGTAAGCAATCCTTAAACCTACAGTAAATGGCATAAAGCACTTGGTAAAACAAAGAATAGCTCCACACCATAAACCGGAAATCTTGATTTCCCGGATTGTTTTTCAATGGCTAGACATATTGAGTTTCCCATAATGCTAGGGGTGGCAGTACAGCAAGTTTTTGTAGTGTAGTGGTCATCACGCTTGCCTCACGCGCAAAAGGCCCCAGGTTCGAAACCTGGTAGAAACAGTTGTTTTAGTTAATGTTTCACTATAGTTTGATTTGATAAATAGCACGGCAAGTTCTCCTGACTGCTCACTTCCTTTCAAAGGATGCTGATGGATCTTGAGCTGTGCCATGTTGTAATGGGAAGAACCCCGTGACCTAACTTGTCCTTCTAATTGAACCTTGTTTCCTTCTTAGATGTTTCCTTACCATTGTCCGCCAGAGGCTTACTGACAAAACCACTAACCCTTCTTCACAGAGGGACACCTAGTTTAAGGTTTTCCATTAACATTCTTTTTAGGAAAAATTTGGTTGTTGCATTTACCCTGCGATAGACTGGCGACCTGTCCAGGGTGAACCCCTGCCTCTCGCCCATTGACAGCTGGAGATAAGCACCAGCACCCCTCGCGACCCCAATAGGGATAAGCGTGTTAGACAGTGGATGGATGGCTGGATGGATGGTTGCTGCATTAGGTTAATTCAACCTTATATGATGATATTGCAAGAATCCTGGATGGAGGATAAGTAGATTCCTTTCAACCAATCATTCCTGACAAACAGTAAGCAATCCTTAGACCTACAGTAAATGGCATAAAGCACTTGGTAAAACAAAGAATAGCTCCACACCATAAACCGGAAATCTTGATTTCCCGGATTGTTTTTCAATGGCTAGACATATTGAGTTTCCCATAATGCTAGGGGTGGCAGTACAGCAAGTTTTTGTAGTGTAGTGGTCATCACGCTTGCCTCACGCGTAAAAGGCCCCAGGTTCGAAACCTGGTAGAAACTGTTGTTTTAGTTAATGTTTCACTATAGTTTGATTTGATAAATATCACGGCAAGTTCTCCTGACTGCTCACTTCCTTTCAAAGGATGCTGATGGATCTTGAGCTGTGCCATGTTGTAATGGGAAGAACCCCGGGACCTAACTTGTCCTTCTAATTGAACCTTGTTTCCTTCTTAGATGTGTCCTTACCATTGTCCGCCAGAGGCTTACTGACAAAACAACTAACCCTTCTTCACAGAGGGACACCTACTTTAAGGTTTTCCATTAACATTCTTTTTAGGAAAAATTTGGTTGTTGCATTTACCCTGCGATAGACTGGCGACCTGTCCAGGGTGAACCCCTGCCTCTCGCCCATTGACAGCTGGAGATAAGCACCAGCACCCCTCGCGACCCCAATAGGGATAAGCGTGTTAGACAGTGGATGGATGGCTGGATGGATGGTTGCTGCATTAGGTTAATTTAACCTTATATGATGATATTGCAAGAATCCTGGATGGAGGATAAGAAGATTCCTTTCAACCAATCATTCCTGATAAACAGTAAGCAATCCTTAGACCTACAGTAAATGGCATAAAGTCCTTGGTAAAACAAAGAATAGCTCCACACCATAAACCGGAAATCTTGATTTCCCGGATCGTTTTTCAATGGCTAGACATAGTAAGTTTCCCATAATGCTAGGGGTGGCAGTACAGCAAGTTTCTGTAGTGTAGTGGTCATCACGTTTGCCTCACACGCAAAAGGCCCCAGTTTCGAAACCTGGCAGAAACAGTTTTAATGTTTCACTATAGTTTGATTTGATAAATATCACGGCAAGTTCTCCTGACTGCTCACTTCCTTTCAAAGGATGCTGATGGATCTTGAGCTGTGCCATGTTGTAATGGGAAGAACCCCGTGACCTAACTTGTCCTTCTAATTGAACCTTGTTTCCTTCTTAGATGTTTCCTTACCATTGTCCGCCAGAGGCTTACTGACAAAACCACTAACCCTTCTTCACAGAGGGACACCTAGTTTAAGGTTTTCCATTAACATTCTTTTTAGGAAAAATTTGGTTGTTGCATTTACCCTGCGATAGACTGGCGACCTGTCCAGGGTGAACCCCCGCCTCTCGCCCATTGACAGCTGGAGATAAGCACCAGCACCCCTCGCGACCCCAATAGGGATAAGCGTGTTAGACAGTGGATGGATGGCTGGATGGATGGTTGCTGCATTAGGTTAATTCAACCTTATATGATGATATTGCAAGAATCCTGGATGGAGGATAAGTAGATTCCTTTCAACCAATCATTCCTGACAAACAGTAAGCAATCCTTAGACCTACAGTAAATGGCATAAAGCACTTGGTAAAACAAAGAATAGCTCCACACCATAAACCGGAAATCTTGATTTCCCGGATTGTTTTTCAATGGCTAGACATATTGAGTTTCCCATAATGCTAGGGGTGGCAGTACAGCAAGGTTTTGTAGTGTAGTGGTCATCACGCTTGCCTCACGCGCAAAAGGACCCAGGTTCGAAACCTGGTAGAAACAGTTGTTTTAGTTAATGTTTCACTATAGTTTGATTTGATAAATATCATGGCAAGTTCTCCTGACTGCTCACTTCCTTTCAAAGGATGCTGATGGATCTTGAGCTGTGCCATGTTGTAATGGGAAGAACCCCGTGACCTAACTTGTCCTTCTAATTGAACCTTGTTTCCTTCTTAGATGTTTCCTTACCATTGTCCGCCAGAGGCTTACTGACAAAACCACTAACCCTTCTTCACAGAGGGACACCTAGTTTAAGGTTTTCCATTAACATTCTTTTTAGGAAAAATTTGGTTGTTGCATTTACCCTGCTATAGACTGGCGACCTGTCCAGGGTGAACCCCTGCCTCTCGCCCATTGACAGCTGGAGATAAGCACCAGCACCCCTCGCGACCCCAATAGGGATAAGCGTGTTAGACAGTGGATGGATGGCTGGATGGATGGTTGCTGCATTAGGTTAATTCAACCTTATATGATGATATTGCAAGAATCCTGGATGGAGGATAAGAAGATTCCTTTCAACCAATCATTCCTGATAAACAGTAAGCAATCCTTAGACCTACAGTAAATGGCATAAAGTCCTTGGTAAAACAAAGAATAGCTCCACACCATAAACCGGAAATCTTGATTTCCCGGATTGTTTTTCAATGGCTAGACATAGTAAGTTTCCCATAATGCTAGGGGTGGCAGTACAGCAAGTTTCTGTAGTGTAGTGGTCATCACGTTTGCCTCACACGCAAAAGGCCCCAGGTTCGAAACCTGGCAGAAACAGTTTTAATGTTTCACTATAGTTTGATTTGATAAATAGCACGGCAAGTTCTCCTGACTGCTCACTTCCTTTCAAAGGATGCTGATGGATCTTGAGCTGTGCCATGTTGTAATGGGAAGAACCCCGTGACCTAACTTGTCCTTCTAATTGAACCTTGTTTCCTTCTTAGATGTTTCCTTACCATTGTCCGCCAGAGGCTTACTGACAAAACCACTAACCCTTCTTCACAGAGGGACACCTAGTTTAAGGTTTTCCATTAACATTCTTTTTAGGAAAAATTTGGTTGGTGCATTTACCCTGCTATAGACTGGCAACCTGTCCAGGGTGAACCCCCGCCTCTCGCCCATTGACAGCTGGAGATAAGCACCAGCACCCCTCGCGACCCCAATAGGGATAAGCGTGTTAGACAGTGGATGGATGGCTGGATGGAATGTTGCTGCATTAGGTTAATTAAACCTTATATGATGATATTGCAAGAATCCTGGATGGAGGATAAGTAGATCCCTTTCAACCAATCATTCCTGACAAACAGTAAGCAATCCTTAAACCTACAGTAAATGGCATAAAGCACTTGGTAAAACAAAGAATAGCTCCACACCATAAACCGGAAATCTTGATTTCCCGGATTGTTTTTCAATGGCTAGACATAGTGAGTTTCCCATAATGCTAGGGGTGGCAGTACAGCAAGTTTCTGTAGTGTAGTGGTCATCACGTTTGCCTAACACGCAAAAGGTCCCAGGCTCGAAACCTGGCAGAAACAGTGGTTTTAGTTAATGTTTCACTATAGTTTGATTTGATAAATATCATGGCAAGTTCTCCTGACTGCTCACTTCCTTTCAAAGGATGCTGATGGATCTTGAGCTGTGCCATGTTGTAATGGGAAGAACCCCGTGACCTAACTTGTCCTTCTAATTGAACCTTGTTTCCTTCTTAGATGTGTCCTTACCATTGTCCGCCAGAGGCTTACTGACAAAACAACTAACCCTTCTTCACAGAGGGGCACCTAGTTTAAGGTTTTCCATTAACATTCTTTTTAGGAAAAATTTGGTTGTTGCATTTACCCTGCGATAGACTGGCAACCTGTCCAGGGTGAACCCCTGCCTCTCGCCCATTGACAGCTGGAGATAAGCACCAGCACCCTTCGCGACCCCAATAGGGATAAGCGTGTTAGACAGTGGATGGATGGCTGGATGGATGGTTGCTTCATTAGGTTAATTCAACCTTATATGATGATATTGCAAGAATCCTGGATGGAGGATAAGAAGATTCCTTTCAACCAATCATTCCTGACAAACAGTAAGCAATCCTTAGACCTACAGTAAATGGCATAAAGCACTTGGTAAAACAAAGAATAGCTCCACACCATAAACCGGAAATCTTGATTTCCCGGATTGTTTTTCAATGGCTAGACATATTGAGTTTCCCATAATGCTAGGGGTGGCAGTACAGCAAGGTTTTGTAGTGTAGTGGTCATCACGCTTGCCTCACGCGCAAAAGGCCCCAGGTTCGAAACCTGGTAGAAACAGTTGTTTTAGTTAATGTTTCACTATAGTTTGATTTGATAAATATCACGGCAAGTTCTCCTGACTGCTCACTTCCTTTCAAAGGATGCTGATGGATCTTGAGCTGTGCCATGTTGTAATGGGAAGAACCCCGTGACCTAACTTGTCCTTCTAATTGAACAGTGTTTCCTTCTTAGATGTGTCCTTACCATTGTCCGCCAGAGGCTTACTGACAAAACAACTAACCCTTCTTCACAGAGGGACACCTACTTTAAGGTTTTCCATTAACATTCTTTTTAGGAAAAATTTGGTTATTGCATTTACCCTGCGATAGACTGGCGACCTGTCCAGGGTGAACCCCTGCCTCTCGCCCATTGACAGCTGGAGATAAGCACCAGCACCCCTCGCGACCCCAATAGGGATAAGCGTGTTAGACAGTGGATGGATGGCTGGATGGATGGTTGCTGCATTAGGTTAATTCAACCTTATATGATGATATTGCAAGAATCCTGGATGGAGGATAAGAAGATTCCTTTCAACCAATCATTCCTGACAAACAGTAAGCAATCCTTAGACCTACAGTAAATGGCATAAAGCACTTGGTAAAACAAAGAATAGCTCCACACCATAAACCGGAAATCTTGATTTCCCGGATTGTTTTTCAATGGCTAGACATAGTGAGTTTCCCATAATGCTAGGGGTGGCAGTACAGCAAGTTTCTGTAGTGTAGTGGTCATCACGTTTGCCTAACACGCAAAAGGTCCCAGGCTCGAAACCTGGCAGAAACAGTGGTTTTAGTTAATGTTTCACTATAGTTTGATTTGATAAATATCATGGCAAGTTCTCCTGACTGCTCACTTCCTTTCAAAGGATGCTGATGGATCTTGAGCTGTGCCATGTTGTAATGGGAAGAACCCCGTGACCTAACTTGTCCTTCTAATTGAACCTTGTTTCCTTCTTAGATGTGTCCTTACCATTGTCCGCCAGAGGCTTACTGACAAAACAACTAACCCTTCTTCACAGAGGGACACCTAGTTTAAGGTTTTCCATTAACATTCTTTTTAGGAAAAATTTGGTTGTTGCATTTACCCTGCGATAGACTGGCAACCTGTCCAGGGTGAACCCCTGCCTCTCGCCCATTGACAGCTGGAGATAAGCACCAGCACCCCTCGCGACCCCAATAGGGATAAGCGTGTTAGACAGTGGATGGATGGCTGGATGGATGGTTGCTGCATTAGGTTAATTCAACCTTATATGATGATATTGCAAGAATCCTGGATGGAGGATAAGTAGATTCCTTTCAACCAATCATTCCTGACAAACAGTAAGCAATCCTTAGACCTACAGTAAATGGCATAAAGCACTTGGTAAAACAAAGAATAGCTCCACACCATAAACCGGAAATCTTGATTTCCCGGATTGTTTTTCAATGGCTAGACATATTGAGTTTCCCATAATGCTAGGGGTGGCAGTACAGCAAGTTTCTGTAGTGTAGTGGTCATCACGTTTGCCTAACACGCAAAAGGTCCCAGGTTCGAAACCTGGTAGAAACAATTGTTTTAGTTAATGTTTCACTATAGTTTGATTTGATAAATATCACGGCAAGTTCTCCTGACTGCTCACTTCCTTTCAAAGGATGCTGATGGATCTTGAGCTGTGCCATGTTGTAATGGGAAGAACCCCGGGACCTAACTTGTCCTTCTAATTGAACCTTGTTTCCTTCTTAGATGTGTCCTTACCATTGTCCGCCAGAGGCTTACTGACAAAACAACTAACCCTTCTTCACAGAGGGACACCTAGTTTAAGGTTTTCCATTAACATTCTTTTTAGGAAAAATTTGGTTGTTGCATTTACCCTGCGATAGACTGGCGACCTGTCCAGGGTGAACCCCTGCCTCTCGCCCATTGACAGCTGGAGATAAGCACCAGCACCCCTCGCGACCCCAATAGGGATAAGCGTGTTAGACAGTGGATGGATGGCTGGATGGATGGTTGCTGCATTAGGTTAATTCAACCTTATATGATGATATTGCAAGAATCCTGGATGGAGGATAAGAAGATTCCTTTCAACCAATCATTCCTGACAAACAGTAAGCAATCCTTAGACCTACAGTAAATGGCATAAAGCACTTGGTAAAACAAAGAATAGCTCCACACCATAAACCGGAAATCTTGATTTCCCGGATTGTTTTACAATGGCTAGACATAGTGAGTTTCCCATAATGCTAGGGGTGGCAGTACAGCAAGTTTCTGTAGTGTAGTGATCATCATGTTTGCCTAAGACGCAAAAGGTCCCAGGCTCGAAACCTGGCAGAAACAGTGGTTTTAGTTAATGTTTCACTATAGTTTGATTTGATAAATATCATGGCAAGTTCTCCTGACTGCTCACTTCCTTTCAAAGGATGCTGATGGATCTTGAGCTGTGCCATGTTGTAATGGGAAGAACCCCGTGACCTAACTTGTCCTTCTAATTGAACCTTGTTTCCTTCTTAGATGTTTCCTTACCATTGTCCGCCAGAGGCTTACTGACAAAACCACTAACCCTTCTTCACAGAGGGACACCTAGTTTAAGGTTTTCCATTAACATTCTTTTTAGGAAAAATTTGGTTGGTGCATTTACCCTGCGATAGACTGGCGACCTGTCCAGGGTGAACCCCCGCCTCTCGCCCATTGACAGCTGGAGATAAGCACCAGCACCCCTCGCGACCCCAATAGGGATAAGCGTGTTAGACAGTGGATGGATGGCTGGATGGAATGTTGCTGCATTAGGTTAATTAAACCTTATATGATGATATTGCAAGAATCCTGGATGGAGGATAAGTAGATCCCTTTCAACCAATCATTCCTGACAAACAGTAAGCAATCCTTAAACCTACAGTAAATGGCATAAAGCACTTGGTAAAACAAAGAATAGCTCCACACCATAAACCGGAAATCTTGATTTCCCGGATTGTTTTTCAATGGCTAGACATATTGAGTTTCCCATAATGCTAGGGGTGGCAGTACAGCAAGTTTTTGTAGTGTAGTGGTCATCACGCTTGCCTCACACGCAAAAGGCCCCAGGTTCGAAACCTGGTAGAAACAATTGTTTTAGTTAATGTTTCACTATAGTTTGATTTGATAAATATCACGGCAAGTTCTCCTGACTGCTCACTTCCTTTCAAAGGATGCTGATGGATCTTGAGCTGTGCCATGTTGTAATGGGAAGAACCCCGGGACCTAACTTGTCCTTCTAATTGAACCTTGTTTCCTTCTTAGATGTGTCCTTACCATTGTCCGCCAGAGGCTTACTGACAAAACAACTAACCCTTCTTCACAGAGGGACACCTAGTTTAAGGTTTTCCATTAACATTCTTTTTAGGAAAAATTTGGTTGTTGCATTTACCCTGCGATAGACTGGCGACCTGTCCAGGGTGAACCCCTGCCTCTCGCCCATTGACAGCTGGAGATAAGCACCAGCACCCCTCGCGACCCCAATAGGGATAAGCGTGTTAGACAGTGGATGGATGGCTGGATGGATGGTTGCTGCATTAGGTTAATTCAACCTTATATGATGATATTGCAAGAATCCTGGATGGAGGATAAGAAGATTCCTTTCAACCAATCATTCCTGACAAACAGTAAGCAATCCTTAGACCTACAGTAAATGGCATAAAGCACTTGGTAAAACAAAGAATAGCTCCACACCATAAACCGGAAATCTTGATTTCCCGGATTGTTTTACAATGGCTAGACATAGTGAGTTTCCCATAATGCTAGGGGTGGCAGTACAGCAAGTTTCTGTAGTGTAGTGATCATCATGTTTGCCTAAGACGCAAAAGGTCCCAGGCTCGAAACCTGGCAGAAACAGTGGTTTTAGTTAATGTTTCACTATAGTTTGATTTGATAAATATCATGGCAAGTTCTCCTGACTGCTCACTTCCTTTCAAAGGATGCTGATGGATCTTGAGCTGTGCCATGTTGTAATGGGAAGAACCCCGTGACCTAACTTGTCCTTCTAATTGAACCTTGTTTCCTTCTTAGATGTGTCCTTACCATTGTCCGCCAGAGGCTTACTGACAAAACAACTAACCCTTCTTCACAGAGGGACACCTAGTTTAAGGTTTTCCATTAACATTCTTTTTAGGAAAAATTTGGTTGTTGCATTTACCCTGCGATAGACTGGCGACCTGTCCAGGGTGAACCCCTGCCTCTCGCCCATTGACAGCTGGAGATAAGCACCAGCACCCCTCGCGACCCCAATAGGGATAAGCGTGTTAGACAGTGGATGGATGGCTGGATGGATGGTTGCTGCATTAGGTTAATTCAACCTTATATGATGATATTGCAAGAATCCTGGATGGAGGATAAGTAGATTCCTTTCAACCAATCATTCCTGACAAACAGTAAGCAATCCTTAGACCTACAGTAAATGGCATAAAGCACTTGGTAAAACAAAGAATAGCTCCACACCATAAACCGGAAATCTTGATTTCCCGGATTGTTTTTCAATGGCTAGACATATTGAGTTTCCCATAATGCTAGGGGTGGCAGTACAGCAAGTTTTTGTAGTGTAGTGGTCATCACGCTTGCCTCACACGCAAAAGGCCCCAGGTTCGAAACCTGGTAGAAACAATTGTTTTAGTTAATGTTTCACTATAGTTTGATTTGATAAATATCACGGCAAGTTCTCCTGACTGCTCACTTCCTTTCAAAGGATGCTGATGGATCTTGAGCTGTGCCATGTTGTAATGGGAAGAACCCCGGGACCTAACTTGTCCTTCTAATTGAACCTTGTTTCCTTCTTAGATGTGTCCTTACCATTGTCCGCCAGAGGCTTACTGACAAAACAACTAACCCTTCTTCACAGAGGGACACCTAGTTTAAGGTTTTCCATTAACATTCTTTTTAGGAAAAATTTGGTTGTTGCATTTACCCTGCGATAGACTGGCAACCTGTCCAGGGTGAACCCCTGCCTCTCGCCCATTGACAGCTGGAGATAAGCACCAGCACCCCTCGCGACCCCAATAGGGATAAGCGTGTTAGACAGTGGATGGATGGCTGGATGGATGGTTGCTGCATTAGGTTAATTCAACCTTATATGATAATATTGGAAGAATCCTGGATGGAGGATAAGTAGATTCCTTTCAACCAATCATTCCTGACAAACAGTAAGCAATCCTTAGACCTACAGTAAATGGCATAAAGCACTTGGTAAAACAAAGAATAGCTCCACACCATAAACCGGAAATCTTGATTTCCCGGATTGTTTTTCAATGGCTAGACATATTGAGTTTCCCATAATGCTAGGGGTGGCAGTACAGCAAGGTTTTGTAGTGTAGTGGTCATCACGCTTGCCTCACGCGCAAAAGGCCCCAGGTTCGAAACCTGGTAGAAACAGTTGTTTTAGTTAATGTTTCACTATAGTTTGATTTGATAAATATCACGGCAAGTTCTCCTGACTGCTCACTTCCTTTCAAAGGATGCTGATGGATCTTGAGCTGTGCCATGTTGTAATGGGAAGAACCCTGTGACCTAACTTGTCCTTCTAATTGAACCTTGTTTCCTTCTTAGATGTGTCCTTACCATTGTCCGCCAGAGGCTTACTGACAAAACCACTAACCCTTCTTCACAGAGGGACACCTAGTTTAAGGTTTTCCATTAACATTCTTTTTAGGAAAAATTTGGTTGGTGCATTTACCCTGCGATAGACTGGCGACCTGTCCAGGGTGAACCCCCGCCTCTCGCCCATTGACAGCTGGAGATAAGCACCAGCACCCCTCGCGACCCCAATAGGGATAAGCGTGTTAGACAGTGGATGGATGGCTGGAAGGAATGTTGCTGCATTAGGTTAATTAAACCTTATATGATGATATTGCAAGAATCCTGGATGGAGGATAAGTAGATCCCTTTCAACCAATCATTCCTGACAAACAGTAAGCAATCCTTAAACCTACAGTAAATGGCATAAAGCACTTGGTAAAACACAGAATAGCTCCACACCATAAACCGGAAATCTTGATTTCCCGGATTGTTTTTCAATGGCTAGACATAGTGAGTTTCCCATAATGCTAGGGGTGGCAGTACAGCAAGTTTCTGTAGTGTAGTGGTCATCACGTTTGCCTAACACGCAAAAGGTCCCAGGCTCGAAACCTGGCAGAAACAGTGGTTTTAGTTAATGTTTCACTATAGTTTGATTTGATAAATATCATGGCAAGTTCTCCTGACTGCTCACTTCCTTTCAAAGGATGCTGATGGATCTTGAGCTGTGCCATGTTGTAATGGGAAGAACCCCGTGACCTAACTTGTCCTTCTAATTGAACCTTGTTTCCTTCTTAGATGTGTCCTTACCATTGTCCGCCAGAGGCTTACTGACAAAACAACTAACCCTTCTTCACAGAGGGACACCTAGTTTAAGGTTTTCCATTAACATTCTTTTTAGGAAAAATTTGGTTGTTGCATTTACCCTGCGATAGACTGGCAACCTGTCCAGGGTGAACCCCTGCCTCTCGCCCATTGACAGCTGGAGATAAGCACCAGCACCCCTCGCGACCCCAATAGGGATAAGCGTGTTAGACAGTGGATGGATGGCTGGATGGATGGTTGCTGCATTAGGTTAATTCAACCTTATATGATAATATTGGAAGAATCCTGGATGGAGGATAAGTAGATTCCTTTCAACCAATCATTCCTGAAAAACAGTAAGCAATCCTTAGACCTACAGTAAATGGCATAAAGCACTTGGTAAAACAAAGAATAGCTCCACACCATAAACCGGAAATCTTGATTTCCCGGATTGTTTTTCAATGGGTAGACATAGTGAGTTTCCCATAATGCTAGGGGTGGCAGTACAGCAAGTTTCTGTAGTGTAGTGGTCATCACGTTTGCCTCACACGCAAAAGGCCCCAGGTTCGAAACCTGGCAGAAACAGTTGTTGTAATGTTTCACTATAGTTTGATTTGATAAATATCACGGCAAGTTCTCCTGACTACTCACTTCCTTTCAAAGGATGCTGATGGATCTTGAGCTGTGCCATGTTGTAATGGGAAGAACCCCGTGACCTAACTTGTCCTTATAATTGAACCTTGTTTCCTTCTTAGATGTGTCCTTACCATTGTCCGCCAGAGGCTTACTGACAAAACCACTAACCCTTCTTCACAGAGGGACACCTAGTTTAAGGTTTTCCATTAACATTGTTTTTAGGAAAAATTTGGTTGTTGCATTTACCCTGCTATAGACTGGCGACCTGTCCAGGGTGAACCCCTGCCTCTCGCCCATTGACAGCTGGAGATAAGCACCAGCACCCCTCGCGACCCCAATAGGGATAAGCGTGTTAGACAGTGGATGGATGGCTGGATGGATGGTTGCTGCATTAGGTTAATTCAACCTTATATGATGATATTGCAAGAATCCTGGATGGAGGATAAGTAGATTCCTTTCAACCAATCATTCCTGACAAACAGTAAGCAATCCTTAGACCTACAGTAAATGGCATAAAGCACTTGGTAAAACAAAGAATAGCTCCACACCATAAACCGGAAATCTTGATGTCCCGGATTGTTTTTCAATGGCTAGACATATTGAGTTTCCCATAATGCTAGGGGTGGCAGTACAGCAAGTTTTTGTAGTGTAGTGGTCATCACGCTTGCCTCACGCGCAAAAGGCCCCAGGTTCGAAACCTGGTAGAAACAGTTGTTTTAGTTAATGTTTCACTATAGTTTGATTTGATAAATATCACGGCAAGTTCTCCTGACTACTCACTTCCTTTCAAAGGATGCTGATGGATCTTGAGCTGTGCCATGTTGTAATGGGAAGAACCCCGTGACCTAACTTGTCCTTATAATTGAACCTTGTTTCCTTCTTAGATGTGTCCTTACCATTGTCCGCCAGAGGCTTACTGATAAAACCACTAACCCTTCTTCACAGAGGGACACCTAGTTTAAGGTTTTCCATTAACATTGTTTTTAGGAAAAATTTGGTTGTTGCATTTACCCTGCTATAGACTGGCGACCTGTCCAGGGTGAACCCCTGCCTCTCGCCCATTGACAGCTGGAGATAAGCACCAGCACCCCTCGCGACCCCAATAGGGATAAGCGTGTTAGACAGTGGATGGATGGCTGGATGGATGGTTGCTGCATTTGGTTAATTCAACCTTATATGATGATATTGCAAGAATCCTGGATGGAGGATAAGTAGATTCCTTTCAACCAATCATTCCTGACAAACAGTAAGCAATCCTTAAACCTACAGTAAATGGCATAAAGCACTTGGTAAAACAAAGAATAGCTCCACACCATAAACCGGAAATCTTGATTTCCCGGATTGTTTTTCAATGGCTAGACATACTGAGTTTCCCATAATGCTAGGGGTGGCAGTACAGCAAGTTTCTGTAGTGTAGTGGTCATCACGTTTGCCTCACACGCAAAAGGCCCCAGGTTCGAAACCTGGCAGAAACGGTTGTTTTAATGTTTCACTATAGTTTGATTTGATAAATATCACGGCAAGTTCTCCTGACTGCTCACTTCCTTTCAAAGGATGCTGATGGATCTTGAGCTGTGCCATGTTGTAATGGGAAGAACCCCGTGACCTAACTTGTCCTTCTAATTGAACCTTGTTTCCTTCTTAGATGTTTCCTTACCATTGTCCGCCAGAGGCTTACTGACAAAACAACCAACCCTTCTTCACAGAGGGACACCTAGTTTAAGGTTTTCCATTAACATTCTTTTTAGGAAAAATTTGGTTGTTGCATTTACCCTGCTATAGACTTGCGACCTGTCCAGGGTGAACCCCCGCCTCTCGCCCATTGACAGCTGGAGATAAGCACCAGCACCCCTCGCGACCCCAATAGGGATAAGCGTATTAGACAGTGGATGGATGGCTGGATGGATGGTTGCTGCATTAGGTTAATTCAACCTTATATGATGATATTGCAAGAATCCTGGATGGAGGATAAGTAGATTCCTTTCAACCAATCATTCCTGACAAACAGTAAGCAATCCTTAAACCTACAGTAAATGGCATAAAGCACTTGGTAAAACAAAGAGTAGCTCCACACCATAAACCGGAAATCTTGATTTCCCGGATTGTTTTTCAATGGCTAGACATATTGAGTTTCCCATAATGCTAGGGGTGGCAGTACAGCAAGTTTTTGTCATGTAGTGGTCATCACGCTTGCCTCACGCGCAAAAGGCCCCAGGTTCGAAACCTGGTAGAAACAGTTGTTTTAGTTAATGTTTCACTATAGTTTGATTTGATAAATATCACGGCAAGTTCTCCTGACTGCTCACTTCCTTTCAAAGGATGCTGATGGATCTTGAGCTGTGCCACGTTGTAATGGGAAGAACCCCGTGACCTAACTTGTCCTTCTAATTGAACCTTGTTTCCTTCTTAGATGTTTCCTTACCATTGTCCGCCAGAGGCTTACTGGCAAAACCACTAACCCTTCTTCACAGAGGGACACCTAGTTTAAGGTTTTTCATTAACATTCTTTTTAGGAAAAATTTGGTTGTTGCATTTACCCTGCGATAGACTGGCGAACTGTCCAGGGTGAACCCCCGCCTCTCGCCCATTGACAGCTGGAGATAAGCACCAGCACCCCTCGCGACCCCAATAGGGATAAGCATGTTAGACAGTGGATGGATGGCTGGATGGAATGTTGCTGCATTAGGTTAATTAAACCTTATATGATGATATTGCAAGAATCCTGGATGGAGGATAAGTAGATTCCTTTCAACCAATCATTCCTGACAAACAGTAAGCAATCCTTAGACCTACAGTAAATGGCATAAAGCACTTGGTAAAACAAAGAATAGCTCCACACCATAAACCGGAAATCTTGATTTCCCGGATTGTTTTTCAATGGCTAGACATAGTGAGTTTCCCATAATGCTAGGGGTGGCAGTACAGCAAGTTTCTGTAGTGTAGTGGTCATCACGTTTGCCTCACATGCAAAAGGTCCCAGCCTCGAAACCTGGCAGAAACAGTGGTTTTAGTTAATGTTTCACTATAGTTTGATTTGATAAATATCATGGCAAGTTCTCCTGACTGCTCACTTCCTTTCAAAGGATGCTGATGGATCTTGAGCTGTGCCATGTTGTAATGGGAAGAACCCCGGGACCTAACTTGTCCTTCTAATTGAACCTTGTTTCCTTCTTAGATGTGTCCTTACCATTGTCCGCCAGAGGCTTACTGACAAAACAACTAACCCTTCTTCCCAGAGGGACACCTAGTTTAAGGTTTTCCATTAACATTCTTTTTAGGAAAAATTTGGTTGTTGCATTTACCCTGCTATAGACTGGCGACCTGTCCAGGGTGAACCCCTGCCTCTCGCCCATTGACAGCTGGAGATAAGCACCAGCACCCCTCGCGACCCCAATAGGGATAAGCGTGTTAGACAGTGGATGGATGGCTGGATGGATGGTTGCTGCATTAGGTTAATTCAACCTTATATGATGATATTGCAAGAATCCTGGATGGAGGATAAGTAGATTCCTTTCAACCAATCATTCCTGACAAACAGTAAGCAATCCTTAGACCTACAGTAAATGGCATAAAGCACTTGGTAAAACAAAGAATAGCTCCACACCATAAACCGGAAATCTTGATTTCCCGGATTGTTTTTCAATGGCTAGCCATAGTGAGTTTCCCATAATGCTAGGGGTGGCAGTACAGCAAGTTTCTGTAGTGTAGTGGTCATCACGTTTGCCTCACACGCAAAAGGCCCCAGGTTCGAAACCTGGCAGAAACAGTTTTAATGTTTCACTATAGTTTGATTTGATAAATATCACGGCAAGTTCTCCTGACTGCTCACTTCCTTTCAAAGGATGCTGATGGATCTTGAGCTGTGCCATGTTGTAATGGGAAGAACCCCGTGACCTAACTTGTCCTTCTAATTGAACCTTGTTTCCTTCTTAGATGTGTCCTTACCATTGTCCGCCAGAGGCTTACTGACAAAACCACTAACCCTTCTTCACAGAGGGACACCTAGTTTAAGGTTTTCCATTAACATTCTTTTTAGGAAAAATTTGGTTGTTGCATTTACCCTGCTATAGACTGGCGACCTGTCCAGGGTGAACCCCTGCCTCTCGCCCATTGACAGCTGGAGATAAGCACCAGCACCCCTCGCGACCCCAATAGGGATAAGCGTGTTAGACAGTGGATGGATGGCTGGATGGATGGTTGCTGCATTAGGTTAATTCAACCTTATATGATGATATTGCAAGAATCCTGGATGGAGGATAAGTAGATTCCTTTCAACCAATCATTCCTGACAAACAGTAAGCAATCCTTTAACCTACAGTAAATGGCATAAAGCACTTGGTAAAACAAAGAATAGCTCCACACCATAAACCGGAAATCTTGATTTCCCGGATTGTTTTTCAATGGCTAGACATAGTGAGTTTCCCATAATGCTAGGGGTGGCAGTACAGCAAGTTTCTGTAGTGTAGTGGTCATCACGTTTGCCTAACACGCAAAAGGTCCCAGGCTCGAAACCTGGCAGAAACAGCGGTTTTACTTAATGTTTCACTATAGTTTGATTTGATAAATATCACGGCAAGTTCTCCTGACTGCTCACTTCCTTTCAAAGGATGCTGATGGATCTTGAGCTGTGCCATGTTGTAATGGGAAGAACCCCGTGACCTAACTTGTCCTTCTAATTGAACCTTGTTTCCTTCTTAGATGTGTCCTTACCATTGTCCGCCAGAGGCTTACTGACAAAACCACTAACCCTTCTTCACAGAGGGACACCTAGTTTAAGGTTTTCCATTAACATTCTTTTTAGGAAAAATTTGGTTGTTGCATTTACCCTGCTATAGACTGGCGACCTGTCCAGGGTGAACCCCTGCCTCTCGCCCATTGACAGCTGGAGATAAGCACCAGCACCCCTCGCGACCCCAATAGGGATAAGCGTGTTAGACAGTGGATGGATGGCTGGATGGATGGTTGCTGCATTAGGTTAATTCAACCTTATATGATGATATTGCAAGAATCCTGGATGGAGGATAAGTAGATTCCTTTCAACCAATCATTCCTGACAAACAGTAAGCAATCCTTTAACCTACAGTAAATGGCATAAAGCACTTGGTAAAACAAAGAATAGCTCCACACCATAAACCGGAAATCTTGATTTCCCGGATTGTTTTTCAATGGCTAGACATAGTGAGTTTCCCATAATGCTAGGGGTGGCAGTACAGCAAATTTCTGTAGTGTAGTGGTCATCACGTTTGCCTAACACGCAAAAGGTCCCAGGCTCGAAACCTGGCAGAAACAGCGGTTTTACTTAATGTTTCACTATAGTTTGATTTGATAAATATCACGGCAAGTTCTCCTGACTGCTCACTTCCTTTCAAAGGATGCTGATGGATCTTGAGCTGTGCCATGTTGTAATGGGAAGAACCCCGTGACCTAACTTGTCCTTCTAATTGAACCTTGTTTCCTTCTTAGATGTGTCCTTACCATTGTCCGCCAGAGGCTTACTGACAAAACCACTAACCCTTCTTCACAGAGGGACACCTAGTTTAAGGTTTTCCATTAACATTCTTTTTAGGAAAAATTTGGTTGTTGCATTTACCCTGCTATAGACTGGCGACCTGTCCAGGGTGAACCCCTGCCTCTCGCCCATTGACAGCTGGAGATAAGCACCAGCACCCCTCACGACCCCAATAGGGATAAGCGTGTTAGACAGTGGATGGATGGCTGGATGGATGGTTGCTGCATTAGGTTAATTCAACCTTATATGATGATATTGCAAGAATCCTGGATGGAGGATAAGTAGATTCCTTTCAACCAATCATTCCTGACAAACAGTAAGCAATTCTTTAACCTACAGTAAATGGCATAAAGCACTTGGTAAAACAAAGAATAGCTCCACACCATAAACCGGAAATCTTGATTTCCCGGATTGTTTTTCAATGGCTAGACATAGTGAGTTTCCCATAATGCTAGGGGTGGCAGTACAGCAAGTTTCTGTAGTGTAGTGGTCATCACGTTTGCCTAACACGCAAAAGGTCCCAGGCTCGAAACCTGGCAGAAACAGTGGTTTTAGTCAATGTTTCACTATAGTTTGATTTGATAAATATCATGGCAAGTTTTCCTGACTGCTCACTTCCTTTCAAAGGATGCTGATGGATCTTGAGCTGTGCCATGTTGTAATGGGAAGAACCCCGTGACCTAACTTGTCCTTCTAATTGAACCTTGTTTGCTTCTTAGATGTGTCCTTACCATTGTCCGCCAGAGGCTTACTGACAAAACAACTAACCCTTCTTCACAGAGGGACACCTAGTTTAAGGTTTTCCATTAACATTCTTTTTAGGAAAAATTTGGTTGTTGCATTTACCCTGCGATAGACTGGCGACCTGTCCAGGGTGAACCCCTGCCTCTCGCCCATTGACAGCTGGAGATAAGCACCAGCACCCCTCGCGACCCCAATAGGGATAAGCGTGTTAGACAGTGGATGGATGGCTGGATGGATGGTTGCTGCATTAGGTTAATTAAACCTTATATGATGATATTGCAAGAATCCTGGATGGAGGATAAGTAGATTCCTTTCAACCAATCATTCCTGACAAACAGTAAGCAATCCTTAAACCTACAGTAAATGGCATAAAGCACTTGGTAAAACAAAGAATAGCTCCACACCATAAACCGGAAATCTTGATTTCCCGGATTGTTTTACAATGGCTAGACATAGTGAGTTTCCCATAATGCTAGGGGTGGCAGTACAGCAAGTTTCTGTAGTGTAGTGGTCATCACGTTTGCCTAACACGCAAAAGGTCCCAGGCTCGAAACCTGGCAGAAACAGTGGTTTTAGTTAATGTTTCACTATAGTTTGATTTGATAAATATCATGGCAAGTTCTCCTGACTGCTCACTTCCTTTCAAAGGATGCTGATGGATCTTGAGCTGTGCCATGTTGTAATGGGAAGAACCCAGTGATCTAACTTGTCCTTCTAATTGAACCTTGTTTGCTTCTTAGATGTGTCCTTACCCATTGTCCGCCAGAGGCTTACTGACAAAACAACTAACCCTTCTTCACAGAGGGACACCTAGTTTAAGGTTTTCCATTAACATTCTTTTTAGGAAAAATTTGGTTGTTGCATTTACCCTGCGATAGACTGGCGACCTGTCCAGGGTGAACCCCTGCCTCTCGCCCATTGACAGCTGGAGATAAGCACCAGCACCCCCCGCGACCCCAATAGGGATAAGCGTGTTAGACAGTGGATGGATGGCTGGATGGATGGTTGCTGCATTAGGTTAATTCAACCTTATATGATGATATTGCAAGAATCCTGGATGGAGGATAAGTAGATTCCTTTCAACCAATCATTCCTGACAAACAGTAAGCAATCCTTAGACCTACAGTAAATGGCATAAAGCACTTGGTAAAACAAAGAATAGCTCCACACCATAAACCGGAAATCTTGATTTCCCGGATTGTTTTTCAATGGCTAGACATACTGAGTTTCCCATAATGGTAGGGGTGGCAGTACAGCAAGTTTCTGTAGTGTAGTGGTCATCACGTTTGCCTCACATGCAAAAGGCCGAAGGTTCGAAACCTGGCAAAAACAGTGGTTTTAGTTAATGTTTCACTATAGTTTGATTTGATAAATATCATGGCAAGTTTTCCTGACTGCTCACTTCATTTCAAAGGATGCTGATGGATCTTGAGCTGTTTCATGTTGCAATGGGAAGAACCCAGTGATCTAACTTGTCCTTCTAATTGAACCTTGTTTGCTTCTTAGATGTGTCCTTACCATTGTCCGCCAGAGGCTTACTGACAAAACAACTAACCCTTCTTCACAGAGGGACACCTATTTTAAGGTTTTCCATTAACATTCTTTTTAGGAAAAATTTGGTTGTTGCATTTACCCTGCGATAGACTGGCGACCTGTCCAGGGTGAACCCCTGCCTCTCGCCCATTGACAGCTGGAGATAAGCACCAGCACCCCTCGCGACCCCAATAGGGATAAGCGTGTTAGACAGTGGATGGATGGCTGGATGGATGGTTGCTGCATTAGGTTAATTAAACCTTATATGATGATATTGCAAGAATCCTGGATGGAGGATAAGTAGATTCCTTTCAACCAATCATTCCTGACAAACAGTAAGCAATCCTTAAACCTACAGTAAATGGCATAAAGCACTTGGTAAAACAAAGAATAGCTCCACACCATAAACCGGAAATCTTGATTTCCCGGATTGTTTTACAATGGCTAGACATAGTGAGTTTCCCATAATGCTAGGGGTGGCAGTACAGCAAGTTTCTGTAGTGTAGTGGTCATCACGTTTGCCTAACACGCAAAAGGTCCCAGGCTCGAAACCTGGCGGAAACAGTGGTTTTAGTTAATGTTTCACTATAGTTTGATTTGATAAATATCATGGCAAGTTCTCCTGACTGCTCACTTCCTTTCAAAGGATGCTGATGGATCTTGAGCTGTGCCATGTTGTAATGGGAAGAACCGTGATCTAACTTGTCCTTCTAATTGAACCTTGTTTGCTTCTTAGATGTGTCCTTACCCATTGTCCGCCAGAGGCTTACTGACAAAACAACTAACCCTTCTTCACAGAGGGACACCTAGTTTAAGGTTTTCCATTAACATTCTTTTTAGGAAAAATTTGGTTGTTGCATTTACCCTGCGATAGACTGGCGACCTGTCCAGGGTGAACCCCTGCCTCTCGCCCATTGACAGCTGGAGATAAGCACCAGCACCCCCCGCGACCCCAATAGGGATAAGCGTGTTAGACAGTGGATGGATGGCTGGATGGATGGTTGCTGCATTAGGTTAATTCAACCTTATATGATGATATTGCAAGAATCCTGGATGGAGGATAAGTAGATTCCTTTCAACCAATCATTCCTGACAAACAGTAAGCAATCCTTAGACCTACAGTAAATGGCATAAAGCACTTGGTAAAACAAAGAATAGCTCCACACCATAAACCGGAAATCTTGATTTCCCGGATTGTTTTTCAATGGCTAGACATACTGAGTTTCCCATAATGCTAGGGGTGGCAGTACAGCAAGTTTCTGTAGTGTAGTGGTCATCACGTTTGCCTCACATGCAAAAGGCCGAAGGTTCGAAACCTGGCAGAAACAGTGGTTCTAGTTAATGTTTCACTATAGTTTGATTTGATAAATATCACGGCAAGTTCTCCTGACTGCTCACTTCCTTTCAAAGGATGCTGATGGATCTTGAGCTGTGCCATGTTGTAATGGGAAGAACCCCGTGACCTAACTTGTCCTTCTAATTGAACCTTGTTTCCTTCTTAGATGTGTCCTTACCATTGTCCGCCAGAGGCTTACTGACAAAACCACTAACCCTTCTTCACAGAGGGACACCTAGTTTAAGGTTTTCCATTAACATTCTTTTTAGGAAAAATTTGGTTGTTGCATTTACCCTGCGATAGACTGGCGACCTGTCCAGGGTGAACCCCTGCCTCTCGCCCATTGACAGCTGGAGATAAGCACCAGCACCCCTCGCGACCCCAATAGGGATAAGCGTGTTAGACAGTGGATGGATGGCTGGATGGATGGTTGCTGCATTAGGTTAATTCAACCTTATATGATGATATTGCAAGAATCCTGGATGGAGGATAAGTAGATTCCTTTCAACCAATCATTCCTGACAAACAGTAAGCAATCCTTTAACCTACAGTAAATGGCATAAAGCACTTGGTAAAACAAAGAATAGCTCCACACCATAAACCGGAAATCTTGATTTCCCGGATTGTTTTACAATGGCTAGACATAGTGAGTTTCCCATAATGCTAGGGGTGGCAGTACAGCAAGTTTCTGTAGTGTAGTGGTCATCACGTTTGCCTAACACGCAAAAGGTCCCAGGCTCGAAACCTGGCAGAAACAGTGGTTTTAGTTAATGTTTCACTATAGTTTGATTTGATAAATATCATGGCAAATTCTCCTGACTGCTCACTTCCTTTCAAAGGATGCTGATGGATCTTGAGCTGTGCCATGTTGTAATGGGAAGAACCCAGTGATCTAACTTGTCCTTCTAATTGAACCTTGTTTGCTTCTTAGATGTGTCCTTACCATTGTCCGGCAGAGGCTTACTGACAAAACAACTAACCCTTCTTCACAGAGGGACACCTAGTTTAAGGTTTTCCATTAACATTCTTTTTAGGAAAAATTTGGTTGTTGCATTTACCCTGCGATAGACTGGCGACCTGTCCAGGGTGAACCCCTGCCTCTCGCCCATTGACAGCTGGAGATAAGCACCAGCACCCCCCGCGACCCCAATAGGGATAAGCGTGTTAGACAGTGGATGGATGGCTGGATGGATGGTTGCTGCATTAGGTTAATTCAACCTTATATGATGATATTGCAAGAATCCTGGATGGAGGATAAGTAGATTCCTTTCAACCAATCATTCCTGACAAACAGTAAGCAATCCTTAGACCTACAGTAAATGGCATAAAGCACTTGGTAAAACAAAGAGTAGCTCCACACCATAAACCGGAAATCTTGATTTCCCGGATTGTTTTTCAATGGCTAGACATACTGAGTTTCCCATAATGCTAGGGGTGGCAGTACAGCAAGTTTCTGTAGTGTAGTGGTCATCACGTTTGCCTCACACGCAAAAGGCCGAAGGTTCGAAACCTGGCAGAAACAGTGGTTTTAGTTAATGTTTCACTATAGTTTGATTTGATAAATATCATGGCAAGTTCTCCTGACTGCTCACTTCCTTTCAAAGGATGCTGATGGATCTTGAGCTGTGCCATGTTGTAATGGGAAGAACCCCGTGACCTAACTTGTCCTTCTAATTGAACCTTGTTTCCTTCTTAGATGTTTCCTTACCATTGTCCGCCAGAGGCTTACTGACAAAACCACTAACCCTTCTTCACAGAGGGACACCTAGTTTAAGGTTTTCCATTAACATTCTTTTTAGGAAAAATTTGGTTGTTGCATTTACCCTGCGATAGACTGGCGACCGGTCCAGGGTGAACCCCTGCCTCTCGCCCATTGACAGCTGGAGATAAGCACCAGCACCCCTCGCGACCCCAATAGGGATAAGCGTGTTAGACAGTGGATGGATGGCTGGATGGATGGTTGCTGCATTAGGTTAATTCAACCTTATATGATGATATTGCAAGAATCCTGGATGGAGGATAAGTAGATTCCTTTTAACCAATCATTCCTGACAAACAGTAAGCAATCCTTAAACCTACAGTAAATGGCATAAAGCACTTGGTAAAACAAAGAATAGCTCCACACCATAAACCGGAAATCTTGATTTCCCGGATTGTTTTTCAATGGCTAGACATACTGAGTTTCCCATAATGCTAGGGGTGGCAGTACAGCAAGTTTCTGTAGTGTAGTGGTCATCATGTTTGCCTCACACGCAAAAGGCCCCAGGTTCGAAACCTGGCAGAAACAGTTGTTTTAGTTAATGTTTCACTATAGTTTGATTTGATAAATATCATGGCAAGTTCTCCTGACTGCTCACTTCCTTTCAAAGGATGCTGATGGATCTTGAGCTGTGCCATGTTGTAATGGGAAGAACCCCGTGACCTAACTTGTCCTTCTAATTGAACCTTGTTTCCTTCTTAGATGTGTCCTTACCATTGTCCGCCAGAGGCTTACTGACAAAACAACTAACCCTTCTTCACAGAGGGACACCTAGTTTAAGGTTTTCCATTAACATTCTTTTTAGGAAAAATTTGGTTGTTGCATTTACCCTGCGATAGACTGGCGACCTGTCCAGGGTGAACCCCTGCCTCTCGCCCATTGACAGCTGGAGATAAGCACCAGCACCCCCCGCGACCCCAATAGGGATAAGCGTGTTAGACAGTGGATGGATGGCTGGATGGATGGTTGCTGCATTAGGTTAATTCAACCTTATATGATGATATTGCAAGAATCCTGGATGGAGGATAAGTAGATTCCTTTCAACCAATCATTCCTGACAAACAGTAAGCAATCCTTAGACCTACAGTAAATGGCATAAAGCACTTGGTAAAACAAAGAATAGCTCCACACCATAAACCGGAAATCTTGATTTCCCGGATTGTTTTTCAATGGCTAGACATACTGAGTTTCACATAATGCTAGGGGTGGCAGTACAGCAAGTTTCTGTAGTGTAGTGGTCATCACGTTTGCCTCACATGCAAAAGGCCGAAGGTTCGAAACCTGGCAGAAACAGTGGTTTTAGTTAATGTTTCACTATAGTTTGATTTGATAAATATCACGGCAAGTTCTCCTGACTGCTCACTTCCTTTCAAAGGATGCTGATGGATCTTGAGCTGTGCCATGTTGTAATGGGAAGAACCCCGTGACCTAACTTGTCCTTCTAATTGAACCTTGTTTCCTTCTTAGATGTGTCCTTACCATTGTCCGCCAGAGGCTTACTCACAAAACCACTAACCCTTCTTCACAGAGGGACACCTAGTTTAAGGTTTTCCATTAACATTCTTTTTAGGAAAAATTTGGTTGTTGCATTTACCCTGCTATAGACTGGCGACCTGTCCAGGGTGAACCCCTGCCTCTCGCCCATTGACAGCTGGAGATAAGCACCAGCACCCCTCGGGACCCCAATAGGGATAAGCGTGTTAGACAGTGGATGGATGGCTGGATGGATGGTTGCTGCATTAGGTTAATTCAACCTTATATGATGATATTGCAAGAATCCTGGATGGAGGATAAGTAGATTCCTTTCAACCAATCATTCCTGACAAACGGTAAGCAATCCTTTAACCTACAGTAAATGGCATAAAGCACTTGGTAAAACAAAGAATAGCTCCACACCATAAACCGGAAATCTTGATTTCCCGGATTGTTTTTCAATGGCTAGACATAGTGAGTTTCCCATAATGCTAGGGGTGGCAGTACAGCAAGTTTCTGTAGTGTAGTGGTCATCACGTGTGCCTCACACGCAAAAGGTCCCAGGCTCGAAACCTGGCAGAAACAGTGGTTTTAGTTAATGTTTCACTATAGTTTGATTTGATAAATATCATGGCAGGTTCTCCTGACTGCTCACTTCCTTTCAAAGGATGCTGATGGATCTTGAGCTGTGCCATGTTGCAATGGGAAGAACCCAGTGATCTAACTTGTCCTTCTAATTGAACCTTGTTTGCTTCTTAGATGTGTCCTTACCATTGTCCGCCAGAGGCTTACTGACAAAACAAGTAACCCTTCTTCACAGAGGGACACCTAGTTTAACTTTTCCATTAACATTCTTTTTAGGAAAAATTTGGTTGTTGCATTTACCCTGCGATAGACTGGCGACCTGTCCAGGGTGAACCCCTGCCTCTCGCCCATTGACAGCTGGAGATAAGCACCAGCACCCCTCGCGACCCCAATAGGGATAAGCGTGTTAGACAGTGGATGGATGGCTGGATGGATGGTTGCTGCATTAGGTTAATTCAACCTTATATGATGATATTGCAAGAATCCTGGATGGAGGATAAGTAGATTCCTTTCAACCAATCATTCCTGACAAACAGTAAGCAATCCTTAAACCTACAGTAAATGGCATAAAGCACTTGGTAAAACAAAGAATAGCTCCACACCATAAACCGGAAATCTTGATTTCCCGGATTGTTTTTCAATGGCTAGACATAGTGAGTTTCCCATAATGCTAGGAGTGGTAGTACAGCAAGTTTCTGTAGTGTAGTGGTCATCACGTTTGCCTCACACGCAAAAGGCCGAAGGTTCGAAACCTGGCAGAAACAGTGGTTTTAGTTAATGTTTCACTATAGTTTGATTTGATAAATATCACGGCAAGTTCTCCTGACTGCTCACTTCCTTTCAAAGGATGCTGATGGATCTTGAGCTGTGCCATGTTGCAATGGGAAGAACCCAGTGATCTAACTTGTCCTTCTAATTGAACCTTGTTTGCTTCTTAGATGTGTCCTTACCATTGTCCGCCAGAGGCTTACTGACAAAACCACTAACCCTTCTTCACAGAGGGACACCTAGTTTAAGGTTTTCCATTAACATTCTTTTTAGGAAAAATTTGGTTGTTGCATTTACCCTGCGATAGACTGGCGACCGGTCCAGGGTGAACCCCTGCCTCTCGCCCATTGACAGCTGGAGATAAGCACCAGCACCCCTCGCGACCCCAATAGGGATAAGCGTGTTAGACAGTGGATGGATGGCTGGATGGATGGTTGCTGCATTAGGTTAATTCAACCTTATATGATGATATTGCAAGAATCCTGGATGGAGGATAAGTAGATTCCTTTTAACCAATCATTCCTGACAAACAGTAAGCAATCCTTAAACCTACAGTAAATGGCATAAAGCACTTGGTAAAACAAAGAATAGCTCCACACCATAAACCGGAAATCTTGATTTCCCGGATTGTTTTTCAATGGCTAGACATACTGAGTTTCCCATAATGCTAGGGGTGGCAGTACAGCAAGTTTCTGTAGTGTAGTGGTCATCACGTTTGCCTAACACGCAAAAGGTCCCAGGCTTGAAACCTGGCAGAAACAGTGGTTTTAGTTAATGTTTCACTATAGTTTGATTTGATAAATATCACGGCAAGTTCTCCTGACTGCTCACTTCCTTTCAAAGGATGCTGATGGATCTTGAGCTGTGCCATGTTGTAATGGGAAGAACCCCGTGACCTAACTTGTCCTTCTAATTGAACCTTGTTTCCTTCTTAGATGTGTCCTTACCATTGTCCGCCAGAGGCTTACTGACAAAACCACTAACCCTTCTTCACAGAGGGACACCTAGTTTAAGGTTTTCCATTAACATTCTTTTTAGGAAAAATTTGGTTGTTGCATTTACCCTGCTATAGACTGGCGACCTGTCCAGGGTGAACCCCTGCCTCTCGCCCATTGACAGCTGGAGATAAGCACCAGCACCCCTCGCGACCCCAATAGGGATAAGCGTGTTAGACAGTGGATGGATGGCTGGATGGATGGTTGCTGCATTAGGTTAATTCAACCTTATATGATGATATTGCAAGAATCCTGGATGGAGGATAAGTAGATTCCTTTCAACCAATCATTCCTGACAAACAGTAAGCAATCCTTTAACCTACAGTAAATGGCATAAAGCACTTGGTAAAACAAAGAATAGCTCCACACCATAAACCGGAAATCTTGATTTCCCGGATTGTTTTTCAATGGCTAGACATAGTGAGTTTCCCATAATGCTAGGGGTGGCAGTACAGCAAATTTCTGTAGTGTAGTGGTCATCACGTTTGCCTAACACGCAAAAGGTCCCAGGCTCGAAACCTGGCAGAAACAGCGGTTTTACTTAATGTTTCACTATAGTTTGATTTGATAAATATCACGGCAAGTTCTCCTGACTGCTCACTTCCTTTCAAAGGATGCTGATGGATCTTGAGCTGTGCCATGTTGTAATGGGAAGAACCCCGTGACCTAACTTGTCCTTCTAATTGAACCTTGTTTCCTTCTTAGATGTGTCCTTACCATTGTCCGCCAGAGGCTTACTGACAAAACCACTAACCCTTCTTCACAGAGGGACACCTAGTTTAAGGTTTTCCATTAACATTCTTTTTAGGAAAAATTTGGTTGTTGCATTTACCCTGCTATAGACTGGCGACCTGTCCAGGGTGAACCCCTGCCTCTCGCCCATTGACAGCTGGAGATAAGCACCAGCACCCCTCGCGACCCCAATAGGGATAAGCGTGTTAGACAGTGGATGGATGGCTGGATGGATGGTTGCTGCATTAGGTTAATTCAACCTTATATGATGATATTGCAAGAATCCTGGATGGAGGATAAGTAGATTCCTTTCAACCAATCATTCCTGACAAACAGTAAGCAATCCTTTAACCTACAGTAAATGGCATAAAGCACTTGGTAAAACAAAGAATAGCTCCACACCATAAACCGGAAATCTTGATTTCCCGGATTGTTTTTCAATGGCTAGACATAGTGAGTTTCCCATAATGCTAGGGGTGGCAGTACAGCAAGTTTCTGTAGTGTAGTGGTCATCACGTTTGCCTAACACGCAAAAGGTCCCAGGCTCGAAACCTGGCAGAAACAGTGGTTTTAGTCAATGTTTCACTATAGTTTGATTTGATAAATATCATGGCAAGTTTTCCTGACTGCTCACTTCCTTTCAAAGGATGCTGATGGATCTTGAGCTGTGCCATGTTGTAATGGGAAGAACCCCGTGACCTAACTTGTCCTTCTAATTGAACCTTGTTTGCTTCTTAGATGTGTCCTTACCATTGTCCGCCAGAGGCTTACTGACAAAACAACTAACCCTTCTTCACAGAGGGACACCTAGTTTAAGGTTTTCCATTAACATTCTTTTTAGGAAAAATTTGGTTGTTGCATTTACCCTGCGATAGACTGGCGACCTGTCCAGGGTGAACCCCTGCCTCTCGCCCATTGACAGCTGGAGATAAGCACCAGCACCCCTCGCGACCCCAATAGGGATAAGCGTGTTAGACAGTGGATGGATGGCTGGATGGATGGTTGCTGCATTAGGTTAATTAAACCTTATATGATGATATTGCAAGAATCCTGGATGGAGGATAAGTAGATTCCTTTCAACCAATCATTCCTGACAAACAGTAAGCAATCCTTAAACCTACAGTAAATGGCATAAAGCACTTGGTAAAACAAAGAATAGCTCCACACCATAAACCGGAAATCTTGATTTCCCGGATTGTTTTACAATAGCTAGACATAGTGAGTTTCCCATAATGCAAGGGTTGGCAGTACAGCAAGTTTCTGTAGTGTAGTGGTCATCACGTTTGCCTAACACGCAAAAGGTCCCAGGCTCGAAACCTGGCAGAAACAGTGGTTTTAGTTAATGTTTCACTATAGTTTGATTTGATAAATATCATGGCAAGTTCTCCTGACTGCTCACTTCCTTTCAAAGGATGCTGATGGATCTTGAGCTGTGCCATGTTGTAATGGGAAGAACCCAGTGATCTAACTTGTCCTTCTAATTGAACCTTGTTTGCTTCTTAGATGTGTCCTTACCCATTGTCCGCCAGAGGCTTACTGACAAAACAACTAACCCTTCTTCACAGAGGGACACCTAGTTTAAGGTTTTCCATTAACATTCTTTTTAGGAAAAATTTGGTTGTTGCATTTACCCTGCGATAGACTGGCGACCTGTCCAGGGTGAACCCCTGCCTCTCGCCCATTGACAGCTGGAGATAAGCACCAGCACCCCCCGCGACCCCAATAGGGATAAGCGTGTTAGACAGTGGATGGATGGCTGGATGGATGGTTGCTGCATTAGGTTAATTCAACCTTATATGATGATATTGCAAGAATCCTGGATGGAGGATAAGTAGATTCCTTTCAACCAATCATTCCTGACAAACAGTAAGCAATCCTTAGACCTACAGTAAATGGCATAAAGCACTTGGTAAAACAAAGAATAGCTCCACACCATAAACCGGAAATCTTGATTTCCCGGATTGTTTTTCAATGGCTAGACATACTGAGTTTCCCATAATGGTAGGGGTGGCAGTACAGCAAGTTTCTGTAGTGTAGTGGTCATCACGTTTGCCTCACATGCAAAAGGCCGAAGGTTCGAAACCTGGCAAAAACAGTGGTTTTAGTTAATGTTTCACTATAGTTTGATTTGATAAATATCATGGCAAGTTTTCCTGACTGCTCACTTCATTTCAAAGGATGCTGATGGATCTTGAGCTGTTTCATGTTGCAATGGGAAGAACCCAGTGATCTAACTTGTCCTTCTAATTGAACCTTGTTTGCTTCTTAGATGTGTCCTTACCATTGTCCGCCAGAGGCTTACTGACAAAACAACTAACCCTTCTTCACAGAGGGACACCTATTTTAAGGTTTTCCATTAACATTCTTTTTAGGAAAAATTTGGTTGTTGCATTTACCCTGCGATAGACTGGCGACCTGTCCAGGGTGAACCCCTGCCTCTCGCCCATTGACAGCTGGAGATAAGCACCAGCACCCCTCGCGACCCCAATAGGGATAAGCGTGTTAGACAGTGGATGGATGGCTGGATGGATGGTTGCTGCATTAGGTTAATTAAACCTTATATGATGATATTGCAAGAATCCTGGATGGAGGATAAGTAGATTCCTTTCAACCAATCATTCCTGACAAACAGTAAGCAATCCTTAAACCTACAGTAAATGGCATAAAGCACTTGGTAAAACAAAGAATAGCTCCACACCATAAACCGGAAATCTTGATTTCCCGGATTGTTTTACAATGGCTAGACATAGTGAGTTTCCCATAATGCTAGGGGTGGCAGTACAGCAAGTTTCTGTAGTGTAGTGGTCATCACGTTTGCCTAACACGCAAAAGGTCCCAGGCTCGAAACCTGGCAGAAACAGTGGTTTTAGTTAATGTTTCACTATAGTTTGATTTGATAAATATCATGGCAAGTTCTCCTGACTGCTCACTTCCTTTCAAAGGATGCTGATGGATCTTGAGCTGTGCCATGTTGTAATGGGAAGAACCGTGATCTAACTTGTCCTTCTAATTGAACCTTGTTTGCTTCTTAGATGTGTCCTTACCCATTGTCCGCCAGAGGCTTACTGACAAAACAACTAACCCTTCTTCACAGAGGGACACCTAGTTTAAGGTTTTCCATTAACATTCTTTTTAGGAAAAATTTGGTTGTTGCATTTACCCTGCGATAGACTGGCGACCTGTCCAGGGTGAACCCCTGCCTCTCGCCCATTGACAGCTGGAGATAAGCACCAGCACCCCCCGCGACCCCAATAGGGATAAGCGTGTTAGACAGTGGATGGATGGCTGGATGGATGGTTGCTGCATTAGGTTAATTCAACCTTATATGATGATATTGCAAGAATCCTGGATGGAGGATAAGTAGATTCCTTTCAACCAATCATTCCTGACAAACAGTAAGCAATCCTTAGACCTACAGTAAATGGCATAAAGCACTTGGTAAAACAAAGAATAGCTCCACACCATAAACCGGAAATCTTGATTTCCCGGATTGTTTTTCAATGGCTAGACATACTGAGTTTCCCATAATGCTAGGGGTGGCAGTACAGCAAATTTCTGTAGTGTAGTGGTCATCACGTTTGCCTCACATGCAAGAGGCCGAAGGTTCGAAACCTGGCAGAAACAGTGGTTCTAGTTAATGTTTCACTATAGTTTGATTTGATAAATATCACGGCAAGTTCTCCTGACTGCTCACTTCCTTTCAAAGGATGCTGATGGATCTTGAGCTGTGCCATGTTGTAATGGGAAGAACCCCGTGACCTAACTTGTCCTTCTAATTGAACCTTGTTTCCTTCTTAGATGTGTCCTTACCATTGTCCGCCAGAGGCTTACTGACAAAACCACTAACCCTTCTTCACAGAGGGACACCTAGTTTAAGGTTTTCCATTAACATTCTTTTTAGGAAAAATTTGGTTGTTGCATTTACCCTGCTATAGACTGGCGACCTGTCCAGGGTGAACCCCTGCCTCTCGCCCATTGACAGCTGGAGATAAGCACCAGCACCCCTCGCGACCCCAATAGGGATAAGTGTGTTAGACAGTGGATGGATGGCTGGATGGATGGTTGCTGCATTAGGTTAATTCAACCTTATATGATGATATTGCAAGAATCCTGATGGAGGATAAGTAGATTCCTTTCAACCAATCATTCCTGACAAACAGTAAGCAATCCTTTAACCTACAGTAAATGGCATAAAGCACTTGGTAAAACAAAGAATAGCTCCACACCATAAACCGGAAATCTTGATTTCCCGGATTGTTTTTCAATGGCTAGACATAGTGAGTTTCCCATAATGCTAGGGCTGGCAGTACAGCAAGTTTCTGTAGTGTAGTGGTCATCACGTTTGCCTAACACGCAAAAGGTCCCAGGCTTGAAACCTGGCAGAAACAGTGGTTTTAGTTAATGTTTCACTATAGTTTGATTTGATAAATATCACGGCAAGTTCTCCTGACTGCTCACTTCCTTTCAAAGGATGCTGATGGATCTTGAGCTGTGCCATGTTGTAATGGGAAGAACCCCGTGACCTAACTTGTCCTTCTAATTGAACCTTGTTTCCTTCTTAGATGTGTCCTTACCATTGTCCGCCAGAGGCTTACTGACAAAACCACTAACCCTTCTTCACAGAGGGACACCTAGTTTAAGGTTTTCCATTAACATTCTTTTTAGGAAAAATTTGGTTGTTGCATTTACCCTGCTATAGACTGGCGACCTGTCCAGGGTGAACCCCTGCCTCTCGCCCATTGACAGCTGGAGATAAGCACCAGCACCCCTCGCGACCCCAATAGGGATAAGTGTGTTAGACAGTGGATGGATGGCTGGATGGATGGTTGCTGCATTAGGTTAATTCAACCTTATATGATGATATTGCAAGAATCCTGATGGAGGATAAGTAGATTCCTTTCAACCAATCATTCCTGACAAACAGTAAGCAATCCTTTAACCTACAGTAAATGGCATAAAGCACTTGGTAAAACAAAGAATAGCTCCACACCATAAACCGGAAATCTTGATTTCCCGGATTGTTTTTCAATGGCTAGACATAGTGAGTTTCCCATAATGCTAGGGCTGGCAGTACAGCAAGTTTCTGTAGTGTAGTGGTCATCACGTTTGCCTAACACGCAAAAGGTCCCAGGCTTGAAACCTGGCAGAAACAGTGGTTTTAGTTAATGTTTCACTATAGTTTGATTTGATAAATATCACGGCAAGTTCTCCTGACTGCTCACTTCCTTTCAAAGGATGCTGATGGATCTTGAGCTGTGCCATGTTGTAATGGGAAGAACCCCGTGACCTAACTTGTCCTTCTAATTGAACCTTGTTTCCTTCTTAGATGTGTCCTTACCATTGTCCGCCAGAGGCTTACTGACAAAACCACTAACCCTTCTTCACAGAGGGACACCTAGTTTAAGGTTTTCCATTAACATTCTTTTTAGGAAAAATTTGGTTGTTGCATTTACCCTGCTATAGACTGGCGACCTGTCCAGGGTGAACCCCTGCCTCTCGCCCATAGACAGCTGGAGATAAGCACCAGCACCCCTCGCGACCCCAATAGGGATAAGCGTGTTAGACAGTGGATGGATGGCTGGATGGATGGTTGCTGCATTAGGTTAATTCAACCTTATATGATGATATTGCAAGAATCCTGGATGGAGGATAAGTAGATTCCTTTCAACCAATCATTCCTGACAAACAGTAAGCAATCCTTTAACCTACAGTAAATGGCATAAAGCACTTGGTAAAACAAAGAATAGCTCCACACCATAAACCGGAAATCTTGATTTCCCGGATTGTTTTACAATGGCTAGACATAGTGAGTTTCCCATAATGCTAGGGGTGGCAGTACAGCAAGTTTCTGTAGTGTAGTGGTCATCACGTTTGCCTAACACGCAAAAGGTCCCAGGCTCGAAACCTGGCAGAAACAGTGGTTTTAGTTAATGTTTCACTATAGTTTGATTTGATAAATATCATGGCAAATTCTCCTGACTGCTCACTTCCTTTCAAAGGATGCTGATGGATCTTGAGCTGTGCCATGTTGTAATGGGAAGAACCCAGTGATCTAACTTGTCCTTCTAATTGAACCTTGTTTGCTTCTTAGATGTGTCCTTACCATTGTCCGGCAGAGGCTTACTGACAAAACAACTAACCCTTCTTCACAGAGGGACACCTAGTTTAAGGTTTTCCATTAACATTCTTTTTAGGAAAAATTTGGTTGTTGCATTTACCCTGCGATAGACTGGCGACCTGTCCAGGGTGAACCCCTGCCTCTCGCCCATTGACAGCTGGAGATAAGCACCAGCACCCCCCGCGACCCCAATAGGGATAAGCGTGTTAGACAGTGGATGGATGGCTGGATGGATGGTTGCTGCATTAGGTTAATTCAACCTTATATGATGATATTGCAAGAATCCTGGATGGAGGATAAGTAGATTCCTTTCAACCAATCATTCCTGACAAACAGTAAGCAATCCTTAGACCTACAGTAAATGGCATAAAGCACTTGGTAAAACAAAGAGTAGCTCCACACCATAAACCGGAAATCTTGATTTCCCGGATTGTTTTTCAATGGCTAGACATACTGAGTTTCCCATAATGCTAGGGGTGGCAGTACAGCAAGTTTCTGTAGTGTAGTGGTCATCACGTTTGCCTCACACGCAAAAGGCCGAAGGTTCGAAACCTGGCAGAAACAGTGGTTTTAGTTAATGTTTCACTATAGTTTGATTTGATAAATATCATGGCAAGTTCTCCTGACTGCTCACTTCCTTTCAAAGGATGCTGATGGATCTTGAGCTGTGCCATGTTGTAATGGGAAGAACCCCGTGACCTAACTTGTCCTTCTAATTGAACCTTGTTTCCTTCTTAGATGTTTCCTTACCATTGTCCGCCAGAGGCTTACTGACAAAACCACTAACCCTTCTTCACAGAGGGACACCTAGTTTAAGGTTTTCCATTAACATTCTTTTTAGGAAAAATTTGGTTGTTGCATTTACCCTGCGATAGACTGGCGACCGGTCCAGGGTGAACCCCTGCCTCTCGCCCATTGACAGCTGGAGATAAGCACCAGCACCCCTCGCGACCCCAATAGGGATAAGCGTGTTAGACAGTGGATGGATGGCTGGATGGATGGTTGCTGCATTAGGTTAATTCAACCTTATATGATGATATTGCAAGAATCCTGGATGGAGGATAAGTAGATTCCTTTTAACCAATCATTCCTGACAAACAGTAAGCAATCCTTAAACCTACAGTAAATGGCATAAAGCACTTGGTAAAACAAAGAATAGCTCCACACCATAAACCGGAAATCTTGATTTCCCGGATTGTTTTTCAATGGCTAGACATACTGAGTTTCCCATAATGCTAGGGGTGGCAGTACAGCAAGTTTCTGTAGTGTAGTGGTCATCATGTTTGCCTCACACGCAAAAGGCCCCAGGTTCGAAACCTGGCAGAAACAGTTGTTTTAGTTAATGTTTCACTATAGTTTGATTTGATAAATATCATGGCAAGTTCTCCTGACTGCTCACTTCCTTTCAAAGGATGCTGATGGATCTTGAGCTGTGCCATGTTGTAATGGGAAGAACCCCGTGACCTAACTTGTCCTTCTAATTGAACCTTGTTTCCTTCTTAGATGTGTCCTTACCATTGTCCGCCAGAGGCTTACTGACAAAACCACTAACCCTTCTTCACAGAGGGACACCTAGTTTAAGGTTTTCCATTAACATTCTTTTTAGGAAAAATTTGGTTGTTGCATTTACCCTGCGATAGACTGGCGACCTGTCCAGGGTGAACCCCTGCCTCTCGCCCATTGACAGCTGGAGATAAGCACCAGCACCCCCCGCGACCCCAATAGGGATAAGCGTGTTAGACAGTGGATGGATGGCTGGATGGATGGTTGCTGCATTAGGTTAATTCAACCTTATATGATGATATTGCAAGAATCCTGGATGGAGGATAAGTAGATTCCTTTCAACCAATCATTCCTGACAAACAGTAAGCAATCCTTAGACCTACAGTAAATGGCATAAAGCACTTGGTAAAACAAAGAATAGCTCCACACCATAAACCGGAAATCTTGATTTCCCGGATTGTTTTTCAATGGCTAGACATACTGAGTTTCACATAATGCTAGGGGTGGCAGTACAGCAAGTTTCTGTAGTGTAGTGGTCATCACGTTTGCCTCACATGCAAAAGGCCGAAGGTTCGAAACCTGGCAGAAACAGTGGTTTTAGTTAATGTTTCACTATAGTTTGATTTGATAAATATCACGGCAAGTTCTCCTGACTGCTCACTTCCTTTCAAAGGATGCTGATGGATCTTGAGCTGTGCCATGTTGTAATGGGAAGAACCCCGTGACCTAACTTGTCCTTCTAATTGAACCTTGTTTCCTTCTTAGATGTGTCCTTACCATTGTCCGCCAGAGGCTTACTCACAAAACCACTAACCCTTCTTCACAGAGGGACACCTAGTTTAAGGTTTTCCATTAACATTCTTTTTAGGAAAAATTTGGTTGTTGCATTTACCCTGCTATAGACTGGCGACCTGTCCAGGGTGAACCCCTGCCTCTCGCCCATTGACAGCTGGAGATAAGCACCAGCACCCCTCGGGACCCCAATAGGGATAAGCGTGTTAGACAGTGGATGGATGGCTGGATGGATGGTTGCTGCATTAGGTTAATTCAACCTTATATGATGATATTGCAAGAATCCTGGATGGAGGATAAGTAGATTCCTTTCAACCAATCATTCCTGACAAACGGTAAGCAATCCTTTAACCTACAGTAAATGGCATAAAGCACTTGGTAAAACAAAGAATAGCTCCACACCATAAACCGGAAATCTTGATTTCCCGGATTGTTTTTCAATGGCTAGACATAGTGAGTTTCCCATAATGCTAGGGGTGGCAGTACAGCAAGTTTCTGTAGTGTAGTGGTCATCACGTGTGCCTCACACGCAAAAGGTCCCAGGCTCGAAACCTGGCAGAAACAGTGGTTTTAGTTAATGTTTCACTATAGTTTGATTTGATAAATATCATGGCAGGTTCTCCTGACTGCTCACTTCCTTTCAAAGGATGCTGATGGATCTTGAGCTGTGCCATGTTGCAATGGGAAGAACCCAGTGATCTAACTTGTCCTTCTAATTGAACCTTGTTTGCTTCTTAGATGTGTCCTTACCATTGTCCGCCAGAGGCTTACTGACAAAACAAGTAACCCTTCTTCACAGAGGGACACCTAGTTTAACTTTTCCATTAACATTCTTTTTAGGAAAAATTTGGTTGTTGCATTTACCCTGCGATAGACTGGCGACCTGTCCAGGGTGAACCCCTGCCTCTCGCCCATTGACAGCTGGAGATAAGCACCAGCACCCCTCGCGACCCCAATAGGGATAAGCGTGTTAGACAGTGGATGGATGGCTGGATGGATGGTTGCTGCATTAGGTTAATTCAACCTTATATGATGATATTGCAAGAATCCTGGATGGAGGATAAGTAGATTCCTTTCAACCAATCATTCCTGACAAACAGTAAGCAATCCTTAAACCTACAGTAAATGGCATAAAGCACTTGGTAAAACAAAGAATAGCTCCACACCATAAACCGGAAATCTTGATTTCCCGGATTGTTTTTCAATGGCTAGACATAGTGAGTTTCCCATAATGCTAGGAGTGGTAGTACAGCAAGTTTCTGTAGTGTAGTGGTCATCACGTTTGCCTCACACGCAAAAGGCCGAAGGTTCGAAACCTGGCAGAAACAGTGGTTTTAGTTAATGTTTCACTATAGTTTGATTTGATAAATATCACGGCAAGTTCTCCTGACTGCTCACTTCCTTTCAAAGGATGCTGATGGATCTTGAGCTGTGCCATGTTGTAATGGGAAGAACCCCGTGACCTAACTTGTCCTTCTAATTGAACCTTGTTTGCTTCTTAGATGTGTCCTTACCATTGTCCGCCAGAGGCTTACTCACAAAACCACTAACCCTTCTTCACAAAGGGACACCTAGTTTAAGGTTTTCCATTAACATTCTTTTTAGGAAAAATTTGGTTGTTGCATTTACCCTGCTATAGACTGGCGACCTGTCCAGGGTGAACCCCTGCCTCTCGCCCATTGACAGCTGGAGATAAGCACCAGCACCCCTCGCGACCCCAATAGGGATAAGCGTGTTAGACAGTGGATGGATGGCTGGATGGATGGTTGCTGCATTAGGTTAATTCAACCTTATATGATGATATTGCAAGAATCCTGGATGGAGGATAAGTAGATTCCTTTCAACCAATCATTCCTGACAAACAGTAAGCAATCCTTTAACCTACAGTAAATGGCATAAAGCACTTGGTAAAACAAAGAATAGCTCCACACCATAAACCGGAAATCTTGATTTCCCGGATTGTTTTTCAATGGCTAGACATAGTGAGTTTCCCATAATGCTAGGGGTGGCAGTACAGCAAGTTTCTGTAGTGTAGTGGTCATCACGTGTGCCTCACACGCAAAAGGTCCCAGGCTCGAAACCTGGCAGAAACAGTGGTTTTACTTAATGTTTCACTATAGTTTGATTTGATAAATATCATGGCAAGTTCTCCTGACTGCTCACTTCCTTTCAAAGGATGCTGATGGATCTTGAGCTGTGCCATGTTGTAATGGGAAGAACCCCGTGACCTAACTTGTCCTTCTAATTGAACCTTGTTTGCTTCTTAGATGTGTCCTTACCATTGTCCGCCAGAGGCTTACTCACAAAACCACTAACCCTTCTTCACAAAGGGACACCTAGTTTAAGGTTTTCCATTAACATTCTTTTTAGGAAAAATTTGGTTGTTGCATTTACCCTGCGATAGACTGGCGACCTGTCCAGGGTGAACCCCTGCCTCTCGCCCATTGACAGCTGGAGATAAGCACCAGCACCCCTCGCGACCCCAATAGGGATAAGCGTGTTAGACAGTGGATGGATGGCTGGATGGATGGTTGCTGCATTAGGTTAATTCAACCTTATATGATGATATTGCAAGAATCCTGGATGGAGGATAAGAAGATTCCTTTCAACCAATCATTCCTGACAAACAGTAAGCAATCCTTAGACCTACAGTAAATGGCATAAAGCACTTGGTAAAACAAAGAATAGCTCCACACCATAAACCGGAAATCTTGATTTCCCGGATTGTTTTTCAATGGCTAGACATAGTGAGTTTCCCATAATGCTAGGGGTGGCAGTACAGCAAGTTTCTGTAGTCTAGTGGTCATCACGTTTGCCTAACACGCAAAAGGTCCCAGGCTCGAAACCTGGCAGAAACAGTGGTTTTAGTTAATGTTTCACTATAGTTTGATTTGATAAATATCATGGCAAGTTCTCCTGACTGCTCACTTCCTTTCAAAGGATGCTGATGGATCTTGAGCTGTGCCATGTTGCAATGGGAAGAACCCAGTGATCTAACTTGTCCTTCTAATTGAACCTTGTTTGCTTCTTAGATGTGTCCTTACCATTGTCCGCCAGAGGCTTACTGACAAAACAACTAACCCTTCTTCACAGAGGGACACCTAGTTTAAGGTTTTCCATTAACATTCTTTTTAGGAAAAATTTGGTTGTTGCATTTACCCTGCGATAGACTGGCGACCTGTCCAGGGTGAACCCCTGCCTCTCGCCCATTGACAGCTGGAGATAAGCACCAGCACCCCTCGCGACCCCAATAGGGATAAGCGTGTTAGACAGTGGATGGATGGCTGGATGGATGGTTGCTGCATTAGGTTAATTCAACCTTATATGATGATATTGCAAGAATCCTGGATGGAGGATAAGAAGATTCCCTTCAACCAATCATTCCTGACAAACAGTAAGCAATCCTTAGACCTACAGTAAATGGCATAAAGCACTTGGTAAAACAAAGAATAGCTCCACACCATAAACCGGAAATCTTGATTTCCCGGATTGTTTTTCAATGGCTAGACATAGTGAGTTTCCCATAATGCTAGGGGAGGCAGTACAGCAAGTTTCTGTAGTTTAGTGGTCATCACGTTTGCCTAACACGCAAAAGGTCCCAGGCTCGAAACCTGGCAGAAACAGTTGTTTTAATGTTTCACTATAGTTTGATTTGATAAATATCATGGCAAGTTCTCCTGACTGCTCACTTCCTTTCAAAGGATGCTGATGGATCTTGAGCTGTGCCATGTTGTAATGGGAAGAACCCAGTGATCTAACTTGTCCTTCTAATTGAACCTTGTTTGCTTCTTAGATGTGTCCTTACCATTGTCCGCCAGAGGCTTACTTACAAAACAACTAACCCTTCTTCACAGAGGGACACCTAGTTTAAGGTTTGCCATTAACATTCTTTTTAGGAAAAATTTGGTTGTTGCATTTACCCTGCGATAGACTGGCGACCTGTCCAGGGTGAACCCCTGCCTCTCGCCCATTGACAGCTGGAGATAAGCACCAGCACCCCCCGCGACCCCAATAGGGATAAGCGTGTTACACAGTGGATGGATGGCTGGATGGATGGTTGCTGCATTAGGTTAATTCAACCTTATATGATGATATTGCAAGAATCCTGGATGGAGGATAAGTAGATTCCTTTCAACCAATCATTCCTGACAAACAGTAAGCAATCCTTAGACCTACAGTAAATGGCATAAAGCACTTGGTAAAACAAAGAGTAGCTCCACACCATAAACCGGAAATCTTGATTTCCCGGATTGTTTTTCAATGGCTAGACATACTGAGTTTCCCATAATGCTAGGGGTGGCAGTACAGCAAGTTTCTGTAGTGTAGTGGTCATCACGTTTGCCTAACACGCAAAAGGTCCCAGGCTCGAAACCTGGCAGAAACAGTGGTTTTAGTTAATGTTTCACTATAGTTTGATTTGATAAATATCATGGCAAGTTCTCCTGACTGCTCACTTCCTTTCAAAGGATGCTGATGGATCTTGAGCTGTGCCATGTTGCAATGGGAAGAACCCAGTGATCTAACTTGTCCTTCTAATTGAACCTTGTTTGCTTCTTAGATGTGTCCTTACCATTGTCCGCCAGAGGCTTACTGACAAAACAACTAACCCTTCTTCACAGAGGGACACCTAGTTTAAGGTTTTCCATTAACATTCTTTTTAGGAAAAATTTGGTTGTTGCATTTACCCTGCGATAGACTGGCGACCTGTCCAGGGTGAACCCCTGCCTCTCGCCCATTGACAGCTGGAGATAAGCACCAGCACCCCTCGCGACCCCAATAGGGATAAGCGTGTTAGACAGTGGATGGATGGCTGGATGGATGGTTGCTGCATTAGGTTAATTCAACCTTATATGATGATATTGCAAGAATCCTGGATGGAGGATAAGAAGATTCCTTTCAACCAATCATTCCTGACAAACAGTAAGCAATCCTTAGACCTACAGTAAATGGCATAAAGCACTTGGTAAAACAAAGAATAGCTCCACACCATAAACCGGAAATCTTGATTTCCCGGATTGTTTTTCAATGGCTAGACATAGTGAGTTTCCCATAATGCTAGAGGTGGCAGTACAGCAAGTTTCTGTAGTGTAGTGGTCATCACGTTTGCCTAACACGCAAAAGGTCCCAGGCTCGAAACCTGGCAGAAACAGTGGTTTTAGTTAATGTTTCACTATAGTTTGATTTGATAAATATCATGGCAAGTTCTCCTGACTGCTCACTTCCTTTCAAAGGATGCTGATGGATCTTGAGCTGTGCCATGTTGCAATGGGAAGAACCCAGTGATCTAACTTGTCCTTCTAATTGAACCTTGTTTGCTTCTTAGATGTGTCCTTACCATTGTCCGCCAGAGGCTTACTGACAAAACAACTAACCCTTCTTCACAGAGGGACACCTAGTTTAAGGTTTTCCATTAACATTCTTTTTAGGAAAAATTTGGTTGTTGCATTTACCCTGCGATAGACTGGCGACCTGTCCAGGGTGAACCCCTGCCTCTCGCCCATTGACAGCTGGAGATAAGCACCAGCACCCCTCGCGACCCCAATAGGGATAAGCGTGTTAGACAGTGGATGGATGGCTGGATGGATGGTTGCTGCATTAGGTTAATTCAACCTTATATGATGATATTGCAAGAATCCTGGATGGAGGATAAGAAGATTCCTTTCAACCAATCATTCCTGACAAACAGTAAGCAATCCTTAGACCTACAGTAAATGGCATAAAGCACTTGGTAAAACAAAGAATAGCTCCACACCATAAACCGGAAATCTTGATTTCCCGGATTGTTTTTCAATGGCTAGACATAGTGAGTTTCCCATAATGCTAGAGGTGGCAGTACAGCAAGTTTCTGTAGTGTAGTGGTCATCACGTTTGCCTAACACGCAAAAGGTCCCAGGCTCGAAACCTGGCAGAAACAGTGGTTTTAGTTAATGTTTCACTATAGTTTGATTTGATAAATATCATGGCAAGTTCTCCTGACTGCTCACTTCCTTTCAAAGGATGCTGATGGATCTTGAGCTGTGCCATGTTGTAATGGGAAGAACCCCGTGACCTAACTTGTCCTTCTAATTGAACCTTGTTTCCTTCTTAGATGTTTCCTTACCATTGTCCGCCAGAGGCTTACTGACAAAACCACTAACCCTTCTTCACAGAGGGACACCTAGTTTAAGGTTTTCCATTAACATTCTTTTTAGGAAAAATTTGGTTGTTGCATTTACCCTGCGATAGACTGGCGACCTGTCCAGGGTGAACCCCTGCCTCTCGCCCATTGACAGCTGGAGATAAGCACCAGCACCCCCCGCGACCCCAATAGGGATAAGCGTGTTAGACAGTGGATGGATGGCTGGATGGATGGTTGCTGCATTAGGTTAATTCAACCTTATATGATGATATTGCAAGAATCCTGGATGGAGGATAAGTAGATTCCTTTCAACCAATCATTCCTGACAAACAGTAAGCAATCCTTAGACCTACAGTAAATGGCATAAAGCACTTGGTAAAACAAAGAATAGCTCCACACCATAAACCGGAAATCTTGATTTCCCGGATTGTTTTTCAATGGCTAGACATACTGAGTTTCCCATAATGCTAGGGGTGGCAGTACAGCAAGTTTCTGTAGTGTAGTGGTCATCACGTTTGCCTCACATGCAAAAGGCCGAAGGTTCGAAACCTGGCAGAAACAGTGGTTTTAGTTAATGTTTCACTATAGTTTGATTTGATAAATATCACGGCAAGTTCTCCTGACTGCTCACTTCCTTTCAAAGGATGCTGATGGATCTTGAGCTGTGCCATGTTGTAATGGGAAGAACCCCGTGATCTAACTTGTCCTTCTAATTGAACCTTGTTTGCTTCTTAGATGTGTCCTTACCATTGTCCGCCAGAGGCTTACTGACAAAACAACTAACCCTTCTTCACAGAGGGACACCTAGTTTAAGGTTTTCCATTAACATTCTTTTTAGGAAAAATTTGGTTGTTGCATTTACCCTGCGATAGACTGGCGACCTGTCCAGGGTGAACCCCTGCCTCTCGCCCATTGACAGCTGGAGATAAGCACCAGCACCCCCCGCGACCCCAATAGGGATAAGCGTGTTAGACAGTGGATGGATGGCTGGATGGATGGTTGCTGCATTAGGTTAATTCAACCTTATATGATGATATTGCAAGAATCCTGGATGGAGGATAAGTAGATTCCTTTCAACCAATCATTCCTGACAAACAGTAAGCAATCCTTAGACCTACAGTAAATGGCATAAAGCACTTGGTAAAACAAAGAATAGCTCCACACCATAAACCGGAAATCTTGATTTCCCGGATTGTTTTTCAATGGCTAGACATACTGAGTTTCCCATAATGCTAGGGGTGGCAGTACAGCAAGTTTCTGTAGTGTAGTGGTCATCACGTTTGCCTCACACGCAAAAGGCCGAAGGTTCGAAACCTGGCAGAAACAGTGGTTTTAGTTAATGTTTCACTATAGTTTGATTTGATAAATATCACGGCAAGTTCTCCTGACTGCTCACTTCCTTTCAAAGGATGCTGATGGATCTTGAGCTGTGCCATGTTGTAATGGGAAGAACCCCGTGATCTAACTTGTCCTTCTAATTGAACCTTGTTTGCTTCTTAGATGTGTCCTTACCATTGTCCGCCAGAGGCTTACTGACAAAACAACTAACCCTTCTTCACAGAGGGACACCTAGTTTAAGGTTTTCCATTAACATTCTTTTTAGGAAAAATTTGGTTGTTGCATTTACCCTGCGATAGACTGGCGACCTGTCCAGGGTGAACCCCTGCCTCTCGCCCATTGACAGCTGGAGATAAGCACCAGCACCCCCCGCGACCCCAATAGGGATAAGCGTGTTAGACAGTGGATGGATGGCTGGATGGATGGTTGCTGCATTAGGTTAATTCAACCTTATATGATGATATTGCAAGAATCCTGGATGGAGGATAAGTAGATTCCTTTCAACCAATCATTCCTGACAAACAGTAAGCAATCCTTAGACCTACAGTAAATGGCATAAAGCACTTGGTAAAACAAAGAGTAGCTCCACACCATAAACCGGAAATCTTGATTTCCCGGATTGTTTTTCAATGGCTAGACATACTGAGTTTCCCATAATGCTAGGGGTGGCAGTACAGCAAGTTTCTGTAGTGTAGTGGTCATCACGTTTGCCTCACACGCAAAAGGCCGAAGGTTCGAAACCTGGCAGAAACAGTGGTTTTAGTTAATGTTTCACTATAGTTTGATTTGATAAATATCACGGCAAGTTCTCCTGACTGCTCACTTCCTTTCAAAGGATGCTGATGGATCTTGAGCTGTGCCATGTTGCAATGGGAAGAACCCAGTGATCTAACTTGTCCTTCTAATTGAACCTTGTTTGCTTCTTAGATGTGTCCTTACCATTGTCCGCCAGAGGCTTACTGACAAAACAACTAACCCTTCTTCACAGAGGGACACCTAGTTTAAGGTTTTCCATTAACATTCTTTTTAGGAAAAATTTGGTTGTTGCATTTACCCTGCGATAGACTGGCGACCTGTCCAGGGTGAACCCCTGCCTCTCGCCCATTGACAGCTGGAGATAAGCACCAGCACCCCTCGCGACCCCAATAGGGATAAGCGTGTTAGACAGTGGATGGATGGCTGGATGGATGGTTGCTGCATTAGGTTAATTCAACCTTATATGATGATATTGCAAGAATCCTGGATGGAGGATAAGAAGATTCCTTTCAACCAATCATTCCTGACAAACAGTAAGCAATCCTTTAACCTACAGTAAATGGCATAAAGCACTTGGTAAAACAAAGAATAGCTCCACACCATAAACCGGAAATCTTGATTTCCCGGATTGTTTTTCAATGGCTAGACATACTGAGTTTCCCATAATGCTAGGGGTGGCAGTACAGCAAGTTTCTGTAGTGTAGTGGTCATCACGTTTGCCTCACACGCAAAAGGCCCCAGGTTCGAAACCTGGCAGAGACAGTTATTTTAGTTAATGTTTCACTATAGTTTGATTTGGTAATAATCATGGCAGGTTCTCCTGACTGCTCACTTCCTTTCAAAGGATGCTGATGGATCTTGAGCTGTGCCATGTTGTAATGGGAAGAACCCCGTGACCTAACTTGTCCTTCTAATTGAACCTTGTTTCCTTCTTAGATGTGTCCTTACCATTGTCCGCCAGAGGCTTACTGACAAAACCACTAACAATTCTTCACAGAGGGACACCTAGTTTAAGGTTTTCCATTAACATTCTTTTTAGGAAAAATTTGGTTGTTGCATTTACCCTGCGATAGACTGGCGACCTGTCCAGGGTGAACCCCTGCCTCTCGCCCATTGACAGCTGGAGATAAGCACCAGCACCCCTCGCGACCCCAATAGGGATAAGCGTGTTAGACAGTGGATGGATGGCTGGATGGATGGTTGCTGCATTAGGTTAATTCAACCTTATATGATGATATTGCAAGAATCCTGGATGGAGGATAAGTAGATTCCTTTCAACCAATCATTCCTGACAAACAGTAAGCAATCCTTAAACCTACAGTAAATGGCATAAAGCACTTGGTAAAACAAAGAATAGCTCCACACCATAAACCGGAAATCTTGATTTCCCGGATTGTTTTTCAATGGCTAGACATATTGAGTTTCCCATAATGCTAGGGGTGGCAGTACAGCAAGTTTCTGTAGTGTAGTGGTCATCACGTTTGCCTCACACGCAAAAGGCCCAAGGTTCGAAACCTGGCAGAAACAGTGGTTTTAGTTAATGTTTCACTATAGTTTGATTTGATAAATATCACGGCAAGTTCTCCTGACTGCTCACTTCCTTTCAAAGGATGCTGATGGATCTTGAGCTGTGCCATGTTGTAATGGGAAGAACCCCGTGACCTAACTTGTCCTTCTAATTGAACCTTGTTTCCTTCTTAGATGTGTCCTTACCATTGTCCGCCAGAGGCTTACTGACAAAACCACTAACCCTTCTTCACAGAGGGACACCTAGTTTAAGGTTTTCCATTAACATTCTTTTTAGGAAAAATTTGGTTGTTGCATTTACCCTGCTATAGACTGGCGACCTGTCCAGGTTGAACCCCTGCCTCTCGCCCATTGACAGCTGGAGATAAGCACCAGCACCCCTCGCGACTCCAATAGGGATAAGCGTGTTAGACAGTGGATGGATGGCTGGATGGATGGTTGCTGCATTAGGTTAATTCAACCTTATATGATGATATTGCAAGAATCCTGGATGGAGGATAAGAAGATTCCTTTCAACCAATCATTCCTGACAAACAGTAAGCAATCCTTAAACCTACAGTAAATGGCATAAAGCACTTGGTAAAACAAAGAATAGCTCCACACCATAAACCGGAAATCTTGATTTCCCGGATTGTTTTTCAATGGCTAGACATAGTGAGTTTCCCATAATGCTAGGGGTGGCAGTACAGCAAGTTTCTGTAGTGTAGTGGTCATCACGTTTGCCTAACACGCAAAAGGTCCCAGGCTCGAAACCTGGCAGAAACAGTGGTTTTAGTTAATGATTCACTATAGTTTGATTTGATAAATATCATGGCAAGTTCTCCTGACTGCTCACTTCCTTTCAAAGGATGCTGATTGATCTTGAGCTGTGCCATGTTGTAATGGGAAGAACCCAGTGATCTAACTTGTCCTTCTAATTGAACCTTGTTTGCTTCTTAGATGTTTCCTTACCATTGTCCGCCACAGGCTTACTGACAAAACAACTAACCCTTCTTCACAGAGGGACACCTAGTTTAAGGTTTTCCATTAACATTCTTTTTAGGAAAAATTTGGTTGTTGCATTTACCCTGCGATAGACTGGCGACCTGTCCAGGGTGAACCCCTGCCTCTCGCCCATTGACAGCTGGAGATAAGCACCAGCACCCCTCGCGACCCCAATAGGGATAAGCGTGTTAGACAGTGGATGGATGGCTGGATGGATGGTTGCTGCATCAGGTTAATTCAACCTTATATGATGATATTGCAAGAATCCTGGATGGAGGATAAGTAGATTCCTTTCAACCAATCATTCCTGACAAACAGTAAGCAATCCTTAGACCTACAGTAAATGGCATAAAGCACTTGGTAAAACAAAGAATAGCTCCACATCATAAACCGGAAATCTTGATTTCCCGGATTGTTTTTCAATGGCTAGACATAGTGAGTTTCCCATAATGCTAGGGGTGGGAGTACAGCAAGTTTCTGTAGTGTAGTGGTCATCACGTTTGCCTCACACGCAAAAGGCCCCAGGTTCAAAACCTGGCAGAAACAGTTGTTTTAGTTAATTTTTCACTATAGTTTGGTTTGATAAATATCACAGCAAGTTCTCCTGACTGCTCACTTCCTTTCAAAGGATGCTGACAGATCTTGAGCTGTGCCATGTTGCAATGGGAAGAACCCAGTGATCTAAATTGTCCTTCTAATTGAACTTGTTTGCTTCTGAGATGTGTCCTTAGCATATTCCGCCACAGGGTTATTGACAAAACAACTAACCCTTCTTCACAGAGTGAGACCTAGGTTAAGGTTTTCCATGGGTTTTATTTTTAGGAAAAATTTGGGTACTGCATTTGCCCTGCAACAGACTGGCGACACGTCCACGGTGTACGCTGCCTTTCACCCATTGACAGCTGAAGACAGGCACCAGCACCCTGTGCCATGTTGTGATGGTCGGAACCCAGTGATCTAAATTGTCCTTCTAATTGAACTTGTTTGCTTCTGAGATGTGTCCTTAGCATTGTCCACCAGAGGTTTATTGACAAAACAACTAACCCTTCTGCACAGAGTGAGACCTAGATTAAGGTTTTCCATGGGTTTTCTTTCTAGGAAAAAATTGGTTGTTGCATTTGCCCTACCATAGACTGGCAACCTGTCCAGGGTGTACACCCGCCTCTCATCCACTGACAGCTAGAGATAAGCACCAGCACCCCTCGCGACCCCAGTAGGGATAAGCGTGTTGGAAAATGGATGGATGGATGTTAGTTGCATTAAGTTCTTTCAACCTTATTTGATGATATTGCAAAAATACTGGATGGGGGATAAGGACTTTGCTTTCAACGAATCAGTCCTGACACACAGGAAGCAGTCCTTCGACCTACAGTTTAAGGGCATGAAGCACTTGGTAAAACAAAGTATAGCTCCACACGATGAACTGGAAATCTTGATCTCCGGAATCTTTTTTCAATGCCTAGACATAGTGAGTCATCCATCATGCGGAGAGGCCACACATGAAGTTTCTGTAGTGTAGTGGTCATCACGTTTGCCTCACACGCAAAAGGCCCCAGCTTTGAAACCTGGCAGAAACAGTGGTTTTAGTTAATGTTTCACTATAGTTTGATTTGATAAATATCACGGAAAGTTCTCCTGACTGCTCACTTCCTTTCAAAGGATGCTGATGGATCTTGAGCTGTGCCATGTTGTAATGGGAAGAACCCAGTGATCTAACTTGTCCTTCTAATTGAACCTTGTTTGCTTCTTAGATGTGTCCTTACCATTGTCCGCCAGAGGCTTACTGACAAAACAACTAACCCTTCTTCACAGAGGGACACCTAGTTTAAGGTTTTCCATTAACATTCTTTTTAGGAAAAATTTGGTTGTTGCATTTACCCTGCGATAGACTGGCGACCTGTCCAGGGTGAACCCCTGCCTCTCGCCCATTGACAGCTGGAGATAAGCACCAGCACCCCTCGCGACCCCAATAGGGATAAGCGTGTTAGACAGTGGATGGATGGCTGGATGGATGGTTGCTGCATCAGGTTAATTCAACCTTATATGATGATATTGCAAGAATCCTGGATGGAGGATAAGTAGATTCCTTTCAACCAATCATTCCTGACAAACAGTAAGCAATCCTTAGACCTACAGTAAATGGCATAAAGCACTTGGTAAAACAAAGAATAGCTCCACATCATAAACCGGAAATCTTGATTTCCCGGATTGTTTTTCAATGGCTAGACATAGTGAGTTTCCCATAATGCTAGGGGTGGGAGTACAGCAAGTTTCTGTAGTGTAGTGGTCATCACGTTTGCCTCACACGCAAAAGGCCCCAGGTTCAAAACCTGGCAGAAACAGTTGTTTTAGTTAATTTTTCACTATAGTTTGGTTTGATAAATATCACAGCAAGTTCTCCTGACTGCTCACTTCCTTTCAAAGGATGCTGACAGATCTTGAGCTGTGCCATGTTGCAATGGGAAGAACCCAGTGATCTAAATTGTCCTTCTAATTGAACTTGTTTGCTTCTGAGATGTGTCCTTAGCATATTCCGCCACAGGGTTATTGACAAAACAACTAACCCTTCTTCACAGAGTGAGACCTAGGTTAAGGTTTTCCATGGGTTTTATTTTTAGGAAAAATTTGGGTACTGCATTTGCCCTGCAACAGACTGGCGACACGTCCACGGTGTACGCTGCCTTTCACCCATTGACAGCTGAAGACAGGCACCAGCACCCTGTGCCATGTTGTGATGGTCGGAACCCAGTGATCTAAATTGTCCTTCTAATTGAACTTGTTTGCTTCTGAGATGTGTCCTTAGCATTGTCCACCAGAGGTTTATTGACAAAACAACTAACCCTTCTGCACAGAGTGAGACCTAGATTAAGGTTTTCCATGGGTTTTCTTTCTAGGAAAAAATTGGTTGTTGCATTTGCCCTACCATAGACTGGCAACCTGTCCAGGGTGTACACCCGCCTCTCATCCACTGACAGCTAGAGATAAGCACCAGCACCCCTCGCGACCCCAGTAGGGATAAGCGTGTTGGAAAATGGATGGATGGATGTTAGTTGCATTAAGTTCTTTCAACCTTATTTGATGATATTGCAAAAATACTGGATGGGGGATAAGGACTTTGCTTTCAACGAATCAGTCCTGACACACAGGAAGCAGTCCTTCGACCTACAGTTTAATGGCATGAAGCACTTGGTAAAACAAAGTATAGCTCCACACGATGAACTGGAAATCTTGATCTCCGGAATCTTTTTTCAATGCCTAGACATAGTGAGTCATCCATCATGCGGAGAGGCCACACATGAAGTTTCTGTAGTGTAGTGGTCATCACGTTTGCCTCACACGCAAAAGGCCCCAGCTTTGAAACCTGGCAGAAACAGTGGTTTTAGTTAATGTTTCACTATAGTTTGATTTGATAAATATCACGGAAAGTTCTCCTGACTGCTCACTTCCTTTCAAAGGATGCTGATGGATCTTGAGCTGTGCCATGTTGTAATGGGAAGAACCCAGTGATCTAACTTGTCCTTCTAATTGAACCTTGTTTGCTTCTTAGATGTGTCCTTACCATTGTCCGCCAGAGGCTTACTGACAAAACAACTAACCCTTCTTCACAGAGGGACACCTAGTTTAAGGTTTTCCATTAACATTCTTTTTAGGAAAAATTTGGTTGTTGCATTTACCCTGCGATAGACTGGCGACCTGTCCAGGGTGAACCCCTGCCTCTCGCCCATTGACAGCTGGAGATAAGCACCAGCACCCCTCGCGACCCCAATAGGGATAAGCGTGTTAGACAGTGGATGGATGGCTGGATGGATGGTTGCTGCATCAGGTTAATTCAACCTTATATGATGATATTGCAAGAATCCTGGATGGAGGATAAGTAGATTCCTTTCAACCAATCATTCCTGACAAACAGTAAGCAATCCTTAGACCTACAGTAAATGGCATAAAGCACTTGGTAAAACAAAGAATAGCTCCACATCATAAACCGGAAATCTTGATTTCCCGGATTGTTTTTCAATGGCTAGACATAGTGAGTTTCCCATAATGCTAGGGGTGGGAGTACAGCAAGTTTCTGTAGTGTAGTGGTCATCACGTTTGCCTCACACGCAAAAGGCCCCAGGTTCAAAACCTGGCAGAAACAGTTGTTTTAGTTAATTTTTCACTATAGTTTGGTTTGATAAATATCACAGCAAGTTCTCCTGACTGCTCACTTCCTTTCAAAGGATGCTGACAGATCTTGAGCTGTGCCATGTTGCAATGGGAAGAACCCAGTGATCTAAATTGTCCTTCTAATTGAACTTGTTTGCTTCTGAGATGTGTCCTTAGCATATTCCGCCACAGGGTTATTGACAAAACAACTAACCCTTCTTCACAGAGTGAGACCTAGGTTAAGGTTTTCCATGGGTTTTATTTTTAGGAAAAATTTGGGTACTGCATTTGCCCTGCAACAGACTGGCGACACGTCCACGGTGTACGCTGCCTTTCACCCATTGACAGCTGAAGACAGGCACCAGCACCCTGTGCCATGTTGTGATGGTCGGAACCCAGTGATCTAAATTGTCCTTCTAATTGAACTTGTTTGCTTCTGAGATGTGTCCTTAGCATTGTCCACCAGAGGTTTATTGACAAAACAACTAACCCTTCTGCACAGAGTGAGACCTAGATTAAGGTTTTCCATGGGTTTTCTTTCTAGGAAAAAATTGGTTGTTGCATTTGCCCTACCATAGACTGGCAACCTGTCCAGGGTGTACACCCGCCTCTCATCCACTGACAGCTAGAGATAAGCACCAGCACCCCTCGCGACCCCAGTAGGGATAAGCGTGTTGGAAAATGGATGGATGGATGTTAGTTGCATTAAGTTCTTTCAACCTTATTTGATGATATTGCAAAAATACTGGATGGGGGATAAGGACTTTGCTTTCAACGAATCAGTCCTGACACACAGGAAGCAGTCCTTCGACCTACAGTTTAATGGCATGAAGCACTTGGTAAAACAAAGTATAGCTCCACACGATGAACTGGAAATCTTGATCTCCGGAATCTTTTTTCAATGCCTAGACATAGTGAGTCATCCATCATGCGGAGAGGCCACACATGAAGTTTCTGTAGTGTAGTGGTCATCACGTTTGCCTCACACGCAAAAGGCCCCAGCTTTGAAACCTGGCAGAAACAGTGGTTTTAGTTAATGTTTCACTATAGTTTGATTTGATAAATATCACGGAAAGTTCTCCTGACTGCTCACTTCCTTTCAAAGGATGCTGATGGATCTTGAGCTGTGCCATGTTGTAATGGGAAGAACCCAGTGATCTAACTTGTCCTTCTAATTGAACCTTGTTTGCTTCTTAGATGTGTCCTTACCATTGTCCGCCAGAGGCTTACTGACAAAACAACTAACCCTTCTTCACAGAGGGACACCTAGTTTAAGGTTTTCCATTAACATTCTTTTTAGGAAAAATTTGGTTGTTGCATTTACCCTGCGATAGACTGGCGACCTGTCCAGGGTGAACCCCTGCCTCTCGCCCATTGACAGCTGGAGATAAGCACCAGCACCCCTCGCGACCCCAATAGGGATAAGCGTGTTAGACAGTGGATGGATGGCTGGATGGATGGTTGCTGCATCAGGTTAATTCAACCTTATATGATGATATTGCAAGAATCCTGGATGGAGGATAAGTAGATTCCTTTCAACCAATCATTCCTGACAAACAGTAAGCAATCCTTAGACCTACAGTAAATGGCATAAAGCACTTGGTAAAACAAAGAATAGCTCCACATCATAAACCGGAAATCTTGATTTCCCGGATTGTTTTTCAATGGCTAGACATAGTGAGTTTCCCATAATGCTAGGGGTGGGAGTACAGCAAGTTTCTGTAGTGTAGTGGTCATCACGTTTGCCTCACACGCAAAAGGCCCCAGGTTCAAAACCTGGCAGAAACAGTTGTTTTAGTTAATTTTTCACTATAGTTTGGTTTGATAAATATCACAGCAAGTTCTCCTGACTGCTCACTTCCTTTCAAAGGATGCTGACAGATCTTGAGCTGTGCCATGTTGCAATGGGAAGAACCCAGTGATCTAAATTGTCCTTCTAATTGAACTTGTTTGCTTCTGAGATGTGTCCTTAGCATATTCCGCCACAGGGTTATTGACAAAACAACTAACCCTTCTTCACAGAGTGAGACCTAGGTTAAGGTTTTCCATGGGTTTTATTTTTAGGAAAAATTTGGGTACTGCATTTGCCCTGCAACAGACTGGCGACACGTCCACGGTGTACGCTGCCTTTCACCCATTGACAGCTGAAGACAGGCACCAGCACCCTGTGCCATGTTGTGATGGTCGGAACCCAGTGATCTAAATTGTCCTTCTAATTGAACTTGTTTGCTTCTGAGATGTGTCCTTAGCATTGTCCACCAGAGGTTTATTGACAAAACAACTAACCCTTCTGCACAGAGTGAGACCTAGATTAAGGTTTTCCATGGGTTTTCTTTCTAGGAAAAAATTGGTTGTTGCATTTGCCCTACCATAGACTGGCAACCTGTCCAGGGTGTACACCCGCCTCTCATCCACTGACAGCTAGAGATAAGCACCAGCACCCCTCGCGACCCCAGTAGGGATAAGCGTGTTGGAAAATGGATGGATGGATGTTAGTTGCATTAAGTTCTTTCAACCTTATTTGATGATATTGCAAAAATACTGGATGGGGGATAAGGACTTTGCTTTCAACGAATCAGTCCTGACACACAGGAAGCAGTCCTTCGACCTACAGTTTAATGGCATGAAGCACTTGGTAAAACAAAGTATAGCTCCACACGATGAACTGGAAATCTTGATCTCCGGAATCTTTTTTCAATGCCTAGACATAGTGAGTCATCCATCATGCGGAGAGGCCACACATGAAGTTTCTGTAGTGTAGTGGTCATCACGTTTGCCTCACACGCAAAAGGCCCCAGCTTTGAAACCTGGCAGAAACAGTGGTTTTAGTTAATGTTTCACTATAGTTTGATTTGATAAATATCACGGAAAGTTCTCCTGACTGCTCACTTCCTTTCAAAGGATGCTGATGGATCTTGAGCTGTGCCATGTTGTAATGGGAAGAACCCAGTGATCTAACTTGTCCTTCTAATTGAACCTTGTTTGCTTCTTAGATGTGTCCTTACCATTGTCCGCCAGAGGCTTACTGACAAAACAACTAACCCTTCTTCACAGAGGGACACCTAGTTTAAGGTTTTCCATTAACATTCTTTTTAGGAAAAATTTGGTTGTTGCATTTACCCTGCGATAGACTGGCGACCTGTCCAGGGTGAACCCCTGCCTCTCGCCCATTGACAGCTGGAGATAAGCACCAGCACCCCTCGCGACCCCAATAGGGATAAGCGTGTTAGACAGTGGATGGATGGCTGGATGGATGGTTGCTGCATCAGGTTAATTCAACCTTATATGATGATATTGCAAGAATCCTGGATGGAGGATAAGTAGATTCCTTTCAACCAATCATTCCTGACAAACAGTAAGCAATCCTTAGACCTACAGTAAATGGCATAAAGCACTTGGTAAAACAAAGAATAGCTCCACATCATAAACCGGAAATCTTGATTTCCCGGATTGTTTTTCAATGGCTAGACATAGTGAGTTTCCCATAATGCTAGGGGTGGGAGTACAGCAAGTTTCTGTAGTGTAGTGGTCATCACGTTTGCCTCACACGCAAAAGGCCCCAGGTTCAAAACCTGGCAGAAACAGTTGTTTTAGTTAATTTTTCACTATAGTTTGGTTTGATAAATATCACAGCAAGTTCTCCTGACTGCTCACTTCCTTTCAAAGGATGCTGACAGATCTTGAGCTGTGCCATGTTGCAATGGGAAGAACCCAGTGATCTAAATTGTCCTTCTAATTGAACTTGTTTGCTTCTGAGATGTGTCCTTAGCATATTCCGCCACAGGGTTATTGACAAAACAACTAACCCTTCTTCACAGAGTGAGACCTAGGTTAAGGTTTTCCATGGGTTTTATTTTTAGGAAAAATTTGGGTACTGCATTTGCCCTGCAACAGACTGGCGACACGTCCACGGTGTACGCTGCCTTTCACCCATTGACAGCTGAAGACAGGCACCAGCACCCTGTGCCATGTTGTGATGGTCGGAACCCAGTGATCTAAATTGTCCTTCTAATTGAACTTGTTTGCTTCTGAGATGTGTCCTTAGCATTGTCCACCAGAGGTTTATTGACAAAACAACTAACCCTTCTGCACAGAGTGAGACCTAGATTAATGTTTTCCATGGGTTTTCTTTCTAGGAAAAAATTGGTTGTTGCATTTGCCCTACCATAGACTGGCAACCTGTCCAGGGTGTACACCCGCCTCTCATCCACTGACAGCTAGAGATAAGCACCAGCACCCCTCGCGACCCCAGTAGGGATAAGCGTGTTGGAAAATGGATGGATGGATGTTAGTTGCATTAAGTTCTTTCAACCTTATTTGATGATATTGCAAAAATACTGGATGGGGGATAAGGACTTTGCTTTCAACGAATCAGTCCTGACACACAGGAAGCAGTCCTTCGACCTACAGTTTAATGGCATGAAGCACTTGGTAAAACAAAGTATAGCTCCACACGATGAACTGGAAATCTTGATCTCCGGAATCTTTTTTCAATGCCTAGACATAGTGAGTCATCCATCATGCGGAGAGGCCACACATGAAGTTTCTGTAGTGTAGTGGTCATCACGTTTGCCTCACACGCAAAAGGCCCCAGCTTTGAAACCTGGCAGAAACAGTGGTTTTAGTTAATGTTTCACTATAGTTTGATTTGATAAATATCACGGAAAGTTCTCCTGACTGCTCACTTCCTTTCAAAGGATGCTGATGGATCTTGAGCTGTGCCATGTTGTAATGGGAAGAACCCAGTGATCTAACTTGTCCTTCTAATTGAACCTTGTTTGCTTCTTAGATGTGTCCTTACCATTGTCCGCCAGAGGCTTACTGACAAAACAACTAACCCTTCTTCACAGAGGGACACCTAGTTTAAGGTTTTCCATTAACATTCTTTTTAGGAAAAATTTGGTTGTTGCATTTACCCTGCGATAGACTGGCGACCTGTCCAGGGTGAACCCCTGCCTCTCGCCCATTGACAGCTGGAGATAAGCACCAGCACCCCTCGCGACCCCAATAGGGATAAGCGTGTTAGACAGTGGATGGATGGCTGGATGGATGGTTGCTGCATTAGGTTAATTCAACCTTATACAGGGGTTGGTCAATGAAACTGAAACACCTGGTTTTAGACCACAATAATTTATTAGTATGGTGTAGGGCCTCCTTTTGCGGCCAATACAGCGTCAGTTCGTCTTGGGAATGACATATACAAGTCCTGCACAGTGGTCAGAGTGATTTTAAGCCATTCTTCTTGCAGGATAGTGGCCAGGTAACGACGTGATGCTGGTGGAGGAAAATGTTTCCTGACTCGCTCCTCCAAAACACCCCAAAGTGGCTCAATAATATTTAGATCTGGTGACTGTGCAGGCCATGGGAGATGTTCAACTTCACTTTCATGTTCATCAAACCAATCTTTCACCAGTCTTGCTGTGTGTATTGGTGCATTGTCATCCTGATACACGGCACCTCCTTCAGGGTACAATGTTTGAACCATTGGATGCACATGGTCCTCCAGAATGGTTCGGTAGTCCTTGGCAGTGACGCGCCCATCTAGCACAAGTATGGGGCCAAGGGAATGCCATGATATGGCAGCCCAAACCATCACTGAACCACCCCCATGCTTCACTCTGGGCATGCTACAGTCTGGGTGGTACGCTTCTTTGGGGCTTCTCTAAACCGTAACTCTACCGGATGTGGGGAAAACAGTAAAGGTGGACTCATCAGAGAACAATACATGTTTCAAATTGTCCACAGCCCAAGATTTGCGCTCCTTGCACCATTGAAACCGACGTTTGGCATTGGCACGAGTGACCAAAGGTTTGGCTATAGCAGCCCGGCCGTGGATATTGACCCTGTGGAGCTCCCGACGGACAGTTTTGGTTGAAACAGGAGAGTTGAGGTGCACATTTAATTCTGCCGTGATTTGGGGAGCCGTGGTTTTATGTTTTTTGGATACAATCCGGGTTTGCACCCGAACATCCCTTTCAGACAGCTTCCTCTTGCGTCCACAGTCAATCCTGTTGGATGTGGTTCGTCCTTCTTGGTGGTATGCTGACATTACCCTGGATACCGTGGCTCTTGATACATCACAAAGACTTGCTGTCTTGGTTACAGATGCGCCAGCAAGACGTGCACCAACAATTTGTCCTCTTTTGAACTCTGGTATGTCACCCATAATGTTGTGTGCATTGCAATATTTTAAGCAAAACTGTGCTCTTACCCTGCTAATTGGACCTTCACACTCTGCTCTTATTGGTCCAATGTGCAATTAATGAAGATTGGCCACCAGGCTGGTCCAATTTAGCCATGAAACCTCCCACACTAAAATGAGAGGGGTTTCAGTTTCATTGTCCAACCCCTGTACCTTCTAACTTCTTAATTTTAAATACTGGAGGAAAATGTGTGTATGGGATGAATTTGGATGTCTCAACAAGACAATGATCCAAAACACAAGGCCAAGCCGACCTGTCAGTGGCCACAACAGGAAAAATGGGATTGTTCTGGGTTGGTCATCTCAGTATCCTGACCCCAAGTATCTGGAGCCTTATGATCGAATGTGCAATTCATGTGTGACAGACCAAAAGTTTAAAAGAACTGGTGGAAAGCATGTAGACTTTTAATCAGTATTGCGTAGTTTCGATATTTATAATTTAAAAACACCAAACACAACTTTAAAAAGCTGTTGTTTTATCTTTCATATTCTCTTAAATACTACACCAAAATCGGAAACTCTGCAAGGATATGTAAACTTAGGAGCACACCTGTAAATACAAATGTGGTGGCTAAAAATAATCTGCCAGCTAAGAATGTAATGCCAAACCTGAAACTGGTCTTTCACTCTAAAGGGGATGCAAGTATGTTAACAACGGAAAAAAAACAAGCTTCCTTCAGGAAAACACAATCAGCCCTCTGCCTGCAAATCTCATTACTTTGCCGCACGCAAAAACACAAACACACACACGAGTGCGTGGAGCAGAATATGTCATGATGTCACGTAGCAGGTTACTGGGTCATTGCTGCCGTGCTCCTATTGGGTACATAACGCCAAAGAACGTGTCTCAATCAAAGCTGAGACAGTGGAGGTTGCGGACAGGCCCTATAAAGGGCCCGAAACATTGTGTGTGTGTGTGTGTGTGTGTGTGTGTGTGTGTGTGTGTGTGTGTGTGTGTGTGTGTGTGTGTGCGCGCAATGATCTGATTGTGTCTTTAAAAAGCCAGATGTTTCCTCTTCTCTTTCTTTGGATAAATGTTTGTGGCTGCTGAAAAAAACTGCATCCTCCATCTGCAAACGGAGCTGTCCAAAACATCTGTTCTGAGTGAGGACAGCAGAGGTTTACCTCCTGTATTATCGGTATATGAAAAAAGCCAACCACATAAAGCAATGGGGATTGGTCAGTGTTTAACGATGGGTTTCTATCACCTCTTCTTATTTTGAATGTTTTTCTGTTCATGGTATTTCCTCCCTTTCCTTCTGCTAAAACAAGATAAAATCTATTTTCACTGTGCAAACATATCCCATTCACTTTTTTTATTCCCAGTATTCAGACAGCAAACAGGCAGAGGATGACAGGTGGAAGACATGCCATAAATGCTCAAAGGTCAGGATCCATCCATCTATTGATTACATCTGCTTATCTGTGTAGAGTTGTGGGTTCTCCAGCGGTCAATAGGCAGGGTACACCCTGGACAGGTCGCCAGTCCATCAACACAGACACACAGGCAGACAACCATGCACACACACTCACGCCTAAGGGCAATTTGGAGAGACCAACTGACCTAACAGTCATGTTTTTTGGACTGAGGGTGGAAGGAGGAGTACCCAGAGAGAGCCCACACATGCACAGGGAGAACAACTAAACTCCATGCAGAAAGACCGCAGGCCAGGATTTGAACCCAGGACCGTCAGCTAGGGCGACAGTGGCTCAGGGGCTAGGAGTTTAAATATTTTATTTGCAGTGTCAGAGTTATGTTATATATTACCATCCATGCATTTAAAAAGCATCAAAATGTCTATACTTAGTAGCAAACCTTATCAGTTCTCCTTACTTCTACCCTAATAATCTTTTCCCGCTTCACATTTTTCTAATTAAGATAAAACATTTATTTTTACATTTTTCACTTTATATGATGTGCCACAAAGCAATTTTTAGAAGTTTAGTTGTGTCAGTTACCACGGCTCACACTACATGTGTTGTAGTGTGTGTGAACTTCGTTTGCTCCAGGGTGAGTGTATCTGATAAGTCCTGCTGCTAGCTGACGTAGCAGCAGTGTGTCAGAGGGCTCAGACACAGCCGTGTTAGGATGTCCTGTCTCTTATCACTTCCCTGTGGCTCCATTGTTCTCCGAGTCGCTGGGGAACGTTTACCTCCTCCTCTTCCACATCAGCCCTTTTTATTATCCACCATGAAATGTCACCTGCCGATGTTGTTTGGCACACGTAGAGGAGGGGGGCTTTGTTTTATGGGGTTTTGTTGTGCGTTCGTCCGGTACTAGGTTTTCCCATGTGAACTGGTGGTTTGATTCTTCTTTAATGGTGGTTCGGTCAGCCAAAAGGTTTGAACTTAACAAGTATACTCTGCTGGGTCAGTAATAAAACAACAGGAGCTGTTTCTGGAAAAATGTTAAGATAGCCCTTGTCAAATAAAGTCAAATTCTGAATTATTTTAAAAAATGTTGGAGATGGAGATAAGGATAACCTTTAATGATGTGTGGAAGTCAAGAGATGACTTGTTACTAGGAGGAGCTGATAGGCCAACTGCTGAGAAAGATGCCAGCTGTCTGAGCTGACCATGTGAGGACACATAGGATGCGATGTGCTCGCTAACTGATGCAGTTTAGAGCTAACCTGTTGGAAACAACAATTCAATGTTTTCTCCTGCTAATGTTTCACTCCAGAATAATAGGAGGGAAACCTAAAAGACGACTTTAATCTTGTTTTTGTGTTTTGTGTGTTTAATACCTCTAAATCCAACTGGACGCACTAGCCCTCTGACAGATAACAGCATTCCATCCAGTCAACTAGCCTGGGTTTGCTGCAACATTAATATCCGGATGCTGTTGTGAAACCATGAAATAAAACCCAATGAAATGATGGAAGTAGTAGAGACTGCCACCACTCACAGGCTTGTACAACATTTGGTTACCATGGAGACTGAGAGGGGCCCATGGATCCAGTCCATGCTGGAAGTGCACACCAGAAGTTTTGGACATTTCTTCTTTGTGAGATGTATTAGTTACTCTTAGCCAGTATTCCCCCTAATTTTTCATGTGTCTGAGCAAACACACAGACTCCCTGAGCGATCACTTGACCTCAGTGAGCAACATCACACGTGCACACTGAGGCTATATCAATGTTCCGCCTGTCAAAAACCTGAGATTGTATGATTATAACAAGTTACCTTTAGATGTCCTATAATAATCAAATCAAAGCAATTATTTCTTTTAGATTGCTCAGTTTAGATAAAACTGATTTAGACCGATTACCTGAAAAAGATATATTTTAAAAGGTATATTTTATGTCAGAGTAGGGGACCTGCTAAGGAAAACCTGAGAGACATGTCTTTCAAAGTTCAAATTTTACTGCCATTAAACTATTTACATTTTGGCCAATGACATTTAGCACTAGCACGTGGTACATAAAATAAGAAAGGTATAGACAGTTGCTTTTGAAAATGGAGGTAGAATAGAACAGGAAGTAAAAGATTCTGTGATATTATTTCAGTTTTATGACAGCTCTTCTACAACTTCTAATTTATTAACAACATTTAGTGATTAATATCCATAAATGAAAAGCCCTTATTAACACAAGAACACAGAATAATCTGAACTGTAATTTCAAGTTTGCCTTATTTTTCTCGTCTGTCCTTCTCACTTCTCCAGTGGTTGTAGACTTTGTCCAGGTTGATTGCTTCACCTGCTTCTTGTGTTGACTTTATGCGCATCAGCTGGTCCAAATGTTCTACTTCAAGACGATTTCTGGATGCTGTTTTGATGCGATTCATCAAACTAAAGCCTCTTTCACAATCTGCACTGGATGCTTGAAAAGTAGCACAAATATCCAGAAGCTTTGAGATTTCTGTTAGCTCCTCACATCTAAGTGTTGCAGCCACCATATCTGAGAATGTGCTGATTGACCCTTGTTTAAGTTTTTGCTTCACTATGTACTTGAACTCAGCATATTCAATTTTCATGGTCTCTAAGGAGCATGAGAGGGGAAGAATGCCGTCATATTTCTTTGCCAGTGTACCGATGCCTGCTGATCCATACTCAAAACTGATGTCTGAGCTTAGTGTTTCAATGTCAAATGCAGACCACTCCCTTAATTCCCCTTCAGGGAAACGACCATCCAAGTGATCACAGAGCTTATGAATGAAAAGAATAATCTCACTGGTGTTTATCTCATCAGCTGATGAGGTCCTCATCAGCTCTTTGACACGGTCACTCCACTGCACATTCTTCTCATCATTCAAGTATTGAGAACGCAACTTCTCAATCTTTGCTCTTGCAGAGCAGTGTCCTTACATCACAGTTAGATTAAGTCTTTGGAAGGAAACACAGAGTTGTGCCAGCTCCCCCAAAACATCTCCCAGAGCTGTTAGAGTAACTTTGAACTTTGAATCACTCAGCTTTTTGTAGCAGTAATTTGCCACCGGATCCCTGTTGTCATTGCTTTCTCTTCTGCAGTATTCTTCAAGCACAGTGTAGTTCCTCAGAACAGCATTCAAAGCTTGGTGCCGTGACAGCCATCGCACTTCACTCAGAGGCCTGAATGACAGTGTATCTTCATCGAGAATCTTTGCTAGTTCCTCCATTTTGCCCCTCTTCACAGTGGACCGAGAGAAAGTGGAATATACAGTTCTAAGAAGAGTTTCCACATCTCGCATCAAAGGCACATCTTTCCAGGCATCATCAATGCCCAGGTCCTCTCTATGGGCCACACAATGTTGTTCGGTTAGGTGTGGTATATGTCTTTTTAATAATGCTGCAACTCCATTGTGCTTTCCCAGCATTACTGAAGCACCATCAGATGTCAGCATCACCATCTTCTGCAAGTCCATTCCATGGTTGGAGTAGAACTGGGTGATAGCCTGCACAATATCAGCAGCAGTGCATGCTGTTAGCTGTATGATGCCACCAAACACAGTTTTATAGTTGACATCATTTTCCTCCCTGTATTTAATATACAAGACTAGCATTTTGTGCACCGTTATGTCTGTGCTCTCATCTACTATCAGAGTATGCCAGGGTGCATTTTTAACACTGTGCATAGTTTTATTCTGCACTATCTCATTGACCGAGTTCACAAATTCAAAGGAATAATTTTTGCTTCGCCAGCTTTCTGGTACACTCACATACTTTGCCATGTGATCATGTATTTGCTGCACCAATAGCATTGATGCATTTATTTTGATGGCAAGTAGAATGTCATCAATAAGAAGTTTAACTTGCTCAGGGTCAGATTTCTTTTTTTGTGACAGCTCTTTTGAGCTCTCCTGCAATAATGTGCTGATCTCCATTCCCATCTTAAATCTTTGTAAAATTCCAACAGCATTCAAATGAGTTTTATGCTTAATGTGACGTTTAAGGTAGTCCAACTTCCACTCAGTCCACACTTTTCCCTCTGAAAACTCGCTTGCTACTTTAGCTTCGCAGCATACTTTGCAGCGCAGTCCTTTCTCACGTGAAAAAGAAAAAATCTCACCCAGTTTCACCTCTCGTTCTTCTATTTGTACATGCTCCAACAGCCATTCCATTTTAAATGTACCGCATTTCTTTTTAGCTTTCCCTTGATTAGCGGATGCTCCACAGCCGGGTCGTTTTGCCATAATAAGAGTGCGGTTTCCAGGATTTACTTCCTTAATTTCGTCTTTAGCATACGATTCGCAAAAAAGCGGCACATATGCCTAAAGTTCTGCTCATGACAGTAATTGGCTGCACAAGTATAGGCATGAACCGCAACGTATCATTGGCTGACAGAGACGCACACCGCAACATGACTAGAGTCGTCTTCTCCACCCGTCAACCAACGGTGCGCTCCGATCAGCACCTGGCTCTAACAAAGCGGGAGCGTGGACCACCATCTCAGCAGAATTGCTAAATGGTAAAAAATAACGTGGTTCATTATTATTTTGTTTACAGTTCATATTGGATTTTATTTACTGCGCAGCATAGATTTGCTGTGCGCGCTGAAGCCAGATGCCGTGCGCGATTGCGCACGCGTGCAGCTTAGAGGGAACACTGCTCTTAGCCAATTTGGATAAGCATATATATGATATATACAGACACCGGGAGAAAATTAAGAAAAATAGTATTTAAAGGTATATGGCTAAGTAATATGCATAAAAAAGACCAAAAACCATTTGATCATGATAAAATAAGGTTATATACACCAATACTCCATCTTGATATTGTTTTGATAGTCCTTTTTGAGCCGAAAAAAAATTCACATTCTGGCACGATTAACAAATATAAACAGACGTGGCGACATCTAGCGACAGTATCGCAGAACTATCATAATGTCGGGTTGGTTCATTTATAAATCAATTGTAAATAATGCCTGACCAAGCCTGACCCTCTGCAATGCCTCACAATAAAGTGGCAGCTCGGCGTGATTGAAGACCAATTGTTATTAATTAAATAAACCAATCTACAAAAACTTTAAGAGCCTCAGATCAGAACATTTACTTACATCAATCAACTCTGGGGTCACATCTGAGCAATCGGCAGGTTTAGCGTCCACTTTAGTGAACACCAACAGCCATACTGTATTCTTAGTGACATTCAAGTCTTTTCCTGTTGGAATCATATTTTTTTTAGATTTTCCCACTGGATCTTGGACTGTTCTGTATTGTTTCGCCTGGAGATGCTAATAGCCGTTAGCCGCTTCCTTGTTTAAACCCCTGCTGCGCATGCGCAGTATGTACATCCGTTAATATCATAAATAAACACAAAAGGCTTTATTTATAAACAAATTGAGCAAAAAAAGCATAAGACACCAACATAACAACTAATACACCAGCAGGATGTGACAATCTCATAAAAACTTTGTATCCAACCAGAGCGAGCTACCGAAATATAAATTTAAAAGAAAAAGTCAAATAACATGGCTATGCACCTTTAATAGTCATCCAATCAGTGTGGTATATTATCTTAGATGAGTGCTATTATATAAACACATCGTAAACACGTCATAAAGCCTGTTTTCCACTTGACTTGATGGTCCAGGCTAATGCTAGCTTAGGGTTAGCTTAGTGTCAGCGTAGTTGTTTTTTTCTGTGTGTTTCAGAATTCCAATGGAAAAAGTATAGACAATCAAGTAAACAAAGAACAGTATACAGAGCATCTTAACAAACAGCAGCTAGTGGTCATTTACATTAAAGAAGGAAGTGGAAAATTTGGAAAATTGCCCTATGGTTAAAATAAGATAATTTAACAAAAAAAGAAAAAAAATTGGGATGATTTAGGACGACTTAACTAACATCCGGTGTGGACTTCCATCTTTGATGTGAGACATGGCGTGCCCTGTGATTTTAGTGCAAGCGCCCCCGCTGCTTGGGTGTCAAAAGATGAAAAGGGTCCTGGGGCTGTATTCACAAAGAATCCTAAGACCAAAGGTAGCTCTTAGTGACGTTATTTCAGGAAAAATCTTGGAATTTCCCAAATTCTAACATATTTCTTAGAATTCTACCTCGGTAAGTTATTCACAAAACACCAAACGCCTTAAGAGAGCTCCTAAAGTGAAAGAATGTTACGAGTAGTGAGGAACTTTAGCTAGCTGTCTCAAGAATTGAAGATAGAGAGAGCTGATAGGACGATCCACCTCCTAAACAGTGGAAGAAATCAGCACAGAAACTTCTTTAACAATCATTAAATTAATTAATAATTGTAATGAGGATGTAATAAGGATGAATAAATAATAGGAAAAATATTGAATGATCATGAATAAAAAGCCCAAAGCAAGACCTTTGTACACATGGAGTTGGGCCGGTTGCCATGTGTGTCGGATTCCAACAGGGCGCCTCAAAGTCCACCTCTTGACACCTTGATCCTGGGACCAGTTTACTTTTCAACACTCCTCTGTTCTCCTCCCAGAGCTACACGGACAGAAATGCTGCTCCTCTGTTTGGTTTCTCCACCTTTTTTCTCCATTTCTTATTGGTCGTTTTGCCAAATACAAACACTTTATACAAGCAGGCAATCCCAGTAAAATGCTGACAGGTGAGTTCATTTTACAGTAATATCAAACAGATTTAGTAGTAAAATGACCAGCATGGTAATCCACTACCAACCTTCAACCTGCTGTTTTCACTTGAAATTCAATATGAAGTAGAATTTAATCCTTGATATTTCTTAAGTTTAAAGACATTACCAACTCTGACATGTGTTCTCTAGCTCTCCATATGCATGTCTGTGCTTCAAAATAAAAATACATCATAGACAACATCATGAATTTAATCAAAAATATTTTTGTAGGAGCAACAGTGCAATAATTGTTTCAATTTAAATAGAACTACATCATGTTGCACTATTCTTAGTTTTTTTGTAATTAGCAGTAGTGAGATCAAATCATACCATCATCAACACCATACTTTTTTTCAGAAGTGCTTGTGTCAGAGACCATCACCTAACCAGATCCTACCCTTTGCCAAAAGCTGTAAACCCAGGTGAAACCCCTAAACCGTGTTTCAGTTGTGTATAAAGGTAGATACATAATATTGTGACCCAGGTACAAAATTTGTTTGATCCAGCCTTTCCACATGGCATGATGTGGTAAAGGGATGACCTAAACGCAGGACCAGGCATATATTACCAAAAGGTCTAATAATAAATAGAAAACTTACAAAAAAATACTTTTTAACAAGAGATCAGGCAAGACTTATGGGAACTGGATACAAACAGCATGGAGAAATGGGGTGGCATGAGGCATAAGTCCATGGAGGTAAGCAGAGGAAACAGCGGTGAACGCAAAGAAAAAGAGATAATATACAGAGAAGAGAATGCAAGCAGAAGAAAAGCTTAACATAGAGGGATGAGAAACAGCTGGGAATGAGTGAAAGGAAAGCAAAGACAAACAGCTGAAACTAATAAGGGTCGAGGAGCTGAGGTGAGTAGTGAGATGAACAGAAACTGAAGGAAAACACAAGGGATCTGACAGAGAATTTACCAAAATGTACGTAGAAGGAACTATGAAAAAAGATCTACTAACCAATCCACAAAGAATGAACTAAAATATGGCACTAAAGAATATAAACAAGCACTTAAGGATAATTAAGTAGAGAAAGCACAATATGGGAAACCAGTCAAAACACTTACATAAGAGAACATCATAACGCCTGGAAAATGTGGAAAAGTCTGCATTTTTGTAGACTATGGCCAAAAGTCTGAACATGCAATGGGCTATGGTCTTTTAGCACGAACAAAAGATGGCAACAGAAAAATATGACAAACTCATTTAAAATTACAAACATTTTCAATGACACAAATGTTAACATGCCTCTGTGCAGATTAATTTCTGTTATTTTTTAGGCTTGATTTTGCTTGGACATCAATTTACTTTCAACACACAATGATAAGTGAAAAGCAAGTTCGTAAACAAGTAAGGTAAGGAAGTCTTAAAAGAAAAGGTCGCATAACAACAACATATAACAATGGGCTGTAATGAGCTGCAAAACAAACGACCTGAGAGACTCGCTTACATTGAATATTACAGCAGTTTCACTGAAAAGCCATTAGTCACTGAGTATTATTGCCTTTACAAGTCAGTGATTCAGACTGGAGGAAATCCCAACACAAGAAGGTCTTCACTCTCCGGTGATAAGACATGATTGTTCAGTGTCACTGGGTTCTCCAAATCCGCTGTGCCTCTGCCTCCTCTTCTCCTGGTGACGCATTCCACCTGCCTTAACAAAAACTGGATATGACGAAGACTTGCAGCTGATTTCCTCCACACCGCAGCCGTCTTCTGCAAGTTTGGGTCTGGAGTTTCAACATAAGGACAGAGCTGTTTGGAAGAGCTGTGATTGGCTGAAGCCAAGTACTGTCTGGACATTTTTTTTTGTTTAATCTTCTAGTCATTTTGAACACCATTTCATGTGAATTTTAAAATACCATCACAAAACAGAAATATCATGTTTATCTTCTCACGCACGCACACACACACACACACACACACACACACACACGCATACACGCAGAGAGAGTATTCCTAAAGGAGCTATAAGTAAGTTATTTCAACCTAAATCATTCTCATTTGTCACCTGGGATGGAAGTAACATTCCCTATAAACGGTCCTCTCCATCAGCAATCTCTTAGTCACGTTTTTTCTCCTTTCAAACCTAGCGGGATGGTCTGGATATTCTTTGGTTCAGTGTGTAGCCCGTGCGTACTTCCTGGTTCCTGAGCCAATCTTATGAGATTTCCCAGGGTTCCCAACACAGAGGGCAGCATTTGGTATTTTATTCTGGCAAAAGAGCAGCTGCCTGCAAACATTAAAGCCAGTACAGGGAGTGGACCTGAAATAGAACAGAATACAATATCATATACCTGTCCTGCGTTAGTAAAAATTCACAACAGCAACACACCGTTTAAAAACGGCATATTAGATTGTTGTGATTGGCAAGCTGTTGTATCGATTTGAGCAACAAGGTGTTAGTACTACTTATAGCCCCTTTAAATGTGGTACATATAACCAGAATCACAAAACCCCTTGCAATAAAATAATTAAAGGCGCCTTGTCTTGTATTAGGACTTAACAAATTCCTACTCCTGTAGCTTATTCTTGTGGCATACAAAAGTTTTCCGATTAAATTATTGCGCCTGGTTGACTTATTATATTGTATTTCTGGGTTGTACATTTCCTTTTGCTCTATTTGCTTGTAAAAAAAGCTCTTTTGTGCGTGTTTACCATAACAAGACCACATAACCGTAAGCATGATATTGCGCATGCTTGCATTCGGTAAGCAAGGAGAAAGCAATGGAGCTCAGCGAGTCAGCAATGCATAGAAGAGGTGCGAAAAGAAAGAGGTTAAGTAACCTTAACCCTGCAGATCGAGTTGGTTTTCAATTCTATGTCCCTTTAATTCAATTCAATTCAATTCAATTTTATTTATATAGTGCCAATTCATGAAACATGTCATCTCAAGGCACTTGAGATGACACAAAGTTAAGTTCAATCATATTATACAGATTGGGTCAGATTATACAGATTGGTCAAAAATGTTTCTATATAAGAAAACCAGTTGATTGCATCAAAGTCCCGACAAGCAGCATTCACTCCTGGAGAAGCGTAGAGCCACAGGGAGAGTCGTCTGCATTGTACATGGCTTTGCTGCAATCCTTCATACTGAGCAAGCATGAAGCGACAGTGGAAAGAAAAAACACCCGTTAGCGGGAAGGAAAAACCTCTAGCAGAACCGGGCTCAGTATGAACGGTCATCTGCCTCGACCGACTGGGGGTTACAGAAGACAGAGCAGAGACACAACAAGACAGACAAAAAGCCCAGAAGCACACATTGATCTAGTAATCTGTTCTACATTAGATGGTAATAGTCGGTGATCTGTCCTCCCTGGATGAATTCACAGTCAACAGAACGTCAGACCAGGTGTACCTACTATTAAGAAAAAAGAGAGAGAATAAAAAGTTAAAAGCTGAAATGACAACAGTCATTTCAATGTAATGCAATGCAAATCTGGAGAACAGTAGACTGGAGAACAGTAGAAATCAGTAGAGTGAGAAAAATAGGCCCTGATGTCCTCCAGTAGCCTAAGCCTATAGCAGCAAAACTATAAAGGTAGCTCAGAGTAACATGAGCCACTCTAGTTATAAGCTTTGTCAAAAAGGAAAGTTTTAAGATTAGTCTTAAAAGTAGACAGGGTGTCTGCCTCACGGACCAAAACTGGGAGTTGGTTCCACAGGAGAGGAGCCTGATAGCTAAAGGATCTGCCTCCCATTCTACTTTTAGAGACTCTAGGAACCACCAGCAGACCTGCAGTCTGAGAGCGAAGTGCTCTGTTAGGAACATACGGGGTAATCAGAGCTCTGATATATGATGGAGCTTGATTATTAAGGGCTTTATACGTTAGAAGAAGAATTTTAAATTCTATTCTTGATTTAACAGGAAGCCAATGAAGGGAAGCTAAAATTGGAGAAATATGATCCCTCTTGTTGATTTTCATCAGAACTCTTGCTGCAGCATTTTGGATAAGCTGAAGACTTTGAATTGCATTTTGTGGACTTCCTGATAGTAGAGAATTACAATAGTCCAGCCTTGAAGTAACAAATGCATGGACTAGTTTTTCAGCATCACTCCTGGACAGAATGTTTCTAATTTTGGCGATATTCCGGAGGTGAAAAAAGGAAACTCTGGAAACCTGTTTAATATGGGATTTAAATGACATGTCTTGGTCAAAAATAACACCAAGGTTTTTTACTTTATTACCAGAGGCCAAGTTAATGTCATCCAGATTAAGTGATTGGTTAAGAAGTTTATTTTTTGAGGACTCTGTGACCAGAGACACAGGTGCCTATGGTCACAGAAGGCCATACTTAACTCACCAGAACCTTTACACAAGCTCTTAGAACAGGAAAAAAATGAAAATGACTTGGCTGAGTCTGAATATCCAAATCTTGTGCTTCTGTGCTAATGTTTAAGAATGTCTAAATACCACACCACAGCTTGTCCCTACAGGAGATTAGAAAAGCAGTGGTTTAAAAATGGGCAGATAATGACTATAATCATGTTTCAGTAGTTTTTAATATTAATAATACTGAGGTTATTGTTAAAATTTTGGCAATAAACATCTACCACTTTAAAAGTTCCTCCATCAATGGTAAGTGGTCTGCACTTTTACTAGTATAGAGCTTTCTCAAGTCAGAGGACTTGATAAAGTACTTTGCACTGCATTCAGTCATTCACCCATTCACCCACACACAGACAGTGGTGAGCTACATTGTAGCCATTGCTGTCCTGGGACCGACTGACAGAAGCAGTGGCTGCCAGACAATCGGTGCCACCAAGCCCTCTTACTACCACCAGCAGCCAATTTTTAGGCAAGAAAGTACACCTTCAAATCTGTGCAGTCAGTTCACCAAGTTTATGAGCAGATTTTGAATGTGACCCGCTGACAGGCTGATCTTGCTGAGGAGCTGCAATATCGGCCAGACTTTCTGTGATTTCCTGCAGACTGGATTTGTCGTGGGTGAAAAAGTGAATATAAAGCATTTACTAAGTTTGTGGGGAATACCTGCAAGTAATAGATATCAAATGTGAAAATCTTCGGCTGATATTTTCAGCATTTTAATTTAATTAATTAAAAATGGTTTTGCCGCAGTTCTATATGGCTGATATTTTAATGGAGTACTAATCTACTACTCTATTGGAACATTTATAAAATGGAGCCCTTTCAGTTTCCTGGTAAACAGATAACACACATTTCCCTAAGACTGACTTTTCATGTAAACCAAAATAGGGTGCACTGAACTCTTTTGCTATTTACAAACCTTGAACCAAAGAAAAAAAAGAGGAAAAGATAAAAGACACTTCCACCTTCTTTATGAAGACAAATGCACTGTATTTAATAATCTAAATCAGATCATTGGATTTAGTGAGGCTTTCTCTCATTTTACACACACTGAAAGTTTTATCTCTAAAAGTACACGGCCGCTGATCAAAGTGTGTGTGGGGGACAAGGCAGGCTCTCTGTGTTCCGTGGCAGGAGTGTTCCTTTGACCCTGCAGTTGAACACCTTCAGGTGATTCTTGTACATTGGGTCTGAGATATTTAGCTTGGTAAAAATAATTGAACATGTCACTGAACTTGCAGGCTAATATGTGCCAAATTAAAAAGTCCAGTAGATGTTGGCCTGAAGTCTAAAGCACAGCCACTACATATGGCATCTAGGCTAACCCTAACCCGTAAACACAATAATGCTGCATTGTAGTTTTAAAATAATGCAGTCAAGTTCAGTTTCTAATTCAAATTGGTCAAAATGTTTTATCCAAGGAAAACTAACAAATTGCATCATGTTATTGACCTGCAGCATTCACTCCTCCTGGATGAGCATGTGGTGCTAGTAGACAGTCGCTTGCATTATATCATTGACTTTTCAGCAATCCTTCATACTGAGCATACACATAGCAACAGTGGAGAGGAAAACTCTCCTTTAAAAGGAAGAAACCTCCAGCAGAACCAGGCTCAGTGAGAACGACCATCTGACTCGACCAAATGGGTGTTTGAGAAGACAGAGCACACACACAAAAAGAACACAGAAACACTGACCAAGGGGTACTTTCTATATGATAGAAAAGTTCAAAGTTAACTGAAGTACTAGCTCCTTTAGCTTTGCACACGCTGATCAGTTTGCTCATGTTTTAATACACACAAACCTTTTGAAGACCTGACCCTAGACAAGGAGAACAGGGTGATGAATGGGACACTGAGCAAAACACTTGTACAGGGTTCACAATCTTTTTGACAGTGCACAGGAACTAATCACTGGAGAGCTAACATCAAATGATCAAAGGACCATGGATGGAAACAAAGAAAGTTTACTTTCAAAATAGACATGCTTATACTTATACAAATCAGACTGGAGAATCTTGCTGCGTAGTGGTCATTTTGTCTTAATTTGTCCCAGCAAAGATGAATTTGCTGCAGGAGACTGGATCTATGGACTTACTACTCCTGCTCACTGTTCATGTTTGGTCTTGTTTTGATTTCCGGAAGTATTTTCCCATCTTGTCTGAGCCATCAGCTCATTTCCCGTGTGTAGCAGGGCCGTTTCCTGTCTCTGTGGAGTATGATCAGAGATAGCAAAGTGGCTACCCAAATTATCCCTTCTTTGCTGCACGTTTCTCTTTCTACTTACGTTTCTTTCTTCTGTTGGCTTCTGGCTCTCATGAGCTTTGAGACATGTCAACAAACGCTTATGTGAGAAATGAAACCTGACCTTGTGTTCTTTGAATTTTGACCAGCTAGTTTCTCAGAAAGACTGCAGAGCACCACAACTGTAACTCTGGTTTTTTTGTTTTCTTGGTACTCCAGAATGTTTTTTGAGGAATAAATAACCGTCTGAGTCCATTGTCCCCATGCCACTGAGAAGAAGAAAATGCTCCAACAGAACAATCAGCACTTCCTCCTGGTAGGTTTTGTGCTCCTTGGTAGCCAACAAATCAACAGAAAACACATGTGATAGGCCATTGTACAGTGCTTGCTCCACACTTCCTGTGTTAACCTACTTGCCAGTTGAAGTCACTTTGTCTTAGCAGGGGGAATGTTCACATATACTTCTGCTGTCAAATGGATGCAGTTACAATAACATAGGGCTTATACATCCCCTACTATAACTCAAATGTTGCTTTAAAAAAAAAAAGATTGTTCTGGGAATCAATAAAAGAACAAAGCACATTTTGAGTTTTGTTTAACAGTGGACTACCGGAAAACCCCAAAGCTCATTGTTGGGGACTCTATCTATTTGCAAACAAATTATGTTGTGTTTGTTAGTTTGATCTTTCATTGCTCTGACACAGCTTCCTCTTTCACTATTATTTAATAATTTACACAATGATCTGCTTGCTTTTTGAGTTTTCCCCAAAGTATGAACAAATGTCCATCTTAGATTTACCTTCCTTACACTTTTGTACTCTTATTTTAGGTTAGCTGGTTCACATAGTCAAAGACGTAGTGAAGTTTATGAAGGGCATATATAGTGGTTCATTTTCTCCCCAGAATTTTTCTAGCAATTGCTGAGCCCTGGAAATCCTATCAGTGGAGTCTCTGTTTGGACAAAATCTACTCTGAGAATAAGGGAGGATGTTTTCTGAGAGGAAGCTGTGATGAATAACGAGGCTCCTTCAAGCCTCTTCCCTAAGCCAACAAACATGGGTCACAGTTATGATCCCATGTTGCGTAAAAACTATATAAACATGATCATTCATTTTAACTCATTTTAGGTTGTACGGTGCTGACTCACTACAAATGTCAATGTAAGGTATTATATAAAACAGATACAATTTAAATACAAAAACATAAAGTCAATTTAGTCCAACCATATGGATAGATCTAAAATCAAATATATACATTACAATTCAATCCTGGTAAGCAAACACTTCAGTGAAGTTCAGTTTACTATACCAAAAGGTAAAGAGTTTTCTATCTAAGGATACCCGATGTAAATACATCGAGTCACCAACTTGTGACTCAATGTAATTAAAGTTAATGGCAGAAGTGGCTCCTTTTGGTTTATGTAAATTAGGTTTGTTTCTTCTTGATCTGAACCCTGGTTCCTAAAGCTGTCAGGCCTTTTCAAATAAATAAATAATTAAAACATTTTACCAACAAGTTAAAAACAAGTTCATGTTGAGGTTTGTGGGAGTATAAACTTTCACAGATCCCTTTTGTGTAACAGCTAGTGCAGAGTACCCTCCTGTCAAATCCTAGAGCCAACACATTTTTTTAATCAGCACATTTTCCTAAGAAACTCCATGACAGCATTCCTTCCTTTTCCTCTGGGGAGCTGGTAGGTATGAAATCATTGTGGGGAGTTTTTCCCTCCACCCAATTCAGCTTCCAACTAGGCCACTGCTTAACAGTAAAAATCCATCCAAACAACTATAACTTAAAGCTGTTCATCATTCGTGCGAAGCAAAGTGAGGTACTCCATGAAATAGGCTCCTATTTCAGGGAAACACATGGATGTTTTCTCCCTTGTCCATTTTTCCTGTAAGGTTCTTGTTATCTTAACCTTTTTCCCTGGAATTTAGTTTTTCGGGTGGGCATGGCCTACACCAGGAATACCTAAATTAAACTTTGACAAAGCTTAGGCTGTGGAATCATTTCATGGTTTAAAACAAATCAGTCCACCAAAAACACAATATCCTCTGTAGTTAAAAAAAATCTGTAAGTTGTAGTTGACTTTTTTCTCATTTCAAACAAAACCACACAGCAGAAACACTAAACACAGTGCATAATACCACCACTTCGACAACTACTGACGCTATTCACTTTCAATTTACAAAACAGAATAACTGCATGCTGCACGGTGGAACAGCTGGCAGCACTGCTGCTTTGCTGCAAGAAGGTCTTGGGAGTGAATCCTGGCAGCGGGCGTTTCAGGATGGAGTTTGCATGAACGGATTCTCTTGGATGTCTGTCCTGTGTCTGTGTGATGAACTGGCGACCTGTCTACGGTGTATCATAGCTCTCACCTTTTGACCACCGAAGGAAAGCACCGGCACCACCATTCCTGCATGGATTAGTTGATTAATGATGACGGATAGAAGAATAACATGTTACGAAACTACAGAGGATGAACTATGGGATAAGATGATGACATTAGTAGTACATTGCAAACACACTGAAAGCAAAACCATCTGAAATGTTATGTTAAAGAGCAGCTACAGAATAAATTTCCTCACATGACATCAATTAACCTTTGGATGGAAAGAACTGTGAAGGGGAAGGAGCGTGATACGTTCCAAAAAAGTAAAAAACAAAACAACTGGACTTTTTTCCGAAGTTAAAGACTTTTTGAGAGAAGCTTTCTCAATTCAAAAAGTCTGGAGTAATGTGGAGTTGCAAGCTTTATACTACTGCCCAACAAAGGCCTTGTAATGGCTTAGATAACATGCAAATTCAACCGAAACTGGTCCACCCCCTTAGTAATGGTGTTGTGCAATTATACACTGTTTAAAGTTATTTAATGTTTCATAAATAACTCTCTGTCTGTTAAGTATTGTCTGGTGATGATCAGCTCTTAAGCTGATATCAAGACAATGGTTGAAAGGGATGAATTCGAGCACTAGCGATCTTTTAACAGCAAAACCTGCACACACATAGAATAAAGGAGTGACAACTTCTTTTCAAGTCCAAGAATTTAATAACAGAAATAAGATGAACATCCAGAGAACATCACCATGTAATGCTGTTTACCTGAATTAACACAATATTTCGATTAATAAATCCTCTCTACTAGGCTAGTGAAACTTAACTAAACTACTAAGCAAAATGAAGATAAAAAGAAGCTAAGCTAAGGAACTATTTACATGCAAAAACAAACAAAGACAAACAAAAGTGGTTGATCATAATCAGATTAATTCAGTGAATCCCTGTTCACTACAGATCTGATTTCAAAAGCATGGAGTGGAGTTAAAACATCTGCCATGTGTTTCAATCCATTCACAATGCAAAGCCCAAGTTAAACAAAATATTATTTGTTGAAATAATATTCTGAGGACTGTTTGTCCTGTAATATTATTTAAACCCTTACGACCGAGTTTGTTAATGCGATTCTCCCTCCGGGCGCATGGGGTCGCTACAGCAACTCGGTGGCTAAGAGGTTACAACATAAAGTTCCCAAAATTGCCTTGAAAACCGGCATTAATATACCATATTGATGCGGGAATAAGGCAGATAACACCATCGGAGGATGGCGGAGCAGAACAGTTACGCTTTATGCTTTAAAACGAACTCATTTTCAAATGTCCGAAACCGGATGTTAACAAGGCTAATAGCATGTTTGGCTAGCGCGACCTACCGGTTAGCCCTTTGTTCTAAACACCACGGTTTACAAACATTTCCCAATAAACCTTTTTCTTCACCCTCAGACCGCTGCCCAACCTGTTGATGCCTCATGTGTGAGTTCTGTCCGCTTTGGCCGTTCCAGGAAGAAGCGTTGAAGGAGGAAATGGTTGGCTAGCGCTAGCGGGCTAGCGCTCGGTTCTTGGCAGGCTAGCGTTAGCCTTGCAGCCGAATGTGGCTAACGGCGTGGTCTGGATAGCTTGGAGGCCTGGTCCTTCGACCGGGATGCAGTCCAAGCAGGGGTTTTCCTCAGCATCCAGCCTTCAGCTCCATTGGTGTTCACTTCCCTGTACAGGCTGAGGAAAAATACACAGAGCTGTTTCAGATGCAGGAATTTTTTCCCTGCATCTGATTGTGAAGTTAGGACTGCAACTTAGCTCTGTATTTGCCCGGACATGTTGTTTGTCCGGATTCAGTCAGGTCCTCTGCTGAAGCAGGCAGTCGGGTCTAGCAGACCCTGGATCAACGTGGCTGGTCCAGGGAATCTTTCAGCTGCTGGCTTGTGTGTCGGTGAGGGCCGACCAGGCCCTCATGGTCTGGCCTCCTTTGTCTGCTACCAGAGAGCTGTAGTGGAGCTGAACAGGTCTGCAGAAGAATGCTGAAGTGAAGAAGTGTTGAAGAGAAGAGAGTCTTTGTTTGTGGGAGAAAGGTTTTATCTCAGCAGGAGTGGTCACAGCTGACCTCCTGCTGGGAAAAAGGGCCGTCCAAACATGGGGGTCTCCTGTTACGGGCAGAGTGGAATTCCTTTGTGACCCTCTTCCACTGTTCAGAATCCAATCCGAGATCAATCATTTATCATGGCATGTTATGGCACAACAAATGGGGAGTCGTTAAAGTCATTGTATGCCAGCAGATTGAACCGAAACTGGTCCACTCCTCTGCAACAGGGAGTTGTTAGGGTTGTTACTAGGGTGAGAATTGAGGTGATGATTGGCTGGAATTAAACCTATAGCTGTATTATAAGTTTTTGAGAGTTGGAACCTAAGGCCTCCTCACCTGTTTAAGGTTGGTTTTTCTCTCTTAACGTAGATGGCTTCCTTCACACCCCTTTCAAACCATCTGTCTTCTTTGTCCAAAATGTTCACATTTTGGACAAAGAGGAGGTAGCTCTCCTGTGTTGAGCCATGCGTCTGTGGAGAGGTTGTTTTGTTTCTCCAATATAAAGATCAGAACATTCCTCACTGCACTGAACTGCATACACCACTCCACTCATCTTAGGTTTGAGGGTTTTGTCCTTGGGATGCACCAGCCTCTGTCTGAGGGTCCTGTTTGGTTTGAAATATACTGGGATTTTGTGTTTGGAGAAAATCCTCTTGAATTTTCCAGAGACTCCAGCAACATATGGGATGACGATGTTTTTGCGTTTATTCTTCTCAGCTTGTCTTTTGGATTTCCAAAACAGCTGATTTTGGAAAAAAGACACTCCTCAAGACAAGACTCTGCTGTCCACCTACACCTTAAGGACAAAGGACACTCCTTTGAAGACCAAAATGTTCACATTTTGGACAAAGAGTTATCACAGTGGTGCAGCTGAGAAGAGAATCCCAAAGAAATTTGAATTCAATGGTTTAAATAAGTAAATTTATAATGATGTAACAAAAATATCACTACTCGGCTTTCGCTGAAATTGATATTGCTTCTGCATGATCTTTTGAAGGATGCCCTGGAAACTCATATTGCATCTCATGGGATGTTATAGCCAGTACCTGGAACAATCGGGTGTGTGGGCTACTCTACATGCTAATCCAAGAGGAGTGAAATCTGCAGGTCAATGACTTGATGCAATCTGCTGAGTTTCCTTAGATAGAAAACCTGCTAACCAATCTCTCTGTACCATCTGATAGAATTGACCTTGTAAAGTGCCTTGAGATAACGTGTTGTGAATTGGCGCTGAACCTGAATTAAATTGAATTGAATATGAAGTGTTGAAGCTGTTCTTTGCTCAATCTGTATGCTCTGCTGTTGAGAACGTTTACACCCATGGGCTGCTGTTTAGTTAAAGCTACATTCTAGGAGCATGTTTCTGAACCCAAGTCAGCAGATCCAGACTACACGTGTGAGCGTTTCATATCAGATGATTCCAAGTGCTCTCAGAGTCAACATATTTAAAGGTTTATTAATTAAAGGTTTATGGGGAGTGTTGGCCTAGTGGTTAGAGCAGTGTGCTTGCACTCAGAGAAGGATGCAAGTACCCGGTTCGATCCCCAGCGCCTGCACTCTCTCCAAAATGGTCTACTGTTATTAAAAGAGGAAAGCCACAGTCTGGTAGAAAAACAGGAACTTGCTTTACTCCCACACCTGGTTTGAGGAACCCAGGTAGTAGCTTGTGCTAATGTGGGGAAAGTGGCCACTATATTAAGACAAGGACGACCAAAATGTCCAAATGTTTTTGTATCTAAATTCTCGCCCGACTTGGATGCAAAGACATTATCCGACTGCCTTCAGGAACAAGGTTGGACGAAAGGTTACGTGCCAGAAAAGTGGCCACATCTAACAGTAGGTTTTCCTTGTTTAAAGTGACTGCTGAGTGAAAAGGTGTAGTGGAGATGTACAACCCTGTAATCTGGCCCGTGGGTGCTTTTATAAGCAGCAGGAAGCTTATTAAGACGAGCCATGAGTATAAAAGTACTGCCATACAACTGTTGCAGACTATGCATGGGACAGAGTGCAGAGGATAGAGCTCGTCAGATGGCTGTAGACCGCTTGTTGGGTCAGTAAGATGACGTGTGTTTACAAAAGACATTCCTGACAAAGCAGGACTTGGAGAATTTAAACTTGATACATGATTTTCACAGAACAAGGGAGTCCAGTGTGAATGTTGGCCATGGAATAATACACAGGCACATTCCTGGAGGAGTAGTGATTCTCGGCAACAAGAAACTTGACTCCTGTCTCACTGTTGTCAGACTTGAAGTAGGCTGTGTGTTTAGCCTGCACGCTTAACACACAATGACAAGGAATGTGTTATCCTGAATGTGGATACCCCATATGAGTGTCATCATAATGATAATGAATATCTTAATTGACTTGCTTTTATCAATTATTTTATACAGGATAATAGGCTTCCCACTGTCCGTCCATCCGTCCGTCCGTTTTCTTCCGCTTATCCGGGGTCGGTTCGCGGGGGTAGCAGCTTCAGTAGGGAGGCCCAGACGTCCCTCTCCCCAGCCACTTGGGCCAGCTCCTCCGGGGGAATCCCAAGGCGTTCCCAGGCCAGCCGGGAGACATAGTCCCTCCAGCGTGTCCTGGGTCTTCCCCTGGGCCTCCTCCCGGTGGGACGTGCCCGGAACACCTCACCAGGGAGGCGTCCAGGAGGCATCCTAACCAGATGCCCGAGCCACCTCAACTGGCTCCTCTCGACGTGGAGGAGCAGCGGCTCTAGGAGCAGAGTCCTCCCCGGATGACTGAGCTCCTCACCCCATCTCTAAGGGAGAGCCCAGACACACTACGGAGAAAACTCATTTCGGCCGCTTGTATCCGGGATCTCGTTCTTTCGGTCATGACCCAAAGCTCGTGACCATAGATGAGATATGGGCTTTCCACTGTGTTGGTTATTATTGGGATATGAACTCAGATATCGCTGATAAAAAGTTACTTTTTGCTAATCATTTCAACCAATTCTATGAGGATAATGGTTTAATTATGTCATCTAAAATCCTATTGCCTGATGATAGCTTTACATATATAAGTGAGGCAGGGCATACAGCCTCATGGTTGGACCACTCTGTTTCTACAGCAGATGCACATGTCACATTGAAAAATGAGCTATCAACAACTGATCCTATACCTTTTGGGATGGAAATAAACTACCATGTTTAACCTGTGAGAGAAAATTATGACAACGAAAAAAGCCTGGAGACCTCTCACACAGCAGGACATTGTATTCTGTTGTGTGAGTACAGAGTGCTTACTAGGACACATTTACCTGCCAAGAGAAGCAGCTCTGTGTAGAAACAGTAAGTGCCAGAATTCTGAACATATTTCAGCTATTTGTTGTATGTATGAAGGTATAATTAAAGCACTGACTGATTCAAGTAAATCCATACGGAGAGTAAAAGTGAAAAAGAAAGTCAAACCTGGTTGAATTCAGCCCATGTGGCTGAATTCTTTACAAAGGCACATGAGGCTTTCAGTGAGTGGAATATGGCAGGAGAACCAAGATATGGGCCAATAAATGAGAACAAAAAGGGTCACAAAGGCCCAATATAATTATGCTCTTCGTTTCATCTCAAGAGTGCTACTCAAGAGAGGAGGAAATGAAAGCTGACTCATTGGCTAGAAAACTCTATCTGAATTTTGGAAAGAAGTTAGGGTCATGAAAACTAAAGTTTCTCTGTCATCTGTTGTTGATGGCATTTCTGGTACAGATAATATCCTGGAGCCGTGGAGGCAACATTGCAGGAAGTTATTTCATTGTGTTCAGAGGGATTCTTATAATGTAAATGATGTTGATAGCTTAGACGCAATTGTGTCATGAGGTCCGTAAAGCTATCACAAAGCTGTCAAATAATAAAACCACTGGGGTAGATGGGGTCTCAGCTGAGCACTTATAGTTAACAAATGCGAGATTAGCTCTGGTGCTCTCCATCAGCTTAACATTTGGTTTTTCACCAGACTCTATGCTGTCTGTCTTGTTAGTCCTTGTTAAAAATAAAGCTGGGAAAATTGGCAGGTTTGGGAATAACAGACCATTAGCATTGGCCAGGATTGTGTCTAAATTTGTTGAAAAAATTCTGCTGGACAAGATCTAAAAATGTGTATCTTCAGATAGCCTGTTTGGCTTTAAAGCTAAGAAGGGTATATAATATATATATATACACTTTTAAATAAATTGTTGCTAAATGTAAGTCAAAACTCCTCAGTTTTTATGCTCAGCAAGTGATTCTGATTAAATGGGGAAACGGGGAAACTGTCTCCACCATTTAAGGTTGGCATTGGGGTAAGACAGGGGGAAATTATTCCTCTGTTCTTTTCATTTGTATTTGGAGAAGCTATCAACAAGACTTAAGGCCTGTAATACTGAATGCACAGCTGGCAGTCTTGTTTTAAGCGATTTGGTTTTCAGTCTGAGTACTACAGGCCTGCATTGGTTGCTAAGTATTTTTTCAGGCTATGGCCTAGACCATGACCTTAAAAACAATGCAGAAACACACGTTATAATTATATGTAGAACTAAGGAGGATAAAAGTACAAAATGTCCAGATTTATATATGTCAGATACAGTGTTAAATATAACAAACAAAGTAAAATACCTTGGGCATACAGTTACAGAGGATTATATATATATATATATATATATATATATATATATATATATATATATATATATATATATATATATATATATATATATATATATATATACAGCATCTCACAGCAGGATGTAAGATACTAACAGGGAAGGAATACATGGAGACCATAACCAAGTGGCTGGTATATTGTACAGAAAGATCTTTTCAGAATACCAGCTGGAGACCCCCAGGTAAAAATGGGAGTCACCTCCTAAGGTGGTGGAGAATGAAAGAGCTAAGATCCTGCTGGACTTATAGATACAAACAGACAAAATGGTGATAGCCAACCAACCAGACATTGTGACCATTGATAAGCAGCAGAGGACAGCCATTATAATTGATGTGGCCATCCCCAGTGATGGAAACATCAGGAAAAAGGAGCATGAGAAACTGGAGAAATACCAAGAAAGAACTAGAAAGAGCCTGGAAGGTGAAGACAACGGTGGTGCCCGTGGGGCAGTAACCCCCACTCTGGGGAAGTGGCTCCAACAGATACCTGGAGAAACATCAGACATCTAGTCCAGAAGAGACTAGGAATAGCAAAGATCCTAAAAAGAACCCTCAAGCTCCCAGGGCTCTGGTAGAGGACCCGAGCTTGAGATGAAGATCCACCCACCCCACTCAGGAGTACAAGTGGGAGAGATGTTTATGTATATGTAGAACATTATATGCTCAGGCAAACACACAAGCTTGCAAGTTTGGATCCTGTACAGACAAGGTGAAAATAATGTTTAAATTATTTTGTACACTTCTGTACACTGCTCATCTTTGGTCCTGGTTTTGATCCTGCGTGTTCCTCTATGGATAAAAAAGGTCCCATAGCTTTGTAGTGGCATGAAACTAAGGGTTAGAGACAGCACGCCATCAGTGTATTTACCATTTAATGTTCAATATGTTATTCATTTCGTGATAAAGCACAATATCTTTCATTCAAGTTGTCATCACTTTCAGGCTCTAGAGGTTGTGCTGATTACAGTTGCTCGTAAAAGCTGGCAGAGGAATGGAAGGAAACACCCTACTTCTCATAAGTGGAAAGGTTTCTGTTTTCTTTCTTTTCCTTTTTTTAACCGATTTCTAAAGAAACATTTTAAAGGTACTACGTCTAATATGAAGAAACAGCGTGTAACATCCTGATACCACAATGCATGACCTCAATTATCGTTGCTGAAGTGTTAGAGATGTGTTGTGAATGGAGCTGTATAAATAAACTTAGTTGAATTGAGGTCATTGTCCTGCTGAAGGCCCAGTTTGGACAAGCTCCAGCTCACTTTTGACAGTAAAAACCGGCAGAGAAAGGACTAAATGCCATCTAGGTCCTTTGCATGATAGAGAGAGAGAGAGAGAGAGAGAGAGAGAGAGAGAGAGAGAGAGAGAGAGAGAGAGAGAGAGAGAGAGAGAGAGAGAGAGAGAGAGAGAGAGAGAGAGAGGCGGGGTACATCCTGGACAGGGTGCAGTATATATATATATATATATGTATATGTATACTGTACATGCTTTTAAAGAACTTGTTGCTAATTGTAAGAGTCAAAACCCCTCAGTCTTTATGCACAGCAAGTGATGGTGATTAAATGGTGTGTCTCCCCACCGTCTCAGGTTGGCATTGGGTTAAGACAAGGGGAAACTATTCCCCTGTTCTTTTTCATTTGTTTTTGGACTATCAACATGACATATATATATATATATATATATATATATACAGGGGCGTGCATACATAGACACTAGGTGGTGCTAAAGCACTAGGAAGTTTGCCCTTTATCAACGAAAATGCCCTTTTGAAACTCGTTTTTTTTTTTTTATTATTAATATTCAGGGCAGTCAAAAGTAGCCGGTCAACGGCGGCAAATCGCCGTCTATAGCAGCTCTTGCCGCCGCCTACATTTCCCCGATTATATAATGGAGCGATATTTGTGCCTTCTGGTTGAGCGCGGAGCAGACCCTGGACTGGAAGCCGTCTTCTTTTTTTTTTTTTTTTTTTTTTACCTCGGAGTGGCCATCGACCTTTTAGTACTATCTTTGATGTGTCAATCATACAATTTAACCAATCAACTCAACGACTGAAGGCAACATGCTAGCCAATCACAGCTGGAGAGGGGCGGGACACCGAGTCATAGCCTTCAGTCGCCGCCGCAGTTCGGCTGTGGTGTGGTCACCGTTGGTGTCGGTATTGATTACCAAACAATTACAAGAAGTGACAACAAAGCAGAGAGCGAGCTGGAAGGAGCGCTATTAATTTCTGTTTGAAATGTCAGCACTGAAGTCTAAACTGGAGTAAACATTCACGCTAGGAGGGTTAGCTAGGACAGCTAGCAGGGTGAGCTAGACAGCTAGCAGGGTTAGCTAGGACAGCTACCAGCACAAGGAGCAGAATCAAGCACTAAAGCTGCCAAACTGAAGAGACTTGAGTTACTTGCAGGTAGAAGGGAACTCTGCTTTGTTCTGCTCCTTGTTCTCATAGCTGCTGTAATTAAAGAACCTGTTCTAGTCAGAATTGTTACTTCAGTGTTCAGCCTGACACCAGCGCTCATGTTTATTAGCGTGTAGCTTATGCTGGACTTTTGAGTTAAGACACAGCGCTACAGGTTACCCTATGTCACTGTTAGTCCAAAGGCAAAATCTCAAACTCTCTCATGTTAAAAGCACAGAACTATTAAACACATAAGAACATGCCATTAGCACACAACTGAGCTGAAGCAAAGAAAAAAAACTGCGCATATGGGCTCCAAACAAAATGTACAATCAGACAACCAAATAACACACAAGATCTCTTTAATAATCAGGATATTTCACCCAGAAAAAATAAATTATAAATAGCTCTCCAACATGAGTTGTAAATCTACCTTAATATAAACTTAATTTCTCTCAGTATAGCTCAATTAAACATTTCTCTTACACGCAGTCATGAAATATTTTTAAGTAGAACTCAACCCCTCTTGGGCGTTTACATTGACCAAACACTTGATTAACCATTAGTCTTTTCTTGTTTTATTATAACAATCAATATTATTCATTATAACTATTATTCGTTGATGATGTCAGATCGACAGATTCAACTTATTTAAAAAATAAATAATGACTTGATATATTTTGTTAATAATTCTTTCTAAAACCCCAACAAATGTTATGAAAAGCTTCGGAAATTTTTTACAATCTGCCCATAAGCTATTTTTTTCCAGCTCAATGTGTTCAAAAGCCTAATTGGTTGGAAACCTGCCTAATTTGGCAACACTGACTACGCTATTGCTATTTGTTTGTTCGTTACAGTTAGTCACAGAGCCACTGTTTAGTCTGAAGTATATATATATATATATATATATATAGATATATATCTATATATAAGTGCACCCTCCTACCTGATAGTGTGTAGCCTGCTACTGTAAAAAAGTTTGACTGCCCTGAATATTATTAAGATTTTACTGAGGTCGGTTTTGAAATGATCTTTTGAAAACCTGAGCCATTAAAAACCACTGAAACAATGCCCCGAAATGAGCCACCTCCTTGTGCACGCTAAAAAGTGCCCTCCCACCCCCTCCTGAGCACCTGCCCCCTAAAATGTCTGTGCACGCCACAGTATATATATATATATATATATATATATATATAGTGTTGGGTAAGTTACTTTAAAAATGTAATCCGTTACAGTTACAAGTTACTTTGTTTAAAATGTAATTGTAGTGTAACTTTTTCGATTACTTTTAAAAAGTAATGTAACTAATTACTTTTGATTACTTTTTGATTACTTTAAGGTTTTAATGAGTATTGACCCATGTTCAACATTTAATTTTTGAGAACTGAATGTGAACCTTAAAAAAGCACTAAGCTGAAAGGGAACTGCAGACAGGCAATCACAGGATGTCCACAAGAAGAGATGCCAGCACCAGGCATGTAAGATTTTCTCAGACTCCTCTCATCGGGCCATACTCTTTTCTGCTCCTCCCCCAGGCTCTACCATTTACGCAGTTTGCAGACTAACACAAGCAGGTTCAGAAACCACTTCTTTCCTACAGCGGTCACCTTATTGAACTCTTCCCAAAGACCAGTCTTTCCTTCCCCTCTATCCACAGTAAATGTGCAACTGCAGTAACATTTATCTTTGTTTAAATGAAAAATGAATATACGAACAAACTTAAATACACTAGGTGAGTTGTTTAGAATACAAGAAAATGTAAGTTTGTTGTGACAGTTACTTATAAATCTAATGGAGAAGGCATCCGTTTAATGAAAAAGTTTCATGTGTGTGACGATTTTTAAGTTTAAAACAAGGAGGATGGATTTTTCGGCAACTCCTTGCCAAAAATTGCATCCCCTGCTATCTCAGAGGAATTGACACTTGTATGACTCTATTCCTGTATATCCATCAGTAGTTAAAGGACAAGAGTCAGCAAATGCAAATTCTGCCCTGTAAAACAATGACAGCACAATTGTTGCTGTATGATCTGAAGCCCCATTTGGAGCTTTTAAACAGGCTTTGAAAAACTTTCTATTATAAAATAGGCTATTATAGATTTTTTTAGAATAAAAAGCTAGCAGATGTGCATAATCAAAAATAACAGAAATACAATTATAGAGCATTCAGTATTGTAAGAAAGCCCACACTGTTTCTGGATAAATACATTATTGTATGAGTTAAGTTCTGTTCCGTTTTCTGCCTTTTTCGTTGTAAAACTGAAATGTCCCATGCTCCTGAATGCACCATAGCTTTCCGACGCTCATGAACGCAACACTGTGAACGCTGAGCTGCGTAGACGCGCTGCGTAGACGCGCGTTTGATTTTCCGCTTAAGACAAAGTTTTGCAGTTTCACAACACACGTCGGCTCTCACGGTTTATTGTTGTGTGTGAATAACAAGAGACTGCATGATTGCAAAGCGCCTTGTTGCATCTTTCTCTTCCTTACAATGAAGCCAAACTTTGGATTGCTTTACCCGATGGGGCACCTTTTTTTTCTTTTCTAGACTTAAATTTCCATTGCTTGAAGGCTGTCATTTTTGATGCGCTGCTTGAGCTGAAATAAAACCGTGAAACGTCCGCTCGCTTGCTTTTCTTTCAGAAGGCTCCAGCAGCACAGGATGGATCATCAGAGTGATAGAGACAAGGAGCCGTAGCGGGAAACGGCGATACAGGGCGCGAAGCAATAAAAATATCATTACATATTTCGCAAAGGTTTTTCTTTATATTTGAAAAAAAATGTAACTAAATTTGTAATTCTTAATATTTTCGGAAGTAACTGTAACTGAATTACATATTTTCTCATTGTAACTGTAACGAATTACAGTTACTCTTTTTTTGTAATTAAATTACGTAACGTCGTTACATGTAATCCGTTACTCCCCAACACTGTATATATATATATATATATATATATATATATATATATATATATATATATATATATATATATATATATATATATATATATATATGTGTGTGTGTGTGTGTGTGTATGTGTGTGTGTGTACTATATGTGTGATAAACATCGATGCAAGCGAGTGAAACATTTGAATGCAGAGAGGTCTGTGTTTAAGTAAAGAGGGACACTGCCTCCACCTGGTGGCCCGGTGAACTGCCGACAGATCGTCCCTCACACAGATCCAATAGAACCAGAGGCAGTCTGAAGGAACCTCAATGAAGACATGGTGACATATGAGCGTGTATTGTTGTGATTTGGCTTCGTTTCGCCTCGGGTCCCATTCCTTCCTCTTCTGCTGCGGTGACGGAGGTCTAGTTGTCCTCAGACCCGCCCCTTGCATTCAGGCTGGCAGCATCTTCCACCGTGTCCAGCATGACGTCCAACAGCAGGTACCGGAGCCGCGCGCCCCGTACAGGTGAGCCTCTGCATGTGCTAGAGAACCCCGGAAGGTTGGGTGCTCCAGCTTTCCTTCTGAACATCTTCCATCTATCTGTTTCTCTCCGGATCTTCTCCACCTTGGGAACGGATGCGTCTGTGCTGCGCCGCGTACGTCTCCTGGAATTTGGCTTCGTGATGGCACAGACGATGCGGAGGTAAAGAGCACAGAGCAGATGGATGTGTGTTTGTGCAAACATTTTTGGATGAGACAAGCCCACAGCTTCGTGACGCCCTTTGCCTTTTGGATGCTGATGGATGGATCCTGTTTGGCTAGTTGGTAGTCAACCCTGGGTGGCAGTCACTATATGAGCGCATGAAATATGTTAAGACGTTTGCATCTCAATTAATGAGATATATTAATTGATATATATTTCAATATATCAAGATATATTTTTATTATTATTATTAGTAGTAGTAGTAATAGTACTAGTTAGTAGTAGTAATAGTAGTAGCAGCAGCTATTTAACTTAACCGTTATTTATACAGGTTGTCTCATTAAGTTTTGATAAAACATAAACAACAACAAAATATTAATATTGCCACTGTTTATGGCAATATTAATAATCAAGAAAATAATAATCAAGAAATTAAATTCTAATTAAATAAGCTAATAAACATCGACCTAAAAAACAAAAACAAGCGTCGCAGGAGGACTTCTCTGTTTTCTGTAAAATACATTTCAGCCGTCCCAGAGGATCCGCATAGTTTCAGATCCTGCTGTAGCGGTCCAACTTGACAGAGCAGAGTAACAAAATACTTCTTTTTCCTAGTTCTGATCATGCTAACGCTGTCATGATCGGGGTCAAGGAGGACCAAAGAATGGAGTGTGGTAGAGACAAGATGAATTTTGATAACATAAATTTAATTGTTGAAATACAGCTTTCTCAATAATCTTACTGATAAAGGGGAGGTTTGAGATAGGCCTGTATTTCTGCAGTAGTAGTTTGTTTAAATTGTTTTTTTCAACAGTGGTTTGATAATTGCTGTTTTTAGAGACATGGGGAAAACACCTCACAGAGGGGACATGTTTATTATCTGAGCCAATCAGACGCTATGAAAGGCAAAACTTTCTTAAAGAAGGCTGTGGGTAGAACATCAAGGCAGCAGGAGGAGGAACTTAGCTGCTGAATGATCTGCTCTAAGCTTTTGTAGTTTATTTGGCTGAATTGGGACATTTTGTCAAGATATGTTCTAGCTGGAGACAGCTTTGGTTCTGAATTTGATATGGATGTACAGACTGATCCTCTAATCTGTAGGATTTTCTCAGTAAAGAAGTTAGCAAATTAATTACAGGCTCCATTACAAGAGTGGAGTTCAGAATTTGTTCAGGATTTGTTAACCTGGTGACCGTGGCTAATAAAGCATTAGTATTATTAATGTTTTTGTTGATAGTCTCAGAGAAGAAAGATTCCTTTGCATTTTTCAGTTCAAAGTTATATCTGCAAAGTCTCTCTTTATAGATGTCATAGTGAACCTGGAATCTGTTCTTTCTCCACCTGCGTTCACCTTTTTCAACACTCCCTGTTTTCACTTCTAACTGCTGGAGCATTTCTCCAGGGACAGTATTTCCTCCCAGAAACAACCTTCATTTTAATTGGAACAATGCACTCAATGATGTCTGACACTTTAGACTGAAAGTTATCTACTAGTTCATCTACTTAGTTAAAGAACAAAGTGAAAGTAGAAGAGTAAGCTTGGATAAAAGTTTCAGTGGCATCGTCCTCAAAGATGTGCTTTCTTATGACGTCCCTTTGGTTAAATGAGTCACTGGAAATGATACTTTCAAAGGTAACAGAAAAGTGATCAGACAGGGCAACATCAGTTACATTGACCTTGGAAATATTTACACCCTTAGTGATGATTAAGTCTAAAATATGTCCCTGTTTGTGTGTTGGCTGTTTAACATGTTGAGTTAAACCAAGGTTTCTAAGTGTGTCACACAGTTCTTTTGCACTTCTGTCTTCAGGGTTGTCAACGTGAAAGTTGAAGTCTCCCACAATAATTAGACAGTCATAATCAACACATATCACAGATAGAAGGTCACTAAGATCATTAAAAAATTTTGATTTAGACTTTGGAGGCCTGTAAACATTCAGAAACATAGTTCTTACCAGGCTCTGGAGAGACAAATAATCAAAAGAGTCACATTTTCCCAGAAACACCTTATTACACTTTAGTGAATCACCAAAGAATGTATCCACTCCTCCACATTTCCTTTGCTGTCTGCTCTCACAAAGAAAATTGTAGTTTGGAGGAATCAACTCCATCAGAATAGGTGCTTCATTAAATTCATGTAACCATGTTTCTGTTAAAAACATAACATCAAGATTATTGTCAGTAATGAAGTCATTAATTAAAAGGGATTTTCCTGAAAGAGATCTAATGTTTAATAAAGCCAGTTTATATGACTTTGTGGTTAATATTGTCTCTGTGGCAGGTTGCATCTGACAGTTTATGACTTTTAAGTATGATTGTTTACTCCTGTTTGTTATCCTTTTAGCTTTCGTATTTCTGCCACGTATCATCACGATATTTCACAACTATCTCCGACAAAAGGCCTAAACTGATGCTGAAAACTGTCACGTCTGATAAGGTTGCTGCTAGGGCCCGGTGTGTATCACAGAGAGGTCATCTGAAAGTCCTGAGCACATGCATGTTCTTTAATACGCAGAAGAGGATCTGGGGCTCTGCGGCCTTTGAAAGATGCTGGTTTAGTCACAGAGCTAGGGTTACCAGAATGGCTCTGCGGAGAGGATGTCTACTGTAGGCCAATCTTAAAAACCTCTTTCATGTTGTTGGTGAGATCCAGAAAGGGGACATCTGTGGATTAAAAAGGGAGGTGGGTGCCGCCTGGACCAGTGTCCGTGGGGATGGAGGCTTTGGGTTTTCTATGGAAGTTAAAGGGGAGTCCTCTTTTTGTCCTGTTGAGATCTGGGATGAATCCTCCTGTAATTTTGATGTAGTCTTGTTCTGTGTCATCTTTCTGGCTATCTTTATCTTGGCTTGTTCGGGCTGTACTGGGCTTATCATTTGTTTTTGCACTTGCTGTACTTTGTTTTGGGAAAAAGCTGATGGTGTATGGTTCACAGAATAGAAAATGTTTGAAATCAGGCGTTTTGCACCTGACCTATGAGAGAAACCATCTCTGTTGAACAGATGTCTCCTCTCCCAAAAGATGTTAAAGTTGTCTATGAAGATTACAGCTGTTTGTTTGCATGTTTAGTTCAGCCATTTGTTATACATCAGAAGAGGAACAGGAAATGTAACAAAATATACATAGAATGAAACTAAGAACAAGATCTGCTAACCGTCCACAGTAGTAAGAATTAAGATATAAACAAACACCTAAGAATAAACGGCATAAGAGAATAACTAAAGAAGACGTGATCCAGGAAATGTAAATCAATAGTAAAAATCACATACACAAAACAAAATCAAAACACAAATATCTGAGGCCTGTTTCACAAATGTGGAATTTAAAAAACCAGTATAAGAGATAAAGCTAGGCTGTGATCAGACCATCTTGGCTTTAGCCGTTTCACGAAGGCCAATCCAGGCTCAGTAGGTGCGACTGTGTCATGCCAGGTTTAAGTGATTCAGGTAAATGCCCGCCACCAGCTTTTTTCAGGAGACCGCTGATGCTACAATGGATGAGTTGTGTGCACCAAACTTCGAACCAAACAAGCAACATCTTTTGATGGAGGCTGATGAGGAACTGAAGCACATTGTACTCAAGAAAGGAAACAGTGCTGCTATTATAAAGGTGGAAGCTTTAAAGGCTACATTTAGGCTATCACTTTCAGTGTCAACGTGAATGTAAATATCCCCCACTATAATGACCATGTCAGTATTTAACACTAAATCACCAGCTTTTAATGCATTTGATTTTGGCCATGGGAACAACACTGTCTCAATGGGGTAATGTGTGGGTAAAAGCACAAAAGCTGCAGAGAGATATATTCAACTATGACTAGTCTTCCTGATCTGGACCCTGGGTTGTCAGCGTTTTGAAGAACTAATAAATTTGTCCAGATTCCTAGAAAGAAGAGCTGCACCATCCAAAGAAGGAATTAATGCCGTTTCTGATCAAAGCAGGTTTCACCCAAAATGTTCGCCAATTATCAAGCCCTCATCATGTTCAGGACACCACCTAGACAACCAACAGACTGCATGCAGCTAAACATGTCTTCACTGGTCAGATAAGGCAGGGGACTAGAGAAAATTACAGAGTCCAACATTGTTTTGGCAAACATATCCAAGGGGGCAAAACAACATCAGTTTTTGTGACCTCCGATTGGCATAATCGGGTGTCATTACCACCGTTGTGAATAACAGCATGTGTTTCTGGGCCCCCTAAAAGAATATCGGTGTGGGCCCCTCTATCCTATTCATTGGTACCTTCAATTTTCATGTTTTTCAGTGTTATTGGTGCCTGGTGTAATAGTCAATTTGTTTCCTTGTTTACAATTAGCGACGTAACAAGTCAGAGGATTATTAGGTAAATTATGTATTATTGGTTGTATTACTCTCATTTCACTGGTTTGCAACACGTTATCACACCTCTGATTGCATTTTCAATTAACCACTCAAGAAATTGGTAGTGGGTATTTTATTGTATTTAACAATCAAGCACTGACTGATATGCAAAAAAAAAAAAAGTCTCCTGAATATCAGTAATAAATATCCAGTCTAGCGATTAAATGTTGAAATGGCTTGCCTGAAGCTCATAATTACTGAGTAGAACTTGAATGCATTATAATACAATTCAATGCAGCCTCTGAGTGGGAGAACTGTCTGACAGTGATATGTGTGAAACAGACAGTCACTGTAGTAGCCCCATAACATTCAGTTATAGCTACTCTAGGAACCGTTGCTCTACAGCATGTGTCAAACTCAAGGCCCGTGGGCCGAACACGGCCCGTCAAGGCAATTTATCAGGTCCTCAAGAGCCAAAAAAAGGCATATCATGTGATAAAATAGAGGTATATATCCTTCTAAAGTGTATAAAGTGGTTAAAACTGTGCCTCGTGTTGCACACTGGAGTTCGCTCATGCGTACTTAATTCTGAAAAGGAAGAACGAACTGCAGTGTAGACAAAACACTTTTTAAGAAGGGGCCAGGGGATTATTGAAATTATTAAAATTAGAATATTGCATGACTTGTGGCTCTGTTTTGATTTGGATTCATTCGTATGAATATATAATAGTTCAGTGTATACTCATTTTGTCATCGAGGATCCTGGGGGCTGTGTGTGGGCCCTAGCAGGCTGTGGGCCCTTAGAATTGTCATCAACTTCCCCCCCTATACGACGGCCCTGCTTGGAGGCTATATGCTAGCTAAGAGGCCTCTTATCTGCTGGTTTTTCAACAGGGTGGAGTCAGGGCTCCAATTCCGAAACTCTGACAACCAAAGTTACAAATACTGCATTTATTATATGTACCATTATCACTAAAGGAGGAATAAATACATATCTGACACAGAGAGCAGGAGAGACGAAGATACTCAGACAGACTCAGGGAAACAACAGGAGAGACAGAATGGGTAGCCATAGTACTGCTGAATCTAATGGTAAGCTAGCCCCCGAACCACCCAGAGGAAAAAAAATGTGTCAAACATGAAGGGTTCCCAAACGTAAAGTGCAGAAAAAAACAAAAAAAGGTGTTTTAAAATGCTTATGTGTTAGATTTCACAGTAAAGAGCATTCAGATCAAAATTGAGTCTGAAATGCCACACTGATCCACCAAATGTGCGGGGAAAAACAGGAAGTGATGCAGTACATCCTACCTAATCACTTCTTTTGGTTAACAGTTTAAATTCATATTTAGGTTTTCATAGGTTCAGGTTTATTGGCATCAGAAAAGAATCAGTCAATTTTGTTAAACTGAACCAGAAAACCCAATATTGGAGCCTGACATGGAGTTGCGTTTTAAGGTTTATTAGAAATGAAACAAATAACAAAAATGTGGTGATGGCAGGAAAGAGTCCAGGATACAGGTAACAGGCAGATCAGACGGCAGGCTGCTCACAGCAGGGAGACCCGCGAGGGTCATTCACGGTTGCAGAACAATCCAAGAGGCAAGGCAGGGATCAGAAACCAAAGATGGTCCAGGTTGTGACTGGAATCAGAAGGTTAATGAGGTATCCAGCTAGAGCAAGGCAAAACAGGAGAATCCAAAACACTGGTCAGGACTGGCGATGCAGACCCGAACACTGGATATCAATTCACACATGGCAAGGAGTCGATCTGGAGCTGATAGGCTGTGAGAGGCAGATATTAATAGGTGGAGACACAGGTGAAATAATTTGCGGATCATTTGAGATTGAATCTGTTGCTGGTTCGATCCTCCACCCCAACCGTCTCAGTCGTCGTGTCCTTGGGCAAGACACTTCAGCGTTGCCTGCTGGCGGTGGTCAGTGGGCCCGGTGGCGCAGATGTATTGTATCCTCGCCTCTGTCAGTCTACCCCAGGGCAGCTGTAGCTACTAACATAGCTCACCACTGTCATGGTGTGAATTGGTCAATGACTGATTGTAGTGTTAAGATCTTTGGGAAGTGCTATACAAGTACAAGTCATTTACCATTTTACTAATCAGCAGAGTGGGGCAGCACAGACAGTGGAAAACATCCAGCTAGCCCCAAAAAACATGTAAGACAGCCAGGAAGCTTGGCACATTATTATCTTAAGCAGCCTGCTGCGACTGTATCCTGCTCTTTTTCTCTTTCTAGGATGGGCAGAAACTACCACGTCAATACTTGGAGAGGAGCTGTTGCCATTAGTGAATATCCTCTGATGTTCTAACTGGGAAAAAGAAACAATTGATTATTTTGTTTTCTCTACTTATATCATTAAAGGCCTGAGTTTTTATTTAAATCCTTCTTCTAAACAGAAAAGCTCTTAGAACATATCTGCCCAAAAATTCAAATGAAGGTAATACAATGTTCCACCACATGCTGTCTGCTCTCAGTACCTCCTTCTTCCCACGGCTCATTACAGCTAAAGAAAATTGTAGGAATGCATGTAAATTTGGCCAATGGTACAATCAGCTATTATATAGTTAACTGCAAACATAGTCATAACCTTTGACTCGTTTTGCATTTGTGACATATCAACCAACGGCTTTGGTGTAATTTAATTGGGATTTCAGCCAACACTCTTAGTCAAAGCAGCAGGTTTACAGCTACCAGTATGGTTAGCATTTTTCTGATTCTTGTGTGGGAGTGATTTGACAATTCAGGTGTGAAACGAAGATCAAAACCAAAACAACGGATTTACATACAGAAACTGACTCAAAGCAACATTTTCCGCACTAGACTGCATGGCTTTTTGCATCATTGAGGGAAAAGCCCGATGGATGGGCTTCATTCACATCACACACAAGTCCTAGTTTTCTTCTTTCTCTTTGCATCCACTGAGTGTAGAAATTCCCAACCCCCTCCCTGCTTCCCTGCTTTATTATGTATACTTGGAGACCCTTGAGGCGGGCTCCCTCTCTGCATTTTCAGTGCATCATAAAAAGAATCATTGGACTGCCTTACTGAAACAGCTCCTGTAACGTGTAGGAGCTTCATGCACAGAGAACCAGACTGTGTGCTCTCACTGCATCTGCTGTAAAACCATCGTTTGCTCTTTTCTAGGACAGAGAATATGTGGGCTTTGCAACGCTGCCACGCCAACTACACAGGAAGTCAGTAAAAAAAGGGTTCGACTTCACCCTCATGGTGGCAGGTGAGGAGCGCTGGCTCCAATTAGAGGTAAAATATGATTATTCAATTTAATAAATAATCTGGAACAACAAAACCTTTTGTGACACAGGTGAGTTTGGACTAGGTAAATCTACCTTGGTCAACAGCCTGTTTCTCAACGATCTGTACAAAGAGAGGAAGCTTCTCAATGCTGAGGGTAAGTTACTGACAAGCTGCTCATGTTTCAGTGTTTTTTCCTCACTGTTTTAGCCTAAATATCTATGACTCCTGTTTATTGTTTCTGCGCCCTGAAAAGAGCGCATCAAGCAGACGGTGGAGATCACAAAGCACACAGTGGACATTGAGGAAAAGGGGGTGAAACTCAAACTGACTATTGTGGATGTGCCAGGTTTCGGAGATGCTATCAATAATACAGAGTGGTAAGACATTCTCATTAAAAGCAAAAAACTTTGGGCAACATCTCTTAAGAATATGCCACTGGTTTCCAGTGTGCATTTTAAAGACAAACATGTGCTTGTCTATTTTAGCCCAGGCTGGCAAATTAGATGAATAACCTCCATTTCTCTGTTCTCATCTTGCTTTTATTTGTAATCTGTATAATAATAATTATTATAATTTAGCCACATAAAAGAGAACCTGTTGCAGTATTTGACGTGGACAATCAAGCGTCCATCTTCCTATATGGCTCACAGCTCAGGGTGTTATAATATCAGAGCACAATTTTTCCTTGATTTTTGCTAAACATAAGCAATGTAAGATAATGTAGCTGTAAATGCAATATATTGGTCAGGGCCGAACCAAATGTTTTGTCTTTCAAATTGAATTTGGATTTGTGAAATATATTTGTGAAAAAGGAGAATCTTACTTTACTTATAAACCTTGTTAAAATCTCTTGTGTACTGTCCCTGAAGGAAGCGCTCACCAACAACATAATTAAAATAAGTCAACCATCCTTCTTTTCTGGCTCCCTGAGTTTCTTGAATATTATTTAAAAATGGGTTGCATCTTTGGTCACTCTTGGACTGTTTATTATTTTCTCTTGGTCGATGTGTCCTACACGTGTGCACAACTATACATGCCTTTGCAGTCACTGCACAGTGCCTGAGAGCCATGATACATTCTCATGATGATATTTCTATCAGTCTCACAGCTCCTGGTGTTTCCCTAACCTCCCAGTTATTCAGCTAAGTTAGATTAATCATTGTGTATCTTACTGTTGCTATGTAGAGAAGATGTATATTGAACCATATGCTTGTGTTTTGTAGCTGGACACCGGTAACAGACTACATCAATCAACAGTTTGAACAGTACTTCAGGGATGAAAGTGGGCTGAACAGGAAGAACATCCAGGACAATAGGGTCCACTGTTGCCTTTACTTTATATCCCCTTTTGGACAAGGGTAACTCTCACACACACACACACACACACACACACACACACGCACACAAACGCGCGCACGCATGCACACACACACACTAAGTTTTTTAAATCCCATTTGTCTGCTTTAGATCATCAAATAAATTTTAATATCATACACATAAGATAAGTAAATACAAAAAGCTATTTTTAAATTATATAATTATCAACCTATTTCAACTGTATTGACAAAGTAACCATGTGCCAAACTTAATTAGTTGTGTCATCATCAGTGGCAATGACTCCCATCCAACATTTGTGATAATTGTCATTGAATCCTTCACATTGCTGTGGAAAAATTCTGGTCCACTCTTCTTCTGCAGAATTGTTGTTGTCCAGATACTACACAGGAGGGTGCTTCAGCATGCTCAGCTTGTTTGAGGTCTCACCACAGCAGCTCAATCAGATTCAGATCTGGGCTTTCAGTTGGCACCTGGTGGATTGCATTGGATCTTTATCTTGCTGCATGAACCAGGTTTACTTGAGCTAAGGGTCAAATACTGAATTCTCTGTCAGGCTAGAGACCAGAAAATACAGTTCTGTCAGTTATGGAGCGTCATCTAGGTCAGGAAGAAGCAAGGCAGCCCTGAACCATCACACTATCACCTCCGCATTTGACAGCCAGGTTGATGTTCACAGAGAGCGTACAGTGCCTTGCAAAAGGATTCACCCTCCTTGACATATTTCATGTTTTGTTGCCTCACAACCTGGAATTAAAATGGTTTGTTTGAGAGTTTGTAAGTTTTCATTTACAGAACTTCCCTATAAATTTGAAGATATCTTACTTTTTTTTGACGTAAACCCTTTGTTCTGTGAAGCATCCCCGCTCCCCCCAGAGTCAACAACGAATTTCAAGTCTAACCACAGATTATGAAAAAGGACTGAGGCCTGGACTTTGACTAGGCCATTCCAACACATTTAAATGCTTCCCCTAAAGTGTGGCTTTAGCAGTATGCTTTGAGTCCTACTGGAAGGCGAGCCTCCATCCCAGTCTCAAATCACAGGCAGTCTGACTTAGGTTTTAATCAAGAGTACCCCTGTATTTACAACATGACCTGTTTGAAGAATTTCAGTCTGGTTTCCGTACGGGCCACAGTACAGAAACAGCCCTGGTCAGGGCCACAAATGACCTGTTGATGACAGCAGACACTGGCTCACCATCTCTTCTCATCCTCCTGGACTTGACTGCAGCATTCGACACTGTGGATCACAACATCCTCCTCCATCGTTTAAGCTCCACTATCGGAGTCTCTGAGTCTGTCTATGACTGGTTTTCATCATACCTTACTGGAAGAACTGAGTATGTCACCTTGGGAAAGGCTAAATCCCTTGCTCTCAACGTCACCTGTGGTGTCCCTCAAGGCTCAGTGCTCGGTCCCACTTCGTTCAATCTGTACATGCTCCCTCTTGGCCATGTCATCACCCATCATGGGGTTTCATTCCATTGCTATGCTGATGACACTCAGCTCTACCTCAGGACAAACCCAACATCCTCTGCTCCTCTGCCATCATCAACTCTGACCACCTGCCTGGAGGAGGTTAAGGCGTGGATGAAGCAAAACTTCGTTCAGCTTAACAGCTCCAAGACTGAAGCCATCTTAGTCGGCACTCCACACCAGGTTAGGTCATCTGACATCACCAGCATCACCTTCTCTGGACAAACTCTTCCCCTTTCAACATCTGCCACTAACCTGGGTGTTAAAATGGACTCGCAATTGGCCATTTGATTCTCAAATCAAACACCTCTGCAAGACCTCCTTCTTCCACCTCAGAAACATCGCTAAACTTCGTCCCACACTCACTCCGGCAGATGCAGAAAAGCTTGTCCACGCTTTTTTCTCCTCCAGGCTGGACTACTGCAATGCGCTCCTCATCGGGATCCCTGGGAAAAGCCTTCAGAACCTGCAATATATACAAAACAGCGCTGCTCGGATCCTGATGATGGTGCGCAAACATGACCATATCACTGCCATCCTCAAATCACTTCACTGGCTTCCTGTCCCACTCAGAATTGAGTACAAGGTTTCCCTCCTTACCCACCAGTGCATCCATGGTGATGCCCCATCATATCTTAAGGAACTTCTCACCCCACAGACCTCAACACGCAACCTCCGATCTACCACAACATATCTGTTGAAACTACCAAAGACGAAGCTCCGTACAATGGGAGATCGGGCTTTCTATTCAGCTGATCCCAGGCTGTGGCCACTCTTCCATGAAGCCCAGCTCTACGGAGCGTACGGCTTATTTTGGTCCTCTGGAGAGATCCTCCAGTCTCTGCTGTGGAGCTCTGCAGCACCTTCAGGGTTACTGCCTCTCTAATGAATGACCTTCTTTCCAGGTCTGTGAGTTCTGGTGGGTGGGACTTTCTTTGCAGCTTAGTTATGGTATCATGTGCTTTCCCTGAGTTGTACTCCTCAGCAACTATCTTCCTAACTTGTCTGGAGAGCTCCTTGTCTTTACAGTGTGATGCATCTTGCTAAGTGGTGCTGCAGCCGCTGGGGCCTTTCAGAAAGGTGTGTTTATACTGGCAGGTCATGTGACACTTAGATTGCACACAGGTGGACTTCATTTCACTAACTATGACTTTTGAAGGTAATTGGTGGCACCAGAACTTTTTAGGGTCTTCATAACAAACATTGTGAATGCACATGCTAGTTTTTTTTTCTCACTTCATGAACTTGAACTATTTTATGTTGATCCATCACATAAAAAAAACATTTAAATTCCAGGCTGAAATGTAACAAAATAAGTAAAATTCCAAGGCAGGTGAATATTTTTCCAAAACTGTAGGTTTACCCCAGATGTAAAATTTCCAAAAAGTTCACATTTGTTTCGTCAATCCACAGAATATTTTCACAAAAGACTTCATTGGGATGAAAAAAAAATGAATCAGACCTGTGTCAGGGTGCAATTCTGCCTGCTGCGCCCTGAACCTTTCCAGAACCTTCCATCTTCCACCCAGCTCTGTCTCCACTCCACTAATCATCCACACCTGTTCAGCCTTCAATCAGCCCGGACTCTTTCCACCTGCCAGCCTCCCTATAAAAGCCTCCCTTGGTCTGCTCTTCCCTGCCGGTCCGTCTTCAATCATCTGATGCCTCTCAGTCAGAGATTCTCCCACGTCTGGTTGCCTGAGCTTCCTGCGCCTGTCTGGTCCTCCAATGGTTCTCCCTGCTGTGCTGCCGATTTCTCTTGCTACTCCAAGTGTTCCAGAATCCCAAGTAACCTCTCAGCTGCGCTCCTGGTCCTACTGCAGCCCCTGCGTTCAAGGAACTCTCTCTGTCGCCCTGCTGGATTTACTGCAGCCACCGCGTTCCACGAACACTCACCTCCTCTGAAGGCTTCCTGTCTCGGCAGCACAGCACCCGCAGTCCTCCAGCTCCCTTTAGTCCTCCAACTCCAGCGTTTCCTCATTCATCTTCTCCACCCTGGTATAGACTCTGGTTCACCTCCCTCCACAACCCATCCTTCCTTCAATAAACTCTCTTAAACCCAGCTCCGTGTGTGGTGTGTGTTCGGGTTCATCAGGACAAATCCTGACAACCTGCATGTGGCAAATTAAATTGAACTAATACGTGTGATTGTTGACAGAGCTCAGATGTAATAAAGGAGAGATTTTATTTTCATACAAGTTCAGGTCGGTTCTTTAAACCAATGCTACTTGAGCTACTCCCTATAAATAGAATCATCATTTGAAAAGTGTTTTTTTATTTACTCTTTTTTTTATTTCTGTCATATATTAAATCCTGGTTAATGATGTGAATTAGTTAAGTGTTACAAAAACTAACAGAACAGGAAATCTGTCAGGGGGGAAATACATTTTCATGGTGTTGGATATTTATTATATTCTAATCCTCTCACAGGCTTCGTCCCATTGATGTAGAGTTCATGAAGGCCCTTCAGGATAAAGTTAACGTGGTTCCTCTCATCGCTAAAGCGGACTGCCTCACTCCTTCTGAGATAAAGAAGCTCAAAGAGCAGGTACCTGTTTGCTACAGAATCTGTTTGCTTCTGTCTTTGGTCAGATTAACTTCTTCAATAACATATTACAATCTGAAATACTAGATTTACTGTGATTATTTAAAATAACTTCTGAGTAAATGTTGACATTTTTATTTGTTCACCTACACCACTGGAATTCATGATAACTGTCTGTTATCATGAATTCCAGTGGTAACTGTCTGTTTACAAATCCTAAATTAATTGGATTTGTAAACAGCGCTTCCAAATCCAATTTATTTATAAAAAACTGCAAGTTTGTCAAAGTGCTGTAAATTCTTTTAAATTGCCCTTGCTGGACTTTTTCTAGTTACAACAACCTCTCACCCAATTCCAAATCTCCAAAATACTAATGGTGTTATGACCTCAACAAATGTCAGGTTCAATGTTTTATCTGAATGACTTTCTATATATGTCAACGTTTCTCTTTTATAAATGATCAGATTTTGCTAATTTGGAAATTCAGAAAGCTTATTTAAATATGATGAACATGTCAATCCTTGAATGTGAATCTTTTTAATCAGTACAGTGATTACATGTTTGAATGTGCAAACAACCCATGTCATGAGATGAGGACATGAGTTTTTGACTTCTCTAGTCTGAAGAAAATTAAAAAAGAGAATCTGTTTTTTTCCCCCCTCCTGGCTGTCTAATGTGACAAAGCCCTCACGTCTAAAATCCAGCTGATTGGTTGATCAGATCCCCTGATGGCTCCTCTCCCGAAAGCTCCGGCTGTTGAATAACCGTGCTCACATAGAGACACAGAACCTCTGAACCCATGAAGAAGCTTTGCCCACTAGGGACACCGACAGGACAGATCACCCTGGTCAGCTTCGGTTGTGATAAATGTTTTGTTTGCATCATACATCACCTTATCTGTCTAATTTTGGTTTTGGTTCGCCTCCATGCCTGGGACATATGCGCTGGGTCACTTAGTAAGTTTCTATAAGTGGATCAGCTTCTTCCGAGTTCACAGTGGGAAACCACCATGAAGAACACCTGGGTCAGAACAGATAGCTAGCAGTCAGAGTGACCTCCATGCTGACCAAACTGCTGCTGGAGCAGAAAAGCCAACTACTCTTCCATCCTGACACAACATGGAACCAAAATGACTTCAACAAAGTCATTTTGGTTCCATGAGGCTAAATAGCTTGTCTGACCCAAAGTAAGTCATTCTTTCAGGTTCCACCCCTGGCTGTTCAGCTGTTCTTTCCCCCCACCCCTGTCAGATTAACAACTGTATGAAAACTATAAATTAGGCCTGCAACAGACCTTTCCTGAAACTTCTGGGAGACTGACCAACTCTTGATAAACCTTTGATGAGTTGAGTTAGTATTTTCAAGGTCAGTTGAATACCTACTATTTTGAGTGAAAATGTATTTTAAAAAATCCTTAATATCTTTGTTACAAAGTGCCTTTTGATTTAATTTCAGAATTCAGTCTTCTTGAGTTCCCAGCTGCCATCAGTGATTAGCCTGAATGTTGAGCTGTTCTCGCAGGAGTTTCCGGGCAACTTCATCTCATTGGAAAAACTCCTTTAATCCTCTCCGTACGACATTAAGTGGGACAAACTTTTCTTGCTTTCAGGGCAGCTTGGACTACTAACGATATCTCTAGTTGCTAAATGCCAGAATTATGAAACACTTTTTCATAAGTGATTTTTCAGATTCAGAAGTTTACATACATTTCCTTATCTTTGATTACTTCATTGCTGATGGCTTGAGATGTTGCTTCAATATTTCCACGTAATGTTATTTCCTTGTGATGTCATCCGTATTGTAAAAATCACTTGTTCCTCCTGCAGCAAGATACCAACACAACATGATGCTCCCAGCCTTGTACTTCACTGTTGCAGTAGTATTCTCAAGCTTACAAGCTTTACTGTTTGTCCTCCAAATTTAATGATGGTCACATTTGGCTAATCTGGAGCCTTTGGGCCACAATTCCCAAATGTATGTTTGGCATAGAGGCATCACTGCTCACGAGCAAAAAAAAACACCATGCACACTGTGAATCATGGTGGTGGCATCATCGTGCTCCTGGGTTACATTTCTTCAAATGGAACTGTTTTTTTTTTGTTGTTGTCAGGACAGGAAGGATAAAATTATGAACAGTTCCAAAAAGCATTCGATTCAACCTTCAGGTGTCGCTAGAAAGCTGAAGATTTTGAGGGATTTTATCTTTCTGCATCAGAGTGAGGCGAAGCATAAATCCAAATCAACAAAGGAATGTCTTCATCAAAAGAAACAGCCAGGTTCCAGACCAAAATCTGTGGGCTCGCCTGAAGAGGGCGGTGGATGAGAGATTTTGAGACCTTTTACAATGCAGAGTGGATAAATATTACAAAACCAAGATGTGACCCTAAGATATTTTATTTATTTATTACCTTTTATACTAAGCCCTAACCAATTAGTTTGTTCTTAGTTGAATTTTACAGGATATTCTTTGCAATACGATGCAAAAATAGTGGAAATGATTTATCGTACTGGATTTTTCCATTCTCTGAAACCTGGAATCTTAACTGGGTAACTCTGTAGACCTTTGAAAGCAGGGCCTGCCCAAGGCAAAGCAAACTAAGCGGCTGCTTAGGGTCATCACGGGCTCACAAGAGCAATTACAAAAGTATTTTATGGCTTAAGAATGAATTGTTTACTAATGTTTGCTAACGAACAATAAATTAAACCTCACCATATTTGACATAGCAAATCCATAATATTGGAAGAAATAGAGGGCCCCAAAATGAATTTCGCTTAGGGCGCCATGGAGGCTTGGGCCAGCCTTGTTTGAAGGCCACAGTAGGTCATGCTGAGCAGTGACACTGACAGATGTATAAAATCTGTAGCGGACATTGTAAATAGAGTGCTGAGAGAAAAACAGAGCTCCAGATTCAGATGTTGGATCAATTTCAGTTCATTAAAGTTGGAATGACTCGTACCTCTCCCCAAGGAGATTTTATTTGAAGGGATTTTTAAGCTTCCACACACAGATGGTCTGTCATTTCTGCTGAATCTCAGCTATACATGATGAGGCTTATCTGTTCCTGCTGTTATCCAATGCATCTTAGTTGTATTTTGTCCATCCAGGTCAGAGAAGAGATCGATAAGTATGGGATAAAGATCTACCAGTTCCCTGACTGCGACTCAGATGAAGACGAGGAGATCAAACAGCAAGACAAAGGGCTGAAGGTAAGCATGGCTTGAAGAGCCTAAATCATGTATGCTGGAATATACATTTATGGTTCTTCCTGAATACTGATTTCAATAACACCTCGCTGTGCTCTAGTGTACAGTAATATTTTTAGTATTTTACAAAATTCCCACTTCAAATGTTGCATTTGAAGTATGATGTTTCAGTTTTTTGTTATGTTCATCTGTTATAGATGAGCACAGTGAGTTATTTCTAAGCTGAATTGTAAAATAGCAGGATGTTCACACGCTGTGTTGATGCTGCAGGAAAGCCTTCCATTTGCAGTGATTGGTGGGAACACTGTAGTCGAGGTCCGAGGTCAGAGGGTGAGGGGGCGCCTGTACCCGTGGGGGATCGTGGAGGGTAAGATTCTGAGCACGAATCTACAGCTGTCGTTCCAAGTGCTCGTCCAGCTCTGATGTTGATTTGTTCCTGCAGTAGAGAACCCATCCCACTGTGACTTTGGGAAGCTAAGGAACATGCTTATAAGAACCCATATGCATGACCTGAAGGACACCACCAATGACTGTCATTATGAAAACTACAGGGCCCAGTGTATCCAAAACATGACCAGGTGAGCGAGAACCAAACTACCTTCATGTCCTCTTTTACTCCATCCATTAATCTCCTCTTTGGTCTTCCTTTAGGCCTCCTGCCTGACAGTTAAACCCTCAACATTCCTCTACCGATGTCCTCACACCTTTTCTATACATGTTCAAACCATCTCAGTCTGGCCTCCCTTTCTTTATCTCCAAAACATCTAACATGAGTTGTCCCTGTGATGTACTGATTCCTGATAATATCTGTCCTCACAACTCCCAAGGAGAACCTCAACATCTTCATCAGCGGTCCCACTTCCTCTTTGAACTCCTCTCCACACATACAGCACACCTCATCAGTCTTACAGCTTGCATACATGTCCTGCACCACTATAAAAAAATTCTCTGCTACTCCAGGCTTCCTCATACAATACCACAACTCCACTCTCAGCACCCTGTCATACGCCTTCCCTAGATCCACAAAAACATAATGCCGCTCTCTCTGACCTTCTCTGTACTTCTCCATTGACATCCTCAAAGTAAATACTGCATCTGTAGTACTTTTTCTGGCATGAAACCATACTGCTGCTCACAGATGCTCACTTCTGACTTCAGTTTAGCTTCTACTACTCTTTCCCATAACTTCACTGAATGACTCATCGACTTTGTTCTCCTGTAGCTGCCACAGCTCTGTACATCTCCCTTGTTTTTAAAAATGAATACCAACGCAGTTCTCCTCCATTCCTCAGGCATCTTCTTGCTCTCTAAGATCTTATTGAACAGCCTAGTCAAAAACTCTACTGCTGTCTCAATAGGACACTTCCATTTCTCCACAGGTAGATCATCATCAACAACCTCCTTTCCGCTCTTCATTCTTTTTAATGCCTTCCTTACTTCATCATTATTAATCTTTGCTACTTCCTCATCCACAGTAGTTGCTTCTCCTACTTTTTCTGTTTCATCTTCCTCATTCATCAACTCTTCAAACAACCCTTTCAATCTTCCTGTCCCACTTGTTGCACCTCTCAGTGCATTTCACCTGATGAAGATCCTTCCCATCTCTGTCCCTCTGCCTCGCCAACCTTTAGAAGTCCTTTGCTCCCTCCCTATTGTCCAACCTGTCATACAAGTATGCCATTTGTTTGGCCTTAGGTAAATCTACCTTGACCCTATGCTGCTTCTCTGTCTCCAAACACACTCCTGTACTTCTTTATTCTACCACTAAGTTCGCTTATCAACTTTCCTCCCCCAAGACATGCAAAAAACTGGTATTTTAACAGGAGTTCTTGCACTCTAAAGAGACCATGCATTAGACTAATTCTAAAAGTTATTCTTGTGTAATGTCATGGAGTCTGTAGATGTGTACAAGATAATATCATTGTTAACCTTGGTGATATTACTTTTTATGGCTTGGTTCACAAATGGAAAGACGGACCAAATCTTAAACCAGAACAAAAAAGTCTTTTAAATAAAGAATCTGACAAGTAAAAAAGATAGCAGTTTAGAACAGGGCGCCAGAAGCTATCCAAAAACGATGCTGTGGAAACTGCTCCACTAAAAGCATCCCTGGTGTGGGATGAAAGTTGTGCACATTTAGCTTCTCTGGGAAGTGTCTGTAGATGAGTGTGGGTGAAAACGGCTTTGAAGCATGAGCATGTTGGAGATCAGAGAGCCGGGGCATAAAATACCTGCTCGCTTTCAGCGTGGGTCACTGTGGGATTGGAGCAACGTGATCGCTTTTAGAAGAATTTACAGTTTCACTGAAAAGAAATTTATAACAAAAATAGAAAATGTATAAAAGAATATAATTGCTATGGTCCAACTGTAATCAAATTTATTTGAAAATACAGCATTATCACATATTACTATGTTATGATTATAGCTAAACTAAATATATATATAGTACATGTTTATATTTCGTTCTAATTTGAATGCACTATTACATATAAGGAACTGTGGGAACACAGCTAAGAGTGTTAACAGTCATTGTTATCAGTTTCAGTTCTAGATCTTTTTTATATTACTGTACTGTTGAAATCCTGATTTAGTCTAATTTACTAAGAAGACATTTAAATTAAGGATGAACTATAACAGCAGTGACTCAGCAGGTAAAGTGAAAAGAAGTTGTAATTTGTGTAAATCAATCTAAATGTATGCCTATTGCACAAGTATCAGTCAGAGCTAGAGAAGATGATGTACCTCGACCAACTTGCAGTGCTGTTTGTCCCAGTGGCGAGTCAGTGGATAGCGGATTGTTTGACCACCAAGCATTTGATTAAAACAGTGTTTCCTTGAAAGGAGGGCTCTTCTAGAAACCATGAGTGTGTTCTATAATGCTTCAAAGGTCTCCAAACAGGAAACTGTTTTCAGGGTTTCTGCAAAGTCAGGAAAAGTCTGGATGCGTATAGAATCTGATTTCAGTATTGTCCAGCGAGTGGGATAAGAGAAGCAAGAGCATGGAGAAACATTTGTATTTTCCAAATTCATCCACTGTGTAAATGTCGTGTTCTTCCTTCGAATCTCCCTCGTTTAGGTCCTTCCTTGTGTCCTACCTCCTTTTCTTCCTTGGGCAATTATTGTATAATTTTTCCACCAAATGTAGAAGATTATCACAACAATAATTTTGTGATTTACTGTAAGAAAGATAAACTCTGGTTGATGACCTAGCAAAAAATAGATTGTATTGTTTCTTTTGCTTTTTGAGCTTGTTATTCCACCGTTGGTTCCATTAAAGTAAACAATATATTTACATAATTGAAATTATGATGTACTGCAATTATTTAAGGCAGTATTTGTGTCTACAGTGACATAGGTATTGCCTAAAAAGACGGATTAGTTTTGAAATACTTTTTATCCGGACTTTTATTGTTATTGCAATAAATAAGATAACATAAGAAATGCCTGTATTGTTCCACCATGGGCATATTCAGGTGTGACACTAGAGTTATGACTATCCCAAAATATTGTGATAAAACTGTAAGTCCAGACTGCCCAACTCCAGCCTCCAACCATTAAAATGAAACTGCAATAAAGATGAGATTTTATTCGTTGTAAGTGAACAAATAAACAAACTCAGCAGGATCAAATCATTTTCCCCTACTGTATCAGCAAAAACAGTTTGTTGTGCGGCAGTCAGACCAAGCGCATACCCTTCCTTCTGATTGGTTACATTTCTTTCCCCTTATTACAGTAAGATGAATGCAGATAAGCGGGTGGAGAGTCCAATCCCGATCCTGCCGCTATCCACGCCAGCCGTGGAGACAGAGAATCTCATCAAGAAGAAAGATGAAGAGGTGAGTTGCACGAGCCTCGCTGTTTAAACACACCCAGATGTGCGCCACACACATTCTGGTTCATGCTGGTGAAGACTGGTCACATAAATGTGTTATTAGCAGATACAGAATTTGCTAAACAATCAACATCTCTTGAACTTTTACATTTTTCTTCAATGCGGCAACTACGTTTACTGTATTTCCAGGGTTTTTTCAACAGGCTGCAGAATAATTGTGACATGGAAGAAAATTACACAAATTGGTAATTTCTTTACAAATACAAATCGAAAGAATTGGGCTTACGTTAGTATTTAGCAACTTTGTTGGCGAGGGAGCATCTCTGAATGGTTGGTTTCAGTTTAATTTAACGTTTATCTAACCAGGAGAGACTAAGACTAGGAGACGGTGACAAGAGTGTGCCTGCGAAGTAAGCAGCAAAGACATGATTTTAGACACTATTCTAAATCTAAAAGCGTAAAATTAGAATATGCACAAATTTTAAAAGCAACTACATCAATATATAATTATTTCCAGTTCCTTTAAAAGCTCTTTAAATGTGTGCAGGGAAAGCAGCTTCTGGTACCTTTAGGCTACAGCTGATCCAAGGCACACGTGGCAGCGTATTGAAGAGACCTTTTCACAGTCTTCATGATGCTGTTTGTTCACTAATGTTCTCCAACAAACCTCTGAGAACTTCACAAAACATTTAGACTGAGATTAAATTACACTGAGGTGGACTTTTTCCTTATTAGCTGATGTCTGAAGACGATTAGTTGCACTAGTTTTTGTTTAGGGGCTTTAGAGCACGGGGGGCAGAACACACATGTGGTCCGCAGTTTTCAGATTATTTCTTTTTTTTATGTGGGACATAATGCATATTTTCCCTTCCTTTTCACAGTCGAGCACTAGTTTGTGTTGGTTTATCAAATGAAACCTTATTAAAGCACGCTGAAATTTCTGTCCACAATGTGACAAATGGTGAAAAGGTTCAGGAGGTAAGACATTTTGGTTAGACAGTGTCCCTCATTCCCATGTTTCTGTTTCCATGTGGTGGTCCTCTGCAGCTGAGGAGGATGCAGCAGATGCTTCAGAAGATGCAGCAGCAGATGCACGGGCAGGACCTGTGACCTCTGATCGTCCCTTTTGCAAGAGCGATAATCTCAACCGCACACACACAGTGTAATCCCCACTGCTGTCCTCCTTTCAGGGATGAGATGAGGAAATCTCTCTTTACAGATATCGAGGTTTTTAAGACAGCATCCTTTATCTTTAGTGCAGTCCTAAGCCAAGTCAGTATTGATAAAGTTACATTAGGTTGAATTGATCAGATAGACCAAAGTAGATTAACATAGTAGATGCTCTGCTTCGCTGAAATACTCAATAAGGGTACTCCTACAGACTCTTCTGTAAAGAACCAATCAAATGTTATGATGCTTTCAAAGATTGAGATGAGAAATTTGAGAACGAAAAACATAGAGGAGGCTGGTTTTTAAAAGTAGAATGTTCAAAGTTATGTAAAATCATCAAAAACACAAGCATGATATTAAATGTGAAAATGTTGAGTATTTTCAACAAGTTCAAGCATGATTCGTTTTCAGGGTTCAGATAACCTGGATCACCAGGAGAGGTGAGCCTCCCCAAAATGTAATTACTCTCCTGACCCAACATCGGGTCTGGCAGCTTCAGTTCCCCTTTCAACAAAACAGGCAACAGTTACTTCTCCTTTGAGGTATAATTGTGCACATCATCCATGGATCAGAGGTTTACACACTCTTCGTGGTTATGAATGTCAAATTAATTTTGGGCATTTAATGATGCATTTAAGCTGGGTTTATTTTTAAGGATGGACTGATTATACAAGGTACAAGTTCAATCGGGATCTGGCAGGCCCCACGGACCTGCCAGATCCCGACCTATAAGGTCAGACTGTCAGGCATGTTGGTGGTAGCACCATGCTGTGGAGATCTTTTGCTCCCAGTGGCCCTGGTACTTTGCTTTAAGTGGGTGGAGCAATGAACAAAGAGGACTACTCAGCTCAGCAGATTGAGGTGAGGTGAGAGAACTGGTTTTGGAGCAGTCAAAGCACATTTCTTGAATGGTCTCGATCTCCGTGAAAGGGTATGGAGTTTAAGGCTCGTGCCAGGAAACAACTTCTCCTACGATGAAGATGGTCACATATCCAGTAGTTACAGAAAGCACAGCTTTTTATGTGTAATTCAGATCCTGTGTGTATTTTGGAATATACAAAATAAACTCAAACCTGTACAACTGTTCAACATCTTTACAGATAACGTTTTTTTCCTCCCCAAAAGTTTCTGTAAACAACTATTAGTGGCGAGAACGATCAGGGCTCTGTGGTCCTTACATTTTAATTAAGTATATGATCCATTGTTTTGGTTGTCGTGAAATCTGGTTATTTCATTCTAACATTCTGAGTTTAAAAGTCACATTAATCTGCATTTGTAAATGAATCCATTCAGTTGGTAGATAGAGACTTGATGATCTGACTGTGATGAAGGCTTGTGGCAGCAGATCCTGCAGGATCATTCTAACATGTCCAATATAAAGCATCAAAGCAGCACAAGCATAAGACAGTGTCATGCTTCTGAGACGATCGAGGACATAAAAGCCCACACGAACAGAACCAGGGGCATCAGAGGCAAAAACACATACATGGTTCTGACAAACACCACGGTACTGTCCTTGGGTTTAAACATCAGAAATACAAATTACACACACGGATTGTTGAATGAAACCTTATTCATCTATTAAATCTTGAAATCGTGTTATCTACTTATTGTCTCTCTGAAGCCACCAACACCAGCCAGGGAGTAAACTGACAGATGTAAAAACCCAGCAGGCTTGTTGGAAATAAAAATGGTGTCCTGGCATAATGGTCTCATGTTATGGCAAAATAACAGTACCAGTGGGATCACACTGTAGTTTCCTCTTTTTATTTGGGCAAAAATATCTGCAGTATAAGCAAAAATGTTGATAAATAATAAAGACACTGTGTCAGCGTGATGACAATCTCATCCCATATTGCATGGAAACAACAGGATTTTTTTTAAAAATTGACTGCGTGTTACCACAAACCTTCGTCATGTTAGTTCCTGAGAGTTTAGATGATATTTATTCCCACTACTTTTGTACGTATCAGTGTTATACTCATCTGGTGAATTGTACTAATATGAAACTTGATTTGTAAATATAAAGGTAGATCTTGTCAAATGAAATATAAACAAATTAAAGGGGACATATCATGAAAACTCCACTTTTGTGCACTTGGAGTCTCAGGAGTGCAGAAAATTTGAATGTGGTCCCTCCAGGAGCTGCGTAGTTATCTTTATATTATTTTTGGGTCATATTTTTCAAGCTGTTCAGTTTTCTTTATTCCCCATTACATTTCTTGAACAATTGCATCACAGTATTTGCCAGAGGTGGGACCAAGTCACTGTTTTGCAAGTCCCAAGTAAATCTCAAGTCTTTTCCTCAAGTCCCGAGTCAAGTCTCAAGTACAAATAGCCAAGTCCAAGTCAGGTCTCAAATTAAAACAGGTGTTTCTCAAGTCAAGTCCCAAGTCTAAAACATCTAATTTCAAGTCGTTTTGAGTCTTTAACAATGTTGTAATACATGTTAAATGTAAATAATAGAGCATGTGTTCTTTTTAAATCAGTATTTATCTCAAAACGTGATGAAACTAGTGCAACTGGCCTTCCAAAACGGTAAAATTAAACTTACCTTCAAGAATAGTCCTCCTTTGAACCATATTTTTCCAGAATAATGCAACAGCAGAACTTCATAATCAGACCCAAACGAAATTACTCTTGGGAGCATTTATGTCCTTAGCTTTTTTTTTTCTTTTCCTTTCAAAAAAATCTGGTTATTTTGATTGGTTGTGATGCAGCTCACACACATACATACTGAGTGGGGAAAGAGAGAGACTGTCTATGTTTGTAGATACTGATTGAGTGAAATGAATTAATGGTGTACACTTATTAAATCATAGATGTCTTAAGATTTGGATTTTGGGTAAAATATCAAGTCTTTTCAAGCAAACAGGTTTAAGTCCAATTCAAGTCTCGAGTCATTGGTATTAAAGTCCAAGTCAAGTCACAAGTTTCTGAACACTTTTTCAAGTCAAGTATTAAGTCATAAAATCAATGACTCGAGTCTGACTTGAATCCAAGTCATGTGACTCAAGTCCCCACCTCTGGTATTTGCTGTGGAGCTGCTAAACAAGGTCATGGACTTACCATTTTTCCTCCATTTTTGTTTCTCGGAGCAATTTTGTAGTCCAAGCTGAAGGATGCTCAAGCTACAAGTGGATAAGTGAAAATATCTGGTTGTTGGGTGCATTAACCCACACAATTCATTACACCATCCCCTTGCATAGCACAAAAAGGAAGGGGTGGAATGGAACGCTCTGTGTGACCTGGAGAGGGGTGGGGCATGAAGTGCCTACTTTAGATTTAAAGAGACAGCACCAAAACAAGTTGCTTTCAGGCACACCTCAGAATAGGGGTAAAAGACGGGCTGTAGGGCAACAATAACAAGGAATTCAGACCAAAGCATTGCAGTTCCACTTTATGTAAACCACAACGGAATAATTTCAATGTGAAAAGGAAGAAGTAAATAGCATGATATGTCCCCTTTAAGTGGATAAAATCAGCATTCAAATGTGTTTACTGAACTTCCTGACGACAGGAGAGTTTTTCAGCACTCAGGGCTGCTAAACGTCTTTTTTTTTGGTAAAGACTTTCTTGTGCTATTTTTCAGTGGGTGATTGAATTGCAAAAAAACTTCAGTGTTTTTGAATTTTGTGATGCTAATAAAAATGATGTGAGAATTGTCACAGGAATCTGTTTTTTCTGTTTTCAAGTGTAGCTACTGCGAAAGAGGTCCTTTGTGCGTGTAACTATCGTGAATCTGCGGACCTGAGTGTGTCACTTCCTGTTTGCGGTAAGGCGTATTGCATCACTTCCTGTTTTCACTGCGTGAGCAACGGTTTGTTGCTCCAGATTCTCTCGCTTTTATCTTTAATCTCTTTGCTGTAACATCTGTTTCTAACACATAAGCACTTTTAAAACATTTTCTGTTGCTGCACATCACGCTTGGGAACTCCTCGTGTTTCACGGTTTGCTCTCTTGGCGTGGTAGAAGGGCGCTAGCCTAGCTTTAGCCTAGCCTAGCTTTAGCTCCACAATGGCTTCCTCTCCTACTGTTACTTCAGCTTCTCCGTCTCTTACTAAGTCTCCCCTTATCTCCTGCTCTCTGTGTCAGATGTTTAGCTATTCCTCTGCCTCCTTTAGTGATAATAGTACTTGTAATAAATGTAGTGTTTTTGTAGCTTTGGAGGCGAGGGTGTCAGAATTAGAGACCCGGCTCCGTGCTATGGAAAGACCAGCTGATAGCCGCCCCTTTGCTAGCGCGGAGCCACATAGACCTAGCGTTACTTCACTTAGTGGTCCTCCAGAAGCACCCGAGCAGCCGGGTAAGCAGGCCGGCTGGGTGACAGTTCGTAGGAAGCATAGCTCTAGATCTCAGCCCCCAGTTCACCACCAACCCGTCTGCGTTTCTAACAAATTTTCCCCACTCAGCGACACACCCGCTGAGAAGCCGACTCTGGTGATTGGGAGCTCAATAGTCAGAAACGTGGCACTAGAGACACCAGGGACCATAGTTAAATGCCTGCCAGGGGCCAGAACGGGCGACATAGAATCTTACCTAAAACTGCTGGCTAAGGATAAGCGTAAATACAGTAAGATTTTTATTCACGCTGGCGGTAATGACACCCGGTCACGCCGATCGGAGGTCACTAAAGTTGGTGTTGCTTCGGTGTGTGAGTTTGCTAAAACAATGTCGGACTCCGTAATTTTCTCTGGTCCCCTGCCTGATCTGACCAGTGATGACATGTTTAGCCGCATGTCATCATTCAACCGCTGGTTGTCTAGGTGGTGTCCTGAAAACGACGTGGGCTACATTGATAACTGGCGAACTTTCTGGGGAAAACCTGGTCTGATCCGGAGAGACGGCATCCATCCCACTTTGGATGGTGCAGCTCTTCTTTCTAGAAATCTGGCCGGTTTTATTAGTTCTCCTAAATGCTGACAACCCAGGGTCCAGACCAGGAAGCAGAGCCGTAGTTTAACACACCTCTCTGCAGCTTCTGTACTGTTACCCACCCATTATCCTATTGAGACGGTGTCTTTCCCACGGCCAAAACTTAACAGATCAAAAACTTATCTAAAAGGAACAAATCATAAAAACCTAATAAAAATCAATACGGTTCACCTTGAACCTAAAAATAAAACAATTAAATGTGGTCTATTAAATATAAGGTCTCTCCCTCCAAAGACTTTGTTAGTTAACGAATTGATTTCTGATAAACAGATTGATTTGTTTTGTCTCACAGAAACCTGGCTACAAGAGGACTACGTTAGTATAAATGAGTCAACTCCCTCCAATTATTCAAATTTCCACATTCCCAGATCTGTGGGAAGAGGAGGAGGAGTGGCAGCCATCTTTCAGTCTGATTTATTAATTAGTCCCAGGCCAATTAATAACTACAGTTCTTTTGAACATTTAACCCTCAGTTTCCCTCATCCAAACTGCAAAGCAATAAAACCTCTTCTGTTTATTGTTTTGTATCGTCCACCAGGCCCTTGCACTCAGTTTTTGGATCAGCTGTCAGACTTCTTATCTGATTTGGTGTTAAATACTGATAAGGTTATTATAGTGGGTGATTTTAACATCCATGTTGACACAGAATGTGATAACCTTAGTGTAGCCTTTAAAACTATCCTAGATTCAATTGGTTTTGCTCAAAATGTGCATAAACCGACGCACTCTTGGCTCCATACTTTAGACCTTGTGCTGACATATGGCATTGATTGTGAAGAATTAACAGTATTTCCTCACAACCCTGTCCTATCTGATCATTTTTTAATAACATTTGAGTTTAATCTAACGGAGTTCTCCACCCCCAAAAGAGGGTTCCATTATAGTAGATCTTTATCGGATAATGCTGTATCAAAACTTAAAGAGTCTGTCCCCTTTTTAATATCCTCCGTATTGCAGAAATGCCCTGTAGATGGCAGCAATGTTGTTTCTTCCAATTCACAAATAGATGTCTTTGTAAACGGTATGACTTTGTCATTGCGTTCTGCATTAGACAATGTAGCTCCCTTGAAAAATAAGGTGATTATTCACAGGAAGCTGGCTCCTTGGTTTAATTCAGAGCTGCATTCCTTGAAGCACAATGTTAGGAAATTGGAGAGAAAATGGCGCTCTACACACCAAGAGGAATCCTACCTAATCTGGAGGGACAGTCTATTGTTGTATAACAAGACCATTCGCAGAGTTAGAGCAGCATATTTTTCATCATTAATTGAGGAGAATAAGAATAATCCTAGATTTCTCTTCAATACAGTTGCCAAACTTACCCAGAGCCACAGCTCTGTTGATCCAGCCATCCCCTTAGCTCTTAGCAGTAATGATTTTATGGGATTCTTCATAAATAAAATTGATTCCATTAAAAATAAAATAATTGGCATCCTCCCAAACATGATTACCTCGTCCTCAGTAAGTGAGGCAGCATTGGAGGAATCCTTAGAACCTGCGCAGTGTCTGAACTGTTTAAAAGCAGTAGAGCTTTCTGAGCTATCTAAAATTTTAGCTTCATCTAAACCTTCTACCTGTATGTTAGACCCAATCCCAACCAAGTTGTTTAAGGAGGTATTCCCTCTGATCAGTGGTCCTATTTTAGACATGATTAATCTATCCTTAGTAAATGGATATGTACCAAAGGCTTTTAAAGTAGCTGTTATTAAACCTTTACTTAAGAAACCTTCTCTTGATCAAGATGAGCTAGTAAACTACAGACCTATATCTAATCTTCTTTTCTTATCTAAAATTCTTGAGAAAGTAGTTGCTAATCAACTTTGTGAACATTTACAAAGTAATGACCTACTTGAGGAGTTTCAGTCAGGCTTTAGAGCTCATCATAGCACTGAAACAGCTCTGGTGAAGGTCACCAATGATATTCTCATGGCCTCAGATAATGGACTTGTGTCTGTACTTGTCCTGTTAGATCTCAGTGCTGCATTTGACACAGTTGATCACATTATTCTCCTACAAAGACTTGAGCATACTGTAGGGATTAAGGGGAAAGCATTAGGCTGGTTTAAATCTTATCTGTCGGACAGATTCCAGTTTGTTCATGTTAATAATAAATCTTCTTCAAACTCTAGGGTCACCTGTGGAGTACCACAGGGTTCAGTCCTTGGACCAATTCTATTTACTATATATATGCTTCCGGTTGGCAAAATTATCAGACAGCATGGGATTAATTTCCACTGTTATGCTGATGACACTCAGCTATATTTATCCATAAATCCTGATGAATCCAATCAGTTACTTCGACTGCAGTCATGTCTTGATGACATCAAAAGCTGGATGACTTTAAATTTCCTGCATTTAAATTCTGACAAGACAGAAGTTGTAATCTTTGGGCCAGAGTCCTCAAAAAATAAACTTCTTAATCAATCACTGAATCTGGATGGCATTAACTTGGCCTCTGGTAATAAAGTAAAAAATCTTGGTGTTATTTTTGACCAAGACATGTCATTTAAATCCCATATTAAACAGGTTTCCAGAGTTTCCTTTTTTCACCTCCGGAATATCGCCAAAATTAGAAACATTCTGTCCAGGGGTGATGCTGAAAAACTAGTGCATGCATTTGTTACTTCAAGGCTGGACTATTGTAATTCTTTGTTATCAGGAAGTCCACAAAATACAGTTCGAAGTCTTCAGCTGATCCAAAATGCTGCGGCAAGAGTTCTGATGAAAATCAACAAGAGGGATCATATTTCTCCAATTTTAGCTTCCCTTCATTGGCTTCCTGTTAAATCAAGAATAGAATTTAAAATTCTTCTTCTAACGTATAAAGCCCTTAATAATCAAGCTCCATCATATATCAGAGCTCTGATTACTCCGTATGTTCCTAACAGAGCACTTCGCTCTCAGACTGCAGGTCTGCTGGTGGTTCCTAGAGTCTCTAAAAGTAGAATGGGAGGCAGATCCTTTAGCTATCAGGCTCCTCTCCTGTGGAACCAACTCCCAGTTTTGGTCCGTGAGGCAGACACCCTGTCTATTTTTAAGACTAATCTTAAAACATTCCTTTTTGACAAAGCTTATAGTTAGAGTGGCTCATGTTACCCTGAGCTACCTCTATAGTTATGCTGCTATAGGCTTAGGCTACTGGAGGACATCAGGGTCTAATTTTCTCACTCTACTGATTTCTACTGTTCTTCATTCTACGGTTCTCCAGTTTTGTATTGTATTACATTGAAATGACTGTCGTCATTTCAGCTTTTAACTTTTTGCTCTCTCTCTTTTTCTTCATAGTAGGTACACCTGGTCTGGCGTTCTGTTAACTTTGACATCATCCAGAGAAGACGGCTCACCCGTTACTACCATCTAATGTAGAACAGATTACTAGATCAATGTGTGCTTCTGTGCTTTTTTGTCTCTCTTGTTGTGTCTCTGCTCTGTCTTCTGTAACCCCAGTCGGTCGAGGCAGATGACCGTTCATACTGAGCCCGGTTCTGCCGGAGGTTTTTTTTTCCCGTTAATGGGTGGTTTTTCTTCCCACTGTCGCTTCATGCTTGCTCAGTATGAGGGATTGCAGCAAAACCATGTACAATGCAGACGACTCTCCCTGTGGCTCTACGGTTCCCCAGGAGTGAATGCTGCTTGTCAAGACTTTGATGCAATCAACTGGTTTCCTTATATAGGACATTTTGACCAATCTGTATAATCTGACCCAATCTGTATAATATGATTGAACTTGATTTTGTAAAGTGCCTTGAGATGACATGTTTCATGATTTGGCGCTATATAAATAAAATTGAATTGAATTGAATTGAATTGAATCTTTTCAACTTTACTTTTTTATTAGCAAAAATCACACATCAAGATTCCTTTGAAAACAAAATAATTTGAGCCACACCTATTGGCACATCTAACAATTCCTCTTAATAAATATAACCGACTCAAACTAACCCAGAGAACCCTACTTTTAAGGCTTGGTTGATTCCCTAAGAACGTCGTGTGTTTCCCTGAGATATAAATATGGTGCAACATAGAGGCCTTATTCTGTAAAAGCTACAGCCCCTATCAGCGGTTAGACCTGTTCCCGGTCTTTTATACCAAAGCGACTCCACATTTAAATGACTTCTTTTGAAGGAATGACTCTCAAAAACAGAAAGTTGCCAGAGAAAGGGTTACAGATCAGTGCTGAGGCTCTTGACATGTATCGTCACGGGAAAAAAGGATGAGGAACAGCGAGCCACGAATGATGGTTACAAGAGTCTTTATAGAAGCCAAGCGCTGACCCGCAATGATGCCACTCTTCCCAATGTCACCACATGTCACCACTCAGGATTATCTGCTAGATTGTGCAATAGCATGGTGTCCAAGATTGTCTAAGTGAGCATGCTGCCCTGAGATAACTGAGCGTGCCCTTTATTGATCCCAGCCTACGAAGGACATCTGTGTCAGACGTAGTGTTCAGCTATATCTGACAAGACCTCTGTGACAGTGACATACATATAGTGTGTGTATAAATCATCTGGTATTTTCTCAATAACTGCTTGCAACAGGTCTAACAACCTGTAGCTGCATCCAACAATTCTCCTAACCATTGTTCAAAATGGGAAAACAAACAATAGATGCCGTTCCAAGTAAGGCTAGTATTTATTGATCTTCAAAAGTCAGGAAATGGTTACAAGTATCATGTTTTTTGCTCATAGTTGAACCCATGTGGAGACAGGAGATCAGGGGTCCCATATTAGGAAGAACTGGACAGCAATAAATATATATATTCATGTCTACAAAAATATGTTCACTTTTTTGTATATTGTACTTAAAATGTCATCTCTGTGAGCAAAGTGAAGCTGAAGTCAAATTTTTTGTTGGATGAAGCAACTTGCCAATTAAAACTGATTCTGATTAATCTAAGGAAAAGAAGAACAGCTGAGAAACAAGGAAGGAAATCTTATAACTGCTGGGGATGTGATCAGTGACATGGAAACCTGGAGAGACTAATCCACAGAATCCTGGCCTGGAATATTTATCCATGGAGTTTGCATGTTTGATTTTCCTTTGTGTGTCCGTAAGGATAAATGGTTATAGACAACAGATGGACAACAGATAGATGGACGGACATCAAAATAAGACAAAAAAACTCTACTGAATCAAAGATTAACAGTAAAGTAAGAATCAAGACTGACACACGAAGAACAAGGGCAAAGAATGTCAGAACAAAACGGATGTACCAAATGTAGAGGCCCTACAAGACCCTAAAGGCAGGTTTTGAATAAATAATATATAAATATAAATATATAAGTAATGCCTAAGAGATCAGTCACAAATGGGAGTATTAACCTTGCAGCAGCAGCGCATGATAATTCCTGTAAAATCTCTCAAAAAGATTTTACAGGAGGATTGTGTTTGTTTTAAGAAGTGATTTTAAATGTGTCAACTGTTTAACAGTAGTCCCAAAGACTGCGCAGGGCCTGGAACAGGTTTCTGCAGTGGAAACGCGCATGTTAACATGGGTTTACAGCGTTGTCCCCTCCCCTCCTCTGCAGAGTGGAACCTGGATGAACTGAGGGACTGCAAGCCTTCTAGTGGCTGCCAGCTGTGCAGCTGAAAATGTCCAGCCTGTACATCCGTGTTTCCGCGGGTTGCTCTCGGTCCGGCGCCGCTCTGCTTTTTTTACAGGTTGCGTAAGTCCGCAGAGCAGCAGCGCCTCTCGGAGCTCCGAGCAGAAGGATGGAAGGGGGCGAAGGAGACGAGAATGAGAGCTGCTCGGTGTGGAAACAGTTTCAAGCCAGGGCTAAGCCCCGGCTCAGTCCCAAGCTGGGCTGCCGAGAGCCGGAGGAGCAGAGCAAGCGCAGCATGTGGATATTCAAGAAGACGAAACGGAAGGAGAACGTTGCTCTGGACCGGGTTCTCTCCTCCTCGCAGCCCGACCTGCTCTTCTCCCAGGTGGAAGGGAAGGCGCAGGAGGTTCCGCTCTGCGGCAAAGCGGCCGGGAGCGGCTCCCTTTTGGCCCGGGAGAAGCTGCACTCGTCCATCAAGCGCAAATGCTCCGGCTCGAGCAAGCCCACGGTGGCTCAGCTGGTGCAGTCCCACCACAAGAGCTCCTCGCTGGGCTCTGCGTGCCTGGAGCGGCTGACAGAGCCTCCGGGCGGCAGCCGCGGGCGCGACGCGGCCGCGGCGGAGGCGGCAGCGGTGGAAACACAGCTGGAGAGGGAGCACGAGCAGGCGGTGAGTCCGTTGGGTCGGTTTAGGATCGGTTCGGTCAGGTTTGTGGGTTTTACTGAAAGTTTGACGGGATGATGTCCAGCGTGAAGGGGTGAAAACATGTTTCCAGGAAGTAGGAAGTAAACTACAACCCAACCTGTTTTTTATTAATTAAATTACATAACGGACCAATACAAAATAGTAGCTAAAACACAATATTAAGACATTTTATGATCAATTTCGAACATAGGAGGTTTAGCTGATTGGCTAACGCTATGTAGTTATTTATTGCGAGCTGCAGTGTTCAGACTGTAAAAACGGCCAGAAAACGGGTTTCCTGATTGAACTATCGGTCTGAACAACAGCAAAACAGTGGATCCGATAATGACCCATTGATCAGTCAGTTCAGCACCAAAGTTCATGTTCTGATCAAGTCATTTCATGCTTAAACTATAACTTACAGCAATACCAGACACCATCTCTCTGGGCTGAGTCACGGGTTTGAAAATCATTAAACATACATAGATAAAATAATAAAATAAAACAAAGTGAGGATCTGGTTCAGGACACTTCTAATGATCTTTTCAGCTCCCCTCGCCATCCCTTCCATCCTGTATGTTTCAGTGTCCTCAGAAGGCGCAATCTCTGGTGGGCCAGTTTCAGCGTTTCAGTGGTGAACGTCGGCCAGGTGATGACATCCGATGCAGTATCTGAACTTTATGTCATCAATTTTCTTCACTACACAGTACCTGATGTATGCCCAGAATGTAACCCCCAGAAATGCTCCACATCGAACATCGGGTCGTTGTCTCTGCAGCAGGCATATACTGTAGTTGTTTGACTTGATCCCTGCACACTGATTCATCATGTGGTATCAATCCCAGGTTTAATGATCAGGGTTTCCTCTCGTGCGAATGCACTGTTTTGTGTTAGTAGTGCGGACAACAACGAACTGAGCACACAAACTTTAAGGGAACCCAGTGCAATAATGGAGTTGGAGATCTTCATATCAATGCAGTTCAGAATCCAGAGACAGGTGACAGTGTTCGCGTTGAGCAGGAGAGGTTTCGCAGTAGTTCTAATTATGGTATTAAATTCTGGGCTAAAATTAGTATGGAGGATTCTGGCATCGGTGTCTTTTCTGTTTAGATGAGTGACTACTCTGTGTAGGCTGGTGGATAATGCTTCCCCTGTTGAGGTGATACCATTTATTCTAGTCACACAAGCAGGCAGGCTGTTTCAGCAGCTCTCGAGTAAATACTCTGTTGTTTTTATGCACAGATATTAGATATCGACTGATACAGGTTTTTCAAGGCCAATACCGATACAGATTATTTTGACATCAGGCAAACCGATACGTGATATGTGGGGCCGATTTCTTGGGCCGATTCTTGAAGCCGATATGGCTTTTTCTTCTTCCATTTACATGAGAAAAATGACACAATGATAACAAATGTTACACAAGTGTTAATTTAAACCAAAAGAGAAACATTAATTAAAGGAGCATAGTTCCAGAGTTTTGCAAAAGTTTCCCGCCTCTGGCCAGATGTTGAAATCACACCAGTGTTGTGCATGGGAGAAGAGGAAAAGCATCTGCTGCTGCGACTGCACAGCTCTTTTGTTTAGAGGTGTCATGTCTTCTGAGATAAAACATCTTTAAATATTGAAGTTAGGCTGTGTTCTCTCGCTAATGCATCAATGATTACGGAGACTCAACAAAGTAACCAGGTGAGAGAGAGCGCACCGTGTCACAGAGAACACGACCCTGATCCCTCTCTCATGAACTGACTAATGAAGCCTTTAGAGCAGGCATTTGTGCACCCACCCCCCAACTGCATTTCAAGAAAGATTTGGTCCACCAGCACAGCTGGCTGATGCAGATGGAAGATTTTAGTTTTCTATTAGGGCAAAATGATTACAGAAAAGTTAAAATCCTACAATTAAAAATGTTAAGACAAGACAAAGTATTAATCTTTTAATAAACACACTTTTGACATTCTCTTTAATTTCATAGTAACATCGATCCAATGATATTTAATTACTCAAATGCAGACTTTGGTGCATTAAAATCTGCTTTGAATTCAATTATTAAAATTGGCTAATTACGGGCGCGCATGTGGCACAGCTGGTAGCGTGACCCATATACAGAGGCCTTAGTCCTCGACACGGTCAACCCGGGTTCAAATCCGACCCGTGGTCCTTTGCCGAATGTCTCTCCCCCTCTTCTACCCCCTTCCTGTCAGCCTACCTTCGGAAACAGGGATCCCCTAGAGCCCCAAAAAAAAAAAAATTGGCTAATTACAACAAGTGTTTTCAAACTGACCACAATACTGTTCTTATATTGCTAGATCAAAAATAGTTTATTTTTGTTAAAGAGTCAAAATTAAATTATTCAAAATAATTTGCAAACTGGATGAATACAACAAATTAACAAAATACTTTTTTAAATTTTGGATCTACAATAATTTACACATTCATTTCCTACAAAAAATCGGACTAATTTATTTATTTAAAATTATCATGTTTTGTAGAGCAGGTGTCATGTTAACATTAAAGGTATACTATGCAACCGGGGTTGATTTTCCAGCGAGGCTCCCCCCAGAGGGCGAAAGTAAAAGTGCACTGTCGTAAATATGCTCAGCTGTTCTCCTGGTTTCTCCGTCAAGCCAGGCACGGTTGTTTTGAGCTTAGCAGACAGGCGAACGCAACGAAAAGTCGAAAAAACGGCAGTACAAACAATGACTAACACAGTGAAAGTATGAACATGCACAGAGAGAGAGTAACCATTCCAATGTTACTTACAATCGCATCAGCAGAAACGTGAGGTCCGCGTCAGCCTTGCAGCCTTCTTTTTCTTTTAGCTCTCGCCATTCGGAAAAAGCTTGCCCGATGTTCACCCGTGTACAACTCTTCTCTCTGTCCAGAACCCTTTTCCTCTTTCTTGCCTGCTCCGACATGGGCTTTCGCTGTTTTCTCGCTGGTTCCGCCATGATAACTGCACAGATATCGCCACTGCGCTAGCAACGAGCATGCCTTTCACTGGGGGCGTGTAGCAGTTCTGGCCGTAAAGCAAGACCGACTCTCGCGATCTTGCACAAAATTCTGAGCCTGTGGGTGCGGGCCGAGGGCTCCTGCAGTTGCAAGTGCGGTATTTCCCCCACAGACCACCAGGGCGGCCGAGAAAACCTTTTTTCGACCTGAAATGACTCATTTAATCATCCAAAACGGTATGGAACACATTCATTAACTGAAAAATGTTGCATAGTATGCCTTTAACGTAACTTATTTTGGTTTTTAAAAACTGTGTTCATTTTCTGGCCCTTGAGTTCCTTTGACCTGACAATTAGGGTCCATGTGCCGAAGAGTTTGGGCACCTCTACTGTAGAGACAACTGCAGTAAATGGAGGAAAACTCATTTTACATGTCAGACATGTATGAGAAAGAAAAAAAAAACTTCTAACTGGCGCAAAGTTCCTTTAAAAAACACAAAACATTAACAAAGGATATCAGACAATGTAGAAAATTTAAAACATAACAATAAAAAATAAAAACTTAATTGTTTGCGCACTTAATGTAGCAGCACAGGGCCTTTCTAGTGCAAATTACCTTCCTAATAACTTTTGTAAACAGCAATATAACAACAAATTTTAAAGAAATGTGAATTATATGAATCTTATCAATGCAAATTACCTACCTAAGAACATCTTCTGTTTGATTTATATATTAAACTTATTTTTTTCTACTTAAAAAAATGACCATGTTTTATTATCCAATGTATTATCTTCTAACTGGCCTGAAGGAAACTGTCAAAGATGTACACAGAGAGGAAGAAGCGAGCACGCGCACACAGTAGCGTTGAAACTCTTAAACGAAACTTAATGAACGTGTCACAGCAAGAAAAGAGCTTCTTATTGTGGGGAGGGCGAGGAGAAAAAGACTGACCACTGCTGAACATTATTTTCTCCAAAGTTAGATGCTGTAAGCGTAGTGATTGTTTTCATGCGCATGCATGATTCTTCATGGCAACACGCACTCACGCAGCGGTTGCAGGTGGCCAACTGGAGATCAGACGTGGGTTTTTAGACAGTGGGAAAGGAGTTTTATACCGACTTTATGCGGCTCAGCCACCATTTAAAATTCAGCGTTGACACGCAAGTTTCAGTGAGTGAAAGTGAAAGGAAAAACCCTGCACCGCTCAGCTGCTCTATTCTCAGAGCTGTCCCACTCACAGTGACAGAGGCAGACATTCAAAGGGCAAATACTGCTAAATTAGACAGTTAAAAATACAATAAAAGTTGAATTACGCTTGTTGTTGTTGCAATTAGCATTGGCAACACCCATTGATTAAATTATTGATTAAAGTTCCTTTTGTGTCATAAGTGACACAACATTTCATGCGTTAGGACTGTATTATTTCCATTCCCTTTATACTTGAGATTCACTACATTTAGAAAATGACTTATTTCAGTGGCTAGGGCCATGACAGTGTGAGTTTAACAATAATGAGTCAACTTTAAAGGTATACTATGCAACTGGGATTGATTTTCCAGCGAGGCGCCCCCCAGAGGGCGAAAGTAAAAGTGCACTGTCGTAAATATGCTCAGCTGTTCTCCTGGTTTATCCGTCAAGCCAGGCGCGGTTGTTTTGAGCTTAGCAGACAGGCGAACGCAACGAATACAAAAGTCGAAAAAACGGCAGTACAAACAATGACTAACACAGTGAAAGTATGAACATGCACACAGAGAGAGAGAAACCATTCCAATGCAGTGTTTCCCCTAGGAATTTGCTTACCGGACGACCGGCGGAGGGGGTGGGGGGGGGGGGGGGGGGTGGGGGTGTAGAGACAAGCTTTGAGCGGCCGGCGGAGCGAGCGACCGGCGGGCGGGGGAAAGAGACAAGCTTTGAGCGGCCGGAGGAGCGAGCGACCGGCGGGCGGGCGGGTGGGCGGGGGAAAGAGACAAGCTTTGAGCGGCCGGAGGAGCGAGCGGCCGGCGGAGCGAGCGGCCGGCGGGCGGGGGAAAGAGACAAGCTTTGAGCGGCCGGAGGAGCGAGCGACCGGCGGGCGGGCGGGTGGGCGGGGGAAAGAGACAAGCTTTGAGCGGCCGGAGGAGCGAGCGGCCGGAGGAGCGAGCGGCCGGAGGAGCGAGCGGCCGGCGGGCGGGCGGGCGGGTGGGCGGGGGAAAGAGACAAGCTTTGAGCGGCCGGAGGAGCGAGCGACCGGCGGGCGGGGGAAAGAGACAAGCTTTGAGCGGCCGGAGGAGCGAGCGGCCGGCGGGCGGGCGGGTGGGCGGGGGAAAGAGACAAGCTTTGAGCGGCCGGCCGGCGGAGCGAGCGGCCGGCCGGCGGAGCGAGCGGCCGGCCGGCGGAGCGAGCGGCCGGCCGGCGGGCGGGTGGGCGGTGGAAAGAGACAAGCTTTGAGCGGCCGGAGGAGCGAGCGACCGGCAGAGCGGGGGAGACAAGCTTTGCGCGCATATGAGTTAGTTTTTTTTTTTTTTTGAATGTTGGGAGGCGGTAGCGTGAGGGAAACCCTCCAATGTTACTTACAATCGCATCAGCAGAAACGCGAGGTCCGCGTCAGCCTTGCAGCCTTCTCTTTCTTTTAGCTCTCGCCATTCGGAAAAAGCTTGCCCGATGTTCACCCGTGTACGACTCCTCTTTCTGTCCAGAGCCCTTTTCCTCTTTCTTGCCTGCTCCAACATGGGCTTTCGCTGTTTTATCGCTGGTTCTGCCATGATAACTGCACAGATATCGCCACTGCGCTAGTAACAAACATGTTCTCGCCGTAAAGCAAGACCGACTCTCGCGATCTTGCACGAGATTCTGAGCCTGTGGGCGCGGGCCGAGGGCTCCTGCAGTTGCAAGTGCGGTATTTCCCCCACAGACCACCAGGGCGGCCAAGAAAACCTTTGTTCAACCTGAAATGACTCATTGAATCATCCAAAACGGTATGGAACACATTAATTAACTGAAAAATGTTGCATAGTGTGCCTTTAAAGAAGAAAGGGTGACGGTAAAGGTAGATAAGAAGGTTGAGCTCTATGGGGATTTCTAAGATTAAAGACTAAGGCTACGTTCACAATGCAGGGAAATGCGACCCATATCCGATCTTTTTGCCTGTATTATATTGTAGTCTTTTTCATGGCAGTGGAAACGTCCCAATTCCGATATTCCCCCCCCCCCCCCAAAAAAAGTCTGATTTGTGCCATTTTCATATGTGGTACTAATTCGGATATGTATTGGATTTCTTTCAAAGTATCCGCTGTCTGAGCGGTCATGTTGCATTTTATCCATCTTTCACATCACTCTCTTGGCTCCAATTACACATCCACACACGGTAGTAGCAGTTAGCGCTCCATAAAAGAACATTGTTAATAGCTGTGCTGCTTTCTTCTTACCTTCTCTTGTTGTGATGTGGTTTTAATATTACCGGCTCCCATTGTTCAACAGCTTTCTAATAATAACAAGGAGAGATGTCGGCTGGTATCCACGGGTTTTTTTTCTTTTTGAGTTTTTTTTTAACAAAACTTTATTGAACACTTCTCGAAACAATTAAATTCACCATTACTTCTGCAGACAGTGCGCTGCTTTGTGACTTCTCCTTCTGTTATCTGCGCATGCTGGTCGCTTTGCTGTCTTGAGCCGTTCAGACAGCAGTATGATTACGGTTGCATTTAATTGTAGTATGAATGGCCACCTCAAAAATATACGATTTTAGCAAAACAATCGGAATTGAACATCAAGACCTATAGTGTAAATGTAGCCTAGGAAGACTGAGAGCCGGATCACTGCAGGCAGATGATCTGTTAATAACCCCCAAATGATACCTAAATGTATTGAAGGTAATGAAATGGGTACTGTCAAGGATGTGAGAGGATGATGCTGTCAAATATGTTGTTAAATTGTACTGGAAGGTAACTGATATTAGGAAGAATGATTTTGACTGCCAGTAAATAGAGCTGCAAAAATAATTTTGTTGCTTGTTATCATTGCATAATTAACAAGGAGGGTGAGTGAGATTAAAAGGCTGTTTTATGAAACTTTTATAAAGGATCGGGAGAGATCGGCAGTAACACAAAATAAGGACTCAAACACTGTATCTGCTAGAATAATTGTGCCCTCTTTATTATTCCCCACAGAATACAGCAAAAACAGCAAGCACTTCTCAAACACCAATTCTGCTAGGATAAATGTCCCCTTTATTCCCCACAGAATATAGCAAAGTAGCAAGCATTAAAGCAACAAGCTTTCAAACAGACGTGATGCTCAACAGATTCTAAAATCAGAATCTGTACACACATACACACACACACACACACCCACACATATATATATATATACTGTAGGACCCGACTGAGTTTGCACTGGAAATAAGTCCGGTTTCTGTTAAGAAACTCTTCTAAAAAAAATCCATATCGCTATCAGATGATGATGACTCCACGGAACTCCCATCACTGTCACTAACTACTTCATAACTCTCTGCTTCGTACAGAGCACCAGTCGTCACCATGTTGGAAAATAGTGCGCCGTGACAAACAGAGCGTTGAAACTTGCTCAACAGCGGGTCCGCTGAGTGACGTCACAAAATGGGAGGTGACAGTAATATTCTTGAACAAGATGGGTTCCTCCACATAAACATGATTAAATGAAAATTATTCTTAATTAAAAAAAGTATAATTTATTGCACAGTATGTAGTAGTTTTATATTTAAAGTACTTTCAGCAGTTTGATTTCTGATTTTGACCGGACTTCTCCTTTAAAAGAAAAGATACAAAGCATCTTAGAGGAAAGAATTAAGTGATAAGGGTGTTGTGCCATTGTGCACTGTTCTAAGTTATTTAATGTTTAATAAATAACTCTCGGTCTGTTAGGGATTGTCCAGTGAACATCAACCCAAACAGCTGATTTCAGGGCAATAGTCGAAAGGGTGATTTGAGCACTGGCATTACTTTAACAGCAAACTCTGCACACATATGGAATAAAGGAGTGACAACTTCTCTTCAAGTTCAAGAATGTATTAACAGAAATAAAATTAACATCCAGAGAACATTACTATAGAATGCTGTTTATCTGAATTAACACTATATTTCAATCTACAAATCCTCGCTACTAGGCTAGTGAAACTTAACTAACCTGCTAAGGAAAATTAAGATAAAAAGGAAACTAAGGAGGGGCTGCACAGTGTCGCAGTGGGTAGCGCTGTTGCCTTGCAGCAAGAAGGTCCTGGGTTCGAGTACACCCCTGGGTCTTTCTGCAAGGAGTTTGCATGTTCTCCCTGTGCATGCATGGGTTCTCTCCGGGTACTCCGGCTTCCTCCCACAGTCCAAAAAACATGACTGTTAGGTTAATTGGCTTCTCCAAATTGTCCTTAGGTGTGAATGTTTGTCCTGTTTGTCTCTCTGTGTTGCCCTGCGACGGACTGGCAACCTGTCCAGGGTGTACCCCACCTCTCACCCGGTGAACGCTGGAGATAGGCACCAGCACCCCCCGCAATCCCATGAGGGATTAAGCAGTTTGGAAAATGGATGGATGGAGGAAACTAAGGAACTATGTACACTCAAAGGAAACAAAAAGGGCAACATAAAATAGTTGAAAACAATCATCTGAATAATTCATTGAATTCTGGTTCACTGCAGGTCTAAGTTAGAGAACGAAACTTCATCTTAAAGAATGAGATCAACATAGCTTAACTAATTTAGAACAACATTTAGTATGTTTCAACCCATTCACAATGCAAATCTGAGTAAACCAAAACATTATTTGAGAAAATAACATTTTAAAGAATGATTTGCTCCATAAAATCAATAACCTTTAGGACATTTGATTTTATTAATGTAATTATTTCTCCAGGAAATACTTAGACTTCAATCCATAACTTGGAAAGCTAGATGCTGTAGCGGACGTCATTAGCTTGAGGGATAACCCTGAAGTTACACATACACCATTAAATTAACATTAATATTCCTATTAATGATGTACGCTCATAGCATTATCGAATGATGGCAGAGCTAAACAAACAAACATTATGTTTAAAAAGGAACTGTAGTTGTGTTTACTAGGGCCGTAACCTTAAGTTATCTGGAAGCTAGTAGCGGTTAATGTTAGTGGACATTTGGCACTAATATAAAAGACTTTTAAGCTCTATTTGGTCAGGAGGAGCGGACCGCATAACACAAACATTAATGACCCATTGGTGTATAAAACCCTTATGGAAATAAAGTTTGTTATAACCGTAAAAACATACTCAAACCACATCAGCAAAGCTTTGTTTCCAGAAATCTAGCAGGGGGCTTAGCCGGCCTGTTTTACAAAACAGTAAAACACGTAAAAAAAAATAAACCATTTGACTTTCCCTGCCTAACCTTGCCAAACCTGTCTGTGTCATTATGTCAGTTCGGTTGACTTTGGCCTATCCAGTTGGAAGAAGTTACTCAAGGGTGAAGCTGGTTATCTGAGCAGCGAGCACGCGGCTAGCTTGAAGGAGGAAACTCCTCGTGAACCCCAGCCTGGGATGTGTCTACACAGGCTCCAATAGACCAGTTCACGCGTGACGTCAGCGCTACATCCGGGTCACAGTGGTTGGCAAAAACAGTACTGTTCTCGTCTACTACATGACAAAACGGGTGATTTAGAGCGTATTTTTAGTTAGTTTACTTTTGGATTCTAAGCAATGCCTACCACTTGTTGTGCTCCCGGTTGCACACAGAGGCATTCCAAATCGTTGGATGTACGTTTCTGTCGTTTACCGAAGGACGAAGAAAGAAGAAAGAAATGGATAATTTCAATGAAAAGAGCGCAGGCAGACACTCCCAATGGACTGGGGGATCCATCATACCACAACAGAATATGCTGTCTACACTTCATCTCCGGTAAATACAACTTAATTCTGCTCTAGTCATTGTTCTACTTGAATAGCGGCGGAGGGGAGGTGGCGATCGCTACACGGGGCAGGGAGAAGCAGAGTCGATGCGCTGCAGCAGCAGCAGCTGCATTACGCCCCCGTTCACGGGCGCTAGTACTTCTGTGTTTACGCTGCAATGTCGCCGACACCCCCACCCATTTTAACAAGACAAAAACACCAAAATAATCCGTAGTGAACTATGTTTTTTTTAACCTACCGGGCGGGTCTTCCTGTCCGACTCCGCGTTCGTATGTTACACAAACATGTTACTGAACATCCATCCATCCATTTTCTGACCCGCTTAATCCCTCATGGCGTCGCGGGCGTTGCTGGAGCCTATGTCCAGATATAATATAATTGTAGCCGTCCAGTGGTTTCATGCTTCCATGCTCTCTCGTGTGTACTGGCCTGCGTGTTTATAAGGCAGCTGTATATGTCGCCGTACTGAACACTTGGCAGCATTTCACAGACTCGCTCCGTCCCTTCAGGCTTTTGCTGTGTGGATCTGGCAGTCTGATACCATCAACCATCAACTTACTCTTAAAACGATCTTGTGATACGTTATCTAAAGAAGAAAAATACGTGGAGAACTCGTCACTTTCTCTGTTTGCGTCCGCCATTGTGTTCGTCTTTTGCCAACCAGTCCGGCGCGCATGCGCGAAAAACCCGAATCAAAACAATAACAATGAACTGGTCTATAGATTGCGCTCGGGCTGTGGACGCAGGGGACCTCCGCACGGCCCTCCTGGCATAGCTGCTACTTGTAAGGGCTACGGAACACTCAGCTCGATCTGTCGCAGGAAACTGCTCCACGCAGCCTCGTTTCAGCTCTCCTGCAACAGCTTGAAGGGGCAATTTTCAGATCAGCTTTTCTCTTGCAAAAACAGAGAAATGTTACAAACAGCCTATTTCCATTGCAGTCAGCTGCTTAAGTGCCGAAGATGGAAAAGGGCAGGGATGTATTTCCATCCTGCCTACATATGTGGCGGTTCTCCGAACTCCAGTCAGATCCTCCACAGCGGAAGATGAGAGTTCTCCCCAATGCTGCTAAGGCATCGGGCGAAAAGAGGGTGATAAACCTGGGCAGCTAGTCTTTATACAGTTAGCCCCCCCTCCCCCCTCCAGCTGTGCGAGGCAGTACCTGGGTGCCTGTAAAAGTGTCATGTTTCAAGTTGTTTCCAATTTACAGTTTGAATGTTCCTCGTGGCTTGATTGCACAACAAGGCACAATGAATGCAGTCATTTCATTCTGATTGATGCTAAAAATGTGTTAATTAAGTTTTAATTTGCTAACAAAATTTGTGTGAATACACTGCACTGTATGGGAGAGAGGAGCAGGACTCTAAACTAACTTTTTAAGAATCAAGAGTCTTTATTGTCATTATATAACTAGGAAATCTTGGTGAGACTCTCAGAATGCACATATAAAATGCAGACATGAATTAAAAACAGTTGTGAAACATGAAACATAAGCATCCCTTGAGGAAACCCTCACAAATGTAAAACTCTCTGAAGAAAAACAAAGTATTAAATATCAAGCACCTTTTTGACACTTTGAAGAAAAATTAGAAACATAGAAGATATAAAAAGTCTTTGAAGAAAAACATGTATAAGGGAATGAAGCATGTAGCACTTACATAAAATGTAATTTGTGCTGAAATAATCTATGAAATGGGCTGGTGGTCTATTTGATTGTCAGCAGGCCTGTTTTTGCTCTGGTTGCATTGTTTTGCCAAAATTTTTCCCTAGGTGCACCAGCATAAAGGTGAGGTGCACCCAAACTGCATTTGACAGTTTTACAGCTTCACTTTTAATGTATTAAATCACTGCTCATATAAACAACATTGACTATTAAATGATTGACTTACAATCTAGTCAACATAAAGTTCTTTATTTGAAGCAAAACTATTTACTGTTATTGTAACAGAACACCTGCATAGAAACCTGTTTTTTGTGTGCTTATTTGCTCTGTCAGTCCAAATATTCTATTTTGGAATAAAGTGGTGGAAATTAAAATTTGTTACTTTTTTGTCCAATTCATTGATTAATCAAAAAAATGAAACAATCAATCGATTATTAAAAATAATCGTTAGTTGCAACCCTAGCTGTGTATAAATATACTGATTTATGAGGAAAAAAGAAAAAAAGAAGAAAAAAACGGGAAGTCTCAAATGTAGGAATGATGATGATGATGGATGGGATGAAAAGGCATTGTAAGGAGTGATAAGGATGATGAAAGGGTTTTCTCAGGTTTCTACTCCCCTCAGCTACACCAATACAAACAGAAGGGTATACATTTCTCTCCTGTACTGCAGAGTGGCTGTGGAAAACTCTTGATCAGGGTCATCTTTTTACAATTGAGTTCACATGTAAGCAGCAGGTCCTTGTGGGAAACCCTGCTTTAATGACACATTTATACACATTGTGACGAGAAGTTCTGTCAACTGATCCACAAGCTAACATCTGTTTACCATTACTGTTTGTTCTGGTACTTCTTTTTAACTGATATGAAGAACTAACTTTCTTCAACATTAGAGAGCATGAGGAAGTTCATTTTGGAAGCAGGCCCGACATGAGATACAGCTCAACTTTAGAGCATTCTCTGATGAAACGACAATGATACATAAAGTCCTAGTTAAATCTTTATGACGACTTTTGTAAAAAATGAAAACTGGAGGTAGTTTCATATCTGGAGAAAAATTAAACATGTGGGGAATGAGTGGGTTTGTGAAATTTAGTTTCAGACTTCTCAAACACAGAGGCCTTCAAGTGTTTGGGAGAAGCTCTTTTTTATATATTTTCTTTAACTCATCATGTCAGAATATGAATCATCTGTGCCATTTACATGGTAACAGCAAATGTGATAAATAACTGAAAAGAAAAATAACCATGACTCCAAAGTGTGCTGCAATGAAAGCTAGAGATTTGTCTGAAACAGAACTGGAAAGTTTCAGCACTTCCTAAGGAATGTCAGAAACACCCTTCTGGAGCTACTCAGTATTTAGCTGCTGCAGGGCTTGCAGGAAGAAGCAACAGGTTTGGATGTACTTTGATGCACCTAAAAACCTTCCCTTAAGCCTATTTTGTGATGAGTTTTCAGTAGTAAAAACAACTGCCCTGTCAGAGTTTTGATTAATCCAACCCAAATTAATAGCTACAATTCTTTGAATACTAACCCTTGGTTTTTCTCTTCCAAATTGCAACATGCTTGTCATGGTTACGTTTAGGCCTCTAAACCACATGCAAGATATCTCCCAAGAAGTAAAAGTGTAACAGGTTTATTGATACAGAAAAATTAATAATGCAATATTCTTATCTGGTATTTGGAATGACAGGATTGAACTGGAGAGAAGAGGCAGAGGAGATTGGCTGAATAATGGAAATAACAACGGAAAGGCTTACAGTAGCAGAGGATGAAAATACCAGGGAGGATGAGCAGAATAAGCAGAAAATCAGAGAACTTTGGCTTGCGTAGTCATAGCAGTGCAATGGAGAGCAGACAGGTTGTTACAGAAGGAGAATGGTGCATAACAGGTGTGCAGAAGCACTCAGCTCAGCTCCTCTGCACCCTCCAGTGGCCACTTACCACTCAGCAAGGGAGGGTAAAAACCCACAAGCACAATAGCCCCAAACCCTGACAGCTCTAGAATCACTTCTGTTTGTTGTTGTGTATCATCTCCTACTCTCAAATTTTAGATTAGTTCTCTGATTTCTTATTTCACGTTGTGTTAAATACTGATAAGGTCATTTTAAGAGATTTTAACATTCATGTTGGCACTTAAAGTGATGCACTAAATGAAGTATTTAATGCTATCTTAGGCTTGGTAGATTTGCTCACAACATCCCTAGACCTACCCACTTTTGTCTTCATACTCTGAACCTTTTGCTGATAAGTGGCATTGAGTGTGAACAAATACCAGTATTTCCTCAAAACCCTGTTCTGTCTAAACATTTTTGAGAAAATAAGACAATTTTGTTATGATTTCATTATAATATAATTTCCTCATTATTACAGAAAAACACAGCAGAGGGCAGATATTTAATTTATACCCTTTCACACAGTGATGTTCTTGTTAATAGTATTGCTTCTTTATTACCTGTGGCATTAGAAAACGTAACCCTCTTGAAAAAGGAGGCTGGTCCCTGGTTTAATTCAGAGTTGCGTACTTTAAAGCACAACACTTGGAAGTTGGAGAGAGAAAGGGTGTTCTATACATCTAGGAGAATCCTACTTAATATGGTAAAAATAGTCTGAAACTGTATAAAAAGTAATAGAACAGCATATTTTCCATCATTAATAGAGGAGAATAAAAATAATCCTAGGTTTCTCTTTAGCAAAATTGTTAAATTTACCCAGGGTCATAGCTCTGTTGATGCATCCAATCCCTCGGCTCTCGGCAGTAATATCTTTATGGGATTCTTTATAAATAAAAGGGAATTTGATGAAAATAAAATAATTTTCATCCTCCCAAACTTCATTACTTGCATGTTAGACTCTAATCTCAACCAGATTATTTAAGGATGTGTTCCCTTTGATCACTGCCCCATTATCCTTAGTAAACGGCTATGTACCACAGGCTTCTAAGGTAGCTGTTATTAAACATCTACTTAAGAAACCTATTGATTAAGATGACTTAATACATTACAGACCTATATCTAGTCTTCCTATTAAAATTCCCGAGAAAATAGTTGCTAATCAAGTATGTGAACATTTACACAGTAATGACCTGTGTGAAGAGCTTCAGTCAGGCTTCAGAGCTCATCACAGCACTGAAACAGCTCTGGTGAAAGTCACTAATGGTATTCGCATGGCCTCAGATAATGGACTTGTGTCTGTACTTGTGAGGGCTCAGTCTTCCATTTAATACAGTTTATCACAATATTCTCCTAGAAATACTTGAACGTCCTGTAGGGATTAAAGGAAAATCATTAGGCTGGTTTAAATCTTATTTCTCTAACAGATTCCAGAGCTAGATTTGATAACAACACCATGTTATTATTAAAGCAGTTATCCCTTTAGGTCTAACTGCTTATTGTTATTTTGTTTTGCTGTTTCTGGTTTGTCTGGTTTTTTTATTGAACATAAATAAAAGACTTTGAACATTGAGCTTGGGTTTACCCAACTGCTTTTCTTCAGAACAAAAAAGCGACAACTATTCCTACTACTGCTAAAATGTACCATAAAGGTTGGGATATAATAATGCTATCTACCCCCTTTTGCCTTCAGAACTGCCTCAATTCTTCGTGGCATAGATTCAACAAGGTGCTGGAAGCATTCCTCAGGGAGTTTGGTCCATATTGACATGATGGCATCACACAGTTGCCGCAGATTTGTCGGCTGCACATCCATGATGCGAATCTCCCGTTCCACCACATCCCAAAGATGCTCTATTGGATTGAGATCTGGTGACTGTGGAGGCCATTTGAGTACAGCGAACTCATTGTCATGTTCAAGAAACCAGTCTGAGATGATTCCAGCTTTATGACATGGCGCATTATCCTGCTGAAAGTAGCCATCATGGGTTGGGTACATTGTGGTCATAAAGGGATGGACATGGTCAGCAACAATACTCAGGTAGGCTGTGGCGTTGCAACAATGCTCAATTGGTACCAAGGGGCCCAAAGAGTGCCAAGAAAATATTCCCCACACCATGACACCACCACCACCAGCCTGAACCGTTGATACAAGGCAGGATGGATCCATGCTTTCATGTTGTAGACGCCAAATTCTGACCCTACCATCCGACTGTCGCAGCAGAAATCGAGACTGATCAGACCAGGCAACGTTTTTCCAATCTTCTGTTGTCCAATTTCGATGAGCTTGTGCAAATTGTAGCCTCAGTTTCCTGTTCCTAGCTGAAAGGAGTGGCACCCGATGTGGTCTTCTGCTGCTGTAGCCCATCTGCCTCAAAGTTCGACGTACTGTGCGTTCAGAGATGCTCTTCTGCCCACCTTGGTTGTAACGGGTGGTTATTTGAGTCACTGTTGCCCTTCTATCAGCTCGAACCAGTCTGGCCATTCTCCTCTGACCTCTGGCATCAACAAGGCATTTCCGCCCACAGAACTGCCGGTCACTGGATGTTTTTTCTTTTTCGGACCATTCTCTGTAAACCCTAGAGATGGTTGTGCGTGAAAATCCCAGTAGATTAGCAGTTTCTGAAATACTCAGACCAGCCCTTCTGGCACCAACAATCATGCCATGTTCAAAGTCACTCAAATCACCTTTCTTCCCCATACTGATGCTCGGTTTGAACTGCAGGAGATTCTCTTGACCATGTCTACATGCCTAAATGCACTGAGTTGCCGCCATGTGATTGGCTGCTTAGAAATTAAGTGTTAACGAGCAGTTGGACAGGTGTACCTAATAAAGTGGCCGGTGAGTGTACACCTTTTTATTAGTTTTATTTGTCTTTTTATTTAATTTAAGCAAAAATATGCTACTAACACCAGCAAAGTTTACAAGTAGGTTTCAAGATCTCACTGTGTCAAATATTAGATCTTTTTGTGAGCAGAAATATTGTCAAACTGCTGAATTTTTTCTTCTTGTAAGCATCAGTCAAGGGTAGGAGCCTCCTTTCAGCCAGCTGACGAGCAGTGTGGATCAATAGGTGGGGTAGGGGCAACACTGTCACTCTTTGCTCTATACACCTGGAGAAAACTGGTCACTCCAGAACCTTATCTGCCAGCGTAAGAAGAGGACGTCATGACTGAATACAGAGAACTGAAATTAGCTTAAAGGTATACTATGCAACCGGGGTTGATTTTCCAGCGAGGCTCCCCCCAGAGGGCGAAAGTAAAAGTGCACTGTCGTAAATATGCTCAGCTGTTCTACTGGTTTCTCCGTCAAGCCAGGCGCGGTTGTTTTGAGCTTAGCAGACAGGCGAACGCAACGAATACAAAAGTCGAAAAAAACGGCAGTACAAACAATGACTAACACAGTGAAAGTATGAACATGCACACAGAGAGAGAGAGAAACCATTCCAATGCAGTGTTTCCCCTAGGAATTTGCTTACCGGACGACCGGCGGAGCGGGGGGGGGGGGGGGGGGGGTAGAGACAAGCTTTACGCAGATCACCGGCGGAGCGGAGCGGGGGGGGGGGGAGACAAGCTTTGCGCGACCGGCGGAGCGGGGGGGAGACAAGCTTTGCGCGCATATCGAGTTAGTTAGTTTTTTTTGGAATGTTGGGAGGCGGTAGCATGAAGGAAACCCTACAATGTTACTTACAATCGCATCAGCAGAAACGCGAGGTCCGCGTCAGCCTTGCAGCCTTCTCTTTCTTTTAGCTCTCGCCATTCGGAAAAAGCTTGCCCGATGTTCACCCGTGTACGACTCCTCTTTCTGTCCAGAGCCCTTTTCCTCTTTCTTGCCTGCTCGGACATGGGCTTTCGCTGTTTTATTGCCGGTTCCGCCATGATAACTGCACAGATATCGTCACTGCGCTAGCAACGAGCATGCCTTTCACTGGGGGCGTGTAGCAGTTCTCGCCGTAAAGCAAGACCGACTCTCGCGATCTTGCACGAAATTCTGAGCCTGTGGGTGCGGGCCGAGGGCTCCTGCAATTGCAAGTGCGGTACTTTCCCTACAGACCACCAGGGCGGCCAAGAAAACCTTTGTTCAACCTGAAATGACTCATTTAATCATCCAAAACGGTATGGAACACATTAATTAACTGAAAAATGTTGAATAGTATGCCTTTAATTTTCTGGGCAGCTATGCCCTACTTGAGAAACGTGGTGAAGAGCTCAGTCTCTCTCGTGTAGTCAGTTTGGTTTAGGATGTTAACAGAATAAAGCTTTGTGAAGCGTAGTGTACTGGAGGAAGATCCAGGGCAGACCAATGTTAATTTTATACACCATATGTCCTTTCTAGGCCTGGAAACCCTGTTAGAAGCTGGAGGATGTCACTGGAGAGAGGGTTTGCTGGGTTTCTCTCCTGGACCTTTCACTTTCATGGCCTGATCTTGGATAAACTGTGGATGAATATCTCTCATTTAGACCAAATAAATCTCTCCGTGTTTTTATCAGATTTGGATTTTAAATTGTAAAACGAATCTGGAACTTTTTTAACCCTACTCATCAGATCTCTTCCCCTTTGTCTGTGTCTCTGGTCTCTGTTTCTTTCTAATATAGAATGTTATTTTTTAGATAGTCACAGTTAATTGTTTCAAGTGTGGCTTATTCTGGCCTTCAAGTTCAGACATTATAGAGGGTGGTGAAATATCTGCTGTGTGAACCAGCTGGCCTGAAATGTGTGTGACCTGATGAGGCTGCTGTCCTGTTTTCTGTGGTAATACTCTAACGTGCACCCTTTTAATTACTTCTAATCCTGGGAAAGGATTATCATTCAGCCAACCAGCTTAGCTCATTGCTGTCCCTGTGTTGTATTTTTTTTTCTTTCGGCACTCACTTGGTCTCTTTGCTTCTTCTAGTCCGGCGCTTTCTTTGACACATTTCTTTGTTTTCTATATTTCTCACATTGGTGTTCTACTTTATACTCTATCCCTCACTGGGATCTTTTTTCGTGAGGCATCATCTTGTGTTGTCTGAAACCCTTTGCATTGTCTGAGACCCTGGATCTTTTAATAAGCGAAGCCTCGGTGGCCAAGCACCGTCTAGCAATCCGAAGGTTTCTTCGCTGTGCCTCTGCAGATGACCCCTTCTATCTTGCCTCATCATGTCAACGCCTGCTGTCGGTAAGCTTTCCCCTCCTTTTGGCTCATGCTTTCTGTAATTAGTTCGTCCTTTGTCTTGTGTTAAATTACTCAGATTTTTATTATTTATTCTGTAGTTCTTGCATAAATCTAGTAATTGAGTGTGGGAAACAGTGGTTTTGATAAACAAAAGGAAAGTAAGAGATGTACTGAAAGTAAAACAAAACACCAGATGATGAACCAGACAGTAGTCTAGATTACTCTTATCTGTTTGGATATAAAGTAAAATGGAATAAAATATGTTTTGGCAAAAGGACAGCACAGTCCTAGTGTATTCTTAGGTTTGGACTCAGGTCACTGTAGTGGCTAGCTGTGTTCTGTAAGTGATTCCCTGTGTTATTCATTATCAGTTAATCTCCCCGTAGTCATGCTTCCCACACAACCATTGCATATTCATTTAACCAGACAGAGCAGTTCCTGGCTCCAGTAGTCACTGGTCCCCAATAGTTAAATCAGACTATTTTCTGCCACTTCTCTTTGGATTCTTTGTTGTCTTCTGTATGGTTTCTGTCATTCTCACATCCTTCTAGTCAGCTTTATGTTCATCCTTTTATTAGTTGTTGTTTGAATTTTTCTTGATAATGAAAACCACTGACATTGTTGCCATTAAGCCACTAGTATTTTTTATTTTATTTAAAATGACAGATTATCTATACAAAAGGCATTGGCCCTTGAGTATTGCCCACATTTGCTTTACAAATGTTCTGTAGCCCTTAGGTGAGGACACCGGATTCTTTAGAAACTCATTTATTGCCTTGATGGTATATTTTGACTTATTATCATGGTCTGGCAACAGCTCCAAAGCGTAGTGCTTCTGCCCCTGTCCTTGACTTTGCAGATGGTGTTTTTCCTGTTTCAAACCTCTGAACAGTGCAGGTCGAGTTAATGCCAAACAACCTGACTTTGGACCCAGTTCACCCCAGCACTTTCTCGAGAGTTCAGTCCATTGAGGTGTAATGTGTTTCCAGTTGGGTTCTTGGAGAGTGTGGTCCGAACTGCTTTCAGATCCTTGTGGGCTGATCCCTCACTATTCTTACAATCATCTTCAGCCCATCAGGAAAGAGCTTGCCTGGAGCTCCAGACAGAGAGGGTGATTTAATATTCATTTAATATTAGTTTTATTTCTCAGTGTGATGAAGATTCTTTGAAACACCTTAGAGACTGCCAAGAGACAGAAATTGCTTCAGTTTAGCTTCCATTGAACATCGACAGCAAAAATCCAGTAAGTTGTTCTAGTTTCAGCTACCTCTCATGCTAACCTTTCATGCGGTGGAATCTGTTTCTTTACCCGTGTGCGTTTAACCAATACCATACAGAGCCACGGACTTTCAGCTAAAGCATTCAAGGAACCTTTGACTCAAGAATATTCTAGGAGTAGTGTTATGGTAGCTCTTTCAGCTGTGTCTAAGCTTATGCCTAAAGTAGCCAGAGTACAAAAAGCTGCTAAGACATAAAGGATGATGATATAAAAAGAGAAATGTTCATACCGCCAACCAGGGACCAAGACTTTTTCTGGTGGTTTGTAACCTATCCAGTCTTGTACAGATCTGTAGTCTTGTTTCTGATTTTCGTTGTCAGTTCTTCGGTTTTGCTCATGGTGCTGCCCAGGTTGGACTGGAGGAAACGGATTATGCACTCAGGCCGACTTTGAACACATAACAAGTTACTTTCAGGAGACACTGTAACTAACCGACTGATCTGTGTCCCACATGAGCACATAAACATCTGTGGGAGTCAGAATCCTGCTTGGTACGGAGCGCATGAAATTACTATTTTAGCTAGTAAAATGGAAATCAGTTTTTAACTTTAATGTAATGTGTTTTTCTGGACTTTAGTCTGTACTCTGTCTTCCAAATTGACTTTACAGTAAACTAACATAAAAACAAAAGACAGTTCTAAATTACAAACCTGGAATTTACAAACTTGGAATAATTTCTTCTGCATTAACTGCTTATCTAACATTTTTGCAGTGACAATGATTGTTAAACTGATCCTTAAGCCTGATGCACATGTGTGAGTAAAAACAAAAGCTAAGCTACAAAATAGGCACACTTTAGAGTGCTTGATGGGATTGTAATGGTCTAATGCTATTCTCAGCTCTGTCCTTTGCTTCCTGTTTTAGTGCTGCACAGTTAATTCTTTCTAAGCAGCTTGTTAACGCTGGCAGATCTGCTCACTCATATAATGTCAACGTCTTACCGTGTTCTGGTGCTGTTCCAGTTCTTGATGGTTGCACTCATCTCTTGTCCTTGTCCTTCCCACCGAGGCAGCAGGTCTATTATGAGTTCAGGTTGTTCTGTTTTTAATATGAGGTTCTGTTAGCAGATTACTAGCAGTAAATACCTCTGGTGGTGTCATCGCTTTGATTAAACGAGGACTAATTTTAGACATAACGGCTAGTGAAAACCACAATGTTATTTATGCAAATGTTATTTGGTAAACCTTTAGGACATGTCATGTTTGCAATAGGAAATCCCTCACATCAAAGTCCGTGGTTATTTACAGGAAGGACTGTGGCAATGTGCTATTTGTGAAATCGCCATCCCATCTGTAACACCTAGGGCAGAATCAAACACAAAGTGTTTCTGACCAGAGGAAGCATCTGATGGGAAGTGAATTCATGTCAGAACAATCATAATGTCATTAGAAATGGAAAACAAAACATGTCTCACATAAAAGTTACCATTCCAGACAACGTGACAATAGAGAAAATGAAGAACTTCAGCTCTGTCAGTTTAAACTTTGTGCTCAGATCCAGATGTTTCCCTTGGCCTTTCTAAGGTAGTTTCCTAATCCATTTTTATTTCTGATTAGGTTTCTAAATTCAGATCCTATAATGGCAGTCCTGTTTATTAGCACTCCTGGTAAAGTTGTGGACAAAGCCCTAATATAATTTTTTTTTTTACAGTAGCATATTTTCATACTCACCGAGGATTTCTGATAAATCCAACTCAGAATTTCAGTATATGTATTCTAGAGTAGGAAAAACTTTCAAAGAAAATGCTTTAAAACAAATGTATTGTTAGAAACATTATTGTTACCCCAACCAATGTTCTCCCTAATTCTTCATGTGTCTGAGCACACACAAACTCCCTGAGCGTTCACTAAGGCTACACTATACCTGTTCAAAACCTGAGATTATAACAAGTTACATGGCTTACTAAAAGAATCAAGTTACAGCAATAATTTCTTTTAGATTACTTAGATAAAACTTATTTAGCCCGATTACATGAAAAAGAAAAAAATCTTGGATTTTTTTTAAAGAGCTGTATAGTATGTTTTATGTCAGAGTAGGTGTCCTGCTAAGGAAGAACTGAGAGATGTGCACATCTTTCAGAGTTCCAATTTTATTGCCATTAAATTATTTACATTTTCTGCAGTGAAATTTAGCACAAGCATGTGGTACTGTGCAGCCTGTCTTCTGTCAGTCTGCTCCAGGGCAGCTGTGGCTACTAGCATAGCTCACCAACACCAGGGTGTGAATGTGTGCATGAACGGGTGAATGACGCTCTGAGTTCTGAACAATTTCTTTGTGATGCACTTCGTTTTTATGCCAACAGCAGCTTTTTAATCATGTAGAAAATCTTTCAGAGGTAGCTGTGTGTTCTATAGTCAGACCCACAAGATTAATAAAAGAACTAAGAATGAATGCAATAATTTATTCTGTATCAAATTTTGGCACTTCCAGCTCTAATTTTTGATTCATATATTTTCCCCCCAACACAGTTAGGACTATGGCACATTTCTTCACTTAAATAACACCACCTTTATTTCAGCTGAAAATATACATATAGACTAAATGATTAATATAAAGTGAGGTTGGCACAAATGAAACACCTGCAAGACAATCAGTGTTAACTCTTTTTTAGAAGGATGGATGAACAATGCTGGCAAACAGATGAACATTTCAGTTATTTCAATAACTCACACCATCCCATCATTAATTGCACATGTTGAATATAGCCAATTAATGCTTGAGTTAAGTACAGTTAAACATAAGAAAAACTTAACCTTACCTGATTAAACTATTTCATACATCCTCATTATTTGATGCCATTATTTGCTGCCATGTCCTTTTGTGGGGCGATGGTGGTGCAGAGGTTAGGGAGTTCGTCCTGCAATTGGCAGGTTGCCTGTTTGATCCCCCACTCTGACTGTCTCTGTCATTGTGTCCTTGGCCAAGACACTTCACTCGCATTGCCTGCTGGCGGTGGTCAGAGGTCCCGGTGGCGCCGGTTTATGGCATCCTCACCACTGTCAGTCTGCCCCAGGGCAGCTGTAGCTACTAACATAGCTCACAACTATCAGGGTGTGAATGGGAGAATGACTAAAACTGTAGTGTGAAGTGCTTTGGAGGTCATCAAGAGTAGTTGAAGTGTGATAAAACAATTCTCTGTCAAATAACTCTCATGTATTAACTTTTTCAGCTATTCTCTGCCGCCAACTCGTTTTTTCCGCAGCAACAACATTGTTACTTATGGTTTAATCTTCTTCATATGCCTTCTTTCAAGATTTCTAATTCCACTTGAGGGAAAATGCCACTTCCCTCCTTAATCCCACCAACACGTCTTCCATTGAGGAAGCAGAGCCTGAGGACTCTGGATCGGGTTCTCCCATCCCAATTAGTTTTCTCCGTAGTGTGTCTTGGCTCTCCCTTAGAGATAGGTTGAGGAGCTCAGTCATCCGGGGAGGACTCAGAGTAGAGTTGAGAGTAGCCAGTTGAGGTGGCTTGGGCATCTGGTTAGGATGCCTCCTGGACGCCTCCCTGGTGAGGTGTTCCGGGCACGTCCCACCGGGAGGAGGCCCAGGGGAAGACCCAGGACACGCTGGAGGGACTATGTTTCTCGGCTGGCCTGGGAACGCCTTGGGATTCCCCCGGAGGAGCTGGCCCAAGTGGCCGGGGAGAGGGATGTAATAGTAATATTAGTAATAGTAATATCATCTTTATTGTCATTGAAACATACATTACAACGAAATTTGTTCTCTGCTTTTAACCCATCACCCTAGGGGAGCAGTGGGCTGCCATGCGCGGCGCCCGGGGAGCAATCTGGGGTTAAGGGTCTTGCTCAGGGACCCAGAGTGCAGGCGCTGGGGATCGAACCGGGTACTTGCATCCTTCTCTGAGTGCAAGCACGCTGCTCTAACCACTAGGCCAACACTCCCCCCCCCAAAAAAGTAACACTCTAAACCTGCCACACCAGGTTGTGATACTGCAACCTCTGGAGTGCCAGCCCAACAGCTTAACCAGTGCACCAATCACATCTGGGCTAGCCCCGCGACCCGACCCCACATAAACGTAAGACGATGGATGGATGGATGGATGGATGGATGGATGGATGGATGGATGGATGGATGGATGGATGGATGGATGGATGGATGGATGGATGGATGGGAAATGCCACTTCCAGGCTTCTTATTTCCTGCTGTTGCCACGGTGAATCACGTTATCTGTGATCCATTGAGGAGGGCTTCTTTCATGCTCGTGCTCCCGTTCAACTCAGGGTTGATTAGATGCTGTGTAGTTACCTGGTTGATATCACCTGTTCTGAAACAGAAAACGCTGAGTATGACAGAGTGAGGTAAAACTACTCAGAGTAACAACTTTCTGCTCAGGATATTTTTTCTGAAATGGGGCCCAGAACAAAGATGCACACTACAACCTGTCTAACAATAAAGGCATCTGTCCCACCCATTAATCAGTGGTGTGCTCCGATCAACACCTGGTGCTCACAGAGAGCGGGGCCGTGGAACACAATCTCACCAGAATTGCTAAATGGTACAAAATAACTTGGTTTATTATTACCTTGTTTACAATTCATCTTAGATTTCATTTACTACGCAGCATAGATTTGCTGTGCGCGCTGAATCCAGATGCAGTGCGCGATTATGCACGTGCGCAGTTTAGAGGCAACATTGACCCCAACCGGTTCTGTGAGATAAATGTAACTGAAATTTGCTCTCAATTTATACTTTACATTTTAAGTTGATCAAAGTTCTTGGCCCCCGGATAAGCGGAAGAGGATGGATGGATGGAAAGTTCTTGGAACTTCTGATTCGTAATTCATTACTTCATGTTTCCTTGTGGTATGTGATGTAAAACTAAACCCCTTTCTTTAGTCATCTGTTGCTTGGCTGGATAAGGACCCATAAATAACCTAAGCCAACAATGGCACCAAGGTGTGGCATCTTGGGGTCTCCAAGTTTCCATAACAACAGTTAGGTGTTATCTATTGTCCTACTGCTTGTTTGACAGTAATGCAAGACAAACCCTCACAGAGAATCTTTGGAGTATCCAATGATGCAGGTCGCCTGAGGGCAGCTATGAAGCCACCTGGGCTTCCATTACCCCTTAGCAGACCCACAGCCTGATTGCTACCAAGCCACACTTCATTAATGCAGTAATTCATGCAAAAGGAGGCCCAATCAAGTATTGGGTACATATGAATGAACAGACTTCAGGATCCTGACATTTATGTTTAAAATATCCTTCTTTTATTGAGCTCAAGTTTTCCAAGACACTGAATTTTGGATTTTGTTTAATCTGTAAAACATAGTCATCAAAACAACAAGGAATACAATCTATCCCTTGTGGGGTCGCGAGGGGTTCTGGTGCCTATCTCCAGCTGTCAATGGGCGAGAGGCGGGGTACACCCTGGACAGGTCGCCAGTCTATCGCAGCTATATGTAATCCATTTATCTAATATATGAGTTTCTTTTCATGAAAGAGTCCTGATGTGGTTGTGTCCCTTGGTAGTGGTGTAGTGGGCCAAGTCTGTGTTTTTGAAACGAATGACCTGGGTTTGAATACTGGTAGTGACCGGCGTAAAATCTCTGCCAAGTCTGTGTGCAAGTTGTAATGAATTGCTACAGCAAGCCCTGAATAAAGGAGATGCCGAACATGACTCACATTTTCAGAAATTAGCCATGTAAAATATTGAACTTTTTCACGATACTCAGATTTTTGTTTTTGCTGCAATTGTACATTCTATAGAAAACTTGTTTGGTGAGCTGCAGAGAAAAGCACATCAGAGAGGATCAAGGCTGATGTAGAGAGATTGTGTAAAGAGGAACAGTCAAAGATCAATCTCTTTATATTCTGGAGTTAATGGGGAAATGACATACCAATGTTGTGCCGCTGTAGGTGTGTTAAAAACAATGATCTCCTGCCATTGTATTTTCTCCCCAACCAATAAATGTACACAAATTAAAGGTTTTATAGTGCTGCAATAAAGGTGTCACTGATTTTAAGACTTCTTGCTCATCTTTACCATGAATATCCATAAATCAGTCCAGCACTGATTTAGTGATATTTTCTGCTTAAACCAGTGCTTCTATATTGACCAGAAAAATGCTGCCAACATTATATTTCACAATCATGGTGTCCATTGATAGATGTCCTCCTAATGTAGTGTTTGCATGTAGCCCAGAGAGTATCATTTTGGTCCAGTCCAAGCAGAGCATCCTCTGTCCAAACTTTTCATCTCGTGGGCCAAAATTGTCAAGTGAAAAGCACTGGAGGGCCAAAATAATTTATTAAAAAATAACATAACCAAACAATTTCAACATTTTTTTTACCTGTTCTACAAAATATGATAATTTTCAATAAACAAATTAGACTATCTGTATTTAGCCAATTTTAATAAATACATTCCAATAAGATTTTAGTGCACCAAAGTGCATTTGAGTTAAAGTCGCTGGATAGACGTAGTCCTATTTGAAATTAAAGAGAATGTGTGGTTATTAAAAGACAAATGTTTTTTTGTTGTATCCAACATTTAACTAAGATTTTAAGTTGTAATAATTATAAATAATAAAGTGTTGGTTAGCCAAATCTTTCTTCAAATGCAATTGGGGATTGGGGAGTGGCGCATAAAATCAGCACAGGGGCTGCACTTTGGACACGCCTGTTCTACATGCTTGGTGGGTCCCCTACATGGTTAGTTGGGTAAACTGCAAACAGGACTTCTTAAATATCTTTCAGCAACAACTTTTAGGCCAATTTTGTGAAGAGCATGTCTAATAGTTTTCCTGCCGGTAACTGATGACAGCTGAAGGCCAATGCAATCATTGCAGTGCTACTGTTGGAGGCTCCTTTTTTGCATTCAGCTTTCTTCTCAGTTCTGTACGTTTCCAAGCACTGCAGGGACAGGTTGGCAACCCCTCACCCCATGTATCAGTGTCAACTGGGCCAGAACCTCCTCAGTGTTTCCAAACCACATTTCACGCTAAGGAAGAGTTAATCAGTTTGGATTCTTTACAGTTACATCTGAATGTGATACATTTCAATTTTAATTTAGTTTGCAGATGACAGAGATCAGTCAACCTCTGACACTTGCTAGAATAAACGCTGAATCCTTGCCCTAAATAGCAGTGCAGCAACTTGGTTCTGCTTTTCTGCTTCCTTTCTGGCTTACAATTACCTTCAACCCTGCGGAGCTGTGTGTAATTCCTGCTACCCCTTGTTGCATACAGCTTTGATCTTAGAGATTGGACATTTTTACCTTGTCACGCTCGTTGTTTTTGTTTAGCATTATTGCACCATCATCTTTTTTTTATCAGATCCCGACTGTCTGTATGGTCCAACCTCAGTGATTGCTTTATCTCCTTGCACATGTTTTCACAGGTTAGCCGTTGCTTAGTTCTTAAACAATTCACGCAACCACATTATATGCAGTGTTGATCTGTGAGATTGGACACTTTTTACCCTGGCAGTAATTTTCCCCTAAATCCAAGTTCTCCAAATTGTGGCCTGTGGTCAGATTCCAGAAACATTTAGAATCTTATCCAAGCAGAGATCAGTAGTCAAAGGAATATTTTATTTAATGTCTGCATCTATTCCTGCATTTTGGTTTTCCAGTTTAAGAAGCACACGGCACAGCCATGGCATTTTCCCAACTTCAAAACAGACATGGTTCAGCGATTTCTGTTTAGGATGACAGAAATCTGCTGCCTGCCTCTGCAGGGGCAAGCTGGTAGGAAAGTAGAAACATGCAAACCTACTTGAGTTAGCACAATTGTTATTTCTCTAAAAGATAATAATTAAAAGGATTTTATTCAGGCTAGACCAAGAAATAGTATTCACCCCTTTAACTTCAATATGTGTTGGTTGGGATTCTATGCAATTCACAAACACAGCGAAGTACATAGTTGTAAAGTGGAAAGAAAATGATGCATGGTTTTCAAAACTGTTAAAATTTAGTGTGGAAAGCTATTCTGCTCAGCTCTTAAATTAAAACACAAACAAAGCGTTTGACTTTGGTTCCACTTCACTCTCTATATAAACTACACACAAAGGAATATGGCAACATCCTATTAGAAAAAATTAACAAAGAGAAATGAACTAAATACATTAAGACCTTTAAACCAATAATGAACTCAGAAGTGATGAAAACGCAAATAAAAACCAAAACACCGAAGGATAATAACAGCTTCTGTGTATAAATCTAGGTGTTCTGTGAAGGCGTCAGTGGTTTGTGAGAGAACACTGGTGAACAAATAACATCACAAAGACCAAAGAAGAAGAATTAAGCAGGTTTAGATCATAAAACAGTATCTCAGTCAGATACGAAGAAAAGATGTATGGAACTAAATGCAGAGCATTCTTGGAAGACAACCTTTAAGAGGCTACAAAAGACTTGAGATGGGCTGAGGTTCACCTTCAGGTAGGTCAACAGGTCTAAACATATAGCCACAGCTATAACAGAATGCTTTAGATCAGAGCATATTCATGTATTAAAATGGCCCTGTCCACGTCTCCACTTACTGTAGATGTGATTGAGAAGTCCATCTGACTGAGCTTCAAGTATTTTTGAAGATTTCAACATCTAGCTAAGAAATAAAAACCCTTTCCTTTCATATTAAAATGTTTTTATTGTTTCCAACACCAAAACTGTCCCACTGACAGACTATCAGGCACACTTGGATTGTGAGTCAACAGGAATCCTTAATAGCTCTTCTGCTGTTTGCAGCAATCCATTTGGTTGTGTGGAGCAAACCCCCCGCCACCGTAGAGTCCTCATTTACCATCAGTATTGATCCGAACCTTTAAAGGGATGTGATGGTTGACAGGATGCAGGATTCTCAGCAATTTCCTGGCATTTAAGAGATAAATGTTTAATTATCACTGTTGCTTACATACAGAGTGGAGCGTACTCTCTCACTAACGCACTTCATTATATACATCACATATCAGTTTCATCAGTTTACATTTAAGCAGCTTGAATGTAAAGTTTCATGCCATTCCAGAAATGATAAAGGATGATTTAAGATATCATGTAGAAATTAACAAAAATAAATGCAATCTAGTGCTTTTTTATTGGAGAATGTAAAGAAAAGGTAGCTCCTCTACACAGGCAGCTTCCTCAGCACAGGGCACAGGGAACTTCACATACATGTTGTAAACGTTTTTGTAAAGAGTGAAAAAAATAACTTTGCTTGTTGGGGAAAATCCAGATTTGTTAGATTCCCAAAGTAATGTACAGGACCTGTTATACAATGATGCTTTGCTACGCTCTGAGTGACCAGAGCTTATATTACCAACCTTTTACAACCATGTTCCCCTTCTCGTAGTTTGAGATCCTCCAGCCAAAGGCTGTTAATGGTTTCACAAACTAACTTCAGGACCAGAGGGGATCGGTCTTTTAGAGCTGTTGCCCCCAGACTATGGAAGGCGTTACCTTTATCTTTAAGCTGTTTTGACTCTGTTCATTCTTTTAAGAAGCAGTTGAAGACCCACTTGTTCCGATTGCCTTTTAACTAGTTTTTAACTAGTTTTATGCTATGATGTTGCATTTATGCTGTTTTATCTTTTTATCTTTATATTCTGTGTTGGTTTATGGTGGTTTTTATTGAGAAGCTCTTTGTGGTTTTTATTCTGTGAAAGGTGCTATATAAATAAACTTTACTTACTTACAATTTGTTAAGATGGACACACATATAGGTCCCTAGGGGTTGTGGCTGATATAAACACAGACAGTAGACAACAAGTGAACAATCATTACAAGTATCATCAACGACAATTCTTGGCATTCAGTCAGTTCCAAATCCAGTAAAATATGTTTTCTCCAGCTTTTTGAAGCACAGAGAAACAGCGTACCGCTACTCTCCACTTTGTTGTTGTGCTAGTGGGCAACAGTGGCTCAGGAGCCAGGAGTTCATCTTGTAATCAGTGGGTTGCTGGTATAAACCCCTGCTCCCAACATCTCAGTCGTTGTGTTCTTGGGCAAGACACTTCATCAGCTTTGCTTGTTGTTGGTGGTCAGGGGGCTCTTGGTGCTGATTTCATGCCAGTCTTGCTTCTGTCAGTGTATAAATATAAAATATTTTGTATTTATATATATATATATATATATATATATATATATATATATATATATATATATATATATATATATATATATATATATATATATGTATATATATATATATACATATATATATATATATATGTGTATATATATATGTATATATATATATATATATGTATATATATATATATATATATATATGTATATATATAATGTTCTGAGTGTATATATACAGTAAACATATAGCTTTACAAATAATATTAAGTTTTCCTTCTTCCTTTACATTTTCCTCCCAAGCAGTTTGACTTTCTTGTAAGATTTTAAAGTGAAACTTTAGGCACTTGGTAAAAATAGGCAATTTTTACTCAAATCAGATCTGAAATTTTGTTTGAACACAGAAGATAGTATATCCAGGGGCGGTACCTATGAATCTGTGTCTATATGCATTAGTCTCTTGGAAAGGTTTAGCCATAAAATCCTGTATATTCAGTGTAAAATCAATGTCAGGCGTCAGTTTCATATAGCCTGCTTGTAGACTGCATCATCCGAGGACGTTGATGTGGAACAGGTGGTTGTACAAGAGCGGAAGAGACATCATCTCACCATCAGTGTGGTTGGTTGGCAGGAAGCTTGAATGATGCAATTTCCTGTCAGTTGTTCGCTGAAGAACCAGCTGAGTTTGACACTTTAGTCGGAGCCAATATGAAGTATGAAAGCAGCTGAGACAGAGAAAGCTGTATCCCAAAGACTATTGTATTTCTCTTCAGAATGTTGGTGAGTTCACTTTGATGTGGGGCTCACACAGCAGTGATGCTGTGACCGGTTATAATTAATGCATCCATCTCTCCTGATAGGGCATGGGGGCATCCTGTCCCTCAGGGACCCCTACTGAAGCAGCTAACACCACCTCAGGGATGTATAAACTGGAGATTGAACTGAAAAGAGGACACAACCTGGCCATCCGAGACCGAGGAGGTGCTTTGATATCTTTCTTCTTCTACTCCTACTCCTTTGACGTTCATGGATCAGTAACAGTTTATCTTTTTAGGCACCAGCGATCCCTACGTCAAGTTCAAACTGGCTGGTAAAGAGGTGTTCAGAAGCAAGATTATCCACAAAAATCTCAACCCAGTGTGGGAGGAGAAGACAACACTTGTCGTGGACAGCCTGAGTGAACCCCTGTATGTGAAGGTAAAGGCTTGAACACACAAACACGCAGACATTTTTTTTAAATCATCGGCAGTCAGTGGAGATGTTCTGTTGCTCTCCTACAGGTGTTTGACTATGACTTTGGTCTTCAAGACGACTTCATGGGTTCTGCTTTTCTTTACCTGGAGTCTCTAGAACAGCAGAGGTCTGTTAGATGTTCATGTCATCATGTTTAGCATTTGTGTCTTTTTACAGAACGGTCTAAGAGTGCAAACTAGAATGTACAACCAAATGTGGGCAGACTGTCAGTAATTTTACCTGCTGTTTAACTTGAGCTGATAGTGGAGCTTTTGAATTGTGGTTTGCCTTGTTGCTTATTGCTCTGTAGATGTAGTAATTTAGGTTGTCCTTAAGTTCAATATGAGCCTTTGTGGGTCTTCCTCTTAACTTTGTAGTAGTTTGTGGGTGCATGGCTCTGTTGGTGCTCTGTGTCTCTCATCAAAGCAATTTTTGTCTCTTTCCTGACCGTCCTACTCTCCATTGAGTGTAGTTATCTTGACAGTTGCTTGTATGTGTCTCAGTGACTCTTTTGTGTATTTTTAAGCTGTCAGTATGTGTTTTCTTTGTGCTGCTTTGTGTCGGTTGCTGTTGCATGTCTCCATGTGATCCACCTGTCTGTAGTCAGGGTTGCCAAATTTTGACAACTAAAATATGGGGCCTGTACCAACCTAATCCTTAGCCGGAAGACACCCGCGTCTGGTGGCTTGTTACATAAAGGAAAATGCAACTCAAATAGCTTTAAGCAGAAAAACGTATGCAGGCCCATATAAAGGACAGTTAAAAGAGAGACAGACATTACAGCAAATTCAATACTTGGCTGGGTAAGACCTTTTTTGGACCTTTGTCATCATCCTCTCTCTCAACCCCATTATCTGTCAGCTTACTTTCAAATAAAGTCCACTAGTGGCACAAAAAATGTTTAGGCTAAATCATAAATACTATATTCTGTGTTAATTTATTTCATATTTAGAAAAGGTTGTTAAATTCTGCAGACCAGTTTGTGCCTTTGTTTGTTCCTTTTTCCTTCAGTATCTATTTATTCAGCCACGCAGCGGAGAGTTGCGTGGTGCAGCTCGAAGGGGGAGATCAGAGTGACAGAACCCCGTCATTGGGCCGTCCGTGTCCGTCAAGCTAATAACAGCTAGCATTAGCTTATGCTGTCCGAGAGGTTTACTGCTACACTATCATGAATACAGGAGCTTTACTGACCGTTTTATGTTGCTCTCAAAACAATCGTCTCATACTGTTAGCTTAGCATGTAGCAGCGTTTAGCATTTCGTTTTTCTTGTCTTTGTGCCTAGGAAAGTTTCTCCGAACAACGCCTTTGTGTTTATCTTGTCTGTAAAGAGGGTTGCATGTTTTCTTCTGGCTGTTCTCCACATGTGAACAGACTTTCAAACTTCCAGTAGCAGCTCATTATTTGGGTCAGGTGAGCCGCAACAGTGAGGAGACCGAAATGTCTATGCGCTGCTGCTGGAAGAAGTGTGCGTCATTTTGGGCAGATTTGAATGGTTCATTGAAGGACACCCTACGGAAAGGGAGCCCAGATGTCAGCCAATGAGCATTTTGCAAAAAAATTAACCTAGAGACGCATGCCCAAATACGTGCACATGCCCGTAACTGTCAAAATGGCACGTTTTCATAGCGCTGACACGCTGTCCTCCAACAGACAGGTTTCTCACATATATGTACAAAGAAGTAGATAAATGTGTCCAGAAACACCGTTTACGCAGCTTGGGAGACAGTGTAACAGTCTAATCACGGCGTAATTTTTTTCAACTGACAGCGTAAGAGCCTGTATGCTTAAATGCACTGGCAAGATGTCTAATTGCCACTGTGCCTTGAAATAGCTTTTACTAGTGACTAAATACACTGACATCTTGTCTTCAGATTGGGTTAAATTAGAGCAGAATAGTATTTAAAGAGAACAAATATCATTTCTATATAATCCTAAGTACCTCCTGCTTTATGCGCACAGAGGAAAAACAAACAATAAATAATTTATGATTTGTTAGTGTAGTCTGTGTCAGTAGTTAGGGGTCAGAGTTGGGTCAGAGCATCAGAACAGAGATAGCACCGCATGTGGGAGCCAGAAGAGGTCTGATAGTAACAAGGCCCGAGAAAGATGCCTTGGGTCAAATCCTTCTCCAGCACAGCCCCTGATTTAAAATAAATTTCGACTGATGTGAAACATGATAAAGAGTTGGAAGGCAGGCGACCGAGGGAGTCTCCTTCAAATCCTAACTAACCTGTAACATCTGTGATTTATAAATAGAGTTTCTGTCAGTCTTCAAGCTGAATGCAGTGGGTACCTTATTATTCCTCAAGGAAACCCAACATGATGGCATATTTTAAGGGCTACGTTTTCAACATGTGTATGTGGGTCCCACATTTTCTTTCAGGTAGGTACGAACAGGGCCTGGGCTTACAGTGGGACCCACTTGCTGCCTAAGTAGATCCCGTATCAGCAACAGCTGGCTGTTCTACGTAAGTTTTGCTGGGTCTCATATGTGTATGAAGAAAGTCCGCTGAATTGAGAAAAACCTCCGGAACCCATTTCTTACCAGCAACTGCCTGCATCAAACCTGTACAGACTATTATGTCATTATGTAACCCGCAAACTATCCCATCCAGGGCCCATTCTTAACCCCATTTTCAGTCCATATTGGCCGAGCATGTAAAGGGTGGTGGGATAGTTGGCAACCCTATCTGTTCCCCTTTACATCCGTTGCATGCTTTTTTTGAAGTAGCTTTGCTTCTTTCTGTGTGGTTTTTATGTCTTTTAGAGAGATTTCTTTTCAGCTCCTCCCTGCTGTTTCCACTGTGGCCATCTGCAAAAGCAGAAGCGTTATTTCACACTAATACTGATCTGCAGATCTGTGCATAAATGTGTGCGTGTGCACTTTAGTGAGTGCCATTGGGTGCAATTAGAAAAGTTCTACATAAATTCTGTCCATTTGCCATTTAAAATAAAGTTACATGGCTTCCTTCCTTTTAGCCTGAAAAAAATCTGTTTTCAAATGTTGCTAGCACACTAGCACTGTATCATGGTAAGGGAAATATTCCAACTTCCGCTTCAATTCAATTGAAGTTTAATTCAGTTTATTCAGACCGTGCTGATTCAGAGGGGATGTCATCTCAAGGCACTTTACATCCCCAATTCAATCCAATACAAAGGCAAGATATTTAATGTTCAAACTGATACACTTTATTGTTTATTAATTATTATTATTATTTTCAAATAATCACTTATTATTTCTAATAATCACTCCATTTCTAAAAAAACCTGGGGAAAATATACATAAAAATCAAAACTATCTATCTATGTAATCTAAAAATCTAACAAGAACCACTTTAAAGAACAAAACAGTGTTTTTTTATTACTACCTTTTTTATGTGGGAGCAGGACTCGAGCACAAACACATGCTTGTGTGTTGTAGGACAATACCGGTGACTCTGGTGCTGAAGGACCCTCACCTCCCCAATGAGGACCTGGGTTCTCTGGAGCTGGCAGTTACCCTGACGCCTAAAAACAGCCCCATGGAGGAGCAGCGTGACACAGCGGTATGTACATTTACTCTTTGTGTCGGATACGGTTGATGTTGCTGGCAAACATCTCATCCAGCTGTCTTTGATCAGTCTTAAGGGTTTTAGATCTTGGACAAGAGATGGTCAAATCGTGTCTAATCTCATTAAAAGGCCCTGTATTTCACCGCTAATGGGACCAGGTACCAACTATAGCATCATCACTGCCGCTCTCACCATCCTCACCACCCCTCAGCCACCTCTTTGCTGTCACTCTTTCCTCCTTTTAGTTCTTTTTTGACTCTGCCCAAAATGCTACCAGAGGCTTCCTCTGAGTTTTTGGCCAATCCAGAAGTTGACTTTTCCAGCAAAACTCAATAACTGCTTTTTTTTTTACTTCAAAATAATTCCTAAACATCCAACAGCTGGATGTCAAGCTTTAAGCACTCACCTTCATGACAACAAATATCATGATGAATGAATTGTGAGATCTTGTGGCAGCACTATTTAACAGCAGAGCTATGATTAATGGATTCATTATTGGCATTAGGGCTATATTATTTTGTCTGGTCAAATGTGGACTTATATATTACATATAATGGTTATAGGTTCTTTACAGCTTGAGATTTGTGAATTCTCCAGTAAACATTGAGGACCTCAAAAGTGCGGCACTACTGGCAGAAATTAAAGCAGCAGAGCATTTAAAATGGAAAATCGTAAACAGATAGATCGCTGTATCACTCTTTTCTCTTTTTACCTATTACATATTTTACCTATTACCTAAAAATATTTTTGAAATATTAAATTGCATTATTTTTTTAAGCACAGAATAAACTGCTGAATGTCATCCTGATGAATCTACTGTTGCTTAAAGAAAAACACTTTTCTTTTTTTGTGCATGTTTGTTTTTCCTGCAGCAAGGCCAGGTTAAGGTGTATCGCTGGAAACCTTATGTGAATAAAGTGAGTGTTTTAGCACGTAGTGACCTCCTTTAGCAGATTGATCCCCCCCAGCTTCACCTCTCAGTCTACCTACAAGCTTTTACCTTATCAGCCTGTTAAGGGAACATTTAGACAGCCTCTGTAAAAAAAAAATGGTTTCTGGACTCTTACTTTACCTGTATCATTGTAGTATTGCATTGTAAAAGTTTGTCTTTCCAGAAGAAAGCGGGATCGATTGCCTCAGCCCCCTCAGCTGACTCCTACGAAAAACAACACGGCTGAGTCTAGCCACTGAGTGGTGGACGCCCGTTTTGGCTGGCTGTTTACGTGATCTTATTCTTTCTGTCAGGGACCAAAATGTTATGGCTACAGGGAAAGGCTGGGACATAGATAGATGACTAAACTGAGAGTTTGTTGAAACATCACCCTTATTACTGCACGAGCAGGGGGTCTTTGTTCATCCCAAAATGCAAATATCAAGGTAAAAACTCCGGTCACACATCACTTTAGGATAGCTTTTCCCCTCGCCAGTGTTATGGCGAGGGGAAAAGTGAAATTATCAACATAGCATGGGGGTAGATGTTGGTCCACAGCTGTGTCTAATCTAACAAAGGAAGAAGTTACAGTTCCAAGACATGGTGTGAAGCAAATAAACTCCACTTCAACTAATGGCGCTGCTTTCATTCTGTCATTTCACCGAGGCTGCTAGCTCATTTTATTAGCACACAATTGCATTTTTGGGATGTCCCAATCGGAACTTTTTGTCCTTATTACCTATCCTTTTTTAAATCAAAATTTTTCTGGGCAGGGACAGGGATTTCATTGCAACTGGAGTTGGGAAGCAACTGTAATGTTCGGACGTTGCGTCAGCTGACATATGCTTAGCTTTATCATTTGTTTCTAAAAGCATGCAGCTGCTGTGGTGAATAAGCTCATGTTTTGCTGTCTTTATCTGGAGCACTTCATGCTGAAGTGGTAAGCTAACGTTAGCACGTGTTGTCTTTACTTTTGATAGGACTTGCTGATAATTTGGCTCAGCTGCAGTTAGTGTTATTTGGACAAATACTTATTATATAAGTTGCTTTCCTGCGTCAAACAGTTAGGGCTTTGAATGTTGCTAAATGTAATAATGGTTTTAGCAGCTCTTTGTGCAACTTTCCTGGTGCCGTGGGTCATGTGATCCACCTGCAGCGCAGGTCACTCCACACATACAAGAACTTCACTGAAAATGGTGAAAAACTGATTGTTTGGGAGAACACACATTTGTTAGGGCCATACTAGGGGTGGGCGACATGGAATTTGAACTTTATCACGATATATTGTGTTAATATTGTGATAACGATAAAAGTGAAGATAAAATACTATTTACAGCTTCTTGCAGTTTTTTTTGGGTAATTGTGTGGCTGCGACTTCATGTCAATTATAGCCCAATAAGCACAAAATAAAACATTTAAAAATGTAATGCTTCGTACAGACCAAACGCCTTTTGAGCGTCAAAAAATCGTCCAACGCGCTGTCTAGAGCCTCAGTGTCTTTTCCTCTGCCGGACTCTTTGTAAAATTGCGGATGAAATCAAGAGATTTCTGAATAATATAATATAATATAATCTGCGCCGCGTCTGAATTGACCAGATAATTCTTTTTGAGCTTGCTGAGTTTCACCACCTACAGCAGGAGCTGCGCGCTGGCGAAGGTCGCTTTCAGCGCTATTTATGCTCGCCCAGCCCAGTCTGGCAACCTGCTGACGGGCATCGAAGCCAGTCCTTTATTCCCCAAAGGCGTTTGGTCTGAATATAGCATAACATATATCAAAACAAAATTCGAAATATGTTTCATCAGGACACTAGTTACGAAAGAAGTGTGATTTTTATCATCAAACTGCACATTTATTGATATTTATTGATGCTCTGAATAAACCAACAGCGGAGAAAACAGCAATAATAACAATCCAGACAATGCTGGCAGTTTTGGGGGGTTTCAGACACCACTAGTTGGAATTTATCATTGTCAAGATAAATCCAAATTCTTATCATGATAAGAAATGTTTCACGATAACGCTAAAACGATAAGATAAAGCCCCAGCCGTAGTCCATACGATAATAGCAAAGAATACATTTTTACATTTGAGCAAATAAATGTAGGCAAAATTTTGAATAAATCTAGGCCTATATAACCGCTACCAAGAGTTGCTTCAGAGCCTCCTCATTGTGTTCATAAAAAAAAAAAAAGAAAAAGCCTTAGACGGGACTTCAAGCTGACAGCTGGGATCAGATCCGGACATCCCCATATCAATAGAAAAGTATTTGCTTTAAATAACATCAGGTAGAGTCCATTTTTTTGCATATTTTTCCTTCTCGGTGGAGAGACTTGGTTCTGATTGGTTGTTTTCACTCATTTCTCCGATTGCACAAGGTGGAATCAGAGAAAAAAAGACTTAGGAACAAATTAATTGATTTAGGTTTTATTCAAAAAGCTTTGTGATAGATTTTGCAACAACGAAGAAAATATACTTATCGGTTACATCATTAGAGCATAGACAACCCTTTCATGTTTTTAATTCACCACAAAGCCTTTACTACTGATAAGGCAGAGACTGAAACCATGTTAGATGCCATTCTTTGGTGTTTGTTTCGATGCTCAGACCTGTATTTTCTTTTCTGTTCAGCTACACATGTTTTCAGCAGATAAGAAGAGAGTCTCCAAATACGATCTAAGCTCTAAGACATTAAGAACAGCCTGTCTCTTCCATGTATTATTCACTGTATGAAATAATGATAAGCCGAGCTCCAGCCTGTACTGCAGCTGAAGTCAGAGAGATAGATTCAGAATCAAACGACAGTAAGATGAAAAAGGAGAATGAAAGCGTGGGAAAGAAATAAAAACAGAACTACCACGAGAACCGAAGCTCCGGAGAGAGCTAAATAAAACAGATCTTAAATCTGGATGCTGTTTGTGTTGCTTTATTTATGGTGCTTAAATAAAGCAACACACCCCCTCTTTCACTCTGTTAGTTTCAGTTAGTCACATAGCCTGCTCTAGTGGCTTTAAACCTTGGTTTTTCATTCTAGCTTTTAGGGCAACATATAACCAGCTGTCCTTCTAAACCATGTGTTTCATATGTCTTCAGACCATGCTGCTCAGGAGGTCCTGGAAACGATCCACGAAGGTAAACCCTCATTATCACCATGCTCACTATTGTCTGCGTCTGTAGTCCCAGCATCTTATTAACTGTTCTGGCCCCGGGCCAGCTCCCTGTCACTTTTACCTTTCAAAAGCAGCATTTTCATTTTCTGGGAGATTCCTTGTTTCCAACTCTCGGTTCACCAAGCTGTATCCAATGTGAAGTTTTTAGACCAAAGTGATCCGGCGCAGGCACGTTACATAACTGCCTCCCCCTTTGTGTATAAAGTCTCCGTGCTTTATACACAAAGCCTGGTGCATTACAACCACATACTTCATTGTATTTCCTTGGCATTTTATATTTTGGGCCAGCACATAGTAGTGCGTAATTGTGAAGTGGAAGGAAAATGTACATATATATAATTTTGAACACATATAAATCGGAAAAGTGAGGTGTGCGCCTGTGTCCCCCCCACTCCCCCCTGAATCAAAACATAAAAAAAACACATCTTTTGCTTGCCTTATGGTTTGTGTCTATACTTGTTTTTCACATTTAGAGACATTTTGCTCAAACAGATTGGCTGGAGAGTCTCTGTGAACATCAAGTTTCAAATCTTGTCAAGATGTGCAGTGTTTTTCTGGCACGCATAGTCTTTTGCATGTAGGTCAGTGAAAAGGTGTAACTGTTTAGATCAAAACATATTGTGACAGCGGTAGAACTTGATACCTGTGATCAGAATGTGGTTAGGCCTCCTATCGTGTAGCCGATTGCTGATGCGGCGTGAGAGAGCTGTGTCAGAGCATCCATTCTGGATGATGGGTGTCCAGAATGGAGCAGGGCTGTCGAAGCGGGTGTATGGGTCTTTGTATGTCTATATTTTATTCTTTAGTTTTCTCATGCATCTTGTGGCCTGTAGATGAAGTCCCATCAGATGAATTGCTTGCTGGCATTTAGTAGAATGAATAAATTACACATCCTAATCCCTGCAGTGACTCAGAAAAGATGAGAAGAATTTATTCCTGTGCAGTCCTAATTATGAGTTATATCTGGGTCAATCTTCCTATTATATAACTTTAGGAAAAAGAAATGAGAACAGATTCCTGCATGTCTAATTATGCGCTATGAATACATTTCTGTGTGTGTGTGTGTGTGTGTGTGTGTGTCTGTCTGTCTGTCTGTCTGTCTGTGTGTGTGTGTGTGTGTGTGTGTGTCTGTGTGTGTGCGCGCGTCAGCAGCAGCAGTCCATGCGTCTCACTGAGGTACATCGGAAATCCCAGCTGTGGCGAGGGATCGTCAGCATCACGTTGATCGAAGGTCGGAACCTCACACCCATGGACCCCAACGGCCTGAGCGACCCATATGCCAAGTTCAGGCTGGGACCACAGAAGTACAAGAGCAAGGTGGGTCAGAAGCAACATGTCTTCCGAGCTTTGTAAAAGAAGTGCATTTTAATTTCTGTTCAGTTTTTTATATATGGGACTCATTTATAACAAAAGCATCTTCTGGAAAACATTCTGGTTCAATTGAAAACCAGTCTTATGCAGCCCAGTTTGGGTCAATGGATCAAAATGTTTGTGTGTTTGTGCAGACGGTGCCAAAAACCCTGAGTCCTCAGTGGAGGGAGCAGTTTGACCTGCATATGTACGAAGAAACAGGAGGTATTCTGGAGATCACAGTGTGGGACAAAGACACGGGGAGGAGAGACGACTTCATTGGACGGTGAGAATCAGCTTTATCTGACAAGTTTGAGCACATACACTATTTAAATACACTGCTAGAAAAGTAAAAGAACACTTTAAAAAGACATCAGATCACAGTTGGAAAAAAATCCTTCTGGATATCCATCCTGATAGGGAATGGGTAATGTGTCAGGAAGTAAAGGATGCCACATCATGTGATGAAAAGGATCAACCCACAGAGGCCTTCATCCAACAGGGCAGTCAAACTTTTTTACAGTAGCAGGCCACACACTATCAGGTAGGAGGGTGCACTTATGCCGGTGCCCGAGCCCCGGAGGGGAAAATTTTGAAAAAGTCTCCCTGATGTATTTTGGAAGCTTTCAAGACAGGTGATTATTTAAAGAATAGAGTCAGAGTGCATGTTTTAAATGGAATAAAAGGAAAAAAAAGAAGTGAATGATCAATTCTTCAAAAACAACCTTTGTTTTTTTTTTATTATTATTCTTAAAACATTATTTTTTCACATGATGTTATCATCATGTTTTAACAAGGTAAGGTAATCTCCATTTGCATAAAATTAGTTGAATTTGAATTACTAGCACCATATTAAACAGATCAGATTAGGTATATGACAACTTACTAACTTCAATCAGAACATCAACAATGTTTTGATCCGGGTTTTTCGCGCATGCGCGCCGGACTGGTAGGCAAAAGGCGAACACAATGGCGGACGAAAACAAAGGAAACGACGAGTTCTCGACGTATTTTTCTTCTTTAGATAACGTATCACAAGATCGTTATAAGAGTAAGTTGATGGTTGATGGTATCAGATTGCCAGATCCACACAGGAAAAGCCTGAAGGGATGGAGCGAGTCTGTGAAATGCTGGCCAAGGGTTCCGTACGGCGACATATACAGCTACCTTATAAACACGGCAGGCCAGTACATATGAGAGAGCATGGAAGCCATAAAACCACTTGACGGCTACAATTATTTTATATCGGGACATGTTCAGACATGTTTGTGTAACATACGAAAGCGGAGTCGGACACAGACAGCTCCTCAGCGGAGAGGAAGACCCGCCGTAGGTTAAAAAAAAACATTGTTCACTAAGGATTATTTTGGTGTTTTTGTCTTATTAATCATTTTCACAGACTCATGCCAGAGGGTTTGCATACATTGTACATGTACGTATACTATTACGAAACGAACGTTTACGTCTTGACTTAAGTATATATCCTAATTTTTTATTTATATAATTATTTAACAATGACTAGAGCAGAATTAAGTTGTATTTACCAGAGATGAAGTGTAGACTGCAAATTCTGTCGTGGTATAATGGCTCCCACAGTCGATTGGGATTGTCTGCCTGCATCCTTTTCATTGAAATTATCCATTTCTTCCGTCTTTCTTCGTCCTTCGGTAAACGAAAGAAAAGTACATCTGACGATTTGGAATGCCTCTGTGTGCAACCGGGTGCACAACAAGTCGTAGGCATTGTTTAGATTCCAAAAATAAACTAACTAAAAGCACGCTCTAATTCACCCGTTTTGTCATGGTGGTAGGCGAGAACAGTACTGTTTTTGCCTACCCGCGGGACCCGGATGTAGCGCGGATGTAGCTCGTGACGTCACGCGTGAATTGGTCTATAATTGGGGAAATGTAGGCGGCGGCAAGAGCTGCTATAGACGGCGATTTGCCGCCGTTGACCGGCTACTTATGACTGCCCTGATCCAAAGTCATTGAGAAAGTGAAACTAAAAAATTATCTGAAACATCTTTGCAGCAGCTCCAAATAGTCCTCAGTAGTTTGTATGGCCCTACGTGTTTGTATGCATGCCTGACAAGAATCGGTCATACTCCCTCTGAGATGATGGAGGGTGTCCTGGGGTACCTCCTCCCAGATTCCTGACCAGGCCATCACTGAGCTCCTGGACAGGCTGAGGTGCAACCTGGTGGAGTTGGGTGGACCTAAACATGAAGTCCCAGAGATGTTCTGTTGGATTTCCTTCATTCTCCAGGAACTGCCTGCAACAAGGGGTCTATGTTGGTGACCCCTGCTCTAAGGACTTCATGCCGATTCCTAATGGCAGTCAGGTTACTGTAATGGCATGATATGACCACTTGGTGGCACTCTGAAGAGTTGATGTGAAAATGTAGAACAAGTGAAGAAATATAATAAAACGTTATCTAGTTGCATCCTGATCGTTGTGTCCTTGAATACCGAGAATAGAGGAACAATACATGGTGTCAGAAGATCATAACTCACGACAGAAGGAGTCTAGAGGCACAGATAACGTGTTGGAGAAGTTATATGGTGGAAAGTGAAAAACGGATCACCTGCGGTGCAAGAAAAGCAGTGAGTCGGCGAAAGCTAAGAACAAGCTAGCGACTAGCTAAAAGCACGAAGCATGGACAACGTATTTACCATTACACCACCGGGACCGTTCGACTTCGAGGCAAGCTCGTGGCCAGCATGGATAAAAAGATTCGAACGCTTCAGAATGGCTTCTGGTTTGACAGAAAAAGACAGCGCGTACCAGGTGAACTCTCTCATTTACACAATGGGGGATAAGGCTGACGATATCCTGAGTTCATTGCAACTAACAGAAGACCAACAAAAGGACTACAAAGAGGTAAAAGAGGCTTTTGATGGACATTTTATCGGAGTGCATAATGTTATTTATGAACGAGCCAAGTTTAATAAGAGATGTCAGGAAGTCGGCGAATCCGCAGAGAATTTTATCACCGCTGTGCATAAGCTAGCTGAACACTGCAAATATGGCCTCTTACGCGAGGAGATGATCAGAGATAGGATTGTTGTCGGCATACGTGACGCCAAATTATCTGAAAAATTGCAACTTAATCCAGCGTTGGATTTACACACAGCCATTGTTCAAGTGAGGCAGCACGAGGTGGTGAAAAAGCAACAAGCTGTTCTGCGGTCAGCTGAGTCACCAGGGCAAATGGATGCAGTTTCTCATAAACATAAGAGACAGGCTCATAAAAATAAATCTTGGCAACGTGCAAACCATTCTCAGCCTCATACTACCACGACAACATCCAAACAATGTGGAAAGTGTGGCAAAACCCCAAAACATTCATGGACTGAGTGCCCAGCTAAAGATGTTGAGTGCAGAAAATGCCATAAAAGGGGACACTTTGCGAATGTGTGCAGATCAGCTCAAAAGCTGGAATCCATTGAAGAGGACGCAGCTGGGGCTTATCTAGGAACTATTGACCATCCACATTTGTCGACATGGACAGAAATACTCACCATAAACGGCAGTCCGTTGCGTTTTAAGGTGGATACTGGCGCGTCCGTGACGGCTATCCCAGAGACAGAATATGTACAGGATCGATATGGCAACCACACAGCGCCACAAAGACCACTGCTAGGACCCGCCAATCAACCTCTGGATGTTAAAGGGCAAGTGCATGCTGTCATTCAGAGAGGCGACAGAAAGATTGAGGAGGAGGTGTTCATTGTGAAGGACCTGAGCACACCCTTACTGGGCCTCCCTGCCATTCGCAGACTGCAGATGATTCCACAGCTCCATAGCATAAACGATGCAGAGGCACACTTTCGCTCAACCTACCCAGATGTCTTCACAGGGCTAGGTAAACTTAAAGGAGAGTACAAAATTAAGCTGAAAGACGATGCAACACCCTACGTTCTCTCTGCTCCACGTCGTGTAGCCATTCCTCTCCGCAGCAAAGTAAAAGAGGAATTGGACCGGATGGAGAAGATGGGGGTCATAGGCCGCGTGGAAGAACCAACTGAATGGTGCGCAGGCATGGTCCCTATTGTGAAAACATCAGGGAAAATACGCATTTGCGTAGATTTAACACATCTGAATGAGAATGTTATCAGAGAGAGGCTCATCTTACCGGCAGTGGATGAGACGCTAGCCAAGCTAGAAGGAGCCAGGATCTTCACGAAGCTCGACGCGACATCAGGCTTCTGGCAGGTACCACTTCATAAAGATTCAATGCTGTTGACCACGTTCATCACACCAGAGGGACGCTACTACTTTAAGAGACTCCCTTTTGGAATATCTTCGGCTCCAGAACATTTTCAGAAGAGGATTTCTCAGCTGATTGATGGTGTTGACGGAGCCCTGTGCCATGCTGATGATATCCTTGTCACGGGAAAGGATCGGGCAGAGCATGACGAACGGCTGCACAAAGTGCTACAGAAATTCAGAGAAGCTGGACTCACTCTGAACGAGAAATGCCAGTTTGCTATGGGTGAGATTCGATTCCTGGGCCACGTCATAAACTCAACAGGCATCAGAGCAGACCCAGATAAAATAAAAGCGATCCTTGACATGCCTGAGCCGAAGGATGTGGGGGACGTTCGCCGTTTCATGGGCATGGTGAATTATGTGGGCAAATTTTCACCACGCCTGCCTGACCTGACAAAGCCCATCCGTGACCTGTTAAAGTCAGAGAACAGCTGGACATGGCAGGCACCCCAACAGAGAGCGTTCCTGGAGACGAAGAAGGAACTAGGGTCAGAGACTGTGTTAGCCCAATACAGCCCAAGTCACGAAACCATGGTATCAGCCGATGCTTCTTCCTATGGAATAGGAGGTGTGTTGACACAAAAACAGCCAGACGGTGAATGGAGACCTGTAGTTTTCATTTCTAGAAGTCTGACCAAGGCCGAATCGCGATACGCCCAAATAGAAAAAGAGGCTTTAGCTGTGACCTGGGCATGTGAGCGCCTGCGAGGATACTTGAGTGGGCTGGATTTTACTATAAGGACTGATCACAAGCCACTTATAACCCTTCTGAAGTCCAGAGCACTGGACGACCTCCCTCCAAGGATTATCAGATTCAGACTTAGATTGCTCAGATTTAATTTCAACATAATCCATGTCCCAGGCAAAAACTTGATAACAGCTGATGCCCTGTCGAGAGCGCCTCTTCCAGCCACAGCTACGGAGGCAGAGCAAGACCTGGAAAAGGAATGTAAAGCTTACCTGGACAGTGTAGTAGAAAGCCTCCCAGCCACACCGACAAAGCTGGAACAGATTAAGAGGGCACAAACCTCAGACAACACATGCAAACGTCTCAGTCAATACATTGCAAATGGCTGGCCCGAACACAGACGAGATGTACACGAGCTGCTGCTGCCCTACTGGCCGGACAGGTCAGTTCTGCACGATGGAGGATTACTCATGAAAGGTGAGAGACTCATAATACCTGAAAGCATGAGACCTGATATCTTGCAGAGACTTCACCAGGGACATCAAGGTATCAACAAATGCCTAGCTAGAGCTAGAGAATCAGTCTGGTGGCCAGGCATTACGTCTGCTGTGAAGCAGATGGTTGAGAGATGTGAGATTTGCGCACGGGAAGCTCACACAGCAGTCGAGCCTCTGCTCACTACCGACCTCCCAAACAGACCATGGCAGAGAGTCGCGGCAGATCTTTTCCAATGGCAGAATGGGAACTATTTAGTCATGATAGACTACTTTTCTCGTTTTATCGAAGTTTGCAACCTACCCAACAGCACATCTGCAAAACAGACTATTGCAAGAATTAAAGCTGTGTTTGCTAGGTATGGATGCCCAGAAGTGTTTGTCACGGACAATGGTCCACAATTTTCCAGTCACGAATTCGCTCTGTTTGCTCAAGAGTATGACTTCATGCACGTGACAAGCAGCCCCCGTTATCCCCAGAGCAATGGGGAGGCTGAACGGGCCGTCAGAACCGTGAAATCCCTTTTGGAGAAAGAGGAAGATTTCCATAAGGCTCTGTTGGCCTACAGGGCCACCCCGTTGGCACATGGGAGCTCCCCAGCACAACTACTGATGGGAAGGAGAATCAGAACACCAGTCCCTGTGTCACCGGAGCAGTTACAACCAAAGTGGCCTGATCTCAAGACATTCAGAGAAAAGGACACTGCCTTGAAACTGCAGCAGCAACAAACGTTCAACCGGAGACACCGTACTCAAACCCTGCCACCTCTTCAGCCCGGACAGCAGGTGTGGATCAGACCCACACGCACCAGAGGGACAGTTGTGGGGCCTGCACCTACACCGCGCTCATACGAGGTGGAAACCCCGGAAGGAGGACGGATGCGGCGCAACCGTTCGCACCTCAGAGAGGTACCAGTACCTCCAACATCAGGTGATGTGACAATGACTAGGTCAGGGAGACTGTCCAGGGCTCCTGAGAGACTGGACCTTTGAACAGTATACACACATGCACACCACGGTGGACATGAAAGAAAAACAATAAAACATGTTAAAAAGAAGAAAAAAGTCACTATTTTCCTGTTTGAAAGTTGAAATGTTTATTAGAAAAGACATGTTCTGGTTATTGAAAACTAAAGTTTTAAGTAATAGCCACAGTGAAATGGAATGTCTTCTGTTAGCCTCTCAGTTTACATTAACTGATGAATATATTACAATGATTTGAAGTTCTGCCAAAACAGTTAAACGTTCATCTAAAAGGGGGAGATGTAATGGCATGATATGACCACTTGGTGGCACTCTGAAGAGTTGATGTGAAAATGTAGAACAAGTGAAGAAATATAATAAAACGTTATCTAGTTGCATCCTGATCGTTGTGTCCTTGAATACCGAGAATAGAGGAACAATACAGTTACCATCGTTTATTCTGTTCAGGTCTGTGTGTTCCTCCATGGAGATGCCTTCCCAGACCAACAGGGGACAGTGGCTACAACCCCCAGTTTCTGGGTCCAAACAGAGCACAGAGAAGGTGCACGCTCAGCAGAGCGTCCGCATCCTAAACAGCTAAACAATCAGCTGACCCATTTTAACACACATTAACATTCATGAGGTGCTTTGCATAATAACACTTTGACTGTTATCTCTTTTGGCAAACAAGGCCAAGTGACGTTTACAGTTTATAATTCTCTAAACACATTATGGATCAGACAGGCAGGAAACCCCAAAGTAAAGCCAGACACGGTGTTGCATCTTCAAGGTTTTATTTACAAAAAGAACCATAAACTTGGTTCATGCAGGAAATCTTTGCAGGGGCAAGCTGGAGATCTTGGTGGTGAAGGGAGCTTTCTACTGACTGGAAACTAAACCAATTAACCAGACAAAAATAAGTTCAACTATAGTTCCTTTAGTTAACACAGAGAATGGGAGGAGAGGCAGGATGAAGCTAGCAGACACACTAGCTCATTACACAACAGGGGCTGAGTTGTCCTCTACTTATTAGTTTAGCTCTAAATAAGGAAGTTATAGCTTATCATATAGTGATTAATCAGATTTTTTGCTCTTTAGGAGAAATAACCTTGTGCCTTCCGAAGATGTAGCCGGAGGATCAAATATGGTGTCAATTATTTTTGTTATTATCAGTATCAGACTTTGAAATTTTAGTGTCGTGATGACCCAATCCCATTCATCTTTGCACAATAACGCCACCTCAGTCAGATTGGATGGAGAGAGTCTCTGGACAGTCATTTTCAAGTCTTGCCTTTGATGCTCAGTTGAATGTATGTCTGGGCTTTGACTGGACCAATCTAACATATCCTTTGATCTAAATAGATACGATTGACCTGGCTTTGTTTTTCAGTTCATGGTCCTGCTGGTAGGTAATTCTCCGTCTTAGTCTCCGTCTTAGTCTTGGAGGAGCTAAGTTTTCTTCTTAGTGCCTCCTTCCACATGTTTGCTGTGTCTCGTACACAGCTTGTGGCAGCCTCCAAAAGGCTTCAGTGATGGATTTCTTCTTGCCTCTTTCCATACTGGTTCAATGCTAGGAGTGCACAACTAATAAATATTTAGTCAAGCAATCCTCCCACCTGAACTATGAGTTGCTAGAGCTCCTCTATATGTACTACGATTGAGTCACACAGAGGTGGGCTCTATCCAGTCCAGAATGACTAATTCCATGAAAAACTGGATTCTTTTTTTTCGTTGAAAACGTCTCCCTATTCCAGACAGAAAGATTAGCCAGGTTTGATGGAGAGCATCCTTTGGTTCGGAAATATCTGAACACATTTAGGGTAAGACAACAGCTACATAACGAACCTTTCACTGTAGCGTTAGATCTTTGGCACTTCAGTCCTTCTGATTCAGTTTAGATATCTGTTTCTTTCCCGTCTACCTTGATTACATTTTTGCAAAAGAAAAAAAAAGTGCTTCACAGGAAGTGATTCTTACTCCACAATGATTGATCAGAGCGTCGTGTACCTGCTGGACTCAGCTGTGGGAAAATAGATTACAACAAATCTACTGCGCTTGTGAATCTGGGGTTGTGCCATTCCTCTATTAAATGCTAAAACCAAAAAAGATCCCTCTAGTAGAATTGAGCTGTGTCCTCGGAACTACAGGTTCCTTGAGAATATTGTGTTGGTTTCAAGCACATGGTCTGAGTTTGAGCTCAGAGACGGTGTTTGCTCGTCTTTCAGCTGCCAGTTAGACCTCTCCACTCTGACTAAAGAGAAGACTCATCACTTGGAGCTGCCGCTGGAGGAGTCCCGGGGCATCTTGATGCTACTGGTCACGCTGACTGCTTCGGCGGCGGTCTCCATCGCCGACCTGTCCCTCACACCGCTGGAGGACCCAGAGGAGCGCAGAGAAATCCTCAAACGATACGTTAGTGGCGATCTGATGTCCGTTAAGATTAACTATCTTCAAACCTTTAAAGAACTATCGATGTTACAGTGTGCACCTTTCTGCTGCAGGGTCTGAAGAGGTCGTTTGTTAATTTAAAGGACGTGGGTATCGTCCAGGTGAAGGTGCTGAGGGCAGAAGGACTCATGGCTGCTGATGTAACAGGTACCACAGTCATCTGGTTTCCTCTCTCCTGTTGCTTTTTGCTTTGTTATGCATCACCTTTGCAATCATCTGTTACCATACAAAGCCTCTAATCTGATTGCTGTGGTTTTCAGGTAAGAGCGACCCATTCTGTGTACTGGAGCTGAATAACGACAGACTGCAGACACATACTATATACAAGAATCTCAGTCCTGAATGGAACAAAGTCTTCACCTTGTAAGTCAAGTTTTGCTTCAATATCTTCCTGATGATTCTTCATTACAGGGCTGTTAGCATTTTCTTCAGTAGACTGAGAGGACATAAGATGCCCCATGTGTCATTCTGAGTTATGAGCTTGCTGTTGCTAAAATGCCCACAAGGGTTTTTGCAGGCAGGGAAACCAAAAAGTACAAATCATCCAAATAACACTACATAAATGTAGTTGATGGCATTATTATAACTATGATAATCAAAATGGCATATTTCTCAATAGCAGAAAAATAAATGTTGCTTGTCCATAAAAATAAATACAAATTAGATAAAAACAAATTGTTACGCTCTGGTGGGCAAACTCTCACTTCATGTCTCCTCTCTCCTCAGCAATGTGAAAGATGTTCACTCAATGCTGGAGGTGTCAGTGTTTGATGAAGACAGAGACAGAAGTGCAGACTTCCTGGGAAAAGTAGCCATTCCTCTTTTAAACGTGAGTATCAAACATTGTCATGCAGGAGTATATAAAGGAATCATATCCCTTGAATTTTTTTCTCATTTTGTTGCATTAAACCCACAAACTCCAGTGGATTTTTTTGAAGAATTTGTTTGGCTGACTTAGACAATGTAACACGTAATTATGAAATTAACAAAAAATGATGGGATTTAAATTTGTTGTACATAATAATCTAAATAATTTGGGGTCCAGTCAGCCCTGCTTAATCAACCACCACTCACTTCATTTACATCTCAGAGTCTTTTGGGTTACGTCTCCTAGCTTTGCACATTTAGAGACTCAAGATCTGCACATTAATTTAGGCAAAATGTACCTGAAGCACAGTCAGATTGGATGGAGACCGATTGTGGACGTCATTTTTTTTTTTATGAATTTGTGGAGTGCACAGTTAATAGTTCGTTTCTCAACACCTGAGTTGCCTATCTTTGCAGCTCCTCCAGAGTTAGCCTGGGCTTCATGGCTGCTTCTCTAATCCATGCTCTCCTTTCTCACTCTTTATGTGGATGTAAATGTTTGGGTTGTTGGTTTGTTCACTAATGTCTTTGCTACTTTTTATAATACTGTTATATTATGAAATGTAATGTACTTTAACAAATCCCTGAGGCCATGACACAGCTGATTGAATTTACTAAATACCCAGACAGTAGTTTTGTAGTAAAGAATAAATCTAAACAATTTCTAAATGGTCCATTAACTTCAAGGCTAAAATTACAATAGATTTGGTCTAAAAGTGAGACGACTATAAAATGGGACTTCAGAAGTTTTTTTTACAAGTCTTAATATAAACCTGTTTAAACCAAGATTGACATGGAGAAAAAAGGTGAGGTAAACTCAGCAGAAGCTCCTAACATCTTTACTGAATGAGCTATGCCTGCAAACACCTGAGGTGCTAACAACATAAAGGTTTGAGTCTCTTAATATGTGCCAATCAGTGCTTTATTTGTTGCTATAAAATGAAGGATTTAAAAAAATAAAAATTAGGAACAACTTGGCCACAGAGGTGCTGGAGCGGGATGAAGGTGCGTAGTTATATAATCTGTAATCTGTAACTCCCATCAGACATGCTTAACGATGCTTTAGATAAATATGAGTATTGTTGTATTTAGAACAGTTTCACAGTTTCTTTATTTGTAGCTTAAAAAAGGCAAAATAAAACTACATACATTTTTTTTCTCCGCATCAATATTGTTACCTTGTCTTTTAGTTTTTGTTTGAGCTTTGGAATTACGTGTGTCTTTGTAAATTTGTAAATGCTTTATTGTCGACATGAAAGATCCAAATATCCCGCATAAATGTCTAATCTTAGATCAGACCAAGTAGTTTTGTTAGATAAAAGTAGGTCTAAATCCGGGCTATGTACAGACTTAACATTGAGTCATATCTAAACGAGCTCTACATCTTGCCCCAACATTCAAAACAGCTCTATTGCTTCTAAAGGCTCCGGCCAAGGCCTCCCACTGGGAGGCACCTCGCTCCCCAACCGACTTTGTGGCAGTTGGTGACCAGTCCTGCATACTTGTAGAGCTTCTTCCAAGCAGCCGTCCCATAGAACTGTCAGCTCCAGCAGCAAGGCTTGCTTCATCGACTCAGATCCGAGGACAATGTCTGGTCAAAGTGCACAGTGCTTTGGAAGTAGTCCTCTTCCTCTTATGAATTATTTGCCACAAGGTTCTTAATGCTGGGATTTGTTGTTAATCACTACAATCGCTTCAGTGTCTGCTATTAGCACTTTGTCACCTTTTATTGCAGCATGTCTGATTTAAGACCAGGTCCTTAATGATGCTTTGTGGCATTGCTGTGCTCCGAAGGGCTGTGGGGATTTCCTCTAGCTTCAGAAAATAAAAACTATTAAACTGTAAAGTCCTACATTATGACCAAACAGCACCTCACTCAGAAATTGGCTACTCGCTCTTAACCAAAGTGAAATCATTACTGCCCTTGTGCATTGACTAAATGAACTTAGATGTCACTGCAAATCCGGTACACTCAGGAAGCAGTCGTCTTAGCATTAAACCGGTTTCACTTCATTTTTTGCCGTCGAGCCGTATAAGATAAAATATTTGCTTCCTAACATCGATTGGTCTATTTGTATTGACGATAACAATACATAGTTTTTTGTTTCCCTGCACTTTTATGTTTATATTACATACAAAGAGTGTTCTGAAGAGATGCTGAATCACTGCCTAAATACAGTGAGATAATATCACTTTATAAAACGACGCTGGCCAAGTGAACTGGAGCCCGTAATGTTGTTTGTCAGAGTTGTGCAGAAAAGCTTTACAGTAAGTCAACCCAGTTTCTTCGTTTAGGTCCATAACGGTGTCCAGAGAGCGTACGTGCTGAAGAACAAGGAGCTCACCGGTCCCACCAAAGGAGTCATCTACCTGGAGATCGAAGTCATCTACAACACTGTGAGTGTAATGCTCTGCCTCAGCCTGTTCACAGAAAGTTACTGAGGATGAATCCATAATGCTCACATGAGCTTTCAGCATGACTTTCTTCACATCAAAGCTCTAGATTCAAAGATTCTTTGCTTTTCCTCAGATAAAAGCTGCTTTGAAAACTGTGGTCCCGGCGGAACAGAAATACATCGAGGAAGAACCAAAGGTTTCCAAACAAGTGTGTAAAATTATTTAATTCTATTTATAATTATAATAACAAACAAAATCTTACTGTCACTCTTACTTTGAAGTTAGACTTGTTGTAATGTTTATTTAGTATTTTTTAAGAGGACAATATGCACCAATCTACTGTTGTTGGGTTCAGGTCTAATCCTGATCCAGGTACCATTCATTTCCAGTCCAAAACTCTTTGGTGAGAAAAATATTATGGTCGGTTCTGTTTTGGTGCAAACTGCAGTTTAAAGCCTTGTCCACAAAAAAAATCTTTCGTGAACATTTTTTTTTTGATGTCTCCAAAACCTTTCTCCATCCATAAGAAAACCATAAGAAACACACATGTGCATTAACAAGGGTCATTAGATTTCAAATATCAGACACAAATATTTACAATATGCAAATATATAACACAGAACTTTATAACTTAATCTAAGTTCTTTTAAACCAAATTAATATTGATTATTGCACATAGAATAACATTATATGTGACTTATGTTTCATATGGAGAACACAGCTGAGCGTATTTCTTATACTCATATATCAACTAAAGATAATAGGAGAAAATCAAGAATTACAGTAAGTGTCATTTCATTTAAGTAAAGTTTAAGTCAATTTATTAAAAGAAGTTTAGAGAGGTAAATATGCACTAAATACATACATTTTCCCCTTATTGCAAATAATGTTAAAGGAATACTGACGGGCTGCACAGTGGACAGGGGGTAGAGCTGTTGCCTTGTAGCAAGAAGGTTCTGGGTTCAAGTTTGACCCTGAGTCTTTCTGCATGGAGTTTGCATGGAGAAAATGGATGGATGGAAGCAATACTGACACTCACTGGCTCAAATCGGTACAAGAGCTTGCCAATCACAACAATCTAATATGCTGTTTATAAACGTGTGAAACCCTTCTGAATTTTTACGACCACAGGATAGGAATATGTTCTATGTCTGGTCCACTTCTCTTACTGGCTTCCATGTTAGGCTGCTGCTATTTTCCCAAGATAAAATATTAAATGCTGCACTCTGTTTTGGGAACCCTGGGAAATCTCATAAGATTGGCTCTGGGACCAGGAAGTCAACAAGAGCTACACTCTGAACCGAAGTTGTTCCGGACCCTACCTCTAGGTTTGAAAGGAGAAAAACTTGACTAAGACGTTGTTGATGGAGAGAATCGATTGTTTATAGGGAATGTTACTTCCACCCCAGGTGACAAATGACAATGATATGTTTTTACAGTAAATATCTTACTTATAGCTCCTTTAAAATAATTGCCTCACCTTGTCACAATAGTCTGTTAATGTCTGGAACACGTCACCCTGGTGATCATCAGGATATTTGATGGTAGAAAACCCCGATAAAATGTTGTGTGGACTTTTAAGATTTAAGATGGCTTATGGACTTTTATTTATTTGAAAGGTCGTTTTGTATAGTTATGTGTCACCAGCGCCAGCATGAATAAGTTACTACAGTTGTGAATGCTTATGATGAAGTCAATCTGTGATTAAAGTCTGATATGGAGGGAAATTGAAGTTTCTTTTTTTTAAATAGATCACAAATTTTGCGCGTTAAGTGACGTACAAGCCGTGAGGTGGGCTGTGCTTATATGTCAAGTCACGCAAAGGATTGTGGGATTCCTTATAGCTTCTTAGCCCCAATGAGGGACATTGTGAGCTACCTATGCTAAAGGAACTAGGAAGCTGAATGCACTATTTGGACAGTGCTTATCCGCGTTAGCTAAAGAGTCCTTACCAATCAAACCCTTTTGGATACAGCCGTGGTCTACCTTTGAGCTTTGTTTGAACTTTAATGATGACAGAGTTAGGACACAGTGAGACAACCGGAGAATGAAATGAAATGATTTTTGGCTCCTTAATGTCCGCTTGTTTTATAAAATAGAACTCTGACAAAGTGGAAAACTATTTAGCGTCCTAACTTTGTATAGTGTGATGAGGAACTAAAAGACAGGATTGGCTGTATATCAACAAATTCAGTGATGTTGAAAAGATAAGAGATAAAAATGTCTTGAATTTGTAAAGATCGTACTGAAATAAAACTTTTATTTTATGAAACTTTTATTTATTTACTGCTCAACAGGCGATCAGAGGCCAACGTCCTCATGATTTGCCTTGCTCAAACTGTGCTGCCATGTTGGCATACAGCAGAGTGTAAAACTTTGTGTCTTCCAGTTGCTGCAGCAGAACTTTAACCGGGTGAAGCGGTGCATCATGGTCCTCTTCAGCTACGGTTCCTATATCAACAGCTGCTTTGAGTGGGAGTCGTCGCAGAGGAGCGTCGTTGCTTTTATTGTATGAAGAACGCACACAGCACACATGCCTGTAAACACACACTGCTTGCTGTTTTCCCCACTGTGACTGTTCTCTCCTGGTCAGCTCTTTGTGGTGGTGGTGTGGAACTTTGAGCTCTACATGCTGCCCCTCGGCTTGGTTCTGCTGCTCGTCTGGAACTACTTCTTCTCATCAAGCAGAGACATGACTGAGACAGTGAGAAATGTGATGTTTTTGTGTTTAGGTGTGTATTTTACAGACCGTTCATCTATTGAAACTCTCTCTCTTCTGCAGTCCATGGAGGCCATGTTTGAATGGGAGGATGAAGAAGACGACAAAGATGAAAAGGTACTGGACCGTGTCTACGGACTCGGGGCTGCTGATATTGCTATTGAACAGTAGTTCCAACTGCACTCAATAGATTTGGATTTTCCTGTGCCCACGCCTGATGTAGTTTAACTAGCTGATTAGTTCGGTATACCAACATTGATTTAGATGTGCTAAAAGGCAGTTTTTTAAGGCACTGACTTCCTGATAGAGATATCACCGGATTTCAATTTCTGTTTAATAACTATAGTAAAATGCTTTGAAATTATTATTTTTTCCTAATATCTGATTGACTAAAAAATTAATAACTTTTCGTAATGCAATATTTTAAAGGTTGTCTGTTTTTGTTTCCGAAAAAGCACAAACATTTTAATTTTGTGCCTCTTGGATTCTACATTTAATAACCTTTATGTTGTTTGGCAAAGGTATATATAAAAAAACAACTAGAAAACCCCCCAATTTATTTCACTTACCAGCAAAAAGCCAGATAATTGTTTCATAATTATTTTAACCCGTTATAAAACTCAAAAGTGTACAGTATCTCAGACAATTATTTTGTCTTCATGCATATCAAACTGCAGCTGTATCCGATGTCAGTTCCAATGAACTAGCTCAGATATGCAGCAATATATGCTGTATTGGTGAATCATTTATTTGATTTTAACTTACTTTTGTGACTGGTTAAATACAGAAGTTGCTCATCAACTTCTAGCCGGACTGTATTTGGCTGTTACAGGAAAACAAAGACAAAACGATTCCATAGCAGAGTCTTTAAAACTGCCTACTGATATGAAGCTAAAGCGAAAGTTCAATTGAAGAAACTCAACGCCTGCCTCCGTCCAATCAGAGGCCGATCTGCCTCTGATGTGAGCCAATCAGCTTCGGACCGCACCTCCATGAAGCCAATCATCTTAAAAGCAACCTCAAATTCCCGTCTAAGCCTGCTAACCAGCAAGCGCAAACAGCATTGCATCATGTCGGATTACGAATCAGATGTCCGATTCAACCCACCCCCAACCCCTTCTCCACCATCGTAGCTGAGTTCATCTAGCTTCCAAGACGTTCCTCCATCCTCAACCCATCAGAGTGTTTTCTCACAGTCTTCAACACTCCCTATCACCTTGTTATTGGTCCGGCAGAAGACCACCATGTTGGGCCCCGGTTCTGCCAGAGGTTTTTTTCCCAAGGGGAGTCTTCCTGGGATGTTTCAGATCATCAAACAAATATTAATATCGGACAAAGATTATATGAGTAAATACAAAGTGCAGTTCTCAAAAGATCACTTCCTTAATTAAGATTTTTAAAAAAACTATCGAAACCAACCTGGTCCTTCATGAAAATCTAGTCATCTGAACAACAGATAAAGCGGGGTCCACATCACTCGCCTCGGTTAGGTTCTGCTGACCTAAAAGAACTCAGAGGTCTGTTTCTTGCCCTCCTTATGGACGTGTCAGCGACTGTCTGCTGGACGACTTCTAAGTCAGCAGTCTTCACAATGATTGTGTCGGTCATAACATAACCTTTCTTCATTTAAATGTGTTTTCAGTGCCCTTTTCTATATTATATTAAAGCTGTAAATAAATAAGCTTTAAAGACCCAAAAACTGAAAACCTGTGTGGCTTTTCTTCCACAGGACTCGGAGCACAAAGGCTTCATGGATAAGCTGTACGCCATCCAGGACGTGTTTATCAGTGTGCAGAACGCTCTGGATGAGGTAGCGTCGTTTGGAGAGAGGTTAAAGAAGTAGGTATTCTGCAGTCTCCGATGTCTGTGGGAGCCAACCCTGAAGCTACCAGAACCACTCAGCAGAACAAACCAAGAACAGTCCAGAGTTTTGGAAGTAAGGTTTTGCTGTTTGGTTCTGAACAGCGAATAACTTACTTGCGCTAGATACGTCTCTTAGTGTCAATTTCTATGAATATTAGTTTCTATCATACACTAAAGCTAAGGTTAAGTCCAGATAGATCAAAGTGGTTTTAAATGCTTCAGTTTTACAAAATATCACATGAGCAGTACTTCTGAACCATTAAACCACCATCAAGTCTCCGTTAAATGGATTTTAACATGGAGCTCTGCCGTTATTTCTTCTGGAAACTAACAGAGAGCACTGTGCTACTAATCATCTTCCATATCAAACCCATACGGAGAACAGAACCTGAACCTGTATCCAGTCAGAATAACTGTCTAACTCCACAAGATGTCAAATAGCATAGCAGATTTCATGAAGCAGACGGCCTCAGACACCCAGCCTCCTATATACCGGTTATGAATACGTGTCGCCAGGCAGGCGGTTAACGTTGGCAACACTAGTTCTGTTTGGCTTAGAACTCGGTTTCTCCCCTCAGTTAAGCACCAGAAGGAGTTCTTCTGACCTGGGAGTAATTCCTTACAGAGTGGTATGTTCCTGGTGACGTTTGCTCTCTCTTTTGAATAAATGTCCGACACTCCGATAACTGCTCGTATCACTCCACCTTTCCAAAACGAAGGTCAAATATTCATTATTCCGCATTTTTTCTCCTCCCTCTCTGTGCTGCAGCACCTTTAACTGGACAGTGCCTTTTCTAAGCTGGCTGGCGATCACTGCCTTATGTGTGGCCACACTTCTGCTCTACCTCATACCACTGAGATACCTGGTGCTCGCATGGGGTGAGTCCTGACTGTCTGACTGCAATAACCTTCCATTGATTCCAAATGGACAATCCCACCAAATTATTTACAAAGACAACAAAGCCAGTTTTGGAGTGACCGTCACAAAGCCCTGATCTCAGTCCCATTGAAAATTTGAAAGCAGAGCTGAAAAGGTGCAGTTGTAGATGTGTAGGCAAAGCAGCCTACAAATCTGACTCCGTTCCACCGGTTTTGTCTGAATTTTGGATGAATTGTACAAAATTCAACCAAGGATCCAACATGTTTGACCCAAATCATACAGTTTAATGCAATTCTATCAAATACTAAGTAAATGTATATAAACTTGGAAATTTAAAATTAAACCTAAGATATCTCTCTGATATCATCCTGACTGACTTAAAACTGAAATATTTTTATCTGATTTAATGTCAGACGGTTACAGAAAGGTGGTGTTTTATAATGTGTATGTGAGCATCTGATTTCAGTAACGTTAAGTCCCAGATTCCTTATAATGACGGCAGATTTATATTCAAGATCACTTTCATTCAATCCAAAATAACTAAAATATCAAATTGAAAATTATGTATAACCATCTCAACAAGTTGAACTCGTATGCCTATTCTACAGGTGTGAATAAGTTCACCAAGAAGCTCCGTGATCCGTACATGATCGACAACAACGAGCTCCTTGACTTCCTGTCCAGAGTGCCGTCTGATGTTCAAATGGTGGGTAGCACGGCCTCCCTGACAACAATGTGGCTTATGTGACAAAAATATAAAAGTAGCAGCAGGCTGTGTGTGACTGAAAGGTGATTGACAAAGATCCAGCCTGTCTTCATCTCTTTTCTCCTTGTCTCTTTGGGCTGATGGATAGATGCAGTATTGTGATCTGAGAGTGGATCCTGGACAAAGCCCCCACAAGCGCAGGAGGACCAACCTGAGCTAGCTGGGAACTGTAAACAGTGTACATGTATTGAAATGTCAAATCTGGTTTCTTAACTGTGTCTCTTGTATATTTGATTCTGACGAAGAGCTTTAATTTCTGTTTGGTTGCTACCCAGCTGAATTATTTTCTAAATATTTGGCAGAAAAAGTGATGTGAAGTTTGTTTTTTTATCCCATTTAGTTCTCTCCGCACAATCTAACCTGCCATGTTGACATAGTGAAAAAGATGTATGTATGTGTGTGTGGTCTGCATGCAGCGCTGCTGTTGCATGGAACATGAACAGAATTTGTTCAACGTGTCTGAATGTTTTGTCAGCGGCTGACTTTCCTAAACCCAGAGCTGCATGCTGTTTGTGCTGCTGGTATTCCATGGATGTTCTGCCCCTCGGTATCTGTAATGTCACCGCCTTCCTGGTGTAATTCTGCCAGCACTGCAAGGTCCACTTTTCTACTACACGTTTGTTTTCTTTATATCTTCATCAGTCAGGCACATAAATGAATTCCGCCTCACATACACGCCATTGATTTTTTTTCTCTCGCGATACGTGCTGCTATAAGGTTTCTCCACTTAAAATGAATTTAAAAGGAGTTTTAAATTGGGGTTCCATGAGAGGTTATTAGGAGTTAGAGATTTACCCGCAGTACGTGGCTTTCTCATCTAGGGTTTTTATGGCACCTCATGTATGAAACTAAAGCAGATTTCAGACCATTTTGATCAGTTCAAATCTCAGGAATATTATCGCAGTTTATCTGAATGCTGTATTATAAAACTTATCGTCCCATGCCATTTACAGTAGATGTTTATTTACATCAAAGAGGTAGTTCTGGTTCTTTTAGATAGAGGCTCTGGGAAGTTATGATCAGTTATAGTTCTCTTACCTAAGGTAAAATGACGGTATAATCGCAGTGCGTTTGTAGAAAAGGAAAGTCAATTTTTAGTTTAAGTTGTTTAAATACCTACAATCACCTGAAAGAGGGGTCAGCTGTTGGCCTTTCTCCACTCTGTCGATTTCTTTCTTTCAAAAGTGATGAAACATTGTTCTACTTCATGTTAGGGAACAGTTACTGTTATTAACTGGAGAGAATTTCACTTCAGAAAACCCAATCCATTTCTTTAATGTCTACGTTTTTTGTAATGTTTATTACGGTATCTTCCATTCATGAAACATGGTAAACATACCCACCGTTTCAAGATGGCAGGAATCATCTTTCATCTTAGTTCCACTTTTTACCGATTTTAGCCACTGTAGAAAACTAGTCTCTGCACAGGTAAGATATTATCCGCTTTTAACCTCTCAGCAAGACCCACCATCAATAATTGAAGCTATCCTTCATCTTCTTCTTTTCTTCCACTTATCCGGGATCGGGTCACGGGGGTAGCAGTCTTAGTAGGGAGGCCAAGTTTCCCTTTCTCCAGCCACTTGGGCCAGCTCCGCCGGGGGATCCCAAGGCGTTCCCAGGCCAGCCGACAAACATAGTACCTCCAGCGTGTCCTGGGTCTTCCTCTGGGTCACCTGACCAGGGAGGCGTCTAGGAGGCATCCTAACCAGATACCCGAGCCACTTCAACTGGTTCCTCTCGACGTGGAGGATCAGCAGCTCTACCATGAGTCACCTCTGGATGACCGAGCTTATCACCCTGGCTCTAAGGAAGAGCTCAGACACCCTGCGCTGAAAACTCATTTTGGCCGGCTGTATCCGCGATCTCATTCTTTTGGTCACGACCCAAAGCTCTTGACTACAGATGAGGTTATAGGAACGTAGATCAGCTGGTAAACGGAGAGCTTCGCCTTTTGACTCAGCTCTCTCTTCACCACAACAGAGCGGTACAGCGCCCGCTTCACTGCAGACGCTCCATCTTTCCCTCATTCGTAAACAAGACCCCGAGATACTTAAACTCCTCCACTAGGGGCAGCACATCCTCCCCGACCCAGAGAAGGCACTTCACCCTTGAAGCTATCCCTTTATTTGAAATAGAATTTAACATGTTAATTTTTACGAGCTCTAGCTTGCAAAGTTTTCTCACCGCATCAGGTAAAGTTTACATTTGTTCACAGAAACATACCAGTGTCATCTGATCGCTCACCAGTCCTGCTAGTTCAGCCCAGTAAATATGTAAAACGCCTTGGGGTGTTTCAATGAATTCCGATGGAAACATTGAACAATATCCAAGACTCACTGTGAGAAGTAGCGGAAACAAACACATTAAATCTTTTGTTGTCTTTCTGACCCAGATGCTGCCTGAACACAATTATAGAAATCTAGAAAATCTGAGAAAAAACAAGTCGATCCCTGCTGAGGGCGAAGACTCCAGTTAGATAAATGAGGAAGAGGGATATCTACACACGGTGTGGAAATTAACAAAGAGTCTGTCTGTTCTGGGGCCACATCATTTTGGACCGACTAGTTTCCAGGACTTCAGGCTATATTTATTGAATGTATGGAGTATTTGTCCAGCCTTGTGTTGGAATAACTGTTTGCAAGCCTAATCTGTAAAATCGACACAGTTTTAGCAACCAACACACAAATATTTTTGCATTACATTTAGTGAGATGTCTGAGTACATGTTTTAAATGTGGACTGCCTTGGGTGCCAATCCAGCTCATATAGTCTTGTAGTGGTCAAAGATTTACAGCTGAGCTTCTCCAAGTGTTTGCAGCTGCTACAGCTATCAGGTTGTTCCTGGTTTTATCAGCAGTTTTGGATGAAGTCACTTTCTACAGATGTCTAGGTGCTCTCCATGCATGCTGATGTCTGATAACCACAGAAAATGAAGTTTAAACCCCTTATTTAGCCCTATTTTGAGTTTGTATTTTTTAGGATTTTTCCCCTCCAGATGCTGTTTATTTTCTCAGCAAGTTTATTTTCATAAGGAATAAAGATGGACTAGTATTATGTTAGCAATCCTCCTTAAACATCCTTCTTTACCCCCCTCCCCCCTTTGATACTGTTTTTATCCCTGTCTTCCTCTCAGCATTTATGTCCCTGTCTTTTAAATTTTGGGATGTGATGACCTGCATGTCTGTAAAAGCTACTGTCTCTGTGTTTTGCACGATGAATCTAAGCTTTACGAGTGCATTTATGGACACTAAACGTGTGTAAAAGCTGTATTATTGATCCGATGTACTGTCCCCCCCACCCCCCGCTGATGAGTCCTAACTTCTGTCCTATCAATCTGTTTTTGTCCAAAGCAGGACAGACTGTAATTACTTCTTTCTCTGACAAAATATATTTCTTCACAGATGTGTGTGGCTTGCTGTGTCTGATTAACTAAGGTGAGATGGAGCTTTCTGAAAAAAAATGAAGGATTTTTCAGGAGGGGATTTGATTCTTGCAAGTCGTCTAATGGGATAAAGAAGTCAGACTGTACTGGAAGATTCCCGATTCAGTCGGTTCTGAGGTGAAAAGTGAAGGTATTGAGACTGGGAGTAAAAGCATCCACCAGAAGCAAACAAAAATGGATCTGAACGTGCATTAATTCATGTAAGGATCATTGAGTCGTTCAAATAAAATATAACTGAATGAAATTTAAACTCAGTCTTATTTCCAAACGCACCATCAAACAACTTTGGGGGTGTTTTGCCTTTAATTCATCTGGGAAGTCATAGTGCCACAATGACTACATTTCCACCAAAAAAAACTAATTTCACTAATTTGCAAGGAAAAAAACGTGGCTGTTTTCTGAAGTCGAATTGTGGAAAAATATTTTCCAGAATTGAAGGTATAAATTTCCTAGAATAAAACAAGTATATCTCTGACATTGTGAAGTCAGGAATTTGGATGATCTCGCGACCCCCACTTTGGGAACCCCTGGTCAAGACTCCTGGAAAAAACGCTGGAATAACCCTTTAATTTAGCACCAGGTTGGAAGCCGCGAATCAGACACCAACTTTATCAGACATCAGAGGACAACAGGAATGTTCTCTGCCTATTTGCTGGACATGCCAAAGGACAACAGAAACCATCCTAACCTTTTTTTCATGTCACGCCTCCCCGTGAGGTTGTGCCCTCCTGAGCAGATGGAAGTCTGCTCATATTAACGCTACCACCAGATAAGTGTGTATGGTACAATCATCCCTATGTTGTAGGATGCATCTGTGTGAAGGTCAGATTGCTGCTGTCAGTCATAACGAAACAACAGAGACAACTTTACAGAGAGCTCTGTTTATTTCAGCAGAATGCTTTGGGCACGACTGTCAACAGCACAGTCGTGTGTGTGTGTGTGTGTGTGTGTGTGTGTGTGTGTGTGTGTGTGTGTGTGTGTGTGTGTGTGTGTGTGTGTGTGTGTGTGTGTGTTTTATTGGTTTCTCACCCAGCGTTCCTGAAAATGAATGCTTTGCCCAGGGTCAACCAGACATTAAATAAAGCATAAGAAATCGGGTGAGTTCACACACACCATGCAGCTAAAGGTCTTCATGAAATTGGTTTTTATCAGGTGTGCTAAGAATAGTCTCACCTTCATAGCATACACAGGTATCAAGCTACTCCTATAAATTAATATGCTAAAAATGCTCTCTGCTTGCAGATTCTGTATGGAAGCTTTGGCCAGTAGAGGGCCTCATTAGCGTTAGTTTTGTGGAAAATAAAGTCGAAAGCAGGGCTTGTTGGAATCTTGATCTGGCACCCCCATCGCTAGATATCCTCCTCTCTGTGTCCCATCTCTCTTCCCCTTCAACCCCATATATACTGTAGTTGGCATTATTTTATTTATTTTATTTTTTTAAATAAAAAAAAATTAAAGGAGTCCTTTTTTTAATCAGAGATATAATATTAACTCATTTAAACCTCTGGAGTATTGATCTGGTCAGGTCAGTAGCAGAGGAGGTTGTTAATCAGTGTTGGCTGTTCTGGTCTTAATGAAATTAACAACAGGTGAACTAAAGGAGGCAAGGAGACGAACCCAAAAACAGGAATGATTCTGGAGGTGGAGGCCACAGACATTTTTCCCTCGTGTTTTTTTTTTAAACTGTTTTTCAGTAGTTTTGCATTTGAACAGTGCCAGAGTCACTGCTGGTAGGATGAGGCGATACCTGGATCCTCCAGAGGTTGCATAGGCAGTCCAATTCCAACAGGATGGTATATCAATAGGTGACAAGTTGCCAAAAGGTTTGCTTCTGACAACGTCTGGCATGGTGCTGAAAGCATGGGGGAGATTCCAGGAGAGAAGCAGTTATTCTAAGAAAGCTGGACAGGGCTGTCAGAGGTCCTTAACCCATGAGCAGGACCGGTACCTGCTCCTTTGTGCAATTAGGAACAGGATGGGTCCTAACAGAGCCCAACAGTGACCTCCAGCGGGCCACTGGCACGAATGTCTCAGGCTGAACCATTAGAAACACACTATAGTAGGCCCTGTTCTAACTGCTCAGCACCATGGAGCTCAACTGGCATTTACAGTAGATTGCAAAGGTTTTAGGTGAGTATGAAAAAATGATGTAAACTAAGAATGCTTTCAACAATAAAAGTCATTTAACAAATTACAGTGACTGAACAGAAGTTGGATCTGAATCAAGTCAATATTTGCTGTGACCACCTTTGCCTTCAAGGCAGCATCAATTCTTCTAGGTACACTTGCACACAGTTGTTGAAGGAACTCGTCTTGTAGGTTGTTCCAAACATCTTGGAGATCTAACCACAGATCTTCTGTGGATCTAGGCTTCCTCAAATCTTTCTGTCTCTTCATGTAATACCAGACACACTTGATGATGTTGAGATCACTGCTTTGTGGGGCCATGACATCACTTCCAGAACTTCTTGTTTTTCTTTACACTAAAGATGGTTCTTATGACCTTGGCTTTATGTTTGGGGTTGTTTTCCTGCTGCAAAATAAAGTTGGGGCCAATCATACGCCTCCCTGATGGTTTTTCATGAAGGATCAGTATCTGCCTGTTTTTTCCAGGACATTAATCTTGGCCAAATCTCCAACAACAGGAATCCAAACCTGCCAGGAACCTCCACTGTTGCCTGCAGACACTGATTAGGTACTGCTCTTCAGCGAACATACTGCTGCAGCCAAACATTAAAAAATGTTCACTCATCAGTCCAGACCACCTGCTGCCATTTTCTGCATCCCAGTCCCTGTGTTTTTATACATGGTTCAGTCGCTTGGACTGTTTTCCATATCAGAGGTTTGGCTTTTTGGCTGCAACTCTTCAATGAAGACCACTTCTGTCCTGACCTCTCCAAACAGTAGATGGGTGTACCTGGTTCCCACTGATTTCTGTCAGTTGTGAGCTGATGGCACTACTGGATGTCTTTCAAAGGGAAACAAACCTGATGTCTATTTCATCTGATGCACTAAGTTTGCTTGGCTGACTACTACATCCAGGTTCCTGAACGTTGCCCGTTTCTTTGTGCTTCCCTTGACAGCAGATCTTGACACATCAGTCGGCTTTGAAACATTTGTCTGGAGGGACCTTGCTGATGCAGTATACCTACCGTCGGTCTTGTTGCTATACTGATGAGCATTAATACCTGGTTGGTATAGCTGGTCGATCGTAGACCTGACTACAATCCTACAGGACCCCTGAAGTTTTGCAAATATGCCTGCAAGAATTGGTGCTGATCTCAAGGCAGACAGTAGCAGCACCAAATATTGATGTGATATGTCACAATCTCTAGGTGTTGGATTTTGGTCTTCTTTGCTGTTGTGGTGCTTTCTTTAGTTATTCCCTTATGCTTATTATTGTCAGGTGCTGGAGTTTTTTCCTGTTTTATGTTTTTCTAGTTGCTACCATTGTAGTCCATACTCCTGTGGATCAGTTTGCGAATTGTATTCTTAGTTCATTCTCTGCACATTTTTTGTAATATTTCCTGTTAGTTTCATTCGCCGTGTTTCTCTTCGGTTTCTGTTTATTACTCCTAACCTCAGCTTCTCTGTTCTGATTAGTTTCAGCTGTTCCTCATCCCTTCTGATCAGCTCTTTTGGCTGTCATTTCTCCTCAATATATATTTTCTCTGGTTCTCTTTGTCCCCTACCGGTTGCTTCTCCCTGATTTCCTGCCCCCTGTAGCGTGTTCTCCGTGATGTTGTCATTTTGCCAGCCAAAGGATTGTTTTTTGTACTTTTTCTATTAATATCTATGCTTTCATCCACATTTTTAGTGTTATGAGTTTCTTAAATATTTTCCCAAAACTTTTGAGGATCACCAAAAGGTTTATGTTCAGCTGGCCCGCCTTTGTGTTGTTTTTAGTTTTTGTCGTTATGGCCCTGGATTGCTCCTATGGATGCCATTTTTCCTAAGTTTCTTTCTTATTTTTGAATCATGAACTCCAACCTTAACGAGGTAAGTGAGACCTGCCATGTTTAAGATGTTCTGGGTTCTTTTAGGCTCTCCTGGATGAGTTGTTGGTGGTCTCTTTACTTCACATGGAGCCATCTTGCTTTGGATAGTAATTTCTCCCTTAATAAACCAAATCAAATGTATTTATTTATTCACTCAGATTATCTTTTTCTGATATTGAAAAACAGAAGGAATCTGTAAGGGGGGGGGGGGGGAGATCACAGAATTGTAGCCAAATCTTTGCAACTTTATTAGAAAGCCAGAAATATGCAACAAAGCTGCTGCAACCTGAAATTCACTGACTGAGGACAAACCTTGCACCGTTTTCTGTGTATGAGCTCATGTCAGATGGACAGAAAAACTGTGGTCTGATCAGTGGCGGCTAGTGATAGAAATATGGGGGCATTATAACACTACCCTAAACTAGTACTGACATTTTGCTGTCCTCTCTTTCATCTCTGCAGTTTTTCAGTGATTTTCTGATTGAACTCTGTCTTTTCACCAACAAGTCTGTTTTCCCGAGGAGAGCATGGCCTATGCATTCAGCCTCTCCTGGCTCATGGTGTTTCTGAGAAAGGTCTTTACTCTTTACTCTCAAGGTTAAGAAGCACCTCGTGATGATGATCTTTAAAAGACTGACAGTTTCTGAAAATACCTCTTCTAGATTGTTCTCCATGAACAACTGGAATAGGTCCACAGCAGCACAACAGACTCTGAACTTCTTTAAGGAAGGTAGGCTCAAGGTAAGGCTGGGCGACAATTCAATAACAATATACTGTATGTCGATCTATAAACGTGTGGTTCAATAGAAAAAAAAGGTCAATAAAATGTTCAATAGAAGAACAGTTTTCCTTCCTTTTGCATTCTAGCCTATCATGTACAGTACATACTACAGTCATTACATCCTCCCAACCAATCACAAACGCAGACCCAGGAATGCTCCCTCACCAAGCTCTGCCCCCTTTTTTTTTTTCTTTTTTTAAGACTTACAGTTTTGGTAAAAAAGTTGGTTGAATAAAGGCTCGTGTTTGAAGTCAGTGTTCTTTGTCTAAAAATAGGTCATTAAGCCACAGCATAAAATGGTCAGGGCTGCACTAAAGTATATTTTTTGAATTTTTGATAATTATATGGATCAATATAATTTCTATTTTATCGATATGCTTTTTTTCTATATCGTCCAGCCATAGCTCAAGGTGCTGTGCAGGGCATCTTCTTTTGTTAACGCTTTTACCCTCTGTTGCTGCATGATTTTGGAAATAAACATCTTGCTATTTTGACTTGTGCAATTGTGATATGATTTGAAATATTTCTGAATAAAATTTACTGTCATCACAAAACAGTGGTGATTAGGTGATTGGCTGGAACGTCTCTGGAGCATGAAACTAAAAATGATACATTTGAAATTATGTTTCAAAGCACATTTCTCCTCCAACATCTACAACCTCCAATAAAACATGGATAATGACAAATTTCTACAACTTAAACTCACCTCTTCTCCAACACTTTGACGATACTCTGAACTGAGTACCTGATGTCTCTCTACTGGTAAAGTCTCCCAGCTTTGCTCCACCGTGGAATGGGGAGAATTCCTGTGAAAGATAAAGAGAAGTCATAATAATAATAAGGAAGAGGAAAAAGTTGATGATTAAAAAGAGATGATCATATTATGAAAAGGAACACTAATGAACTGATTTTTGGTCCGTCCTAATGGGCCTGCTGGATGCTCCCCTTGATGTGGACTGAGTCCAGAAAGAACTTAAAGTATAACTCCCCCCAAAATCCCCTTCTTTTGCGGATAAACTGGGCCTATGGGAGTCACTTTGATTGCTACTGCTCTTTTTTTTACATTTTTATGTGAACTTGTTTAGTTCTGCAATATTTGTCTTAAAACTGTCTCAGTGCAGCCATGTTAGGGTTGAACAGTGGCTATTGCAGTTGAATTTTCCTATTGGTTCAAACTGTACATTTGCAGCCCTGAGCCCTGCCTACCCCCACCATTGCTCCCCACACTTAGCTGTGTGTGGAGACCTGTGAAAAACTCCTAAATCTTTTTGAAAAAAGCAACATCTCTGAGCTCATCCTGTTTCTGACTCCTCTACCTGGGCCCTCTGCTTTGCTATCTTCGACAAGTCTTAGCCAGTTTATGATGCTCTCCCTCCTCGATTGTTTTAAAGAGCTTTTCCTCACTATTGCACCAGTTGTAAATTTAATCATAAATAGTAGCCTGTCCTCTGGTGTTGTTCCTATAAATCTCTAGCAGGGAGAAATTCAGCCTCTAGTTTAGAAACCTGCTCTTGATCACAATGCTTTTGATAGTTACAGGCGTATATCCAAACTGCCTTTTATCTTAAAAAAAAAACTTGAAAGGATAGTTTACAAGCAACTAATGGCCTTTTTAGAAGAACATGGTATTTTAGTGTTTTTTTAGTCTGATTTTTAAGCCTTACACAGTAGAAAATCTGTCTTTTTTAGAGTTTTTAACGGTCTGCTTTCAGCAATTGTCTCAAAGGGCTGTGTTGTCGTTGTGCTTCTAGATTTAACTGCTGTTTTGACACACTTGACCAACAATCTTAATTTCTTGTTTGGAGCATTGTGTGGGTGTTGAGTCTACTGCATTGTAGTGATTCAAGTCTTATTCGACAGAGCAAACTTAGTGATTTTGTGTCCTCTGCTGCTTCTCCTCAATGTGGGGTCCCACAGGGGTCAGTGTTAGGCCCCTTGCTTTTCTCTATCTTCAGGAAAATGGGATTTCCTTCTCATGTTATGTGGATGACTCCCTGGTTTATCTCCCTCTTAAAAAAGCCAAGGGCTTCTTATTAGATTCACTGTTCAAATATCTTAGCGATAAAAAGTCAAACTTTTTACATTTGAATGAGCAAAAAACAGTGATGGGTTTTGGTGGCACATCTGAGACCTCCAAGATAGATCTTGGTTCTCTGGCCCTGTACGTTAGGCCAATCATCACAAATCTGGGAGATGGATGCAGATCTTAAACTTGAAAGCCAGATTAGGTTGGTTGTAAAATCTGTCTTTTTTCATTTGACACGGTTAGCCAAAGTAAAGCCAACTATATCAAGGCAGCTTTTTGATACAAAAATTCATGCATTTGTTATATCTAAGATGGATTACTATGCGCTCTATCTTGGTGTTAGTGACGCATCCATCAGGCGCCTGCAAGTTGTGCAAAATGCTGCAGCACGACTTTTAACCAGAACAAGGTCTGAGCGCAATACCCCCATTCTTACTGCTCTTCATTGGTTGCCTGTACATTTTAGGATCCATTTGAAAGTTTTTTTTTTTTTTTTTTTTTTTTTGCTTTTGAATTTCTTAAAGTCCCCCCACTTCTCTGAGCTGTTACACTCACATACCTCCCTCAACCCTCAAATCTACCAACTAGCAGCGCCTGAATGTACCAAGATCCAAGCCGAAACTAAGAGGAGATCGTGCCTTTGCTGTGGCTGCTCCAAAGTTGTGGAACAATCTGCCCTTGCATGTCAAGTAGACCTCCTCTCTTACAGAGTTTAGGAGTCTTCTTAAAACACAATTATTACACGAAGCCTTTTGCACACCCTGAGAGGTTGACTATTTTAACTATCTTGTTTGTCTATTTTAGCTTGTCTGTCTTTAACTTGTCCATTTATTTTAATTGCATTGCTTGTCAGTTGTATATGTACAGCACTTTGTTGAACTATAGCAGGGGTGGCCAACTCCGGTCCTCGAGAGCCGGTGTCCTGAAACTTTTAGAGGTTTCCCTGGCCCCACACACCTGAATCAAATAGCACAATTAGCTCCTCAGTATGCAGTCAGGTTCTTCAGAGTCCTGCTAATTAACTGATTATTTGACTCAGGCGTGTCAGACCAGGGACACATCTAAAGGTTGCAGGACACCGGCTCTCGAGGACCAGAGTTGGCCACCCCTGAACTATAGGTTATTTTAAAGGGCTTTATAGATAAAGGTGGTATGGTATAGTATGGTATGAACTCTCCACCACTGTGCTTGATGGTTGAGATAAAGCATTGCTGCTATTAGCTTACTTTGGTTTTCTCCAAATGTGCTGCTGTACATTATTCCAAACATCCTTTGGTTTAAACTGTCCAAACGACATTGTTAAAGAACCGTTGCGGGTTATCCAGCTGCAACTTTGCAAAACCAGTAGTAGTTCTTCAGACTTTAATAAATGTTTTCCAAGCTTTCTCTGCCTCATGTTGCTTAGAAATGTTCTTTTAACCCTGCGCAGATCGACTGGCAGCTGTGTTTGTAAGGTCATTGCTGATGTCGTCCCCCCTTGTCACTATGTACACACACACCTCGGTGCTCTAGACCAACAAACTACAAAAGTCTTGTTTTTAGAGGAAGTTCTGTCTGCTGATGATCTGTTAAGAACATGCAAATCATCAGCAGCACCTGTTGGCGACTTTCAGCCCTAAATCTTATGAACTTAGTTTTTGTTATGTTTTTTATCGTGATTTAATATTTTGATTAATAAGAAAGAGCCACGCTTAATCGATGGTGTATTTTTGTAACTGTTGATGTCAGAGTTAAATTCCCAGGTTAATATCCTAATGTCTTACACCTGAACCCTGGAAGAGGGTGTGCTTTCTTTTTACCGTGTCTCTCAGCTTACATAATGTATGAATAGAACCAGTTCTTTTTTCCCCAGTGTTAAGAACCATACTCTGTTTGCTCATGTTCTGTCATGGTGATTCCTCCTCAGGCAGATTGTATCTCAGTCTATCTGAAATGAGAGCACCCCTATGTGTGGATTAGAGGACAAGCCATGCTTTTGCACATGAACCAGACAAGGGCTTATCAGTGCGTAGTGATGAACCACAGTCAGTGGTTGGGAGGAGATTAATTCAATTAGCTCATAAAAGTATGAAAATAGGGCTTTCTATTGAGAGCTTCTAAAGTACTGTAACTTAAAACCATAAGCAAGGGAAACAGCTGCTGATCTGCATGAAAATCTTATATAAACTTACATAAGACTACAAATCCCTCCTTAGATCTTTAATAAGTTAATCAGAAATTCCCATTGTGTTGAGTACTGGTCAATCCTGTGAGTGCAGTCTGACAAATCCCTTTTTATACCAAAGACAGACTACCAACTGGCATCAAACATAGTTCATCGGCCTTAGTCTTATTTCATCATTACTGAAAATATAACCACAGCCTATTTTTCAGGGCCTTTTTTTCCTTTGTCTTGCTACTCCTATGCCCCAGAAGCTGTCTGACACCAGGAACATCATACCACGAACTGAGTTCATTTAAGAACAGGTGAGAAATAAAGTCATTGGTATCTATAAGTCTAGAAAGGGTTGCAGACATGAGGTTAGGCCCAGTTCTGATTTTTTTCTGAAATTTGATTTTTTTGCATTTGTCATTCACATAACTTTTAAAATCAAAAGTCAGATGCATTTCATGAGAGTACAGTTGTGATAATTACGTTTTATTTTGTAATTTCTATTTGCTGTGTCTTTACGTTTTACTTGCAGTTTTGAAGGGGGGCGGGTAGCGCCTGAGAGCCCTTCTACTGACAAGCCGCCACTGCTTAAGTTCAAGCACACATATGGAGCCACAGCAGGACAATGATCCAAAGCACAACCAAGTTCACCTTACATTGGTAGTAACAGGAAAGTAAAAGATCAGACTTTGGAATCTATTAACTTTTATCCGTTTCTTACACTTTTATGAAGGTTTAACATGTGTTTATATGCTTTAATATGCTTTTAAGATAGCTGGCAGAAAGCTTCAAAACCGGGCCTGTTGGTAAGAGAATTTGGAATCCTTGGAATTTGCAAGACTGGTTTCTATCTTGCCCAACCTTTTGTTGGTAGCACAAGGTTTGGGGTTGTGGTCAGCGGCTTGCAGGCGATGACCGGAAGAACCAGAACAAGGCAGCCAAAGAAGCAACCCCATATAGGGTAGAAGTATTGTTAAGGTGTAGAACTGATTGGGCAACAGTGTGTGTCATTCGCTCATGTAACTCTGTGAGACCCTCCCCTTTGAAGTTAATAAAAAGAGCCTGCACAAGGAAGACGGCAGAGTTGTTGCTCACAGGTGTTGGCTGGTGCAACTTCTCTCCTTTTGCAAAGGTGAAACTTTCAATTCTGTTTCCTTGGCTAAGTTTTTGTTGCACTCTTAGACTAAGTCCTGCACATGACTCAACGGACCCGGGGAAGCAAGCGGCTTCAACAAGACCTAAAACACTTTGAAATGCTGGGGCATAAACTGAAACTTCTAATGTGGTTTAATTAAAAACAGTAGGTTGAGGGGACAATTACATTTTCACATAAAAGATTGGTTTAGATGGATTTTTAATCTAATAAGGGAATGCATTGTTTTATAGAATTGTTTTTTCATATATTTGCTGATGTTTGTCAGATATTAGAATTTGTTTGATTTTCTAAAACCCTGTTCTCAGACATCATTAACAGTGGCACAGTTGTCTCCCAATGATTTGGAAAAAATATATACTTTTAACATTGGATTATTTTCTTCCAATGAAAGGTTCCGTTTCTTTGGAGATCTATTACTGGTGTTGCCTGATTATGTCACAAAAACCACGTGAAACTTTTTATAGCGGGAAAAAATACTATTCTACATGAAATGTAATCATTTCTTCTTTTTTCAAAATGCGTGTTCAATCGTTCCAACCGGAGATTAAGTTTTCTTGTGCACATTTAAAAAGTCCATGGACGTGTAACAGGCTGTTTCCTTTTGTTGCCGCTCGTTAAATAAAAACGAACAAACTGGTTTCCAACTCCGGTTTGTTCTTGCCCACCAACACAGAGGCGGACCAAAGCGCTCCACCATCTTCCATCTGCAGCTCCTCAACTTCACCATTTTAACAGAGTTCTTACAACACGCTTTTCTGGTTAATAATAATAATAATAATAATAATAATAATAATAATAATAATCTGCCGTATTATGACATCCTTCGGGGCAAGCGGAGACACAACATTCTCTCGCTGAGGAAAGGCTGAGCAGAGGCAGCACAGACCGGCCGGTCGGAGCGCACATGCTCAGTGGGAGTGTTGCTGTTGGGTTTTCTCTCTCTCTCTCTCGAGCGGAGGCTTTAAGAGCGCAGAGGCTGCATGCAGACAGCAGCAGAGCAAGAGAGGCTGAGCAGGAGCTGAGAGCACACCCGGAGGAGGAGAGCTGCAGGAGAAGGCGAGCTGAAGCGGACCATCAGCCGCCAGATGAGCCTTCCCTGACAGCTGCAGACCCGGCTCCATGCTGGGCACCCGCAGCTCCAGGCGCACGGCTCCACGCGCGACCGCTCCTCGATAGACTCTATTTTTATATACATTTGGGTTTATATCCCTACATTTTTGTTTCATTGTTTATATATATATATATATATATATATATATAAGCATTTCCATCATGGTGCTGGGCAAAGTGAAGGCCCTGGCGGTCTACTTTGACTGCCTGAACGAGAACAACCTGCCAGTGTTCTCAGGGGGAGACCTGGTCTCCGGGAGGGTGGTGGTGGAGGTGGCCGGGGATGTGCGGGTGAGGAGGCTGGACATCACCGCCCGGGGGCTCGCCAAAGTCCGCTGGACGGAGTCGAGAAACGCCGGAGCCAACACGGCTTACACCCAGAACTACACGGAGGAGGTGGAATACCTGCATCACTGCGACACCCTGATCGGAGAGGAGAGAGGTAAGAGTGGCGGTGATGATGATGTGCGCAAACTTCTGACAGATACTAAACTTTATGAATGCAGAGGGCGCAGTCCATCAGTCGCAGTGGTACTGATGCAACAGCTGATGCCCAAACCACAACTCCTCTGCTCGGCCTCTTAATATATAAACTGCTTCATTCCCGCAGCAGGGATGGATGGATAGGTGGAGGCTTCCTTTTCCATCTTTTTCTCCACAATCTGGATGTTTTGTCGCGGATCGCGTTTGTTGAGTGTCGGTCGAAAGCAACAACAAAAAAAGTTGCGAGCGCTTCGAATAAACATTGAAAGTGATCAAAAACACAAAGTAATCGTCGGCGTTTTGAGTCTTAGACCAACTTTTCGTCAAAGACACACGCGGAAAGGCGATTTTCACTGTTGACATCATTGATAAGGGCAGATCTGGCTACTCCCTTTGTTAGAAGCGGTTCAAACCTGTTCAGAAACTGCCAGAGACGGGGGAGGGGAGGGCAGAACCAGGCTGACTCTCAGTCTGAGTGTGCGTGCGTGTGTACGTGCGTGTGTGGAGGGAATTATGCTTCAGCTGCTGCCTATAAGCCTTCCACCACTTTACACACTCCTGTTGTTCTGTTGCCTTGGTGATAAATAAAATAAGATGCAAAATAGACCGTTGGATCAAACACTTATGGAAATAAAAGCTGCGTACAGAGATCTGTTCATCTCTGGCCCCGCAGCCTCACTGGACTCACACACACGGGGAGACCATGTGAACGACCTGGGACCACCTGGGAACTGTGGACCATTCTCTACACCACTTTAAATTCACCATTTAAAATTCATCAAAGCCACATGTATATGGAAGATGTTTGTAAAGGACTAATTATTCCACTGCATTAACTCCCAACACAACCTCCAAAGAAATGTATCATAACCTTCTGGAAACCACCCCCCCCCGCCCCAAAAAAATTATTAGTATTAATAATAATATCAATAATAATAATAGTCTGACCTTGGCATCAATGGTAATTATTCAAACATGTTTTTCTCAGTAAATGACGAAAGTAAATACAGATGTCTCATTTTTGACCACATAGCACCTCAGATCTCCCACATTTTCAAAATCATGAAAACGTTCAATTCTGACATTTTAACAGATACAAAAGACGAAGAAAAGGTGATGTTTTCCTTCTACAACAAAGGTTTGAGTAAAAAGAGATGATCAGGCTCTGTAGAACAGCTACACGGCTACCCAAAACCATTTTCAAGTTTTTTTTCCTTCTTCAAAATAAGTGTGACAGTCATCCTGAAAAGAACCACCAGGCTATCCCACATTTATTTTTATTTTTTAATTGAACAATGGCAATATAACAGTGTGGATGTATTCGTTATGTAATGTCTAGGTATATTTTTATTGGTTAATGTCATTTATTTATTCGTTTTGAGAGTAATGCAATATTTTTATGTGATCAAACATTCACCTTCTAAATTTTCAAAAACATTTTTCAAAATATATATCTGATACAAATAATGTCATTCAGGTTATTTAGTATCTGTTGCTTAAAAAAAGATGTTCCGTTGGTAATGAGCACAAAGGAAAGCTCAGGAAAATAAGTGGAAACAGCGTTATTGGCTCAAATAAAGATGCCATTAACAATCCCTCGTGTTAGTGAAGTCTTTGCGTGAGAACAGCAGGTCCACCTGAAGTTCATCTTTAGAGTAACAACACCCTTCCTCTGCTGCCTCACTCCTTCCTCCCCCTTCTCAGGCCACACACTGCACGGCTCCGCTCGTGTAGGCGGTGACTCGCGCTCAACTGGCCAATCAGCGCGAGTCTCTTTAAACTCATCTCACGTCATCGGCCAATGGGAGGCCGAGTTGCGATGCGCTCGTCGGAGTTTCCAGCTTGAGTAAGCTGCTCAGTCTGGTTCATACCGGTCTACTCCTGCTTGAGCTGCGCCGCCGGTGACTGGGACTGCGCGCGCGGCCGCACGCGCACCGGCCTTTCCCCCCCCCCAACCACACACACACACACACACACACACACACACACACACACACACACACACACACACACACACACACGAAGCCTCTCGCGCCGGTCACGCGCACACATTGCAGAGATGCAGGATGAGGTGGCAGGAAGCGAGAGGCGGCGGGTTGGACCGAATACACTTCTACAAACTGAACTGATAGTTGACACCAGTAATGAGGAAGTGAGGAAGGTCATGACGTTTCTCACATTGACGCTTTTCCTTTGACTGCTCTTCGCTTGCTACACGCCTTGGACAGCTCTGTTAACGCTGTGTGTGGTGCTGAAATTTAAAGAAAAGACTCATTTTAGGGACAAAGATGATATTTAAAAAAAAAAGAACACTTCTAAGTATGCTACATAGAAAAATGTCACAAAACAGGCAGGCTATTATCTAAATGATTGTCGTCACTGTAAAGGAAGATAGGAGTTTTGATCAGAAAACTGTTGTTTATATATTTTTTTGCTTGCTTGGTGCACATTGTTTCACTTTTTTTAACTCTCATTCCATACAGATGTTTTTACATTCACGCCTTTATTTCACACGTTCTCTTTCAAGCAGCCATAGCAACATGAATGTCCTCTGGGAATAAAGCAGGAGTCTCATTTTGGTTCTGATTGCTACAGATTATTAGCTGGTTTTATAGCTGTGCTAAATCTGGGTAATAACATGGTAATACATCCCCAGGCTATGAACTCAGCAAAATTAACACGGAATCAGAGAACATTGAAATTTTAGCTCTTTTTTGTCCATTTTGTTTTCAAAACTCCATGATAGAATGTCAAATTCTTTGTTACATACAAACTAAATAACAGAACGGGTCTGGAATCTGTGGCGACGGTTTCCAAACCTTTCATCTTCTAACCTTCAAAACAACAGTAAAGCAGAGAATCATTAGTGCTTGATTAATTAAACAAGGGTATAACTTCCACATAAAAAGCATAATGCGCTTTTCTCATCTTTTAAGTAGGGTGTACTGTTTTCCCCAGTTCTACCCTTTCCAACATAACTATGCTTCCCCATTGTTTTTTGTTATTCTGTCTAATTTCTGATCTCAATCCTGTGATTTATTGATTGATTCATAATCCAAAGTGGGGTTACAACCAACTGTGGGAACTAGTGATTTATGGAATTTATGTTATGCTAAAACAAAGAACAAACCCAGACAATCCCAAACAGATGATCCCACATCAAATCCAGGGGAATAATCTGCTTTTTCTTCCAAGCTCTCGACAGACATTAAACATTCAAGTCAAATTGGGGCCTTAAAAGGCTGCTTTGTTGTTTCGTAATAATACATTTGAATATTTTTCTTTGGCATTTGCTAGAGCATTGCAAAAAAAAAAAGGAAAAAAGGACCTATTGGACAATCTTTTGTTAGTCTTGACATGGACAGGAAACCAATCTTTTCTGAGAGTATAAGAACAGATGAGAAATTCTCAACAAAAAACTAACAAAACGACTTTATCTCAGTTATGGAGCTTATGGAGCTGGTGTAATGCTGAGTTAAATGTTTGTAATTTTCTGACCAGAACCAACATGTGTGTCTTGAGTCCCTGAGACGCAGCAGTCAGCTCCTGCTTTAGGACACAACAGGATGTGAACCCTTGTTCTCTGTGTTTCAGATGAAGACGCTCTGGAGGAGGGCCTGACTGTTCTGCATGCCGGCCTGCATGAGTTCGCTTTCAGCTTCAACCTGCCTCAGATGTAGGTGCCCACAGAGCGTATTCCACTCTGCGTTTATTCTGCAAGAATTCAAAGAAAATAGAATTTTAAAATCTTAGGAAGGCTTGCAACAATTTGCATGTAGCGAGTTTTTGAATCTGACGTTTCTTTGGCAGAGCTAAGGCAGGGGAAAGGTTTCCATCAATGCTAAGTATCTGAGACAGTTATTTGAGCGTTTGAAGGGGCCCCACACCTCCGCCTGGAGCCTAAACTAATCTAACTAGCCATGTAAGAAGCAATTAAAACTAACTCCATCTCAAGCAGCTTCAGCTCTAAAGAAATATGTAGTCTCAGCAGTAAAGTGATTAAAGCGTTGCGCTGAAGGGCAGGGCTTGAATTCAGACCGGACCACCCATGTTTCGGAATCTCACCCCTCCTCTCGCCTCTCTCCTGCAGGGCTCTGGCCACTTCGTTTGAAGGGAAGCATGGCAGTGTGAGGTACTGGGTGAAAGCTGAGCTGCACCGGCCCTGGCTGCTGCCTGTCAAAGTCAAGAAGGAGTTCATTGTGTTCGAACACATTGACATCAACACGCCCCTTCTGCTGGTAAGACCTGCTGCTTTGCTGTTAAATGATTAGCGTCTTAAAAGTGTATCGCCTGCAGCCTAATCAGATGGTGTGTGTGAACAGGCCCCGCAGGCTGGAACAAAGGAGAAGACTCTGTGCTGCTGGTTCTGCGCATCGGGTCCAATTTCCCTCAGTGCCAAAATAGAGCGAAAGGGCTACACACCAGGTACGCCACGCCTCTTCTTTACATTCATCCTCCTCTTCCTCTCAGTATTCCCCTCTAAAGTTTCACCTGTGTCCCTTCCTCTCTCAGTCTGACAGACTGATCTCTTCTCCCCTCTCTCCCAGGTGAGTCCATCCAGATCTTTGCTGAGGTGGAAAACTGCTCGTCCCGCGTCGTGGTGCCCAAAGCGGCGCTGTACCAGACGCAGACCTTCTTTGCCAAGGGCAAGGGCAGGCAGATCCAGCAGCTGGTGTCCAACCTGCGAGGAGAAGCTCTCCAGCAAGGGAAGAGCCAAAGCTGGGAGGGCAAGCTGCTCAAGATCCCCCCGGTGTCCCCCTCCATACTGGACTGTCCCATTATCAGAGTGGAGTACGCCCTCGTGGTGAGTGCAGGGTTCCCTGATTACTGCCAGATAATAAAACTGACTGCTTCAGCATTAGAAAGAGGAAGGATCAATGAAAGTATATGCTTCTTACTTCCTTTTGAGATGTTCGGTATTTATGCACGTATAATGAATCTACATGCTCAAAATGAAGTTTTTAATTAGAATTTTACTACAATAGTAACTGTTTTGTATAGTTCTTGTATTAAAAACTCTGAGAAACAAAAAATGTTATGCTTGCCATAAATACATGAAAATAATACACAAAACCAGTTATTAACTACACTGTAGTACACACCAGGTGACTAATTAAGTCTGTTTATTGCTGTTTGAGAAATTTTCATATCCTAATTATTTGCTCTCATCCTGTTTCTGTATGCAACAAAGGGGCTTTGCACACTTTTGAGACTCCCTCATCAGAAATCTTGAGTTGAGACGTACCTGCAGTTACTGCAGATTTAATAGATTTGTAGATAAGTGTCAATTAGATCCCTCCCTTTTGTATTCAAATGCAGGTTTCTTGTGTTTGCTAATGGGATTTATGATTAGGCTACACATGGCCAAAACTATTAGCACCCTGTGTCAGCAAGTACAATTATGTCAAATTCTAAAATTTGACATGATTTTAAGTTACAGGCTGTAATTTAAAATTCTTACAAATTTCAGAGTTGCACCAATTTTTTTATGAGTATGAGATGCTAAATAGTTTTTAGAAATCTTCATGATTCTGTGTTTTATTTATCCTTATTACAGTTTTATTCTATTTGCTATCGTATGATTGTTATAACTGTGAGGCACTTTGGTCAACTCTTGTTTTATTTATGCTTTATAAATAAATTGGGTATTGATATTTGACTAAGAGTTCTGTCTAAAGAAATTAGATAATATAGAATAGAATGGAATAGAATAGCCTTTTTTGTCATTGTACCAGGGGGTATAATGAAATTGAAGTGGCTTACACTGAGCTACCGTACACCACAGTAACAAAAGAAGTAAAAGCATTTTATAAAATTTAAAAGGGTCACCTTAGGCTGTGAAAGATATTTAACAATTTGTTTTCTAGTTTGCATTATAAGTCATTAGCGTAAGAATGTAGGAATTACAGCTCCCCTTGTGGTAAACGAGAGAAATAACAACTTAACGGAAACTTTAAAAAGCCTCTCAGCAGCAAAGAACATCAAATGTTATAGTTGACCGGGATGTCGATGAAAATATTGTTAGTTGTAATTTGGCTGTAGACCATACAAGCTAAGGTTAGCACCGCAGCACAGCTAGCTGCCACAGGATGATAGAAGAGTAGGTGATTAAAAGCAAACTGACATTTTTGCCCCTTGCGGCAACCATATATATTTATATGGATATGTTATTGTTGAGAATGTTGCACTATTATTGGTCAGCAGCACAAGTTTCTTGGTCTGTAAAAGAAAGAGACAAAATACAGTTACACCTGATAAACGAGGGAGCATCCACATTTGCGCATGCTGTGCGCTGTGTTAGTTTCTCTGCAGTCCTCTGGCAGGTACTCCTGCATGAGGAGACAAATGAAAACAAACAGTGACTGAAATAAACTCATGAAGTTGATAAGCATACGTTAGTAACAGGCCAGTTACTCATTTATCCTGATGAAGTCCTGTCAACACAAACTCATAACGTATTGTTCAGTGCTGATAAATCATTAAGGACAGTATACATGCATGGCTGTTCCGTTGTTTTTACTTCTCCAGCTTCTTGAACTTCAGCTCAGTTCATTTATTTTGGGTAAAATGATATGAGGGCTCTGTTCAGAGCGCCATTGTTTGATGTTTTTACTGGAGAAAAGGGGAAAGACGAGGTTAAGATGTCGGCGGCAGCAGGGGGTTAGAGGCCAACACAAACAGGCACAAGTGGCTCCTGCTAACTTGAGAACATGTCTCTGCCCCTCTCCCCAGGTGTACGTAGACATTCCCGGAGGGTTGAACCTATCGCTGTCTTTGCCGCTGGTCATCGGCACCATACCGCTCCATGCCTGCGCCACCCGCACCTCCAGCATCAGCAGCAACTGCAGCTCCGTGACCTGGATGGGTCTGCCGGAGAGACCTGAGGGTACGTACGAGGGAACACAACGTGGGCATGTTTTCCACTCTGACCCACTTTTGGAACAGAACGATATCTTACACCTGCTTCCCCCCCCCGCAGCTCCGCCAAGCTACAGCGATCTGGCAATATCAGAGGCTCACAGGCGGAACTGCCTGCAGGGCTGTGATAGGTCTGACGGGGTGGGAGAGGACCAAGGATCTGTGCTGACATACATCACAGAGTTCAGATATCTCCCCCCGCCACTCTACTCTGAGGTACAGGAAACCCACATCCACACAAACAGCATGCCAGTAGTTTGGTCTGTAAAAGTAAACAACGCAAACTGAGGGAAACACTTGTAGAAACACGCGAAACACACGTAAGATGCACTCAGAATACGTTAGCCATTCAGAAAGATATATAAAAAAAAACCATGTAATTTAAAAATCGTTGCAGTAAAAACAGGTAACATTTTGTAACAGAAGGAAAACACATGTCTCTGACATTTCACACAAAGTTTAACATAGGAAGAGAAATATGTACAATGCCACAAAGCAAAACAATTCCCTCAGAAGGAGCATATCTGCAAAAATGTGATGTGCAATATTTTTGCTGCCTAGACATTGTAACAGCAATTGTTCAGCAAGTACAGCAAACGCCTTTTCTGCAACATTGTACCGAATATTACTAAATAGGTCAATATGTAGAAACTTTGAGACTGCATAGTGCTTGGAAATAGAAGCCAACAAAAGATTCCTAGAATCTAATCAAAAAGCTTAAGTAGTTTAACCTAATCGATTAAGATGTGATGAAAAGACACGTACTGGAGTATCCAGTCTAACATGATTCCAAATTATGAAATCATTTGGACACAGTTTTTAGTTAAGATGCATTTAAATCAGAGATGCATAATTCAGAGTTTTGTGGAGGATTTCTTATCTCTGCTCTTTGTTAAGTTTTGTAACACTTTTATCAATTTTAGCCAATTTGGATTCTTCTTTCTGCTCAACAATGTTCAGTATATTTTCCTTTTCAAGCCTTCCTGCTGTGAGCGGTCATTAATTATTTCTACACAGTGCAGAGGCCACATTTAACCCTAACCTGCTCTGTGGCAACTGGCTGCATAGCAGCAGTTATTTAACTGTGTTAACTGGGCTACAGAGAGAGGACTCAGAGAATTAATGTATCCCCCTTCCTTCCTCAGGTGGACCCTTACCCTGACACAGTGGAGGTCTGTGGTACTGCGGATGTCAGGAGACCCGATATGTGTCCGTCCCGCTGAAGGGATCCTCAAAAGCGTCTCCGCAAAGCAGACAGCATCCTCCTCAGCCAGAAGTCCCGCCTGACTTCTCAACAGTATGTGTCACTACAGACGTGGCTGAACCCGCGCTGACCTGTGGACAGCCAACCGATGGAGTACATGGTGACCCATAGACGAGATGGACCAGGGTTACATTGGATAAACCATTTCCTGTCCTCAAGACCAGGACAAAAAGAACATCCTCTGACGGCGCTGTGAAAAACTGCCCCCTCCCCTCCGCTGCTCAGAAGACGTCTCCTCCTGCCTCATGGGGAAGTTTGCACATGCCATTCCAACTGTTTCCCTCCCAGAACGCCGCAGCTCGACATGCTTCAGTAGATCTACTCTGTAGTACTCTAAATGGCACATAATGACAAAAGCTATCTCCACTGAAACGATAGCTGAGCTCCTGACTCAGGCCTCAAGGTGGAATCTGTCTCTTGTTGTGAACCAAGGTTGAAATTCTCTTCGATTCTGCGACACAAACCACAAAGAGACGGTGTCACATAGACAGAAGCGTGTCACATCAACGACCAACACAAGGGCTTCAAGCTCAAGTTAAGTGTGAATGTGTGTGTGAGTGTGTGTGTGTGTGAAGGCTACAGGGTGTGTGTCTACCTAAACAATAAGACAAAGCACAACTCGGACCAACCCAGACAGTACCACAAGTTGCCTGTTGGTTTCTGCTCTGAGATGAAGCCTGTGTAGCTGCAGATTCTTCCACAACACAGACGGACGTTAGAAAGCTTCGGCCTTGCAAAAACAAGAGCAAAAAAAATAAAAATAAAAATATCAAGAAAAAAACAAAAGACAAATGTTTACAGATGATTATGTCAGATTAAGAATGTTCAAACACAATTTCTTCCACCTAAAATTTCAGATTACCAAGTGCAATATATTTTTTTATATCTGAGTTTTTTGCACTAGTTTTTCATGTACTCTGTTGCTGTTTATTCCATTTTTGTGCATTATATATTATTGTCATGATCTCGTTGCTTTCACGATCAACTTTGGAATAAATAAAAAGTTTATTTTCTAAAATAGTCTCATTGCTCAGTCATTTTGCAGAAAAACATTAGCTCGAAAAAGGTTTTTAACCCTCTGAACTTTTACACATTGTGCCAGAGACCGCAATGCTTTTCATTGGGGTTTGGTTTGCTAGGCCAGCATAAAGTAGTTGAGAAGAAGAACGAAAGTGAGTCATGGCTGGAAGACATTTTTGCAAATAAAAAGCCATTCTTCTGAGAGGTGAAGCAGCTTCTAACAGCGTTTCTGTCTGGATTGGCCTGCATTTACCACCATCTCATCACCAACTCTGACCAGCTCTCAGATTCATGCTGGAAAAACAGCATCCCCACAGCCGCTGCTGCCACTGGATGTGGAAGAGTGCCCAGCTAGGGCTGTACGATATTAAATGAATAATTCTGGTTGCTTGTGATCAACTCATGTTTTCCATTAAGGGTAATGAAAATAAACCTAGCTGTCCAAAAGATTACCTGCATTTTACTAAAGGGATATGGATACTTTTAAAGGTACAGTATTCATCATGTCAGCAGTTTAACTTCGGCATCACCGTGTCTCTCTAACATGACTGCTTTATCCCAAAATGATCTGCAAAAGGTAATTGTAAGGAAACTTCATGTTTTTAAAAAAAGAAAATCTCTTTTAGTTAATACATAGAAAATTAAATATCAGGCTTTCAAATTTTCTTTGTATCGTAATTGATACGTTAGACCAAAAAGTTTTCCTCATGTTTTATATAACGTGTGCAAAATCTATTCATTTTTATGTCGTAAATGGTATGTTCAGAAAAATACTGACTTTGTTGAAGAGGTACAGGCCTCAGAAATATTTGTATCAAAAATGATACATTTGGAGTTATAGGATCCATCCTACCTAGACGTTGTGACGTTTCTTGCATTTCATCCATCTGGAGGGCAACAGATGATAAAAGCAGAAGGGCCGTTTGAGTAATGAAGACATGGTAGAGCAGTTTGAAGCCACCGATTTCAGCAGGAAGCCACATGTCGCTTGCCATCCACGCTGCTTCTGCTTTTAACCGTCTGTTCCAAATGAAATCGCTCTACGTCACACAGACTTCCCTTCAGTTGTATTTTTGCTCATAGCGCTAATTTACAGCCACAATAGAGGTTTGCAAGGCAAACGCATCTTATTGCTGCCCCTCTACATAATCCGGTCTTGATCCATTTAATACAGATGCAGGCGGATTTCCAGTTATAACAGTTCAAATCTATCCGACAATCAGATTCAATTAATCATAAAATGTCCTCTTGTGCAGATTCACTTCTGTTCAACCTATGCCCAGCTCAAACTCACCACCCCACTTTTCACCCAGATAATCCCAATGCTGCTTTGCATCAGTTCATTTTGACGCCACATTCTAATCACATTTTAGTCAAAAGACAAATTTTAGTTGCTGTACACGAAATGCGTCAATCTGCCGTACAAGCTGCTGAGAAATTCCTTTTTATGGCTTCTTACGGTATATGGAAATGATTTCTGTATACATTCTTATATCACAAACGCTAAGACTTGAACAGGTGTGTGCCGACCTTCGAGATCCACTTTGGTCCCACTTCCATAAACCCAGTGCAATTTCCTAGGAACTGGATTATCTGAATGAGCCCAAAGCATCTTGAACTTGATCTTTCATTGACATCTCAGCACAGATTATCATTAAAGTGATGTTTGTTTCACATGGAGTGGTTTTGTTTCTGATACATGAAATGCATCTCTATGACATTTTCTAACTTCTGATTCGGGACGTTTGTAAGCGCGCCGCAGTGGAAGCAGAAACGGTTCTTTCAGCTAAACCTTCAGATCAACTTTCCCCACTCTGTGAGGACACAGCAGGCGTCTATAGGAGGGCAGGCAAACATTCAGAGATGGCAGAATCAGTGAGGGCAAGATATAGGGATCAATGGAGCGTTTCGGAAGCAGTTTTTCAGGATCAGGAGGAGCTCCTCATCAGCTCCTATGAAAATATATCATGTTCACAAATTTTCATGTGCCTCCGACCACTCTGTTTTAATTTGACCCCTAAGAATGCAATGCACTCACACACACACACACACACACACACACACACACACACACACACACACACACACACACACACACACACACACACACACACACACACACACACACACACACACACACACACACACACACACACATCCTTGTTTAATTTACATAGTGAGGACCGTGCCTCAACTTCCATAGACTTTTATTCATCTTCAAGCCTTTCTAACCCTAACCCATCCTGACCCTAACCTTTGCCAGTTTATACCTATCCCTAACCTAAACCTAAACCTTATGAACACCATAGCGCTAAACCTAACCCCCAGCCCCGGAATAAAAGCGAGGACCAAAAAAGGCCCTCACTTTACATCAGAGTCCTCACTTTACTAGTAAAACGAGCAAAAAGTGTTCTCGTTCAGCTTCAAGTACAAGAACGAACACACACACACAAATGATGATAGGTCACATGAAAAATGTTTTGGCTCTGTTATACAGGCTCCTTCTGTACGGCTGATAAACAGAAACTGGTTTGAACTGGCTGGTGAAACAGGGAGAGGCAGCAGAGAGAGCAGAATAGCGTGGCATTGTCGTGGCAGCAAGGGAAGAAAAGGTCCGGGACGACAAATACCACACAGCGCAACACAGAGGAAAAACTATACATGTGAAACAATGAAATAATGGAACTGAAAAACACACCTGTAAATATAAAGATACTAAATATTATCTGTATAGAACATGTCAACATAGGTATGCAGGGAAGGCATTTTTTACCTAGTAAAGACAAAAAAACACTATTATCCAACACAGTTTAAGTATGTAAAGTATGCATGTTTTGTACTTTGCTCAAACACAGCTTTTCCTGTTTAATACTATTCTAGTAGATTCCCTGTTTGATACATCAGATATGGCGACCTGCAAACATTTTCATGGTCCAGTTTATCACTTTCCAACCATGCAGGATTTTGTTTTGTAAATGACCAAAGCTTCTCATGCAGAGCTTTTTAACACTACAGATCTGTTCACCCATCCATCCCGCTCTACATTCACACACTGACAACTTCCAGTCCAGTGCGCTGCCCAAGGACACTTTATTATGAGGCTGGGGAACACTGGACTCTCACTAGCAACCTTCTGATTGCCAGACTCGTCCCACTGAGCCACAGCTACAGCACTTGCACAAAGTAGTACATTATGGGGAAGTTGAGGGAAGATGAGAGTTGAATTTTAAACTTGTTTCACAAAGAAAAATCTGAGCAGTGTGGTGTCCATTTATATTCAGCCTTCCAGAGTCAACGCTTTGTAGAACCACCTTTTGGTACCGTTAGAGCAGCAAGTCCTTTGGGGATTGGCTCTACCAGCTTTACACATCTAGGGATGATTTGCCTCAATCCCAGCAGAATCCTTAAGTCATTTTCCCATACTGTATACCTGCTAGGACTGTGACGGGGGCCCTTTCTGACATCTGAATATGTTCTGACTGAACCAGTCCTCTGTAGCTCTGGCTTTATGCTTGTCCTGCTGAACCTCCACCTCAGTCTCAAGTATTTTTAAGCCTCAAAAATAGTTTGAGGCTTAAACATAACTAATTTTCTCATTGACTCTGACCAGCTTCCCTGTCTATGCTAAAGAAAAACATCCCCACAGCCTGTTGCAGCCACGACCATGTTTCACCATGGGGATGGTGCGCTCTGTGGAAATGTGTAGTATTCCTTCAGACGTAACATTTTGCACGTATGTTTTAGTTTTGGCCTCGTTACGGTAGCAGACATGTCTTCTACACAGCGTAATGCCCTGCTTCTCCCACCTGCGCTGTGGATTTCTGCAGCATCTCCAAAGTCACTGTGAGCCCAGAGGCTGCTTCTCTGATTAATGCTCTACTTGCCCAATTAATTTCTGACAGCTTGGATGTTATTTTGCAACCTAACCCTGCTTTGAACCTCTCCACGACTTCCTCCCTGACCCGTCTGTTGGGTTCCTTGGTTTTGATGATGCTGTTTGTTCACTAATGTTCTCTAACAGAGCACTGAGGCCAGAGCGAGAACATAGAAATGCAAACTCGCACTTCTTATATTTTCATTTGGAACCCATTTGGAAACCCATGTAACATTTTACTTTGTAATGGGCTTCTAGTATTTTTGTGTCACAAAAACAAAAAATCCACAATCCCATGCAAAGAATCCCTAAAAAAGTTTTTTTTTTTTTTGTAAAATAATTATTTCTTCCTTCCTTCTTGTCACTGACCTTCAGGAGATGAGTTCCTTAGTCTATAAGATAAGACTGGAGCTCACTGGTCTGATGTTTGGCAAAATACAGACAACTAGGAGACAAGCAAACCAGGCCAACGGTGTCAGCTCTTTGGGAACAGCTCTGCTTCTAGATACAGAATAAACAAAGGTACACACAGCAAATGTAACCAAAAACTGCAACTTTTGCATGGAAAATGGCACCTAAAAGAGCAATACAGAGCAAATACAGACGACCCCAGGTTAAAAACTATGCTGGAGACAGAAGACACGAGTAAAGGTGTAAAACTGTGCAAATTAAACAGAAACTCGACCAAATACTGGAACCCACTGAATAAACTTGAAAAAGATTGAAATTTAAAACAATTTTATTTAAAGAGTAAAAACTCACGATGTTGCAATATTAGAATAGTTATATAATTATCTGCGTCTGAAATCTGCCTTTGTTTGTTTTGCTACAGAAATATGATATGCTGTGAAGTATTTTTGCACAAATGTGTTTTCTATACAGCTCAAGCGGAAGTCGGTCAGGGAAACAAACAAGAAAGTGGGACAAAAATGCCACATCTTTTAGAAAGTTTTACATGCTATTACGCAAAAAGCTGTTTTAGACTTTTAAAATGCAATTTGCGCGAACATGTGACATGTTTGCCTAACAAGCATATTCATGCATATATACATGCACACACTGTTCGCTTTCATGCAAGGTGCCCAGCAGGAATGTGGGCTGGAGGCCAATCACAGCCTGTCCTTGACGGCTGCTAAACAAAGCTCGGGTTGGTACGGCGAGGAGCTCGGTCCGTTCACTTCGGCCATACACTTAGTCCGGTTAAAAGCCCCGAATGCATTACACGTGTATATGCATTCATCTGACGATACCCTCCTTTAAGTGTAAAACTGACAGAATGATTGTATTGTGGTGCGTTTTTCGTCAGCAGGCACTCTGTTGTTACTGTAAACACTTCCAGAGATATAGGCAGTCAGTGTAGGGGAGGCACACATCCAGACCGGGAGCACCAAATCATCTGACATGTCAGTGCAAACCAAAGATACCTTCTTTGCTGTAAATACACTCAATACAACTGGATGCCCCTACATGTGATCTGAACTCTGGAATCATGATTTAGCAGTTTCCCAAAAGTCATTTTTTATTCCCTAAACTTGCTGCTGATGTAACTAGAAATACTCGTACTCGTCTTCGGCTTATCCGGGACTGAGTCGCGGGGGCGGCAGACTAAGCAAGGATACTCAGACTTCCCTCTCCCCAGACACCTCCTCCAGCAGCTCTGGGGGAAGCCCAAGATGTCCCCATGCCAGTTGAAGGACATGGTCTCTCCAGCACGTCCCGGGCTGCCTCCTGGGCCCTTCTCCAGGTGGAACACCTCCTGAGGGAAACCTCCTGGGGGTATTCTGAACAAAAGCCCGAGCCACCTCAGCTGACTCCTCTCAATGCAAGGAGTCAGGGATAAATCTAATCAACTTCAGCGAGCAACATATGCCTACTTTCTCAAATACTGCATCTAACTTCCCTGTAAAAAAGCACTGCCTTTTGGCTGCACACAGATCTGCAGGGTGTGCATTCACTCCAAGAACAGTTGCATAGAATTTTAGGTCAATGCACTATGATGGAGGACCTTTTTTGATGGAAATAAAAAGCTCTTTGATAATTTATTGTTCATGGTGAACATCTTGTTGTGGAAGAGACTGCCTGGCCAAGTGCCAAGGAGGAATGAGTGACCAAGCAGAGAATGTGGCGTGCTTTGAGACAGAAGCTGGGTTCCCGAGCAGTTAGCTGGGCACCGCTAAGACAATGTACTACACCACTGCTTTCTCCTGCTGATGTTTGCGTTTCAGATGATTTTGCTTTTTTATCTCACTAGCTACTTCTCTGATTCCAGATGGATGTGCTAGTGGTGCTGGAAGCTACCATCCTTCCATCCATTAAACAGAGCAGTATGTGCCTGAGGCTACAGTGAAACCAGAAGTGGCGATGGAAGTAGTGGACGCTGCCACCACCTATTGATCCACAACTGTTGGTTACCAATCTTAACTGCACAAAGGCCAGAGACAGAAACGCTGCTGAACATGGAGCTGCATAGAGTTCTAAGGCCAAAAAGGAAGAAAAGACGCGCCCCATAACTGCAATAAAAAAACACCTTGCTTCTGCCAGTGGATTGACTTGCCTGTCCTTCCTCGTCTCCATCCAGTGAGACCAATTTCTTTTCTAAACATTCTCAGCTACAACAGCCTGTGTCTCCCCATAGTGGCCACCCAGCTGAGTTTCAGGACAGGTAATCTTTATACAATAAATATCTCTTTGCTTACAAACTAAGTGTTGCTTGCACAAGGGTCTATTGGAAAATGGTGACATCCTAAGGGTGGATACTGACGTCTGGTTTTGGTTCTCTGGAGTTCCAAAGCCTTAGAAAAACGGCTTCATAAGCACTTCCAGAAGGGCCGATGTAAAGGATTCTGTAGGTTGGTCTTTAAAGGGGATTATGAAATTCCCTTCCAAAGTATGCAGCTACTCAAAGTCAATACAGGAGTTTGGGTTGGAAAGATGTTTTTGCCTAGAAATCACATTTTGTCCTCGGGTTATCTTTGATGTTTAAATTCGTTTGATAATCTGAAAAAAATACATGTGACAAAATGCAAAACAAAAAGAAATCTCTAAAGGGGAAATAGCTTGTGTTTTAAAATGTTGACTCATGACGTGTTAAATTTTTACCTGGTTATGTTTACCTTGTCAAGAAGCGACATAACTGCAGTGATGGACTGTCCCGGAGTGGAAATGTTGACTCTGCGCTCATGCACACATTTTTATGGTGCCAGTGTTACTGCTGGTCCACAAAATGTTCCGTAGGAATGACTCTGAGAACGCGACAAAGATTCTGAAGTGTTCATCCGATCTTCAAATATCATCTGTGAGAGCAAAAACACAAAAACAGAACCTACTAAACCTACTCCTCCATTGCTAATGTTAGAGCATATCCTTGATAACCAGGGCCCACAGCAAGACTTCTCTGATGCGTTTCAGTAGCAGGGTGGGGGGTTGTAGAAGGTTGTGATGTTATGAATGACCACTGGCTGGTTGGAAGCAGCCTTTATTTCACTGTTGTTCCTGCTGACACTGAAAAAGACAAATGTGACGGACAGATAACGCACTGGCTGAGCAGAAACAGGGTACAGGTGCAGCTCTGCCAGCAGCCTGGGTTTGTCACTCAGACTGTTGGGGAATTTAGAAAGGACTCATTTGTTAACCTCTGTCATTCTGCAGCGCAAACTGCGATTCCAACACAGACAGTGGGCTTTCTGATGTTGCTTTAAACAACAGCTACTAGAAACAAAGGTCATACTCTGAACCTGCAGTATAAGTCTGGTTTAATTGCGCTACTTTAATTCATGAATTCAGAGGTGGCAACCGCTCATGTTATGGTTGTGCTACGTCAGTGATGCTTGAACTGGGTGACCTTTGAGGGCGGGTGTGGTGGGGGAGTGGGGGTGGGGGTGCTAAATCTTATCACTAACCATTGCCAACTCAGGAGGCCTTTCAGATGAGACAGGCACATATTTAAAAAGCAAGAAGAGAAGTCAGGGTTTCATTTCAAAGAAATAATTTCTTACCCAATAAGTTTAATGACCAATAATCAGTTAGCTGTAAATAACCAGACTTAGTTATAATAAACAGCACCCACCATTTAATGTGGCATAGTGTTTTTTAGGAAGCATCAGATGCAGTTCGCAGTCTATCGCCCCGCCGATGAAGTTGCTCATGATGCCATCTAGTGTTCAGTTCTTTTAACTCTTTTTCCGTGTGTCAGCCATCAACTATTACAGAGGAATCACTTTTATTAGTTTTTATTACAGCCAATATGAAGTTGAGCACTCTGGCGAGATTGTTTAAGCTCTTTAACAACTACTGGTTTCCTTTTTGGCCTTTAAAAGATGATCTTTCCTGCTTAGATATCAGTGATCAGCATATTTGCTCAAACATGTTCATCTCTCCCACTGCAACAGAGGCAAAGTTAAGCCCAAAACTAGTCATACCCTGGGCAGATCTATGATACAGGCATCAGATGAGATCAAAACCATGTAAAAAGAGCATTCATTTAAAAAAAAACTGTACAGTATTTTCTGTGATGTATTAAAAAGTGACATGTCAAAAGGTATTTTTGCAGTTGTCCTGCTGCATCCAAATAAAACTGGTAGAAAAATAATAAATAAATAAGTAAGTGAAATAAATAAATAGAATAGGTTCTCTTTGTTGAAACGTGTTACCTCTTCTCCAAAAGACTTCTTCAGTTTGTAGAGTTGTAGGTAAACACAGCCTTATAAAGCAGTGCCTTTGCATATTGGATCAACAAATTTAAGTGTGACAATCAAAACTGGTTGTTTGCATGCAAAAGAGGACCATCAGGCTACCAACCTACTGTTAGTGCCCCTGGGGGCTGAGTCATGCTCACAATAACAATAACAATAGCATTGTAAAAGTGGGACAATTGGACTCAGGTTCGTTCCCATATAGGTTCATCCTGGAAACAAACATCTCAATAATTATTCAACAAAACATCTCAACAAACTGTGTACTTACCCATGGTAGAAAATCAGAAGCACAGCAAACAGATAAGAAAGTGAAACAGCGATCTTCTTTGAGCTTTTTTGAGCATCAACTGCAGCTTTACGTTTACTGCCCTGATTATTTTTACTGGCGGAACTTCCATAATTTGTTGTATACACTCTCGAATGAATACTCGTGAGTCTGGTGGTCCGTAGAGGGACCCCCTATGGAGCCAAGGAGTCAGGAAAACAATCTGTATAGTGCGTGGAGTTTCAGACGTAAGCTGTGTGTGTTGGTCTTAAGGCCCAAACCACATATGTCGCCTGCTGACACACTGCACTCATAATACAGTAGCTTTGTTCCATATCAATTCTATTTTTTTATTTATTGTTTGTTTAAAGAAAAAAAAAATACAACAAAGAACGAAAAACGAAACATGTTGGCATCGCTAAGCTTTTGTAACCTACGGTACAATGCAACAGTAATGTTCACGTACGTATACATCCATACATGCACCTTTACCAAAATCTATTGGGTATCAACAGTTTTTATCCATGTGTCTTTATTATTTAACGAGGAACTGCAAAGGCTTAGAAAACAAAATCATAAAAGTCATTCATCTTCAGCATCCACTAGATTAAAATCTTTAGTGTATTTCAGGGGTGGCCAACTCCGGTCCTCGAGAGCCGGTGTCCTGAAACCTTTAGAGGTTTCCCTGGCCCCACACACATGAATCAAATAGCACAATTAGCTCCTCAGTATGCAGTCAGGTTCTTCAGAGTCCTGCTAATTAACTGATTATTTGACTCAGGCGTGTCAGACCAGGGACACATCTAAAGGTTGCAGGACACCGGCCACCCCTGGTGTATTTAATAAAAGGACCCCAGATATTTTCAAATGCTTGCTGCTTCAGTAGATTTAACAGCATATGTTTAAACCACTGTACCACAGTTGGGGCCATGGTTCTGTTATCTTTGTCTGTGTATCTTTGTCCTTTCTCTCTTTCTCTTACTCTGTCCCTGTTATTCCTTTTCCTGGCATCAGTTTGTACATAATTAACAGCAATGAAATAAATCAAGGGTCAGGCGTCAAAGGAGAATTTACACCTATAAATTCTCCCTTGGTAAAGCAAATATGTTTGGCATAATTATGGCAGCCAGAGCCCTATTCTGCTTGTCATGAAGCTGGATATAACAAGGTGGGGAAACAAGTGTTTCTACCCTTCTCAGTAATCATGGGAAAACACCTAATTAGCACTGCAGCAATCAAACCTTCCAGATAATAGCTAACCAGTGTTTTACATATTTAAATTTTTATTCATGGGCTCCAAAACATTAAGGAGTTTCCTCCAGTTAAAATACATAATTTTCTGCTTATTTTACCTTACAGAACAGCTTAAGTTTAGGAAGATTACTTAGACTTACCACAGATTTTCAGCTGAATTTCATGTATATATTGATCGATAGATGCGTGGTGTGATTAAAAAGGGTCAATAAAAAGTTCAACAGAAGAACAGTTTTACTTCCTTTTGCATTTTAGCCTATCATGTAGGTTAATACTACAGTCATTACATCAAACCAATTACAAACGCAGACCCAGGAATGCTCCGCCCCCTTCAAAGAGTTCAAAGAGCACGTGTTGTTGTTTTTGTTTTGTTTTTTTACTTTCAGTTTTGGTAAAAGTTGGTTGAATAAAGGGTTGAGTTTGAATTCAGTGTCTATGTGTTCTTTACCCAAAATAGGTAATTAAGAAACAGCATACAATGTCCAGGGTTGCACTTAAAGTTAGAGACGGCGATTTCTCCGGAAACGTAGGTAAGAAACGCCCAAGTCCCTTTATTAATAACTGTCCATGCACAAGACCATCTTACCTGCTCTTCCGCTCCTCAAGGGGATCATGTGAAGAAAATCTCCCAAATCCACTGTGGTCTTATTTCTTTCTACTGATGCTTTCCTCTTCTTTTCATAAACATGAACGCGGTTTGCTTCTAGCAACTCTCAGCCATTTTCAAAGTATATAGTGAGAGCAGTGGAACCATAGACATCATAAACGTAGTAGCCTCGTTGGGCGGGTTATGCCTATGGTGGGGATGCGTCAGAGCGTCCGCCATGTTGAATGTGGCAAATCTGCAGTTGGACTCAGTCACTTAAACAGTATCAGAGGGACTTTAATCTGAGAATATACTTTCTATGCGTAACATTTTTATTTTTATAATATTACGAGTTTATTTTCGTATCCCTCTTGGCTTCATTCTCCACTTTATTCTCGTAAAGAATAAAAATAATTAAAAGAATCTAACCTGGCCCTATTACTCCAGGACTAAGACAGGGTTTATACAGGAATGAGTAACCCTAATTTAATGCTTTTTAATGCTCTTCTAATGCTCGAGGAAATAATTTTAATGCCATCAACAAGCACCTATATATATATATATATATATATATATATATATATATATATATATATAGAGAGAGAGAGAGAGAGAGAGAGAGAGAGAGAGAGAGAGAGAGAGAGAGAGAGAGAGAGAGAGAGTACTTGTTGATGGCTGTGTTCAGACAACAGAGCACCTCCCCATGCAGTGTTGCATTGGATCCAAATGTTGTTCGAAGACCATCTGATTTCCCGACGTTAGTGGCGGTAGAGCTTGCTCCAGCTGCTGCTGTGCTGTTTGCGGTAGCTAATGCGGACGTAACTGCGTTGGTTACAGAAAGGTAACTTGACATTGTTAGCTCTTGTCTGCTCCTTGCAGCTGATCTGTGGCTGTCCACAGTGGTGTAGTGGTCCCTGGAGAAGTGGATATACTCTCAATGTTTGCCCTTTTAGACGCAGCTCAGAAAAATTCTGTTTTAGAAACAATGACATGTAACACTGCTCTATTTAGTTTACCCAAAAATCCATCACTAGGGTGGTGGCCGAGGGGTTAGAGCAGCGCGCTTGCAGTCAGAGAAGGATGCAAGTACCCGGTTCAATCCCAACTGCCTGCACTCTGGGTCCCTGAGCAAGACCCTTAACCCCAGATTGCTCCCCAGGCGCCGCACAGTGGCAGCCCACTGCTCCCCAAGGGGATGGGTTAAGATGCAGAAGTGAATTTCTCCATTGTGAGATCAACATGTCCAATTTTCTATTCTTTTTTTTCTTTTTCTTTCTCATTTTAGCCTAAAATATTTAGCCTACAACATTTGGATTAAAATATTTCCTTGAGCTACTACGTGAGGTGTGAAAATACTGTTGTCTCTTTTTTAAAAATTTTATCCAGCTTCTTGCAGGTAATGTAAAATATTCTTTGGTTTATATTGAAGGAATTCCTACACTACATCCAGAATCAACATTTCATTACTTTACTGTAGGTTTTTCAATATAGACCTAGATCAGTGGTCCCCAATCCTGGTTCTCGAGGGCCGGTGTCCTGCAACTTTTATTTGTTACTCTGCTTCAACACACCTGAGTCAAATAATGAGGTCATTAGGAGGACTCTGGAGAACTTGAAGGGAAGTAAGTCAGGTGTGTTGGATCAGGGACACATGTAAAACCTGCAGGGACACCGGCCCTCGAGGACCAGGATTGGGGACCACTGACCTAGATGATAAGGCATATGGAAAGTCCTAAATTGAATGAGAAAGAGAATCTATAGAAAGAGATAAAGTTAATAACGAGGAGAACGTCAAAACTCAAATCTCTTTGTCTTTGCAAATGAGGAATTGTCAAATATACCAGTTGAAACACCCAAACAACTGTTGATCCTATTGATTTAGACACCCTGACAATGAATGTTTAGCCCCTCAATTTTAAAATGGACGGTGATTTTAAACTTGACAGTTAAACAGGGACCTCAGTTAAGTCATTTTTATCATTTAAGGAACAAAGCAAAGGTAAAACCTATTCTTTCAAGGCAGAAATATGGAAACACTACTCTAAGCCTTCATTTCATCATGGCTGGATTTGTGTAATTCTCTTTATCTCTGAATCGGTCAGTCCTCACTCAAATGTCTGCAGCTGGTTCAAATGCTGCTGCACACCTTTTAATGGAAAAACATAAAATAAAGCACATTACCCCATCCTGGCCTCTCTTCACGGGTTGCCTGTTTATCTTAGAGTTCAGTTTAAAGAACTTCTGTTTGTTTTTAAGGATTTAAACTACGGAGCCCCTAAAGGGACATGGAGGAAAAAAAAACGTTTGCGAGATCTCGCAATACTTTTATGATTTCTCGCAATAGTTTTTGCGAGATCTCGCAATACATTTGCGAGATCTCGCAACATGTTTTCCTACGTCGGCGAACCGGAAGTAAAACAGAAACACATCAGTGCTACGTCAGCAAACCGGAAGTAAAACACACAACAGTGGAGGCGCAAAGTGAAAAGGATAAAACGCCCATGTGTCAGCTACAACCATGGAGGACGATTTGGAGAGGTTCTCAATTTCTAGAGAAGTCCCAAAAGACGACATTACACGAATGAAGAGAGACAAGGTCAGTAAACAATCCATTAAATAACCTGACGTAAATTTAGCAACACAGCATTCAAGACGAAACTAGAGTGAATAGCTTTGTGAATAGCGTGCTATCGTAAGCTAATATTGGTAATATTAGCAGAATTGTAGAAATGCATAATTGTTTCGTTTTATTATAGTGAATGCATACTTGATAGCCTAATAACAATGTTAACATGATATGCAGAAACTTGAGTAGAGGATAAAACTGGTTGTAACTTTGTAGCATAGTAACTTTGGACTCCCTGGCTGGTCGAGCATACTGTTGACTGTAAAGTCTGGTTGATTTTTCAGAAAACCTGTATCGTCATTACCAGCTAGTTAACATTCCTTGCCAGTGATTTATCATAGTATAAAATTTGTGAAATTAATAGAGTCGACACGTTTTGAGGCAGGGGTGGCTTAAAGAGCAAAGCTTGTTCTGGTAAGCTTTGTATAAAGTTTAATTTCGCTTCATGCTTGCTCAGTATGAGGGATTGCTGCAAAGCAATGGACAATGCAGACGACTCTCCCTGTGGCTCTACGCTTCTTCAGGCATGAATGCTGCTTGTCAGGACTTTGATGCAATCAACTGGTTCCCTTATATAGGAAATTTATATTATAACCAATCTGTATAATGTGATTGAATTTGACTTTGTAAAGTGCCTTAAGATGACATGTTTCATGAATTGGCGCTATATAAATAAAATTGAATCGAATTGAATTTATTTAGCAAAGTACACCTTGCAAGTAGTCGACCTTTTCAATCTGCATTTGCTGACTATTTTATTAAGCATCAGAGTAAAACTACAAAATAAATAACTAGCAACTGGATAAAGGTCTTTTAAACACTGTTTTTTTTTACTTTATTAGCATGACTACCTTTCTGAAACATACATTAATTAATGTAGAGTACATTTCAAATAAATTTGAAGAATTTATATTTAAGATCAGCAAATTAAATATTTATTTTAAATGATTAATCATAAGGATACATTGATTAAATGCATTAATTTTAAAATAAGTAAATGGGTTATGTATGCAAATTCATAGATAAATCTTTACCTGTCTATAAGATACTTGGTTATAGGTGGAATTTTAGTTATATAGCTTACTCGCACAGGGTCAGCTTTTGGCATTTTTCAGGTTGAGATAACCTGGAGGCACAATGTTTTTGAGCCATGAAATGGAGAACGTCAACCACAGGAGAAGTTTTTAATTTTTCCACGCTGAATCAAGGAATCCTCATCTTCCAAATTAAATGGTGCATTAATTGCAGTGATTAATGGAATTAATTAATGCACAAAAGTTGACTTGCGTTAGAACGAATGCTAACACAGTATATTTTACAGGGCTTTTAAAACTTTTTCAAGAACAATCTGTAACTACACTGAATAAGTTAATACACTGGAATACATAAATGGCATGTAATTTGTGCTAAACTAGATTTTCTGATTGTCTTGATGCATCTCAATAATCCAGGTAGGAAAATAAATGAAAAACATTTTTTGGATTTCAGATTCATCAAAATAGATACAATGCACTGTACTGACACTAGTATCTCTCTCTTCTGTTTGTAGGTTGACAAGGCAGTGTTGCGCATCATGACTGATGTGCAAATGACAAAATGCATAAACTCATATGGTGATAGCTGTGCTATCTTTCTGTGAACAAACACAGTGCCAAAGCACCAGTAAAGACACTCTTTTAGAGAGATTGAAATATAAAATAGGGGCACACAAAATGAAATCAAACACAAAAGGATCACCGAGTGGAACCCCAGATAAACCCTAAAATACCATGGCCAGACAAAGAAATACGTCAGGAGAGAAGACTTCAAGAAAGGTTGAAATTGGATGGCTTCATTTTGGCAGTAATAGATACAGTCAAGTACGGACCAACAGTGGTGGAGGCACGAGACAGGCTACAATGGCAAAAACAACTACTGTTGCTCAGATCATGGAATTAGGAAAGGAACTATTTTTCCCTGATGGGCTGTCCACAAAAGGACCAGCTGAAGACTTCAAGTTTGACATCTGCGATTTTAAAATGAACAAGTTTCCCTTTAATTTTTAGACCTGAGCATCACTAAAGGTCTAAAGATTTCTAAGGTCAATGTAACTGATGTTGCCTTATCCGATCACTTTTCTGTTACCTTTGAAAGCATAATTTCCAGTGACTCATTTAGCCAAAGGGACATCGTAAGAAAACGCACCTTTAAGGACAATGCCACGGAAACTTTTATTCAAGCTTACTCTGCTACTTCAACCTTGGGCTGCAACTCAGTAGATGAGCTAGTAGATAACTTTCAGTCCAAAGTCTCAGACATCATTGACTGCATTGCTCCAGTTAAAGTGAAAGTTCTTTCCGGGAAGAAAAAATCTCCTTGGAGAAATGCTCCAGCAGTTAGAGGTGAAAAAAGGGAATGTCGGAAAGCTGAACGCAGGTGGAGAAAACAGACTGCAGGTTCACTATGACATCTATAAAGAGAGACTTTACAGATATAACTTACAATTGAAAAACGCAAGAGAATCTTTCTTCTCAGAGATCATCAAGAAAAACATTAATAATGCTCGTGTCTTATTTGCCACAGTCGACAGGTTAACAAATCCTACTGTGTCCGTGACTTCCGAACTTCACTCCACCAGGGCCTGCAATGAATTTGCTAATTTCTTTACTGAGAAAAATCCTAAAAATTAGAAGATCAGCTTGTACTTCCATATCAATACCAGAACCAAAGCTGTATTCAGCTGGAATTTACCCTGACAAAATGTCCCAATTCAGCCAAATAAACCACAAAAGCTTAGAGCAGATCATTCAGCAGCTAAGTTCCTCCTCCTGCTGCCTTGATGTTCTACCCACAGCTTTCTTTAAGAAAGTTTTGCCTGTCATAGCATCTGAGTTGACTCAGATAATAAACACGTCCCTTCTGTCAGGTGTTTTCCCCCAGTCCCTAAAAACAGCAATTGTCAAACCACTGCTGAAAAAGAACAATTTAGACAAACTACTACTCCAGAACTACAGGCCCATCTCAAACCTCCCCTTTATCAGTAAGATTAAAAATGATGAAAAAGATGAAAGACCTGTGTTTCAACAATTAAACACCTTCTTAACAACGACCAGCCGCTTTGACGTTTTCCAGTCTGGCTTCGGTGCTCACCACAGCACAGAGACCGCCCTTATCAAGGTGTTTAATGACATCCATATAAATACAGACTGTGGAAGAACCACCGTGCTGGTTCTATTGGATCTCAGTGCAGCATTTGATACTGTCGATCACTCCACTCTGTTAGAGCGCCTGGAGAACTGGGTCGGCTTCTCTAGTACAGCTCTCCACTGGTTTAAATCCTACTTAAAGGACAGGGACTTTTTTGTATCAGTAGGTGACTTTACATCAGAGATGACAAAAATCACATGTGAGGTTCCCCAAGGGTCCATTCTGGGTCCCCTCCTCTTCAACATCTACATGCTCCCTCTAGCTCAGATCATAAAAAACAACAACATCAGCTATGCAGACGACACACAGCTCTACATCGCCATGTCACCAGGTGACTATGGACCAGTTCAGGCACTGAGTAAATGCCTTGAAGAAGTCAATGCCTGGATGTGCCACAATTTTCTTCAATTGAATAAAAACAAAACAGAAGTAATAATATTTGGACCGATAGAGGAGAGATCAAAAGTTAGCACACAGCTTCAGTCGCTTCAGCTAGGAACCACTGATCAGGCCCGAAACCTGGGAGTAGTGATGGACTCAGACCTGAACATCCAAAAGCATCTAAAGACAATTACAAGGTCGGCTTTCTATCACCTGAGGAACATCTCCAGGATTAAAGGACTGATGTCTCAGCAGGATCTGGAAAGACTAATCCATGCGTTTATTTTTAGTCGAATAGATTACTGCAACGGTGTTTTCACAGGTCTGCCTAAAAAGTGGATCAGACAGCTGCAGCTGATCCAGAACGCTGCTGCACGCGTCCTCACTAAGACTAAGAAAGTAGAACACATAACCCCAGTTCTAAAGTCCTTACACTGGCTCCCTGTATCTCAGAGAATAGACTTTAAAATACTTCTGTTAGTCTATAAATCCCTGAATGGCCTAGCACCTAAATACATCACAGACTTGTTATCAGTGTATCAACCATCCAGACCACTCAGGTCTTCTGGCTCCAGCCTGCTCAGCATACCTAGAACCAGAACTAAACACGGAGAAGCAGCATTTAGTTCCTATGCTCCACTTATCTGGAACAAACTTCCAGAAAACTGTAAAAGTGCGGAAAACCTGAGTTCTTTTAAATCAAGATTAAAAAAACATTTGTTTAGGACTGTTTTTGACTGTTCTACTTAAACTGTTCTACTGAAACATCATTAGTTCAACTTTTTTAGTCCAACTGTTTATTGATGTTCTATTTTGTTTCTACATTTTATTCCTACTTGCTTATATTCTGTTTTATTTTCCTGTATTATAATCATGTAAAGCACTTTGCATTGTCTCTGTACTGAATTGTTTTATACAAATAGATTTGCCTTGCCCTGCCTTTAATCACACTGTTGGCCAAATGTATGAACAAACTAAAACTCCTCAGATTTTACATTTTTACTAAACAGATCACTCATCTGATGAAAATGATCAGCTTGAAGATGGATCTCAGTCAGTCATCACAGATCTGCAGGATAGTTCATATTCAACTGATAGTGACGGAAGCGCCCAGGTATATGCAAATATATTTGTAATAAATAAAATAACGATACTGACATGGACAGATGTTAATGATTTGCTCAAAGATTACTCTTGTCACTAACTTTATTAATTCAATTCAATTTTATTTATATAGTGCCAATTCATGAAACATGTCATCTCGAGGCACTTTACAAAGTCAAATCAATCATATTATACAGATTGGTCAGAAATTTCCTATATAAGGGAACCAGTTGATTGCTTCAAAGTCCCGACAAGCAGCATTCACTCCTGGAGAACCGTAGAGCAACAGGAAGAGTCGTCTGCATTGTCCATGGCTTTGCAGCAATCCCTCATACTGAGCAAGCATGAAGCGACAGTGGAAAGAAAAACCACCCATTAGCGGGAAGGAAAAACCTTCAGCAGAACCGGGCTCAGTATTACAACTGTCCATCTATATATACAGTGAGGTAAATAAGTATTTGAATGTCCCTATAGTCATACATTCCATGTATTAAGAGTGTTTTGCAGTTGTTGGATGAGGAAGTTTTGAGGAGTGGAGCGTGCGTTCACCTCCATTGTGTTTACTGAGCTGCTTCATGGTTCAAAAAACATCAGGTGCTGATGAATAAAGGGAATAGTCATATTCATATGACTATAAGGATTATTACAATAGGTAAATTTGTCAGCATGTTCAACCATCCCTTTAATAGATTTTGTGTTTTAACATGTATTGTTACACAGCATTTATTTTTTAATGTGGATAATGTGTTATGATATTACTACTGAAAAAATTAAAGCACTCTGTCTTTGATTTGTTTTCAGATGCAACAAAAATCAAAAAGGTTAAGGAAAATATCTGAGACTGAGACAGCACAAAGTCCAGGTCCATCACATCCCTTTCAGTGAACCCCAACAGACATTAAAAATAGCAGCATTGGCGGAAGAAAAAACACGAGTGAGGTCACTTTACCGGAACCGGGCCCCTTGTTTGACGAGGCAGATACACTTGTGTGGGATTCGGACGATGATGTGGTGGTTATAAATTTAAAACATGTTGATGAGGATGTCACACAGGTAATTTTTTGTTTAGAATTTCTTAATAAAGATATATGTTTTGAATTTTAATATCACATGTTTGATGGGGTATTAAAAACAAATACTAATTGTTATCTTTAATGAAATTGGGAGTCAGTTAAAGGTATACTATGCAACCGGGGTTGATTTTCCAGCGAGGCTCCCCCCAGAGGGCGAAAGTAAAACTGCACTGTCGTAAAGATGCTCAGCTGTTCTCCTGGTTTCTCCGTCAAGCCAGGCGCGGTTGTTTTGAGCTTAGCAGACAGGCGAACGCAACGAAAAGTCGAAAAAACGGCAGTACATACAATGACTAACACAGTGAAAGTATGAACATGCACACAGAGAGACAGAAACCATTCCAATGTTACTTACAATCGCATCAGCAGAAACACGAGGTCCGCGTCAGCCTTGCAGCCTTCTTTCTCTTTTAGCTCTCGCCATTCGGAAAAGCTTGCCCGATGTTCACCCGTGTACAACTCCTCACTCTGTCCAGAGCCCTTTTCCTCTTTCTTGCCTGCTCCGACATGGGCTTTTGCTGTTTTCTCGCTGGTTCCGCCATGATAACTGCACAGATATCGCCACTGCGCTAGCAACGAGCATGCCTTTCACTGGGGGCGTGTAGCAGTTCTTGCCGTAAAGCAAGACCGACTCTCGCGATGCACGAGACTTCTGAGCCTGTGGGTGCGGGCCGAGGGCTCCTGCAATTGCAAGTACGGTATTTCCCCTACAGACCACCAGGGCGGCCGAGAAAACCTTTTTTCGACCTGAAATGACTCATTTAATCATCCAAAACGGTATGAAACACATTAATTAACTGAAAAATGTTGCATAGTATGCCTTAAAGTCCTTTCGTCTAATTCCTGGGATTGTGCAGCAATTGTAACTTTGACTTATGACTTTATTGTACTGTTATGCCTCTACTATATAAGATCTTTTCATTTTTCATTCCTAAAACTTAAGTGGACTTCTTAACATTGTCTGGAGTGTTCCTGATGTTGACTAGAAGTCATGCTGATGTACAAAAGTAATTAAGAAAAACTTTTCTAAAAAGAAATCTGATTTTAGGGTTAATGTATCTGCTGTCTTTTATTGTATTCTTAAGAGCACAGAGGTGGGTGGAGCACCTACACAGGTGATACAGCTTCTACTCCCTTCAGGTGATGGCCTACCTAAACTGGATGAGCAGCAGTCCATACACGAGGAAGCAGCACAAACTGCCCAGGTAAGACACACCACTTCAAACAACTCTGATGTTATCAGTGTTAACTATTATTGTGGTAGGAGATCACAAATTTTGAACAGAAAGCAGTTTGAGAAGGGGTGCAGTTTGTAACACGGTTTCATAAAAAGATGCTTGGGATCAAGGCCGTGGGAACCCAGGGGGCTGAGGGTGCTAGAGAACCCCCTAGTAGGGAGAAATAAAAATTATTGTCAGTGAAAAAGAAATCAGTGAAGTACATGAAATAAATGAATATCTTCCAATATATCTCCCAATATCTTCCAATCACTTTAAATACAAATGTGATATAAATCCAATAAAGCATTTTTAGAAGAAATAGGCTATAGTTTTAAGCTTTGTTGGAACGCAAATTTTGCCACTTTAGGATATTAAAGGAATTCTTATCTTAGGGTGTTTTCTCACCTGCAGCTTTAGGTCAATCTAAATTTAGATTGACTTAAATTAGGTCCAGTTTGGCACAGTATGAAAGCACAATCAGACTCTAATGCGCAATAAACGCGGCCTGAAGAAGTGGTCTCAGTTCAGCTCCAGCCGAACTCTGGTGCGCTCTAGTTGATGTCTGAAAACACCATATGTTAAAGAAATGTGAATGTAATCATTTTCTTTTTATTAAGGAATGTTCTACTGTTTTAACTTCACACAGGAAGAAACAGATGTTTCTCCTAGACAAGGAATCTCTTGCTGTATATGTTAATCCTACACCTCTTTGTATGCCAACCCCATGTTGTAAAACCCCCCTTGTCCTTTCTTTTGTTTCTTAACCCCTATGTTGTGAACTCCTGACTTCTCCCGTCCTTTCTTTGATGTTGACAATAAAGGCAAAGAGACAGAGGTAGCCCAGCGCAGATGGACCCGAGACTGCGATGAAACAGGCCTCACGTCCAGGGGTGCCTGCAGAAATTTTTCATAGGGGTGGCCAGAAGGGGCCACTTAAAACTCTTGGGGTGGCACACTGAAACTAAAAGCCATCATTTCAGGATTTTATTCTACGGTTGTAGTAAAGCTGCCTGTAGAAAACTATCAGAAAGACTTAAGTAAACACCTACAGGGGTTGGACAATGAAACTGAAACACCTCTCATTTTAGTGTGGGAGGTTTCATGGCTAAATTGGACCAGCCTGGTGGCCAATCTTCATTAATTGCACATTGAACCAATAAGAGCAGAGTGTGAAGGTCCAATTAGCAGGGTAAGAGCACAGTTTTGCTCACAATATTGCAATGCACACAACATTATGGGTGACATAATAGAGTTCAAAAGAGGACAAATTGTTGGTGCACGTCTTGCTGGCGCATCTGTGACCAAGACAGCAAGTCTTTGTGATGTATCAAGAGCCACGGTATCCAGGGTAATGTCAGCATACCACCAAGAAGGACGAACCACATCCAACAGGATTAACTGTGGACGCAAGAGGAAGCTGTCTGAAAGGGATGTTCGGGTTGCTAACCCGGATTGTATCCAAAAAACATAAAACCACGGCTCGCCAAATCACGGCAGAATTAAATGTGCACCTCAACTCTCCTGTTTCCACCAAAACTGTCCATCAGGAGCTCCACGGGGTCAATATCCACGGCCGGGCTGCTATAGCCAAACCTTTGGTCACTCGTGCCAATGCCAAACGTCGGTTTCAATGGTGCAAGGAGCGCAAATCTTGGGCTGTGGACAATTTGAAACATGTATTGTTCTCTGATGAGTCCACCTTTACTGTTTTCCCCACATCCGGGAGAGTTACGGAGTGGAGAAGCCCCAAAGAAGCGTACCACCCAGGCTGTTGCATGCCCAGAGTGAAGCATGGGGGTGGGTCAGTGATGGTTTGGGCTGCCATATCATGGCATTCCCTTGGCCCCATACTTGTGCTAGATGGGCGCGTCACTGCCAAGGACTACCGAACTATTCTGCAGGACCATGTGCATCCAATGGTTCAAACATTGTATCCTGAAGGAGGTGCCATGTATCAGGATGACAATGCACCAATACACACAGCAAGACTGGTGAAAGATTGGTTTGATGAACATGAAAGTGAAGTTGAACATCTCCCATGGCCTGCACAGTCACCAGATCTAAATATTATTGAGCCACTTTGGGGTGTTTTGGAGGAGCGAGTCAGGAAACATTTTCCTCCACCAGCATTACGTCGTGACCTGGCCACTATCCTTCAAGAAGAATGGCTTAAAATCCCTCTGACCACTGTGCAGGACTTGTATATGTCATTCCCAAGACGAATTGACGGTGTATTGGCCGCAAAAGGAGGCCCTACACCATACTAATAAATTATTGTGGTCTAAAACCAGGTGTTTCAGTTTCATTGTCCAACCCCTGTATTGCTTTATTTTGGTTTATTGTGTGATTTTTAATGTTACTATCAACCCTGTATCAACCCTCCAGGCCACTAAGGTCGTCTGGCCTCAGCCTTCTCTGCATACCTAGAACCAGAACCAAACATGGAGAAGCAGCATTTTGTTCCTATGCTCCACTTATCTGGAACAAACTTCCAGAAAACTGTAAAAGTGCTGAAAGCCTGAGTTCCTTTAAATCAAGATTAAAAACACATTTGTTTAGGATTGCCTTCGACTGTTCTAATTGAACTGTATTACTGAAATATAATTAGTTTTGTTGGAATACAAAGGAATTACTTTGTATTCCAACTGTTTTTACTTGTTTGCTTTTAATTTTTATTTTCCCATGTTCTATTTTGTTTCTACATTTTATTCCTGCTTGCTTATATTCAGTTTTATTTTCCTATATTTTAATCATGTAAAGCACTTTGCATTGTCTCTGTACTGAAATGTGCTATATAAATAAATTTGCCTTGCCTTACTAATGATCTAATGTGCATAGACACAATACAATGACAGTACAGTTTACATTTTGAGTTGAACAATAATTGCTTTGTATTGTGTATAGGGTGTAAATTTATTCATTTATTGAATACAAAAAAATACTGGGGAAAAGCAGATACTGGCAGGTAAAAATAGAAGCAAGAACAGAAACGACATCTTTATTTATGTAACAGGGATTTCAGGGAAAACAAGGAACAACAGTCATATTTTGATTACAAGGTTATACTGTATGTGTAAGAAACAGTTATACCTTTACTTAGTCTGAAACAAAAATAATAATTACTTTTACAAAAATAACTTCCCAGCAAAGATCCATAGTCTCCAAGGGTCCGTTCTTCGTACGTTGCCTAAAACATCCGAGATCAAATGACACATCCAAGATGTGTCATTTGATCCGGCTAATCATGATCCGGCTAATTGGGTTCTTCGAACACACCTGTTGTTTATGATTAGTATGGCTGGATTGAGTTATCTGAGATAACTGCGCGTTCATGCGTTTTTTTAAAAGGGGAAATGTATTGATAGTAGAAACAATGATCAGCAACGCTGCTATTGGCTGTTCAGCATGGCCAAAGACCGCCCACAGTTTTTCTCCCAAGCAGAACACGAGCTTTTAATGGAAGGTTATGCCGAATTTGAGTCATTAATTAAAACGACAGGGAACACCTTAAAGTCTGCTAAAGCCAGGAGAGAGGGCTGGCAAAAAGCAGCAGACAAATTAAATGCATAAGTGCTGTCCATGTTAGATGTTTCTATCACTTTCTACAGTATGTATTTTTGCATTTTAATAATTTCATATTTACTTTGTTCTTTTATGTCAGAGCCTCCACGGGACCCACTAGAACATGGGGAAAAAAGTGAAGTACAAGAATATTCTACAAAATGGTAGCCTTTAATTATTATACTGTATTTTAAAAAGCAACTTCTTCCTCTTTTTTAAAAGCCACTGTTAAATGGGGTGTTTGTCTGTTTATAACAGCCACCAAGAAAAAGGCTGGAAAAAAAAAACAGGTTCTTTGTACTTTTGTTGCATGAGGCATGTTTAACCCTTTCTTTTTCTTTCACAAAATGACACAGGGTGCCATCCGTTCCCTTTATAAACGGCATCTTCAACAAAAAAATTTGTATTTTGACCTGAAAAAACACAAATTAAGAGGAGAAATTGAACTCCACAACTTGAAAAAGAGAAAAATTGCACTAGAGATCGAGTTGCTTCAAAAGGACGTTGAGAGTAAGTTCTAATACACCATTTGACAGTAGTATTGCTGACTTTACATAACTATCTCTTATTGCAGGAAAAATATTACTTGCTGTCTTTTCTTTATAAAAACATGTTTAAATAAAACGACAGGAACTAAGCATTATTTGTTTCGTCTTTTATTAAACATTAAAAAATGGTGTTCCACAATTCTGTCCCGTCCTCTGCCACTAAGTGGTCCAAGTGCACTGGCTGGACAGACTCCATAAGACTTCCCTATCTCCTCCGTTTATAAAGCTGCGATCTAATCCTGTTTACATGAAATAAGCCTGAAGCAGAAGCTTACACGCATTCCGACCGGGCCGGACTAAATCGTTTGGCCAGCATTCACAGACTCGCTATCTGGACGGTATCTGGCAATCTGATACCATCAACCATCAACTTACTCTTAAAACGATCTTGTGATACGTTATCTAAAGAAGAAAAATACGTCAAGAACTCGTTGTTTGCTCTGTTTGTGTCTGCCGCTGTGCTCGCCTTCTGCCTTCCAGTCCGGCGCGCAGGCGCGAAAAACCCGGATGAAAACAATAGCAGTGAACTACCCTATACGATTAATTTGCGTTAGTTTTTTTAATCCGTTATTTTTTTTTAAATTAATTAATCGAAATTAACGTGTTATTTTGACAGCCCTGTATATATATATAATAATTTATATATATATAATTTATTTTTTAAGTTAGATATTTAAGTGAGTCCATCACACTAAAAAACTACACACTAAACAAAACATACATTTCTTCCCAGGATATTACTTTCTAGACAATTCATTAATATCATTATTATGGCTACATGGTCATAACTTCACCTGTCGGTCCAGGAACACCTGCTTTCGCTTCTGTGATCAATGGTACTGACTGTTCCTGCCCTGATGCTGTCTGATGTTTTTCCTCATCTCTGTCCTCTACTAATCCTGGCTCTGTGTCCTCATCATGCTGCTCTATCTGTTCCTGTCCTCCATCCACCTCCTGTTTCTCCTCCTCCTCCTCACTCGTTCTCTGTTGCTCCCCTGTCATCTCTTTATCTCCTTCTGCTGTTATTTTCTTCTTAAAATAAGAAGAGATGTCTGTGGACTTTCTCTTCATGTCTGGAAATTGACAAACCATACACAAGCACCAGCTAACAACGGTAGCTACGTAACTCTGAAAACTTGTCAAAAAGACACCAAAAGCCGCTGTAACAGGAGCTGATACAGTTCATATATCCCCCTCTTCTTTTACAAACGAATGATTTGACTTACTTACTTACCGTTAGTCTTATTCGCTTTCTCTATTAATTCCAAGAAGGGGTTGGGTTGTGTACTGTATATAGTATATATAAAGTATATATGTTTGTAAAGGGTTTTCTATTGGCCACCCCTCGCTAGCTTTGTGCCCCATGTTGGCCACCCCGGTAAAAATATTCTGGCTACGCCCCTGATGTAACTGCAAACTAAATCGATTGCATTATTGACAATTTGTCCTAAAACTAAAGTTGAAGCAGTAAAATGATCTGTTATCTTGCACGTTTCTTATTGAGTATTTATTGGAGTCAGTTTACTGTCAAATTTCATCCACGTTCACTATAAGAGGGACCGTGTACTGCGAAAGGCGGAGTACACGGTGTAAAACATCTTAGGAAGTTAAGGATTTTTAGCTCTTTCTAGAACATAAAATGTTGCTTACCTCCGGATAGCTTGGCCCTGGGCCTGGTGTTTGTGCAGCTTTGTAAGGAGGGAAATTACGACCTGTCATAGTCCAATGTGGGGGTTTTGTCTTAGAGATACAAGGGTCTGGAGCATTATAGGCAGCTGGGCCTGGAGTCTGCAAGGAATGCTATAGTTCAAGAAAACAACAGTAAATCCAGGTTTTTAGATTCGTTTTAGAGACAGTTCTTTTTATTTTCATTTTATTTTTACCCTTGTTATATCCTCCAAAAAGGATCCCTTCTCAGTGCGACCAGTGATTGTGAAGGAAGGAGCTGAAGGGGTTGTTATCCCATTTGTGCCAAATAATGGGGGTAACTTGTAAGCAGCTGGACCTAAAAGGGGAAGAGACATCTTTCTCCAATTTTAAAATTTAAATGATGGTCTGACACAGTTAAAGTGTGGCAAAAACAAAATCTATAAAAATTGAGTTCAGTTCTAAATTAAGTTCAAATTCAAATTTTCTCAGAGTAAATGTAGTGCAGATATGAATTGAAAATCCTTCCTCATCTGGATTTTGGTTCTTTGTAATTTCTTTGGGCCGGCTGGAGAGAGTGTATGCAGGGGCCGATTAGAATGTGGACAGTTTCGAAAAATCTGGGGAGTACTGGCCTAACGTACCAAAGAAAATGATTAAAAGAAAGTACTAAAAACACAACCACATGTATTGGTTTCAACAAGCTGTTGTTTTGATTTGCAACGGGCCCAACCGACCTGGTCCAGGAGTACAGAATGGTGCAAGTGGCTTTAGACGGCCATGGATTGAAAATGCCAGCGTCCCATCTTTGCCGTATCTGGTATAATTGGGTGGGAGCGTATAAATTGGTCCAGGGGAACAGTCGGCATTTGCCACTTCACGACGTGACATAATGGAGTGCTGGTGCTTTGGGTTTAGTTGGGTCATGTTGAATTGCACCTTAAATTGTGAAAAACACAATTTAAGTAATTATAATAAGATTCGTTTTTTTGTCTTACAAATTAAAAAAGTAGGTGCTATAGAGGTTGAACCTGTTGCATATTTTAATTCAATTCAGAAATAATAATCCAAAAAACAAATTAAAGCTGCTCTGAAAAGTGTCGACACTAGCAACCAAGCAGAACAGCAAATTATGAATGATAACAGTTCAGTTAAACATGAGCAGTAACCCGCTTGACATTCACAATATACAAAGAAAAAGAAAAAAAAAACAATGTATGAAAAAGGACAAACATTTTCTTTTGAGGACAGGAAGGACTTGACTAAAAAGATATGATTGAAAAAAAATGTTTTCACATAAAAACAGTAACTTGCTATGTTAACATCTTAAGTATAGTTTACTTTTCTGAAATTAAAAATTGTCTTTTCCTTTTTATTGCAAGTAAAATCACTGCTTCTGAAATACATGTGACATATGTCTAATGCATATAAATGTTCCATTAATCTCCCAAGTATGTGGACACTTACAATTTTCCATATTCACTGCAAAAGAAACAATTGTATTTTTTGACGTATATTGCCACTAACTCTCTTTTTCTCTCTCTACACACACACACACACACACAGACACAGACTGAGGGATTGTTTCAGAACCACAGACTGGAGCATGTTCCAAAGCTCTCATGGTGATGACATCAACAGCCTGACTGAATGCATCACTGGCTACATGAACTTCTGTGTGGAGAGCATTGTGCCTACACGATGGCTACGGTGCTTTGCAAACAACCCCCCCCTGGGTGACCCCTGAGCTGAAAGTCCTCCTGAACCAGAAGAAGAGGGCTTTCTACTCAGGGGACAGAGAGGAGCAGCGTAGAGCTCAGCGGGAGCTCCAGTGGAGGATCAGGGCGGAAAAGAAGGACTATGGGAAGAAGATGGAGGAGCAGCTGGTGCAGAACAACGTCAGAGATGTGTGGAGAGGTCTGAAGAACATCTCCGGCTTTGTGCAGGGGACCAGCAGGGCTGCAGATGAGTTGAACAGGTTCTTCACCTGGTTTGACTCCCCTCATACTGGCCCCCTCCCTGCCCTCAACTCTCCACACGTCTCCAACCCCCAGCCCTCCAGAGACCAACCTTCCCCCCTGCTGCCACTCTCACCAACCACCGACCCATCCACACCTTAGGTCCTGCCTTCCTCCCCCCTCACAGTTACAATGCAGGTGAGAGGCCAGCTGATGAGGCTTAAACAGAGGAAAGCCTCAGGACCCCCCCCCCAGGCTGCTGAGGACCTGTGCTGATGAGCTCTGTGAGGTCCTCAGCTACATCTACAACCTGAGCCTCAGCCTGGGGGTGGTCCCCACCCTGTGGAAGACCTCCTGTGTGGTACCGGTTTCCAAAACACCGCGCGCCAAGGAACCGGCCCACTTCAGACCATTCACTCTGACCTCCCACATGATGAAGACCTTGATCACCTAGGCAAGGCAAGGCAAGGCAAATTTATTTATATAGCACATTTCAGTACAGAGACAATGCAAAGTGCTTTACATTATTAAAATATAGGAAAATAAAACAGAATAAAAGCAAGCAGGAATAAAATGCAGAAACAAAATAGAACATGGGAAAATAAAAATTAAAAGGAAACAAGTAAAAACAGTTGGAATACAAAGTAAACTAATTATATTTCAGTAATACAGTTCAATTAGAACAGTCGAAGGCAATCCTAAACAGAGGTGTTTTTAATCTTGATTTAAAGGAACTCAGGCTTTCAGCACTTTTACAGTTTTCTGGAAGTTTGTTCCAGATAAGTGGAGCATAGGAACTAAATGCTGCTTCTCCGTGTTTGGTTCTGGTTCTAGGTATGCAGAGAAGGCTGAGGCCAGACGACCTTAGTGGTCTGGAGGGTTGATACACTGATAACATGTCTGTGATGTATTTAGGTGCTAAGCCATTCAGGGATTTATAGACTAACAGAAGGATTTTAAAGTCTATTCTCTGAGATATAGGGAGCCAGTGTAAGGACTTTAAAACTGGGGTGATGTGCTCTATTTTCTTAGTCTTAGTGAGGACGCGGGCAGCAGTGTTCTGGATCAGCTGCAGCTGTCTGATCGACTTCTTAGGCAGACCTGTGAAAACACCGTTGCAGTAATCAATTCACATGCACTGTGGTGAGCCCCACCCTGGACCCGCTGCAGTTTGCCTACCGGCCCAACATCGGAGTAGAGGACGCCATCATCTACCTGCTGCAGCGGGCGCTCACCCACCAGGAGACCACCGGGAGTGCTGTGAGAGTCATGTTCTTTGACTTCTCCAGCGTTTTCAACACCATCAGACCGGTGCTGCTGAGGGGGAAGCTGGAGGACGCTGGGGTGGACAAACATCTGGCTGACTGAACCATCGACTACCTCACTGACCGCCCTCAGCACGTGCGGCTGCACGGCTGTCAGTCAGAGGTGGCAGTCTGACTGCTGCAGACTAATTAGTTAATTGATTTGTTTAGGTCACTCTTAGTTTTGTTAACCTTTAAGTCTTTCGTGGACAAGTAGTCACTACACACACACACACACACACACACACACACACACATATATATATATATATATATATATATATATATATAAAATTAAACAAATTACTAACAAATAATTAAACAAATTACTAACAAATAATTGTTTTCTAAACACTAAATTTAAACAAAAATATTAATACAACATATAAGCAAATAAATAAAAATGAACTAAATAATTAAATTCTAAAATGTGACAAAAATAGAGAAATAGCTCCTACAGCAAGCTTGAATTTTGTTGTTGGACAAAAATACAGAAATATAACATTTTAATCAAAAATATAAACAATATCTGTTCATCTTAATTGTGAAAAGTTCTCCCTCGAGCCCTGATGTCAATAGTCCGTCGATTCAAACAAAAATGTGCCCCATAGTGCTGTAGCATCCTTCGTCTGTTCATCTTAAACCAGCAGGTTAAGGTAGCAGGTTGACCGCCCCAAGATGGCGGCCGTAATTTCTGCGCCGCAACAGTCAATGCGGGGGCAAATGCCATCAGAAGCGGGCGGACAGTCTCCTTACTCCGTAACTTCCATGAAGCTGTGTTGATTAGGCCTCAAAATAGTTAAATTAAAATCCAAATACACGTAATAGTAAAGTTTAAAAAAAGTAATAATCATTTCCCAATAAGAAATTTATAAATTGTGCAAAGTATTTTTAATACATTTTATAAAATGCTAAATATAGCGACAAAGTCGCTGAGTTGTCAACACTGCAGCCGTGGTTCTCTGTTATTGTCGTCTTCTTCTTCTTCTTCTTCTAGAGTTTATTGGCAGCTGGCAAACAACTATATGGTGCATTACCGCCACCAACCAGTAAGGAGTGTGGATCAGGACAAACATGCTCAAAAAAAAAAAAATATATATATATATATATTCTTTTCGCTAAACCTGTAACCAATAAATAATGAAACATAATTCTATAACCTGAATCGTAAGTGCTTTTCCTTAAAATATTTATTAGACAATACTGCTCTTTTTCCTTTTCAAGACTACTTATCAGCTGTGTTCTTTGTCTTTGATATTTCCTACAAATATACATAACATGTTCTATTGTTTCAATTTCCCCACATACATTGCAACTTCCTGTTTCATGTTTTCCCATTAACTGTAACGTTGAATTAAGTCCTGTATGTCCCAACCGTAGTCTTATTATCCTTTCCTGTCTTCTGTTCCTCCCAATTTTGCCTCGAACTTCCCCTACCTTCCTTTGTATTCTGTAAAGCCATCTTCCTTTTATATCTTCTTCCCACTGTTTTTGCCATTTTTCTTGAATCTTTCTTTTAATAATACTTTTAACCTCTGATTTACTCATGTCGATTCTTATATCACTCTTACTTTTTTTTATCGACTCTTCAGCTTTCTTATCAGCCATTTCATTACCTTTCACTCCTATATGTGCAGGAACCCAAAGAAACACTACTGTTAACCCCATCATCTGAATATGATATAATATTTGCTGAATTTCTAATAAGATATCTGGACAGCTTTCTGAATGATTTCTTTGTAAACTGATCAATGAAGAACTTGAATCTGAACATATAACAGCTCTTAATGGTCTCACTTCCTCAATCCATTCTACAGCAACTAACAATGCAATCATTTCTGCCGTATAAACAGATAATCCTTCATTTAATTTCTTACCTATATGCAGTTTAAACTCTGGAATTATTACACCTACTCCAGTTTGTCCTAATTGACTTGTTGATGCATCCGTATAAATCTTTACATAATTATAAAACTGTTCTATATATTCCTCCACTATTATAGAATTACATATATACCTTTTATCTCTATTTTTCTTTTCCAAAATTGTTAAGTCTACTATTATTTCAGGTAAAATCCATGGTGGTGTTATTGATAATGGTACTTTTGGACTAATGTTTAAATGATTTAACCATAATTCTGTTGCTTTCTGAATAATTGTCCAACCAAATGACTTATTATCAACTCTTTCTTTTTCACTGCATGGATGTAAAGTTACCTGTGTAGGATGGCTTTGATTGTGTCCTTGCAAATTAACCCAGTAATTTAATGACAGTTGTATCCTTCTCAGTGCTAACAGCATTTCACCCACCTCCACCTGTAAAGCTGATGTTGCAGTTGTCCTTATTGCTCCCGTTATCAAACGCAATGCTTGATATTGTATGATATCCAACTTTTTAAGTACTGTCTCTGATGCTGATCCATATACTATACTTCCATAATCAATTGTAGATCTAATTAGATTTATATAAACTAATCTTATAGCTTTCCTATCTGCTCCCCATTCATACGCAACTAAACATCTCATTATATTAAGTATTTTTTTACATTTTTCAATAACCCTATCTATGTGCACTTTCCAGGATAGTTTTTTATCAAACCATACTCCTAAGAATTTAAATTGCTTTACTCTCTCTATATCTTGATTATATAACTTCAGTTGTACTTCTTGATTTTTTTTTCTTCACTTGTTTCCAAAAAAAAAAGGATCAATAAATATACCTTTGTCCTTAACTGGAGGATCCCACTCCTGACACCAACTGTGATGGTCCGACCAGTAAGGCACAAGGACAAAGGCATATATAAAAAGTATTTTCTATTTATTTTTCCAAAAATTGTTCACAGAAGACTTCTAACATCAAATCTCAAGAAAAAACTGACCTACCACAATGAACACAGGGGAATTTATACACAAAGGCTAGCCTACACAAACGAGGAGGGGTGGGAGAGGAGACAACAATACATCAACATAAATAACTAATTTGAACCAACATATCTTGACTACAACACAACTATCAAAACACAACAACCTAACACCACAGAGGTTTTAGCAGTTATGTTGTTAGTAGAGAGAGAGGTAGATTCTTTAACATCAAGTCCCCTGCTTCCAGCAGCCTGATGGTTTGTTCCATTTCCTGGTTTGCCTTTCAACCAGTCCTCTCCCTCAGCCAGTCCTTCAAACTCAGCAAAACAGAAATTAATGATTGCAATAAACAAAAAAGTGTTTACTAAATGTGTGCACCCATAATAGTAAACAACCTAATGCAAAAACAACTATATTGTGTGAAGACATTTAAATAAATACTAACACTGAGGAGAAGATGGAGGAACCTCCACACACTCCCCCTCTTCTGGAAACTCCATGGGCCAGCGTGACAGGTAGTTAGCAGTAATGTTCAGCTTCCCAGGGATGTGATGGAAATCAAACTGAAATGGTTGCATTGCCAGGTACCAGCGGGTTATCCTGCTGTTTGAGTCTCTCATTCTTTCAAGCCATTTCAGAGCCTGGTGATCCATTTCGAGGATGAACCGTGTCCCCAACAGATAATATTTAAGCGAATCCAAGGCCCATTTCACAGCTAGGCACTCCTTTTCTATGGTGGAATATCGAGTTTCTCTTGGGTAGAGCTTTCTTCTTATAAAAGCAATAGGATGACGCCCCTCTGGAGGCCCTTAAAGCAGCACTGCACCCAGCCCACGCCCAGATGCATCAGTTTGCAGAATAAATGGCTGGTCAAAGTCAGGACAGTGTAATGTTGGAGGTCCACTCAAGGCACCTTGGATGTCCTTAAACGCCGTCTCTGCTTCCTCTGACCACTGAAGCTGATTGGGTCTCTTAGGACTGGTCATATCTGTAAGCACAGCAGCTCTGGCAGAAAAATTTGGGATGAACTTATGATACCAACCCGACATCCCAAGGAAGGATTTTAGCTGCGTCCTGGTCTGCGGCAGAGGGCATGACTGAATGGCTTGAACCTTCTGGACCTGAGGTTTGATGACTCCATTGCCAATAATATGTCCGAGATATTGAACTTCCTTCTTGGCAAGTGTGCATTTAGTTGCATTAACAGTCAGACCTGCAGCCCTAAGAGACTCAAAAACAGCCTTAAGATGTTGCAGATGGTCCTCCCAGGTGTTACTGTAGATGACAACATCATCCAAATAAGCAGATGCAAAATTTGAAAAACCGTCCAGTACCTTATCCATAAGTCTCTGGAAGTTTGCAGGTGCTCCATGAAGCCCAAAAGGCATGACTCTAAAGTGATGGAGGCCCCACGGTGTCCGGAAAGCTGTCAGCTCACGAGACCTGGTGGTAAGGGGAACCTGCCAGTAACCCTTAGAGAGATCAATGGTGGTAAGATATTTTGCTCTTCCAAGACAGCAAATCAAGTCATCGATACGGGGAGTAGGATACGAGTCGAACTTGGAAACAGAGTTCAAATAGCGGAAGTCTATACAGAACCTCATTGTGCCGTCCTTTTTTGGTACAAGGACAATAGGATTACACCAGTCACTGTGAGACGTCTCAATGATGCCCAGAGAAAGCATTAACTCAATCTCTTCCTTTAAAGGGCCAAGTAGACGTTCAGGGATCCTGTAGCTTCTTCGTCTCACAACTGCATTTTCCTTCAGACGAATATTGTGTTTAATATAATCAGTACGTCCAGGATTATCATGAAACACATTGATGTTACAAAGGGCTCTCACTTGCAACTGCTGCTCTTGGGAAAGATGACCCAGGTCAAGAACAGAAGCTGATGGTAGAGGCAGGTATTGTTCCTCCACCTCCTCATCTGATACACTTCTGATGAACAATACATCTTGTTTCCCCTCCGGCCTGGAGACCCACTCCTTTAGCAGGTTAATGTGCAGAACTCTTGTACTGCGTCTCTGATCCAGAGTACAGATCTTGTAGGTGGTAGGTCCTAGTTTTTGAACAACCTCATATGGACCTTGCCACTGAGCCAAAAACTTGCTGTCATTGGTAGGTAGCAGCACCAATACCTTTTGACCTGGTTCAAAACTTCTCACATGAGCAGTTTGATCATACCAGGTTTTTTGCTTCTGTTGGGAGAGGCGCATATGTTCCTGAGCCAATGAGGCCATCTTCTCCAACTTCTCTCTCATCTGGAGGACATAAGAAATGGTATTAACAGGCTCTTTTGCAGGTTTCTCCCCCTCCCACCTTTCCTTCAAAAGGGCCAGGGGACCTCGCACATCGTGCCCAAAAAGCAACTCAAAGGGGGAAAACCCGGTAGAAGCTTGGGGTACCTCTCGATATGCAAACAAGAGGTAAGGGAGCCACTGATCCCAATCAGACCCAGCTTCATTGATGAATTTCCGAAGCATGTTCTTAAGAGTCTGATTAAACCTCTCTGTGAGACCGTCAGTTTGCGGGTGATATGGGGTGGTTCTCAGTCCCTTGATGCCAACCAGTTTATACACATCCTTCAGTAATTTGTACATAAAATTTGTCCCTTGGTCAGTCAGTATTTCTTTTGGGAACCCCACTCGTGAACAAAACTGAACCAGGCAAGAAGCAACAGTTTTAGCCTTAACAGATTTCAGGGGGAACACTTCTGGATACTTTGTTGCATAATCAGTGATAACCAACATAAATCGGTTACCTGATTTGCTCTTCTCCACTGGACCCACAACATCAATGCCCAAGCGTTCAAATGGCGTATTTATAATAGGAAGAGGCTGAAGAGGCGCTCTCACTGCACATCTGGTGGAAGTTTTTTGACACCGAGGACAATTCCTGCAAAAACTGGCAACATCCTTTTGTAATCCAGGCCAGTAGAAATACCGTTGGATTCGGGCTATGGTTTTATGTTTCCCCAGGTGGCCAGCCCAGGGAATTGAATGGCCCAACGCCAACACTATTTCTCTGGCTTTTCTGGGTAACACAAGCTGTTGTACTTCTCCATGTCTCCTGTAGAGGGTGCCATTTTGCATGTGAAATTCCTCTGCAGTTCCACCTTCTTCACCTCTCTTAATAAGGTCAGCCAGACTTCTATCCTGGTGCTGCAGCTCACTAATATTATCAGGAATTTCAAAGTCTAGCGGTACCTCAGGTTCAGGTAACCCAGTAGAGGTTGTGGTATATTTGAATTTTTCTTGCCTGCGCTGTGCACGAGACTTACGTTCTTTGGTTTGCCCCTCTCCAATCTCAGCCCCATAAAATGGTAAGGCTCTTAGGCTGGGCTCATCTTCCTCTGAGGTCTTTGCCCGGGACCGTGTCAGCACAACATTGCACCTTTTAGAAGCATTTATTAGGTCTGTGAGAACTGGAAGATCATTTCCCAGGACAACAGGAAAAGGTAACTCATCCATAACACCCACATTTAACAGGTAAACATGTCCTTGCACTCTCATATAAATGTCTGCTGTTGGATACTTTTTTTCATCCCCATGAACACAGCAGATGGGTATTGTTTCCGAGGTGCAAATACTATATGGTGGGACATACCTGCGGTGTACCAATGTCTGATTGCTTCCTGTGTCAATCAGGGCTTTGACCCTCTGTCCATCTATTTCCACAGTAGTCTCCATCAGTGGCTGGTTTTGTCTGTTCACTACATGGTTCTCTCTGGGTACAAAACACATTTGAGAGAGTTTTGCTGGATTTTGAGCACACATGGGCTTTGTATGGCCCTCCTGCCCACACAAATAGCAGACGGGTTTTTTCCAAAGGTTTTGTTTGACTGGGGGAGAACACTTTTCTTTTCCAGACAGCTTACTCACATTTCCATTTTGACTGGCGTTACCTGGACTCTGGATAAACTCCCTTTTTGCAGCTCTAAAAGCCCACGGTTGGGTCTTCCTACGGGCTGCCACAAAGGCATCTGCCAGGGAAACTGCCTCTGCTGCCCCTTTTGGGTTTCGTTCCTTAATCCAAACTTGGAGTTCTGGAGACAAAATTCGGAAATACTGTTCAAGAATTATGACGTCATTTACTTCTTCAACAGTCTTACCTCGGGGCTGGACCCATTTACTATACAGTTCTTTAAGTCTCACGTAAAGCTCCTTGGGGGACTCATTTGGCTCCACGTGAAGAGAGCGGTACCTCTGTCGATAAGTCTCGCTGTTAATTTCATATTTCTGTAAAATAGCAGCTTTAACATTATCATAGTCCATTGATTCATCCATATCCATATGTACATATGCACTCCTGGCTTTACCCGTCAATAGTGGAATCAACTGAAATGCCCAGTCACCCTTTGGCCATCTGCAAGCACAGGCTATCCTCTCAAAGGTTATGAGGAAATGCTCAATGTCATCATCATCACTCAGCTTTTGCAGTTTTGGTTCTTTATACAAATGTGTAGAAACTGAGTCACCTGGTTTAACAGCAGACAGTGCAGGTTCTGGTGGTGAACTATCCACCTCATCAGGCTTCACTTCTGCAGAGGAGGGGGCGTGGTCTTGCACAAAAGGCCTCAGGCCTGCAGAAGACTGGGCCTGCAGCTCCTCTTGAAATAAACTGAACTGGTGTTGGAGAGCCTTAAACCCTGGGCCGGATTTTAGCAGGGGCTTACCGGGGCTGCAGCCCGGGGCCCCGGCATTTCGGGGGCCCCGAAGGATGTTTTCTATTTTTGTGAATGGATAGTGTCAGAATTTAATCAATGACTACGATGATTTTGACAGCACAGATGAAAAATGTTCCACCAATGAAAAATGGCGGGGAAAATGCGTGACAGTATCTGCGGTGACGGCCGGCCGGTGGTGCGAGAACCTCGCCGGCCGGTCGGTGGTGCGCGAACCCCGCCCGCCGGCCGGCGGTGCACGAACCCTGCCCGCCGGCCGGCCGGCGGTGCGCGAACCCCGCCCGCCGGCGCCACCTCAGAGGTTGACTTATCAGCTCAACAAAAGTTCTCCACCAGTGTTTTTTTGGTGGTTGTTGACAGATTGCTTTCTGAAATCAATCGCAGGTATATTGCATATGATAACCTCAACAACACTTTTGGCTTCCTGAACAATTTTTCTGGTGTTACTGTTCGAGAGCTAAGAAACAAAGCATCTCATCTCCAAAGTAAATATTCAGCTGACTTGGAGATGGACTTTGTGGAGGAAATTGTCCAGTTTAAAGATTTTATTCGTGATAAAGGCATCACATCTGCTCCATTGCTTTTACAACTCATTAGGGAAAAGAAACTGCAGGACATCTTCCCAAATGTGGATATTGCTTTCAGGCTTTACCTGACATTTCCTGTCACAAATGCAAGTGGTGAGCGATCATTCTCCAAGCGTAAAATAGTTAAAAATAGACTCAGATCCACAATGGGACAAGAAAGACTGAACCATTTGACTCTCATGTCTATTGAGAGTGATCTAGTGAGAAAGCTGGACTTCAGTGATCTTGTCAAGGAATTTGCAGCAAAAAAAATCCAGAAAAGTGGGCAACTTTTCAAATTTCATATCAGACTAAGGCTTAAATGTCTGATAACCCTTTCACTCATTACTGAAAGGGTGGTGGAGTTACTGCTTAGGGCATTGGTGTCCAAACTTTTTGACATGAGGGTTAATATTATGTTAAAAGAACTTTGGGGCTGTTAAAAAATGTGAAAACAAACCTGGCCTTTTTAAAAGTTTATCTGCTAAATGTAAGTAAAAATTTAAATGATTGTAGATACAAAACAAAGATTGTGCATGTCTGCATTATAAGAAAGGCTCAAAGTTTCAAACATTTCAGGGTTGAGTATTGTTTTCTTATCTAGTTTGTGTTTGAGTAAATGTAGGTCGTGTTTGTGGTTCGAGTTCCTACAAAGAAGTTGAATGCAAAACTGTCATTAATAAATGGAAATCTTTATTTTGTTCTTCATATTTTTCAAGATGTTCTCTGTAAAAACCTTGGTCTAGAAGATGAAAATTGTTCATTTGCACCCACCTTTGCTTTTATTGAGAACCGGGGGCTGTAAAAAATCCTTCAGAGGGCATTTTATATATATATATATATATATATATATATATATATATATATATATATAGACTCTAGCCCAGGGGCCCCCATCCTCCTAAATCCGGCCCTGCTTAAACCTGTGATCTTGGCGTGCCATTTCTTCCTCCCACTGTGCCTCTCGAGCTTTCTGCTGTCCAATGTGGGCCTGAAGGATCCCTGCCAAGTCAGATATGGTCGGCTCTCTCCCTTTGTCATCCTCTTCACCAGCTGCACCACACTCCTCATGCTCTGTTTGCACTTCCTGGTCTGATGGGGCTGACTTGCCTTTACCACCTCTGGCTCCTTTCATGGTTTAAAGTTTTTCTTCACTTCTTTCCAAAAAAAAAAAGGATCAATAAATATACCTTTGTCCTTAACTGGAGGATCCCACTCCTGACACCAACTGTGATGGTCCGACCAGTAAGGCACAAGGACAAAGGCATATATAAAAAGTATTTTCTATTTATTTTTCCAAAAATTGTTCACAGAAGACTTCTAACATCAAATCTCAAGAAAAAACTGACCTACCACAATGAACACACAGGGGAATTTATACACAAAGGCTAGCCTACACAAACGAGGAGGGGTGGGAGATGAGACAACAATACATCAACATAAATAACTAATTTGAACCAACATATCTTGACTACAACACAACTATCAAAACACAACAACCTAACACCACAGAGGTTTTAGCAGTTATGTTGTTAGTAGAGAGAGAGGTAGATTCTTTAACATCAAGTCCCCTGCTTCCAGCAGCCTGATGGTTTGTTCCATTTCCTGGTTTGCCTTTCAACCAGTCCTCTCCCTCAGCCAGTCCTTCAAACTCAGCAAAACAGAAATTAATGATTGCAATAAACAAAAAGGTGTTTACTAAATGTGTGCACCCATAATAGTAAACAACCTAATGCAAAAACAACTATATTGTGTGAAGACATTTAAATAAATACTAACACTGAGGAGAAGATGGAGGAACCTCCACAATTTCTTTTCTGAGTAAAAAGCAATACTTTTGTTTTATCTACCGAAAATTTAAAACTCCATTTGTAAGACCATTGTTCAATCTTGTGAATTGCTTTTTGGACTTTCCCTACAATAAATTTAATATTCCTCCCACGTTTCCAAATAGCTCCGTCATCAGCAAACAATGAACAACCCAATTCATTTTCTATTTCTTTAAATGCATCATTTATCATAACTGAAAATAATAAAGGACTTATAATACTGCCTTGTGGGGTTCCGTTTTCTATTTCATTTCTCCTTGAAAGACTCTTACTAACTCTTACCTGTATTATCCGTTCTGTTAAAAATGTCTCTATCCAACGATAAATTCTTCCACAAATGCCCATTTTCCTCAACTTGATCAATAATCCCTCTTTCCACATCATATCATAAGCCTTTTATATATCTAAGAACACTGCCAAAACACTTTCTTTATTAACTTTTGCTTTTTACTAAACACAAAATTGGATCCATAGTATTCCTTCCTCTTCTGAAACCACTGATAATTTGATAAGTACCCTTTTGATTCAACAAAATAAATTAATCTTTCATTTACCATTTTCTCCATAATTTTACTCAAACATGATGTTAAAGCAATAGGTCTATAATTTTCTGGTTTTGAGCTATCTTTACCCGGTTTTGAAATTGGAACCACAATAGCCTCTTTCCAACTTCTAGGTAATTTCCCATATTCCCATATTCTATTATAGATATCTAATAATATTAATTTTGAATATTCACTTAGCTTATTTATCATTATATAACATATTTGATCACTCCCTGGGGTTGACATCTTAACTTTCCTCATGGCTCGTCTTAATTCCGCAATAGAAAAATGTATATTAATAACACTATTTCCTTCTTCTCGGTTTATCATATGTTCTTTTTCTAATAAAGTTATAGCTCTACCCTTTTTCCACTCTTCACTAATATTATTGGAACTATGTATTTGTACAAATGTTTTTGCCAACATTGTTGCTTTTTCTTCATTAGTAACTGCCGTTGTTCTATCTCTAACTAAAACTGGATAACCATAATCCCTTCTTATACCATTCATTCGTTTAATCATTTTCCATACTTTCCCTATATCTGTTTCTCTTCCTAATGAATTACAATCATTTCTCCAATATTCTCTTTTTGTATTTCTTATAACCCTTTTTACTATAGCTTGCATCTTCTTGTATTCAATTAAATTTTGAAAATTCTGATTTCTTTTTAGAATTTTTAAATCTTTATTTCGAGATTTAATAGCCTGGTCACATTCTGTTGTCGACCATGGAACAATTTTCTTTTTATGTATCCCTCCTTTCTTTGGAACTGACTGTTGAACAGCTTCTATAATTGAACTACAAAAGATTTTATTTAATGAATCAATATCAAGATTCATGTCAATTTCCTTAATTTTATCTTCACTTATTTTCTTATATTTCTCCCAATCTGCTCTACTAAATGACCAGTTACCTAATCTTTCAAAAACTTCCTCTTGTATATTAATGCCAACTTCAACCATTATAGGAAAATGATCACTTCCTATAGTTGTATTTTTGTTAACCTTCCAAAAACAAAATCTTGCCCGCGAGTTAGAAACTAATGTAAGATCAATAGTAGATTCTGTACCAGTCCTGATGTTTAATCTTGTTCCATCTCCATTATTAATACACACTAGATTTTTAGATTCCATTAATTCCTCAATAACTATTCCATTTTCATCAGTTTTATAATCCCAACTAAACTTCTGGCATTCCATTTTAGCATTAGCATGCTACTTAATCACCTGTTCCTGCCTGTGTGCCATCTGCCTCAAGTTTTTGTTTAACTTGTTCCCAAGAAATATTCCTCATCCCTAAGAATTTCTCAGCTCCTTTAACAATTATTTTAATTTTTTCAGTTATATTTTTGACCTGGTCCGTGCAGTTAATAACAAAAGCCATAAACAAAACTAATTTGTCAAACTCAACAGGGTTACAAACCCTGCCATGCTGCTCTGGTTCTCATCTCAATACTTGTATGTTACCCACAGTTTTCTTTTGCTGCTCCTGAAGTATATTTTGGAGTACTTTATACTTTTCTCAAGTATAATTTTTTTTGATTACTTTTACTTTTATTTCACTATATTTCCGAACTTAATTGCATACTTTTACTCCAATACATTTTCAATGTTTGGTTTAGTTACTCGTTACAAAAAAAGTGTCGGTTCGGCTCTGCCAGACGTGCGTACAGCACAGGTTCGCTCCGTTTGAAGCGCTCGGCGTGTCATTTCAAAGTTGATGTGCGCCAGCGGGGGCGGGGCCTGGCGCTCCACGCAGCCAATCACTAACGCGCCTGGCCTTTGATTGACAAGGTAGAGACCCCCTTTAACTCCACTCTCATTGGTTGTGCTACCTTAAATCCTGCCTTCGCTCTTCCTGATTGCCTGTTTTCTATTACGTGTGTGCATGCATGTGCGTACGTGCTTGGAGGACGAGATTTCTGGGATACTGCGGTTACCACAATTAATACTAGACTACGAAACTAGTCCCAGTTAAGAAACTAAATATTATCAGCACTAAAATAGCTGAAAGCTGCTGAGTGCAGTTCTGATCAGAAGCAGCAGAGAGAGTTTTGAATTGTTGAACTTGAGAAATGTAAGTAAACAACGTTAATATCTCAAACTAGCATTTAATTCTGAAATATAACACATTTTATCAACAAAAACCTAATCTCTATAAAACTAAGTATTCTGTGCCAGGCAGGAGTTCTGAAGACTGCTGGAAAGATGGAAAAGCAAAGACTGTAGACTATTAAAAAGTCAGATTCTTAGCCACAGCCGTCTGAAAAAGGTGAGAGTGTCACTTTTCCCATTATTTCGTTGTTATTGTTGCTTTCATTTATTTTTGACCATTTGAGGCAGTTCAGCCATAAATAGCAGGTGTAATTTCTTTTGCATAAGAACACTAGATGCTGCCTAAACAACTGCTACTCTTGTTTAGACCTTTGCGTAGTTATAATAGTATAATTAGGGTTCCACAAAATAACAGTGTTATTCATTTGACTATTTCTACTTCTAGAATTAGGATAAAGACAAATAAAACAAAGGAACACTATTTACATTGGTTTTATTGTACATAGATTTCCACACTGTCCATTAATAAATTATTATAAACCAGGGCCGGAGCTAGCAGATTCAGAGGGCAGACAATTCCCAAAGTATCTAACATATTCTACCTCCTGCAATGGAAGGGAAAAATTGTTATGGGCTGGCTGATATACAGCAGGTCAAAAAAGGCCATATTTTGGCTGCAGTGCTTGCTGTTCTCTTATGAAGAAAAGATCATCTAGTGCACTAAATTCAATAGCTGGGTTGAAAATATCCAGTATAAAATACAGAGATTTGTGTGTGTGGTGTGTTGGCGGCAGGTGTAGAGGGGGGGCCCAAAAAGACTGTGTTGTCCCGGGCCCTAGCAAAGCTGTCAGCTGGCCGGCCTGCAGGTGTATCTATTAGCAGGTTTACCACTTCCTGTAGGTTAACTAAGCCTGGTTTATCACTTCACCATGTTCTTAGTATACACCCCCTTTGCCTGCACTTGGTTGTGTGTTGGTTGCTTAGCACTGACCTTACTTGAAGAAGGAAAACTGAAAGCTTACAAAAAGGTTGTATTTTCTGTCTAAACTTGGTCTAAATTTCTCCTGCACTTGGTTGTTTAAATTATTTTAAGTGAATTTGACTTTCAAAGTTTACCAAAATCTAAAAAATGTCATTCAAACTGCATGTGCTTTGTTTTACTTTTTATTTATACTTTTCATTACATTACTTGAGTACATCTATTTTTACAGTAATTTTCATACTTAAGTACAAGACATTTCAGATACTTTAAGACTTTTACTCAAGTAACATTTCAATCAGTTACTTGGACTTTTACCAAAGTCATATTTTGGAGAGGTACTTATACTTTTACTTGACTCCAAGATTTCAGTACTTTATACAACACTGATGTAGCATTTATAGATTTTTCGAAAATCACCCCAGAGCGGCAACAAAAATCACACCTGACATTTCCAAGCGACACATGTTTTCGCATCGTCGCTACTCCTAAACCGTTTGATGTACAGGCATGAGACTTTCACCCATTCATGTGCAGACCCGTCTGGCGCTCACAAAAAAAGAATTTTGTCGATAACTGTTATGGTTTTGTTGCTGGAACAATTTGTTCGGGAGTAGCGTTTTGGTAAAATGCTAAAACAGGATCAGACTTCCATTCCCCCAAATGAGGCACTTTTCTACATCGTTGCTACTCCTAAACCGTTTGATGTACAGGCATGAGACTTTCACACAATCATGATCAGACTCTTCTGGCACTCACAAAATTTTCTTGATAACTGATTCGCTTTGGACCTGCATCCTTCCACATGATCCACATTTTCACATCGTCGCCATGCCTTCACCGATTTTTGTACAAACATGAAAATAAGCACAGTTGTCCTCCAAAGCCTGCTGATACTCACAGTGAAATAATTATTTTGATATCTCATGTACTTCCTCAGCTATAGCAATTTGTTCAGGACCCTTTTTAGAGGATTTTTGCATTTTCGTCAATATTCCCCTTTATATCATGATTTTTTGCGCCTTTATTAAAATATTTACAGAAAAAAACGATATCTTGTCTTGTTACCCTATCCGTTACGAAATAAACGCAGAAAAAATTATGTCTCTAGCCCTAACGGCTGACGAAATATCCAGAGTTGTTCGAAGCAAAGTGATGCCATTTTATTCCAATTAGAGCTCTCTCTGACCCAAAGTGTTGCCTGCAGTAGACGGACAGCAGCAGGCGGGAGTGAGTTTCCGTGACAACGGAACTCTGCTGGGCAGAGGTTACTATAGGTCAGGGACATGCTCCTTTGGTATAGCATGGCACCTTTTGACGCCCAATGCAGGGGCTTTGATGAACGTAGGAATCTGAAATTCGCAGAGTCAGGTCCTTTTGATATTTTTTTAATTTTCCAGTGAATATCAGGCATGTGTCATTTGTCTGTCACTTACTGGATTTCACATAGTTTTCCTATCGGGCCTTGGACTCCAACAGGACCTGGCAGGATGCCCAGACACGACCCACCCAGCCTAAACAGCACCACCCACCTGGTTATGCTAACTTTTATACTTTTTAAAATATTTGTGCGTTTTTTGCTCCCATTGAAATGAATGCAAATTCCTTCAAATTCTTCAAATTTTTCATATTCCTTCAAATTCCTTCAAATTCTCCTAATAGTTCAAATTCTTCAAACTTTTCAAATTCTTCAATTTCCCTCAAATTCTTCTGATACAACTGATATTACTACTACTACAACACATTCTACTACTAATGATACTACTACTGCTACTACTACTACTACTACTGATACTACTACTACTACTGATACTACTGATACTACTACTACTGATACTACTACTACTACTACTACTACTACTACTACTGCTACTACTGCTACTACTACTGATACTACTGCTATTACTACTGATACTACTACTACTACTACTAATGATACTACAACTGTTACTACTATTGAGACTACTGATACTACTACTACTACTACTACTACAACTACTACTACTGATACTACTGCTATTACTACTGATACTACTACTACTACTAATGATACTACAACTGTTACTACTATTTATACTACTGATACTACTACTGCTGCTACTACTACTACTGATACTACTACTGATACTACAACTACTACTACTGATAGTACTACTACTAATACTAACTTTCAAATATCCTTCAACTATCTTGAACTAGTTCAGTTTTTTCATAACATTCTTCTAATCCTTCAGCTGTTTTTCGTGTTAAAATTGGTTCTTTTATTTCATTTCAGCTAGTTTTTTTGTCTTCTTCAAAGATCTTATGCATCTTTTCCTCAATCATTCTGCAGGAAAGCATTCTCACTGCTGTTTCGCAGGAACAGCTTTTTCTAGTTGTTATTGTTTTGATCTGGGTTTTTCGCGCATGCGCGCCGGACTGGTAGGCAAAAGGCGAACACAATGGCGGACGCAAACAAAGGAAACGACGAGTTCTCGACGTATTTTTCTTCTTTAGATAACGTATCACAAGATCGTTTTAAGAGTAAGTTGATGGTTGATGGTATTGCCAGATCCACACAGCAAAAGCCTGAAGGAATGGAGCGAGTCTGTGAAATTCTGGTGTTCCGTACGGCGACATATACAGCTACCTTATAAACACAGCAGGCCAGTACATACGAGAGAGCATTAAAGCCATGAAACCACTGGACAGCTACAATTATTTTATATCGGGACATAGGCACCAGCAACCCCCGCGACCCCATGAAGGATTAAGCGGGTCAGAAAATAGATGGATGGATGTTCAGACATGTTTGTGTAACATACGAAAGCGGAGTCGGACACAGACAGTGCCTCAGCAGAGAGGAAGACCCGCCACCGGTAGGTTAAAAAAAACATTGTTCACTAAGGATTATTTTGGTCTTTTTGTCTTATTAATCCTTTTCACAGACTCATGCCAGAGGGTTTGCATACATTGTACATGTACGTATATTATTACGAAACGAACGTTTACGTCTTGACTTAAGTATATATCCTAATTTTTTATTTATATAATTATTTAAGTAGAACAATGACCAGTGCAAAATTAAGTTGTATTTACCGGAGATGAAGTGTAGACTGCAAATTCTGTCGTGGTATGATGTCTCCCACAGTCGATTGGGTTGTCTGCCTGCGTCCTTTTCATTGAAATTATCCATTTCTTCCGTCTTTCTTCGTCCTTCGGTAAACGAAAGAAACGTACATCCGACAATTTGGAATGCCTCTGTGTGCAACCGGCAGCACAAGTCGTAGGCATTGTTTAGATTCCAAAAATAAACGAACTAAAAGCACACTCTAAATCACCCGTTTTGTCATGGTAGTAGACGAGAATAGTACTGTTTTTGCCTACCCGCGGGACCCGGATGTAGCTCGTGACGTCACGCGTGAACTGGTCTATTGTCAGAGAGGAAGACGGAAGAAGAATCTACTTGTTTGCGCGTGCGCAGTGCGCGAGGTTGGGGGAAAACGGCTCGTAAACTGTCGTAGCTCTGCTTCAACAGCAGGAGGCGCTCACGAAAACCTCACGACCGCCGACTGAATTTCAAACATGTTTGATTTTCAACCGACCGTCCGATTCCTGATCGGGAGGTGGTCGTGAGAGGCCAATCGCCCCTCGTTACCCCCTGTACACTACACGACGCAGGACGCACGATCAAGCTGAAATTCGGCCCGATTCAAAAAATGCTCGCACGACTGAAGAATCGGCCCGAAAAGGGCAAAAACTCGTACAGTGTACGCCCAGCTTAAAGTAAAATGAACAGGTCTCTTTTAAAAAGAGATGCCTTGTCTCCATGAAATTCACCTGCATAAATAAATCTAAAATGAATGATTTACCTTAAGTTTCAGGTTCAGCTTGTTCTGTCCGTTCAGGCTTTAGTTATTGGAATTCTGGATCTGCAACTGCCTTAAAATCAGAATTTTGAAATTGTTGACAATGCTTCCATGACAACGTTGCCACGGTGGTGGTTTTATTCATAATACTGTAGTCAATAACATGCAACTAAAACTTCACATAAGTATTACAAAATGGTTCTGCAACTGAACCAGTGCCCTTTACTTTCAAATATTTCCTTTAGGGTAAAATATAGCACAATATGTATTTATCTTTTATTTCTAATCTAATAACTTTTATTAGTGGTTATCGGTACAAAAGTCAACATTCAGTTTGTTAAACAATTTATAATCACTCAATCACTGTAAAGACAGTGTCACCCTATTAAATTAAATATTAATTTAAAGTCATATGAACTGACAATCCCAGTTATTGCCATTTGATTGTAGATAAAATACTATACAATGGCATATATATATATATATATATATATATATATATATATATATATATATATATATATATATATATATATATATATATATATATATATATACACACACATACACACACATACATATTATATGTATGTATTCCATGATACAGACATGCACAGCATCGGGTGCTGTGCATGTCTGTGCTTTCATAATGATCCTCTGTCTGGTTAAAGGAGCTATAGATATTTACTGTAAAGTCAACCTAAGTCCCCCCAGACCCCGACGTGGTAGCCGAGAACGATTGCTGATTCAGTTTTTGGCTCCCAGTCTGGTGGACATGAAAACGGACGGAGTGTGCAATCACTGTTATTCTCGAAAGCTCCTTGCTGAAGTTGAGAAGGAGAAGGTGAGTGGGCCATATATGTCTATATTTTATCTCTTGTACAGTCGTTTTAAAAATAACAATAAATTCAATTTAAACTCATTTTTCATGTGACCACAAGATGGCAGTGTTGTGTGCAGATTCGTTCCCACTCCTTCCCTTCAGACTGCTGAACAGGCACGTAACTTTACTAAATAACCTTTGTTCAAAATCTAGATTCTGGCTGAAACAAAAAATCATGGAAACGGAAGTGGAGCCAGGGTGCTTCTGAGCTGAATGGTGAGATGCCGACCGGGCTGGTTCTCTGAATTTTTGGAAATTCTGCGCATCACTGGTCATCATCACCTGTATGAGCTGACTGGAGGGTCACCTGAGTGTGAGAAGCTGACTGAGTGTCTATACTTCCTCTACTTCTGGATGTTTTGTTGAAGGAAAAGTCATGACGCAAGGTCTTGGCAACAAAGCCTCTGGGGATTTAGGGAGATTTGGAAGTGCTGCTGCCCCTGAGTAATTGTAGCTGGGTTACAAGATGCTGGTGAAGGTTCTGTCTTCTAGGTCATGGTCATACCAAAAAAGTTAAAAAACAAAACAACATTTTTCCGAAGGTTGAAGACATTTCGCTTCCCATCCAGAAAGCTTTCTCAATTTAAAATGTCTAGTGTGGAGTTCCAAGCTTTATAGTACTGCCCAACAAAGGCCTTGTAATGGCTTAGATAACATGAAAATTGAACCGAAACAGGATCATCCCCTTTGTAATGGGGAATCGTTAAGGTAATTGTTGGCCTGCAATTTAAACCGAAACTGGTCCACGCCTCTGCAATGGGGAGTCGTTAGGGTCGTTATTGGCCTGGCTTGCAAGATCCCTAATTCAGTTTCTTGAGCAAATTCTTATTAGCAAATATTTGTAATACAATCTAATAGTACACGGGTACACGGGTTCGCAATACACCTCCTGGGGCTGGAGATGATTTTAATGCTGTTGATGTGCTAAAATGATTTTGCATCTCTTTATTTGGGAAACCGATAGCAAAGTATAAATTTACAGGATGCTCAACAGTCAGTATTTTCACACAGGGGGAAGGCTGCACTTTTTGTAAGAGTTTTTAATACTTCTCTTAATTCTACTACTTTATTCTCATAATTTACCAAAAAAATGGGGGGGGGGGGGGTCTGTGGTGCTGTTAATATTGGGGTACTGTAATAGTAGTACAAAAGCTAATTAGCTGTAATTCATTAATCATTTGTAATTCATTTTAGTTTTTCAGCTCCGAGTTTTAAAGGTGGTATGACAATTAAAGCATTACATTTTTTTAAATCTATTTTCAGACAATGGAGCTGTAGCAGAGGAGTCCATGGAAATCACGGTCACCGAGGGGCCTGAGGAGGACTCCACAGGTCTTACAGAACATGTCTGATCAGTGTTCAATTTAAAAAAAAATCCCGGTGTACACTCGCTGATGTAGAAACTGACACAGGCTAATTTCTTCCCTATGCCTGACATTAAAATCTGATCAAACTTTTCCTGTTTTAGCTCAGTTACATTTACCAAAAGTATTTCTATTTGCTAAATACCAGACTGACCAAGACATTTCTTTAGATCATTTGTCTTGTTTCACTTTGCTCTAGAATTCAGAACATTTACATACATTTCCTTAGTATTGGGTAGAATTCCCTTTCGGATTGTAAAACTTGAGTAAAACATTTCGGGGTTTCTTTTCCAAACCTTCTCGTAACAGTTTGCTGGAATGTTGCTCCATTTCTCCTGACTTCCTGGCATAACCAATCAGGTTTGTAAGCCGTCTTGATTGAACACCCCTTTTTCAACTCCACCAGCAATTTTCCTTTGAATCGAGCTCAGGGCTTTGTGGTGCCTTCCCTTAGACATTGTTGTCTGGAAGCAACTTTTAAGCTGATTTGTGGGTAATTTTAGCCTAATCATCCATTTGGAAGACCCATTTTTGTCCAGTCTTTAACTTTCTGGTTTATGTCTTGAGATTCTGCTTCAATGGTTCCACATTTGGTGCTTCCTCGTGGTGCGGCAGCCCTCCTTCCAACATCTAAAAACTCGCCACCGCTGTACTTTACAGTTGGGAATGTTTTGTTAAGCTTACAGGCTTCAACTCCCCCCCCCCCAAATATACTGAAGGCCTTTATGACCAAAAATAAAAAAATTAGCCCTGTATGCATTTGCAAACTGCAATCTAACTTATTTTACGCTGCTTTTGGAGTGATGGCCTCTTCCTCCCTGTGTGGCCTCTCACTGCATTGTATCTACGGTGAAAAATGTCCTTCACTGGCCGTGCATTCTCTTCCCAGCTTCAGCCAGCTTTTTTACAGCGTCTTTTGATTTCGTTCTGGTCTTGATTCACAGATTTTGCACCAAAACACGTTCACCTCTGGAAAACCGGACCCACACTGATACAGACTCGTGGAAGCTCCACAAATCTCTTCTTGATACCCTGGCTGGTTTCTTTTGATTTTTCCATGATTTTTCCGCGACAGGAAGTTGTACATTTTAGATGTCGCTCTAAAATACAGCCACATGTGTGCCTCCAGTTAGCACAGAGGTTGTAAGGTTAGAAAGTCATGACATCATAATCTGGACTTTCCAATATAGGAAATGTATGTAACGTATGTTTTATGAGTCGTTAATTCTTCTGTAAACTTTAAGAGCAATGATGCAGGGCAGCAAACGGCGCATTGGAAGGAATTTACTGTAATATCACTGAAAGAACTTTTTCATCATCATCATCATCAACTTTATTTATAAAGCGCTTTACCACCAGCTACAGCGGACACAAAATGCTGAACGTAAAAAACAATAAAATGATACCAAGGGATAAAATTGAAAAACTAAGCACACAATAATAAATTAAACTTGCTACAAATTGCAAAAAAACAATACAGATAAAAACCATACCAGTAAAAATTCAGTAAAACCAAATCTCAGTCGGTTTGAAGGCCAGTGAGTAAAAGTAAGTTTTTAAACGAGTTTTAAAAATGGAAGGGGGCCTGTCGTATGTGCACGGTAGAGGGTTCCATAGCTTTGGGGCCCCGATAGAAAAGGCCCTGTCTCCTCTGAGCTGGGAACCACCAAGAGCAACTGGTCAGCAGACCTAAGAGACCGATTGGGGGTGTAGTGGTGGAGAAGCTCTACCAAGTGGGGGGGGGGGGGGGGGGGGGGGGCAAGTTATGTAAGAACTTAAAAACAAACAAGGATGTTAAAATGAACCCTAAAATACAATGAGAGCCAATGAAGAGAAGCCAGAACCAGAGTAATATGCTCCCTTTTACGTGTTCCTGTTAAAAGTCGAGCTGCAGCGTTTTGCACCAGCTGCAGACGAGCAAGAGAGGACTGGCTGATTCCCAGACAAAGGGCGTTATAGAAATCCAACTGCAATTAAATAAAAGCTTGGATTACTGTTTCCTACTGTTTCCTTGAAAGGATAGCTTTGATTTTTGCTATTTTTCTCAAATTATATAAACTAGACTTAAATAAAGTAAATGTGGCCCTTTATTTGACTGTCAAGTTTAAAATCATTGTCTGCTTTAAAACCAAGATTTGTTATCATGGGCCTAACATATTTTGCCAGGCAGTCAAGATCAACCAGAGGGCTCTGATCTTTCACTAGGACCAAAAACCTGAACCTCAGTCTTATATTTTACCCAAAACAACTCATTTTGGTTTCTTTATGAAATTACTATCACAGCATTCTTGTTAGTCATGCACTACCGGTCCTTGTTTAGACATAGTATAAATTATTAAGGTTTGGGTCTCAGTTGCTTGCAAAAATCAGATTACAGAAAGCAATCAGCTTAGACAGACAGAGCATGTAATTGTTAAAGTTATTCATTAGGTTAATTTATTAAGAAATGAGGTAGGTAATATAAATTAGGTAACTTGTTTTCCACTATTTCTGTGGGTCTTGAAAACATAATCTTACAAAGTACTAAGATACTTATGGGGCAAAGTCTACATTGGCCACTGGCCATTGAAGTGCAACACATTTTAAAGAAAATCAGACAAAATTACAAACAGAAAATGTTGTTTCATCCCTCTGTCTTTAGTGTAGTTATCATTGCATCATGTTGAGGATGCTTGGCTGTTGTTTTCCACATTATAGCCTACATAAAAATACATCCTACATGCAGCGGCTGTATAAACATCGGATAAAGCTGGTTTTCCTCCAGTTCCTCCCTTCCTTCACTCATTAGGAGGAACTGACATTTTGTTGTGCTGAATAAAATCCGCTGCTTTTTATGAGTGTATTTTTTAGTACGTCTTTTTTAGTATGTCTTTTTTTTCAGGTCTGTATGCGAGCCTTGACCTGTCAAAATCCATGGAGGACTTAAAGCTAGGTGGGACTCCTTCACCCTCACCCACATTCTTGACATTTTTACGACTATAATGTGTTCTTGTCCTGCTAAACCTAGACCGCCAGTAGAACATTAGCGCAAGTAATTGTCAGAAAATTAGCTTTTTGAGCTTTAGTTAGTATTCATCAGGCAAAATGAGATTAGATTGGAGATTGGTGTGGAACATTTCCGTGCCTTTTGGCGTGGCATTAACAAGTTCCATGAGTGAACCACAGGGAGGTCGCAGAGGATGCAGCGCATTGGTGCCTCAAATGAAAACCACATGCTGACCCAGTATGAGCAGATCGAAAAGGAATCTGTGGACTGTAGCCTTTGGTTAACGTTCTGTGCATGCTTTGTCTTCTTCAGTGTTACAGGAGGGCGGGGATGGGGTGGGGGGAAGTTAAGTTTTAGTGTCCTAAATCTGTCTTTGGCCAAGGGGTGGCGTACACTCTGGACAGAGCATCAATATATCAGAGCGACACAAAGCCGTCCATGTTTATTCTCACTCCAATTTGCAGTCTGATCTTACTGATTTTGGTTGTAGGATGCTACGGATGTGTCTGCCGCATCCCAGGTTTGAACCACGGATACTTTCTCTCCATGTGAGATGGCTGAGAAATTCCCTCATTTTAATTACTCATATTAATCTCATCACATCAACTTTAAATAACATTAAAACAACCTGGAAAATAGATTTCCATTGGTTAATTTGCTTGAGATCAAATTTACACCTAATCCTCAAGACTTCAAACCCATCTGAGTTTTCAGAGTCTGTGGTTTTAAACAGAATGGGGCAACATGTAAGCTAACATGTATGTTCACCCCGGTCTGAAATTATTTGATTTCCCTTCCTTTTGGAGTGACATTTAACAGCGCTGAGCATGTATACGCCAATTACAGTGTCTGGGACCTTCTGGTAAACTCTGAGCCCCCCACCCCCTCACATTTCCTATTGTTGTTGCTCAGGCTATATGTCTCTATCAGGACAGACTTGAGTTGAACCTAGGATAATTAAAAACTGTCTGCACTCAGAGTAAAGTACATGATTGCCATCCCAATGAGCACAAACATCAGTTTATTTTAATGTGGATAGACCAATATAAAGTATCACATCATTGTGAAGTGAAAGAAAAAAATTATACTTGGTGTTTTCTTTTCTTTTTCTGCATGTTTTACATAGAGAACTCTAAAAAGTGAGCATTTCTGCCCGCGACTCTATGAGGGATTAAGCGGGTCAGAAAATGGATGGATGGATGGTGAGCATTTCTGTTTAACCTGTCACACCTTTCTGATTTTTTTTCACCTTCTCTTTCACCTCACCTGTTCTGAGCAGAAGTCTTTCATCCAGTGGTGTGATGATTAAAATGTTGTTGATGGATGTTTAAGGCAATGGAAACAAATATCTATTGTTCAGCATTTCTTTCTTCATCCCACTATAGAATCAGAATCAGAATCAGAAATACTTTAATAATCCCAGAGGGAAATTGCTGTTTCAGTACAACCGCCATCGAGACCATTTACTGAGGCCTTGCTGCCAAGGAACCGCCTTACACGGGCACCGTGTAAGGCGAGATATATCCACTAAAGAACCAACAAAGCTCTATGACACAATGTTTCATCCTTAGATTTAAACTAAGATGCCCCATTGCCTCAGTTTAAGGTTACATGCTTTTTTATTCATCTATATGTTCTACCATTGAACATTGAAAACTTGACATTAATTTGCATTACTATGTTGAAGATACAAAGTTCTATATTGCATTCTTTCTATATTTAATATCTATATTGCTTTCTTCAGATGATCCAGGAACAATTGGTACATATTACAAAAATTTAAATACTGAGTCTTGGATAGCAGAGAATTTTCTTCAGATATTTTTTTCTGATTTGCTTTTAATCTTCAGACCTACACAAGAAATATATTGTCTTACTACCTAAAGGAACTACTAAAAACAAATGTGAATTATCATTTTCTTTTGACAGTTCTCACCTTTGGAACATCCTTTTTTAAGACTCAAGGCCATCCTTTGGAAAGCACTTTGTGCTCCATTTATTTATTCATCTGTAAATAAAGTTTGATGGGTTTTTGCTTTTTCTTTGGCAGCTCCAAAAACGTGGAATGCATGTTTGTATTTTATACTTTTATTGTTTTATCTGTTTTATGTCTTTGAGTTTGTGTATTTGTTTTTTATTATTTTTAGCCTGTTGTTTACTGTACAGCACACTGTACTGTACACTTTGGTCCCTGAGAAATTTAAAAGTGCTTTACAAATAAAGTTGGATTGGATTTTGTGCTTTTAAGTTCTGAATTTTTTTAGCCTCATTAACATCATAAGCTTGTCCGTTTGAAAGCATCGCAACAAAACTATTTAAGGAGGTTAGTGTTTTGGATCTGATAAATTTATACCTAGAACAAGGAAACACTGTGCAGGCTTTCAAGGTTATTGTAATTAAACCTGTACTTCTAAAACTTGCTCTTGATCCAGAAGTTCAAACAGATGATTAGACTATATCCAGTTCCCTTTCATTTGATAATGCTTAATATTAAAAAATAGCTGCTAATCAGCTTGTAAGCAAATACACAGAAATCTGTTTAAAGGAAAAGTCCGGTCAAAATCAGAATTCAAACTGCTGAAAGTACTTTAAATATAAAACTATTACATACTGTTCATTAAATGATACGTTTTTTTAATTAAGAGTAATTTTCATTTAATGATGTTTATGTGGAGGCATCCATCTTGGTCAAGAATAGTACTGTCACCTCCCAGTTTGTGACGTCACATCGCATTTCAATGTCGCTGCAAGCTGTCACTGTTTTAGCTCCATACTCTGCTGGAGTTATCAGCTGCAGCTACAGTCCTTTGCAGTGCACGTCTTCTGCTGGTTTCTGTCCAGTTCTACCTACGTTTTTGAAAAACAGCTGTTTATACATTTCTTATTTTATGAGTGCATGCCTGAGGACCACATATATATATCTATCTATCTATATATATATATATATATATATATATATATATATATATATATTTTATATATATATATTTATTTTATATATATATATATATTTATTATATATATAGATATATATAAATGGCTTGTACTTGTATAGCGTTTTATCAAGTCCGACGACCCCAAAGCGCTTTACACTACAGTCAGTCATTCACCCATTCATGCCCACATTCACACCCTGATGGTGGTGAGCTACATTGTAGCTACATCTGCCCTGGAGCAGACTTACAGAAGTGAGGCTGCACAGCACCACATGCTTGTGCTAAATCTCATTGCACAAAATGCAAATAATTTAATTACAATAAAATTTGAACTATGAAAGAGATACATGTCTCAGTTCTTTGTTAGCAGGACCCCCTCCTCTGACATAAAACATACTGTACAGTTCATGAAAACAATCCAGGATTTTTGTCTTGTTCATGTAACCGGGTTAAGTAAATTGTAATCTAAAAGAAAGTATTGCTGTAATTTTATTATTTTTAGACATGTAACTTGTTATAATCTCAGTTTTGGACACATGTAATACTGGTGTAGCCTCAGTGTGTATGTGTGATGTTGCTCACAGAGGTCCAGGTGCTCAGACACATGAAATATCAGGGGGAACATTGACCTCAACCCTTTAATTAGCAGTGTAACCTAACGTTTCTTGGTTCACTACTGGTGCCACATGAGGTGGAAGGAGACTGGACTGGGCTTTTGGCTCACCACCTGGCTCAGCTGGACTCCTTTATTTTCCCAACACTCCCGTACAACACACCAGGTGGCTTACTGTCTAGTCTATGGCAATCCTTGAGGGACATTTAAAAAGCATGTTATGGTGATAAACACTGACAAGGTTATTATACTGGGGGATTTTAACATTCATGTTGACACTGAATGTGATAACCTTAGTGTAACCTTTAAAACTATCCTAGATTCAATTGGTTTTGCTCAAAATGTACATAAACCGACACACTCTTGGCTCCATACTTTAGACCTTGTTCTGACATATGGCATTGATTGTGAGGAATTAACAGTATTTCCTCACAACCCTGTCCTATCTGATCATTTTTTAATAACATTTGAGTTTAATCTAATTGAGTTCTCCACCCCCAAAAGAGGGTTCCATTATAGTAGATCTCTATCGGACAATGCTGCATCAAACTTTAAAGAGTCTGTCCCCCTTTTAATATTGTCAGTATTGCAGAAATACCCTGCAGATAGCAGCAATGTTGTTTCTTCCCATTCACAAATAGAGGTCTTTGTTAACGGTATGACTTCGTCATTGCGTTCTGCATTGGACAATGTAGCTCCCTTGAAAAAGAAGGTGACTATTCACAGGAAGCTGGCTCCCTGGTTTAATTCAGAGCTGCGTTCCTTGAAGCACAATGTTAGGAAATTGGAGAGAAAATGGCGCTCTACACACCAAGAGGAATCCTACCTAATCTGGAGGGAGAGTCTATTGTTGTATAACAAGACCCTTCGCAGAGTTAGAGCAGCATATTTTTCATCATTAATTGAGGAGAACAAAAATAATCCTAGATTTCTCTTCAGTACAGTTGCCAAACTTACACAGAGTCATAGCTCCGTTGATCCATCCATTCCCTTAGCTCTTAGCAGTAATGATTTTATGGGATTCTTCATAAATAAAATTGATTCCATTAAAAAGAAAATAATTGGCATCCTCCCAAACATGATTACCTCGTCCTCAGTAAGTGAGGCAGCGTTGGAGGAATCTTTAGAAACTGCGCTTTGTCTGAACTGTCTAGAAGCAGTAGAGCTTTCTGAGCTATCTAAAATATTAGCTTCATCTAAACCTTCTACCTGTATGTTAGACCCAATCCCAACCAAATTGTTTAAGGAGGTATTCCCTTTGATCAGTGGTCCTATTTTAGACATGATTAATCTATCCTTAGTAAATGGATATGTACCACAGGCTTTTAAAGTAGCTGTTATTAAACCTTTACTTAAGAAACCATCTCTTGATCAAGATGAGTTAGTAAATTACAGACCTATATCTAATCTTCTTTTCTTATCTAAAATTCTCGAGAAAGTAGTTGCTATGTGAACATTTACAAAGTAATGACCTACTTGAGGAGTTTCAGTCAGGCTTCAGAGCTCATCATAGCACTGAAACGGCTCTGGTGAAGGTCACTAATGATATTCTCATGGCCTCAGATAATGGACTTGTGTCTATACTTGTCCTGCTAGATCTCAGTCCTGCATTTGACACAGTTGATCACAATATTCTCCTACAAAGACTTGAGCATACTGTAGGGATTAAGGGGAAAGCATTAGGCTGGTTTAAATCTTATCTGTCGGACAGATTCCAGTTTGTTCATGTTAATAATAAATCTTCTTCAAGCTCTAGGGTCAGTTGTGGAGTACCACAGGGTTCAGTCCTTGGACCAATTCTCTTTACTATATATATGCTTCCGATTGGCAAAATTATCAGACAGCATGGGATTAATTTCCACTGTTATGCTGATGACACTGAGCTATATTTATCCATAAATCCTGATGAATCCAATCAATTACTTCGACTGCAGTCATGTCTTGATGACATCAAAAGCTGGATGACTTTAAATTTCCTACACTTAAATTCTGACAAGACAGAAGATATAATCTTTGGACCAGAGTCCTCAAAAAATAAACTTCTTAATCAATCACTGAATCTGGATGGCTTTAACTTGGCCTCTGGTAGTAAAGTAAAAAATCTTGGTGTTATTTTAGACCAAGACATGTCATTTAAATCCCATATTAAACAGGTTTCCAGAGTTTCCTTTTTTCACCTCAGGAATATCGCTAAAATTAGAAACATTCTGTCCAGGGGTGATGCTGAAAAACTAGTCCATGCATTTGTTACTTCAAGGCTGGACTATTGTAATTCTTTACTATCAGGAAGTCCACAAAATGCAGTTCAAAGTCTTCAGTTTATCCAAAATGCTGCAGCGAGAGTTCTGATGAAAATCAACAAGAGGGATCATATTTCTCCAATTTTAGCTTCCCTTCACTGGCTTCCTGTTAAATCAAGAATAGAATTTAAAATTCTTCTTCTAACGTATAAAGCCCTTAATAATCAAGCTCCATCATATATCAGAGCTCTGATTACCCCGTATGTTCCTAACAGAGCACGTCGCTCTCAGACTGCAGGTCTGCTGGTGGTTCCTAGAGTCTCTAAAAGTAGAATGGGAGGCAGATCCTTTAGCTATCAGGCTCCTCTCCTGTGGAACCAACTCCCAGTTTTGGTCCGTGAGGCAGACACCCTGTCTACTTTTAAGACTAATCTTAAAACTTTCCTTTTTGACAAAGCTTATAGTTAGAGTGGCTCATGTTACCCTGAGCTACCTCTATAGTTATGCTGCTAGCTACTGGAGGACATCAGGGCCTATTTTTCTCACTCTACTGATTTCTACTGTTCTCCAGTCTACTGTTCTCCAGATTTGCATTGCATTACATTGAAATGACTGTTGTCATTTCAGCTTTTAACTTTTTGTTCTCTCTCTTTTTTCTTCATAGTAGGTACACCTGGTCTGACGTTCTGTTGACTGTGAAATCATCCAGGGAGGACAGACCACCGACTATTACCATCTAATGTAGAACAGATTACTAGATCAATGTGTGCTTCTGTGCTTTTTGTCTGTCTTGTTGTGTCTCTGCTCTGTCTTCTGTAACCCCCAGTCGGTCGAGGCAGATGACCGTTCATACTGAGCCCGGTTCTGCTAGAGGTTTTTCCTTCCCGCTAACGGGTGTTTTTTCTTTCCATTGTCGCTTCATGCTTGCTCAGTATGAGGGATTGCAGCAAAGCCATGTACAATGCAGACGACTCTCCCTGTGGCTCTACGCTTCTCCAGGAGTGAATGCTGCTTGTCGGGACTTTGATGCAATCAACTGGTTTCCTTATATAGGAACATTTTTGACCAATCTGTATAATCTGACCCAATCTGTATAATATGATTGAATTTAACTTTGTTAAGTGCCTTGAGATGACATGTTTCATGAATTGGCGCTATATAAATAAAATTGAATTGAATTATGGATAGGAAACCACGTTTCTATGCAGCAGTGAAGAAACCAATTATTACTTATGCTTTTCAATTAAAAAATAGTTCACATTAAATACAATATTGATATTATTGATGTTACAACAATAAGTAACTCAAAAAGTCATGATTTATTACACGTTTGTTAGAGTCTGATGAGAGAGGGGAAAGGGACCTCCAGAAATGCTCAGCACTTTGTTCCAGGCTTCCAGCAGTGTTGCCAGGTTTGCTTATTATCAGTAACTTTGGGCTTGTTTATTTATACTATAGAGGTAGAGGTATTAGAGCTGGTTGCTTGTTTCTCTTGCAAGAACTGTCAACACTGGTTTCCAACCAACACTCTCATAGTTTTTTTTCTAGAATGCAGCTGCATTCTTCTCAAAAGTTTCCACTGCCGTGGAAATTGATTTAAATGGGGTTAAATTAATTAAATTCCAAGTTTATTGAGCAACTGAAAAAACATTTATCCAGTTTCAGTCAAATAAAAAATAGTAAACTGTCCGGATTTGAGTCCTGTTCTAGAGTCGTTTTGATGTGTTTAGACATCTTCATTCAATGTCTGTTCATAGAGAATTTACCAGATCTGTACATTTGAACTCGAAAGAACCCACTGGAGTTGAGTTGGGTTTATTCATTTAAGTGTACCTGCAGGGACAGAAAACTTTAAAACCAAATGCAACAAACCACACAGACATGTGGAACAAAACATGGGCATTTTTATTTTCTGCAAAATACAAACACTACCACAGTTCTGAGTGAGGGAGTTCTACAACAACCGATGTGCGCTTGGATCATGGTTGTGTCAGGTGGCGACAAAAGGCCAGCTTATGCCGCTAACAATCTCTCAGTAAATCTAAGTCATGATGACTGGAAGCATGTGATGAGGGGAGAATGCAGACCAAACTTGTACATTTCTTTCTACAGAAGACGACAGTAATGTCGCCAGATGAAAAAAAATTAAATAAAATTAAATACAGCTATTTCTTTAGAGCCTTTTAGGTACGGTACCTGACAGAAGTCCAGGCAGTAACTGGTTACAGAAACAATGTAAAGATTCAGATTTATGTGCATATAAATGGAGCTGCTTAGTTTCTATTCTTTCTTCCTTTTTAAAGCCAGCCTCCCATTTGAACAAGCAGTCAGCTGGCGCCACCTGGAGCCCAGGGATGAGCTCCTGGCTCATTTTCTTCACATATTTTAGGCCCAAATATCCATCCAGACTGATGGAGGAGAGGAGAACCTCTGCTGAGGCTCAGCCATATGTAGTCAATAAACAGTAATGTGTTTTGCTCCACCATTTCCTAAGGGAATTCTGGTGCTGAGCAGAAAAAATGAAGAGTGGCTGAGGGGTCGAACTCCAAATATACAGTTTTAAGCAAAAATATTCAAATTTGCACCCCCAGCCACATCTGTCTCTTTAATACACAGAAAAAAACAACATAAACAAAAAGAAATATCTAACAGGGATGTTGATTGCAGTCCAGTTTTGTTTGAACAACCTGGATGTGTGGCTGGCGTCAGACCAGCTAAAATATGGCATGAGTGGAAATTATTTGTGTGTTTGTACTTGAAGCTAGTACATTATCGAATTTCAAGTTGAAAAGCTCAACTGGAATATCCTGCAAAGTTGGAGGTTTTTCCACCAACCTCAACCCCAAAATCCAACATGGCTGCATAAACAGTGATCACTGCAGAGTTTATCTGTTTATTAGTTCTTCTGACGTTTTGTGTCTCTTGAAATAAAACACACAGAGCACATCTATGGGTACTGAACGGGGCTTTTTTGTCTCTAGATGCATAAAATACTGAGAAAAAAAAACATGAACCTCTCTAATTAGTGCAACAATTAGCAAATCCTGCAGGTTTTCCAAGTTGGAGCTGAAACATATTTAAACTAGGTCTGACCTAATTTCCAAATCAGAGTTCCAACTTCCAGGGTTAATGCAAAGCACCAGACTTGAACACAGTTACTCAAGCCAAAGTCTTGTTGGCTGTGTCGGAAAGTTTCTGAGATTTCACATTCAGACATCAGCCTCCACCTGGAAGTAGCTAAAATGGCTTATTTTGCTAGCTAAGGATGGAATTGTGCATCTGTTGGGTTTTTCCTTGGATCTTGCTTTTACAATTTTGGTTAGGGTATCTTATATTTCCAGTCAAACCTTAATGCTTGGCAGTTTTTTTTCCTTAGCAAACGGTTTAACAATGTTTCGTGATGTGTAGCATATAAACATGATCACATTGGCCTATATGTAATTCAATCTGAATCATGATTTGATTTTACCTGTATAAACTGATTTGTTATTTCTATATAACTGGATATGAATAGGACCTGCTTTGGTCGCAAAGTGTCTTGAGATAACGTTTGCTGTGATTTGATTATTTATAAAGAAACTGAGCCAAAATGTGACCCTAGTGGACAGGTTACTCCAAGATCCATACTGGTAGATGCATCATGCTGATAATACTTGGTTGTTGTAAAAGGATATTCCCTTGAATAAATGACCTGAGTAAATTCTGCACCCCTGTAAAAGTTCCTGAACAAATACCAGTAAGATTGCTGTGAACTCTCCCTGGGTCTGACACCAGCCATTATAACTTTGTGCTTTCTGTTGGGTTTATATCTCAAGCATCAGACTGGACTGCAGAACTGAATAAAACACCCCTTTGATAAAATAACAAAAGAAACCTATAGTCTCTAAAACACAACGCCACAGGTTTGTGCAGCAAAGCATCTATGTTCTGTATGTTTTAGCTTTATAGCTCCTGGCTCTGAACGATCACACTGGGTTGCTCCACTACCGATACGGAAAAGCTCACAACATAGTGGGAAAAGGCCAAAACTGAAATCTTGCTTTATGTGGACTGGAAAGAAAACAGTGAAAGAGAACCACAACAGAGGCATTTACACTGGAATGGGATTAGCTCGGAACATCTAAATATCAGTGTGCATGTCTGTGAAGACATCCACAGGACTGGGACTAAAATGTCTGCCCACCCCACAACCAGAAGAATTAAGCTTACATGACTGTGTTTTTCTAGTAGTGCCTCATAGTAAACACTCATTTGTTCCACAGCAGCATGAAAAAGAGAGTTGTTGTTTTATTTCTTGTTCCTTTTAAAGTTGAAAAAAACTTAGTAGAAGTATGTTTAGTGTTTTTGGGGAACTATTTAACCATTTTAAAACACCATTACCTTAAAAGACAAATATTTTATGGCTACAAACTTTAAATACTTTAAATTTTGATAGAAACATGTCTTTCCCTTTGTATACTCTTTGAAAATTTATCAGATTTTAAAACCAAAAAAAAAAAACATCCACAAAAATATAAAGGAGACAAGTCGAACAGTTCAACTTTTACATTTGTTTTATGGCCAGCCCAGATCAGAGGTAAATGGAGAGGAATTATTTTGCTGCAGTGTCAAACGTTGGCCTCTAGATGTCACCACATTCCACTTGCTGGGCTTCCAACATTAATCTGGTCTTTTAGTTTTTAGTGTCAACTTTTACTGTCACCCCAGTTGTGATTTCAGTTTAAACCCAGTGTTCAGCAGAACTAAAGGAAACATTCCTCAGAGTACGGCTGTATGTAGATATCCTGTAGTGGTTCGTTTTCACAGTTTGGTTCTGAGTTTCTTGTCAAATCCAGCCCATGCGGCTCCTTTTCTCTAGCTGGCTTGTGTGTTGCCACACCATTCAGAAAGCTAATCAGAAACTGAGCATCCAAATATCAAGTAAACTTTATACAGTGATTATTTCCTAAGCAACTTGTTGCCTCAACTCCAACCAGACCTCTCAGCAACCATCTCAACACCTCTGCTTGTTCTCGAGCCTTTCGAATAACAGAACCAGTAGAAGCTTCTGCTTAAATCAGACAGCTTGCTGCTTTCTAACTTCCAATCAAATGGTTACTCTGTTAGTCAAAACTCCCCTTCTCAGCACCTACTCCTTCACTCTTTTCCTACGTGTCTCACCATCTTCCTTCCCTCTAAAGCCATTCTTGTGTAATTGTGCGATACATTTAAAAGCATTTGTTTGTGTTGAACCTGCAACGAAGCTTGTGTAACAACCGTGGACCGAGTGCATCAGCACAGATCCACGCAGCGTTAAAACTCACCAGTAGCTTCACTGTTCAGAGTACCAGACTTCTTCCCCTTGACCTTTTCTTTAGTTTGCATACATGACAGCACATGAGAAATTCACATACCAGTTGTTCACTTATAATCCCCACGCTACCTAAACACACACTGAAAACAAGCCGTAAATGTACACTGTCACACACCCCGGTGTTTGATGATCTCAAGCAAAATTCTCATCCATCAGTGTACATAAAAAAGTAAATTCTCAAGATTCACTTATGTGTCAAAAAATTCTTAGGAGAAAGTTTGAGCTTTGACTGATTAGAGGGAAAACAAATCTAAATTAAGTTTTTTCTTCCAAAGATTTCATATAAAAAAGATATGAACAAAAATGTGGTTAAACACTGACCTAACTGAGCACAACACTTTGGTTCTGACAGTGCCCAGCAGACAGGTTGGGTAGAAAGCTGTGGAGCAGGTTAAACTAGGGTCAGGCTCTACACCACTAGCCCAAGCTTTAAACAACTCACAGAGTTCTGATCGAGCCACCATCTGAGCATCTGAAAAGGCTGGACCGACTGCAGACGTTCACCTAACATGTCAGGCCGGGCAAAGGAAGCATTAATCAGAGAAACGGCCAAGAGGCCCATGGTAACTCTGGAGGAGCTGCAGAGATCCCCAATATGTCGACAGCAAAACTCCTAGTTGGGCTCTCCACGAGTCTGGCCTTTATGGAAGACTGGCAAGAAGAAAGCTATGTTTACGGTTTGCCTCAAGCCATGGTTAGGAAACAGAAAACGTGAACCCAGGTGCTCTGGTCAGATGAGGCTTAAGTTGTAGAAAACTAATACCGCTCATCACTCTGAAAATCCTGGTCCCCCAGCATAAGTATTTGATTGTAACGTGGCTAAATGTGAATGTTTTGAAAGAGTTTGAATGCTCTTACTGAGATAATACAGTTTGTTTATAATCTACAGCTGAATACATTTTTTGTCAGGTATTTAATAATCTTGAGAATGTTTTGACACACAGATCAAACTTCAGAATTTTTTTTCTCCAGGTTTTGTGTACTGATCCTGACCTGCGGTGACATTTACCTGCAGTACACATTGCAAAACCTGCCGCCTCAACTACATCCCACCAATAAACATAAAGCTCATGCATTCAGTACAAGGAGAATATCGTGATAATAATAATAATAATAATAATAACACTATATGGTAACTTTACTTGCACCCCCACCCCTGTGCCTGTAGGGCTGCTCCCATTATGTGGCCCAGCCCTCTGATAGCCTCATCCGTTTTACTGATGGGCTGTGACGCTCCTCCTGATTGGACAGTGGCTGCAGTAGGAAGCTCTCGTTGCCGTGGAGATCCTCGCGCTCCTCACTGCCTTCGTAGGAGCTGCCGCAGCTGGACGCGCTGTCGCCAGGGGAACTGCCAGATTCGTGAGGCCCCCGACCGCCACCGATGGAGTATCCAGCTGGGTTCACACCTCCTCTGAGTCCAGCCCCGCCCATACCGATGCTCCGGTCTCTGGGAGGCGAGGCGGGCTCACACTTAATGTGGAGGTTGTGATGAACAGAGGGGACATCCAGGTTTGAGTTCTGGCACAAGTTTCTGTAAGAACAGAATGTGTACAGAGTTACATTTCAAGTCCAATTGCCCTTATTACCTTGTAAATCAAACCATAATTTCTTGATAAGAAATCATCAAATCCAATCCTTGTCTGCGCAAAGCAGGAGATGTGTCTACATTCTCAGCACAAAGTCCAGTTTGTTCCCAGTGTGCGTTGGACTCCACCAGGGCTGCCCCTTGTCAACGATCCTGTTTGGTGTTTCCAAGGACAGGATCTCAAGGCGTAGGGAGGAGGGAGTCTGGATCTCATCTCTGCTTTTTGCGGATGATGTGGTTCTGTTGACTTTTCAAGTCATGACCTCCAGCGTGCACTGGAGCTGTTCGCTGGTTTATGCTTGATGCGTCCGCGAGGTCCACGCAGCCAAATTATGTCATTCTGGCTTCCACGCTCATCCGCGAAGCTAAAAGTTGCCGTTACCTAGAAAAATTCCTAACTACGTGGACAATCCCGTGCGGAAAAACAATGTGGATGAGCAGGAGTTCCTTCTGGCGGATGTTTGTAAACATAGACATCTTTGTGATTCACCCCATAAAGATCACAGTGATCAACAAATTAACAATTCCTGGACAGTAAACGCTGTCACTCTTGGAAGAAAGTAAGATCTGTGTCTTCTACTTTTACGTGCAGTGGGGTGTAGAATGCTTGGTGAAGGAGCACAATGCTGCCCTCTAGCGTCTAGGAGAATAGTGCTACTACGGAGGAAAAGCTGCACGGAGCATCAATGCTGCAGACGTTGTATCTCATTTCCACGCAGGACGTACTTGTGACAGACATAAACCAGCCTTGAGTCTGAGGCCATGGTCCTCGGTAGGAAAAGGGTGGATTGTCTCCACTGGGTCGGGTGTCAGTCTCTGCCTCAAGCAGAAGAGTTTAAGTATCTTGATGTCTTGCTCACCAGTGATGGTAGGATTGAACATGAGATGGACAAACAGACTGGGTCTTCTTATGTGGCAATGCAGGCACTGCCCGCAGAAAGAGCTGAGCCAGAAAGCTAAGCTTTACGTTCTGACCCTCACCTATGGTCAGAGGGCATGGATCATGACAGAAAGCATGAGATCCTGGATACAAGTGGGTGAAATGAGGTTCCCTGGAAGGGTGGCTGGCCTCAGTCTCAGATATACGGTGAGGAGTTCTGCTATCCAGGTGGAGCTCAAAGTACAGCCACTGCTTCTCTGGATTGAAAGGAGTTAGATGAGGTTGGTTTGGGGACATCCTGATCAGAAGCCATTCTGAGCCATAAAGCTCCGAAGACCCAGAACCCCCTGGAGGGTTTATATATCCAGAATGGTCTGAGAACACCCTGAGCGCATCTAATGGGCAAAACAGCTCTGATGAGAACCACCAGCATGAAAAAAGGTTAAATCTGTGTGAGTGAAAGGCTCACCCCATGTGTCCTAGTGCTGAGTGCTGAAGATTCTGCAGCTGCTGCTGCTGCCAGTTCGTCACTGATCCCAGACCTGAACTTCCAAAGCCAGAAAAAGAGGACAGCTCGCTGCCGAGGGAAAACTCTGAGGGGGAAAAAAGACTTCATCAAACATTTTCTCAATGAGGCGGCCTTCAGCCTTTAACAGCCTTCACCAGTGTGTCTGTAGTCACCTGTGCTGTAAGATGAGATCGTAGATGGATAACCGCTAATCCCAGAAGCAGCGATGGACACTGCAGGTGTGGACAGTGTCTGAGCTGTCTGGGAGTGATTTATTCTCTGGTTCTGAAAACAAGACACATGTGACATTTAGAGACTAAATCGAGACTAAATCAGATTAGGTGGTTTTGATCCTAAAAAGGTTACATTATGACATTAATGGACAACCTGTTATGTGGTCTGATGGCAGTATCAGCTCCAACTAAGATGTACCACAGTTAATATTAACCACAGGAAATGCCTGTCTTCTAAATGCCCATTATGAGAGCTTCTCTTTATAAAATGTTTCATTAAATCAGTAAGGTTTTACTAGATCCTGTATAAACATTTCAGTTGTTTCTATTTGATCAGTATTTATTTTTAAACATTGGTTTAAATAATGACAATAAGATGCATGACATGACATAAATCAATTTATTTGATTGTACCTTTAATGGCCTTGTTCAGGATAAGTAGATTAGGTGGTAAAAAGAAATTTAATGCTTCTAAAGTTCCCAGTAAGTAAGGTAAGAGTATAATTTGATTTGTTTCATCTTAGGCACAAACTTCAACTTAATATATTTTGTTCTAAAAGACAACAAAGACATCAAAGACGACAAATATTCTCTGGACATGAAAAGTAACACGAGAAAGGAAACTTTAAGAAATCGTAAAGTGTAACTAGAAATAGAAGGACTCACAATGGTAGGCATGATGGAGCACTTGTTGGAGGGTGGCATCAGAGTTCTCAGGTCAGGCTTGTGGCTCATGCCCATGTGAGGAGGACTCTTGTCCTGCATATTTTTGGAGACACTAGCCGGGGACATGAGCCCAGGGGAGGTGCAGTGGGAGCTGAAGTTGCCGTTTCCTGTCAGAGATCATAAAGCCTTGATGAGTGTCACCTGAAGCTCATTCAGACCATTGTGCCAATACATTTTACAGTTAAACACAAGATGCCGAGTTTGATTATTCCCATCTGCACACTTGACATTTGTGGATTTGAGGAATATGAAGACAGCCTTACCCACACCAGAGACCACAGTGTTTGGAAGATCTGACGCCATCAGCCCTGCAGGGAGATAGAAACACATGCAATTATTTATCCAGGTCAACCAGGTTGTGGTTCTGGAGATCAGAGAGGACAGTGTTCTGACCGTAAGCAACGTGAAGGCCAACGAGAAAGTAAAGAGCTGACATATGGGAACATTTCACATCTGATAACGAAATTATTTTATTTATATAGCACCAATTCGTGAAACATGTAATTTCAAGGCCCTTTACAAAGTCAAATTCAAGAAGATATACAGATTTAACGTTTTGTTAAATACCTGGAGAAACAACATGATACAAAAACAAAACAGAATAAAATAAAATTGTAAAAAAAAGTTACAATATCCATTTTCCACCCATTGGTCAGGTAGAATAGGCCTAAGCTCATGAAAATAATAAATATCCACTTTTTTTCTAATGTGTATGATTTTAGTTCTTGAATTTATGGTACTTAAAGTTACCAAAGTCTTGAATGTGATCTTTAATTGACCAGACGAGACCAGTAAAAGCTTTGCATTAGAATTCGATTTTTGTGTTCCTTTCGTGTTATCTGGGGGCTTAAAGGTTTAACACGCCCCCCCCTAGACCCACTGAATCTTGTTATAACATTATGTACATGAAATTTTAAACAATCAAAGTTGGAGTTGAACTGGATCATACGGGGAAAAAACCTAACTCATCATCCATTCCGGCTTGTAAAAGCTAAACACTTGGTTAAAGGGCCTTTCATACCCAGTTTTGCTAGCCCTGCCTCCAGAGTTTTCCACGTATAATTGCCTCAATCAAATATTAGATCCATTTGTCTTTTTAAAACAATATTTATTTGGTTGCTTTTTTTGTTTGTCTTTTTATAGAGCAGCATTGTTTTTTTGGATGCTGCAAGAGGTTTACTTTTTTTGCACTGATGGGAATTCCCAGAATTTGCTAGATCAAAGCTGGAGAATGAAGAAAAATACACATTAAAGGGGACAGTTTAGGATTTATGAAGCAAGCTTCCATTAAAAGGTTGTATGCAGGTACTATCCTACTGACGGGAAATGTTTTATGTTACACACAGGGCAATTGCTGGCGGCACACTGCCTCCTACGTCCCTTTTCCTGGTCATGGTTTCTGTGTAAATAAAATTCCAATGCTGACATGACGATTGCTTAAAGGTTCAAAAAGCGTATAAACCAATATGATATTTTTAAGATTGGCTTTGTTATAAGACAGTAGATGTCTCCTTTCTCGTTAGGCCCACTTGGATTAGCCGTTAGCTTCCTGTCCCGGAACAAGATGGATTTACAATGAATGAGGATGGCGAGAAAGTTATCTACTGCAGGTGAAATGTTAACTTTTTATAAGGTTGGATCAAATGCAAAAAAAATCTGATCAATCCCGTAAACAGAAAAATACTAGGTTAAAGTTAAGTTGAATATAAACATACCTGCATTCCCAGCGCTGGGGGGCCGTTGAGGGGACATGGTGTTTCTCTGCAAGGATGAGTGTGTGATGGGCAGCAAGTTGTGATTACTCACAGTGCCCCCTATGCCCTGGTGAGAGTACAGCAGCCCGCTGGGATTGCTGCCTGGGATGGTCACCCCCATATCATAGCTAGACGGAGGCAGACCCTGCTGGACGAACCCGAGAGGTGTTTTAGAAATTCCATGAAGCAACACTGCACACCCCAAAATAAACAAGACATCAACTTACACAGATTCTCTGTCTGTTGATCATCAGATCGATGTCTTCGTTAAGTTTGCAGTACTTGTCGTCTAACTCTGGGCTCTGGCCAGCAGAGTCGTCGGCTTCAATGTCGGGGCTTTCACAGCCGTTTAAACCCTTCTTACGCAGAGTCTGGTGAGAAACATAAACCACATGAGTGTGCCGATTAAAATCTTAAAAGAAACCAAGATTAAGCCAACCAAATACAACAAACATTACTCACAAATAAACTCTTCTGAATGTGATGGGTACAGAACAAATCTAGCATCGCTGACCACACGAGGGCGCTGTCTGAGCACACACTGCCACCAGTGAGACTGGGGCTGCAGCAGAGTTGACAGCCTGTAAGTCAGTGAGCAGTGAACTCAACCAATGCAACCAGGCCCCTCAGACCGGATCAACTGCTTCCAACATGGCAGAAGGACACACGTCTCTTGACTCTTACATGTTTAGGTCTTATACATGAGCAGGCAACAGAAACATGCTCTGATGAGAATGAGCCCATCGTGTGGAGCCCATGTCAGCGTTGTGAAACATCTGTTCACACAAGTATCAGGTGATGATAAATGTGTGTGTGTGTGTGTGTGTGTGTGTGTGTGTACTGTATGCGGTTTGGCTCCCGGTGGCCTGCTTCAGCACTTCACAGCCCATTAGTCCAGTGTGTCAGCGGAGGGACACTGCAGGGTCTCCCAGCAGTTGGACCAGCCACACTATCCGACTCATTCTATCCATGTCCACCTGTTCTCCTTTACAGAGAAAGAGGGTGGAGTGTGGTGAGGCGGCTCCCACCAATACTAGTGTGGCTACAGGAGGGATGGCCGTAGAAGGCTATTTTTTGCTCCAGAGCCCAACGGAGCTTCTTGTTACTCTACTTCCCCCCCAAGACACACACACATATCCTTGTTGTTAATACAAAGTGAGGACTGTAACTTGACTTCCATAGACTTTCATTCATTTTCAAGCCTAACCCTTACAACTATATACCTATATACCTCACTTTACAAGTAAAATGAGCAAAACATTTCCTCGCTCAGCTGCAAGTACAAGAACACACATACACACACACACACACACACACACACACAGCAAGTACAATAACACAAACCACAATGTCTTCAGCTTGCTTTTCAAAGAGAATTGAATTTGAGATTGACACATTCAGATGGACTTCACTTCCTAAAGGGTTTTTTTGGTAATAAGTATTTGAACATTTACTGGAGGTCTAATGATATAAGAAACAAGTTTAGTAATATTTCTGGGAAATCTAGGAATCCTAATCTCCTGGTTTCTAACTGTTTCAGATTTAGATTTAGTTTAAGAAACGACTACAAAATAGTACCAACTTAGCATCTGACTGACCGACTGACTAGAGCTGTTAGCCTTCCGCCGGTCTGAAGAGCTATTTACTTTTCTACAAACTCAGACCCATCTGACCTGTTTCTGCTGCAGGGAAGGCAACTATTACAGATCATAACTCACCTGCCACTTTAAATGGCAAGAATTTTTTTTTTTTAAAGGAACTGAATTTCAATCCAGTCATCACCGAACAAAGGTTTTGACCCAGCTTGGCTGTCGGAAGGGTAAATGTTGTTAAATATTGTGACATTGTTCTACTGATGTTATCAAAATAAATGAAAACTTTACTTAAATGTTTGTCTTTGCACTTCACCCCTCCCCCTACCTCGCAGGGCAAACACTGACTTGCCTCGGGTACGACCACCATAATGTGACCAAATAAATGACTTTCTAGCAACTGTACTGAAAACACTGAGATGCCTTTGAGTAGCTTAATAATGGTCGGGCGAGTGCATGTTAGTGAGTAAATGTGTGCGTAACACCTGGAAGTGAGACAGCTGAAGACAATTGGAGCAGGCTTATAGGGTAACATCACAGATGCCACCGTCTCCTCCCACGTCCCTCCAACCTCCACATTCCCTTTGCTTTTCCATTGATTCTCCTTTCTCTTTTTAGATTCACTCAGGTCCCACCGCTCTGCTTTTCGTGGGTGGTCTCCCACTCTTCTACCACTTCCACACCAGATGATACTCTGGATGCGTGCGGGCACCACTCTGTGTCTTTTTGTGGATGCTGTGATAGACGTTGCGCTCAGCACCATGACGCTCAGCTTTTACAGGATCCCACAGCTACTGCTCCGGTAGCTGTGGGACTGAGGAACTCGTGTCTGACGTTAGAGCAAATTTATTTGGAAACCCTATAAAAAGAATTGCTTCATTTTGTGGGATTGTGTTCTCCTAATAACTGAATTTTTTTTTTCTAAAATAATTCTAATTCAGCTGCCCTAACCCCACCAGCAGAAAAAAAAAGATCAATCCACAGGTTTGGATTGGACCAGCCATCGGTCCTGTTCTAGTTTAATGAGCGATTCACTTAGTCTGAGTTGGAACACTTGTGCAAACAAACCAGAATAAAAACAAAAGCTGGGCTGGGATTTGAAAGGCTTCAAATTCCAGACCAGTCTCTTGAAGCTGCATCTTAAAGCTGAAACAGTTTTAATGGCCAGTTTTCCTCTTGGTTTCAAAGTTAAGTTTTGAAGTTTTGAAATTTTCAAAAAGCTTAAATGGAAGAAATTAATTGTTGATGCTATTAATTAGGTCATTTTTGTACTTTTATGATGAGCTGTTGCTACACATTAGTGTACACTCAGTCCTGCTGTGCTGTAGGAACTTTATTGGACAAAAAAGGAAAAAGGAAGAATGGAACAAGAGGAAGTCGTGGTGAAATAAAACTCATTCTGAAGTTGCTTGTGTTTCTTTGCCCTTTTTTTCTTCCTATGGCTTACACATTAAATAAGACACACACAGATACACCCACAGACAAAAAAGAAAAAAAAGAAACACTCAGTCATTCACGGCAAACCACAGTCACCCACACTGGCAGCCCGTCATGGCTATTCTTAGCTGTGTTCTAGGTTATTTTTAGACCGCTGCCGGTTTCCAGTCATTTAGCAGGGAGGGATCTCAGCCAACACAAAGGAACTGGAAGGTCCTGTGAGCGTCAGTTTCATCTGTTTCTAATCTGAAAACAGCATGGAGCTGAACACACACACACTGACGAGGCAGAGCTCGCCCAAACAGAAGAAGGTTAACAGAGTTACAGCGAGGAATGCAGAGCTCCTCTGATTTAAAAATAGCAACAAGGTTCCCAGACTAAACGAACACAAAACAATACGCTGATAGTTATCTGGCCTGCAGCCTGTTCATACACACATAAACAGGCGCAGGCCAAGAAGCCACATGAGGGCAGAAAAAGACGACCAAAACAAAGCAGCTTCTCTTTTACTGAATTCCTGTCTAGCTGGGCTTTGATTGGTGGAGAGGCTCGCCGCGGTATCACCCAGAACCAACAATTCATTCCATCTCAAAAACACGTCTCCTTTTTTCAGACCCTAAAATGATTTCTGACTCAGTTTTGAAGTGCTGTGAGACTTTTTTTTGGGCAACAGAATTCTTACATCAATCTCAAATTCGATCACTTAATAGGTGCTAATAGACAACTCTGTGTGTGGATTTAAGCTCACACCAAGAAGTAAAACAGTTAAAGATGTGGGAAAAATCTGAAGATGCACCACTTTCCCTTTAGCCACATATCTACCTTTTCATCACCCATTCTGGTAAGAAGGGGAGTCCAAATATTTATGGGATGTAGAGGGAGGGCAACATGGTTCATTATGTTGTTTGGTGGACTTTGTTGTATCATAATTGGTATTATTGTTAATATTTAACCAAGAATGTATGCTGACATTTGTTGGGAGCTTTCCAGTGTTTTTTAAGCATTCGTACCACTTGAAGTCTTTCACATTTTGTCACTTTACAACCACAAACTTCAATTGGGATTATAGGTGATAGACCAACACAAAGTGAACCTGTGCCCCTGGTCCAAGTCGGCCCCTAACAGTTATTTTTTCGCCAGGCTAGCCCTGTATTTAGCTCCATCCACCTTCCTATCACCTCTGACCAGCTTCCTGCAGAAGGAAGGCATCTTCCACGTAGTTGTCTCTTGGGGATGGCGTGGAAAGGATTAGTAGTGGTAGTTCCTTGCCACAAAAAGATTTGCCTTGCTCACACCAGAGCACCTTCGTCCACGTGTTTGCTGTGTCGCCTATATGGCTTGTGGTAAAAGAAACTTTCTCTCAGCTATAGTTTTCTTCTGGCCACTGTTCTGTTAAAGCTAGATAGACGCACAATGACTCCTGTTGACAGGTTCCTCCACCTCACCTCTAGATCTCAGCTACTTCTCCTGCGTTTCCTCCGTGAAACGTTCAACGCGATGAATACTGTTTTATAATCAAACAGTGCTTTAAACCTCTCCCTGACCTGTCTGCGGTGTTCTTCTTCACTAATGTTCTCTAACAAACCTCTGAGGCCTTCATAAAACTGCTGGATTTAGACTCAGATTAGATCACACAAATGTGGAGTCTGTTTATCAAGGGTAAGGGGTGGGTTGTTGTCTGGGGGTTCCACCCTTTTCAGATTTTTATTTATGTTAGGAATCTAGAACCACATATTTAAATCCACATAATAGTTCCAGTCTGCTTTGTGTTGTTTTGTGACATAAAACTGCATAAAAATATCTTGAAGTTTTCTTTAAAAACAATTTTTTTTGTTGGAACACCCTTATACTTTGAAACCATTATTGATATATTTCCTCAAGCTAAATGATCAAGTGCTCTGAAACTCATTCTGACCCATATATGCGCTCAGCATCTTGTTTAAACTATCTATAAGACAAATACATAATCATCATCACTTTCTCATCTTTAGTGGGGAAAAAAGTGAAGTTTACGAAGTATTGTATGGTCCAGGTTTATTTTCCTCATACGTGTCAGATATTAGATGGTTGCTCTAAACATGTTTGTGTCGGCCTCTAAAAGCCAGAAATCCTAATGAGCACACGCACACACACACACACACACACACACACACACACACACACACACACACACACACACACACAGTCTCCATGTGCTTCTTGTTTGCTGGTAGCTTTTGATACTGGGCCAGCTCACACCGCTTAAGTTTGCTGATCTCTGATTGGATGATGGGAGGGATAGAGGTCACTGAGAGGCATGTCTCACCTTGCAGGTCGAGGCAACAGTACATGGTACACCATGCTGCTGGACTGGCTTAGCCAAGGTTGCCCCTGCTGTGCCCAACTTGCACGTTGGAGTTCCACCTAGCTGGTGGGATCTTATAGGGGTGGTTAAACATGCTGGGGACAAGAAGAAGTGTCTCTCTGAGGCTAGGTGAGAAACCATAAAGGCTGCTTTCAGGTTATATCAAAGATACCTCCCATTGCCAGAAGTCTACTTTATTCATGACAGGAAAAAAATGGGGCTGCACAGTGGCACAGTGGGTAGCGCTGTTGCCTTGCAGCAAGAAGGTCCTGGGTTCGAGTACACCCCTGGGTCTTTCTGCATGGAGTTTGCATGTTCTCCCTGTGCATGCGTGGGTTCTCTCCGGGTACTCCGGCTTCCTCCCACAGTCCAAAAACATGACTGTTAGGTTAATTGGCTTCTCCAAATTGTCCTTAGGGTGTGAGTCTGTGTGTGAATGGTTGTTTGTCCTGTTTGTCTCTCTGTGTTGCCCTGCGACAGACTGGCGACCTGTCCAGGGTGTACCCCGCCTCCCGCCCAGTGAACGCTGGATATAGGCCCCAGCAACCCCCGCGACCCCATGAGGGATAAAGCGGTTTGGAAAATGGATGGATGGATGGAGGAAAAAAATGGTGCCACATTAGTCTCCAGGGGCTTCCTAATTGCTTGCCATGCCCACATTAGTTGTAAGACGCTAAATATGGGAGATTTTGAGCATTTAGAAATTCATTTGACCGTTATTTAATCAGGAAGTCCCACTGAGATCAGGAATCTCTTTTACAAGGGAGATTTGACCATGGTTCCAGCCATACAGATCAAAACCGTATAAAACACGCAAATAATAACAATAACCAGAAAGGCAGCTACTCAGAAATGTGACTGCTCATGAAAATAGTAATGAAATGCTACTGGTGTTACATTTTGGGGAATTATATGGACTAAAGTAACTAAAGTCAGAAGGTACATTTTTAATTTCAGATTCCAAACAGTTGCTGATTTGGTCTAGACATTGTTTTATAAATTAGAAAGGACTTCATCATTTCTACTTGGGCCAAACGTCTTAGTGCCATGAAAGCTGGTATATTGCAAAGCATGTGGTTCTAAACATGAGGGAAGGAAGAGGAGTTTGTTGAACCAGGTCCTCTCAATGATGTCAAAATCTGTTACTCTTTATAGAGTGACTTTCTGGGAAAAAATACAATTGCAGTACTCTAAGAGGTGGGTAGCTAATTAGCCAGATTAATCATAAAGCTGCCCTTGCTCTGAGTTGTACCTTCAGATCTAAGCATCCAGCATGCTGAGGTAAATGAAGTTTCTGTATACTGTACTGTGAGATTAAGTATTGCTGTTGGGTGACTGCTGCAATAATTGGATCACAAATGCTGTAGGAGTGGTACGCATGTGCTGCCTCCACCGTGAGGAACAGCTGTGGCGCTCATGTGGCAGAATCTTTTGGCATGTCCAAAACACAGTGGCAGCCTGGTCTATGTGCTCACCAAATTATATATACTACACTGTCAAGTACATAATAGGATGGTGATTGGGTGTTATTTTCCTGTGGTGTCATGATACACGGTAATGTGATGGGGGTGTTTGTTAAAATGAAGGATGGTGTGACCAAGAACCACACAGAAAATAATACTTAACAAACACAAAGGAGGAGGCAGCCAAGGAGCAGGGATCAAGAAAATGTTGCATAGCGGTTAAAGGTGATGCAGGTAGAGTGAGAGCAATAATCCAGCCTCTGGGGATGTTGCTGCAGAGATCAAGAGGCCGCCTGTACAGATTACCCTAATGAGCTAAATAGGATTGCTGTAGATTACAGAGGATTTCGGCACGTGTAAGCCGGCCTCTGACTGGGCGACCATGTGGTAGGCCGTGTGGAGAGAAGCTCAGGTAAATTTTGCATGTACATACTCTACATGAAACAAGTGGGATTGCTGGTTAACATGTAGGAGCTGCTGAGTTGTTGCTGAACAGATATTTCTGAAAGCTATATCCTAACTTTTGATGAAGATTGTCACAGCACTGGCAATCTTTCAGGGCCAGTAGGTTACTCAGAAAATGCCATAAGTGGTCTCAGAAACAAAAACAATAATAGTTAATGAATAATAAATTAACATGCCACCTTTTGTTTAATATAAATCAAAATGACTAGAAAAAAGCTTCTCTGTCATATAAAAATATTAAATGAGTTTGATTCTGAGTTTTCTGTCCATGATCTGCTCCCTACTGTGAGTTTGTGTTAGGGAAGAAAAAAAATCTAATGAGATACAAGCAAGAAAGGGTTACCTTCTGCCATTCAACTGAATTGCAGCATAAATTCTCACAGACATTTTGATCAGTCAGTCATATTTAGATTTATGGTCAGTGAAAGTTTTCTTCACCACTTCTAGGTATTGGTTGTGGTCTAAAGCTGAGCTGTATGTTTAGGGTCGTCATTCTGCTGGACAGCAAACTTTTGCCCCAGTCTCAACTTTTTAAATAATAATAATGGTAATAATGATAGCAATAATCATCATTCTGTGGGAATCAAACCAGAAACCTCCCAGCCTCTCCAGGAAACAAGGGTCCTGCTCTCTAACCTCTAGGCCATCACTCACCACCCATCCATCTTCTTAGCTCCGCCCATCTTCCCATCAACACTTAAAACAAAAAACTAGAACTCCTTTCTTCCACATGTTCACTCTGTCCCCTACAGGGTTTGTGGCAAATTGTAAATAGGGCTTCGTTTGCTTTTTTGCTCGTTTTCATCTACGTCTTTTAATGCACATTTTGAAGTATCGCATTAAAAGAGGTTGATGGAAACGGCAAAATTCAAATCAACAAACTAAATTTTGCAAAAAGTTTTTTACGCTCGCTTGAGTGTAAAAAAGTATCCGTATCAGATGATATTATGCTTTGCGACGCCTGGTTAATTTGCTACAAATTTAGTAATGGAAACACGTCTGATTTGCATTTTTTTTATTTGCAACATTTTAAAAGGTCTGCTGAAGGCCAGATTCCTAGAGTGGACAACTTACAGCTGTTCCTCCTTCCACCTGGGCTCTTGATCTCTGCAGCTCCTCAAGAGTTACTATGGGCCTCTTGGTTGCTCAACTGATTAATAGTCTAAGCTTGGTATATCCTAACCTCCTTTAAACCTTTCCACAACTTTATCCCTGTCACTAGAAACCCCAGAGTCCTTCAGAGAGCCACTGGAAAAGCAGTTTGAGCCAATTAAATCACACAGTTGGAATTTGTTTACCAATTAGGTGATTTCTGAAAGCAACTGATGTCCTTCGATCTTTTTAAGGGGCTTCCCTTACTTGCTGCTGACAGACCTAAATTCCCTCACTGTGAGACAATAAAGGATTCTTCTGTTCTATTATATTCCATCCAACACAGGACTCAAATTACCAGAGGTTTACTTATGCAAAGCTAAAATCTAAGTAAATGTTACAGTCTAAAGCCCAAATCAAGAACACCATAACAAACATTAGGTCCGTATTCCGCTGGCAAGAACAGCAGCTCAGTCTTTGAGACTAATACAGACACAAATAAAAAGCTGGATACATATTACAGTTAAGTATAGATTACAAGATTTACACAATCCGATTTGTGATTGAGGGATATAAAATGTTCTGTTACTCTCAGAGTAGGTCCAGGAGGAGTGAAAACTCAGCCTCGCAGCATCAGGATCCTGTCTGGACTCAAATGGTACCTCGGTGTCACACTTCGGCTCGTGTCCACAGGTGGGGAGTGTGTGTTTACATGTGTCTGTTAGGGCATATGCTTTGTGATTGAGCTCTCCTAACACTGTTACATAAGCCATGGCAGAAAAGCCTTTAGTCCAGCACGTACTGTATTACTGTGTCCTGGTGTGGCACTGTCACAAACATTCACCCACACAAACAGGTTCAATGGACTAAAAACATTCACTGAACAAAGGCATTAACAAGCTAAGATCAGATATTAACTCACAAACACTCTCTGACATGACACTCAAAAACACATCTAAAAGTAATTAAAAAAATTAATAAAAATGGTTAACTTCCAAACTTCAGTTTCTTTCATTACCAGCACACATCACTAACTGCATCGAATGTCAAAATTAAGTAATTAATCGTTACTGAGGTGAACTGCTCAATATATCGCAATATTGATTTTAGACCAAATTGCCTAGCCCTACTGCAAAGTAAATTTGAGTATGGCTTTTATAGCTAAAGGTACTTTAATCTTTAGTCATTTCCAAGACTGAAAATGTTCAGTACCACAGCTCTGGTTTAGAGCACTGAACTGTCAGGCCAAGAATAATTAAGTGATTATTTCGTAGGGATTTCATAGCTATTGTTGATAGACGGCATGAACATGTTTAAGTAAAGATTATTACCTAGATGGATGTTTTGAACAGGTAGTCGTTCTTTACTCTACAACAATCAAAGCGCTGAAGACTCCCTGTTCCACAAGTTGCATAAGCAAGGCCAATGTTGCAGAAGTTGGACACAATAAGAGCACAATTCCAAATGTTATAAAACATCTCTGGGATTACGGGACAAAAATGTCAAGTGATGGTCCCAAAAGAGTTTGGATCCAACAGGCTGCCTGTGAGGACCCAAATCAAAGCACGTGCTGACAATGAGTGCGGCCCAGTAACCAACAGACAGCGTTTCCTACAGAGGCTTGAAAACCAAAAAACAGTTTTAGAGGCCGTGTCTCCTCCTACGTCCCAAACCCGAACATAAATCATTATGTTCAATAAAATGTTAAAATTGTTGATCACCTAAAAAAGCCCAAACTACAAGTATTTAGTTTATCTGGCCATCACCAGTACAACTCATCTGAGTATGTAATGTGTGTGCTTGTGTGTGTTGTGTTCTTACATCCACGATGTCTGAGTTGGTCCGACTCTCATGCGGCTCGTTGTACTCTGTGTATTTGAGCAGAACCTTGTCCATGTCGGTGCTGGCGTACTGAAACAGCTTGTTGGTGCTGTTGAAGATGATGAGCGCAATCTCACAGTCGCACAGCACACTCAGCTCGTAGGCTTTTTTCATCAGGCCAAACTTGCGCTTTGTAAATGTCACCTGAGGGGAAGAGGGAAATGAGGCAGAGATTTATACACGAAGGTAGGGCTGGACGATAATTCAATAACAGTATATAACGATCTATAGACGTGTGGTTCAATAGAAAAAAAGGGTCAATAAAAAGTTAAATAAAAGAACAGTGCATTCTAGCCTATCATGTAGGTTCATACTAACACAGACCCAGGCCAGGAACGCTCCATCAGAACTTCAGAGATTTCAAAGAGCATGTGTTCTTTTTTTCTTTTTTAAGACTTACAGTTTTGGTAAAAAGTTGGTTGAATAAAGGGTTGTGTTTGAATCCATTTATTTAAAAATAGGTCATTAAGCAACAGCACAAAATGGTCAGGGCTGCACTTAAAATGTATGTTTTGATAATTATCGATATCAATCAATATGATTTCTATTTCATCAATATGCTTTTTTCTATATTGTCCAGCCCTACATGAAGGTTTATTTTTTTTTAGAAAGGATCTTTTTTACAACAGTACTGCTAATGTGATACTCTAGTCAGGAACAAACTGTGAGTCAGCAGATGGTAAATCGCTTGTACTTGTACAGCACTTTATCAAGTCCGACAACCCCAAACGCTTTACACTACAGTCAGTCATTCATACATTCACACCCTGACGGTGGTGAGCTACATTGTAGCCACAGCTGCCCTGGAGCAGACTGACAGAAGCGAGTAAATAAAGTATCATTTGGTTTATCCAGTTTGATTTAAATTGCAGCTCTGGAATTACTTCCTTCTGCATCTTCACCTGAACCTCTTTGGGTTATTATCTCAAATTTTTCGGGCTTTTTGGCCAAAACCATGTCTAAAACAGCGGTTCCTAAACTTTTTTAGCCACATACCCCCTTCTGTGTCCCAACTGGGAAAAGAAGGAAAGAAAATTGCAGTTGCAGTTACAATAACACAACCATCATAACAAAGGTTATGGAAATAAAATTAGAACAGAATTTGAATTAAATTGCAATAAAGTTTCACACAACATCCACAACAGGATCCTGGCTCAGCCTGGAGCGAGAGAAAGAAAGAGCCACTCAGATCTGTTACACCTCCACAACCTGAAATGTCTCTGAAGCAGAGACTATCCAGGTGGATTCACGGACTAAACTCTGATGATCTACTCTTTGGTAGAGCGGCATAGAGTAACAATAACAGAGCGCCTGGCTTGATAAAGCGGTTATTAATCAGAGAAATAAAAAGTTATTACCTGATTGTATCACAGCGGTTACATTCAACGGGTAAACACGCCCATGGCAACAACCTCAGCTCCCCGCAGCCCCCACCACGGGTTGCCGGCTTGCCTGTTCATGTCTGAATACGCGCTAAAACTGCCTCTTTAAAATGAACTGCACCTGTCTGAATCACAATGAGAAGTATTACAGCTCTGTGCGGGAGCATAGTCAAGAAATCGCGTCTACCACCAATTCCCCCCCACCCCCACCCACCCAGCAACAACGGTGGCAGCAGCAGTGTGGGCGTGTCATGCGCATCAGTGCTTGTAGTGGTTCAGAGTCACAGCACCATGAGCAGCGCTGTTTGTAGGTGCTGTGCGATCAATAGAGAGACCGGGTCACTCAATTTAATCTTGTAAATAAAACTTTTGGCCCAATTAAATTTTCTTTCTACTGATGTAAACGACGTGAAGAGAGGAGAGAGATAGAGAGACATTTTCTGATTCCCGCTCATTTTCTTCTCCCAAATCCGTTGCAATTCTCTCGTCTGTTTCCTACGATTCCTCTCTCTCTTGGTTCCTCTCCTCCTTTATTACTAACTTTGACCTTAGATGTCTCACCTGCCTGACAGTTTCCCTGATTTCAGCCAATTGAGCATATTTGCAAGAATGAATGAAGTAGAGGCCACAAGCTAGGTGCGCATATACAGCACAATGCGTAGAAGAAGATAACTTCCTCTATATTTCATCTTAAAATGAAGTGTAGAAGAAGTCCGTCCGTCTTCCGTCCGTCCGTCTTCTTCCGCTTATCGGGGGTCGGGTCGCGGGGGTAGCAGCTTCAGTAGGGAGGCCCAGACGTCCCTCTCCCCGGCCACTTGGGCCAGCTCCTCCGGGGGACCCCAAGGCGTTCCCAGGCCAGCCGGGAGACATAGTCCCTCCAGCGTGTCCTGGGTCTTCCCCTGGGCCTCCTCCCGGTGGGACGTGCCCGGAACACCTCACCAGGGAGGCGTCCAGGAGGCATCCTAACCAGATGCCCGAGCCACCTCAACTGGCTCCTCTCGACGTGGAGGAGCAGCGGCTCTACTCTGAGTCCTCCCCGGATGACTGAGCTCCTCACCCTATCTCGAAGGGAGAGCCCAGACACACTACGGAGAAAACTCATTTCAGCCGCTTGTATCCGGGATCTCGTTCTTTAGGTCACGACCCAAAGCTTGTGACCATAGATGAGGGTAGGAACGTAGATCGACCGGTAAATCGAGAGCTTCGCTGTAGAAGAAGATTTCTTCTGAATAATACATTTTATCTGTTTATTAAATTTACAATTGATTTTAATTTTTACAAAGGAAATGTTTATTTACAGGTCTTTATTGTATGTCAGACCGCCATGACATTTTTCATCTTGCGCACCCCCATGGGTGCTCGCACCACACTTTGGGAATCCCTGGTCTAAAGTCTCCAAGGCTCCTCCATGATTTCCAGAGGGCCGGCTCCCGTTCTCCAGAGCTACTCCAGAGATGCAGAGTCCAGCCCCCCAGGTTCCAGTCTGCAGTGTCGGCCTTTAGGCCAAGTTCTTCAAGGGTTCCTGCTTCAGGCCTGGAGGCCCACCACTGCGGGCCTCCAGGGCTTTGCCTCTGCCCTCCAGACCTCTCACGTCACCAGCCTCTTAGGATCCTGCTCAGTCGGCCTCCAGACATCACCCTGCGCAGCAGATCTCCAACATTTGTCCTGTGCCACAGACCTCCTGAACTCTGTGTTTTTTATCCATCTTATTGCTTACACATGTCTTCCCCCTCATCTCTCCATGCTACTTCTGTGTATACTCCCTGTTTCATCATTTGCTGTCGTCCTTGGTTTTCTCCCCCCTATAACTCTGTTTCTCCGTGCCTGTATTCCAGTTCCTGTCCAGCGACAAGTTCTTTGTCATTCATTAAAAATCTTATTTTTCACCTATCTGCCTCTGCGCCTGGGTCTTTCTATGACCTCAACACGATAGAAAGAGAGTATGTCTGCGTCATGTGATCTGCTAGGCGCGCTGTGTTCACACTGATTTCCATTTGGGGAAGTTGCACACGACAACTAAAACATCCTTGGATAAAACATTCCAAGGTTTCACAATAAGTACAACTGAGTGACTTTGTTGTTGTCTTATATACTGTATATAACCCCCCCCCCCCCAACCTTTAAATGGTCCCGAACTCTGCTGCCAGTATCATCACCCAAACCCCTGCTTTCCAACAAATCCCCCCAGTGTACAACAGTTACAGTGGCTCCAATTTAATTGACTCCTCTTTACTTTTAAGGCCATCTACAACCTATTTGTCCAAACTCCTCCACATTCACATGCGCTGTCGCTCCCTCAGGTCTTCCTCTTCTGTTCGCTCCTCTGTCCGCCTCAGCACCATGGGGGGCAGAGCTCTCTCTTACTGTAATGTTTTATTATTTGTGATAAATTGCTGGTTCTTTGTTGACTTATTGTTCTTTGTTTTTAATTCCTCTTGTACGGTTATTATTATTATTACTGTAACATTTTATTTTATGTCATTTTGTTTGGAACTGTTCTACAGATGTAAAAAGTCTGTTAATTTTCTTGAAAACAATGTCCCAATAGCTAGATGTCAAGCAACTGCAATCTCACACACACTTATGCTGGATGCCCCATCAAACACTCCAGGAAAGAACTGTGAGGTAAGTCCTGCCTGTTGTGGATCAGGAAGCACATGTGCTTGCACTTCCTGACAAAACAGGAAGAGCAGAAACGTTCCCTCAAACAGGACCTGTGTGTGTTATGTGTGGGCTTGTGTGTAACACAACACAATTCAAAAGTCCTATTGACAATAAGCCCTCATTGCTCACAGGTCATGTTGCTTTGAGCCAGCTGGTGCATCAGAAATATGGACTCATATACAGAAGGTGCTTGTGAACGTCACATGACAGTGAGTCTGTGTGCATCTAGTGGGGATGGCGGGATGTCGTTTTGTTTTAACTCAAAATCATTGCTTTCATCAATTTGTCATACTTGTGAGAACTTTTATTCAGATAATAAAAAAAACTGAACTGAAATCAAACCCAGCTGCAGCTGCCACATCACTTCAGCTCTTCTGCAGTTTCAGGGGCAAAATAATGGGATGTTCTACTTGTACACATAAATGGTAAAAGGACTGAACTTATATAGAGCTTTTCCAGTCATGCTGACCACTCAACGCGCTGTACACTAGAGCCACATTCACCCAATCACACGGACTTACACATTCATACACTGATACGAAGCCCGGTAGGCAACTTGGGGCTAAGTGCCTTGCCCAGGGGCACATCAACCCATCAAGCCACAGTCGCCCGTAAGTTAGAACTGTAGTTCCAAGTTTGAAAAATCAACTGGAACACCTCCTAAAGATGGAAGTTCTTCACCAATGTGAGCCACAAAATCCAATGTGGCTGCCAAACTTATAAAACGTCACGTGGGGAAAGAACAACTTAGCTGATCTTCTCAGAGTTTGTATCTCATTAAATCTGTGGCATATGTAGTTTTGTACACCTCAGTGAACATCATCCTAGTTCTTTTGAACGGCTTCAACAGATCTCAGTATCAGCTTGAAGTGTTTATTGAATTGTCACCAAAGACAACTATTACTCGATCCAACAGGTTTTCCCATTTCCAACTGGAGCAGCTCGAGGTAACACCATTCAAAGAGCTCCAAAGGATGATGTATTTGAGAACATTTTACAACTCTGAACAACTTTGCAGTTTTAACCGGACACAGAGTAAACATTCACCAGTTTCACCAGACATGGGAGTGACTGGGGGTCAATTCACTCCCTCACCAGTTCGTATCTCCAATCTTAACCAATCTATATTTGATCCTAACCTATTTAAATTTCACATGTGAAGACAAAGCTTTTTTTCACCATTTTCTCTGTTCATTTTTCTTGATAGTTAGGAATATTGATAAAACATCTTAAAATCTCACATATATCTTATTTAAATTACTTTGTGGAGAGTTTATTTTACACCCCATTTCCACTGTTTGTGGTTCTGATTCATTTGGGCCAGGAGACTCTTATTAAACTATTTGATCCCTCATCAATCAAAATAACTCAAGGAACCTAAATATTATTTGTTTAAGTCATACAATCACATTTTGCTTATACAAGACTGAGCACATAATAGAAAAAGACTTTAAATGATCAGTTGTCAAAGCAACTATATATAATACTTACACTAAACTTAACTTGATTGGAAGTTAGATATTTAATGCTGTCCCACACTACATCTTTTAAATAAAATCTAAAGAATTTAAAAGGATTTGACTTTAAACACCATCTACATACATGAGATTAAAATGTTAGCTTTGCTGCTTACATGTCTGTTCCTTTCATCCATTATCCGTGCGATCTGAATCTTTTTTCTCCCCATCTTAGCAATCTTCCTGCCTCTTCTTCTTCTCTCTCACAGTTGTTGTCTCTTTTGGCTCCTTTAATTCACTTCCAGGTCCTCAAACGTCTTTGCTTCTGATTCCCAAACTGCTAGCTGGTACCTGCAGGGAAACAGCCACACACACATGGTCAGTTCCTCACTAAAAGCAGTTCCACACCTAGGAATTCAGATTTCCTATAGGATGATATCAAATGCTAGACTTGTCGGTCTCTCACATTCTTTTCAAATGACAAGAATGGATGATTGCTTTAAGCAATCAGCAGGTGTTGAAAAAGAAAAAATATTTTTTTCTTCTTAGCCCACGGATGTCAACACGCAACAGACATAAAGATAATAACCAGATTTTTACCATTTAAGCCTAAGAAAGAGACATGTATGGACCTTGCACCTAATTATGAAAGTGGGTTGTGTGGGTGCTGAATTGAACTGCTGTGCACGCACAGACAGGCAGCGCGCTGTCTGTTTGCATGTCACTGTATCTGTGTCTCCCAGACACGCCCATCAACCGGCTTCCTCAGGGGGTTACGCAGCGCTCAGGAGGAAGTGAAACAAGCGGCCATGTCAGAATGCAAATAACACCGTCTGCAGAGTTCAGCTCTGCCATAAGCTGAACTAAGGCATCTGCAGCTTTTAAAAAGGCCGGACTATAAGACAGGAGTTTCTTTCTAACCACTGAGCACCTCGGCTTAGCTGAAAGTACCTGTTTGTTATCTCTTACAATTACTACTCTCCGTTATCGGTAAGCACAGTTGGGATTAGGGATTTAAAGCTGAAAGCTACTGAGTTGACCATGTAATAAAAGTTATCTGTTTCTTACATGGAGTTTTATTTATCTGCAGGTTGGAGGTGATACTAAAGGTGAAAACACTGCAAACAGACCATTTTAGTATTTTCCAACCATTTTAACCATATTCAGTAGATTTTATCAATGGAAAGAAATTCTGACATTTATTGGAAGAACTATTCTGTTGATGGAGATAAACATTCCCAACAGACACAGTTGGATCTGAACAGCATAATAAATAGGTTGAAGACATCTCAAAATGTGCAATTTGTCATAGGAAGAAAGATGTTTGAGATGGCTGAAATATTGATCGTGGATAGGAAGAATGTCAACCTAGATATCCAAAGGGTAATTGTTTACTAGAAAGAACTAATTTCAGTGATGTTGTTCTGCTGCAGCTGGTCCTTTATCTTTTTCCTGTAGATGTTCTTTCCCTCCCTGATCTTCCTTTTCAGTCCCTTCAGCAAAGCTCTCAGCTCCTCAAGAGGCTAAATTCTTCTCCTTTAGGACAGCCTTTATTTCAGCATTCATCCAGGGCTTGTTATAGGAGAAACATTGTACATTCGTGAGGGGTAGGTATTGTGAACACAGAAGTGAACATAGTCCATGATGCAGTCTGTGATGCTACCAATGTCCTCTTCATGAGGAGCACAGAGTGGAGCTGAAACAGTCCATCAGAGCTTCTTCCGTCTCCTCAGACCATCTCTTCACTGTTCGTCTCACAGCTTGTTCTCTGTGAACAAGGGGTTTATACACAGGCTGCAGATGAACCAGGTTGTGATCTGAACCCCCAGGGGAGGGAGGGGTGATGAGCTGTCTGTCCGCTTGTTGTTGGAATACAATAAGTCCAGCATTTTATTGTCTCTGGTGCTGCAGGTAATATACGCGGTAAAGGTGGTGGAGAGTGGAGGATAGGGAGCCTAATGCTGTGTTTGGAGACTGATGGTAACTATGTGGATTACGTCACGGGCTATTGCAGCATTGGTAGAGGGGTGAACGAACATCTACCGCTATCGTGATAACATGTAAACTCCTGGGGCATGTGGTTGGGTCTCATGTGAACAGCCAGTAGCTCGATGCCCTTACTGCAGCAAGCCACAGTGGATGCAGGGGGCACTGCATACATGTGGACGAATGCGTTCTGGTCAGATGTGACAAAAATGTAACTTCTTGCCCTTCATGTAAAACATTAGGTCTGAAGGAAAACTAACACTGCACATTGCCTTAAAAATACCCTTTTAACAAGAAAATATAGTGGTGGGGACAGGACAGCTGGTCTGAGTTGATGGGAAGACAGATAAAGCAAAGTACAGGACATTCCTTTAAGAAAACCTGTTAGCAGCTTACAAAGACCTTAGACTGGGGCAGAGGTTCACCTTTCAGAAGAACGACGACCCTCAGCATACATCCATAGCCACAAAGGAAGGGTTCAGACCAAAGCAAATTCTGGTGTTCAGTCAAAGTCTAGGTCTAAATCATTTTGACAGTTTGTGACAAGATTTCTAAAGATGTGCCAAACTGGTAGAATACACGTTCCAAGATATTTGCAGCTGAAATTATAGCAAATACCGGATAAACAGGTAATTGACTCAGGGGCTGAATTATAAAAGTTACTTTCCAGGTTTTATTGCACAAAACCTTGAAAACCTTGTATTGCTTTCTTTTTACTTCAGAATTATATACTTCCTTTGTGCTGGTCTAAAAAGACAAACAACCCATTGAGTAGATTGTGACAGAAAAAATGTGAAAACCCAGACGGCACAGATAAGTCTGAGGGGCTGTGGAGAGAGTTGACAAAGCAAGAGACTACTTTCTACTCTCCGTCTGCAACATCGGACTGTGGTGACATATTAAAAGAAGTTAAAGACAAAGTTATCGATATTATACTAACATAACATGCACACGGTGAATTAGGAACCTTCTAAATGTGTTTCTTTTGTTTGAAAAATGTTTTTTTTTTTTGCAAAACATCCTAATGTTTCTCATCCAGAACTGCATATCTGAGGCACATACTTGGTAAAAACACAAACAATTACAAATGACTGATGTGATCCTCAGCTGTAGCACAAACAAACAGCTCAGAACATTTTCTCTGTTGGTTATCTGCCTCCAGAACGCCCTAACCGATGACTTCTGGCATTAAACCCTAACTGATGTGTTCTGTCATGACACCACAAGAACATTAAGACTGGTGTTGTGATAGCATCAGAATCATCTGCAGCAAGTAGTGACATGCCGACTGGGCATTATTATGGGAATATCTAGAGCATGAGTCAAAGAAACACCAAAACACAGCGTAAATCAGTAGCACTCAGGCACGCAAACTCAGCATGTTGGAGTTTAAAAGGGAATATTAGGTCGAGCAAAGACGTGAGCTGTTCAGGGAACGTTGCTTCAAATGGTAGAAATCAGCATCAAGGTGTCGTTTCAGGAGGGGTTTGATCATTTCCAGGATGACGGCAAAATCTCCAACCAGCTCCCCCCTGTGCGTCTTCACAAACCTCCCTACTATTTATAGACTGCGTAAAACAGAAGGACTCCAAAAATAAAAGAGTGAACTTTTTACCCCAAAGGATAATACAGCTGGTTTCTGGTTGGCAGAATTGAGAGTAAACGTTGAACGCAGAGAGAAATGGAAATCAGCTGTCAAACACTGCGCTTCCAGTGCTCTCTGAACAATCTTTCCCAATATGTCGAACTTCTAAGGCTGTCTGTGTGCAGCATTTGTTGTGACTACATGTGTATACAAAGCACACAGCCCGGAGCAACAGCTAATAGGTGACATGTGGACATGCCCTCGTATTCCCTGCCAGGCTGTTGCAGATAAGCGAGATCCGGAGAGAGCCGAGATGGCCTGAGGCTGCAGGATGACTGGCGAGGGCGCTGCTGCTGGAGGTGGGGTGGAGAGGGACTTTTTGGGGATCAAGCTCTCTTGACAGAAAGGAAGCGTATGCAGAACTGTGAGCGTTCCTTGATGCTGAAAGAGGTGCTGTTCATTTAACAACATTGCCATCTCAAATCTTTGTAGTTTTAGTCCTTCCATACCTAGTTTTCTGGGGACGTTATAAATCTACTTGAACAACCGACAGTTTAAATTATTTTCCTATTCTACTTAGGCCCCATCCAAACGAGATGAACACACTAAATTTTCATAAACGATTAAGAAACAATTTGCGTCCGCACGATGCAGCACCACTTAAAGCGCTGAAATCGGTATACTGGGCCCAGTTCAACAAACATTCAAAAAACACTAGGCATACACAGACAGCTCATGTGAAGTAAAGACAGCAACATGGCGGGGATCTGCCACAAACATCTACGCATGTTCCACGTGATCTTTATGTGGGTTGGCAGCGGACACGCCATGAAGAGCGGACTTGTTAGAAAGCAAGAGTCCGAGGACGCTACTAACAGCCTTAACAAAGACTATATTTGCCTTAGCATGGACGCAACACCAGATGACACCATCTTTCTAGTTATTTGTGAGAGTGAGGTGCATGCGAGTTATGGAGAAGGGCAAAGCTATGACGTCATCGGTTCAGAAAAAAGGTGCTGCTTGCATATATACACAGAAACATGAAACCAGTTTTGTGAGAATTATCCACTCTGGAACCTGTTTAAAAATGATCGTTTATGGTCTCCTAAAACAACGGATCCATGTGCATGCACAGCCTCAACAATAAACTTCCTATGCGGATACACCTAATCTCATCTCCGTGTGGACGGGGCCTGAGTCTGCTGTCAGGAAATATGGTTTTTGACTTCAATAAATAATACGTAGTAGCTGATGTGCTCTGTGTAAACTATATCTTACATCAAACATATTTTATTTCACAACTTTTAGCATAATAACAGAAGGTTGTAAGACAGTTTTTCATAATAGATATTGCTGGTTTTCTAAAATAGTGTCCTTTGGAGAAGGTCAAACATTTGGCCAAGCTGGAATAAAAGAGAATTAGAATCTGCATGGAAGATGCAGTTTACATAGCTTACTGTTCTTTGCTATTTTATTTAAGGTTCTGTTATCCAATTCTGCTGAAACTAAGAATGTGTGTCAAATGATTTTTAAGATGAGAGAAGGTGAAAAGCTTCATTTGAGAGTTTCATCATCATCCACTGAGACTTGTTTTTAATGTGAAAGGAGCAAATAAAAGAAACTCACAAAAAAAAAGTAATAAGTAAAAAAATGATATGGAGTAAAAAGATATTTAGGAGTTTAAAAAAAACAATTATTAATTGATTATTAATTGATTGACCTGGTACGTCCTCTCCTTGTCCTATTCACAGAGGAAACACAGTCCAACAAGCATTAAGCAGGTGAGCTCCTATAAGGCTGATCTAACATCAGTTCCTGGCCGTTTCAAGAAGAAAACACCAAGAGTGAACCAGATCTGGCAGAACCTACAGATCATATGCTCACTTCAGCTTGTTCCAACAGAATCTGGCTGCGATGTTATTTAAATCAACGACGTTGGATCTGCTGATTGTGGTGCCTTGGTGGGATGGTTCAGTTTTCTTTTTTGCTGCATTTAATTGCAACCAGTGGGAGGTCCATCAGGATAAAAAGCAACATGGTAGGGATGGGTTATTTTATATTTTCTCAATTTTTTAATTTTCAATGGAGAGGATGAGAAAAGGGCACTGGTCAGGGATGTACAATGATCCTATATTTCACTTTTATTTTTATTACTGGCTTTATTTCGTTGTTGTTTATTTTGTTGTTGTTGCAGCAGTGCCCCCTTCAACAGGGGGCACTGGTATGTTGCTTAAACCAAAAAGCTGACCCAGAATTGTTGTTAGGTTTCCTCAAACATTGTCAACAAACTATGAAAGATTAAGACGGGTAGTAAAATTGTTATAACCAATTAGTTTAGCAGCTAAAGAAAAAGATTGCTGCAGCAAAAGCTTTGATGGCAATTAACAAGTAATTCTCCTATTTTAGCTTCCCTTCATTGGCTTCCTGTTAAATCAAGAATAGAATTTAAAACTCTCCTTCTCACGTATAAAGCCCTTAATAATCAAGCTCCATCATATATCAGAGCTCTGATTACCCCGTATGTTCCTAACAGAGCACTTTGCTCTCAGACTGCAGGTCTGCTTGTGGTTCCTAGAGTCTCTAAAAGTAGAATGGGAGGCTAGCAGGCTCCTCTCCTGTGGAACCAACTCCCAGTTTTAGTCTGTGAGGCAGACACCCTGTCTACTTTTAAGACTAAGCTTTCTAGTTAGAGTGGTTTATGTTATCCTGAGCTATCTCTGTAGTTTTGCTGCTATAGGGTTACGGCCGCTAGATACTCCATGAGAAGCGAGACTTTTGTTCTCGCTCCCGCAGCGTTATGTCGTTCTCCCAGCCCTGTCTTTCAGGGTCTCCCTGCATGTTCTCAACCCAACGTCTGGGCAGAACTATTTTCTCAAGGGGTCTCCAACTACTGTTCTGTGATTGGACAGGATTTACTCTATAAATTATCCAAGCGGAGCACTCCTGTCCTCGTAGCACTTCACGTCCCCGATGTTTGCAGTCTTTACAAGTAGCTTAACTTTAAGCTCTCCGCGTGATCAGCTCTCTGTGCCCCCCTCCACCGTCCACCCGGCAGGTCTGACATGACGTGGAGCTGACTTCTGCAGCTCAGCGTCTCGTGCACTATGTATAGACAAAGCCAAAACAAACTTTTTTCGTGTTCTTCCCACACTGACTATGTGGAAAAAACTCTTTGTTCTCATGGAGAGCTTTACGCTGCTGGAGGACATCAAGGTCTATTTCTCTTACTCTGCTGAGTTCTCCTACTGTTCTCCAATTTGCATCATTTGTTGTTATTTCAACTTTTAACTTTATGTCCGCTCTGTCTTTTATTCTCTTCATAGTAACTGGTTTGGCATTCTGTTAGCTGTGACACCATCCAGGGGGGCAGGTCATCTGCTATTACGATATAACATAGAAAGGATTCCTGGATCAGTGTGTGCTTCTGTGCTTTTTGTATCTCTGCTCTGTCTTCTTTAACCCCAAGCCAGTCAAGGCAGATAACCGTTCACACTGAGCCTGGTTCTGCTGGAGGTTTTCCTCCCTGTTAAAGGGGGGGTTTCCACTCTCGCTTCATGCATGGTCAGTATGAGGTATTGCTGCAAAGCCATCGACAATGCAGGCGCTCTTTCAGGAGGAGTGAATGCTGCTTGTCAAGACTCAACGCAATCTGCTGGGTTTCCTTAGAAAGGAAACTTTCTGACCAATCTGTCTGGATGATTTGATTAAATTTGACTTGTTGTGAGCTGGCGCATTATAAATAAAATTTAATTGAATTGCATAAAGCAGGTGTGAGCCTCTCCTGGTTATGTAGCCTTGTGATAATTCCAGTAGGGATGTTGTGTGACTTTTGCACAAACCCTCCTCTGTCTGAGACCCTTTGATAGCAGGCTACAGCGGTTTACTGGGAGACGTGAACGGCCTTGGGGACTGAGGAGCATGAGATGCAGACAAAAAGAACAGTTGTGCCGTCTTGGAAGCATCTAAGCATCTTCTTGTTTCCAACAAGCCCTCTCTTTTAAAAGAAACTCATCACTGCAGCCTGAAGTTAAAACCAAGGCTACCAAATATGTGGACCAGCATAAAACAGAAGCCAAAGACAGAGACTACAATATTGTTTTCAGAAGACGCCCCCCCCCTTCAAATTATACAGTTTGTTATCTTACAAAACGTACTTTATTCAAAGATGATAGAACAATCTGAGCCACTCTCTGTAGAACTCTTAGCATCAAGCGAAGCTGAAACTGCTTTGGGGGAAACTTGTGTCCAGTCTTCTTTGTAAAATAGCTCAACCTAAGTCAGACTGGCTAAACAGCCTTTGTTAACACCAATTTGCAAATCTTGTGTATTTTCATCTGGATTTAGGTCTAGACTTTGAGTAGGCCATTCTTGATCTAAATCATTCCATTGTAGCTCTTGCTCATCTGTGTAGGTGCATTGTCCTGATGGAGGGTTAACCTCAGCCTCTGTGGATATTGCTTCAGAACCTGACCCTGGTTTAAACTGAACCAGAACTTTCTCCCTGACATGTCTGCTGAGTTCCTTGGTCTTCATGATGCTGGTTGTTCCCTAATGGTCTCTCCCCAACAGCTGGATTCATACTGGCATTAAATCATACACATTTACCAATTTGGTAACTTCTGAAGGCTATTTGGCTTTCAAAATAAAATTGAAACATCTATCATTCCTCCTCTACTTCCCAGCTGTAATATAGTTTGTGTTGATCTTCAAATTAAATCCTCAAAAAGCTTTGTGGATTTTCAGGATGAGGAGGTGGGAAATACTTTTGCAAGGCCCTGTACATGAGCCAGGACTCATGAGCAGTGCTGGTTTCAACAATCTGGTCGGGTTCTTGCTCAAAGAACTGAGAAGGAACACGTTACGGAGAAACCTTTGAACTGTTGTTTAAGCTTGTTGCATTCACCGTCACATCTGGTTCTAGAGTTTTGCAGAGGACAGAACTGTAGTGAACCCTAAGAGGTCCCATCCTGAAGCTTTCCCCCTGCTATTAAAGCATGCTTGTTGATCTTCAACCTCTGGTTCCAGACAGTAAAGATCAGGAAAGCTTTACTGTAAAAACAGCTTATGACTCAAATGATGTTTAATAAAGGTAAAACTTTTACTTCACAGGGCTGCACGATGTTTCTGAAAGTACCAACAGCACATTGGTAATATTTGAAATATAAACAAAAGCACCGGAGTTTAACAACCAGAAGCAGACTAAATAATAGAAAAAGGCTTTAAAGTTATCAAATGTGCACTATGGACATAACATGACCTTGCACGTGTGGCATGATGAGGTACTCCCTTTAATAAACAACTCCTCACTCCCTTTGTGAGACACACACTGAACCATATACCCAGCGTCTCCCCTTGCTCTCCATGTTAGTGACTGTCTATGCCAGTGCTGGAAATGAGAGTCCTGCTACACCTCAGATTCAGGGGAAACACAGGAAGGTTTCATCATGGCCACTGAATGCAGAATCAGCTCTTTACCAAGCAAGAACGTTCAGGAATGCACCAAAGTCTGCCCACCAGTCTTTCTTGTGTTTGCTTCACTTGGAAGAGACTTGAAACCTTATCCCTGTCCTATGGGGGTACTAAGGGGGAATTGGCTGTCAGACTCCTTAGGAAGGGCCATTTGGTCCCTGGACAACTGGAGGTAGACAGCTTAGCTGCTCAGAAGCTCAGAGCAGAGCATCTGCTTCTCCCTGTCAAGACGAGCCAGTTAAGGTGGTTTGGGCCTCTGGTTAGGATGGCTTCTGAATGCCTTCTTAGGGATGTGGTGTAGCTGAGGAGATTAGGTCACATGGGTGGTGAACAATTTGGGATTATCCAAGGTGAATTGGAGGAGGAAACTAGGAAGAGGGAGGTCTTGCGATCTTTGCTTCAGCAGTGAAAAGATGTATGGAAGGATGAAATACGCATGGATCTCTGCAGGGTAAGTGCCCTGCTGAAAGGAGAAAACCTCGTCTCCAGTCTAGTCTTTCAGAATGTTGAGCAACACCAGGTTTTCTTCTAGATTTGACCTTCATTTAGCTCTATCCAACTCTGACAAGCTTCCCAACTCCTACTGAAAAAGAATCAACATCGCACAATCCATTGATTTATGGATTTTTAAATAAAATTCTTGCTTTGAACATCCATCCCTACGTAACATTCACTGTCAAATAACTAGAAGGCCATAAGCACTAAGCCATAAGTAAGTTTCATTTACTACCAGACATTATATGTAGATGTGCTGTATATTTGAACAGATGACAGTGAGGTGCCAAATCAGTTGTTAAAATAAACAACAACAGACAGCAGTGTCTAGTTCACAAACTGGCATGGTGACAGATTTTATCTTTGATGATGTAAAACCTACTGTAGGTCTTGTCCACACATAGCTGGGTCTTATAAAAACAAATCTCTCCCAGACATAATTTCTTTTAAATAATATTGTATGCCTGGGATCGTTTTCTGAAAAGTTTTCATCCACACGAACCCGCACAAATTCGCCACTGAGCGTTGTTTTAAGCTTTGTCTATAGGGGGCAGTGTAATGTAAAGCTAAAACAAGTGTCAGCCAGTCACAAGCTTTCAAAACAATGGCGATGTGGAACGACATTGTGCCTCTGTGCGTGGAGGGAGAGTGGGTGTCTCTGTCTCCTCAGAAACGTTGGTGCAGCTGGGATTGTAAAATCAAACAAGTAAAAAGCGTCTGAACCAGCTGTGATGTTTATAACGTTCCACGCATGCTTTTACTTTGAAGTCTCGATAACGTGGTGAAGACAGGAAAGGCTGTGAGGTTGCCGGGGTAGTATCAGTTGGAAATAAACCATTGGCGATGCCGTTGATTCCGTAGTAATAATTTCTCCAGTTTAACATTGATTAGACACATATTGTAAACAGTCAATTACAACACCAACGTAGTAATCAGCTCCTCCGCGCTAGCATTCATTTTTCCTCCACTGCATGGCCAAGTCTATGACAATGGTCGCCCTTGTGACATCAGCGCCGCATTATTTGTCGCAGATCGTGAAGTGCCAGACCCTAAAACTCCTTTTTGTCACGTTTTTTGACACTCGCAGACTCGCTGTCAGAAATCTCCCCTTTGGCCGGAGTTTTCAGAACTGAACTTTTATTGATGGAAAGTGAATTTCTCGTTTGGATAAAAGGCCAAAATGCAGACAAATGTATTCGTTTTCCCAGATATCCGGCTACACGTGAACTAGGCCTTAGTTTTAACCTGAGTATATATTTGTAGTGGCAACATTGGAAAATAGGAAAGCGTTATGCAGGGTTTTCTGCTGGTCTGGGGCCAGTCGTTGACCGATCTTTGAGGTCACAACAGAAACTAAGAGAGGGAATTTCATTTTCAAACCACTTTTTATTTATTTTTACTTTTGTTTGGTTAAAAATAAAACAAGCCAAATTATAGCATGAATAATCTTAAAAACGTCAATAAATGTTTTTGAGGAATTAAAACAGGAAGTGAGGCTTTGGTACTAATACTCAATATAAATAGATTTTTGATTTTTTTTTCATTTCATCTTTCTATTACATGAAATCCTAGACTATGCCATTAATTTTTGACTTTATGTAAGCAAATATTCAAGAACACAGACTCTGTTCGGACTAAACTTTTCGTCAGAACCCGAACAAACATCACTGAACTAAACAAGAATCTTGGTTTTGCTTAGAAACTAAGAGTTAACATGTTATTGGGTTAAACAAAAGATGAAGTTTATTTGGACATACTCAATGAGGAGGAACATTGCTAAACTGCTTCTCACATGTCGATAGAATGCCTTGCTACAAACCCACATCCCTGGAACCTTTTCATATTTTGTCACGTTACCACAAACTTCACTGCATCAAAAAGAAAAGAAAAACATGGTAAAACATGGGGAGGTAGGATCATGCTGCGGGGATGTTTTTCCCTCAATGGTAGCGGTCAGTGGATTAAGATCAAAGCATACTGGTGTGTTAGAATGACCCAGTCAAAGGCCAGAGTTATATGGTTTCAATCTTCAAATTTTACTTAATTTACTTAAATTTTACTGTGGGGTAAGACTTTGATGTTGGCAGACAGTCACTCTCCATCCAGTCGGATCCTGAGCTCCAGAGACAGGCTACCCAAAAGACTTGTTGGTCTATCACATTAAACCCCTGATAAAACACAGTGAAGTGTGTGGTTGTAAAGTGATCAGATAATGAGTTCCGGGCGCTATAAGAGTGTTTTCTATCACTTACTTTCACCCCCGCTGTCCTACTCTGAGGAGAAACGGTGAAGCTCTCTTTCCTCGCGCAGTGCAATGAATCTCTGGCAGGAAAATGTCCAAAGTATTCCCACAAGTCCAAGGCGGGAAACTCGACCCTTCCACGGCTGTGGACACAAAGTACTCCGCTCAGCTCCGAGCTCTTGCCTAGAAGCTCCCTGTTCAGTAAGAAGCAGCAGCTTACGCGCAGGTTTGGCAGTAAAAGTTCTCCAGCTCCTTCACACACTCTTATCCGATGCTTCTAATGTTTCAAATTCAAAAACAGTAAAGGGGGCAAAAAGAACGGAGAAACCTCCACTTTTCTTTCTACCTGACCTGTCAAATCCCGCGTCCACTCCCGCATCACATTTACCGGACTCTGTCCTCTCACACAGCCGCTTACCTTGCGCGTAAGTCGTCACGCCACGTCCCGCTGCAGCGTGTCTCCGTCCAGCGGTTCACTTCAGTCCATCCAGCGACTCCTCTCCTCCCGGAGCAGAGCACGCGCTTCCCGGGCTGTCAGTGAGTAAGCACCTGGACGGACGGACGTCAGGCAGCATCGTCACGCGCCCACACACAGAGGCACGCGCAGAGTGAAGACAAATGAGGCAAATGAATAAAGGAAACGCCAGAAAATTACATTGCCACTGTTAATAAAAAAGAGTAAACACATAAATGACATGGAACCCAATAAAGAAGTAGTTTATTTGCTTTAAATTACGCTTTCAACAGGTATTCAAAACTATGAGAGCACATAGTTTAGAGAGAGCAGGACAAGTACAACACTGACACCCTGTGGACATAACGGAAAGTGCAGCTTTTCTAAAAAGTACTAATTTGTAACTTAATTTTGTAGTTTTCATTTATGTCTAAAACCTGGAAAGGGTCCGTGCATGTTCTACTGGTTTAATTAACTACGTTTTAAGGGACCTTTAATTGAACAAAACGTGTATCTTAATTTATTTTCAAAATATATTGGAAAAATACAAGCCCCAGGTTTATTTATCCATGGTTAAAATAGAAGAGAAGAAATTTAAATTTGGCTTGATTTTTTATGTGTCACGTTTAAATCTTAAAATCAAAATCACCAACATATTTACACAAAAATTTTTTCGTTTTTAATGGCGATAAACATGTCTCAGAACACTTGAGTTTGGAGGATTATTATCCCATTCCGACCGGCTCCTAATTCTACAACCATTGTACAGTGTGACTGTAGGAGGCGCTGTCCAGTCTTGTCCTCAAAGATGAGCAAAGAACAGAAAATATCTAAAAGCTTGACGAGTATGGACATCTAAAAACTCTTTTCGTTGCATACACTTAGTCACTGCAAGGGGAGTCATGGAAGTTGTAAGCAATTAAGGCTTTTATTATGATGAAATTATGAAAAGAAAATCAAGTCAAATGTAACTTTATGCCTGTCTTTTCTTAACACAAAAAAGCTTTCATTCGATTTTTAAAGAAGGAATAAAGCTATTTTATTGCTTTTGCTAGTTTTGTTTTTTTATGACTGGTTTCATTGTAGCAAATCCAATTTCCAAGATGGATTTTCCAAGGAAAAAGATTAATTAATGAGATAAAAAAAAAAATTATCTCCAAAATACTTATTAGGAAACATGGCAAAGGCAAAGTAACATTGGTTAACTAACAGATCAGATGTTTCAGTCCATGCAGCTGTAAAAAAGAATGAATGACGGAGACTGAAATCTGAAAGCATTCACAGACCTCTGACTCTGTGAAATCCTAAATTTAGCTGCAGAAGAACGAAACCATTGAAACATCTTACTTCTTCATAGTAGGTTGTTGGAGTGAAAAGATGAATTAATCAATCAAGATGCCATTTTTTAGACATAGGATTAGAGTCCGCAATTCTCTATTCTTATATGGATCTTTTTACTCATATGTTACTCATGTGAAAAGGCATTGCTGCTGTATAAACATGACAAATAAAACACATTTCATTTTAATTAAACATTTTTGCAAATTTTACATTACTTCGTGTAAGTGAAACAATCACAAAATGTTAAACTCAAGTACTTGAAGAAAAATGTTTAAAGTTTAAAGCTACAGCACATTTGATTATGGTATCAACTGAATCTCTGCACCTTTCGTTAATTCTAGTTTAATAAAAATGCCCTTTCATACACACATATGCCACAAACCACAGCATTAGGGTACACTAATGCTCCAACTGTGGGCCCAATTCAAACAGCTGCCTTCAATTTACAGCAAAGAGCAGTTGGAGACTATGAGATTAATAACTTATTATGGAAAATCATGTAAATGTCAAATATCTAAAGTTCACTCAGGGCTATTTAAAGGATGCATCCTTCAAACAAGACGTTGCCACCGGCTAAGCAGGTGAGATAAATTAAACTGAGACAACTGCATGAGCAAGGGCTCCTGAATTTACTGACCCTATAGACTTCTTACATCTGTACCCAAAGTCCGTGTTTTACCTAAATAAAGGTTCTGCAACTCAGATTTTAACATTCATTAATCCATTCTCCACAGTTTGTTCTAGTTTAAGTCTGTCTTGATTTAACCAAAATAAGAAAAATGAGAGTCAAAGAAAAATACATCAAAAGCTATTTTGTAAGCACTACACACCAATAAAAGGCAATGATAGGTATTTAACATTGGCTTCACACGCTGCAGGTGTATTTGTTCAGATGATGGGAAGCTTTTTGTATTTATGTTGCACTTCAGAGCAAAGTGGGACAGGCAGCAGCTGAAGACATTGTTAGCATAGCTGAAAATATGAAAAAACTGCGCTCAAGGTGCAGAAATATCAGTAAAGGTAAACCGCTCTGTCTGCCATCTGTGTAAAAGACAGCCCAGGTTTTTAAAGTTAGTTTGTACAGAAACCAACACTGACTAAAGAATCATTTACTTTTCAACATTTAGTCCAACTCAGAAGTTAAGGTTCTTATCAGTATCAACTTTTTTCACATAAAAATGATCCGTTCTTCATCTTGTCTGGGATGTCTCTTCACTGATCGGCAGTATTCTTCTGAGGTGTGCCCCCCCCTGTTCTCCTTCTCATGTCCGTCAAACACATTTCTCTGACATCAGCTCACTCACCAGTGCTTTCTGTTCTGTCTTCACCTGGAAGGACTCCCAGCAGCTCCAGCTGTGGGTTTGCTCAATCAGTCCCTTGTGTCAAACAAGATGAACCGAAGCAGAAAAAAGGTGAATAAAAGCAGCGTTGTTAAGCCAGACCAGCTGGCTTTGGAGAGCGGGGCAGCCCGAGCTGGGCAGCGTTTGGGTCTGAGTATTCTGCAAAGTGAGCAGCTGAGGTAGTCCACAATCCAACACCACCCAACACATACACACACGCACGCCCACACATGCACACACACGCACACACACACCCTGTGACCTCCTATGTCCGAGCTAAGTGCATGTCTGTGGAAGAGCGCGGTCACCTGTTGCTGTCACTATAGTATATTTAGCTGTGAGGTGTCACTGATGCAGTGTGTGTGTGTGTGCGTGTGTGCTCTTGTACTTGCAGCTGAGCGAGAACATTTCTTTTAATTTTACTAGTAAAGTGAGGATTTTATGTAAAGAGAGGACGTTCTTTTGGTCTTCACTTTTTTTCTGGGCTGGGAGTTAGGTTTAGCACTAAGGTGTCAATTAGGTTTAGGTTAGGGTCAGGCCTTAGAAAGGCTTAAAGATGAATGGAAGCATGTAGAAGTCCAGACACGGTCCTGACTCTGTATTTTAACAAGGATGTGTGTGTGTGTGTGTGTGTGTGTGTGTGTGTGTGTGTGTGTGTGTGTGTGTGTGTGTGTGTGTGTGTGTGTGTGTGTGTGTGTGTGTGTGTGTGTCCAGGGGAGAAAAATGTGTTGCTGACACTCAGGGGCCCTCTGTGGTCTTGGAGCGAGAGCCCAGGATTACTGCCCCAATAGCTGACGCTTCTACTCGTTACACACAAACTCACTCACAGATCAAACCTGCCTGCATGTCTGAGATATCAGAGCTTCGAGCATCTGCTTGGCGGAGGATTACGCTCAGCTGTCCACTCCCATCAGGCCGGGGCAGACGGAAAGAAAAAGGCAGTCGGTGGGATATCGGTCGAGTCTGATGTTCTGGATCCAGGAGACGCAGACTAATTTGTAGGCAGCCCTGGTAAAGATGAGTGAAAAGCTTTCAAGTTAACTAACCTTGTATTAAAGCAGCTTAATCTTTCACCAAAAAGAGAAAGCCAAACCTTTAATTTAAATGCATTTATTTAGTGGGGGGGAAACTTCCTCACCATTGGCCATAATTACTGGTTTCCCCTTACAACCAATTTAAAATAAATGTGGCCTTTGGATTTCTCTAATTTATACCAACTATGCTAAGTTGGTCAGAGTTTCTGGGAACCTCTGATTAGAAACCCTTGACATTGACCTATTGCTTTAAGTCTTCTGGTCACAAAGCTCATCCAGGTTTTTTGTCACTACACACAGTGAGCAGGAGGGAGAGGTGTGTACAATATTCTGCAAAGCTTACTGTTAGAGAGCTGCAGCAAAGAGGAGCTTCTTGAGTATCCAAGTATCCATGAGAACCATATTATAATCGATTTACTTGCCAACCTGCTGTATGGGAGTTATAACAGGAAAAATCCTTTCCTATTCTATCATCACAACACAAAACATGTGGAGTTTGATAAACTCTGCTGGGACTTTAACTTGGACTCCATGCTTGGTACAGAAGATCCAGACATGGCACTATTTTAGCAAAGAGGTCTTCAAGTAGGTTCAATTTCAAACACTCAATTCAATTTAATAGTATTATCTATTATTCCCAAAGGTAAATTAAATGTTGTTGTAACTCATGTTAGAGGGGTTTCTTCAAAGAGTTGTTGATGGATGCAGACAGGAAGGATCTCCTGTAGCGATCTATCTTACAGCAGATCTGGAGAAGCCTCTGACTGAAGAAACTCTGTTGTACATTGGTTTGATGAAGAGGATGCTTAGCGTTGTCCTGAATGTTTTTCATTTCATGAAGAATCCTTCTTTGTACAGCCATCTCCAGGGGTTCTAGAAGAGTCCCCAGAACAGAGCCAGCCTTCTATTTCAGCTTGTTCAGCTTCTTTAAGTCAGTTGCTCTGATGCTACTATCCCAACAGATGATGGCAGAGGAGATCACACTCTCTACAACAGACTTATAGTTATCTGCAGAACCTAGCTGCAAACCCTGAAGGACCTAAGCTTCCTCAGGAAGTACAGTCTGCTCTGTCTCTTCTTGTAGACAGCTTCACAGTTGTGTCTCCAGTCCAGTTTCTTGTCCAGGTGAACACCAAGGTATTCATACTCCACCACCTCAACTTCTACCCCCATGTATGGTAATAGTGTTGGACCTATCCCTGTTTCTCCTGAAATCTTCAATCATCTCCTTTATTTTATTCACATTCAGAATGAGAAGATTGTTTCCACACCATGCCACAAAGCGGTCCCTTGAATCAGCTTCCTGTCCATCTCTGATGCATCCAATTACTGCAGAGTCGTTTGAGTATTTATGCAGATGAAAGGAGTCTGTCTTGTATTGGAAGTCTGATGTGTAAATAATGAAAAGGAACAGTGAGAGGACAGTCGCCTATGGTACTCCTGTGCTGCTTACTACTTGGTCAGACGCACAACCCTTCAGTCTCGGAAACTGGTCTGTTTGTCTGGTAGTCTCTGATCCAGGCAATAAATATGTGAAAAAGCAGCTCATGCCCACCACATTGTGGAGGATCTGTGATCCTGTTGGCCTGTTTTTCTTCTAACAGTCCTGAGAACTTTGTTGATTTTCAGGACTGTTAAATTGGCAGAGGAGTTGAATTATGAACTCTTTAAATGGCAGGTGAGCATCCAGGGTGTTGAGTATGAAGACATCCATTTTTTTTTGTCTAAACAAGATGTGGGCTTAAATACTAAAACAGCACACTCAAAGAATCCAGGTATGGAAAATTGTGCCTAAATGTTTTACATCCTGGTCCAATTAGTGCACAAGAGGGAATATGCCTAATTTTTGTGTGTACATACTCTTTGTACATAAGTGTCGTGCTCTTTACTGATGGACTGGTGAACTCAAGTCACGACACATGTCATGCTATGGCACTAAAGTTCAGGTCACATCCTTCTTCATGCAACCCGTCCCAATCCATTTGTAACTCAGTCCAATACAATCAGAATCAACTTCAGTTCCACCAACCTACTGTCGATTTCAGTCATTAATGGTGTAATCCAATCCAGCTCATTTCGTTATGAAATGCCAAGTTGTCTATCTAAGGAAACATCTTCAGATCTTAGAGTAGAGCCTCAAAAATACACTAGCATGGCTGTTTTTCTTGGAGGCTCTTTCAAGTTATCATCATCCCATGCTTGTCCACAATGATGCATCAAGTGGGCATTCTGCATGTTTTCAATAAATGACATAGAAAAGTATTATTTGCTATGTAATTTTCGCTGGATGAATTTGGACTCTGTTAAACTCATCATAGCTGACCTCCCAGCAGTGATTAAGACTCAGTGCGTTTGCATTTGTGATGGTAGGACTCTTTTTTTAGGCTTTGCTCCTAAGCAACCTGCTACAATGTAGATAGTGTTTAGTGGTTGTTATGGAGACATGGTGATGCCAGAAAGAAAATCTTTTATGCAGATCACGAGCAGTGAGCCTTGGAGATTTTTTACTTATGGTTCCATTCTGCCCACTGCGTGTCTTGGGAACATAACTAAGGGTCCTTGTCATGCCCTGTTTGTCACAGTTCATCTTGTTTTAAACAGAACAGCCAGTTTAACATTATCTGTCAGCATCTCATTCAGAGTTAAGTCTAGACTTTAATTTTCTAAGAATTCAGAGGTGGACTTGCTGATGTGCTTTGGGTCGCCATCCTGCTGCATAATCCAAGCATGCTTGAGCTTAAAGTCCAAACTGATGACCCACCGTTCTCCCTCAGGATTGTCTGCTAGAAAACCAAAATTATGACTGTAGATATGATGTTCCTTTCCTAAAATAGTGTGTTAGTTTTACACCAGCTGTATCGTGACTCACCTTCTAAACATTTTAATTTTTGTTTTCTGAGTCCCAAAATGTCAGGAGGATGATCAAGATATTTTCTGGAGAATGTGAGAAGGGCCTTTCTGTTCTTTTTACCAAGCAATGGTTTTGGCCTTGGAACTCTCCCATGGAGACCATTTTTGCCCAGTGTCTTTCGTATTGCTGAGTCATGAACACTGACCTTAACTGAGGTGAGGCCTGCAGAGCTTCAGAAGGCACTGATGTTCTCACTGTGGTTCTCCGGTGCCCCAAAGCCTTAAAAGTGACTTTCCGAACTGATTGCTGACTTTATTTCAGATCTTTTCTTGATGATCGATAGATGATGTGGTAGGTATTGAGATTTATTAGCCTACTTCATGTTGTTAAACATGTTCTTTTTTACTGTTTCACCAGCCTGGTTGTGGCTTGTGAAAGTGGACTCAGATTTCTCCGAAAAAGTGGTTCTTCACATTTAATTCATATTTTAACAAGGATGGCAATTACTTTAGGAGTTGGATAGCTCTTCCCCATAATAAATGTAATTATTATTTGAAAACTGCCTTTTTATTTGCTCAGACTGTGTTCGTTTTACATTAAAATTAAGTTGATGACAGAAAAATCAAAAAGAAGAAATCTGCTTTTTCTCAGCACTGTAATTGAAAATATTTTAATTGGGACCATTGCCTTTCACTTTATTCCAACAGCATTAACCAAGGTGCAAGGAACACAATATGTTACGGAAAGGTTTTGTGTTTACTGAGAGGGTCCAGTACTTTATAGTGCAGGCTGGGTGAAGCTTGCATACCCAAGAGATAGAGTTACCGTGAAAGCCATGAGCGGGCGTAAACTAATCCAGCCTCACCCAACTGCCAGGGATATTCCACAATCCAGCGCATGTCTCAAGGCATTTCCTCTCCATTTCCATCTGCTGGCCTTACAAACCTTCTGGTCACGCTTACCACAGGCTTGAACTATTATTTTAGCATAGGTAAATGGTAAAAAAAAATGCTGTTATGTCTTCCTTTGTTCTTGTTTTTATGTAGGTTTTTATGTCCTGAAGTAGAACGTCTAGCCAACCCGTCTTTATGATTTCTACCTTTTGTGTGGAGTTGAGAGCTGATTGGATGGAAACACCTAGCATGTCCCTCTGTAGTCCCAGCTGAAGGGAACTACAGAGGGGCACGCAAGACGGAACACAACATAGAAAAAACAGTACTTCAGATGCTCACTGACAAGAGACAACTGCGAGGAGCTGCTTGAAATGCCAGTCATTTCACCGTAGGGCTTAACTCACAGAGATCTGGCAGCGTGAGGTCATTCTAACAGGAGAGGTCATAGGTCAGGGCACCTACCTGGACACTTGTGTCATTCACACGTCCAGCTGACACCCGACAAAACACTCTGACAAAGTGAGACAGTTTGAAGCAGTCATCAGCGTGATCGTGACGTGGCAGACATTCCTAAAGACTGAGTCACAGACAGGTGCTCCGATGTCTGCAAGACGCAATGGAAGCTCATCTCTGTGGATGAAATATTATTAATAATGAAACAAAATCTTTTACATTTCAATTACCTCCTCAGTCTTGTTTCTCAATAACTCCTTCAGGTTTCTTTCTGCAGCCCTTCCAGAATGATGAGTACACAGCCGACAGAATCTCCCACCAGAACATTCACGGATCTCAGCAGCTTGTGATATCTTATTTTCTATCCTAATTCTGCTTAGGCTTCCCCAGAACCTTATCCCTGAGCGGGCTGCTGTGGTCATTGTTCTCCGTCCTGCTGTTTGTCCGATAATCTTTTTCTGACAGAAGAGCTCCACTTTATGTAGAGGTATTGGGGGCGCTCTAGCTGATAAATGTTTTACCAGAATGTTCCAAACATAAACAGTTTATATCCATAGTAAATATGGTAAATTTACAATTATACATTTTAATTTCAATTACTGACAGATCCATAGTTTAAATGTCATATAATTAATCAAATTATTACAAAATCAAATGTAAACTATTCTTTATGACATGTCATTGTTTTGATTTAAGCATTTAGCTCAAAACAAAAGAATAGGAAAGTATCACAGTTTTCAGAATTCTATCTTTAAATCACAGACTAACATTTTTAACATTACTTGTTGCTCAAATCCATAAATGTTAAGAACTTTAATTCTGAGCCAAAACCACAGAGCTACACATACACCTGGCAGGTTTGGGTTATTTTAATTCAACTAGGATGTTGGTGACAATTGGGAACTGACACCAACATCTTTCAAAAGATAATAGGAAAATGTACAAGAGGTGTAATTTTATTTGTCATTACATGTTTTTATTGTCAAACTAGGTTATGTATAAAAATAAGGGTAGAATTTTTTTTACATTTAAAGCTTTAAATCTGTTTTTATTAACATTTAGGCTCAAAAAGGCATTCATTTGTCACTTATCTATACCCTTCTCAAAATAACTTCAGAAGAAAACTGTATTGCTATTACAGTAATCAAACACTTCCTTTAATAGCTGGCCAGCATTTTGCATGTTTCCTCTGGCATTTTGGATGATTTATCTGCGGTAATGAGCTCCAGGTATTTGAGACTGGAAGCCTTCGTGCTATCACCCTAATCTGTTGCTCCCTCTACAGATTCTGAATCAAGATTCAAGTTGGGACTGAAGTTGGGCTGTTTCAAAATGATAACATTACTCCTAATCAGAAAAAACCATGTTGGTCAAATTTGAAGATGACGTTAAACCTGAATCTGGCAGGAGGAAGATCAATCAGGAGCCTAACTTGTTGTCATGTTATGTATGAATGTGAAATAACTTTTCAGATTAACCCCAATGCAAAAACAGAACTAAAAATAAGTAAAAATTTCTTGAAATGAGTGTATTTGTCCTTCATTTGAGCAGGTAAATAAGATTATCTGCCAATGGAATGAGCATTTTGATAATTAGATATACTGCACTTGAAATAAGATGATGGAGAGGAATTGTTCTTATTTTAAGTGCAAAAATCTTTTTCCATTGGCAGATCATCTTATTTACCTACTCAAATCAAGGACAAATACACTTATTTCAAGAAAATTTTACTTGTTTTAGTTCTGTTTTTGCAGTGGCAGGTATTTTCTTTTCGTAATATATTCCCTGTAAATCTGTAAATAGTTTCCTGTTGAGATCAAACCAAAGCTGGCAGCAACACACATCATGTCCGGGTGTCTCAGTCAGGGTCAGAGGGCAAGTGTTGTCACATGGCTGACATAGCTTCGCCTAATGAGTGACAGCTGAACACACCACCCGAACTCTGACTCTGCTTATCAGTCGGACTCCTCTTTTCCTACATGCTCAGAGAGATGACACAATACCATTCGGTAGAAACGTTAAACGGATGTCTTGGACCCTTGGAAGATGTACTCCATTGTGATAAAGACCTAATCAGATCTGCCATCTTCACACAGAACCCAAAACAGGGAACATATAACATTAAATTGACAAACAATGAAAACATTTGCCGGACTGAATCGGAACCATTAAATCTAGTCTGAAACGAATTCTTGCTTGCTGGCTCATGACCCACAGGGCACCAGTTCTTCTAGTTGGTTCCTGGGTTAGAAACAAAGAAGTTGCCACCTTTTCATTTCATGCCACCATCTAAGCAGAGGCCAGCGTGGCATTCTGATGGCATGATAACCTCAGAGCAACATGTGGGGGAGGGGAGCATTACACTGTTCCGCATACGTTGGGAGAAATCTTTCTGACATCTCATGAGAGAGTATTTAAACAGATTGGCATAATGGAAAATTGTAGTTGTTCCAGAACCGGAACGTTTCAGAACTATAGTGCACTTTTATATAGGAAACCAGCCCATGACTAAAACCACCAACCATTCAGTTAACAGTCCCAAGGAACCAGTTTGTCATTTGACCAAACATTTACCAGATCTGGGGGTTCAAATGACTGAAGAGCTTCTTTAGTTTATGTTTCATGTATTGCACTTCATATGAGGCTTATGTGATTTACTTTTGAAAGTGGTCACTTATGCATTTATTTCATGCAATGTAATATAATAAATTTCACCAGAATCATTTGAAAAGTATATATGTTGTATAGAAGTACATCATATGTTAAAATATGTTTTTCATACATGTTTTGTGTATCTTTTTCATATAATAAAAAATATGGTAATTGCAGAGCGCAGAAGTTGGTCAGAGGTTCTCTAATCAGAACTGAACTGAGCTATATGTCGACCATCTACTTCCCCACAGGCCATCAAAAAGCTATAATTGCAACTTAGATAGTTAGACCATGGATATACAATGTCCATTGTCCAGCTTGATTGTATTTCGGCTACTGAACACACAATAATGTAAATGATTGAAAAATGGAGCTGATTTTGGTTTTGTGAGCTGATAAGGAAAATTTGTAAAATTTGAAAACACTTATTAATGTAACAAATGAAATTAGTGAAGAACATATACATTTATTATTATGCAAAGCATTGTGCAATGCCTGTTATCAACATTTATATATTATGTTGAAAATTACCAAATTACATTATAGTGAACTCAGGTTATGTGAAAAGACAACCAAGTATTGCCATTTATTCTAAAAGATAATATGCAGTTATGTAATGTTTTATATTCCAGATAAAACACATTTCTCCAACAAGAATGGAACAAAGAGTCTTTTATGAAATACTTAAAATGCTGCTAAAATATTTGGGAAAATACTTAGGTTGGCAAAATTGAACAGTCAACATTCATCTGCTTTTTGTATGCTCATGTATTTAATTGTAATTTTATTGCCAGATTTGGTTATAATTTATGTGTTTTACATTTGTGACACCACAAGTATTTTCTGTGTCATGTAGTAGTTTAGTTTCACTGATGATTGGCCAGCCATATCAGTTTGATATTAAATTTTTCTGCTAAAGATGGGGTATATGAAAATCCTGTCGTATATTGTTCTAATAAGTACCCAAATCATATTAAGTTTCATTTTTTACCTATTTACTTAAAATCTAGTATCTGGTTTCACTGTCTGAAGCATTACATTCACGTTTCAGCCAAAACAGATGCAAACTGTATAAGATTTATATATACACAACACTTCCATATGGGTTGTGTTCTCATCTCGTGATTGTAAAGGGACCTAAGAGCTGCTGAGTTCAACCAGTCCAATAAATTCTCTTAACACTCATCCACACAGATTGCTGGAAACAATACAGAAGGCTGTGTTTGTGTAGTTACATGGTAGAAACCAAACAGAGGGGGTGTTGGGGTTGTAACCGGGAAGGAACCGGGCTGAGTTATTTTGGGAGCGTATGCGGCCATGGTTCAGGGGCCGACAGTCAAACATGTGCCAGCGCAAGGGCGAGTCATGATCCCCGCAGTAAAGAGCAGATGCTGGCTCCGATTAACAACATTTGTGCTGATCTTCAGCCTGAACGAGGGCATACTGACACACACAGGCGCACACGTGCAACTTGGCAACTCTCTGCTACGTAGCTTTTATTTCACTTGGTCACAATCTTTTTTAATCTTTGCAGCATCACAAAATAGAAGAAAAACACAGTGATTGAGCCTTTAGCCCTCAGCCTTGACACTGGGTGGCTGAGTCAAGTTTTTACCAGAAGAAACTGGGTTAGCAAGACACAGTCGTCCTCATCCAGTGAGCAGCAGACAGGAACTGCAAGTGTGCTGCAGCTCTCCCAGCTGATGTCAGGGGGTTCACTGGGAGCTGCTGAAAGCTGTTTGTGGGCATAGTATTGTGACTACAGGGGGAGACAGAAGTTTAGATTAACTGTTATTTCAACACATCAGGACCAGAAATTTTATTTAATTAAAACAATGAAAGAACGAGGCAACAAAAAAACACATTTTAAAGAGGTAGTTGACAATGACTCCGGAAATAAATCAATCTCTACATGAAAACTGTAGTGAACCAAGCTTTCAGTCCCGTGTACATCTCAAAATTTCCGGCAGTCTGTTCCAGACCTAAGGAGAACAGAGGCTACACAAGCAGCGCAAAAAATAAGAATGTTGTAAAAAAGAAAAAGTTCTATATGTTTTGTCTCTTATTTCAGAAACTGAAAGTCATATATAATGGGCTATAGATTCAATACACACAAAGTGAAATAGTTCAAGATTTTAAATCTTGTAATTTGGATGATTATGGCTTACAGGTCATACAAACCCAACATACATGTAGTGCCTTATGAAATTAAAATATTACATAGAGATCAATAAAATAAAAGAAATCAATAAAAATTATATTTTAAACAGAAATGTCAGGCTTCTGAACAATGTTTTCATTTCTATGCACTTAATACTCCTTTTGCAGGGATAACTGCATCAATACTGATTTCTACTGTTCTTCATTCTACGGTTCTCCAGTTTTGCATTGTATTACATTGAAATGACTGTCGTCATTTCAGCTTTTAACTTTTTGCTCTCTCTCTTTTTCTTCATAGTAGGTAGACCTGGTCTGGCGTTCTGTTAACTGTGACATCATCCAGAGAAGACGGCTCACCCGTTATTACCATCTAATGTAGAACAGATTACTAGATCAATGTGTGCTTCTGTGCTTTTTTGTCTCTCTTGTTGTGTCTCTGCTCTGTCTTCTGTAACCCCAGTCGGTCGAGGCAGATGACCGTTCATACTGAGCCCGGTTCTGCCGGAGGTTTTTTTTCCCCGTTAATGGGTGGTTTTTCTTCCCACTGTCGCTTCATGCTTGCTCAGTATGAGGGATTGCAGCAAAGCCATGTACAATGCAGACGACTCTCCCTGTGGCTCTACGGTTCCCCAGGAGTGAATGCCGCTTGTCGGGACTTTGATGCAATCAACTGGTTTCCTTATATAGGACATTTTGACCAATCTGTATAATCTGACCCAATCTGTATAATATGATTGAACTTGATTTTGTAAAGTGCCTTGAGATGACATGTTTCATGATTTGGCGCTATATAAATAAAATTGAATTGAATTGAATTGAATGCGATCTGGCATGGAGGGCATCAGCCTGTGGTTCTACTGAGGTGTCCAGGAAGCCCGGATTGCTTTGATAGCTGCCTTCAGGTCATCTGCATTGTTGGTTCTGGTGTCTCTGATTTTCCTCTTGACAACAGTCCGTAGATTCTATTTGAGGTCATTGAACCAGCTTTTGGTACCTTTGGCAGTGTGATCCAGTACCAGGTCTTGCTGGAAAATGAAATCAGCATCTCCATACAGCTCATCAGCAGAAGAAAGCATGAAGTGCTTGACACAAAGACTGCAACATCTGTGACCCATGTGTAAGTTTTGTCTGTGTCGTGGCTCTTGAGTGTCAGTTTAAAATGAAGTGGCATGGAAGCCTACAGGAGGGTACAACCTGGGAGGCACACGGATCATGAGACATAAGCTTGAGGAAGGTCAGAAACACACAAAGAGCTATCTTCAAAAGGTTACTCAGACCGGCACGGCTTGACTTTACCACAAAGGCTGATCATCAGACGAAGATTGGTCCTCCACCAAAAGCCCCAGAAGCTGGTGTGAGAACTGAGTCAGCGACCGTTCCCCAGAGATCCACTGTTCACGGAAAACCTCACTCAACTCACACAAACACATGCATACACCAGGATCCTGACAGATATTTACATTTTCTGAGTTGGACTTGTACAGGTTGCCCTACCTTGCTTAGCTCTTGTACTGTGGCCCTGGGAACATTCATGATCTGACAGGTCTAGAGTAATGGTTTATACAAGTAACTCTGATTCACATTTAGGCCCGGGATTTCAGTGCTTTACTGAGCAAGACCAACTATTTTGACAATGGCTGTGTGCAAGTTTGCAATGGGCAACTTTGTACAGGGAAAAATATAAAATTTTCAAGAGAAATTTGACAAATCCTTGGTTGTGGATGGAAGATTATAGACACATCGTTACTAAGGAACGGCTGTATGGCAGCTGCTGAGGAGACAACCATCTGAATAATTGGGATTAAAACAGTACAGCATGCTTTACGACAGAGCCATCAGCCAGGGACGAATTAGGACTGCATGAAACAACTACACCATGGCTCCTTCCTGCCAATGTTCATAGCCTGGATGGCAAAATGGATCATTTACAGCTTGAAGTTCACATGCAACATCTACTACTGCCATATGTATTTTTGCTATGAGCAAAGAAACAGCTCTCTATCCAGCTGAACACACTAGGGGCTATGGCACCTTACACCGTTCCTTGCAGGCCTCACATTATTGGGAAAACTACATTATAACCTGATATTATGGTGTATTTCCATGCTAAAACCTGAAGTGGTGTTCTTGTGAGAATTGCCAGATGATTAAGGTGGGTGGATGATCAGAAGAAGTTCTTCAGCAAGTTTGATCAGTCTCTTGTGCCTCACCCAGCCAAGTCCCTTCCTGTTAAAAGCTCCCCTCATTTTTGATGACTTCCTGGCTTTTCTTCCCAGAACTTCAAACCTCTCAGCTCTTGACCACCACCTACACCCTTCAGTCCAGAGGACCATCCTTTCTCTTTCAACACTTCAGGTGAGGAATTAGCTGTGAAAGATCAAGGTGTGAAAGACTGCAGGTCTGGATGGCGATAACTCTGGTCTCCTGAGGTGCAGCGTAGATCAGCTGGGTGGCACCTGCTTAACACGAGCCTGAAGCTGAGGAAAGTACCACAGCTGTGGAAGACCTTGTGTGTGGCATCAGGGCTGTAGACAGCATATTAGAAGGACCTCCGTTAGAGGTTGGTAGCACTGACCTCACATCTGATGAAGACACTCCAAAGGTTAGTCCTCAACCATCTTCACCCACTGGTGAGGTCTTCGTTGGATCCACTGCAGTATGCTAACCAGCCTGGCATCAGGGTGGATAGATGGCATCCTGTAACACCCCCACCAAGCTCTAACCCACCTGTAGAAGCCTGGAAGCACAATGAGGATCATGTTCTTTGCTTTTTCGACACCTTTAACATCATCCAGCCTGGACTCCTGAGGGAAAAGCTGGAGCTGTCAGGGGTGACCACCACCTGCCCCAGGTGGTTGACCGCAGTATGTGAGGAAACAGGGCTGTGTCTCTAATGCCCCTTTTCCTTGGACTCCGCTTGGCTGGGCTCTACTTGGCTACGCCCACTTTGTTAGCATTTCCAGTAGAACTTTAGCAGGAGGTTGCTGGGAAGGCATGGAGAACCCTCAGCAATTTTTGTCTTGAAGCTGACAAAGTAATGCGCTGAGCTGGGAGACTGGCAGAAGCTTGGGAGACTGGAACTTAGAGTGGAGCTCAGGAGGCTGCAATCTTAAGTGTTTGAACCCAAGCAATATTTTGAATTGTTTAAAGCAGGGGTCTTCAATTCCAGGCTTCAAGGTCCGGTGTCCTGGAACTTTTAGACGTGTCCCTGGTCCAGCACACCTGAATCAATGGCTGAATTCCTTCCTCAGTATGCTGTCAAATTCTACACAATCATGCTAATGGCCTGACCATTTGACTCAGGTGTGTTGAAGAAGGGAGACATATAAAGGTTGAAGAACACCTGACCTCGAGGACTGGGGTTGAAGATCCCTGGTTTAAAGTTTTAAATTTCAGAATTACGGTTGGAGAGTTTACTTTGAAGAAGTGCAAACAATAATTGTCATTGTCTGACTGTTGTGTTAACACGGTTACAATCTGATGTTATGAGTTTAATCTCTTCTGTATTTGAGCAGTTACAGCTCAGCAAATAGTAACCGATTATCTGTGATTGCTTTTAAGATCAGCCAGTTAAACTTGGGCCCCTTTCCCAGATTCCATCAAATCTGCATTGAAACGCTTTAAGTAGTGGTGATCTCTTTAACAGGATGAGGGGACCCAAATGAAATTCTCCATAAGGCCCCAAACAACCTTGGGCCAGCCCTTAATGATATCAGTCATCATACTGTAATTTAAAGCTGCTTTATTCTTTCCAGATAATATTGGTAATTAGAACGTCTTACCAAGACACAAAGTAAACTTGGTAGATTTTGCTACTCTGAGCTGAGCTTCTTTTAAAAGTTTAGACTGTAGTTTGTGATTTGCCCTTTCTCACGTTTCGTGTAGTTCTAATAGCCCCATCTAGCGGCTCTTGAAAGTAATGCAGGAGAACGTCCAATCAACCACAGCAAACTGTAGGTTTGTCTGTCACCATCTATATTTGCGTGAAAACTTGTGTGTTTTACTATGATGCTGCATGTGATGACATAAAATAGTTGGCCTGATGATTTAAACCAATCTGACAAGGTCAGGAAGCTGTAAAAAGATTGTTCCTTTTGAACCAACCAACCAGCCGCTGTCTTTAGGTGGAACACTCAGCTGGTGGTGGTGTGCCCCATGTATCTGCATCTACACGTTACTGGCTGCTGTTTGGCCCGACAGTCAGATTAAAAAGAAATTTTAGATGATCTTCAGGAGTTTCTACTTACCTATAAAAATATTGGTTTTACCAACAGTAGAGCTGATGTTTCCGTGGTTTAAGACAAAAAAAATCATACGTTTTCAAACTTGATACTCCTTTTAAATTGTTGGAGTGGCTTTTGAAAGATGCCTGTTCCCTTCCTTATCAGAAGCAAACCCCAAGGCTGAATGAAAAAGATTTTAAATGTAAACCTGCCAGAGGTACGCAGACTTTTCTAAAGTTTAAATCTCTACCAAAAGATCTGGCAAATGGAGGAGGGAAAGCCATACCTAGTAGATATATAGTGTGGTCACTAGGTGGTGATATATGATTAATTTTAAATATTCTTGTTGTTGAAAGAGTTAAGTGTAAAGAATCTGTCCGAAACTGGTGCTTCCCACTGATACTTGCTGATGGGCACATTTAAACAAACAAATTCAAAGCAAGCAGGTATGGTGGTAATTTTCTGTCATTAATCAAACATTTCCCTGTTCAGTAGCAGGACTTCTGCTTTTAAAGTTGAAGCAGAGCACATTTGCACGTAAGCAGTGCTTTAATAAGTGTGAGGTCAATAACCTGGAACCTAAAACAGAGATTGAGATCAGCTGGCAAAACTATTTATTGTGTAACAAAATAAATAGCAAATCCAAACACTGACATGTTACTAACAAATACAACCTTTACCTTTGTAAAATATGAAGTACAGCAGTTTTTCAAAAATGATCTGAAGACTTCTCCCTGTGTTGACTCACAGTTTAAATAGTTTCCACTTTACATCTTTTATATTTCCCTAAGTGTGACTAGAATAAATGAGTAATAAAGACAGCCTTTCCATGTGGACAAAAACAAAGATCGCTCCACATTAGAGGCCAGCGACATCCATGGAAAGGAGTGATTGTGATGTTAGAGTGATGTGACTGATCTTCACTCTTTCACACAGTCCACTGCTGCCATGAAATAAATTAAAAAAAAAGGCTTGAGGTAGATGAAACGAGTCCAGTCCACTTCAGAGCCTTGATGGAAAGTCCCTCATCTTCTCACAATCTGCATGAAGTATCCAGCCCAAGAGTCAGGAATCCTCAGGAGTCTCCAGTCATAATGGAGAGGAACTCCTCCTGGTTGACTGAAAGGCAACAAAAAGAAGTCAGGCAATCAATATTTACCTGGTTGTCACATTGGCACGCTGCAACAAATGAAAACATCTATGATTAACTGGTCTGAGTAGTTAGGGAACTCTTGCAGAAAGCAGTGTCTGCAGCCACTGGAATCTCACGTACTCTCTCCATCTCCGTCTGTGTCGAACTCGTCGATCATGCTGCGCAGCTCCTCGTCACTGATGCTTTCACCGAGTTCCCGAGCGACTCGTCTCAAGTTCCTCAGGCTGATCTTTCCCGACTCGTCGTCGTCAAAGAGCTTGAAAGCTTTCATGATCTCCTCCTTCGGGTCCCTCTCCAGGATGCGATCCGTCACTGTGGACGGTTACAGAACATGCTAGCATCAGTTTTTAAAGCCCCCCGTGTTGGCGTGATCCCTCCCGACAACGCAGGCGTTTGCCTTACCCACTTCACTGAAGTCCTCAAATGTAATTTTCCCGTTGCCCTCCCTGTCGTAGTCCTTCAGAATCTTCAGAACGTCCACTTTCTTCACTTCGAACCCGAGTGCGCGCATTGCCACCTGGTAGTTTACATGCAACGTTAAGAAAAGACGACATCACAGCTTTGACAATGAGAGAAAGTGCTCTCACAGCTTCTAGTGGCAAAACAGTGCCAGCTCTTTATGTTCTCAGCAATAATAATAATAATAATAATAATAATGATAATGTAAAGATGTCAGAATCAGAATTCAGAATATATTTTATTTGTCACCGCAGCAAAATTACTCTTTGGTCCCTCCGGTTCACATTACACATAATGAAGGCAAAACAAACCTGCCAAACAAACATGCAATGAACAAGGTTTTTTTTTTTTAGAGTTTAGGAAAGTCAGTGAGGTAGTACGGTGCTTTTTAAACAAAAACCATTGGGTGAATAAAGTCCTGTTCCACGGTTGGTACGGTTTGTGAATTCCTTGGTTGGGTCGCAGTTCCAACAGCTCCTCTCTCCTGTACTGTGTTAGAGCTCGGAGTGGTGATAACACCAATAAGAACACGAAAACAAACAAAATTGCCCAGAGCACTGTAGCTGCAGCAGTGACCTGCGCCGCCATCTTGATGGCGTGTGGATGGACCACACGCCATCAAGATGGCAGACCCCACGAGAAACATTACACAACCAAACACAATGTGGCTACAAAAAACAACAATAATCCAATCGTTTTTATTGTTATTACACATTAGCCATGATTTTATAGTACCGTATTTTCGGACTATATTTCGCACTTACATTTTCTCACAAATTGATGGTGCACATTATATATGATTAAAGTTGTGTTTACTGACCCATTTTATGCGGTACAATGCACTCAAAAATCTGTTAAAATGTGTAAGTACGACTTTGGTAAGCAATGAAACCGCTCCACTCAGTGGATATTCAGATGGTGCATGTATGCTGATGTCACGAGTACACGAGTACGCCAGGGTTTCCCGCAGTGCTATCTTGGCGAGGCGGCCGCCTCGCCAAACTCACGCTACCGCCTCACCAACATTCCAAAAAAAAAAAAAAAGTGACGTTAACACGCGGTTTGTTGTTGTTGCTTTCGCGCGTGCGTGAATGGCGGGGAAAAAACACATGGATACCCCCCGCTCCGCGAGTCGGTCCGCGGACAACGTGTCGTCCCCCCCCCCCCCCCCCCGCGAGTCGGTAATAATAAGTTTTCCTGCACATCATTCCAGCCAATCTGGTGAGTTCAAGGCTGTGTGTGCTTTTAGAGCAGGTAGCTGGGAACAAAAGGGCGTGGCCTACAACTCGCAGTATCCACCTGAGCAATATACACTCACCGGCCACTTTATTAGGTACCCCATGCTAGTAACGGGTTGGACCCCCTTTTGCCTTCAGAACTGCCTCAATTCTTCGTGGCATAGATTCAACAAGGTGCTGGAAGCATTCCTCAGGGAGTTTGGTCCATATTGACATGATGGCATCACACAGTTGCCGCAGATTTGTCGGCTGCACATCCATGATGCGAATCTCCCGTTCCACCACATCCCAAAGATGCTCTATTGGATTGAGATCTGGTGACTGTGGAGGCCATTTGAGTACAGCGAACTCATTGTCATGTTCAAGAAACCAGTCTGAGATGATTCCAGCTTTATGACATTGCGCATTATCATGCTAAAAGTAGCCATCATGGGTTGGGTACATTGTGGTCATAAAGGGATGGACATGGTCAGCAACAATACTCAGGTAGGCTGTGGCGTTGCAACGATGCTCAATTGGTACCAAGGGGCCCAAAGAGTGCCAAGAAAATATTCCCCACACCATGACACCACCACCACCAGCCTGAACCGTTGATACAAGGCAGGATGGATCCATGCTTTCATGTTGTAGACGCCAAATTCTGACCCTACCATCCGACTGTCGCAGCAGAAATCGAGACTCATCAGACCAGGCAACGTTTTTCCAATCTTCTATTGTCCAATTTCGATGAGCTTGTGCAAATTGTAGCCTCAGTTTCCTGTTCTTAGCTGAAAGGAGTGGCACCCGATGTGGTCTTCTGCTGCTGTAGCCCATCTGCCTCAAAGTTCGACGTACTGTGCGTTCAGAGATGCTCTTCTGCCCACCTTGGTTGTAACGGGTGGTTATTTGAGTCACTGTTGCCCTTCTATCAGCTCGAACCAGTCTGGCCATTCTCCTCTGACCTCTGGCATCAACAAGGCATTTCCGCCCACAGAACTGCCGCTCACTGGATGTTTTTTATTTTTCGGACCATTCTCTGTAAACCCTAGAGATGGTTGTGCGTGAAAATCCCAGTAGATTAGCAGTTTCTGAAATACTCAGACCAGCCCTTCTGGCACCAACAATCATGCCACGTTCAAAGTCACTCAAATCACCTTTCTTCCCCATACTGATGCTCGGTTTGAACTGCAGGAGATTCTCTTGACCATGTCTACATGTAAATGCACTGAGTTTCCGCCATGTGATTGGCTGCTTAGAAATTAAGTGTTAACGAGCAGTTGGACAGGTGTACCTAATAAAGTGGCCGGTGAGTGTATATCCCACGTGTGAGGGAGTTCCTCTATATTCAGCTGAACTTTGTATGGTGGTCCTTATGTTGGCTGTCAAAATGCTTTTAGTGCTTTATATGTGCTCCTGCTTTCTCTGCTCCCACTGACTGCATCTCCTGCAGTCTTTGTTCTGTAAGGTGTCACCAGATCACACTAGCTCCTCAGTCTTGCCTAGGGGCGATAGTGGAGCAGGAGTTAGGGAGTTTGTCCTGCAATTGGCAGGTTGCCGGTTTGAACCCTCGCTCCAACAATCTCAAGTGTTGTGTCTTTGGGCAAGACACTTCACCTGAATTGCATGCTGGTGGTGGTCAGAGGGCCCGGTGGCGCCGATGTATGGCAGCCTTGCCTCTGTCAGTCTGCCCCAGGGCAGCTGTGGCTACTAACATTCAGTTCAATTAAATGTATTTATATAGCGCTAATTCACAACAAATGTCATCTCAAGGCACTTTACAAACCCAAATTCAATCAAATGACGCAGACAGATTGGTCAAAAAGTTTCCTATCTAAGGAAACCCAGCAGATTGCATCAAGTCTTGACAAGCAGCATTCACTCCTCCTGAAAGAGCGTAGAGCCACAGTGGACAGTCGTCTGCATTGTCGACGGCCTTGAAGCAATCCCTCATACTGAGCATGCATGAAGGGACAATGGAGAGGAAAACTCCCCTTTAACAGGGAGAAAAACCTCCAGCAGAATTAGGCTCAGTGTGAACGGTAATCTGCCTTGACCAACTGGGGGTTAGAGAAGACAGAGCAGAGACACGACAAGAGAGACAAAAAAAGAACAGAAGCACACATTGATCCAGGAATCCTTTCTATGTTATATGATAATAGCAGAAGACTGCCTCCCCTGGATTATGTCACAGCTAACATAACACCAGACCAGATGTACCTACTATGAAGAGAAAAATGACAGAGAACAAAATAAGTTGACATAACAACAAACAAGGCAAATTGGAGAACAGTAGGAGAACTCAGCAGAGTGAGAAAAATAGACCCTGAAGTCCTCCAGTAGCCTAAGCCAATGGCAGCATAACTATAGAGGTAGCTCAGGATAACCCGAGCCGCTCTAACTATAAGCTTTGTCAAAAAGGAAAGTTTTAAGATTAGTCTTAAAAGTAGACACGGTGTCTGCCTCACAGACCAAAACTGGGAGTTGGTTCCACAAGAGAGGAGCCTGATAGCTAAAGGATCTGCCTCCCATTCTACTTTTAGACACTAGGAACCACCAGTAGACGTGCAGTCTGAGAGCGAAGTGCTCTGTTAGGATCCCGCTTGTTGATTTTCATCAGAACTCTCGCTGCAGCATTTTGGATCAGCTGAAGACTTGGAACTGCATTTTGTGGACTTCCTGATAGTAAAGAATTACAATAGTCCAGCCTTGAAGTAACAAATGCATGGACTAGTTTTTCAGCATCACCCCTGGACAGAATATTTCTAATTTTGGCAATATTCCAGAGGTGAAAAACGGAAACCCTGGGAACCTGTTTAATAAGAGAGTTAAATTACATGTCTTGGTCAAAAATAACACCAAGATTTATTACTTTATTACCCGGGGCCCAATCCAATGCCGTTCCGATTAAGTGAGTGATTAAGAAGTTTATTTTTTTAAGGACTCTGATCCAAAATGAAAACTTCTGTCTTGTCAGAATTTAAAAATCAGGACATTTAAATCATCCAGGTTTTGTGCTGGTGAAAATTCTTAGTCATCCAGGTCATGGTCATTCCAAAAAAAGTAAAAAGCAAAGCAACTGGACTTGTTTTCCGTAGTTGAAGACGTTTCGCTTCCTTCAAGCCAGGCCAATAACAACCCTAATGACTCCTCGTTACAGAGGAGTGGACCAGTTTCGGTTCAATCTGCTGGCTTAATGACTTTAACTACTGCCCATTACTAAGGGGGTGGACCTGTTTCGGTTGAATTTGCATGTTACCTGGCCTCCACAATCACCGGACCTGAACCCAATCGAGATGGTTTGGGGTGCGAAGCAGTAATCAAAGCAAAAGGGGGCTACTTTGAAGAAGCCAGAATATAAGACATATTTTCAGTTGTTTCACACTTTTTTGTTAAGTATATAATTCCACGTGTGTTAATTCATAGTTTTGATGCCTTCAGTGTGAATCTACAATTTTCATAGTCATGAAAATAAAGAAAACTCTTTGAAGGAGAAGGTGTGTCCAAACTTTTGGTCTGTACTGTATATATATATATATATATATAAAACTGTATTTATATATATATATATATATATATATAAAACTGTATTTATATATATATATATATATATATATAAAACTGTATTTATATATATATAGAGAGAGAGAGAGAGAGAGAGAGAGAGAGAGAGAGAGAGAGAGAGAGAGAGAGAGAGAGAGAGAGAGAGAGAGAGAGAGAGAGAGAGAGAGAGAGAGAGTTTTCTTTTCACATTTTTCACATTTTTCTATGTTCATCTTTAAGCCTGAAGCTTTTGAGAAAAAGGAAACCGCTAAATTAACTAAATAAAATTGATTTGTTACAAATGCAGACCGTGGGCTCAATGTAGTTTGTTTGAGTGGCGTTGCCATATTGCAACGTCATCGGGAGGCGCAAGGCCCATGGAGAATTGCGTGACGTCATCGGGAGGCGCAAGGCCCATGGAGAATTGCGTGACGTCATCGGGAGGCGCAGGGACCATGGAGAATTTCTTCGTAAAATTGTCCGTTTACAAACCGCAATCCCGCTCTCGAATAAAACCTACACCCCGCTATAATTACTTTTATTAAGTTGTCCAGCCCAATTACAATGTTTTGCATAATTGTGCAAACGTTAAACCAATCATGTCGATCTGGTACCTACACCGGAACAAGTTTTGCGCGGATGACTGGCGGAGCGGGGGGGCATGAGAGAAAGCAACAACAAAAAAACGTGTGTTAACGTCAAATAAACATGCAAGCATATCGAGTTAGCAGCATTTCAGTTTAAAGTTCTTCCAGCAACGAATATGACAGAAACAAGTTAGTTGTAACCACTGCCAAGTTAAACTGTCTTATCACCGGAGCGCCTTGAGCTTAACATATCACTTAAATGCCAAACACACTTTAGACATCACCAAACAATTCAATGACTCAGAGAAGCTAACCAATGTAATGGCGAAGTGGATAGCTACTGTAGACCTTTTTTTGTGCTTCACACTTTGGTATTGAACATAAAATGGTATGCTGCTGTTACCTCAGAAATTGCCTGTTTTTGGTAGATTTTTCCCCATAAAGAGAATTTCCTGTCAGTGGCAATAAGCTTTAATTTATTATTATTGCTGTTTTTTGTTTTACATGTTTATGTTGAGCTTTACACTAAATATGTGTTACTGATAAGTGCTACAAATGTTACAACACTTTTGTTCATATGGCAGCAGAACATTAAAATAAAAGTGCTCTTTACACTACTTTTGAATTCATTCTTGGAGTTTGCGATTAATCATGATTAATCGCAATTAAAGATTTTAATCGTTGCCCAGCCCTAATATAATATAATATATATATATATATATATATATATATATATATATATATATATATATATATATATATATATATATATATATATATATATATATATATATATATATCATGGGTTAAAGCAAAAATAATCAGTTTGACTGAAAAATGTTTCAAGTCAGCCCATATATTCCCGGGCCGTGGACGTTCATGCCACATCAGTTACCTCACTTGCTTATTGTGCAAAGACAACATTAACCAAATCTGGTAGGTCTACAATATCCAGTGACCATTCCTGTGTCTCTACCACCTTTCAGCTTCAGAGCCTTGGCGTCATCCTGGACAGCCTCCCATCCTCTCCTTCACTTTCCACATCGATAACATCACCTGGTTAACTTTCATCTCGGCAGCATCAAGTTCTTCTTTCACACTTTTGCCAAACTGGTTCACAGTCCACTCACCTCTTGACTTTACAATTTGAGCTTCCTTCCCTCCCTGTCCTCCAGAAACCCTCCATAAACTGCAGCTAGTACAAAGACAGCAGCTTCATCATTACATCATCTACTTCACACCTGTACATTAACTCCACTGGCTCCCTGTCACATTCAAAATAAACCAATCCTATGATCATACAAGGCCAACCACAACCATGGACAATGCGGGACACATAAGCAACACTATGATGACGTCATATATTTTAATTTAACACAGATCGCACATTACAATAATCAGTCTGTTTTTCCTATTATTGCACAGCAATCAATTATCACAACTCATGAGTTTCTAAAAAAGGCATTACTTTTTTGAAGTCTAATAAAACGGTTATATTTTAGCCCTGTGACTGGCGGCCTGTCCAGGATGTAATCTGTGTCCCCGCCTAGGAAGAGCCACCTGCCGCCCCCCCCATTACCCTGTTTCCCCATCAGATAGGGCTCGACGTCACACCAGTACGGAAAAGCGGGTATAGAAAATCCATGGATGGATGGGATGTTAAATTTTTGAAAAGTTTAATAAAATTGCTCAAAGTTGCTTTTTAAGATGAACACTTTAATTAGAAAAATGTTATTAAACTTTGCATAATGTTAAATATTGCTGTAGGTAATCTTGGCTGCTGTAGCCTGTCTCTGGCTGGTAATTTTGTGTTGAATAAAATGAGTCCATAGAACCACAGGAGACTTTCTCAGCTGGTTCTAGTGCGACTTGGTTCTACAGTGTCGCTTCACATTGCGCTCCACTCTGTTTAAAAATAAAAAAGAACTTCATAAAAGCTTTCTGAGAATCACCTTTCTCTGACCTCACCCAGTTAGAACCCGTTCTCCGGTCCATATTGTAGCTGCATTTTATTTTTTTATTTATTGACGTAGTTTCCTTAATAATCTGCATGCATCAAAATCCTTGTGATTTGATTTAACGAGTGTCCTGGTGAGCAGCTGCTCCTGAGGCGGAGCTGCAGCTTATTGACTGACAGCCGATGCAGCTCTGCCTTCTTTGTTACAGAAAAGCGCAGGTGGAATTTTTTTACTTTTTCTGAATCAGACCTATTGAAATGCGGGACGCTGTTTCACATTCCGACCATTCTTAAAAAAAAAAGAAAAAAGAAAAAGCGCATCATGCTAAATTAGCCTGAGCTAGCGCGTAACTCTTTGAGTTTTAAATAAAACGTAATAGCGAATCGTGAGGAGATCCCTGTTTGGTTTATCAGCTAAGTTACTGGCAGCGAGGGAATACACGCTGACAGGTGACGTGTCCACAGGTGGAAATAATTCATTAATTAACGGCAGGAGCAGCGACAGACACACTTACCGATGAAGCTGTTGTCAGCTGTTCATTCCGGTGAACTTTATGACCTGCTGGTTTGCATAAATCAAAAGAAAACTTTGACCACCGCTACTTTCATTCATGCCATCTGATGGCAGTTTAAATGCTCTCCCAAAAGAGCATTTAAAGCTCACCCTAACAACTCAGATTGGCAGATGGCCGCTTCACAAAGAACCGCCCTACTCTCTTTCTGATTGGCTAATGTCCCGGCTCTGCCAGGTTTCATTGGATGAAAGCAGCTTCTGTTTAATACCTTGCATAAAAAGTCATATATATATATATATATATATATATATATATATATATATATATATATATATATATATATATATATATATATATATATATATATATATATATACTACCGTTGAAAAGTTCGGGGTCACATTGAAATATCCTTATTTTTTAAGGAAAAGCACTGTACATTTCAATGAAGATAACTTTAAACTAGTCTTAACTTTAAAGAAATACACTCTGTACATTGCTAATGTGGTAAATGACTATTCTAGCTGCAAATGTCTGTTTTTTGGTGCAATATCTACATAGGTGTATAGAGGCCCATTTCCAGCAACTATCACTCCAGTGTTCTAATGGTACAATGTGTTTGCTCATTGGCTCAGAAGGCTAATTGATGATTAGAAAACCCTTGTGCAATCATGTTCACACATCTGAAAACAGTTTAGCTCGTTACAGAAGCTACAAAACTGACCTTCCTTTGAGCAGATTGAGTTTCTGGAGCATCACATTTGTGGGGTCAATTAAACGCTCAAAATGGCCAGAAAAAGAGAACTTTCATCTGAAACTCGACAGTCTATTGTTGTTCTTAGAAATGAAGGCTATTCCATGCGAGAAATTGCTAAGAAATTGAAGATTTCCTACAACGGTGTGTACTACTCCCTTCAGAGGACAGCACAAACAGGCTCTAACCAGAGTAGAAAAAGAAGCGGGAGGCCGCGTTGCACAACTGAGCAAGAAGATAAGTACATTAGAGTCTCTAGTTTGAGAAACAGACGCCTCACAGGTCCCCAACTGGCATCTGCATTAAATAGTACCCGCAAAACACCAGTGTCAACATCTACAGTGAAGCATTACCATTTTATTGAACATAAAATGGTAATGCTGCTCCCTGCGGTTACCTCAGAAATTGCCTGTTTTTGGTAGATTTTTTCCCCATAAAGAGAATTTCCTGTCAGTGGCAATAAGCTTTAATTTATTATTATTGCTATTTTTTGTTTTACATGTTTAAGTTGAGCTTTACACTAAATATGTGTTACTGATACGTGCTACAAATGTTACAACACTTTTGTTCATATGGCAGCAGAACATTAAAATAAAAGTGCTCTTTATACTACTTTTGAATTCATTCTTGGAGTTTGTAAATACAATGCGATTAATCATGATTAATCAGGCAAATTATGCGATTAATCGCAATTAAATATTTTAATCGTTGCCCACCCCTAATATATATATATATATATATATATATATATATATATATATATATATATATATTAAAAAACGGTTGGTACATTTCCATGCAGCACAGGATTGAGGCATCTTCTCTGATCGACGTTCACTACAACAGAAGTTAACTTCTTTCTGCCACATACAATGTGGCGGTGACGTTGACGTACGAACCCGCGCACAACGAGGCGTCTACGTATATGTTGTCTATGGATGGAGCCAGGTAGAGAAAGGCGTGGCTTGGTACACCTCTTGTTTTGGTCTACAGACAGCGCTCAAGCTCCACCTAGTGGTGAAATATCGCATATTGCTCCTTTAAATTCTAGAACGAATATTGAGGCTATAGGGTCATTCAGCCATTTCTTTTAGTTTTATTAGATTAGATATTTTTTAACCCAGTGAACCACTGTTGGGTCTTAATCCGTAGGCCTTTCTCGAACCCACTCACCTTCAGCTCGTGGTAGTCTATCTCTTTATCTTTGTCAGTGTCAAATAAATCAAACGCTTCTTTAATTTCATGCTTCTGATCTTCTGTGAGCTCCCTCCTCTTCTTGCGCTTGGTTTTGTCCAATGCAAGTTCAGCTCTGTTGAGAAAACACAAAATCAAAACAGAGATTATACATGCAAGTTCATCACAGAAAATTTCCAGTGTGTCAGAATTCTTATTGCAAATCAAAGTTCTGCACTTTGAAGTCTGAAAGTCCAAGTAGGGAAAGCACAGAATCCCCTTAAATGATTAATTGTAGTTTATTTTTGTTATTGCCATGTCAGTTGTTTTTTTTTGTGCATTTATTGCTATGGGATCTGTAAAGGGATGCCTGAGTCCGGTGTTCCCTCAGACGCAAACGGGAGGGAAACGTGATGCACCCTGTCCTCGTTGCCCTTCTTTTACCTGCTTCATACGGGTAACAGATTTATGACAGCGGTCTGCATTCCTGCCATTTACCATTTTTACCATTTGTCTCACCCTTGCAGTTCAAGGTGGTTGTGGGTTTGTGACTACCTCCTGAGGTGGGCTCAAGGCATAACATTAGAGTGCAAATAAGTGTTACATTCTTAAGTGAAACTTCGTTTTGAGTAGGATGTTTACATGACATCACAGTCAGGTCACAATAGCTGCCCACAGCCAAAAATAACACAATAATAATTGCTCCCCGGGCGCCGCGCATGGCAGCCCACTGCTCCCCAAGAGTGATGGGTTAAAAGCAGAGAACAAATTTCGTTGTAATGTATGTTTCAATGTATGTTTCAATGACAATAAAGATGATATTACCATTACTATTATTACTAACTCGTAATAACTGTCAGAGGAATTTTCATGATCAAAACAAATAAGGATACATTTCTTCATAGTATAAAATCCTGTTTCCTTTTCCTACCATACATTTTCCTTCCACTCAACCTTCTGTGAATATGCTTGAATAAAGCCTTCTTCAAACAGTCAGCCTCTTTGACCTTTTGTGGTTTATATTGCTTATGGGGGTGACTGCCTGCTGGATAAAACCTCTGGACAATCCTCTAGATTGTGTTGGCCATAACAGGTCATAAAATGACACTTAACTGACCAAAACATCAGGGTTTTCTTAACTCAAAGCATTAATTGTAAAAATGGGCAAAAATTTAAAGTTTTACCAGGGTTTTAGGAAGATTTCTGTTCCGGCTGTGCTGTGAGAAGCATAAACAAATCCTTCTGTTTTAGTCCTAACTGATCTCTGCTCGCAGCAGTGATGAAGTTGGTGCTGTTTTTAAAACCTCTGATCACGCTAGACTGCTTTTCTAAAACGGTCTAAACCTTGATTCAATCATGAGTGGTAATGTTGTCTGATAAGTACTCCTACTGCACTAGCATTGCGACCTTATGCAGTGTGAGTATCCCAGCTGCAGCGGCAGCTCCGGGCGGCCAGATGAATAAACCTTGGCAGTGAAGTGACGTTGGAAGCCAGACGTGCTAACTGCTAACCCGGCTGCACCGGCTTCAATGTGACCGTATCCTGGTAGAGACAAGGTTGAGCGGCGGCACAGCGGCTTACCTTAAAGGAAGACTCATTCCGGTTTTAATCTAAACGTCTTAGAACACGACGTCCCAGCGTAAACACACAGTTAGCACTGCTCTAATCAACACAACAATAAGGCTTTTATCCGCGCTCACATCCACGAATCGTATTGGCCGCTGGTTACTAGGCAGCAGTGAGGCGCTTACTGATTGCTCGGTCCTTCTTCTTCTTGTTCTTCTTGCGCACCTAAAGTTACATTACCATCCCCTGCTGGTTTATCCGTTAAGCACAATGGTTCGGCCTACAATACCATTAAAACATTTGGACACAAAAACTTGTTCATGTTGGTATGCAAGACTTTGTTTTTTTAAGGAACATTGTTGTCTGAATCCCCTTTTCTTGCTTACAGTAACAGATGACATTAGTATGCATTAATTTCTATGCAATAATACCCGTTTTAAAAAAAGCTTAACAAAGAAAAAAGGTTCAGTTTGGGCCTGTGTTTGAACTCTAGTTGGCCCTCCTATTGAGTCAATCTCTGCCTCTCAGACAGAGCTCCTCTTTCATGCCTCCTCTCTAGGCCAAGTCAATCTACGAGTATGGGGGTGGTGATGAGGGGACTGGGGGACATATTTACCTTTTCTAGCATCCGTAGGCTTTACAGAGGCTGCTTTCTTAGAAAGCCACATAAGAGCATGCCCCCTGCTCACATGTAGTCCAAGACAGAACAGTCTATATTCAGCTGGTGTAATGTACATGCAAGCCCGTACACGTGGTTGAGACAGAGATGAGCTGAAGGAGATGGAGGGGCCAGGGTACAGATAGTAGTTGACCCAGCCTCCAAAAGTGTTTAACATTTGACAGAAGACTGTTTCAGTCTTTTCACAAGCTTGTCTCCACTTTGTGTCCCTCACTAGATGGCTTCATTTATTCCATGAAGAACTGAATTGAATTGAGTTGAACTGAATTATTATTATTATTATTACTATTATTATTATTATTATTATTAGGAACTGACACCATCTGCAAATCCCTATAGATTATTGCACGTCTAGAACAAGTTCTATTAAGGCACAGCACTTCAACTGTACATAAAAGGAAAAGTCAAAAAGCGCACGTAGCCAGTGAAATTTAAAGTATTACATTATTCATAATAATAATAATATCTATTCCGATCCATAAAAAGCAAATAAACACACAAACATAACAAAAATATGATAAAGTAATTCTACTCCGCTGCTATAGATTAAAAGAAAGTTTGAACCAGGGCTGTTAAAAAAGTTCCTCACAGATATGTTATGCAGCTGGCTGCCAGCTCTCTACCGCAGTGATTGCGGAGGAAAACATGCTCCCCTGGCTGCGACAGGAAAATCATGCAGCTGGCAGCGATTTAGCTTCAGTTTGTTGTCATAGTCCCTTTAATATTTTTACTGAAATTAATCAAAATTGGGATTAAAATGAAATACTGTATTTATTATATTTCGCTGGTAGTTCCAAGTTATAAAACAATTTTGCTAAAACATGCATATAAAAAGACCAAGTTAACATTTTTCATAATGAAAACCTTATTTTTATAAATATAGCAATAAATCCAAGAAATATATTTTAAATCATTTTTGTCCTGATGCATTTTGAGTTACCAGGATGAAAACCGATTTTACAGAAGCAACTGTTGATGCTTCTTATTATTACAACAAAAATCAGCAGAAGTAAAGCAAGACATTGACATAACAATAATAACTAAATTGCCTGTGCATCATTTTGATAATGAAAAACACTGACAGCAGATTCTCAATATTTTAATTAGCATTTGGGAATAAAAAATATCCTGTTTTAGTGTTAACAGAGTATAACTAAAGATCAATTTATTACCCAAAATGAACAAATCAATGAAAAGGGATCATGGTTTATCTCACAGTAAACAGTACAGAATAAATGTCACAAGAACCATGACACCAAAACTGGATCAAACTCTCCTTCAGGCTGATAACCTGTAGAAAAATATGTCGGGTATTGTTAGTTTTAGCCCAGTTAAATTTGCCTTTTTTTAAACACATTTCAATTTTTGTTGGTCCAAAACACATTTTTACATATTTTAAGGCAATATGTTAACTGAATCTTTTGATAAATATGGTCATCTATTTAAGAAGTCCTATACTTTAGATGCAGTTTGGTGAAATGTTGTCAGCTAAAATGCATAGAGGTGCTTTTTCCAGTCTCTGAACCTTCACTGAAAGGTTTTCAGCAGCTCCACTCATTAGCAGAGCAATCTAGCAACTTGATTCAGGTGAGCAGGGCAAGGGACACACATGCAATTTGAATAAGCACGTAAGTGATATTCAAAGACTTTATCGAGGTAATCTCATTTTTAATCATAGTGATATTTACTAAGCCTCTGAATGACTTTGTTGGTCGTGGTCCAGAAATCAAAAAGCAACGTAAATGTTCGTCAAGGGCAAGGCAGGTATGAAGAAAAAGGTGGACATTTACGGGCTAAAGCCTTCAATAATCTGGCAGTGTCTTGCTGTCTGTGGGGAGTTTATAAAGAGCAGGAAACAGGTGTACGGAATAAACTTGTTCGCGGAGCAGTCGAGAAGCAGGCTCGCTGGTGCGTTGGATTTTCAATTCAATTAAATTTTATTTATATAGCGCCAATTCATGAAACATGTCACCTGAAGGCACTTTACAAAGTCAAATTCAATCATATTATACAGACTGGGTCAGATTATACAGATTGGTCAAACATTTCCTATATAAGGGAACCAGTTGATTGCATCAAAGTCCCGACAAGCAGCATTCACTCCTGGAGAAGCGTAGAGCCACAGGGAGCGTCGTCTGCATTGTCCATGGCTTTGCAGCAATCCCCCATACTGAGCAAGCATGAAGCGACAGTGGAAAGAAAAACTCCCCATTAAAGGGAAGGAAAACCTCCAGCAGAACCGGGCTCAGTATGAACGGTCATCTGCCTCGACCGACTCGGGGTTAGAGAAGACAGAGCAGAGATACAACAAGAAAGACAAAAAAGCACAGAAGCACACATTGATCCAGTAATCTGTTCTACATTAGATGGTAATAGCGAGTGACCTGTCTTCCCTGGATGATGTCACAGCTAACAGAACACCAGACCAGGTGTACCTACTATGAAGAGAAAAAAGAGAGAGAACAAAAGTTAAAAGGCTCGTCCCCGCGGCTTCTGGGGGCGTCGGCATTGCGGTGGCTGGGGGATTTCCTCGGGGTCGTCTCTCCTCTTTCCTGGGGGGGGGGGGGGGGGGGGTTGCAGATTTCCTGTGATGGCCCCTCTTAGGCGCCCTGCTTTGGGGGCCCCTTTGGGAGTCCGGGGTTATGGGTCCCCTGACCCCTGCCTCTGTGCTCGGGGAAGGCGGGTCTTTGGTTCTCCACAACCACTATCGAGCTATTTCCTTCTGGATAACTTTCACCTAAACTAGTGCACTCTCACAAACTCCCACAGATGTGGGTTCCAGGTATTAAGTGTTCACTTATACACAGAAAGCCTGTAATTTATTTATTTTCTTTCACTTTCTTTTTTCAGGTATCACATTACACATGTCAGCTTAAATAATAATACATATGATTTAGCAATGGCATGAAGGTGTTACTCGATTGCATCTGTTGCTTTATGTCTGTTGGTTGTGCTGTTCTTTTTGCGTCTCTTTCCAGGTGATGGAGCAGACAGAGGACGTTTTATCATTCTCTACCTTTTATCTCTTCTTTCTTTCACCTCTTCACTTTCTTTTTTCTCTCTTCTTGTTCTTCCTTTACTCTCCTACTTTCCCATTGTAGTGTCCATATAATTTGAAATTCTCCCTGCAGGAATCACAATAAAGCTATTTACATGCACAAATCAAGCGGAGCACTATGGCGAAAGCTGTTTGCTCCACTTGTGAAAGCAAAATCTGTCGAGCTCTATTTGGCATTAAGACATCAATTCTTATTGCCACATTGCTAGACAGGACACTGTCTAGCAGAAAAAAAGAAAAAAAAAGTTAAAAGCTGAAATGACAACAAGCAATGCAAAACAGGAGAACAGTAGAACTCAGTAGAGTGAGAAAAATAGACCCTGATCTCCTCCAGTAGCCTAAGCCTATAGCAGCATAACTATAGAGGTAGCTCAGGGTAACATGAGCCACTCTAACTATAAGCTTTGTCAAAAAGGAAAGTTTTAAGATTAGTCTTAAAAGTATACACGGTGTCTGCCTCACGGACCAAAACTGGGAGTTGGATGAAGCTTAAATAATACAGAGCATGGGAATAGAAGCAGGGTGAAGACAGCTGACGGGCCAGATCGTAACACACCAGCTCCCTGGTTTTCACCACATTGATCAGGAGATTGTTCCACTCGCACCAGTTCTGTTTCCCCTGTCTGTACTCACTTGTCAAGTGCCAACTGTGGCACCCATGAGAAAACTATTATTCATTACAATTCTGCATGTATTTAACGACAGTAGACTGGAGTCCACAGCAGAGCAAATAAATCTAATTAAGTAGACGCAGACAAAGAAGGATGTAATGTATATATGTAAAACATTCAAATACTTTATGTTCTCTAAGCTCTTTCACATCATGAATTGTGAATGGCTACTAAGAGTAATTAAGGTGGGCTAGGTGGAGTTGCAGTGTTTTTGTTCGTTCATGTCTTTTAAGCAAATTCCACTGAGCCCTACCCTGAACCAGCACAAAGACCCCCTGTCTGACATCCCCCCTGCACATGTGTACAAGTGCTCTTACAGCTTCAGTGGCCAGCAGCAGATTTAACAGCTGGCAGGAAGGCACGCAATAGCTTTAATTTAACATATATTAAATTGTCCATTTTTTTCTTTCGCCAGATTTCATATGAATTAACAAATAGTTTATTTGATACTCAATGTGTAGCTCATTGCATACAGTGATGTAATTGTACAGTTAGGGTCAATTATATTGTCACAGAACTTCAGACTCTCATTTTACATGAAATGTAATTATTTTAGACAGGAAGAACAAAAAACTTGCTTTGTGAAGAACTAAAGGTTTCTTTTTAGATGGATTATGGTATGACGTCACACACCATCTATCTATGTTGTTCTCCAGTCTCTACAAAGCTGGGTCGGCTGCACATCCATGTACATCCACGTGAAAGCTGACACTCAGAGTTTAGCCCCTCCCTACTCATACAACGCCCTTGCCAGGTTCACCTGAAGATGATCAGGAGCCATTATTACCACGAACAAACAACAGTCTTTGGAAGTTTCCAGATAAGGAAAGAGGCAAAACGAGGATTAACATTGGCTTTGCGTTTCCAAGGTGGAGAGCATTTTGAGAGCAGAAGCAGCTCCAGTTGCTTTTCTCCTCCGGACAGGTGAGTAACAGCATGAAGTCAAAAGTTTGTTTTAGTTGGTGTTACAGTGTTGTTAGAGTTGTGTTGCTACATGATTTGATTCAATGCAATACTACAATTGAGGCATGTGGGTTAATCGTTGGAGTATGACCAGCGATGGGACAGTTGTTACTAACATAGCGTTGTTTAATCTAGCCCAGCAGGCTTGTGAGCTGCCCACCATGATCCGCGCGTTCATTCAGGGCATTCTTTTTTTGACAAAATTTTTTAAATTCAAATGAATAACTGGTCTGGTGTTTAAATTTTGAAGGTAGAGAGAGACGTAGTTTATCATACATCTTGTTTTGGTCTACAGATACTGCTCAGCAGGGCACCTAGTGGTAAGATTTCGCTTATTGCTCCTTTAAACATTAAACACAAACCTGTGGACGTATACAAACTTCAAGCTCAACGGGTTGTACCAATGGACTTTACCCATCGACTATGTATTCTGATAATCCCTACCTGAGGATGCTGGACCATATTCTGAAGGGCCCTTCCTTTGAAGGCTTCCCCTCCCCAATTAAGTTATCTTTATACTTCATTGCTGGAGGTCTTTGGTGTTTGCACAGTGGTGTGAAAAACATTCTAGTGTCTCTCAACTCAAAATGCTTATGTACCCACCGTTGGCCTGCATGAGGACCAAATTGCACCATTTGCTGTTTGTTAAGCTCCTTTTGACAAAAAGTTTGTTTCTTTCTCCACATAATGAATGACACTTTAAAGTTGAATTTAAACACCTATTACCTTTGTGTGCTTCATTGTGCTCTTGTCTAAAAGCACAATAGCTATTTGCTAGAGTCTCTTAGCTCTCCTTTTCTTATCAGTTGAAGCACATCCTTTAAGAACATTCATCATCCTTTCAACTCCCCTGCAATCATTAAATTTTAAACACACATCAGACACACAGGTACAGCATTCCCCACTGCTGGGATTGTTGGCGAGTATCACACATGAGTCACAGACATGTAGCACCAGCTATTACCTTGTCAGTGTCATCAGCTGCTTTGAGGAGATTCCTGGATGCGGCTGTTGTGAAATATTGCCCACATCATGTGGTTTATCTGTAAGGAGACACCCAGGAACTGTTCCTCATCAGCCTAATGACAGGGCTCAAACATAAACCACAGATGGGCTCAGTCTGGGACCTATTTAGATCAGCTGAGGATACACTGCAAGGCTTTAAGGTAAAGCGCGGAGACAGCTCTTGCCTTTGGCCTTATAGGTGTTAGACATGGGAGCCAATTGCTAAACGGGGCACTACTGCAAGACCTAAAAAATGAATAAAATTTAAAAAAGCTGAAAACAATAAGTAAAATAAATACTATGGTTATATTAATTGGTGCCCATTACATGTGCTCTGTATTGAAAATAACAAAGAGTATAGACAAAAAATATAAACAAAAACCACAGCAACCTAGGTTCCCACGCTGTTAATCAAACATGGAACAAATGAACCTCCCTATCAATGCTGAACTGTCATCAACTGATAAAAAGAAGTACAGAACAACATGCAACAACACAACATTAGATCAGGCGTAGGGAGAATCAGGGTCTTTCTCACAACTCCGATCTCCGATTGCCGCCCGGAGTCTGGGGCCAAGAGGAGGAGCAGGCCATCGGGCTCGGGGTCTTGGCGGGCGGTTGTTGTAGGGCTTGGATGACATGCCGGGACTGGGGCTGACACTTCTGCTCTCCCCAGAAATGGGTGAGGGGGAGGGGTGGCTAGGGTATGGAGGGCGAGGGAGTGGGCCTGTTAGTTATTTTGGGGAGGAGGGGGGTTCTGATTGAGTGGCCCGTTTGGGTAATGTTGGCCCCATCCCCGGGGGGTTGTGCCGGGGGTTGTCTGGTCCGGGTACGGGATGGGGGGTCGGGACCAAAGCAGGAACCGAGTAGGTTGGATTGTGGTGGTGCCACAATTCAGGCACCACCACTTTCAGGGTTCACCTACTGGGTCCGGGTGCCTGGTACCCCTTTGTCTCCGCTAAGTGTGGAACTCATACCCCTCATCCTGCCCCCCTCGGCTGGCTGGCGCCTTGCCCCACTGGTGCATTGGTGATACTCTGTGTTTGGGAATGGATGCCCGGGCGGGTGCCGGCTCATTCCTGGTGGCTGCTTCATGGGGCCTGGCCCCACGGGGGTTGGTTGGGGCTGCTGCCGGGGCGCCCCTGAGGCCTCAGGTCCCTGGGGCCCATGACCGGTTCCACTTCAGCGTAGCTGGCTGCCGGCGGAGCCCACGGGTTCGTCCCAGTGGCTCCTGGGGGGCTTCAGCATTGCGGCAGCTGGAGGATTTCCTTGGGGCCACCTCTCCTCTTCCCTTGGGTGGGGGGGGGGCAGATTTCCTGTGTTGGCCCCTCTTGGGCACCTTTACTTTGGGGGTTCCTTTGGGCATCTGGGGTTTTGGGTCCCCCAGCGCCTGCCTCGGTGCTCTGGGGGGGCGGGTCTTTGGCTCTTCACAACCACTATTGAGCATTTTTCACATGGATAAACCTCACAGATACAAGTGCACTCCCACAAACAACTACAGGTGCTGGATTTCAGGTACTTAGAGATTCACTTCCATACAGAAAGCCCATATTTTTATCTTCAGCTAACACATTATACATGTCGGATTAAATAATACTACATATACTTCAGCGATGGTATCAAGGTGTTACTTTATTGTATCTGTAATTCTATATCCGTTGGTTGTGCTGTTCTTTTTACATCTTTCATTGCAGGTGATGAAGCAGACTGAAGACGTTTTATCATTCTCTCCCTTTTATCTCTTCTTTCTTTCACCTTTTCTCCCTTTTTTCTTACTTTTCTTTTCCTCTTCTACTTTCTCATTGTAGTGTCCATATAATATGAAATACTCCCTGCATGAATTATAATAAAACTATTTACATGCATAAATCAAGCGGAGCACTATGGCGAAAGCCGTACTGCTCCACTGGTTAAAGAAAAATCTGTTGGGCTCTTTTTGGCATTAAGACAACAATTCTTATTGCCGCATTGTCAGACAGGACACTGTAAAAAAAAAAAAAAAAGTGCAGAAACATATGCTTAAATCTGTTGTCTTTAAGTTTTTTTCCTGGGTTTCCTAATCATATTTTGCACCATCTGAGAGTCAACGGCAACCTTTCTAACATTTTACTTCAGTTACTGTTTAAATATCTAATAATAACAATTCAATTTTCAATTAAATTAAATTAAATTTTATTTATATAGTGCCAATTCATGAAACATGTCATCTCAAGGCACTTTACATAGTCAAATTCAATCATATTATACAGATTGGGTCAGATTACACAGATTGGTCAAAAATTTCCAATATAACGGAACCAGTTGATTGCATCAAAGTCCCGACAAGCAGCATTCACTCCTGGAGAAGCGTAGAGTCACAGGGAGCGTCGTCTGCATTGTCCATGGCTTTGCAGCAATCCATCATACTGAGCAAGCCTGAAGCGACAGTGGAAAGAAAAACTCCCCATTAACGGGAAGGAAAACCTCCAGCAGAACTGGGCTCAGTATGAACGGTCATCTGCCTCGACCGACTGGGGGTTAGAGGAGACAGAGCGGAGACACAACAAGAGAGACAAAAAGCACAGAAGCACACATTGATCCAGTAATCTGTTCTACATTAGATGGTAATAGTGGGTGATCTGTCTTCCCTGGATAATGTCACAGCTAACAGCTGGTGAAGATTCTCAGTCATCCAGGTCATGGTCAATCCAAAAAAAGGTAAAAAAACAAAGCAACTGGACTTATTTTCCGTAGTTGAGGACGTTTCGCTTCCTCTCCAGGAAGCTTTCTCAATTCAAAAAGTCTGGAGTAATGTGGAGTGCCAAGCTTTATACTCCTGCCAAACAAAGGCCTTGTAATGGCTTAGATAACATGAAAATTCAACAGAAACAGGTCCACCTCTTAGTAATGGGCGGTCGTTAAAGAAAGGGGCGTAAAGGAAGCCATCTACGTTAAGAGAGAAAAACCAACCTTAAACAGAGGAGGAGGCTTTAGGTTCCAACTCTCAAAAACTTACAATCCAGCTATAGGATTAATTCCGGCCAATCATCACCTCAATAGGGTGTTTTCAGCTGACGTCACGCTCACGTGACTACTCTGCGCGTCCGCCGTATTGGGTGGCAGTCGTTTCGCACCGTTGACCCGCATTGTATTACGCCTTAGGCAGTATTGGAAGTGAACAATGGTGAAAACGTGTTTAATGGTTGGTTGCACGGCCCGTGGAGGTGGAGATCAACGCTCTTTCTTTCGCCTACCAGCCGTGATAGTGAATCAGTGTGAAAAAACAAAACAGCTCTCTGAACAACGCCGTCACCTATGGCTGACACGGATATCCAGGTCCGATTTGGACGGTGTTAAGCTGGAATACGCCAGAGTCTGCGGTGCTCACTTTGTCACAGGTAATTAACTGTTAAGTATTTAAAACATGTAAACCGTTGCTGTATTGTGGGCTGTAACAGCGCAACACATGATCGCCATGGGAAAAACATAGAAACGGGTTAATTTTCCACCGCTTTCCTGCCTGGAGGCGCAACCACGGAGAACAGCTGTTAGAGGTAACAAAGAGTCGTCGGCCCGCTTGGATCGCGGCTGTAAGACGACCGAACATAACTTTCCACAGTATCCCGATGTCAATGAGAGTGTGTTCTAAACGTTTGAAACACATAGCAGTTAGTTAAAAGTACATTACATGCGTGAGTGGTTGTTAGCACTAACGGTTAGCAGCTACTAACTTAGCATGTCCCAGAGCCCGTCTGAGCGCAGCTTACCTTTGAACGAGTTACTGTGTTCCCACTGTTTGCTGGCTTTATGATCTGCCGCTCCTGAACCCATCCATTCGTAAACTGTACATGAGACTCCAAGGACTTGTAGCTTCAGAACTGTTCTGAAGTATAGGCGCTCACACCACAAACAAGGTAACCGAAGACGTCCGATATGGACAATGACGTCCGCGCTACTTCCGGGTTACGCCGGTAGGCTTTTGCCGGCGTAAATACGGTAAATACAACTTAATTTTGCACTGGTCATTGTTCTGATTAAATAATTAAAGCCGCGAGCGGTTTTAATTATTTAATTATCAGCCCTGCAGCCAAGCGCCTTCGCGCACCGCCGGCAGTCAGCCACCGCAGAAGCATGCGCCGCATTTGCGTCGGATTGTTTACATTTTTACCATCTTATTAAAACTCACCCGTCCACGTATGATGGCGATTTCCTTGATGTACATAACTTCGACATCTCGTACCCAACCAGATGTGAACTGGTTGTGAGCCTCTCGACCCTTGTAAGCTCTCATTTCCTCGAGAGTGTGCAGAGGGTTTTCACCGAACACCAGGTAATGCACTATGTCGCCGTGCTCTACATTTGGCCAATCATCAGGATTACGGCTAAACAAGGCACCGTGGAAGGCATAGGGGTCCATATGGTCGATCACGGAACATTTCCTCAGATAGACGTCCTTATCTGGTCGCTCTAGCGTGCTGGCGTACTTATCCATTCTCGATACGAAAATACGTGTAGGACAACTAGAGATAAGGAAGTGAACCACCCAATATGGCGGACCGGAAGTTGGCCAGTGACGTCAGTGAAAACATCCTATTCTCACCCTCATAGGGGGGATCAAAACATTGTTCCTTTAAGTCAGGCCAATAACAAACGTAATGACTCCTCGTTACAGAGGAGTGGACCAGTTTCGGTTCAATCTGCTGTCTTAATGATTTTAACAACCGCCCTTTACTAAGGGGGTGGACCTGTTTCTGTTGAATTTGCATGTTATCTAAGCCATTACAAGGCCTTTGTTTGACAGGAGTATAAAGCTTGGCACTCCACATTACTCCAGACTTTTTGAATTGAGAAAGCTTCCTGGAGAGGAAGCGAAACGTCTTCAACTACGGAAAATAAGTCCAGTTGCTTTGTTTTTTACCTTTTTTTGGAGTCACAGCTAACAGAACACTAGACCAGGTGTACCTACTATGAAGAAAAAAAAGAGAGAGAACAAAAAGTTTAAAGCTGAAATGACGACAAGCAATGCAAATTGGAGAACAGTAGAACTCAGTAGAATGAGAAAAATAAAACAGGACAAAAGAATAACAGGTTCTTTTGTCCTTATCAGCTGTACGTAATTTGTAGTATCTGAAAATGGTTATTTGAAGATCCTTTTCACTTATTGATGCACAGAACTGGCAGCCTTGACTCAGATGCTGGCGTCAGTCTACTATGGTAGGTGGTTCACCTCTGCCCTGCGTCTGTCTTTGGCGAGGGAGTTTGTGCAGAAAGTTACAAAGATAAGGAAGTATACGACTGAGGAGCGTGGAGAGGAACGTGCCTCCTGCCCTCAAGGTTTGCACAAGCATTTCAGCCATGGGGCGCTGTTGATGGGCACAGAAATGTCAGTTTCTGTCATAAGCTCATTTGTGAAACAAAAAAAAACAATAAGATGTTTGACACAGAAAGTTAAGGTTTAGTTGTGTGCAGGCAGAGAAACACTGAAAAGATGCATCTTTGTGGTCACCCTAGCTCCAACACACACATAAACCAGGAGTACAGCAGATTGAGATGTGGCCACTGGAAGGAACCAACCCACTCTTGGCTACTCAAGACTTTCTTTCAGAGGTGGAAAAGCATACACTATATAAAGCAAAATCCACAATACCCTCATACCCTTGTGGTCTCTCTGATATACATGGACTGGATTTATATAGCATGCATACATGTGACAGGGGAAAACTGAAATCGAACCTACAACCTTCAAATTTCAAGAAAACTGCTCTATCCACGTCAAACACTGCTTCACTGTTCAGTCATCAACATATTACAGCTGAATTTGGAGAAGGTTGGATTAATGAAGAAAGTCAGATTTGCTCATAGAGCTCAGCCCACCTAGGGCCATTAGATGAAATGAAAACAAGTCCTTAATGCTATCCTGTAGAAAGGGGAAAGGCTCAGTCAGCAACAACAGCAAAGAAAGAGAAACAAAGCGCTCTCAATTTTGAAGCATGCATTGCTCATAAAAGGACTCACGAAGCATGCAGTTATAAGAACAAAACATCACGGAGCAGCTGCAATTAGATTCTTTATGCCATTGCATCATCATAGTAGTGACTACGTAACAGAGTCAACACTCAACATCTGGGGAGAGCCACTAACATCAGTATATTGTACTGGGATTTGAAATCACAGAGCAACATCGAATAATGCAAATTGGTGAAGTGAAGTAAAAATGCTAGACACTTTAATAAAATGTCAACAACATAAAAAAGGGTTAAAAATCTGAAAAATGTGGTGTGAAAATATACTCAGGTCCTTAAAAGGACACTTTTATGTAAGATCCAGTAGCAACCGATTGCCTGCAGAAGTTACCTTTATTCGATAGAGTCCAGCTGTGTGTAACGTGATCTAATCATAAATCTGTCATGAACGTCACCTTTTTGTGTTTTGTATTTACACCCACCTGTGTTCTATGTATTTTTCCTTCATCTCAGTTGCATTTAAGTTCTGGTTTTTATCCCTTCATTGTCGTGTCAGCTGTTGCTGTACCCGAGTTCCCTGTATCCGCTTTGGTCCTACGCAACCACAAACCATGACAAAATCCAGCTGTTCTGTTTCTGGCCTCCATCATTTTTAGAGAACGTTAGTGAACAAACAGCATCATGACCACCGAAGAACAAAGTAACCAGGTCTGGGAGAAAGCTGTGGAGACTTTTATAGCAGAATTGGGTCATAAAACAATATCCCAAGCTTTAAACATCTCACAGTGAACGGCTCAAACCATTATCTGAACATGGAATGAGGATGGAACAACTTTAAACCTACTACAAAATTACAATCTATCTAAATTAACAGGCTGGGCGAGGAGTGCATTAAGGAAGGAGGCAGTCAAGACTGGTAACTCTGGAGGAGCTACAGAGATCCCCAACCGAGGTCTGGTAATAAGTTTAAAGGACAACTATTTCTCATGCAGTCCACAAATCTTAAGATGCATGGAGCTAAATACAGGGCAATTCTGGAAGATAACCTGTTGAAGACTGCAAGAGAAGACTTTAGACTGGGACAGAGGTTCACCTTCCAGCAAGACAACAATGCTAAAAACACAGTCTACTTCGTACCTGTTAGTCCACTTGGCCTCGCAGGATGGTATACAAAGTTTGGTACATATGTGTCCTCCCAATAAGGTCTGATAGGGGTCTCTGTGAAAGATGGGTGTCGCATGGATTTTTGTGACTCTAAGCTCTTATGCAAGTGGCAACAAACAATAATAAAAAACATAACGGGTCAGCCCATGAGACGAAGAAGAAAAACAACAAAACTTTTTATTTTTTGAAGAATAAGTACATTGAGGAGAGATCATCTGTTTTTCCTATGTGGATACTTTACAACAAGGACACAAGAACTGCTGAGTTTCTAGTGAGAAATCCTTCTGGGGGTTTTCAGTTCTTTTTTCTTCTCCACTTCTACGTAGACAATTGATAAAAAGTACATTATTGCCCACTATGAGGCTTTAGTTGCAAAGAGTGAAATGCTGTTTTTCAGCTGAGCTAAAAGCAGTATGAATGGAAGGGTTTTTGTCGGCAAGGTCCAAGCGGCTTGTGTTGGCAAACGCTGTGAGGTAGGTCAAGCGTACAGTGGAATAGTTCAGATCAAAGCCTGTTTGTGAGTTAAAATGGCCCAGTCAAAGTCCGGACCCAAATCCGATTGAGAATTTTTCACATAGTTTGAAGCACGGCTTGATGCTCACAAACACTCTATCCAACCTGAATGAAATTGGGCTGTATTGCATAGAAGACAGGAATTTCACTCTGCAGAGGTAAAACGCTGCTTGAGACAAAAGCCTTCAGCACAGGTGGCTCTACAGTTTTGTCTGCTTTAAGCTTTAAGTTTTGTCTTGGGGGCTGAATACTAATCCACATCATATTTCTCAAATTCTGTTGGCCTATCCCATAGAATCCCAGTACAGAATACATATTTAAGTATGTGTTTGCAACGTGACAAAGTCTAAAAATGCTTAGGATTTCTAAATATCTAAGCAAGAAGCAGAAGGCTATATATTAAAACGTTTAACAGAGAGAGGAGCTCTGTTGACAAAAGGGGTTTGGGGGAAGGGAGGCGGTGGGGTCTCTAAATCAAGTTGACGGCACATTGAGCAACATTAAGGGCGACTCCCTTGTTGATTGAAAAGTGTCACAACCCAACAGGCAACAGCCTAGAGATCCACCTCTGAGTACGCAGAGTTCCAGAGGAGGGAGAAATCAAAGTGAGGACCGTCACTGTCACCTGCACGCGCGTCGCTGGCGTCTCGACACGCGCACGCGCCGCTGTGCCATCACACGGGGGAGCCGCAATTGGACAGGACACATCCGCACCGCCTGGTTTTCGTGCCCTTAGCGGGCGCACTCGTTTCGCGGGACAGTGTTCCCTCTGACCGCCAGAGAGTTTGGACCTGAGCCGCAGCACAGCGCAGAAACCAGGTGAAGTGCTCCTCTTTATTACTCTGATTATTACGGCAAAACAAGAAGACGCGCTAAACGCACCAGCGTGACGACTGATGTGCGCAAAATGTAAAGCTTCTTAAAGACTTTCAAGGATATAATATCAGGGACATAGTTTGTAGTTAAGGTATGAGAAGGTGTACTGCTTTGTTTTTAAGAAAGAAATTGTAGGTAAAAGTCGTTTATTATGGCATCCATATAAAGTAATGCAGTACCATTACCATAAGTAATTTGAATAAAAAAAACGTGCGGGGACAGAAAGCATGGCAAGGCAAGTATGTTTATAAAACACGTTTCCGTAACAAGACGATTCAAAGTGCTGTGCATGAAAAAAAAACAGGAAAGACAGCCTTTTGGTTTCATATATATATATATATATATATATATATATATATATATATATATATATATATATATATATATATATATATATATATATATATATATATATATATATATATATACACACAAAGCACCAACTGTCACTTTTCATGTTTTTTAGAGATGATCTGTTTCAGATCATTATGGTTTCAGCCTGTTTTCTCTTAAATCTGCATGTACTAAACTTAACACAAGGTCAACTTTAGAGAATTTCCAACATGCCTGGAACATCTTGGGTGTATGTTTGGGTTCTTGATGGAAAATGTGCTACTCTCGACAAAATGAGCTGTTCTGTTTGCATTAGCTGAGCCTTATTCACAAGGAGGCACTTATCTGGATGTTTCCATCATCACACAGCAGGCAGGGGCGGACTCAGGCAAGTACATCTTTGGGGCCCAGCATTGTGCATTGTTCTTTCTTTGAGTGAGAGGGTACTGGAGAATGTGAATATGCCCAATTTATTTATACAATTTCCAACATTAAACCCATAAAACTGAATATCAAAAAAATTACACTACATTATTCTTTTTCACTTGGATGTTTGACATTATGTGCATCATCACACTGTTGGAGTCAGATATGTTATTTGCTCCTTTTGAAATTCCTGCTTTCTTGTTATTAATTTCTGCTTCTATATTTCCGATTTTGAACAGTTTGTTTCCAATTTGTATATATATTATTTTTCTAGATTTTTTTGTGGCACTAGTGGCAATTTTATTTAAAGTAGGCTGACAGGAAGAAGGGGGATGAGAGACGAGGAACACATTTGGCAAAGAAGCAGCCGTGTCAAGGACTAAGGCCTCTAGTGCATGGGCCATGCGCACTACCCATACTCCAAACGCACGCCCAGTTTGTTTCCAATTTTTAAATTGATCAGTTTGTGTCTTCTCTAAGCCCACTAATTGCCACTCTGGGATCTGTTCTATTCAGAGGGGTTTTCCTTTGTAAGAATGTTTCCCTGAGGACAGGAATCTCTGCAGGAAGTACCACAGAATCTGAGATAATTTTACACCCCAAGGTTCCTGTAGAGGGGGTAGTGCTATCTCCAGGTTCAGGAAATTTCCAAGGGGTTGTTTGTATTGTAGAACAGCTCTGATAGGTCCAGCATTCTCCTCAAGATTCTTTTAAAAACCAGCAACGGCCCACCAGAAGTTTTGCTTGTTGTCACTGATAAAACCCAGTATTAAGCAGCTCAACTGATCGTATGGTTGATTGATTTGAAGGGTTGATTGAGGTAATGTTTGGACAGACTTGGCCAATTGAATTGTGAAAATGTGAAATAATTTCCTGAAAGTCAGCCACGTTTTTTTAAGAAGAAATGCAAGGTCTATTATTGTTGTTAGACATATGTAGAGCATATGTTGAGGTTTCAAGTTTAGTTTAGTTTATCCCACTAAACTTAGAGTTTAGTGGGATAAACTAAACTCTAAGTTTAGTGGGACTAAGATCATGTGCAGAGCAAGGTACACAATACAATTTGGTCATATTGATCAAGTGTAAATTAACCCAATTAACTTAGCGCTAGTTGTGTTGTTGTTGTTTCATATAAATCCTCCAAGCAGTTCCAGAGAACATACTGGGTCCTGAGATTACTTGGTCTTCTCGTATGTCTACCTGAGATTTATAACATAAAGGAACATTTTTGATTTTAATGGCAAACATTTTTAAATTCAGTAGCGGGCTCCATATTTAGTTCATTATGGTGTCCCTACATGAGCTTAGGTTTTGGTCCTGATCAAGGCGTTTTTGTATGATTGCTGTCAGAGCAGCTTATTGCACCCATTTATAATCACCGTTATCGCCTCAGGTTTAATGTCATCAGCACCTCATACAGTTGTTGATTAACAGTTTTATGGAACAGCTCAGGTACTTCTTGAAGTAATAGTAAAATAACAACATGGATGACAATAAAGTCAATCTGAAATAAACAAGGTGAAGCAACTGTTACCATGTTGGTTACATTCCCTGTTACTTCCCTGTGTTTCTGCCTATTTCTCTGTCCATGCCATATCTTATTTTCTCCTCGTGCTGTACTGCAAGTTTTTCCTTTCAGTTTTCATCAAAACCCATCCACTCATCATGCTGCTCCTGAGGTCCAGTCTGCACTTTGGTCCAGTCTCAAACACTCTGAACAGGACACTCTCATTGATCAAAAAAAGGGCTGTATTGCATGCCCATCAGATTCCTGGATCTCACTCTGTAGACCATACAGGCAAGCCATCCTGAAGGTGGAACCTCTACATTTAACTGCACCTAAATACTGATTTGTCTAGCTACTTTCTAGCTATTATTCTAATATTGCATGCCTGCCATGGTCATTAATTTCACCGCAAATACAAATTTGTCGAATTGTTTTTAGAAAGTGAAAAATCCAGAAAAGGAGCCAGGTCTCTGTGCTCCTCTTGCGGACATGACTTTGTTGTGTCAGTATATGCTCCATGTGCAGCTGATACATATGTACTCCTTCTCCTGTGTTGATTCCCTGCTTCTTCTGTGACTGGCATGCAAAACATCAAATGCTCGCCTTCAGAGCCTTCAAAGAAGTGTGTGCAAAGTTTCAAGAAGTGCAAAGTGTCTCTGCACAGCATCACCCAAACAAAGTTGCCACACGCAGCATCACTCTGTACATATACAAATATTATGAGACTGTGCCTTACACTTTGAAGCACAAGCAGAAGCAACTTTCAATTAGCAACGGATTTATTTTTAATTGCAAGTCTGAAGATAGTGATGACCAGTGCTTCTAGGCAGTTTAATATGGAATGCCAGTGATGTCAAAACTTGTCATATTGGCTTTTAGGACCAGTTCGTAATTCTCTGGGATGGAGAACTCACTGTGCTCGCTTTAGGTCACCACTGAAGTTGTTTGTCCATCCAAAAAACTGTATTGTTTCTTCCTTATCCCACCATACATGTTTTAATATTGGATTAATTATACTTTTATGCTGAAAATAGTTGGAATTTTCAGTGCTGCCCGTGTTTTTCTGGGGGCGTAAGGGTTGGGGCTGGATCAAACAATTTCCTTTCCATTATTTTCAATGGGGAATCATGTTTCCCAATAAAACATTTTCAAGATAGAAAATGTCTGTTGAAACAAATTGAATGTATATTCAGAGGTTTCTTTATACTAAACAGTAAAGAACAAGGACATTTACTAAGACGTGCCCGGATCACTTCATGCAAATATGCAAAGGAATTGATTGATGACATAGGGATTCCTAGTTCGGATGGTCGTGCATGAGGGACGACTTTAAACGGATATGGTTTTAATCCTTTTAATCAGATGCCACAGAATGCTGCATGGTTATATGGAGCATAGCCAGTCCCTTCCTACTTGTTGCTGTGCACTGCTGGCTATCTGGCTGAAATAATTTTAGGTTGTCTTCATACTTAACAAAAAGACTAAATAGAAATATTTTTGGTTTAAAAAAAAAAATACAGTCATTGTGTGAAAACTAAAGGAGTCCAACCCATTACCCTAAAGGTAAAAGTTAAAGTCCTGTTCACAAGCAAGCAATGAGCTACAGAGCAAGCTCTTTTAAATGGAAGCATTATTTGTAAGGTGGCAACCCTCCCTGGGCTGCCACCTTACCATGGTGGAGGGGATTGAGTGTCCCAATGACCCTAGGAGCTATGCTGTTAGCGGCTTTATGCCCCTAGTAGGGTCACCCAAGGCAGACAGGTCCTAGGTGAGGGACCAGACAAAGAGCAGCCCAAAAGCCCCTTATGATGAGCAACATAAATGGACGTTGTGTTCCCTCACCCGGACGTCGGTCACCAGGGCCCCACTGTGGAGCCAGGCCTGGAGGTGGGGCACGTTGGCGAGCGCCTGGTGGCCGGGCTTTTACCCATGGAGCCTGGCCGGGCACACCACGAAGAGGAGACATGGGTCCCCCTTCCAAGAGGCTCACCACCTATAGGAGGGGCCAAAGGGGTTGGGTGCAATGCGAAATGGGTGGCAGTCGAGGGCGGGGACCTTGGCGTTCTGATCCCCGGCTGCAGAAGCTGGCTCTTGGGATGTGGAATGTCACCTCTCTGGTGGGGAAGGAGCCTGAGCTAGTGTGCGAGGTTGAGAGGTTCCGACTAGAGATAGTCGGACTCACCTCGATGCATGGCTCTGGCTCTGGAACCAGTCTCCTTGAGAGGGGTTGGACATTCTTCAACTCTGGAGTTGCCCCTGGTGAGAGGCGCCGAGCTGGAGTGGGCATACTTGTTGCCCCTCATCTCGGTGCCTGCACGTTGGGGTTCACCCCGGTGAATGAGAGAGTGGCCTCCCTCCGCATACGTGTGGGGGGACGGGTTCTGACTGTTGTTTGTGCTTATGCGCCAAACAGCAGCTCGGATTACCCACCCTTTTTGGAGTCCTTGGAGGGGGTACTGGAGAGTGCCCCTCTTGGGGACTCCCTCGTTTTGCTGGGAGACTTCAACGCTCACATGGGCAATGACAGTGGGACCTGGAGGGGCGTGATTGGGAGGAACAGCCCATCTGAACTCGAGTGGTGTTCTGTTGTTGGACTTCTGTGCTCGTCATGGATTGTCCATCGCGAACATCATGTTCAAGCATAAGGGTGTCCATATGTGCTCTTGGCACCAGGACACCCTAGGCTGTAGTTCAATGATCGACTTTGTTGTTGATTCATCTGACCTGCGGTCGCATGTCTTGGACACTCGGGTGAAGAGAGGGGCGGAGCTCTCCACCGACCACTATCTGGTGGTGAGCTGGCTCCGATGGTGGGGGAGGAAGCCAAATGGATTGTGAGGGTTTGCTGGAAATGTTTGGCAGAGTCCCCCGTGAGACGGAGCTTTAACTCCCACCTCCGGGAGAGCTTTGAACACGTCCCGAGGGAGGAGGGGGACATTGAATCTGAGTGGACCATGTTCCGCGCCTCTATTGTTGAGGCGGCTAGTCGGAGCTGTGGCCGCAAGGTTGTCGGTGCATGCCACGGCGGCAACCCTCGAACACGCTGGTGGACACCGGCGGTGAGGGAAGCCGTCAAGCTGAAGAAGGAGTCCTATCGGGCTTTGTTGGCCTGTGGGACTCCAGAAGTAGCTGATGTGTACCAGCAGTAAAAGCGGCAGGCGGCTCGGCTGGTTGCAGAGGCAAAAACTCGGGCGTGGGAAGAGTTCGGAGAGGCCATGGTGAAAGACTTCCGTACGGCTTCGAAGCTATTCTGGTCCACTATCCAGCATCTCAGCAGAGGGAAGCAGTGCAGTACCAACACTGTTCATAGTGGGGGTGGTGTGCTGCTGACCTCGACTCGGGACGTCGTGAGTCGGTGGGTGGAATACTTCGAAGACCTCCTTAATCCCACCAACATGTCTTCCATTGCGGAAGCAGAGCCTGAGGACTCTGGGTCCGGTTCTCCCATCTCTGGTGCTGAGGTTGCCGAGGTTGTTAAAAAGCTCCTCGGTGGCAAGGCCCCGGGGGTGGATGAGATTCGCCCTGAGTACCTTAAGGCTCTGGATGTTGTGGGGCTGTGTTGGTTAACGCAGCTCTAGAGCATTGCGTGGACATCGGGGGCAGTTCCCCTGGATCTGCAGACTGGGGTGGTGGTCCCCCTATTTAAAAAGAGGGACCGGAGGGTGTGTTCCAACTACAGAGGAATCATACTCTTAAGCCTCCCTGGTAAGGTCTATTGCGGGGTTCTGGAAAGAAGGGTCCGTCGAATAGTCGAATCTCGGATTGAGGAAGAGCAGTGTGGTTTTCGTCCTGGCCGTGGAACACTGGATCAGCTCTATACCCTCAGCAGGATCCTGGAGGGGGCATGGGAGCTTGCCCAACCAGTGTACATATGCTTTGTGGATCTGGAGAAGGCATTTGACTGTGTCCCTCGAGGGATCCTGTGGGAGGTACTCCGGGAGTATGGAGTACCGGGCCCTTTAATAAGGGCTGTCAGGTCTCTGTATGACCGGTGTCAGAGTCTGGTCCGCAGTAAGTCGGACTCGTTTCCAGTGAGAGTTGGGCTCCGCCAAGGTTGCCCTTTGTCACTGATTCTGTTCATAACGTTTATGGACAGAATTTCTAGACGCAGCCAAGGTGTTGAGGGGATCCGTTTTGGCGGCCTTAGGATTGCATCTCTACTATTCACGGATGACGTAGTCCTATTGGCTTCATCAGGGCGTGATCTACAGCTCTCACTAGAGCGGTTCGCAGCCGAGTGTGAAGCGGCCGGGATGAGAATCAGTGCCTCCAAATCCGAGACCATGGTCTTGAACCGGAAAAGGGTAGAGTGCCTCCTCCGGGTTGGGGAGGATGTGCTACCCCTAGTGGAGGAGTTCAAGTATCTTGGGGTCTTGTTCACGAATAAGGGGAAGATGGAGGCGGATTGGTACGGTGTTTGCTGTGAAGCGGGCACTGTACCGATCCGTTGTGGCGAAGAGAGAGCTGAGCCAAAAGGCGAAGCTCTCGATTTACCGGTCGATCTACGTTCCTACCCTAATCTATGGTCATGAGCTTTGGGTCATGACCGAAAGAACGAGATCCCGGATACAAGCGGCCGAAATGAGTTTTCTCCGTAGTGTGTCTGGGCTCTCCCTTAAAGATAGGGTGAGGAGCTCAGTCATCCGGGGAGGACTCAGAGTAGAGCCGCTGCTCCTCCACGTCGAGAGGAGCCAGTTGAGGTGGCTCAGGCATCTGGTTAGGATGCCTCCTGGACACCTCCCTGGTGAGGTGTTCCGGGCACGTCCCACCGGGAGCAGACCCAGGGGAAGACCCAGGACACACTGGAGGGACTATGTCTCTCGGCTGGCCTGGGAACGCCTTGGGATTCCCCCGGAGGAGCTGGCCCAAGTGGCTGGGGCTCCCTACTGAAGCTGCTACCCCGCGATCCGACCCCGGATAAGCGGAAGACGATGGATGGATGGAGGAATGGATGGATGGATGGATGGCATTAATTGTATACTTGACACTAATTTTAATGACTTATGACATCAAGTGGGCACCTGCGTGCTATAACTCTGTTGTCACATGGTTTCTTATCTTGCCTCATATTCTGGCTAAAAACATGTGTTAGATGAGCATAAACATGAAGAAATTAAGCACATTTTGTTCAAAAGTAAGTCCTGTCAGGTCTGTCAAGTAATTACTTATTATAAATAATAAGTAATCGTGCCTATACTGATTTTTAGTTACTGTAACTATTTATGCTATTTAATCTAGAAGTAGGTATTCAGTACATACTTAAGACTCAGTATAAGCAATTACTTATTCTGAAATGACTAATCACTATCAGGGACAAAATATCTCAATTGCTTATTGTATGGTACTGTTTATTTAACTCTGTCCTCCATTTCTGGACGTGTAACATGGAATCATGCAGTTCTCAGAACAATGAGTAAGTGAATCCAGCTGATTAGCTATCATCTGGAGAGAGCTCTGGAAGCAAAACAAGCACACCCAGAAATGGGACTTTACATCATTCACAAGCTCTCATCGGGTTTGGATGTAATTGTTGAGGTTACTGCTTCAATTCAAATTAAGGCAACAAAAAGAAAAAAAAATGAAGAGCCACAGAGCAGATATGAAGGAATCGGTTGTATTCTCATTCAGAGGAAATTTAAGCACAAGGAGAGTTTAACAAGACGAGGAACTGTATGTGCGAGAGTCAGGCATATAGTTGGGGGGGGGGGGGGGTACATTCTGGACAGATCGCCAGCTCATCACAAACTATAAGCATTTCATCCAGGAATTATTTGACCCTCTGTCAGATTCCCTCAAGATTTTTGTGGGGAATGGTAATTTAGATAGGCTGTTTGGTAATTTAGGCTGTTTGACTACAATAATCACATTATTTCTATCCATCCTTTCCAACAGAAAGGATGGGATAGAAATAATGTGATTATTTCCTGAAATTAGCCTAATGTCTTAATACTGTTGGGGGGCAACAAGCTAGATTAGCTGATCTCTGATCAGTTTCAGCAGCGCTGGAAAACCAAAGTTATTCACAGAGTTCAAAGCTGGATTTATTAACAGTACCTGCCAATATCAAAAGACTGATCGAGTCAGAAATTATGCGCAGCAATATGCTGTGTGTTGACCTACTTAAAATCTGTCATATCAAAACAAGGATAAGAAATAGTGAGCTCACGCTCTTTTTAGGTTAAAGAAGAAGTACACCACGTTAATAGATTCAGTGGTTCAATTTGTGGCTTCTAGGAATTAACAGATAAGCTCTGAGCTAGTACTAGCACTAGGTTAGCTCTGAAACCCTGTTGGAAAACCTTCACTTGACTGCTGTGTACGACTACACCAGTACAACCTAGCAACTTTTGAACGTTTTGACTGTTCAGCATGTTAGTAATAGTAATCATTGCTGTTGCAACAGTTTCATAAGATAAAGGGAAAATGTGTTGTTGTGCCTAAATCAATATTTGGCTCTTGATTGTTTATAATACGTAACACACCTTGAAGATTTTCTTGCTCAGCATTCTATTCATTCAAAAAGGTTGACAAAATGCTGGGCTACACAAATGCGTGCTTTATATGATACAAAGATTCCACTTTGTGTTCATATCCAGGAGAACATTTGAGAAGAAAGCAGAAGAAAGCCAGTAAGTGTCATGAACAGGGACAGATGGACCCAGTATTCAGCCAGACAAGCAGAGGTTAGGTAAAATAATATTTATTAACAAAATCCAAAAACAGGAAGACTGCATCCAATAACCCAAAAATAACAAAAAGCAGTCACAGACAAAACTATATACAAAAACAGGGGACAGGCTAATTTAGAAATCCAGAGGCAAACAGGGTCAGATAAACTTAGCACCAAAAAACAATGATCTGACAGATTGCAGGGGGCAGAGGCAGGTATAAGTAAGGGAGTGATCAGGTGAATGGAGTGAAACTAATTACTGGCATGGGTGGAGCTAATCAGGAACAGGGAAGTGCTTGGGAGTAAACTGAAGCTGATACGATGGTGACTGGATAAGGGGAGTGACAGGGTGGAAGAATGCTGGCAGGTGAACTGAATTAAGACTTGTGACAGAAACGATCGGAGCAGGCCAGATAAACTTATCATAACACAAAATCAAACCACAATAAAACCCAAACTATTCTAAAACTGATACAGAACCTAAAACTAAGACTTAACAGAACACAAGCTATAATAGAAACCAAACAAGATAGAAATTAAATCTAAGACAGGGAAGTAAACTGACTAATCAAATATCAAACATAAAACAAAACAAAACCCAGAATATGACAGTAAGATGTTCCAAAGAACCAACAGCCTACCACTGTGAATTTCTACAATTGTGTCACTGACACATTTAGAGTCCATTTAAGTAGAACTATTATTTTCCAATTACAATGAAGCTTTATCAGAGGACAGTTCTGGCATAGCATTGCCTGTGCATTGCTGTATACGTCGAGCTTTAATCCGGTTATCTGCCGCCCACACAGACAATCATATTTGTGAGACATGTCATATTTGTGGTTGAGCGTGTTGTGCACAAAGTGATTTAAAGCCGCAAGCATAGAGCTCGACAGAGGCTCTGTGCCCAACAACCCGTCTCTGTTTGCCGGCCTAGACTTGGCGGCTCCACCCCCCCCCTCCCCCACTCATTACTTCCCCCTGAAAACACACACACACACACACTCATATATATATATATATATATATATATATATATATATATATATATATATATATAGATAGATAGATAGATAGATAGATAGATAGATAGATAGATAGATAGATAGATAGATAGATAGATATGAACACACCTAAATAAACAAGGGTTAAATGGGCAGTGGCCCATTTAACCCTTAATGTGAAAAGGGGGTCTTACTCTATGAAAACAGAGAAACAGAAAACTTTAGTTTGTGTGAATTATGGAGGACCACTGAACAACGAGTCAAAAGAGTTGTGCCTTTTTTATATTTTACGGTATGTGCAGGGGAGAAGGTGACTTTTTACTCACCTCATGAATAGATGTTTCTGTTGTGCGGATTAACCCACTTGCCATTAGTGTTTATGTTTTTTCTAGCTTGCCGGTGTTTGGCATGCATATAAATAGGCCGAGATCCTTTATTTATTTAAAACTGTGGTCACATCTAACACATACTGTACCCACTGTGGACTGACGAACATGATGCACTGCCATCTGTACACAGCCTAAATGAACGGCTTTTGTTGTGTATTAACAGCAGCCCGTTATATATTTAAAAAAAATCTGCAGCTGCTATATCGTTTGCTGGGTTCATGCTAATAATGTCAGTGTTGTGCACAAACAGGTTGGATTAAACAATTTCATGAGGGGCATTTTTTTGGCAGAGATTAGTGTTTATTTTAACAAAGCGACAGGGACTGATTACTGCTCCTTCTTCTTTCGACTTTTCCCTTTTCTGGGGTTGCCACTGCAGCTCCAATCTGATTGTTTGACGTTAGCCTTTCAAAATAAGTAGTTGTTTCTTTTAGTTATTCTGCAGAATTTGTAATTGTTCGTGTGTTCCATTATAGTCTTTCTTAGAGAGTCTGTGTCAAACCATTACAGAAAAAATAGATCGTTAATGACTGGCAGGCAGGTAGGCAAAAGGTCGAAAGGTCCAATCCAGAAGTCCAAAGCTTACACATTTAAACTTTTCGAAAGCTCATACACTATCCTGCTGAAATCAAGGGATTTCTAATGAAGCCCCACATAGAAGGCAACACACCCAATGTGCTACATCTATCTGGACCCAAAGTAACTGTGAGTAACTTGATACACTTTAGTGCACTGAAGCATCTGCTTATTTCATTTGGTTTCACTTTAACCTCCTAACTTCCTACTTTCTTTTAAATAAATAGTTAAGTAGACTCCATGGAGTTGAGATGGGATTACACATCATCACCAGTGAGTTAAAATTCTTGATACAGTCGTTTAAATGGTTGTTGAATTAGTTTAAGATATAAAGCAGCAATTAACCTCTGAAGTATTAACTTAGCTCAAATTACAGATACCACATCTCTATGAGCAGCACTGAACTCTGACCTTAGGCTTTCACCCATGACTCAGGAGAGAAGGTACAAAGAGGACATTGTAGTCTACATAAGTAAATGTCTGCTCCTTTAAACCACTGTGGCATGGTGGTACGAAGAACGAGATTACCTTTGAACTGTTTGGCTCTCCTCTCCATCGTAACTGGGAGTTAATAGAGATGGAGGAGCTGTAATTTATCTCTGGTGCTATAGGGGGTGAGGAGAGAGCTGGCAGATAAGAGGAGGGGGAAGGATTGAGACTGTCAGCTCCTGAAGTATGATGTAGACCGCGCTGGTGCCTGTCTAATTCTCTGTCAGAGGCTCTATATCCTAGGTACTTCTGAAATATCAGGAATGTCCATTAAGAATAAAAGCTGTGAAGCGGATCTTGGCTGTGTTCAGATTAGTGAAGGACAGAATTATAGTGTGCACAGTTATTTACCTTATCTGCTTGTCAAAAAGTCAACAAAAGCTCAGGAAAACACAGAGGTATAGACATGAATTAGCGTTATTCTAAAGCACACAACTCAAAGCCTACAAAAAAGAACCACAAGGGCGACATCTTTAAAAACTCTAGAAGCTAAATGGACTGAACTTATTTAGCGCTTTTACAGTCATACTGACCACCCAAAGCACTGTACAAAAAAGCCACATTCACCCAATCACTCTCACTAACGTGCACACATTCACCGAGACGCAGCTCAGTAGGCAACTTGGGGTTAAGTGCCTTGCCCAGGGGCACATTGACATGTGGCAAGGGGAAGCTGGAATTGAAACCACAACCTTCTGATTGCAAGAAGACTACTCAACCCATCAAGCCACAGTCACCCCCTGTTATGAGAAGAAATTTAAAAGCCAGAGAAGGCATCTGTCTGACTGAATTAGAGAGTGATAGTTGTGTTTAACCCATTGTAGTCTAGCGTTTCAAATTTGCCTGAAAACAACACACAGTGAGGATGCACATTTTTCTCAGAACAAAGATTGCATTGAAGTTCTGCACATTTTTTCTTAGTTTTGCTTATTTGTAAGTTAAATACCATTGTCAATGTGAAACCATTGTGTACTCAGTTTTATGGTGGGATGTGTTAAAACAATTAATAAATAATTAAATACAGCTCACATACATGGCCTACACCACTCTAACATACTTTTCTGCTACTGCAGACTTCCTCATACAATACCACAGCTCCACTGTCAGCGCCCTGTCATATACTTTCTGTAGATCTACGCAATGCAGCTCCCTCTGACCTTCTCTGTACTTCTCCATCGACATCCTTAATGCATAAACTGCATCTGTAGTACTTTCACTTTTAGATGCTTTCACTACTCTTTCCCATAAGTTTATTTTATCACTCGTCAACTTCATTCCTCTGTAGTTGCCACAACTCTGCAGATATACATTATTCTCAAAAATAATGTACTGGCAGCAGTACACGTCACCTTCTCAGCTATCTTCTCGCTCTCTAAGTTCTCGTTGAACAGCCTAGTCAAAAACTCTACTGCTATCTCTCCAAGACAATTCAATACCTCCACATGTATATCATCAACAACTGCCTTTCCACTCTTCATCCTTTTCAATGGCTTCCTAACTTCATCCTTACTAATCTTTCTACTTCCTGATCCACAACAGTGTCTTCTCCTGCTTTTTGTTCTCCCTCGTAGTCCCGTTCATAAACTCATCAAAGTACTCCTTCCATATTCCTATCACAGTTGTCAGTACATTTCCATCTCCATATATCAGCTTTCCATACCCGAACAATACCAATGACTTGATATATATATTTTTTTACCATTATAAAGTAATGACAGTAAATACACAAAACCCACAAGTGAAAAGAAATAGGATGAAATATGCACATTCTTTTAATAATAATAGGTCGTTATCTTAGGTGGGCCAGTCTGAGTCCTGAAAATCCAGGGCTGGAAATGAGTCCCAATCCGGCCCTGATGGGAGAAGGCTGTCCCCCCCACCCTTGACTGTTTATCTGATCCAAATTTAGATCAAATCGCGGCTTTCATGCCTGCTCTGTGTGCTCTCATGTCTACCAAATTGGCCCTGGTTCTGCGCCACACGTTTGGTAAAAAAAAAAGCGTTCCCATGGACCTGCGGCTCCTTTATTGTGCAATTTGATTGGTCGGAGCGTTGATCGGGCCGCTGGCCAGGCTTTAGCCATAAGCCACTGGGAAGAGTGAACAAAATGGGCCACTTTGTTAAACCTGCCTGTTCCACCATAACCTGACAATAAGTCGAAAGAAAATATAAGAAATATGTTTGTTTTGCGCGCACACAGCTGCGCAACTACGTGCAGTCGCTCACAGGTTGAGATGAACTGGCAGTCCAGGGCTGTCAGCCTGCCTCGTTCATTGCTCAAACTGGGCAACTATAAAGGGACAGAGATCATTTTAGAGTAGCCACGGGGGCAAGAGGACAGCCTGGTGCGTCTGTGCGCACAGCAAGAGTTGGCATAACTGAAGTTAGCAGTAAGACCTGAATGCTGACCCATAATGGACTGATTGTAAGTTATGGCTAATCACTTATAAAAATGTTAAAAGAAATGAATTTGATTCATATATTTACCCAGCAATAAATGAGGTGGAGGTTTACTCTAATAAGCTTCAACAGGGTCCTCTGAGGAACAGAGAGTAGAGGGACTTTCACCTGATATACAGGTAGACCTAAAAGCTCTGGTTATGATAGTAAACAATAGGAACCCTCTCTGGAAGCTTCTTAGTGAATTTGCATCAATATGTGAACATTTTATAATGCTTGGTTTGATGAAATACAAAGCATTTATTCCTGAAGTAGCTAAAAATATTGAAAGGTCATTTAGATCCCCATATTACTTTTCCTTCCTGCAGCCATTCCAATTCTCTGCTGACAGAAAAAAGGTTTTGTGTAAAAAACATCTACGCAGTAAGTTCAAAAGTGAGCCTCCATCTTCTCTATGACATTTTCTGTGCCAATTCAATTGAGTTGTTTAATGGTCCAGTAATAAACAGAAATGAACCATAACAATTGAACACAAATGGAAAGAACTATCATGGAATAATTAATTCCATTATTTTTTAACAATATGTGTAATATTTAATATCATCTAAACTAATTAAACAAAGATTTATTAAAAATAAAACAGAGATACTATTTTATGTATTCAGTATTGGTAACTGAAATATTAATACTGACAAGAAGACAAAAGATGAGGATCCAAGGAAGGTCCAGGATGATGCTATATAACCTCTAGAAAGAGGTTTTCAGTGGTTTGTTTCGAATTAGTTTGAGCTTCTTGTGTGATATTTGTTGAATCATTAAAAGCAGTTAGTTAGCAGTCAGTAGCAGCATTTCACAATTTTTACCCATCATATTCTGGTCTCAGTAAGTCCTTTATATCTGCATTACTATTATTTGCTGCATGAAATTTCATTGTACTCCAGAAATTGGGCCAATGTGAACCGAACAGGCCAGCCAACCAGAGCCGATCCCATGAACCCGGATGCGCTGCCCCCCCACACCCTACCCTTTATCCTGCCCCCATATTCCGGGGGAGAGCAGAAGTGCCAGCCCCAGCCCCAGCCTTAGCTACCTCTACTTTCATTTTATGTTGCATTTTTCTGTACTGCTGGCGACTCTTCAGCCCTACTTTGTCTCACTTTTTATTAGCTGATCTCCTTCTTCGAATACACTCCTGTACTTCCTCATTCCGCCACCAAGTCTCCTTGTCAACTTTCCTTCCAGAAAACATACCAAGTAGCCTACTCTCCTGCCTGTGTTCCTGATGGCATTAGCTGCAGTTGTCCAGTCATCCGGAAGCACCTCCTGGCAACCCAGAGTCTGTCTCAACTCCTCCCTGAAAGCCACACAACCTTCATCCTTTTCAGCTTCCACTACCTTTGCTCTACCTTTGCCCTCGTTATCTTCCTCACCATAAGAACCATTCTACGCACAACCATCCTGTCCAGGTTACATAGTCTACAAAAGATGCAATCCACCTGTTTGCTGCTTCCTGCACTCTTGTAAGTCACACTGTGTCCCCGCCTCTTCTGGAGGAAAGTATTTACTACAGCCATTTACACCCTTGTGTCTTCTACCTTGTGTCCTTTTTCATTCCTGTTCTGGGTTCCAAACCTGTCCATCACTTCCTCGTCACCTCTGTTACCAGCTCCAATGCGTCCATTGAAATCTGCACCAATTACCATTCCCTCTCCTTTGGGGATATTGTGCATCACTTCATCTAACTCTCTCCAGAATTCCTCCTTTTCTTCTAAGTCACACTCAACATGTGGGGCATAACCTTGTTGTGCAATTATACACTGTTTAAAGTTATTTAATAACTAACTATCTGTTAGGTATTGTCCGGTGGATATCAGCTCTTAAACTGATATCAGGACAATAGTTGAAAGGGATGATTCGAGCACTGGCGATCTTTTAACAGCAAACTCTGCACACACATAGAATAAGAAGTGACAACTTATCTTAAAGTTCAGGAATTTATTAACAGTAATAAAATGAACATCCAGAGAACATAATATAAAATGCTGTTTATCTGGATTAACACTATATTTCAATCAACAAATCCTCTCTACTAGGCTAGTGAAACTTAACTAAACTACTAAGCAAAATGAAGATGAAAACAAGCTAAGCTAAGGAACTATTTACATGCAAAAGAACACAAAAGACAAAACAAAAGTGTTTGATCATAATCAGAATAATTCAGTGAATCCTGGTTCACTGCAGATCTGACTTAAAGAACATGGAATGGAGTTAAATTAGCTTAACTAATTTAGAACAACATTTGGCATGTGTTTCAACCCATTCACAATGCAAATCCCGAGTTACACAACTTATTATTTGAGGAAATAACATTTTAAAGAATGATTTGCTCAGTAAAATCATTAACTTTAGGGATGCTCGATTTTATTAATGCGATTATACCTCTATCGGCTAATCCTAACGTAAAACAAAACGCCTTTAAATCGACATTAATATTCCATATTAATGCTGTAATGACGCTCATTGCACTATCGAACGATGGCAGAGCGAAACGAACAAGCCTTATGCTTGAAACAACCATAATTGAATTATCCGGAAACCGGAAGTCACCGGGAGCTAAATAGCATTTAGGCTAGCAGACTTTAGATGCTAACTTTAAAAACTTTGTCTTTATTTTTAGCCATAATGAGTGAGCCGGATAACATAAACATTAATATCCCATCAATGTATGAAACCCTTGTGGAGATAACGTTTGTTATAACCATAAAAACACACTTGCTTCACATCGGCAATGGCATGGTATCAACATGCTAACGGAAGCTATGTCGGTCAGTTTCATGTATTTTAAAAACACAATGTAACCGCATCACACAAAACTTTCCAAATAAACCCTTCAATGTTCCCTGTGGTTTCTCTGCCGAACCTGTCGGTGCCTCGTGTGAGCTCGGTTCACTTTGGCCATCCAAGCATGAGCAGTGGTCCAGGGAAACCGTTGGTCATTGCAGCAGCAGACATGCAGCTCTGCCGCTATGAGCTATCCGAAAATGTGGTCGAGGGTACGGCTGGCCCGATGTCCTGCATACAGTCTCTGAGCTCTCAGCTTGTCTGGTGAGGGAAAGCGACCGATCAGCCGTCTTGCGTCCGCTTTCCTGCAACAGCTGACAAAAATAAACAAAGCTGTTTTGGCATTCTTTATTTTGCGGCTGGTTGCGCAGAAGTCAGAGTGCAACTTAGCTTCGATCGGTTGGTGAATCTCCGAACTCAGTCAGTCCTCCGCTCCGCAGAGGACGAGTATTCCCCATTGCTGTTCCAACAAAACAGCCGGAACTGAGTTTCAGAGAGGCAAATTTTTACTCCGTTTGTAGGTCTTTCGGGCCCGTGAGGCCCACATGGTTCGCAAGCGTGGCTGGCTTCCCCAGCCAGCCGCTCCTCCAAGGTCCCAGGCAGAAGTGAAGTGAAGAAAGAGGTGTAGTCTGAAGGGATCGTCTGTGGGGAGTGGTCTGGCTCAACAGCAGGGGCACCCCTGCTGTGAGGCTGTCTCTGCTTTGATGGGTGAAATTCCTTATGGTTTCTCACCCATGGTACATGTTGCCAATTTAATCTGCTTTTATCTTCTCATCATGGCTTTAATAGCTCTACAACCTCTAACATCATTTAACATCACATAGGGGCGACAGTGGCGCACAAAGTAGGGATTGCATTCTATAACTGACCGGTTGCTGGTTTAACCCCATGCTCCAACCGTCTCAGTCGTGTCACTTGGCAAGACACTTTATCTGCTTCGCCTGTTGGTGGTGGTCAGAGGGCCCGGTGGTGTGAGTATGGCAGCCTCGCTTTTGTCAGTCTGCCCCAGGGCAGCTGTGACCACAACAGTAGCTCACCACCGTCAGCGTGTGAATGTGTGGGTGGATGACGCTTTGGGGTCCTCTAGACTTGATAAAGTGTTGCAAAAGTAAAAGCCATTTACCATTTTACCATCACACCTTCCAATTCTAGTTTCATACTCATCACTCTATCTGACACTCTTTTCACCTCCAAAAGTTTCTGAAAAACTCCATCTTCAAGATAACTCTGACACCATTTCTCTTCCCATCTACCCCATGGTAGAACAGCTTGAACCCTGCTCCTAAGCTTCTAACCTTGCTACCTTTCCACTTGGTCTCCTGAATACACAGTATGTCCACCTTCCTCCTCTGCATCATGTCAGCCAACTCTCTAGCTTTTCTTGTCATAGTCCCAGCATTCAAAGACCACACTCTCAGCCCTCAACTCTTGTCTTTCCTCTTTTGTCTCTGCACATGGCTATGTATACTTCGTCGTCTTTTTCTTCATCTTTGCTGTCAAAGAGTAGCCCAGTTTCCACCCAGTTTCTGCCATTGTTTCTGTCTTTACCTGGTTAGTGTGATGTCAAAAAAAGAAATACCTCTGACTGCAAAGAGAGGTTACAAAGTAAGAAGACATGCAAGCCTGAGGATACAAAACAATAGAATGTGAGGGCAATTAGCATGATAGCATTGTCAAATATTAGTAGAATATTAAACTGAAGATCAATCACTAATTCTGGAGCAACAGATCTTGGCTTTAAGGTCAATATAAAGTTCTCATGAACTCAACAGATGTTACAGAGTGCATGGCTCTTCTGACCTTTCATTTGTTTAGATCATTTACATACAATGCCCTTTTAAAGATCCTGGCACCACAATAGTTTATGGTGTAGCCTCACAGCAAGGTGGTTTAATTTTTTACCTGAAGCCTTTCGGTCTGGAGTTTGCTTTTCTTACCACCCAACAATAACATCTATTTTAGGTTCATTGGTGGTTCTAAAGGTCAATTAACTGATATTGTATATTTTGGCTACCCTTTAAAATCACCTCATTTAAATGATGAAACTGAGTAATAAAATGCAGCTTCAGAGAAATAAAAAAAAAAGAAGCAAACCCAAGTTTCATTAGGTTTGCTTCTTTTTTTTCATTTGCCTGAATTTTAGGCTCTCCCAGTTACAGTTTTTATAGATTGCTTTGACCTGTTTGAAGAAACTGGCAACCTCTCGGTTTTCATCATCACCACCTCAGCAAAGCAAAAGACACCTCTTGCAAATGAGTTAAACCATTCTCATTGGTTTGACACATTTTCCCCGCCCTTTTGCAAAACAGTTAACGCAGATGTCATTCATGCAGTCCAAACTCTATTGCTTTAGCTGTGGTAGCAAAACAGAAACCATATGTTCCAAGCTCTTACAAACTTCTTGATCAGAATGAAATCACTGAAGCACCTGATTGACACTTCTTTACACAATTTTTTATTTTGCAATCAGTTTGCAGGCTTTATGGAAAAGGTGCCATGTTGTGTGTTGTTCTTTGCAAGCATGGATGGTCTAAGGCAGATGAGAGTCAGAGTAAGAGGTGGATGGGTCAGGTGAAGAAGATTATGAGGAAGAGGAATCCATGTGCGAGGTGGAGGTGTAGCTGGAAGGGCTGAAGTTACAGATGAAATTCAGGCAACTGTGATTGATCATGTGGTAAATCATGGCCTTTCACTTAGAGGGGCGGGACAAAGAGTCCAACCTTTTCTCAATAGAGACACGGTTGCATCCATTGTAAGAGTTTTTCGACGGGGGAGCAGGTATTGCTGCTATACAGTACATACATTGCATGGAGATGGAAGGTATATGATCACCGCCCCTATGAGCAGATGCCCTCGCTCAATGCAATGACTGCTGCTGCCAAAGATGTAGATGCTGAGGCATGTCAAGGATGGATCAGGCATGCAAGAAGATTTTTCCCTAGGTGCATCACAAGGGAAAATATTGAGTGTGATGAAGATGAGGCCATGTGGCCGATTCGTCAAGAGAGAAGAGACTAGAAGAGACAAACAGCTCTAGTATCTTCTGTTGGAATATTTCATTTGTAGCCACAATAAAAAAAAAAAGAATGAATAATCAATAAAATTTGAATCACAGCATATCTGACTCTGGATCCGTTTTTTGCAAGAAGGCATATTTGACTCCAAATGACACTGACATGTAAGCTGCGTACAGTCTTTGGCTACAATGACCAGAAATGCTGCACTGATTCACATTGAGTGTGGTATTTTGTATTTTGTTGCCCCTGTAATGAATGATTTGAAGGGCTCAAACATTTGTGTGCTGGTTGTGTTGTTTGAGGGCAAAATTAGCTTTTGGTTCATATTTTAAATGTTTTGGCAGAGTTGGAGCCTTTTGCAAATAAAATGTGTAATTTTGACCATTGTTGCCACTGTTTAGGCCTCTGCGTTAACTGTTTTGAAAAATGTGGGTTTTGAGTTGCGTCAAAGCAATCTATAAAAACTGTAATTTGTGATCCTCTCCCAAAGATGTTTTATGAGGGCCATGTTTCCCCTAACCCCCATCATAAATATGTTAACAACAACATCAAACCTAGCATTAACTTCAATATAGGGTAGGTCACAAAGATCAGATGTGACTGATACTCCTAAAACGTTTTCATCCGAGTTATTTTTTGCCGTACAAAGGCAAAAGGGGAATCTACTATGTGAGTGAGGGTCCAAAAAGGATTGAAGTTTCCTAAACCCAGAGGTTCCTAACCCCTTTTTCCTAGAGGGTAGGGCTACAGGAATATAAACTATAGTAATATTGTTTGATGTTGCAATGATCACATTGATTGGAACCTACCTTTTGCTTTTTTTCTATATCGTCCAGCCCTACCTCATTATTCTTTTTATTTTACATCATCGTCGTATTCTCACCTTTTTCCACGAGCTACCAACTTGTTAGTCACTATTGTCAATATGAGGGGTGACAGAGAAAATAAATGCAAGTGGCCAAATATGATATTATCAGTATGAATGTTATGGCACCTGACATAACATAGCCTACCTGCATAATCAAAATGTCAAAACAATAAGATTTCAACATTCTTGGTATGGTCTGTCTTGGGTGACTTGAACCATCACATAGTTAATTTCATCATTGTGCCATGATTTACGTATCATAATTGCACAAGACTACCATTCAAACACACAGAAGGTAAGGTAAGGCAAGTTCATTTGTCTAGTACCTTTCTGCATTATGTGCTTTACATATTGAAAACAGAAGAAAACACATTAAAAGGGATAATGCAGTTGCATGATAAAAGAATATATATATATATATATATATATATATATATATATATATATATATATATATATATATATATACTGTATAACATGTTTTACCTTGTAAAACTTCAGTTGTGTCTGATGAACACAACTGGAAATCACTGGTGTTCACTAATGTTAACCACTGTTAATTGCAGCAATGACGCTTGAAACTGCATCATTTTTCTTGCTGCAGAGTCCTCTCTGCCTCCCCAACCTCCCTCCCTCCCTGCTTTAGCTAAGTCCTAGCTGTACTTCACTGTCTTCATCTCCCTCGTTCTGTACTCATATTTAACACATTGCCTGCCTGTGTCCTGCAGTGACCAGTGTCCCTCAAAGTTTTAACCTTTTCTAAAAGGACGTCTAATCTTTCCCCTCAAATAATCACTCTGGCACGAAAAATACTTTTTGAGACAGGGAGGGGTAATAAGGGATGTATCTGTCCCGAGTATAGTGTGTGTGCGTGTGTGTGTGTGTGTGTGCGTGCGTGCGTGCGTATATATGTGTGTATGCTGCAGTTATTCTGCTGACTGCAGGACGTCCACCTGGCAGGAACGGCCAGTGCATCAGCAGTTTGCAATTGAATGAATGAAGATAAGGAAAATAGGAGGTGATTGGGGCAAAAGATCAATCTAATTGATTACTACTGCACACACAGCTGCTCTTCAGCACAACTTGTAAAAGAGAGTGAAACAAGTTATGAGCACATGCGTACACACACACCCTTTATAGTTTACACCTCCAACATGAAGTAGTTCTTGTTCATTTATTATAGTTTGTCTATGATAAACTTTTAAATAAAAACATATTAACAACATCATGCCAGTATTTAAGCTAGACTTACCTGTAGGGTGATTTAGAATTGGAACAGAATGCAGCTACAGCTTCCTGAGCTTATCTCTTCATTATAATCAGGCTCCGGTTGATGTTAGTTTTGACAAAACTAACATCAACCGTTTTTTTTTCAGTGAAAGTGCAAATCCTGCCTGTGTGTTTGTTACAGCTGAACTGTCTCTGCTGCCTGCCAGTGGACACACTGAGCAGAAACCAGGTTCTTGGAGGAATAATGTTTCAGCTGTTTCTGCATGAAAATATTTGGTCTAGTGCACCTGTGTTTCTGTATGAAAAAAGTCAGCCTCTAAAAATCATGGTGTCAATCTTTCATTCCCCTTGATGTTGGGATGACAAACTCATTTCAACGTCTGTAGAACCTTAACCCGGACCTGTCTGCTGTGTTCCTTGGTCGCCATTATGCTGTATGTTCTCTGACAAAAGTTTTGAGACCTTCACAGAACAGCTGCATGTATACTGATCCCATGCATGTGGGCTCTGTTTACTAATTAGGTGACTTCTCGATGCATTTGGTTGTTATCAAGGCACAACTGAATAAAGAAGGAATAATACAATTGCACATTTTGATTTTTAATTGCAATCCTCCAAGCACAATCAAGTACTACTATGTTCCATATGTACGTATTGAAAGATTAAAGTAATGTCAAAGCATGTCCAAGTCATACGTATAAGTGTCAGATCTGTAAAGGGCGATGACATTCTTTCAACCAATTTTAAGTTTGCGAATTTTTTTTTGTCATTTCCCAATTTATGGGAACGTCTTTGGTGCTTCCCTTATTCAGCTGAAATGGACACTAAAACACCTGCTGGGATGGTCCAACATGCAGGTCTAAGTTTTGCTCAGAAAGTGAGGTTTAGGTTATCCTCATTGGTGGACTCACAAAGTCTCAGTTGAGATTGAGAGAAGCTGACTGTGAGGCAGTCACTCTGCACTGTGGCAGACTGCCTGCAATCTGGAACCGCTGTTGTGATTAGGACATGCTACTTTCTCACGCTGCTGGTCAGTTCACTGATTTATTCTGTTAGTTGTACTAGTACTCTGCTTTTTAAGTCTTCTTGTCTGACATCCAGATTCTGCGTTTCTGATCTTTTATCTGCTGAGTCAACTGTGCAGTGAGACTGTGTGTTTGCTTCTATAGCTACTTAATGATGAGCAGGCAGTGCATTGCGAAAGGGAACTAAAAGTAAGTAAAATTTTCTTGAAATGAATGTATTTGTCCTTGATTTGACAAGGTAAATAAGATTATCTGCCAATAGAATGAGTGTTCTACACCTAAATTAAGGTTTTAGGTAATTAGATATACTGCACTTGGAATAAATTGATGGAAATGAGTTGTTCCATTTGCAGATCATTTAAACTTGCTTGCTCAAATCAAGGACAAATACACTCATTTCATGAAAACGTTACTTACTTTTCGTTCCCTTTTTGCAGTGTGTGTGCTTCATTCCTGTGGTTATTACAGAACCTGCAGGGGAGAGCCATGCAGATAGAGGCACTGTTTTTCAGGGCTGCATCCGTATGAGCTTTCTCTTTCTCCCGCAACAATGGCACAATCCTACGGGACAATTTTTCGAAGCATTAACCTATTGTGCAGAAGCTAATGGAATGGCACCCTGTATCTGTGTGTTTCTGCAGTGATTGGACCCCGAGTGTGTTGAGTGAAGATGGTTCCTTTGCTGATCTGTGCTTTGGTCTCCCTGAGTGTTGCAGAAAGTAATTTAGACATTCTGTACCCTGAGCTGGAGCACTCCAGAACCATCTATGTCACAGGTAAGTAGATTTCCTCTGTCTTCGCTGATATTGTCATACTAAGCTCTGCTCTATCAGATGAGATACCGTGTTTTTGTAGTGTTCTTTTCTGTGTTTCGTTCATGACACTCTCTCTGCAGGGTATTCACCCTATCAGCCTGTTCTGCGCTGTGGCTCAGAGATAAGGCTGCAGTCAGATAGAGATATTGTTACTGAGTTTGTATACTTACAGTTGAAACGTGCAAATACAATATCTGTATATTTGGTGATGGTAAAAAGAAAGTACACCCTCTTTTAATTTCTTTGATTTGACATATCAATACTTATTGAAAATTATCTAATCTTAACTAGGTTCTAAAATAGTTAAAGTAAAACTCAAATGCACAGAATCCAAAACAGATTCCACACGGTTTTCCTTTTATATACAAAATAAAAATGCCAAATCAGAAAATCCATGTATAAAAAAGTATAACCATGATAACCAATGTCCTACAGTACTACCTATAGCAACAACAACTTGACAGAGTTGCTTTCTGTAGGACTTCATTTCTCTCCATCTCCACTGTGGAGAAATTCTGACTCACACCTTTTTTATACTATGTTAGTTCAATGCTTGCATGACCCAACATGGACCAAGCTTCAGCTAAGAAAGAAACATTTATTTATCATTGCAATTGTTCATTCCAACAAAATGTATCTTATGCATTTAACCCATTCCTTTGGGAGCAGCGGGCCACTTGCAGCACCTGGGGAGGGAGGGTTTTGCTCAGGGACCCATAGTGGCTCCCTCTGGGGCTCAAACCGGGTACTTGTAGCCTTCTTAGAACACAAGCACGGTGCTTTAACCACTCGGCCACCACTCCCACATACCATACAAATGTAATGCCTCACATTTGAAACTAGAATACTTTGGTATAGAGAGTCAAGGTGGACTCAAAGTTTTCAGGCTGTCTAGGTTCTTGTTGCTGTGAAATGATGGCAAGTCATCCACCCTCCTCCACCATCTAAGACAGTTGGGAAAGAAAGTTGGTGCTGTTAGGGTTTCACCAAACATGGACAGGATATTTTTACAGTCTTGTGGCTAATTTAAGAACAACTTTGCACACTTATGTCATGTTACCATGATGTATTTGGAGAAAAAGCTTTCTTCTGGCAACGCATCCATACAAGGCATACATATTTTCCATTTGTACCGTCATAAGCTTGAACATGCAAAATTGGGTGTAGATTCTAAGATTGTGCTCTTGTTTTTTTTTTCCTCTTAAAATTTCTCTCAGCATAGCAAGGTCTGATTTTAGGGTGAATTTTGTTGACACTGACACCTTCTCAAAGACTGGCCTCTGTCTTAAATGTTTTTGACTTCTCAATGTATCTTCCAGCTTTAAAACAACAGACTGGCCATTGTTCAAATATGGCCGTATAACCCTTATCAGATTGATGGACAACATCAAGCTTCTTTAGGTCATTGCTGATGTTTTTCCTTAAGTGGTAAAACGAGGTGACGACTATGTAATAGAATTTGCTGTTCTTCCACCAAACAAGGCTTGGGCAAGGTGCAGACACTCAGGGGCTTGAATGTTATGAAGAAGCACAGACGCTCACCTTTACAGTTCCTCAGCACAAAATGTGGGATCAATGTGCCATTTGCTGTTTAGCTAATCTCAGTCATGCTTATGCAGCAGCTGGAATTAAACACATTGTGTGGAGAGAGCTAACATAATCTCTGTGAAGGAGGGTAGAATTTAAAGAGGCAAACCCATACTAAAATCTGAGCACAAATTCACAGCCATCAGTTTGCTTAGACCATTCTAACATTACTTTGAACCTGGGATATTTGTCAGAAAGCTTATACTGTAGATATGTTAAATTTAATATCTGCCAAGAGCTGATTAAACAAAGACCTTCAAGTGGTCAGGAAAAATGTAGAACAATAATATTCCCCATGTTCTGACAGTATTAGAACAGACTCTCAGCTTGGACTAATGGTTTAAGATATCCCTGCCTGTCCTATGACAGACTGGGGTTTGACTCTCTGACAGGGAGAACATCTGATCTAGGAGTGATGGTCTGGTTATTGGAGAGCCAAGCATTTGTGGAGAGGCTGCAAATGTTGGTGGTTCAAAGATGAATCTCCCCTCCATGTGACTATAAAGGGGAAATATGTTTTGTTCTTTTTAAATGAAATGATGTCAAGCAGTGGGGGTAGGAGCAGGGTTACTTACCCTGTTATCTAAAACTGGCTTAGTTACCTCAACTGCCATCTTGGTTAAACATTACCACATTCAATATTTTGTCTTGCATGGAAAAGAGAACAATAAAATGGACTCAACTTATATTGCGTTTTTCCAGTCATACTGATACACTAGACATACTGGTACATTAGATCCACATTCACCCAATCACTCTTACTAACATGCACACATTCATACACTGATACACAGCTCAGTAGGCAACTTGGGGTTAAGTGCCTTGCCCAGGGGCACATCAACATGTGACAAAGGGAATCGACCCCACAACCTTCTGATTGCAAGACGACTATTGAACCCATACAGCCACAGTCACCTCTGATCTTTATCCACAGAAAGCTGAAGAAGCACTGGTGAAGATCAGTTATGATAAGTAATTTATCTCAATAAAGCAATCTCTAAAATAAAACAGGTGACTGTTGTTGCCGCTATTGATGTCACAGCTTTCAGTCTTCGTGGCCTGGACTCTGTTACTTCTTGACAATATTTGTCAGTCTTGTCAACATTCTTTAAGTTTTTGTTCACAGCTCTCTTCAGGTGAGCCTGCAGATTTTCTGTCAGGTTAAAGAAGCAATAAGTAAGATATTTACTGTAAAATCAACCTAAACCATTCTCACTTGTCATCTAAGATGGAAGTAGCATTCCCTATAAATATTCAGTCCTCTCCATCAATAACGTCTTAGTCAAGTTTTTCTCCTTTCAAAACTAGAGGTACGGTCCTGAATGACTTTGGCGCAGTGTGTAGCCCGTGTTTACTTCCTGGTTCCTGAGCCAATCATAAGAGAATTCCCAGGGTTCCCAAAACAGAGCTCACTTTTTGGTATTTTATGTTGGCAAAAGAGCAGCAGCCTGTTAACATGGACGTCAGTAAGAGAAGCGGACCAGAAATAGAACAAAATACAACGTCATATACCTATCCTGTGAAAGTAAAAATTCACAGCAACAACAGACCATTGAGTAAATGGTGGGTCTCCGTGAAAAGCATTGTGTATGTGTTGTTCTGATTTTAACCACTAGGTGTCATGATTAGATTAGATTAGATTAGATTAGATTAGATTAGATTAGATTAGATTAGATTAGATTCAACTTTATTGTCATTACACAGGTACAGGTACAAGGCAACGAAATGCAGTTTAGGTCTAACCAGAAGTGCAATATCAGCAAGTGCAGGATAAACAATGGTTCCATAAGTACAGGACATGGGTAAATATAGAGATGGATACTATTATAAACAGAATTTTACCGATAGATTTGTCCTATGAATATAATATATAGATAACTAGTATTGTGAACTAAATTTACAGCTGGATATGTACCAAATATAATATACAGGTGGATATTACTATAAATAGAGTTTTACAGATATGTACAATAGCATAATATACAGATGGTTGTTATTATAACAGAGTTTACATGTACTATGAATATATGTACAGATGGCTATTACTATAGGCAGAATTGTGAGCATGATATATACAGGTAGCTATTACTATAAAATGAATAAATAAAGTTTGGACAGAAGCTATTTAAATTAAAGTGTAGTGGAAGGTAATTGCATATTACAGTTAAAGTACGCTATTGCAAATGTATATGTAAACAATTGGTACTGTGAATAAACAGTCAGCAGTGCAAATCAATATTCAGTCATGGTGAGTAGTGCAAGATGCATGTAAACAGTTGTTACAGTAGTAACAGTCAGGAGTGCAGGTGAACATTACAGTCTTGTAAATAACAGAATAACAAAATGGAGCTAGGTGTGAGGAGGGAGAGGAGAGTCTATCAGTGAGGATTAGAGTTCAATAAAGAGACAGCTCTGGGGAAGAAGCTGTTCTTCAGTCTGCTGGTTCTGGTCCGGAGGCACCTGAAACGCCTGCCGGAGGGCAGGAGAGAAAATAGTCTGTGGGCTGGGTGAGATGAGTCCTTAAGGATGCTGCGGGCTCGATGTAGGCAGCGATTCTTCTGGATGTGCTCAATGGTGGGTAGTGAAGTCCTAGTGATGTGCTGGGCGGCTTTCACCACCCGCTGCAGTGTCTTGCGCTCTGCAACAGAACAGCTCCCATACCACACTGTTGCACAGTTGGTCAGGATGCTTTCTATTGCACAGCGATAGAAGTTCACCAGGATAGTCGAGGATAGCTGATTTTTCCTCAGTGTCCTCAGGAAGAAGAGGCACTGGTGAGCCTTCTTGACCAGGCAGGAGGTGTTGGTTGACCAGGACATGTCCGCTGAGATGTGGGTCCCCAGAAACTTGAAACTAAAGACACACTCAACAGCCATTCCATTGATGTAGATGGTGTCGTGCGTGCCTCTTGAATCTTTTCTGAAGTCCACAATTCAATTCAATTCAATTCAATTTTATTTATATAGCGCCAAATCATGAAACATGTCATCTCAAGGCACTTTACAAAATCAAGTTCAATCATATTATACAGATTGGGTCAGATTATACAGATTGGTCAAAATGTCCTATATAAGGAAACCAGTTGATTGCATCAAAGTCCCGACAAGCAGCATTCACTCCTGGGGAACCGTAGAGCCACAGGGAGAGTCGTCTGCATTGTACATGGCTTTGCTGCAATCCCTCATACTGAGCAAGCATGAAGCGACAGTGGGAAGAAAAACCACCCATTAACGGGAAAAAAAAACCTCCGGCAGAACCGGGCTCAGTATGAACGGTCATCTGCCTCGACCGACTGGGGTTACAGAAGACAGAGCAGAGACACAACAAGAGAGACAAAAAAACACAGAAGCACACATTGATCTAGTAATCTGTTCTACATTAGATGGTAATAGTCGGTGATCTGTCCTCCCTGGATGATTTCACAGTCAACAGAACGTCAGACCAGGTGTACCTACTATGAAGAAAAAAGAGAGAGAACAAAAAGTTAAAAGCTGAAATGACAACAGTCATTTCAATGTAATGCAATGCAAATCTGGAGAACAGTAGACTGGAGAACAGTAGAAATCAGTAGAGTGAGAAAAATAGGCCCTGATGTTCTCCAGTAGCCTAAGCCTATAGCAGCAAAACTATAAAGGTAGCTCAGAGTAACATGAGCCACTCCAGTTATAAGCCTTGTCAAAAAGGAAGGTTTTAAGATTAGTCTTAAAAGTGTCATGGTTGAGTTTTGGTTTGGCTTTGTTTTTCTGTTATTTTCATTATTTCATCTCTTTTGGGTTAGGTTTGACTTTATTTATTGTTAGTTTTCAGTCATCAGTTATTTTCTGTCATTTTTCACTTCACCTCCTCAGCAGTCAGTCACACCTGTTATCATTTACCAGTCAATTAGCCAGACCCTGTTTCCACCTGTGAAGTGTTCTATTTAAACCTGCCTCTGCCTTCAGTTCAGCACTGGGCCGTCATCATTCCACACCTCTCCATGCCAGTCCCCGTTTTGCCTTGGAAGCTTTGTTTTGCTCCTGTTGTCAAGGTTAGTCCTGCCAGTCACTCTAAAGACTGTTCCTTCACTGTTTGTTCCTGGAAAGGCTCTGCTCTGTGCCCTGGTGTCTCTCAAGTTCTGCTAACCTGACTAGCCGCCCTGGAGAAGCTCAGCTCTGTGCCCTGGTGTCTCTCAAGTTCTGCTAACCTGACTAGCCGCCCTGGTGAAGCTCAGCTCTGTGCCCTGGTGTCTCCAATGGACTGCTAACCTGAGTGCTATGAGGCCTGCTAGCCGAGCTGCACCTAGCAAGTGTGGACTCTCTGTCTCTGGGCCGTCAGCTCCTGCCATCATCTACATCCCTGACTTTCTGCAGTCCTGAACCTCCGGTCTTCATCCCTCATCACCCAGCACACTTCTTTCAATAAAGACTCAAACTTTAGTTCCGTGTGTGCGTCCTGAGTTCATCGGTAAACAAAAAGTAGACGGGGTGTCTGCTTCACGGACCAAAACTGGGAGTTGGTTCCACAGGAGAGGAGCCTGATAGCTAAAGGATCTGCCTCCCATTCTACTTTTAGAGAGACTAGGAACCACCAGCAGACCTACAGTCTGAGAGCGAAGTGCTCTGTTAGGAACATACGGAGTAATCAGAGCTCTGATATATGATGGAGCTTGATTATTAAGGGCTTTATACGTTAGAAGAAGAATTTTAAATTCTATTCTTGATTTAACAGGAAGCCAATGAAGGGAAGCTAAAATTGGAGAAATATGATCCCTCTTGTTGATTTTCATCAGAACTCTTGCTGCAGCATTTTGGATCAGCTGAAGACTTTGAATTGCATTTTGTGGACTTCCTGATAGTAAAGAATTACAATAGTCCAGCCTTGAAGTAACAAATGCATGGACTAGTTTTTCAGCATCACTCCTGGACAGAATGTTTCTAATTTTGGCGATATTCCGGAGGTGAAAAAAGGAAACTCTGGAAACCTGTTTAATATGGGATTTAAATGACATGTCTTGGTCAAAAATAACACCAAGGTTTTTTACTTTATTACCAGACTCCAAGTTAATGTCATCCAGATTAAGTGATTGGTTAAGAAGTTTATTTTTTGAGGACTCTGGCCCAAAGATTACAACTTCGGTCTTGTCAGAATTTAGATGCAGGAAATTTAAAGTCATCCAGCTTTTGATGTCATCAAGACATGACTGCAGTCGAAGTAATTGATTGGATTCATCAGGATTTATGGATAGATATAGCTGAGTGTCATCAGCATAACAGTGGAAATTAATCCCATGCTGTCTGATAATTTTGCCGATCGGAAGCATATATATAGTAAAGAGAATTGGTCCAAGGACTGAACAATGAGCTCCTTCATTTTGTTGGTGTTGAGGAGCTGGTTATTTTCAGTGCACCATGTGGCCAGGTGCTTGATCTCCTCCCTATAGGTAGTCTCATCGTTGTTGCTGATGAGACCAATCACCGTAGTGTAGTCCGCAAACTTGATGATGGAGTTGGATGCGTACACAGGCTTGCAGTCGTGGGTGAAGAGGGAGTAGAGAAACGGACTTAGCACACAGCCCTGTGGTACACCAGTGTTGAGTGTGATTACTTATTGTTCCTTTAAGTTCTAGACTTTGGGACTAAAATTATTTTAGTCTAGCCAAAGTCTCTTTCTCTCACCTCTCTCTCTCTTGCTCCTCCTTGTCCCCCCCCTCTCCTAAATGAATAAGTTCAAAATAGTCTCACGCGCTGGTACGCTGGGCTCGCGGTGAGCCGGGTCCCTATCCGTCCCATACACAAATTTCTCTCTGACTCTAGCTGCTTTGAGAGTATCAGCATGCTGTAGCTGTGGGGTGTGGAGGGCACGCGGATGCGAGCTTACGACAGTGCTATTTTCAAAAGGTCCTGTACGGGGGAGCGCCACCTGAAAATTACTCAGTGTGGCTTTAATTCTAATGTAAATATATTGCATTGCGGAATAAGTTTTGAAATTATTTATTAGTGGGGGGTTTACATTTTTGGACCTGCTATATGACCCATTACCTACTGAAAGATCTTATTTGTGGTATTAATTTGGGGTTTTATGTTCTAATGAATCTTTGGTCTCATGATAGCATGCAGATGTGTCCAGAAAGTTGTTTTTTTAAATCTTAACCTCACGAGCAAATGGGCATGTATAAACATGCTACACTAAGTATGGGTTTTCACACATTACTCTTGTTAAACATTGGCATGTTTTGTTTGTTTTTTAATTAATTTAATGAATTACTATCTTTCTCCAGCAAACCATCTACAGGTTAAAGTTCACAGGTTTTAACTACGAGGCTTCTCTGTTTTGCAGAAAATGGACCTAAACTCAATGTGGTAGCCGAACAAGCCAAGATAGTGTCGAGGCGAGGGGGAAATGTAACTTTCCCATGCCAGATCCAAAGGGACCAGCAACTGCCACCCAGTCGCAAGATGAGGATCAAGTGGACTAAACTGACTTCAGACTATCTGAAAGAGGTAACAATTAATCTGAACAAGATTAAAAGTTTTCTATTCTCTCAGCCTCAGTCGCATTCAAATTGTTTAATTTCCCAATGCATTTTTAGTTCAAATGTGAAACTAATTGTTTTGTTTAACATTTAGGGTATACATGTTTGTTATGCAGCAGTAATAAGAGTCCTCCGGCCATTTTGACTTCTAATATAGCTTAAATGTTTGTTTACATTCATCTCAGAGGCAAATTTATCACTAAACCAGTCTCAGGATTTGTTTAGCATCCATCCATCTTCTGTCCACAAATAGGGGGGTTGGTGCCTATCTTCCGCAGCCATTGGGCAGTAGGCAGGGTACACCCTGGACAGGCCGCCAGACCATCACAGAGCTACACAGAGAGAGACACATATGAAAAACAATCATGCATGCACACACTCAGTCCAAGGGGCAATTTAGCATTCTAATCAACCTAATATGCATGCTTTTGCACTGTGGAAGGAAGGTGGAGCACCTGAAGATAATTCACATATGCACAGAGAGATGCAAATCCAATGGCAGGTTTCAAACCCAGGACTGTCATTTGTGTGGAGCTGTAAGTGGGGTTAGAGGGTACTTCAATGAAGTGTTTTGCTTTTATTTGGCTAAATTCAAAATGGAACAATAAAAAACCCTTGGATTTATTGCAAATATAAAGTCATATCATTATTGAATTTACATAAGCTTTATATTTTTCATATTTGTCATAATTCTTTTTGTTTGTTGTATTATTCACTGTGAAGTAAATACTTGTGAGTAAAACATATCAAACTATATGTACTATCAGTTTATAAAGCTTGCATCCATCCATCCATCCATCCTTTTTCTTACTCGCTTTATCCCTCATGGGGTTGCGAGGGGTGCTGGTGCCTATCTAAATTTAGGTTTTGTCATCTTTTTATTTTACCAGTTTAGTCTGGCTGAAAGTGGTATCAATGTTTGGAGTGGCCCACCCAGAGTCCTGCCTTAAATCTGATAGAGAACCTTCGTAGGAAGGCAAAGATTAGGGTGACAGCAAGGAGGCTTTTCAACCTCAAATAAGTGGAGCTCATCATCAAAGATAAATCATCAAACTACAAGAAGAAACTTACATGATCAACATCTAAAAGAAGAGTTAAAATGGTTTGATGCCAATCAAGATTTTTTTCAATGATTATTGAGAACCGTATAAATAATTTTTGTCATAACCCATTTTAACATCATACATAATCTGCCCGATCCATTCAGACTTCTGAACATTATGAACAACCAGATTTGTGGAGGTCAACAGTTTCTCTTCTTGATATCATGGCTGATTTCTCCTGATTTTCCCAACACACTACGTCACCGGGACGTAGTGTGTTGGAGGTCTTTAAATCTATCTCCACATGTGCCTCCAATTAACTGAAATATTGCAAATTAATCAGAAGCTTGCAAAGCAATGAGATCATCATCTGGGCTTTCTAAATTGCTTACAATACAGTAGAGTATATACACTTGTGACTGGAGAAAATGATTTGGATGTCTTTCTCATTAGTCTTTTTTTCCTTTCTCATTATTCTGATATTTAGAGATTTCAAATATTCACAATTGACCTAAATCAGGAAAAGGTTTAGTCTAATTTCATGCTAGACAGTGAGAAACAAAGTGTCTGTCTCTTTTTTCACAATTTGTAAATATCTGGTTTCAATTGTAACTGAAGTTGGCACAATGTTTGTTGGTACTTTATTCAATGTTCTGCCGATTTTGAGAGTATTTAAATAAATGGTTCAAAAATACAAATTTTTCTTATCTTAATTTAGGTGGATGTCTTTGTGTCCATGGGTTATCATAAAAGAAGTTACGGGAGTTTCCACGGACGTGTCCATCTTCAAAGCTCTTCTCCGATGGATGCCTCCCTGGTGATGACAGATATCACGTTAGACGATTACGGGAGATATAAATGTGAAGTGATTGATGGTCTGGAGGATGATACAGTGGTGGTGTCCCTAGAACTTGAAGGTAAAATGTTTTGGTAGTCTATCTTTTTTTAAAAAAAAGGAAGAAATGAGCTCTTGGAATGAATATGCACTGTGGAAGTGCTGTATTGTAAATGTGGTCAGTCTAAATTTAGCTTCAGGGTCAAAGACTGCTTGGAGGAATGTCTGCAAATGTGAGGTTAGTGTACATTAGTGTCACAGCAGTTTTATTATGTTTGTGAGAAGCTGGCAACTCCTGCTATTAGTGCCTGAAGCTAAAAACACTGGCAGCAAGCGAGGAGGGAAGCAGCTGTGCTTACTCAATGAGATCTTGTGTCATTCATCAGATTCAATAAAAACATGGAAAAACCCTCACAGGATGAATTCTAGTTTTATTTGCTATGTACAATTAAATTTTTGCATCAAGGCTTTCCTGTTGTTGGCCTCTCCCTGCAGGTGTTGTCTTCCCCTACTTTCCCCGCCTGGGCCGCTACAACCTTAATTTTTATGATGCTGAGCGGGCATGTCGAGACCAGGATGCTGTCGTTGCCTCTTTTGACCAGCTGTATGACGCATGGCGAGGAGGGATGGACTGGTGCAACGCCGGGTGGCTGAGTGATGGCTCAGTCCAGTACCCCATCAGCACCCCCAGAGAACCCTGTGGAGGGAAGAACACATTGCCAGGCATTCGAAACTATGGCCTGAGAGACAAGGACAAGAGTCACTATGATGTGTTCTGCTTCACTTCCTTCCACAAAGGTGAGGGATGGCACTTTCCTTTTGTGTGTTTGTGAGTGGGTCTATTTCCTTTTAGTTTAACAGATTCTTCCTTATCAACCCCAACACCTAAACTGAATACACCCAATGCTTCTGTCAGGAACGTTTTTATTATGCTAACAGACATCTCTGGTCTTTGAATTCGTACAAGGTACGTACTATCCTCAGGTTGAACTGGCTGGGAAGTACAACAAAAATTTTCAATTACCATTACTGTTTGGTTTTATCTATTAAAACCTTTTCCCTTTGCAGAAATTACAAACTTTTTTGGAAATGGTCTTAAAGTGCTTCCCAGACGAAAACCAACAGACCAGCAAAATAGCAGAACCTCTATTCAAGAAGTCAAACTTTGAGGTCTGTCACCAGACCTTCAACATACATGACAACTTCATCCATTCTGAGCAAACTCACCAAATTCCAAGCCAGCCAATCAAAACTCCTAACAAATTTTTCTATTCAAGTAAATTTTATTTATATAACGCCAATTCTCAACACATGTCATCTCATGGCACTTTACAAAGTCAAATTCAATCAAATCATCCAGACAGATTGGCCAAAAAGTTTCCTATCTAAGGAAACCCAGCAGATTGTATTGAGTCTTGACAATCAGCATTCACTCCTCCTGAAAAAGAGTAGAGCCTCAGTGGACAGTTGTCTGCATTGTTGATGGCTTTGCAGCAATCCCTCATACTGAGCATGCATGAAGCAATAGTGGGAAAGAAAACTCCCCTCTAACAGGGAGAAAACCGTCCAGTAGAACCAGGCTCAGTGTGAACGGTCATCTGCTGCAACCAACTGGGGGTTAGAGAAGACAGAGCAGAGACACAAAAAAGCACACTTTGATCCAGGAATCCTTTCTATGTCATATGGTAATGGCAGATGATCTGCCATTACCATAAGCCAGTAAAGGGAAGATAAAATAGGAGAAATATGATTTTTCTTTTTAATATTCATCAGAACTCTTGCTGCAGCATTTTGGATCATCTGAAGACTTTGAACTGCATATATGGACTTCCTGATAGTAAAGAATTGCAATAGTCCAGCCTTGAAGTAACAAATGCATGGACTAGTTTTTCAGCATCACTCCTGGACAGAATATTTCTAATTTTGACAATATTCCGGAGGTGAAAAAAGGAAACCCTGTAAACCTGTTTAACGGGATTTAAATGACATGTGTTGGTCAAAAATAACACCAAGATTTTTTACTTTATAACCAGAGGCAAATTTAATGCCATCCAGATTAAGTGATTGATTAAGAAGTTTATTTTTGAGGACTCTTGTCCAAAGATTACAACTTCTGTCTTGTCATAATTCAAATGCAGGAAATTTAAAGTCATCCAGGTTTTGATGTCATCAAGACATGCTTGTAGTCGAAGTAATTCATTCGATTCGTCGGGATTAATGGATAAATATAGTTGAGTATCCTCAGCAAAACAGCGGAAATTAATCCCATGTCATCTGCTAATCTTACCAATCAAAAGCATATATATAGTAAAGAGAATTGGCCCAAGGAGGAATTCTTGGAGGATTTCTTTCAAATACAGAGGCTAGAAACACAGGGTGACCAGATGTCCCCTGTTTCCAAGAAGAGGTTCTCCAAAACATTTGAAAGAGTTTTGAGTTTTATGAATGAACAGTTGCATGTAACAAGCACTGTTAAGTGACCTGACCATGCTGGTGTCCCTGTACAGAGTATTACAGGAAGAGTGCCACCCCCCACTTTCCTTAGCGACTTTTGCAAAAGCTCTTAAGAATAGGTCATTTTACACCAGGACTGACGTGTGCAAAAAATCAAGTAATTTTTGTATGTTTAGACTTTCAAAAACCCAATTCATTTGATAGGAGAATAATAATAAACATTTGAAATACAGTAGGCCTTCTCAGCTCTTTCGCTGCTTGGGCCTAAAATTTAACGGCCAAAAATGTCCCTAGGGTCTCCTAAAGCAGTCCTACGGTACTGAAGAGCTACTCTGCTGTATGTTGTAAATGTGTCTCTGCTGCAACATACCTAAAATGACTATTTTACTTTTTCAGCATATCGTCAGGATTTGCAGAGTCCTGGTAATAATTCCTTCATTTAATTCAAGGGTCTATCGTTAGGGAAACATTAAAAACATGCAGGACACTGATAATTAAGAACAGACTTATCCATTTCCTAAAAGGTAATTTTCTTCTGCTACATCCTAAGAAGAATCTAGGAAAGTCTTGGTTAAAGAAGCTTGGGTTTATATTTAGTTTCCTGTGTTTTCTTCCCAGGTAAATTCTACTACCTGATCCACCCGTCTAAGCTTACCTACGATGAGGCTGTGAGGGCTTGTCAAAAAGATGGGGCTCAAATCGCTAAGGTCGGCCAAATGTTTGCTGCCTGGAAGCTGAATAAGTATGATCGCTGTGATGCTGGCTGGTTGGCGGATGCCAGTGTCCGTTATCCCATCTATCATCCAAGACGACGCTGCAGTGCCACTGAAGCTGCTGTGAGGTTCAATGGCTTCCCTGACAAGAAGCACAAGCTGTACGGAGTGTACTGCTACAAGGAAAACAACTAGGCTGTTGTTTTAGGCTGTTGGTATCCTGCAAACACATACAGATCACAAGCATGTACAAACAAAGGTTAAGGAACACTCTCAAGGAATTAAAATAAATAGAAAATGGAATTCTAATGTATGGACGAGTGTATTTTACCTGTGATGCTTTAAGTCATGGAATATTTAAGACATTGTTGCATTCTTATTTGGGATATATTTTACCCATATATCAGACATATTATGTAATTAATGCCTTTAACAATTTGGGTGGGTTGATGTGCGTGGGTGAGATTTGGAAATACAATAGTTAATATAATATTGTCATTCAAGAATGGGGAAAAAACATGTCAAGAATACTAAAGATAGCAAAATCGTTCATGGTTGGACCAAAACATTAGGCACTTATCTTGTTTTTGGTCACAACGTGAAACCCCAAATAAGAAAGCTCAGCCTCTGTGAAGCTTGTTGGATAGGACTAGCTAACAAAACCTAACTGTTCCTTACTGTCCCCTCTCAACAAGGTGCTATAACTGGTACTTTGTACTGCATTCTACCGTCCAGTATGTCATGTTTTTGTACAAATGCATTGGACCAAACTTCAGTGTTGTCAACCAAATAAAAGGGATATAGGAACATCTAGCTGGTAGCAACTTGCTTTCGAGATATGTAGAATGTCATAACCTTACAAATGTATTTGTGTTATTATTTTTATATACCGTAGAAAGGTTTATTTTTTCTCTCTGGCCAAATTATCAGTGTCCTCTTGGTTTACATAAAACATATTCCAGCATTAGCAGGGGTGGGGGTGGGGGGGGTTCTTTGCACTGAACAGATGACAATAGCCCATCACTATGGTGGATGACATAAACAGCAGTTTACTCTTAGCAATATAACAAAACGCTTGGCATTAAAACAAAACAGTATTGCTAGTATTGCTTAGGTCTCTTATAGGGTGATATAGGGATTTTTGGCTGTTATTGCATTTGGTTTCATAGCTTGTATTGGTTACAAGCACACAGCAAAGCAAATTTGAGAAGGTCTACTCTCACCACCTTCATCATCATCTTGTCAATGTCTCGATAAACTCCTATTTTTGATACTGTTGCTGGGTTTAAGTTGAATGAGCACAACAGACGTTATGTCTGCTTATTATTGTATTCCTTTGTACAAAACTTCTCAATACTTTCAGCGTAGCCCATTCTAAAAAATACAATAAAATGAGTTAATTACATGTTAATCCGCTGACTTTTTACTTTTTTCCTGCGAGGTAAATTTTGTTTTTGTAGATTTCTGTCCACCAGACTGCACCATGGTGTTTGCTGTATTCCACCATTTAAGTCAAAGGATTTTCCTGCTTTAATGCTCCCTGAGGTTGGGATTTTTGAGTCAGTTGTTGGTTGTGTTAATTAGTAGTGACACAACAATCATCATAATCATTTCATCAATGGGATTCCACGTGATAAAATAAATTGTTTAGAGTTGCACAGCAACACAACAGCTGCAGCAACAAGTCACAAGGTGTCATAAACTAGCATTACGAATGACAGCTAGTTAATAGCTAACGCAGCATCTCTTAAGGTGGGTTGTGGACCCAAATGCAGGAATAAGCTAGGTTACTGGAATATAAACAGAATAAAAAGTTTTTCAAAATAAAAAGTCCCCAATTTACAGCAGTCAAGGAAATTATAAACAAGTGCTGGAGTTGTGGCAGCAGCTATAGCTGGAGAAAAAAGCCTCCAGGGGTAGCTGACCAACGGCTGATTAACAACAAGCATCAGCTGAGGTGAAATCAGGGAGATGGGGAGAATCAACTAGAAAAAACTGGAAAGAATGATAAACACGAAGGGAAACACATGAAACAGTTACTAGACTCAACAGGCAGATAAACAAATAGAAATAAAGCAAAGGAACCTTAAAACATAACACAGGAGTAACAAAAGCAAACCAAAACCCCATAAAAAATAACTATGAAAATGTGGCTTTATCATCAATTAAACTTTCTGACAGTTGTGTTCATCCAGGTCTTTTTGGTGCTCATAACAAAGAGAAATTCTGCTCAACATGATGTCTTTCTATTTTCTTTTTTTGCAAATGATACCATTTGTTTTTATCTGTCAACAACAGTTGAGGGTTAACAATAAAATAAAAAATATGGACGGAAAGCTTGTAACCTATTCCCTGGACATCAGGTGAAAATCAAAATTACAGATGAAATTAAAGAAGAAAGATTTATTGACAAAATGTTGGAATGATGCATAAACAGCCGTGGTCATACATAACATTCTGGCAGATTTCCTGGCATTAAGTGGATTCTAAAATGATATCTAAGCTCCCCAAGACTGTGTTGAAGGCGTCGCTCAGTCTCCAAGCTTGCTGATCGAATACTGTGGGCCAGTGGCCAACCTGTACCAGCCCGCTGCACTAGAAAGAAATGCAATCCTTTTACAATGCCAGTCATTTCTGCATTGAGGCAGTAAAGGTTTCTTTGAAATTAGGACATTCTGTAGTCACAGGTGCATCCTGGCACACATATGGGTTTAGGTGACCGAGCTGTGGCTCCATTTTCTGTGGCTTCAACCTTGACAAATCCCTGAATAACGGTGCTGCTCTGTTTATTACAGAGGAACTCCTGCATAGCCTCATAGAATAGTCCTTTTCATTACTGGTACTTAAAATTATGGGAAGGTTAACAGCTGTGAGCTGCTTCCTGCAGTGCTCTGAAACCAACGCATTATGTTGTCACATGTTGTCTGATCTGCAGCAACATCTCGATTCACGCTACCAGCGGTCCGATTCATTTTAGTTGCATAGATAGAAACAACAGCTATAAAACATGATACAATTCACCCTTCTATCACGATGCAGCGTGAATCCGTGGTTGTAGGTTAACCAAGCAATGGCTCCAAACAGTTCAATCCGACATGATGAAACAGTTAACCATATACGTTGTTGTAGATTAGTTGAAAATCGGTAAAGTCATCTGGCTTTATCATTCTCTGAATTACCTTCTAGTTGCTACCCATTAGCTCACATTACACAGTAGGATTAACCCCGTACGCCTAATTCATACCTCAGTCTGCTCGACTGCAAAGACAATAAGGTAAATTCCGACATCTGTACTGCCCACTAGAATCTGCGAGGACTGTCTATGGACGGCTCCGCGCTGTCAAGATTTTTACGACTGTGCACGCCAACAATGACAGTAATAGTCAGAGGGTGGCACCAAAACACAGTAGAGAAGCCTTGTTTTGTAAGAAATACAGTGAGGAGGGATCTGCTGTTTTCCCAGTGTGAATAATTTATCTCTCAGGGACAAGGATCCAGAAACTGCATTGATATTCTGGATATGATTCACTGTTCTTGTCTTCCTCTCTTCCTCTGAGTAGACAGTTTATATGCAATATATGCAAGTGGGTAAGATGCTTTAGAAAACTGTGACTCATGAAGGAACGCAATTGTGGAATTTTCTTCATTCACCAGGGATTTTCCTTGTTCCTGTAGAGAAAAAGGAAACCAGTAAGACTTAAAGACAACAAAACACGCCATAAACCTTGACTCCTTCTTAATGTGTTCATCATCACCAAGTAAGATGACAACTAATGAGACAGAGATTGGAGCAGAACATTTAAAAAGAAAAAAAAAACAGCCGATGTTGCCTAGAGGCAGGCTGTATTTGACTTCCCACTGGCTGTTTGCAGATGTATGGTTCCTGAGTAATGCAGTAATGCACCTCATATGTTTCCATAAGGAGGGGTCAGACTTACACAAAACACAGAACCAATTCATGCTGCTCCTTACAACTGGTCTTGTAACTGAAGTGCAGCTTTCTGCCATAGTAAAGGTTTCTTTACTGAGCCAGATGAGCTCACACAGACGGCCGATAGAGTGCTTTAATCAGCAGAGTCATGGTTTTTACAACCCTGGTTCTCAGTTTGAAAGATTGTATGAAATAGCACAGCAAAAATAAAGATTACGTCAACCTCGAAGTCCAGATTACATCATGTGCTTAGTTACTTTTCTCTAAAGCATCGGTATAATATACAATGTCATCTGTAAAGGTTTTTTTTCTCTCTTTTTTAAGTTCAACTATCTTTTATTTTCTTGTTAATCATTGGCATTGTAATTTAATACCAAACAATAAAAAGATAACTGGAAAACATGGATTCTTGCTATTGATTTTTTTTCTTTTGTTGGCTGTGGAATTTTTTGGAGCCATGTCTTAACATTAAAGAAAGTTTAACCGCTCTATCAGGGACAACAATATAACCTGAAGTTGTTTCAGTTTTCATTGCTGGGAGGATTTGGTTCTAGAGTCGCTTTAGGTTATGAAATCTGTTTCAAAGAAAGCATTTTAGCATCAACAGTTAAAGCCAAACTTAAACTTCAGACCCTTAAAATATTTAGGTTTTCATTTTTACCCATTACTCACTGCAAGTAATATAGTTTTATTTTCTAAAAATGTCTGAAACATCTGTGAAATTTTCCAATCTCTTCTGACTTGTTAGTGAATTAAGTTCAGTTTCAAGGTGTAGCCTCCATGAAATCAAAGATTATTGCTTTAGAACAACACCGAGGAGTCTATCACATTATTCCACGCAGTTGTTCCTTTACTCAGCTTTAAATAGTAACTGCTACAAGAAAAATCAGAACATGACACTATGTTGATATGATTCCACTGTTTATTTATCATTCCAAGCCACATTGTCCAACAGCGCAGATTTTTTGTCGTCAAATTACATTTCTGTTGAGAAGAACTTATACTGTAAGAATTTCATCAAAGTTTTATTCCCTACAGTTTTTTGACCATCATTATTCCAAACAATAAGCCTCTGCAGACTGCAAAGTCAGTGACAGTAAAAACAAGAAATCAGACCCTCTTTAATAAAGTGATATGACAAAACATTACTCGCAGGAAAAGTTGCATCACAACATATCGACTTCAAAGAAAGCTGACAAATACAATGAAACAACGGTATCCTGCAGCTGCACAATTAAAGTGAATGTAAGAATGACTACATAAAAATAGGCTTTTGTAACCACATATGTATGAAATACAGTAACACCATAAAGTAGAAAAATATTCTAAAAGGAGCATGGAAAGTTGTTCTTATGTTCATCTGTCTGTTACTTCTAAAGTTAAAAACACAGATCCCAGCTGTGCAGCAAACAGCTACAAGGATGTAGAAGAGAATACCTCTGCAACTTCATGATGGAGAAATCAGAAGGAGAGGTTTTATGGTGAATTTGTTACACAGATTTTGACTTGCACCATCTTGTAACACATACAGCGTGTATCATAAAAGAGAAGCACATTGAAACGATACATGGTAAATGTATTGTTAAATCATAGTCAGAACAAGAATAAGGACAAAAATATGTAAACAAGGATGATAATAATGGATAAATCACCTCAGGCCCAACAGCCTTTATGCAGTCACAGTCCATTCATAGTAAAAGTATGTAATAAGTTAAAGTCAGAGGGCTTCATAACAGAAAACTCATGATTAATAGGAACAGCATACACTGCAAATTCATAATATGCCGCTTTTATCTACGAGTGCATTAGTCCCCATTTTTTCAAGGCTATTCTTATCACAACTTCATATAAACATCTAAAGAGGAAACAAACCTAAAAATAGCTATACGATTATAATTTTAAAAGATGTAATTTGCTCTATATATTAGAATTTCATATTTGAAATATAACAGTGGCATGGACTGCCGTGCCACTGAACTGCTTCGACATTTTGGAGTTATTTTAAATCTGCGATGGCGTTGAGCTTGCTTTGAAAGCTGCTGACCTGATTGTACATTCTGTCTTCCCTTCTGTCTGTCCAACACGGCATTCTTTCACAGACTCATTTACCCCCAGGCGGGATACTGGCTGCTCACAATCTCTCTCTTAATTTTTACTTCTGTTCAAAAGTATTGAATGAACGGGATTTGACTGATCTAACACTTGATGTTTACTGATTAAACTTTCCCAAACATTAAAGGCACCAGTCCCACTGCTAAGGTTACTGATATGCTTGTTTTAAAGACACTCTCAGATGTGCATCACAGCTCACTCCTTGGAGGAGTTTATTCTCCCAATGATAACACATTTGGCAGCTATAGCTCAAGGCGGTGTAGGGGAGGCCAAACAAACATTAAACAGTAGAAAAGGCTCCAGATCACCAGAAATGAGAAAAATGATGAGGTTAATTAATACAGCACCATATGGATAAAGTCTGGTCTGGGACGTAAACAGTTACACACCCAGGCTGTCAAATGTGTTTAGAAAGATCACTCAATGTAACAAACAAACTTATGTTATCATGTTTTTAGTGCACTCCACATTGCTATTTGTTGTAAATAGTCCCAAGGGCTGCAGGCACAACTACTTAACCTATGTCATCCACATACTGCGACGCACTGAATGTTCCGACGCCTTTATCTAACTAAAGTAACTTGTCTGCTGGATTTGACCACAAGGGCCAGGCTTCGCAGTGAGCCGTGGCCACCCAGATGCGGGTTACCACTGTTCCTTCCTTGAACTACATTTGATAGATGCTGATCTCACAGAGTTGCTGGTTTGGAGATGCTCTGGCCTAGTCATCTAACTATCATTACTTGGCCCTTCTCAAACTTGCTCAAATCCTTACCTTTTCCTATTTGTATCTTGCCTCTAAAATATCAACTTTTGAGGACATACTATTCTATTGCTTCCTAATAAATCCCACCCACAAATAGGTACAATGATGAAGAGATAAGCAGGGTTAATTACTTTGAATGTCAGTGGTTATAACGATATGCCTGATTGGTGCATTCAGTCTTTGTGATAATCTTAATGGGTTTATATTGACTGAATCCAACACTTTATAATAAGGGAAGTTTGTTGCCGAGGCGTTACAAAGATTCTGTTTACTTGTTTTGTGAAAAGTATAGTTAGCCCTTTTAACCAGCTGTATCATCCTCATCCAGGACGCCCTGTAATATTGTGAAATGTTTAACAAAGGGTGGTCTCAGCATGAACAGTGCTGCAGCCTCCTCTGGGACTTAATATTGTTGAAAGTGGAAGGTTAAAAGAAATACCCATTTGCAGCATTATTAGGCATTCTAGTATGCCCCCTGGTGGATATATCTTATCACTCCAATGTAAAAAGAACGACTTGTCATTTTCCAAAAAGTAAAGTAACAATTAAGTGTCAGTGAATTGAGTTTTGTGACATTGCATGAAAACCGAGACAATCACTGAGTTAAGAAAAAAGCTAGTTGGTCCCAAGTGTTACAGATAACATATTATAGAGTTTTTGTTTGTTGTTTTTTTGTGTCTTTTTTTTTTTCAGAAAATACATGTTGGTACGTCTCATACGTTGTTCTGGTGAGATTCATCAATAGACAGGCAATGTAACAACACTGCTTCTGTCTATTGATTCTCCTGGACCAACAAGGCCCTCCTGCATTGATTTGTTACTGTCACATTTCCAATTTACAAAACTTCAAACACATTCAGTGACCGATGTGATCCTTGTTGTTTGTTTGCCTCTTCTGCTTGAGGACCTGCTGAACTCGGTTCTGGAAGGGGCTCCAGAGGGTCTCCAGGATGCTGTAACTCTGCACCTGCTCCTGGTTTGGATTGTGTTTCTCTTGACCGTTTGTGTGATGGGCGTGGTGCCTCCTTTGCTCTTCCCTCTGGTTGCCACTGTGCTGAGCAATCATTGATTGGTGGTAGGTTGCAGCTGAGAGCGTGGGAAAAAGAGAAAAAGTGTCAGGATAAAACACTGCTTTCAGGGTGAAGGCTGCAGAGGTTCAGTCCCATGGTGAGATCACTTACGACTCATGCAGGTGACTTTGGGCGTTTCCCATTGGCCGTTGGAGCAGCAGCGTATAGTTGGGGTGTGTCTCTGGATGAAGCCCTTTTTACAGTGATATCGGACCAGGGAATTGATCTCATAGCGAGGCTTCTTTGCTCCAAACATATCGGCATGCCTCACCACAGGCGGCTGGCTACAGGCCACTGGAGGGTGAGAAAGAGAGTGCAATGATAGCGTACCTAAATTCTCCAGTGACGGAGTTTGTTATCAGCGACGGACAGTACAACAGCTAAATACAACTCAGGAATAATCTTGTGCATAATTGACAATTTAAAAAAATTAACTGGTATTACTTGGGTAAAACATTGGCTGGATAGATGGGACTAACTTCCACAGAATTTGGGCAGGTCACTGAGGAGTGGGGTTTACAGCGCTCTCTACTGAGCTTTTCTCTTAACATTTTACAGATGAGGATTACATACATGTTCATATTCCATGAGGAAAAAAATCTGAGTGAGATCTTCAAATGTAACAACTTTGGATACAAATAGTGCTTCTGCCAAGTCTTCCTGTCGAAGCAATACCTTGTTCTGTGTTCGTGTGAGACAGCCAAGTGGAAGGACATTGCACTTTTCTGGATGAACATTCAGTATATATACAGCCACTACTGAGCTGTTTTCATTGAGTTAATAAATACCCTCCATTTCCATAATCAGTGGTTTGTTTTCCAATGAAACACGCCGTGTTACCGCGGCGTAATTTCTCTTTGGCTACTCCGGTTCACATTACAGTTCGCATTAGACATAATGAGGGAAAAAAAACTGGCAAACAAACATGCAATTAACAAGGGTTACATTTTTTTTTAGCGTTCAGGAAAGTCACAGATAAAGATAATGAGGTAGTAGGGTGCTTATGATGATTTGAGGCCACAGGAAACTTAATTGAATAAAGAAGATGTAGGTTTACAAAGGCAACAGTTTACCAGAGCGTACATTCTGCTGTGCTCCCGGATGTCATTGTGTCGCTCTTCTTGAGCAAAAACCTTTCTTCCTTCTAAATTTAAAAATGACTCAGATGGGAAGCTGGAGGTTATTGGAGCACTTTCTCCAGCAGATGGACTGACAACTCTTGGATACTTCACATAAATCCACTTTCTAAAACCCAAATGGCCTTTTTTGGCATCTTGAATGACAAAAAGTTAAGATATTATGCTCGTTTGATGAAGCCTGTGCTATCATGTCTGCCTTCTCTGCGAGCACATTTTCTTTAATCTGTCTTAGAATGGAGAATGATCATGTCATTTTAACCTCACTGTATCTTTTTGGGTGTGGCGTTCACTCCAGAGAGGAGAAGGCTGATTTCAGGAGCAGAGGACTTTTGAGCTCGATGAGTGGGATTTAAATAGGAACAGAAGATATCTGTGCAAGAGATATTCAATCTGACAACAAAAACATAGTTTTGGGGGTAAAGTTGTAAGCAGGAAATAACTTTTTTAGTGTGATACCAGCACAACATCCCAAAGGAAAATAAAGACTCTTGCTCTCAAATTAAAAACTTAGACTCTTAGATTTTTGTAAAGCTTCCCCATTAAGATACTTCAGTTCTACTTTTTCAGCAGTTTACACACACAGTGTGTGCCCGTGCTCTGACACCACGGGGTGCTACAGGGAGAGGTTTGATGTGGCTATCAATGAGGGAACACAGATGTCTCACCAGCTGAGTTCTTGCTGTCAGCTGACTGTAACACAGAGGTGGGAGCAGCATACCTGTTCCCTTTTTGCAGGTGAAGGTCAGGTGATAATTGCAGGGCACATCGTTCCACTGTCCTCCCTCATGCCATATCATCACCACGCAGTCCTCTCCAGACTGGAAAAAGCTGTCCGGCTGGTTCGGCCTCCAGTGGCCATATTGCTGCCAGAGCACATTTCATTTTAGCAGTGAAAATTCAGACAATAATCAAACACCTATTGCACGTTGTCGGTATGTGCAGGCGGGCAGAATAAATAGGCGATTGAATTTAATTTTTCCATCATTTATTTTTTTCAACCTTGGGTCCTTTCTAAATTTCTGCCACTGTGAATCTGATGTCTTCCTCCTTTTGCCATCATTGTGTTGAGAATAAGCACACACTCAACGTGGAAGATATGAGATGTACACTAGCGCTTCATTTGAAAATGAAAGCCGTGACTTAGGGTTTGTTTTGTACCTGTCTCTAACATCTGCACAATCTCGTGGGATCAAAGCTGCAAACACCAGCAGCCACTATCAGGTCGTGATGGTTCTTTTTCCTCATCAGGTGACTAGATGTAATTCATACAGAAACCAGACGGTGGTGCTAGTGAGGCAACCCAGAGAGCAAGGGTGGAAAAGCTGTAGAACATGGCAAAAATCCAAACAAAGAAGCTCCTGTAGTTTGTATGAGATAGCTTTAGTAGTGAGCTCTCAGCACGTTTTACTCTCTCTCTCTCTCTCTCTCTCTCTCTCTCTCTCTCTCTCTCTCTCTCTCTCTCTCTCTCTCTCAAACACACACACACCCTTGTTTAAAATACAACGTGAGGACCGTCCCTTGACTTCCATAAACTTCCATTCATTTTCAAGCCTTTCTATGCCCCAACCCTAACCCTAGCTCCAACCCTAACCTTTACTAGTATGTACCTAACCCTAATCTAAACCAATTTACACCTTAGTGCTAAACCTAACTCCTAGGCCACAAAAAAGTGAAGACCGAAAACAGGCCTTCACTTTACTAGTAAAATGGGGAAAAAAAATTCTCGCTCAGCTGCAAGTACAAGAACACACAAACACACATGTGCAGCTGCGGGTCTGCAGCCTCTGTGACGTTCTCAGCTGGATTCAGGTTCCATGTCAAACAAACACGTGTGGAGATTTGTCCTCAGTGACTCATGTGTCACAGTGTTGTTAGGTCATCTGTAGACCATATTTTACAGTAACTCAGCAGGGGAAGAATTTGATCTGTGGTTAAGTAAAAAAAATGTAAAAGTTCTATTCTAAAAGCTTGAAAGTGGTGCAGTGTGCAGCAATCTGCAGAACCTCAAGGAACATAGTCTGTTCACAGTCATCTGTTTCCATGATGGCTGACGTGTAAAGTGCTTATAATTGTAACTAGGAAGAATTACGTGATTGGGCAGAATTTACTAGGAAGTTTACTGTTGATTTCAATAAAAACCAAATGAAACATTTGTTTATTTTATGCTCTTAGTTTAATTTTATCATTGTCATTGACTTCAAAGGTGGAATTTCTTTGAGGTGATTTTGTATCCCTTTGTAGTTTCAGCAAAGCCTCATTTTAATTGTATGCCTCTCTTATCAGTTTAGTGCTTCTCCAGCATGTGACCAGTTTTTTTGTTATAGTCTATAATTAGTAGTTTGAACAGTATCTGATCACCTTTGATTAAACATCTAAAGACTTTTGTATTTCTGCTTTGATCATGCAGAAATTCAGAGTTTCAAATTCAGATCAACTGCCTTTCAGAAGTCAAGTCAGCCAATTGTTTCAACCTGTTAGAACATTGACTGCTGATTGTTACTGCGTGGTTTCTCTGTGCAGAATGCTGCTCTCACTCGGCCTGTCCCTTACAAAAAAACAGCGCAATTAATCATTAAAGAGTATTTTCTTTGTGTTAAGTTTTTAGTTTAAACTATTTCAGTATTCTGTACAATCTAACTATTTCTGAAAGACAGATATCTCTGCCTCTGGTAATAAAAATCAAACATAAAGCTTAAATTTGCACAATCCAGTATACTCTGCTCTAGTTAGAACCTGTGACCCTTTAACAAATGGGACCTCAGTGGGCTTATCTGTCACCCAGAATCAGCAGCGTCTCACCATTGGGTTGCCGTCGGTCCACCTGAAGTCTCTTTCAAACATCCTGTCATTCAGGCCAATCCACTGGTAGTCACTGCCCAGACCTGCATAGAGAGAGAGGACACCAACATCAGGGAAGCCAAGGCTGCTGGATGGAGGAACAGGGTCAGGATGTCAAGATGTAAGGCGAGTTTGCTTATAGCAAAAAGAAGAAGGAGGTACAGTGTCTTGTCAGTGTCTCAAAATAAATCCAGCTCTTCAGTGTTTACAAACGTTTGCCACACTTTTCAGAGTTGCAGTGAAAACTATGAAAATCACAAATCTGTATCCTTTCACCTCACAGTTCTGCACTACTTTATGTTTTGTTGCACAATCTTCAGAACCTACGTTGACATTTGTGGTTGAAATGGGTCAAAGTTCAAGGTGTATGCATACTTTTTCAATGCACGGTACATAATGACCCCTGCTCTTACTTAGCTGCCTGAGACAGACTTACGGTTGACGAACATCTGCTCCTCCTGTGACAGGATGCTGGCCAGGTGGCCTCCGTGCAGCCGACACTCCCTCTCGGCAGCGTCCCACGTCCGAGGGTGTTTAAAGTACTTGTAGCAGTGAGACTGAAACTTCTGCCAGCCGAATCCACACACCTCTGTGTCTGCACAGAGAGAGAGAGACAGCATGTTGAAGACGGATGGCCTAAAGGGCAACAACACCCATTTTTCTTACAATTTTATGACTCTGTCGTATAATTCTGAATTCTTTACCGAAACCTTCAGTTGTGGTGCATCCTCAACATGTAGCTTAGCTGTTCTGCTCTACAGGCAAACGATGTTGCTCCCCTTGCATGAATGAAAACATTTCACCTTTCATTGTGTGAAATGCCAATGGCTACGCTAATCCAAAGTATGATATTTTAAAACCCACATTCCGATGGAAAACCTAATTAAACAACATGTTACAAAATGAACTTATAAATTATTTCCCAGACAGATGACCTGTCAGCTGTTGTACAGAAATGATGAAACCAGACTAATAAAGAATATTATTTTTCCATCTGTGAAATCTCTACATCAAAGAGCTGAATCTGTCATGAAAGGACAACACTAACATGCGGATCAATGACGGACCTGTGACCGGCCCACGGTGTGCGCTTCCCATTCACTGCAGGAGACATACGTCTATAACTGGCTGGGATTGACTAGTTGTCAGGGTTCTGTGGATCTGTGCTCTCTAACTCTGCTCCACAGGTGGCTGCAGTTGACGGGTGGGCGTGGCCCACTGGAAGTGATCATTTCTGGCAACCATAGAGCGTTTCTGTCCTTTTTTGTCTTTCCCGTCAGGCATTCCCCGGTCGTTTTAGGGTTAATCTGGTTACAAAAACATAATCCACATTTTAACTGGGCGGAGTCCCGCTTAGAATCCTGTCTCCTATCGGCCCAGCCTGTCTCCCATCCATCTGATTCTTCTCCTAAACTAGAAAATTCCATCGATCTCAGCCTGGTACCTGATCTCTACCACGATTTGCGATTGGTTTTCAGTAAAAGCAAAGCCTGTTCACTCCCTCCGCATCGCCCCTACGAATGCGCTATTGACCTGCTACAGGGGGTTCCTTTGCCCACTAGCCGCCTTTATAACATCTCGAGGTCGGAACGTCAGGCGCTTGAGAAGTACATCAGGGAGTTTCTGACGGCTCGACCTCCTCTCCTTTGGGTGCGGGTTTTTTCTTCGTAGGGAAGAAAGACGGATCCCTCCGCCCATGTATCGACTACCGTGGGCTGAACCAGATCACTGTTAAAAATAAATACCCACTTCCCCTGTTATCTTCTGCCCTCGAACCAGTCCAGAATGCGGTCATGTTTTCCAAACTTGACCTGCGCAACGCTTACCACTTGGTTCGTATCCACCAGGGGGATGAGTGGAAGACGGCTTTTAAAACGCCCCTTGGTCATTTCGAGTACCTGGTCATGCCATTTGGTTTTCGTAATGCCCCGTCCGTGTTTCAGGCTCTAGTGAATGATGTCCTTCGGGACTTTCTGAACGTCTTCGTTTTTGTTTATTTAGACGATATTTTGATTTATTCCAGTGATCCCGTCCAGCATCGCCAACATGTCCGTTTAGTCCTCCAACGCCTGCTCGAGAACCGTCTGTTTGTCAAGGCTGAAATGTGTGAATTTCACAAGACTTCTATCTCATTCCTCTGCCTGATTCTAGAGGGAGGACAGGTTAGATCTGGCCCTGAGAAGAACAAAGCTGTAGTGGAGTGGCCGACTCCTGATTCCAGAAGACAGTTACAGACTTCTACAGACATTTTGTCAAAAACTATAGCCAGATCGCGTCCTCTCTGCATGGTCTTACCTCCCCTAAGGTTCCGTTTACTTGGAGCCCAGAGGCGGATGCCTCTTTTTCTGAACTTAAGAAACTGAACTTAACTCCCATTCTAATACATCCCGACCACGCTAAACAGTTTACATTAGAAATCGACGCATCCGATACGGGAGTTGGGGCCGTTTTGTCACAACATTCAGACTCCGATCATAAACTTCACCCCTGTGCCTTTTTCTCTCGTCGGCTGTCTCCAGCCGAGCGAAACTACGGTGTGGGAGATCGTGAGTTGCTAGCTATTAAATTAGCATTAGAGAAGTGGCGACATTGGCTGGAGGGTTCCGAACAGCCCATTATTATTTGGACTGATCACAAGAACCTTGCCTACCTGCAGTCTGCCCGACGTCTGAACCCCTGACAAGCCCGCTGGTCTCTCTTTTTCTCACGGTTCAACCTCTCCATAACCTACTGTCCCGGCTCCAGAAATGTCAAACCAGATGCCCTCTCCAGACAGTTTGCTCCCCAAGAACATGAGAGAGAACCAGCTCCCATCCTACCTCCTACGTGTACCTTTGGAGCCCTCCGGTGCTTGGTTTATTCGGTCCTGGAGGACCGAATAAACCAAGCTCTGCTGTTGGATCCGGATCCAGGCACTGCTCCCGCCGGACTTATGTATGTCTCTCAGTCCGTCCATCCTGAAGTTCTGCGTTGGTGTCATGACTCGAAATTCTCAGCCCATCCTGGAATCTATAGAACCCAGTCCCAAGTTTCCCGTCGTTTCTGGTGGCCGTCTTGGTGTAAAGACGTCCGGGATTATGTTCGTGCCTGTCCCATTTGTGCTCAAAATAAGCCATCTAACCAACCTTCATCTGGTCTTCTTAACCCATTACTCATTCCCAAACGCCCTTGGTCTCACATCGCTCTGGACTTTATTACAGGACTCCCCTCATCGCAAGGTATGACCACTATTCTAACTGTTGTTGACCATTTCTCCAAGTCATGTCACCTCATCCCCATCCGTAAACTGCCCAACGCTCTGCAAACCGCCCAACTCCTCATCAAGCACGTTTTTAAACTCCACGGTATCCCTGCTGACATACTATCTGACCGGGGCCTCCGGTTCATCTCACAGGTGTGTCACCACATTCTCATGTCCACCCTACGTTCCACGTTTCCCAGATTAAGCCTGTCGTCGCTTGTGAATTGACGGTTGGGCGTGGCCCGCACCTGCGGCTCATTAGGAACCTTTGTCTCTGGCTTAAAAGGAGTGCACAGACAGCTGGAAGACACCAGAGTGTTACCCCGTCACAGATCTGTCTCCTGAGCTTCGTACCTGTGAGTTTTTGGAAACCTGGTTTTGGACTAATCCTGTCTCCTGTGTTCTCCAGTTTGTCGTGTTTGGATTTACTCACCTGTGTTGGCTCCGTACTCCGAGGACCAGTCATCCGAATCCCTGCCGCTCAGATTCTGCTCTGGCACTTCCCCTCATACTCTCTTGGTGGTACCAAGCCGGGTGTGAGAACCCCTTCCCTGGATTCACCTGGTTCGTCTGACACACTCCGGTTCTTCCAGCTGCTCCTCCTGCCTGCCGCCGTAGTGGGGCTGTTCGGGTCCCTCCGCCTGTATGACATCTGTCAGCCCTCCTGTCACTCAGCCACAATCTTCCATCAGAGTCCCTGTTCACTCATCCTCCCGGACAGGTCTTCCCATCCAAACGGTAAGCGGCGCAGCTTCTGGAGATTTTCCCCTGGTTCGATCCTCTTTAATATATATTCCCTTTTTCTCCCACAGTCGTTCCAGCTCTGACGTTCCGACCTCGCCTGATATATACTGCGTGTGCTTATCCTTTGTTAAGCCTGAAAATAAACATCTTAAGACTGTTCCTGTCTCCGTCTGTGTCTGCATGAACACAAACACCTAAAAACCATGACACTAGTTAGAGGAAACCGATTGATAAGATAGAAAAGGGGTGCCTTAACAAAAACAGATTTTGTTTATGTCTCTGCATCATATTAAAAAAGGTGTGACATTTATCCTAACCGGGTAATGAGTTTTGAGGTAAGTTCTACATGGTGTGACTATTCAGCTAAAATGAATAAAACTATGTTTTTCCCCCCAAAAAAGTAATACTTTCCTATTTCCATGAGTCAGAGGTTCTCTGGGTTGCTTTAGTTGATTAGCTCAAACTTGAGTAATTTCATGACCCAAAAAGGAAGTCAGTCAATCGCTGAATATGGTGAATGACCAGATGTTTCCAAAAATGTCTTATTTCATTTTTCCTACCTGATGCATGATTTTCACATGAACATGTCAGTACAGGGTCTAGGCAACAGCACTCTTAGCAATCTTTTGCAGATTTGCTGTGGTGACATCGCGCAGCAACTTCACTCTCTCATCATTAAAACCAAACCGTGGGGAAAACTGTGGTTGAACATCAATGTTGAGACTTTGCGTAAGAACCCCACTGTGAATAGGAGCTGTAATCAAAACTAAAGAGGCTCCAACAGAGTCACAGTGTGTGACTGTTGTGTTTGCTTTTTTTTGGTCAGGCTGTGTAAATGAGGGAGTTGAGTTAGAGCCATGCTGCCTTTAACAATAACCTCCAGCTGTTCCACTAAAGCTTTGATTTGTTTCCTTCTCGTGACACACTGTTGTTGTGGCCAGATCAATGCTGAAGTCCAGCTGGGGGAAAAAAACAAAACCCTCCACCACCACCACTGGAGTAGTTTAGCAACACACAGTTGGACTTCATTACCCTCACAAATAGCCCGTTGTGTGCAGGTCAAACACACAGACAGGCACATTCAGCCCCATATACAATGATTTCAAGTCTCAGAACCAGCTCTCTGGTTCCATTGTTGGGCTCAGCAAACAATGACGCCTGTTTTCTGTCACTGCCTTCAGAACAACCTGAATGCCAATAAATTCGCAATGGAAAGTTGCTGTCAAGGCTTCAGGGTATTAGCCTCCGTCAGCCCACCTCATCCTAATGACTCCATTGTGCAGGCACCTGGAGGGTCAGGTGAGATCTGGACTCCTGCCCCTTCCTCCTGGCGGTGTGAAATTAGCAGTGCTGTTCTGACGTATGCAGAGTGGGGGGCAAGAGGTCAACCCGAAACGCGTCCAGGAGATGAGGTGGGAGGCAGAATTTGGCAGGACTGAGTCAATGACAAGCAGCTGCAAAAGCTTTCTGGTAGAATAATGGAGCAATTATCTGTTTTTTTTTCTTCCTGATCCACTGTAAGAAAGCTGCAAGAGGACTTCTGTGTCCACCAACCTCTGGACACAATGAGGGGGAATTCTTAATTTCCATCTAATGTTACATGCACCATGCAGCATAAGATGTTTGCACATTCATCTTGTATAGCTAAACTCTCCAGACAAACAATTTGATGCCACCTTCTACCCACCACTTATAATGAAATGGGAAGCTGTGTAAATAATTTGGGGTGTAACAATGCATCAAGCCCACAAGACAAGATGATACACGATGCTTGCTTCATGAGATGCTCTACATTGCTTTAACACGTTTTCTGCCTGATCAAAGGAAATTAGAATTCACAAAGCTGTTTAGTGTAGAAGTTGCATGAACATCCCTTAGTGTTTTACCTTGAGATATGATACACTGGCCCATAAATCTGAGAAAGAATGTAGCTACTCTGATCCAAACGGTCTGGCCCGCCTGAAATTAGTCCAGTGTTAAGACTTCTCAAACAAAAGGCTTATCATTTTTTTTATTTACTCAGTGTATTACATTTGCATGGAGAATGAGTCTTGTGGCTTAAAAGCAGCCGTTTGTTCTGGAAAACCATAATCTCAGACGTCTCTTGAGACCTGCTCTAAACCTAGATGAGAGGCTGAGTAATGACAGAAGAATTGGACACGAGGCTGAAACTAATCTGCAGAGGAGCCGACGCCTGGAGCTCCAGAGCGTCCAGCCGCACTCACAAATGCGTACACAGCTCACACGACGGTAGGCAGATCAGTAGGCTACTTAGGTTTAAGTGCCTTGCCCAGGGGCACATTGACATGTGGCAGGATAAGACTTTAAGACAAAACTATCAGAAAGTGAAGCAACCATTTTACATGCTGTTTCACAGACATTCTTCATCTTCTTTTCAGTTGGCATGAAAGAAAAACGGACGCTGAAATATTACTGTACATCCTCCTGTAGCAGTGGTTTCTAGCAGAGAATCTAAAGATCCCAATTAGACCCTTCATAGCTTCATTTCTGATTTATTCTGCACTAATTTTTACCATTTTAGTTCACATAAGGACTTCTGAGGAAACTACTGTCTCATGTTACCAAGACAGATACAAACAGTCCTTTAAAAAAGGATTTTCTGCCTTGTAGATTTCTTTTTTTGTCATTTTTTATTTCAAAGATACTACAGTACAAGTAAATAAAACATGCAGATTTCAAATGATTTCATCTGTCAAGATAAAATGGCTAACCAAACCAGCCTGGCAATAAGTGGAAAACTAATTCCCTTCAAAATGATTAGCTGCTTGTGGCCCCTTTGGTGGTTACAACTGCTGGAGTCAGAGAAACAAGAATAAAAAGACAATAAATACAAAACATAACAGAAACAATGTGATGCCGTGCTTTGCCAATGCTCAGTACTAAGAATAACATTTTAGACGATTTAAACAAGAACAACTCCGCCCCAGGTGTTCCTCATTCTGATTGACCTCCCACTGCTTTAAATCACTCACATGAAAACTGGAACTCCCAACTGACGCTCCACAATCAGCTAATCAAAAGGAAGCTGATAAAGTTGCTCCAAGCTGATGTTATGTAGCCTTTGATAGAGCTGTTTCACTTTTTTACCAGTTTTGAACCAGTCACATGTGGTTAATGTAGGCCCATGAACAGCCATGTGATAAGAATAAGAATTATTTTATTGTCCCACAATGGGGAAATTCGGGTGTGACAGTGGCAAATACGTAGACAGTTATACACAATTAGTAACAATGAAAAGAAGAAGAAACAAGGACAAACCAGTCTACTCTAAAATTAACTCCAAAGAAACATCAAGAGTAGAAGATAAAAGTAAATGTTAAATATTGCACAGTGGGGGAAAAATCCAGCCTATTTACATAACGCACAATAATAATAAAATATGCAATATGCATGATAGTGCAGCATCCCTAGCTAAGGCGTGTAAAAGTTACCTTAGCATCAGGGACCAGTGTAGACAATTAATGATCGGATCAGAACCTGTGTAACCACTGGCATGATTTAGCAGTTATAATGTCTGTTGGGAGCAGCCAAGATTATAAAGTCTGACTGCAGCCGGGAGAAAGGACCTGCGGAAGCGCTCCTTAGAGCATCTGGGATGCAGTGGTCTGTCACTAAACGAGCTCTCCAACAGTGATGCCTGGGTGGCTAAATGTGTACTATTTTTTTATTGTTTTTATTAGCCCTAATGGCAGACATAACTGGTCCTCAGGTCACATACTCAGACGGACAGTTCTTCAAAACCATAATCCTAATCAGCCTGAAGTGCATTGACCTGAAATTTGTTTCAAACAGCAGATAGCAACATGTGAGTGTTAAACTCAACCTTGATCGCAGAGCTGTCCTTTGTAGCTGGGTAGGCAGAGACAGGTAAAGGAGTTGACCCCATCCAGGCAGGTGGCTCCATTCAGGCACGGATTAGAGTTGCACTCGTCCACATCTGCAGACACACAACACAGGCCACTATTATTAAACATCATCAGTCTTTCAGCATGGGTATCAAGTGATTGGCTCTCTGTGCCTGGGTACCTGTTTCACAGCGCAGCCCACTGAATCCAGGTGCACAGGCACAGATGTTTAGTGTGGCTTTCTTGTAACAGGAACCTCCATTCAGACAGATATTGACAGAGCACGGCAATAGGTCTGCACAGAAACAAACAGGATGAACAGGTTAGCTGAGCTGTGATGGGCAGCATCTCTCTATGTGTAACTGCATGAAGTCAACAGGCTAGATGCATTCCAACCTGTCAGCTGTGCTCATACCTTCAACATTCACAGAGCTGGGCTCTAGAGAAGGCCCTAAATCAGACCTGGCCTCTGCCTGCTCTGTGATCCCATTCTCTACAGGGGTATGCGGGTGAGACTCCAACAAAACAGGGATGCTTTGACTGTCATAGTCCACAATTTCCTCATCTGGGAGAGCATTAGCTGAAGGGTGATGAATCGGAGCCCGATGGGGGGTGGAGAGGGTTGTATGGTCAACAGGTGAAAAGGCTAACGTGGTTAGAACAGTTTTAACCTCCACACCGGGTGTGGAGCTTGTGGTGGACAGCTTGGTGCTGGCCAACCCTGAAGTGTGACCAGAGGTTATAGGTGGAGGCTTGGTGGTGACGGCTGAATGCTTCTTGTAATCTGAGAAAGTGACAGAGTAATGTGTTATGGGACTAACTCTGCTAGTTTTGGAGTATGTGTCATGTATTTCTGTTGTATTTCGGTGCCCAGGTCTCAGAACAGCCATAGCTGGTAAAACAGTGGCACTGATCCCTGGAGGCAGGTCATCTTGAGCCCCCTGATCGCCAGAGGCCTCCGCCTTTCCCGACACCTGCTCCACACCTGAGCCAGTTTCTGGAGCGCCATCAGCAGCTTCTGCTTCTCTGTCTTTTATTTCAATAGCTGTTGAGGGTAGAGGCTGTTGGGTGTGAAGGAGGGCAGGAACTGATGGTGGCGTGTAGGCAAGGCTGGGTATATCTGAAAGGGGGATATCCTGCCCAGAGAAATCCTCCTCTCCAGAAGCAGAGCCTTCAACATTGTCTAACTGGGCCTGTGCGGATGTTTTTGGAGACTTTATGTCTGGGGTCAAAGTTGGAGGCTCGGTCCCTCCTATCTCTGCCTCATCTGTCATCACACCAGGCCAAACCGAAGACGGGGTAGGAAAACTTCCATCTGTAGAACCCTCTTGTGGAGCAGCCCCATTATTGTCCTCCATGCCTTCATGGCTGACATGAGGGCCAGACTGAGAAACATCAGGGATAACTGGACCCGGCAGGGTGGTAGATGTTATTGATGAGACCATAGATGAAAGTGTTGTGGTGGCTGCCACTTTGTGTAGCTCTTGAGAGTAGAGTAGAGTAGTAGCCTGTGGGTCCAGGAAGACTTTCTTGACATCAAGGACTGAAAAAGTACCACCTTGTTGGGCTGCATCTGCAGGAGGAGTAGCCTCATCAATGGCCTTGTCTGTGTGGTGCTGTAAAACGCTGTTGCCTGAAGGAGGCACACTTGAATCCTCTTTGTCCCCATCTTCAACCTCCTCCACATAAACAGGAGACGCTGTCTCAAACTGATCCCCTCGGGCTTCCACTTGTGTTTGTGGGCTGAATGTCACCTGGATGGACAGAAGCATATTTAAAAAACAAATTATGAAGAAGACTCAGCAACTTCCTATAGGACCCTTGAACTTGAGGCTTACTATTGAGTGCACAGCTATTTAAATGTTGAAATTTTACATGAATAAAGATTTTCTCAAATCCAAAGTCTCAAATATATGAGCTTATAATAAACCCGCCTGATGGACCCAGAATGTCCAAGGCCTTCTCCCTTCATGGTAATGGTAAAGACTGACTACAGGTGATAGTTTCTCCTTAACAGCAACTCATTAACTGGGTCATTCAGACACAACAAATTAGTTCCAATTACCATAGAAGAAGTATTAGTAGTATTGTTACTCCATGACTGATCGGTGGATTAAACTCTACTCTGTACCTCATGTTTTCCGTTGACAAAGCGGATGGTCTCAGGCAGGAGTTCAGAGTCTTCGTTGCTCTGTACAGGCTGACTGGATATCTGTGCGAGTCCGGGGATGTGTGGGAAAAGAGGCTGGGAACCATTTGACGGCTGGTTTAGGAAATCCAAGACACGACTCACTAGAGGTAGAGTGGACACAGAGCAAGTTTTTTAAAAAACAAGCACACGCTGATCTGATACAAAAACTTGGATGCACATTTTGTAACAAATTTTGGGCTAAAAGTGAGTTCCAAAAGAATGTACAGTAGGTAAATAAACATCAGACATGTGAGGCAGCTTGGAAAATGGACCCGAGACATTTGTTTCATTGATTAGTTCTTTATATCCATTTATCCCTACTTTTATAATACAATAAAAGATAATCTTTATTGTCATTCTAACAATGAAACATCATACAACGATTTTGGGTGCAGTAAAATAATTACTCAGTTATAACTAGGATATAAAATATAGAGAAGAGGAAATAGTCTGTAACTGTTCCAGTCATGTCATGTCTTCATATTGCACTGGTTCCTTAGCGGAAGTTGACTTAAACTGCATTTTGAATTGTAAAATTGAAGCTACACAAGGTCTGATTGACCTTTTGCAGGATTCAACATGGTGATGGCTGGAGGATCAAAATGGTGTCTTGGTCTGTTAGTTTAAGTTTTTACGGATCTGAAACAGCAATTTCCAAAATTTATGACTAACATTTATGACTTTATCATTAATCACAATAAAACACATCACTTGGTGTTTTTAATGCTAACTCATCTACAAAATATCTTCAGATGTCCAATAGCAGCAGGTCGCCATGACCACTTATGAATTTGTGACACATGTTCTTTTGGGTACAGTTTCGGACGGTAAGCAAGCAGATCAATCCTGTATTTGCTCCACAAATCTGGTTGATCCCCAGGTCCCATTTCAAGATGCCTGAAGGTACCTCCTTCATTTGTTCAAACAAATATATGCAAGAGTAAACACCATATGAATGTCCTGCCATCAAACTGTACGGCAGGAAGACTGGTCACCAGTTCCACAGAGGAGCGCATTTTGGTGAGAAACATCCAGTAGGAATAAGTAAAGAATATTATGTGGAAATATTAAAGGAACAACTTAGGACATCTGCAGAGAAGTTAAAGGTTGGACACAAATGGGTCCTCCAAATGGACAATGAATGCAATGATGGATTTAAACATCTGAATTTAAAGTAGCCAAAGTGAAAAAAAAAACATCCCTAAAATGTTCTCCCTCTGATCATTCTGGGATTCCGCCAACAAATAGTTTTGATAATCCTAACTAACCCTTAAAACAGGAAAGGTTTAGTGTGATTTAATGCCGTCATGAAGTGAGGGGAAAAGAAAGATCAGAGTCTTTTTTTCTACATTGGATATAAAAGTGTGGTTTCCGCTGTATTCCTTCTGCAGCGAGCATTGCCCCACAGCAGCTCCTTTCTGACATTGATTTGAAGCAGCCACAGATAATAAACAGTTTCTGGCCTCTGTTTGTTATGATTAAGGCCCGTCGGTGCCAGCTGCTGCTCTGAAACAATGCACGCTTTTGTCTCCTCATTAGGATTTTATGTTCAATATGGGAGTAAGGTTGTGGGAAGTTGAGTAAAATGCTGCTTAAGGGGGTTCGAACTGACATCTGAAGACAAAAAGAAAGCCATGCCTCTGACTTTAAGAGGCCAGAAAACGTTTCCTGGTAATGCTATATCTTTAATTTTCCTAAAGTTCAATGAGACCCAGGCTTTCAAAACTTATGGAGACCTATCACCCACACTGTAGTACACCTACTTCAGGGTTTACATGATGAAGTCTGCCGAGAGCAGGCTGCTTCACACACTGAAACTGTAATCTCTGTGTGTGTACTGCAGGTTGTGTGATTTGGATACTTTTCTTATAAAGGGTTACTTTTAGATTTTACTCAGAGTGGCAGGATGAGCCCAAAGTGTCTCTTTTAAATATGCAGGATCAGTATTTTTATTGAAGTTATTTGATTTGCTGGAAGATTCGCCATAATTTTCTGGGAAATTATCTGTCAGTGTTCTGATCTCTGGGCCATTTTATTAGTTTTGCCTTGAGACACAGTTCTCCATTAGTCTGGAAAAGACACAGAGATGATGAATAAAATGCCTCTGAACTGTTGGAGGAAAATGGGGTCGTTTTGATTCCAGTTTTTGTTCATGGCAGTGTTCTTGGGCTGAATTATGAGGAAGCCCACTCTTTTGGATGAGAAACAATCCCCCACGTATTATGTCAGGATATCTTGTGTTTTGCATAATACTGAATTCACTGTAGACCTTTTGTTCTCCGAAGAGTTGATTTTCCAGATGTCCCAAAGGATTTGGATCAGAGAAAACAACTTTGCATGGGTCTCCTGCAGTCCATCCTTGTCCCTCCTGCAGAATAGTAGTCAGAGGAGGACAGACGAGGCTCGTCTGCTGCCCTTCTTGTTTCAATGCTGCTGCACTGATGTGCAAACAGATGCACTCAAAGCTACCCACTGCCAACGCTGAGCAAGCTCTGAACTAGTGGTAAAACTATAATGATCAGTGCACACGGATGTTTGGATGCTTTCTTCGTGGTAGCCATTACTAACCTAAGGCAATTGCCCTGTTAATGAGATTGATCAAGTGATTTCAGAAAGATTCTCTCCCAACTTCACCAATGCTCGTAATCTGACTGTACAGTCCTTAGTTGTTCTTTTTCTTCTTCTTGTTTTTGTATTTGTTACCTCTGATGTCCATTTAATATAAATAGACTCAATACTTGCCAAATATTCTCAACAAGTGGCCTCATTGTATCAACGTTTTATATATTAGTTTGATTTAACCAGCCGGGACATTTATAGAGTTGTTTTTGTACAGTGAAGCACTTTGGAATGCTTTTCTGCTGAGTCGGGTTGTTTGGTTCTCAGATGTGAAGAAAAAAAGGTGCTAAGCTTTCCTCAATAAAACATGCTTTATTGTTTGATTTAATTCATTTCCTTTACTGCAGCTATTTTAAGCTTGGACTCAGACACTTGTCCACATTTGGCAGTTGTATATCTATCATCCTCATGGCCCCCAGCTTCCGAAAATGGTTTGATTTACTCATTCATAGGAAGAACAAATTACTTTTATTTCCCATCTGTGTTTCCTGTTGGGACAGCTGTGTGCAGGAGCTGCCTGTTTGCAGGAAAGTGACAGTAAAGGGAGACCCAGAGCATTTAAACCTGATGTAAAGGCTGCCAGGTGTCAGTGCGATGAGCTGGGCATGAGAATGTAATGGGAAATAACAAGCTAAGGATTGCTAATAAAAGTATACAGTGGAAGCACTGAAGGTCGGCACTTATCGGTGCTGATGGATATGTGTTTGAAACAGTCGACTCAGTTTGTTTCTGCCCGCATCAGGTGCTCATGGCCTTGTGCAGACATTTTATGGCCTCTTTTAACACTGTCCCATTTCTCAGGTGTCACTTCACCTGCAAACAAACATTTCCTCTGCTGTACCTGCTTTTATGTGGATGTTAGCACTTTTTCTGCTCTCATGGAAACATTTGAGACAGGGATCGCAATAGAATATTTCCTGTGGTTGCTGTGCTTCATCCTGAATGACAGACTGGAAAAGTAGACTTTTTTTTTACTAAACAAAATGTGTCTAACTTGTTTCAGGATACAGAACTGATCTTGCATTAAGCATCAATCGCTGAGTAAATATTTTGGTGCTGGAGTCCAATGAAAACTGAAGGACAAAAAAAGTAATCTTTCCATACAAAAAGAAAAATAATTGCTATAAAGACAACACACAATAAAAGCAAAAAAAAAAAGCTGGATTAGGAAACAAAGATTACAAGATTAAAAAAAAAAAATCCTTTTTAAATGTGCCAAAAATGTTTAACTTTTCCACTGAGCAGGTGAATGAATATTTCTCTACCTCTGGCTGTCAACAGTGGTGTAGTTGGTGACACATCTACTTGTGACTGCTACACTGACAATGTTAATTACAAACCTTACAAAACATGTAGGTGTTGTTGGGCTGTATTGCCATCAAGAGTCTGAACTGTTGTTTGACTCAACATGAAACGTAATCTTCCGATAGTGTTTGGCCATGTTGTTACAACTGCCAGGCTTTACACAGCCTCCAGTTCATGTGGTCCTATGACTCCAAAGTAATCCTGAAATGGTTTTAACAGGTTTGAAAAATAAACATCTTTTTTAAAATACCAATTCAATGTATCCCATTTTCTTTGCATTTTTAAATAATATAGTTTTTTCAGTAGTATCTCATGTAACCTTGTGGCTAAATTAATTCTGTCTTATGTTAAGATTAAATTGTTTTATGTCTCATCTTAAAATATATTTTACTTTACAGGTATTACAGTGTTTTATTATTCATGTTTTCAATATTTTGGATTGTGTGCCCATTAAATTTTGAAAACTGACTTCACTGTGGTCATCAATACATGGATGAACAGCAGAAAGACCACATTACAGGATGACAGTCAAACAGCAAATGACATACCAAGACAACAGGCCCCCAAAACACAAGGGAACATGATCACATGTGGAGAAAGTAGATCAGCAAAGCTCAAATCCAATATCAGGATGACATAGTATGAACGGTACATGTATGAACATGGACAAACATTTGGAAATCCATAGTTAGTTCAGCTAAACTGCTTACATATACCAGTAGATTATTTAAAGCATGCAGCCTGTATTAACAGAGAACTGTTTCTTTGCAGGTTGAAGTGGTCATAAGACATCAAAAGCATCTTACCTGCGGCAGACTGTTTTTCCTGATCCATCCCTGGAGCCCGCCGTTGGCATGTAGGTAAATATGATAAAAGAGAAAGAGGGTTTAGTGAGCTATTTTGTGTGATCTTACTCTTTAAAGTTTCAGTGCTTAATCCTACGGACATGATTACAGAGAGACAGCTGAAGCTGATGATGCTCAGTGTTATGCTAGAAGAGCAGAGTTAAAAAAGAGGAACGCTGTGTTTCTAGTAATCAGTCACCTGGACTGGTTTTGGATTTTAGAGATGTAGACTTATCAAAACAAATGCAGTGAGATACTGCTTCTGCAGCTTTGTCTGCAATAACTTGAGTTTCCACTATCTGAGTGGTTTTAACAGTTCAGAGGACAAAAACTCATGACAAATCCTGCCTGTGCTGTCTATCATATCGTTTAAAACAGATGCTAGGCAAAACTATAATCAATGCTCATTTATGAAGGATATGAACTACTTATATTGTACATTTTCAAACTTTATTTCAAAGTATGATCAATGAACGAGAACTAGTTCAAGCTGGAGCTGCAAACAGTCCTTCATGTTTGGGTGGTGAACATTGAACATGAAATCATTTACTTTAACCTGGCTTAGCTGAATTTAAAGCAAGTTCCTGTTAAGGATAAACTGGCACCACAGTGTTGATGCTATAAGCGCAGTATTTTGTCTTTGTGTGTGAGAACAAAGCAGTCATTGCTCTTGTTGTGGGGCTCTGGTGTTTCCCAGGATAAACTGATATGTTTACTGTATGTTTGGCTACACCACTGTGGCCGCGTAGGAGTAGAACTGCTTTAAACACGTCCACATCTGGCTTTGCAGATTTGTCTGAGGTTGAGATCCAGCATTTTTTTTAAAGAATGGGCAAAAATGTCTCCAAGCAAATACCTACACATATCTGAAAGACTCACAGCCTTAACTGCAACAAAAAGGGATCTACAATGTATTATTTAATGTGGCTAGGTCAGTACTTTGTGTGTATGCCATTCTTTTCACATTAATATTTGTAAATGTTTAGGAAGAAATTGATAATTGTTGTTCCACCTCACAATTTAACACTACTCAGTGTTGGTCTATGACAGAAAATATACTGAATTTAGTGGTTGTAATGTGACAGATTGACAAAATTCATAGGGTGGTAATAGTTCAGCAAGGTATTGTGCCGGCAGTAGCTAAGTGTGATGACACACAAGGGTCTAGACAAGGGGTGTCCAAAGTGGGGCTCAGGGGCCATTTGTGGCCCCTGGATTGATTTTGTGGGCCCCCTTTGCAGATAAATACTTTTTAAGACAAAATGATTACAGTCAAGTTAAAATATTCTTCCAATAGAAAATGTGAGGTAACATACAAAATAATTGTCTTTTAAAAAACTAAATTTTAACATTCTCTTTAATTTCACAGTAACTAGTGCCACATCGATCCAACGACTTACCCAAATCCTGTTCTTATTGCTGAGAATAGATACAAAGAATTACCTTTTTTTAATCTAGCTCAGAAGAATTTGCAAACTGAAGAGCCTCTTTTAATAAGGCAAATGTGCTAAAACCCTGTTTCAGTTTAAGAATCTTCATTATCCCCCTTGGGGCAATTGATTACACAGCCAGTAGTAAACCATTTAACAAAACACCATTTGCACCAAAATCACACAATATTATTTCAAAATCTTATCACTGTAGGGATAAACAAACGTTTTATTCTGCTAGTTGTGAATCTTGGATGCAAGCTTTGGATCCACAATGATTTACACATCCCTTTCCTACAATTCAAAAATTTCTTGTTAATTTTATGATTTTTTTGTAATTACATTACATACTTTTGACTTGACAACTTTGGCCCACATAATGGAAAGTTTGGACCCCCCTGGTCTAGACTTTAATGCAAACAGTGCAACTAACACAGCTTGCTCAGCCCATCATACCGAAGGTTGTGCTGCTGCCCAGACTCACCTGAATCATTTTCCCTGGGTATATTAACGATGAGGACATGGAGAGGTGGTTTCTCTGATGAGTCTCCACTTAAAGAAATGTCTATATTTGGTTTCAGCTCCAGTTCGGTTGATGGTTCAGGGATGACCTCCTCTTTGAACCCCACAGCAGGTTGCTGATACACTTCTGGCTTGAACGACTGGGGATCTGGCTCTGATGGGACAATCTCTGGGAGAGGGGAAGGACTCAACGTTGCTTTCAGTGATGAGGTTTTAATCCCTTTGACAATTTCGCCCGCCAGTCTTGGTGTAGAGGTGCTCTCTGGAGTAAATTCTCCTCCCGCAGCGCTGTTGGAGCTGAAATCCACACTGCCACTCATTCCCTGCTCACCTGGTTGGGGGGTTGCCAGTTGTGGATGCTCTACGTGGGGGGTGGGTGAAGGAGACAGCGGGTTGGGCAAAACGTCCCCTCTAACTGGCACTGACTCAACCTGGTTAAAATCTTGAATATCATAGTCAGCTAATGCAGGAGTGGGCGTCCAATTGCTGATGTGAGGAGAGGAGAGGTCTGCAGAGAGGCTCTCTGCTGGTGAAAACGCTGCTGGCTCTGGTGTTCTGACTCGAAGTTCAGCTCTGTCTGGGTGTGAGGATGTTGGAACGTGCAGACTGGACGTGGAGGTGTCGGGTTTGTACACAGCCGTGCTCGTCTGTGAGCTGACTGTTGTTACTGGGGGGTTAGCTGTAAGACAGTGGAACATGAGATGAAAGAACATTAAAAAATGAGTGCAAATCATCATCCAAGTTCTTGTTCACATCAACCAGTAGTTTAGTGATGTAATGGAGTAAAGGAATTGTATTTGAACTGTTTTTTTCTATTGATGAAAGTAATCAAAGGGGTGCTTCTCTCTCTTTTGAGTTATAGTACTCTCTCCAAATGCTGCATGTTGGTAAAACGATCTGCTTGCTCAGAAATTCTCCTGTGCAGAGTTTAGTCTACCTCCATTATTGTGCTTCCTTGTGGGAAAACCATTCAGATAACTCCTGAAACATTTTGAGTTGACATATTTATGAAATAAATTATGTTCAATAAAGAAAGTATTTCTCACTTATGCACACGTTTTTCCTAAATGATTGGGGTTACCCTCCACTGGAGCCATAGTGGGTTAGAGATGATTCATTTGGTGATACTTTAAGTTCTTAATGTTTATCTAAAGTGTTAGTCCTGCACATGTTGGACTTTTGCAGCATTCCGAGTTGCTGTTTTGCTCTGTGAAAGCTGCTCCGGCTGCATGTTGAGCCCAGCCCAGATATGATGTCATGTGTTTGGCGAGCTGCAGACATCTGGCCCAACTGAGAGTGTTCTCTTCACTCTACGTTAACTCTCTCCTGCAGCTCCTGCCACCCTCTTGCAGCTTGGCAGAAGGCATCACACAACCTTCGGAAAGTACCTCTGCACAGCCAGACATGGGAATGTTTGCAATTATATGGTGGAGAAAAGCACCACGCTGGGAGTGTGTACTTCTCTCTGCTACGAGCTGACCCCTTTATTAACACTTTATTTTATTGACTCTCTTCCACTTCCTCCGTCTGTCTGTGCTGCTTGGGTAGGGTCCAGCTGTGAAGCATTAGGGAGCTGTCCTGTATCTGCTCTGCTGGACAGAGTGTGCTGGGTTTTCCCCTCATGAAAGCCACCCTCCGTAAACACGACAGATTATTCTTCTCCTGTTTAAGTTTGAATGCTGTTTCTTTGTTTCCCATTCTTCTCTGTTATACGTGCTGTCATTAGGTGGTTTGTTGGTGATGAAACATACATTGCTGTTCAACCGTGTAGACCTACAGCTAAATCCTAAAGTTCTGGCGGTGACACAGAAGTTGCATTTTGCAAGATGTTCCATTTCAGTTTTCGATCGACCAGAAACCTACCTGACCTCATGTCAGTATAGTCATGCCATTGGCCCAGAGGAGGCTGCGAAAGAGTCCAACTGAAACCTTCTATCTTCCAATCCATCGTTTCTTAAGATGGACGGGTGTGCAGACATCACCGTGTCACATCGCAGTGGCCTGACATGTAGGACTCTGCAGCTAAGCACACTGCAACTGAAAGTTTTGTGGATCATTTTCAAAGTGAGAGATCCACCTGCAAGTAAAGATGTCCAAGAGTGTCCAGTAAATGGAAGGATGGTGCCCTGTTAAGGTGTGAACCACAGAATTCTGGGTTTGATTCAAGTTTGATTCAAGCCAGCTTTTCAATCACACACCATAAAATAAAATAAAAAATTAAACAGAGATGTATAGAGAGAATAACTAGATGGAAAACAGCAGCTGACCTAATGATACTCTACCCACTTTTTGTCTTCAGCCACAACCCTTTCTGATGAATAAGTGAAGCTCCAGTCAGGACACTACAGAGCCATAATGCTTCTTCATTCACCACCAACCAAACCCTGACATGGTAAACACTTTAGAAGCCATCTGTACAAACCATTACTTTAGCAAGTTACATTGCTAATCACCTCATGAGATTTGAGAGATTTGGACAAGATATGGTATGGCTGCAGACTCCAGGTAAAGAAGACTGAATGCTGGAATTGAATTAAATTGTGCCTCAACAAACTATTCGTTCTAGAGTGTGCACACAGCAAGGAACATGTAGCTCCCCTAACCACGGGAGGGTGCTTTGTTTTTAGTAAATATGAAGTGAGGTTAGTTTTAACCTTTAAAGCAGAAAGCTCCATGCTTGTCGCTCTGGTCTGGGAAGCCAGTTTGATTGTTGTACTTGTAGAGGGTTCGAACACCCAGCAGGCCTCCTCCACACTGAGGCAGGGGGAGATTCATGGGGTACCGGACACTACCATCAGACAGCCAACCATAGTCGCAGCGGCTTAGCCCCGCCATCCAGGCAGCAAAAAGCTGACCAGGGGATGCCAGCACGGCGTCATGCCTCTCACACACCTCCTTTGCCTCTTGCCAGGTAAACTTGGTGGTTATGGAGGTCGGATAGAAGACGTCACCTGCAAGCAGAGGACACAGTTGCTTTGAGAACATTCGGATTAAACTCCAGAAGTTGATTTAGTAATTTCAGACCAATGCAAGTAGATTGTTTTGGCTTCAAGTTTTTTTCATAAACTCTTACATATATCTGCTATTTGTAGCTTCAGTGTGTTATCTGTGTGTGAACGAGATGGAGGAAGGAGAATAGGTAGACCTCAAGGAGCAGAACTATTGAAAGTGAATAAGCTCAGGTACGTGGTGGCCACTTATCCAACATGATGGTGTTGTAACCTGCTAATATAACTGATTTGGAGATTGTGGAATTTACAAAAAGACAAATGGCAGTCCTGCGGACCTGATGATGTTTATCTTTCGACTGAAAGCAACCAAAGTAGAGAGGGTTAGAAATTAGCATATCGGTGTAACAACTCCAGTTGAGTGGTTTGGAGACAACTTAAGTAAGGCAAGGCTGAGATTGTCTGGACATGTTTGGAGAAGACCATGCGGAATATGTTGGAGAAACATTGCTGAAGACAGGGTTGCCAGGAAGGAGGGAAAAAGGAAGACCACAGAGGAAGTTCATGCATGCAAGAGTATATCTAGAGAGTGTTATATATAAATAAATAAAATCTGAAAAAAATGAGAAAGCAAATCAAAATGTCAAAATAAGCATCCAAAATATTTAACAACAGAACTAAAATATTAGAAAATAACTTCAGAGATGTCGTTTATTCACAGAATCTAAAAAAAACCCCAACTGTAAACAATGTTTACCCTGCAGTTCATCTACGAAGCAGTATACGTCATATCTCTCAGTGGGGTCACGGTGGCCGTACGTTCTTACACCTGGTTCATCCCCAAGGTTACCCTCACAGCCGGGACGAGGAATTCTGATTGGATATCTGAGGAACATCAACGAAACCACTTAACCGAAAAGGATTTACATTGTTCACGACCAGTAAATGTAAAATCTTAAATGTTTTCTTTGGCCTATTTATCTATTTACTCATTTTAAGGAAAGAAGGATGACTGAGGGGATCAAAACACTGTGATAACACCTTTGTAGATTAGATGTGAACGTACCGGACAGACTGGTCAGCGAGCCACCCTGCGTCACATTGATCTAAGTCGTCCTTGAAGGCAGCAGTCAGCTGTTCAGGTGTGGCGATAGAGGCGTTCACAGAGCGACACGCCTTCGTTGCCTCATCAAAGTCCAGAGAGTAGCGGCTGGAGCTGGCTCGGTAGTGAAACACCACGCCTGAACAGACATCATCAAGGGTCAGGAAAGCAAATATAGTTTATGAAAAATACCTTTTTATAATTTATAATTTACATAATCTGGCTGGAAATAACTGAATGAAACCAAACTGAATTAATCTGATTCCATTGGTTTGAAGTGGAAATTAAGCAACTTGTATTTGAATGTACATGCGCATTTTAAAATGACTGAGTAAAATACCACAAACTGTTCATTTAAAGTTGTTAATAATGTATCCTGAAAAGGTTTACAAAAACTTGCATTTAAAACCAGAATGTGTGCATCCTAACCAGCAACAAGGTTCTTTTATGATGCCGAAAAAAAGAAAGAAAATAATATGCCTTAAATCACCGTGGAGGAGAGTCTCTCTTCCACAGTGATTTATAATGGCTGCAGATTATACAGAGATTTGTTGCTGACAGACCCTGACTCAGACACAGGAGAGCATAGAGAGAGAGAGAGAGAGAGCATTTCAGTCGTCATCCTGGGACTATGCATATCACTGTATCCTTGTGTCATTAGGTCTGGAAGAACATTTCTCAGTGAGGGGAAATCCTGGCAAAGCCGCAGGAGGACGTGAAAAGATGTCTGAGCTGTTAAATGGAGTGTTGTGTGTCTGTCATAGGGAGGGCTTTTGTGTGGATGGACCCGACAAAGAGTTCTGTTCAGCACTAATGTGGAATCTGTGTAAATGTCTGAGAGAGGCTCAATTCGGTTGTTGGATGAGCTGTTTCCAGGGGATGAACTGCACAGATGGAGGCCAGAAATCTGGGACTTTCAAAGTGTCTGCAGGGAAGCTTGGTCACCAGCCGCAATGATTTCTAACTGAGGCAAAAAAGACATTCACTGGCTTTAACTAGGTAAGGTAAAGAACAGAAAGCTAACACAAGCCTTACAGGTGATATAAATCTGAAATCCCCAACATAACCAGTCTACAGCCAGTTAAAATGCATGACAAAAAATGTAATACCCCTTTAACATTTCCAAATTAGGTCACTTTACAACCACAAATTTTAATATGAATCATTGGGATTATATGTGGTAAACCAACACAAGTAGCATATAATTGAGAAGTGAAAGAAAAGCCATACAAATCATTCAAAGTTTTTACATATAAACATCTGAAAAATGTGATGTGGATTTGTCTTCAGCCCCTCTCAGTCGGTTTGTAGAACCACTTTTAACTGCACTTACAGGGTTGCAGATGTTTTGGAGTCTCTACTAACTATACCAGCTTTGCATATTGAAAAACTTAAAGTTTGCCCATTCTTCTTTGCAAAATAGCTCAATGTCTGTCAGACTGGATGTAGAACATCTTTGAATATTAGTTTTTAAATCATGCCACAGATTCTCAATTGGATTTAGGTCTAGACTTTGACTGGGCCATTCTGAACATGAATATTTGATCTAAACTAGTCCATTGTAGCTATGGCTGTATGTTTAGGGTCATTGGTGAACCTCTATTCAAGTGTCGAGTCTTTTGCACCCTCTAACAGATATTCTTTCTGGGGTGCTCTGTATTAAGCCTTTTAGCTGCCCATGAACTCTGACCATCTCCTCTGTCCCTTTTGAAAAAAGTCCACTCCCAGCATGATCCTGGGAGTGTAAATACATGTCACACTTTTCAGATATTTATTTGTAAAACAAATTGGAAACTAGGTTTCATTATCATTCCTGTTCACAGCTGTCTACTATCTACTCTGCATTGGTTACATAAAAAGCCAAAGAATTGGAACACCAGCAGCAAGGTGGTGAAAAGGTTGTCATTTTGGGCTTGTTTTGTCCCCACAGAACAAAATTGGTCAAATCATTCAGTCCACCAAAAGTATTCACTTCTCTGCCTGCATGCCTTTCTGACCTAGAAAGACATCCCATTCTTAATTCATATGGTTTAATATGACATGGGCCCTCCTTTTGCAGCTACACCTGCTCCAATTATCTGGGAAATGCTTTCCACAATGTTTAGAAATATTGTTTGTTGCAAATATTGACCTATCTTGCTTGTTTCTGTGGTCAGACACTGATCTTTGACAAAAAGGCCTGCTTCATTAAGGTGTTCAGTTGATTTGAGGTCAGGACTCTGTGCAGGTCAAGTTCTTCCACACCAGACTCCCTCCTCCATGTCTTGAAGGACCTTGCTATGTGTACTATTGTTCACATCAGAAAAACTTTTTAAATGAATTTAGAAATATTGAAATTGTCCAAAATGTCCTGGTATACGTCGGTATTACAAATTCCTTTCAATAGGATTTAAGGGGGCGAGCAATGACAGTGCAGTCAGGCAGGTAATCTCCTGGCAAATGTCAAAATAGGATTCCTCTACTGGATTGCCAGATGGAGAGGTATGCTTCATCAACCTGGGAAACACATCTCCCCTGCTTTAGAGTCCAGTGTGCTTTACAACACTGCATCCGATGGTTTGCATTGCACTTGGTGATGTATGGCTTGTATGCAGCTGTTCAGCCATGGAAATCAATTACGTGAAGCTCTCTACTCACTGTTTTTTAGCAAATCACGAAGGCCACATGATGTTTGGAGGTCTGTGGCTATTAAATTTGCAGAAAGTTGGTAACCTCTGTGCTCTATCTGCCTTAGCATTTGATGACCTGATGTTGGATTTAATGTGACCTATGGCTGAGCTGCTGCAGTTTCCGATCTCGGACACTTAATTATAATACCACTAACAGTTGGATATTGAATACTTAACAGCAAGAACTTTCTTGCTGTTAAGTCCCCTTCTCAGAAGGGGGCTGTAGTCTGCACATTATATTGAGTGACAGACAATGACAGGGCAGTAACAACTAATTTGCAGCATTAATTAATCTCAGGTATTAGTCTCACTCATAAGGGAATAATGAGCAGAGAAATAAAATCCCTTTATGGTACCAAAGAGGGGAAATTTGTCTCTGCATTTAACCCATCCCTCAGGGAGCAGTGTGCTGCCAACACTGAGTGGCACACAGGGAGCAATTTGTGGTCAAGGGTCTTGCTTAGGGACCCAGAGCGACGGACTGAGTTTAAAACCGTCGACCTTTGGGGCCTCTCCGAGACGCAAACATCCGGTGCTCTAACCACTAGGCCACCGCTCCCACCGCTGAAAGAACCCTAACAATCTTCAACTGCCTTCATCGACGTACCCAACACCTCACCACAGGTTTGCTTGCTGGGGAAGAGGGTTTAAGAGCTAACCACGCTCCACTGACTAGCCAAAAAGAAAGCAGAGCAGCAGCTCATTCTCTGTTTTGTACCTAAATTAGGCAAAAGGTCTACTGTGATCTGTGTTACAGAGCAATGGAGGTTTATTGGCCTGCAGACGTTCCTGAAGAATCTTGCTGAATTTCATTTACGCGATAAGCAAAAAATAAATATTATGAGATCAGTTCCCTTTTTACTTCTAGCTAACAAGTAGGAAAACAGACAGACTGAACATGTTAAGAAAGCTTTGAAGAAAACAGCATGTGGACAGTTTTACTTCATACATTTGTTAACACCTTTAGCTTTGAACTCTGCCAGTAGTAAACATCTGGAGGCAGTCAGTGAGTTTGTAGAGTCTTAAAACAGTCTGTTTATTTGCCTGTAAAGAGTACATAGAACCTTTTACTCACCGGATACGCTGAGGCTCACTATGTTCTTGGTGTCCTCCAGTCCATGTGTTGCCTTGCAAAGGTACAACCCTTCATCACTTCTCTGGAGGTTGAAGATTGTCAGTGAAGCATTCCTAATTAACAGCGGGTGGTCGGGCACTGACACCCTACCCACAAACTCCGTCCCCAACTGCATGTTTGATCCCTGCATCACCAGAATCGGCTTATCCTTTGGCTTCTCCAGCTTCAGCCACTGGACTCTGAAATCCTCGTCAAGAAGGCGTGTGTGTGCGTAAGTGTGCGTGGGACTGCTGAGAGATGGCAACATGGAAAGGTCGCACGTCAACACCGCACTGCTACCTAGAGAGCCAGCGACATGCCGGCTGCTAGGTATCTTTGCCGTTGTTTGGGGAGAAGCTGCAAAACAAATTAGAGTGAGTATGAGGACTTTGAAGCTACATGCATCATAGATAGTATTTCCATGGATGGAAGAGTTGTGTTTTCTTGCAGACAATCAATACCAGTCAAATCTAATGGAGACAGGAAGCATCATTAAAATCCGACAAGGGTCAGACTCAACTGTTGTGCAAAGGTTTTGTGCAAATACAAGATCAAATTGTCACATATCAAATGTTACAATTTATTCAAGTTACACCTTGAATTTTTGTTACATTAAAACCACAAATTTCAATGGATTTTATCATTTTTATGTTATTATGCGTGAGGGTGAAGAGGAAGGAAAATTATACATAGTATCTCAGAGGAGCGGGAGCTTGAGAACATTAGTGAACAAGCCACCTCATGAGGACCAAGGAACACGGGAGACGTCATAAAGTTATGAGGCTGTTTTAAGTAGTCAGGTTATAAAACCACATCCCCAGTTTTGAACATCTAACAGAGCTATGTTGAATCCATCATCTGAAAGAGTATGGCACCTAGCCTGACAGTCAGTGCATCTAAAGCATTAATAAGAGAGCTGTGGTTACCCCTAGAGGAGCAGCTAGAGGCTCAAGTGGAAGAATCTGATCTTAATCTATTAGTTATCTTTGAGAAACTGACAACTGTAAGTTGTCCACTCTACACAGCTGTGAAGTGCTGAGAAGAAAGCCATTGTTGAAATGATGAAATAATAAATCATCTCTAAGGTTCTCCACAAGTCATCTGGTGCTCTGGTCAGTTGAGACCATTATTAAAATTTCGGGCCTGCATGCACCAAGCTGTCTGTGGGGGGGAACTAACACTGCATTTCCTTCGGTATTCATTCAATATTTACTCTCTAATACATGGTGGTGGCAGCATTCTGTCCACTTCTGTCCTGGGCTGCTCTCTGGACTCGGTGGAGGAAGTGGCTGAGAAGAGGGTGTTGTCCAAGCTCACATCCATCATGGACAACACCTGCCACCCCCTGCACCAGACTGTAGAGGAGCTGAGCAGCTCCTTTAGTGCCAGACTTAGACATCCTGTCTGTAAAAAGGAGCGCTGCCGCAGATCATTCATTCCTGCTGCTACCAGATTATACAATGCTGCACTATAACTGTAACCATAACTGTAATAACTAATGTGCAATAACTAATGTGCAAAAAATCTATTTAATACACTGTGCTATAACCCATGCAATAATCCTGAAAGAAGTGACTTCTGCTGCTATCACCAAGTGAATATATGTCAATACATATGTATATATATATATATATATATATATATATATATATATATATATATATATATATATGTATATAACCGTGAATGTACATATGACATCATCTGCCTACTCCGATTTCTTTTGTATTTTTATTCCTATTTCTTCTCATTTTGTTTTTGATCCACTGTATATATGAAGATACACTGTATATAACTGATGCACCTTTTCCTACTTTTGGCACCTTCTTCTGACTTTGACTATTGAGCCGATGGGACAAGTGAATTTCTCCAACGTGAGATCAATAAAGCCTATCTTATCTTGTCTTATCTTATTAGGCTGTGTGCTTAATTTTCCCCTGCAGAGACAGAGAAGCTGGTCAGACATAACTGGAAGAGGAATGTAATTAAACAGGGAAATAAAGGAAGGAAACCTGTGTAAAGCTGCAAGAAACATAGCCTAAAGGATTTGCAGCTGAATACAAATTTGTTCTACACTTTCAATTAAATTTAATTTGTGAAGACATTTTGAAAACCTTGTATAATTTTTCTTCTATTTTACAATGATGAACGACTCTGCGATAGTCTCACATAAAATCCTAATGAAATTAATTTGAAATTTGTGGTTATAATGGACAAAATGTGGAAAGGTTTAAGGGTACTGAGTAGTTTAGCCCTGATTACTTCCCCTATATTTGCGGCTAAACATTTTTGAAAATAATTTTTTCGTCTAAAACGTCTATAGCAAAACAAAGACACATTTCTAATCCATGGTCCAAAAAACTGTCGTCACCCACTTTTAGTAACCAGATTGGTTAATAAGAAAACAAGTGAAAAGCGGTACATATGAAGATATATCTACTAATGTTGGTTGTAGTGGCACATGGAAACACAACATTTAAGTCTCATTTGTATGTATATGTGCACCTGTACATAACTTCCACCTCCAACATGTACATAATAACAACAACGGAAATATTTATTCCTCCATCCTTTACACTCTGCTCGTTGCACCATTGCAATATTGTCTCAATGTGTCTGCTTATTTATAGTGTGTTTATATGTGTTTTCTATACTGCAGACCGTGTTTGATTTAATTACTACATCATTGTGTTATTGTACTATTGTACAAGTAAGCATACTGCGAGCATTGTACAATCCAGAATAAAATTCCTCAAATGTGAACACATACCTGGCAAATAAAGCTGATTCTGATTGAAATGTTAAGCAAACCTGGCTGGACACTAACAGCAAGATTCCTCCTGTATATCACGAAGGACAGGATTTGTTTCTATCAGTAAAAGAAACTGGAAATAGTTAATTATGAATCATAGTTCCCAACCACCTGAGTCCTTGTATTGTAGCCCCAAAGGGGACACAATGTCCTGTGTTCTATTTTGGGCAGGTCTCAAGCCTGGATAAATGTAGATGATTGATTCAGTAAAGGCATCTGGTATAAAACCTATAAAATTTACTTTAAAAGGCAATAATATGACCTCTCAACCAGCTAGGTCCAGGCCTGGGTTAACAACGATGTTGGTGCTGGTGACTGGCAGGGTACCGGTGGGAATTGGGCTAGTATTGTTCAGCAAAGAAGAAGAGGAAGAAGAGGAAGATGATGTATCCGTAGCCCGAGAGAAAAGAGGAAATGCGAGAGTCTAGGACTGAGAGTAGGGACTTTAAATGTTGGGACTATGACAGCAAAAGCTAGAGAGTTGGCTGACATGATGCAGAGGAGGAAGGTGGACATACTGTGTGTTCAGGAAACCAAGGGAAAAGGTAGCAAGGCTTGACACCTAGGAGCAGGGTTAAAGCTGTTCTACCATGATGTGGATGGGAAGAGAAATGGTGTAGGAGTTATCTTGAAGAAGGAGTTTAACAGGAATGTTCTTGTGGGGCGACAGTGGCGTAGAGGTTAGGGAGTTCGATCCCCCACTCCGAATACCCAAAGATGAGAGAGATTTGATTGGTGCAGATCTCGATGGAACTGGAAATGGAGGTGATGAGGAAGCGATGGGTAGGTTTGATATCCAGAACAGGAATGAGGAAACAGACATGGTGGTGAACTTTACAAAGAGGAAGGAAATGGCTGTATCAAATACTTTCTTCCAGAAGAGGCAGGAGCACAGGGCAACTAACATCAGCAGAGGTAGGAACACACAGGTGGATTACGTCTTGCGTGGACAATGTAGGAGCGTATTTGGTATTCTGTCTGGAAGCAAAGTTGACTAGGAGACTTGGTGGTGGAATGAGGAAGTACAGGAGTGTGTTCAGAGAAAGAGATCAGCTGAGAAGAAATCGGACAAAGTAGGCAGAAAGACAGGTTGGGTTTGACCTCGCGGATGCATCAAGCATAAACCAGGCTTAAAGGTTAGCTGTAGAAAGATGTAAGTGAATGTGAGTTAATGAGAGGGACCCAAATGGAGCTGTGAGGTTACAGGTAGAGGACCTTAAGTACTTAGGATCAACAGTCCAGAGCAATGGCAATTATGGAAAAGAGGTGAAGAAACATGTCCAAGCAGGTTGGAACAAGTGGAAAAAAGTGTCAGGTGTGTTGTGTGATAAAAGAGTAAGAGCTGTAGGTAGCAGAGATGAAGATGTTGAGGTTCTCTTTGGGAGTCACGAGGACAAATGGGATCAGGAATCAGTATATAAGATGTACAGCTCATGTTAGATGTTTTGAAGATAAAGCCAGAGAGGCCAGACAGAGATGGTTTGGAGATGTACAGGAGGGATAGTGAGGACATTGATAGAAGAATGTTGAGGCTGGAACTGCCAGGCAGGAGACCTAGAGAAAGAGATTTATGGACGAAGTTAAAGAGGACATCAAGGTGATTAGAGAGAAGATGCAAAAGAAAAATTTAGATGGAGATAGATGACTCACTGTGGCCCTGAAATGCAAAAGCCAAAAGAGGAAAAAGACATTTTGACTACCTGTGGATCCTCTCTGCTGTGATGCCATGATACCTGCAGCTACTTAGTTCTCCAAGATTAGTGAAATACTTATAACACAGAAAGGTTTAATCCCTAAACCCAGACACTATTTAATCGTTGTTGCCAGCCATGGTTAATTGTCGAGCTGTTTCACACAAACATTTAATGTGACAATGTGACACATCCAGATGGTTGAGACAGTGTTTTTCTGTCTGTAATTAACATTGTACACATATATATATATATATATATATATATATATATATATATATATATATATATATATATATATATATATGTGTGTGTGTGTGTGTGTGTGTGTGTGTGTGTATAAGACATGATCTCACTCTTGGCTCTGGTTTGGTTTCTGGACTTAACTTACCTGGGTGAGGATGAGCGGAGCAGAGGCACACAAGACAGAGCAGGTGTGTGAAGATGTGTCCAGTCATCTCCATCCAATCTGTGAGAAACAACTGAAGGTCAGTGTCATGGAGCACTAGAAGGTCATGCATTTTGTTCTTACCTAATCTTATGGTGCACTCTACAGATTGTTTGTCTTATCTTTTCCCAACATTTCTTCCTGCATACTCAGAATTTGAATGTATTGATGACACTTCTTCCAAACGTATATTTCATTTATATATATATCACTCAAATACAAACCATTTTGAAGATAAGGGTACATGGATTTTTTTTAAATGTTTAGAATGCCTCTTCATATCTTGCCAACATTTGGCAATATGTCCCTCCCAAAATACAGTGATAAAGAGAACCTTTTTTTTATCAGTTCATATTTAATGCAAATGTTAGTTTTGTTGTATTTATTCAATCTGGAGTTATATATGTTCCCATCAACCAGCTGTACCGGAGCAATTTCAAACGAGCTTTGGCAGATTCTGGTTTTGGCCTTATACATGTTCTTTCCCATTCCTCCATTCAAATGCCTCATGTTACTTTTCTCTCCATACCTCAAGCCACGCCGCACATGTCTTTGCACATTCATCAGCCAGGCATTTCTGTATTTTAGAAATTGAGCCCTCTCCAGACTGTTCGTGGTCTTTATTTTTTTCCAAGTTGCACATTAAAGAGATGTATAATGTTTGATTTTCTTGTAGTCTGATTAAGCTTCTCATCTGTAAGTATTTTAAAGGTGTTTACAGGGGTATGCATTATATGTATCAACTACCTCTTCAAATACCATTAGTACATCCTGTGGATTAAGATCACCTATTCTCTCCAGCTATTCGGTCTCCCATCTATTCTTCCTGGAATGAAGGTGAAATTCTCCCATATTGGACTGAAGACAGAAAAGGAGGACGTTCCCCTCATTTTTTCATTGAAGGGTTATTTCTTTACATATATACTTTTTTTTAGATTTTTTTTGTTTGTTTTTTTGTATTTGCTGAGTGCAGATACATGGAGACAATAAGATTTATCCAAAGTTCCTTCTTCTCCTTCCAGAGAGGAGCAAATCTTTTAGTGAAATGAAACATTGATGTTCTTAACTGTGCTGCCCAATAGTACAAGAGTGGGTTGGGACATTTGAGCTCCCTCTCCCATCAAAGGGCAAATAAAATGGCTACATGAAGGTCAGGGAACACCTATTATTATGCAAAAATCTAACATATAATCTCTTCAGGTCAGAGAAGAAGTTACTTGGTGGAGGGAGCAAAGAGTTCCAAAACAATTACAGTGGCTTAGGCATTACATCAATTTAAAGAACCCGTACTTTCCTTTTTAAAGACATTCAGATGGGTGTCCACCTATGATCCATTAATACAAAATTCATGTATTAATGGAACATAACTACTGACTGCAACAAGTGTTGCAACTGTCCCATCAATGCACTTGGGAACACCATCCCACTAAAGTGTTAGAGAACTAAATATTCCCTAAATATTATATAGGGAACTATATATTAGTTAACTTTTTTGTGTTTAGCTTTGTCGTTTACATTTTTGTTCTTTCTGCTTTTAATTATTTCCTGATTAATCTTTGTTAAATTTTCCCCCTAGGTTTACTTCCATATCTGTTCAGATCCTTTTTGTCATGATTTGTTCTTGGATGAACCCAGACAGAGCACGCACACACAGAGCTAAAATAGAGAGTTTATTGTAAGAAAGATGAATAATGGCAGGTGGAACCAGAGATGCAGGATTGAACTGGAGCAGAGGTGTAGATGTGTGCAGGAGCTGGCAAGCAGGACCAGAGACACAGCAGAGAGTGTACTTGGAGACCAGAGTACCGCAACAGGATCCACAGCACGGCAGAGAGGGAACCAGAGCACAGTAGCAGGATCCACAGCACAGCAGAGAGGGAACCAGAGCACAGTAGCAGGATCCACAGCACGGCAGAGAAGGAACCAGAGAACAGTAGCAGGATCCACAGCACGGCAGAGAGGGAACCAGAGCACAGAAGTAGGATGTATAGCTTGGCAGGAAGAATACTTGCTGGTCAGAGTTACAACAGGATTTATGGTTTGGCTGGATGAATACTTGCTGGTCAGAGTCACAACAGGATAAATAGCTTGGCTGGGTGAATTCTTGCAAGCCAGAACAACAGCAGAATTAGCAGAACGGCAGGGTGAATACTTGTAGACCAGAACCACAGCAGGATTAGCAGCCAGGCAGGGTGAGTACTTGTAGGCCAGAACCACAGCAGGATTAGCAGCCAGGCAGGGTGAATACTAGCAGGTTAGAGTCACAACATGATTAGTAGCTCTTCCTGAGGCTCAGAGGGGAGACAGGTTAGATCCAGCAGCAGGCAGAGACTAACGTGGTAAAACTGAGGCAGGAAACAAACAGCTAGCAAGAGCAAACCAGGCAGACAGGCGAGGAGTGAGTATGGTCTGATGACCAACCGGCAGAGAAGTGAAAGCAGAGGAAGGCTTAAGTAGGGAGGCTGGCAGGTGAAGTGAGTCTGACTGATAAATGACCAACAGGTGTGACTGACTGCAGAGGGAGTGAAGGGAAAGCTAAGTGAAAGGGGAGGAGGAGCTGAAATCTAACAGAAAATAAAGTCAAATCATAACTAAAACCCTAACAAGGAGAAAGAACTGAAAACTAATAGTAAAGAAAAAGCCAAGTCAAAACCAAACCCTGACACTTTTCTGATTAATTATTCTTTCCCAGTTTTTTGTCCATGCTCTGCTCTCCTCTCCTCGTGTCTGACAGTATATTTTAAATCTTTTTTTTCTTCATCATTAAATAATTTCAACCCATGATGCTGGTCCTGGGTCCCTCTCTGTACTTTGTTTCATAACCAACGTCATTACACATGACAGATTTTACTACTTTTGACAATATTTTTAAATAGGTCAAGTAATTAAATACTATGGTCAAAAAAAACTCAAGAAAATTTGCTGGCAAGTTTGTAACAAAGAGCTGTAAACTTTCTTTGCTTTCCATCTACAATAAAAAGATAAAAAAATCTAAAGTTAAGAACAAATTCCTTTCCATCAGAGCTTAGTTACTTGCCTCACTGTTGATGTATTTTGTTATTGCTCCACGGCAACAGTAACTAAACAATGCCAAGACAACGCTGGCTGACCATTATAGCATATAGGCTATATTTGAAAATATATATTTTCATTCTCTATATGATAGTTTGATGATCAATTTGTGCCCAAAATGATCCCTACCACAGTATTAGAAAAATATTTTTCTTTTGCCAAAATATTTCTTTTTACTGGAAATTATGTTATAATATTTATTTTTGGAGAGGCCCAGCCAGAGTTCTTACTTCATTCTGATAGTAAATCTGTGGTTGGAAATAAACATTACCATGATGGTAAGGAGGCCGTCGAAAGTCAAAGACTTGGTGACATTATGAGAAGGGTGTGATTGTTGTAATGCAAACCAAGTTGTGATTGTTAATAGGGGTACAAGTACTTGTTTGACGCACCACATTTCAATAAAATTTAAATAATTAAATAAAAACAGATTTTCAGTCAGGTTTCAAAAAATATTATAGCACTGAAACAGCTCTGATGAAAGTCACTAATGATATTCTCATGGCATCAGATAATGGACTTGTGTCTGTTCTTGTCCTGTTAGATCTCAGTGCTGCATTTGATCCAGTTGATCACAATATTCTCCTAGAAAGACTTGAACGTGCTGTAGGGATTAAGGGAACAGCACAAGGGGACATTGGCTGAGCTACTGCTGCCAACACCTTCAGTTTTTCCTTCTACACATGGCCTGTCTTTCAGTCTTCAGTCCTGTTTCTCTGCTAGACATAATTGGCTGAACTTTTAGTCTATGTGCAGTCTATGTTTCATCTTCTATATTTAAAAACTGGCTCAGAGCTTTTCTGTTTAGCTATGTTGCTCTCCCAGGTGTAGCCATTAAAAGGAGCAGTATGGATATTACCTTTTTACTTTTGTATCATATAGAAGTTACTCCAGGATTAGTGGTTCTATGTTCTTTTTGTGTGTGCATGCTCTGTCTTCTCAAACCTTCAGTCAGTTGTGGCAAATGACTGTTCACATTGAGCCTGGTTCTGCTGGAGGTTTCCTCCTGTAAAAAGTGAGTTTTTCTTTCCACTGTCACTACATGCATGCTCACTATGAAGGATTGCTGCAAAGTCCACGACTCAATGCAAGCTACTTTCTGATGTCACTACATGCCCGTCCAAGAGGAGTGAATGCTGCAAGTCAGTTCCTCAATGCAGTATGGTGTGTTTTCTTATCAAAACATTTGTGACCATCCATCCATCCATCCCTTTTCTAACACGCCTATCCCTTGTGGGGTCGCGAGGGGTGCTGGTGCCTATCTCCAGCTGTCAATGGGCGAGAGGCGGAGTACACCCTGGACAGGTCCCCAGTTTATCTCAGAATTTGTGACCAATTGGATTAATAAACTGAATTTGACTGCAACACTTGATGACCAGGATCAATTGGAATCTCTCTGTATGAGTGAATTGAATTGACTTCTACTTTTGTGAAGTGTCTTGAGACTGCATGTGTTGTGTGTTAGTGCTATATAAATGAACTGGACTGAAACTGAATTGAATTGGTTGAGGGAAAATAATTACAATCTAAATCTGCCAGGAGTTTACCCCCTTTTGTTTTGTAGTTGCTTTGTAGTTGATTTTTAGTCAACAACAGGTTTTCACTTATACACAAAAAGGTTGCTTTATACTCAACACCCTAGATACCAATCTTGACATGGTGACAATGATGTGAGATGTTAAAGATATGGTTGCAAAAAAGACTGGATATGACATGATTCATGTCAATCACGATTCAACTTGTTCTTATTGAGTGCAATGCCATGAATCAGGAAGAAGCAGTGGAACTACACGTTGCAAATAAATAAGTGTAAGTAATAGTACAAGTTATTGAAAAACAAAATTTTAAGTTGGATCACACCAACCTTTGCCATTGAACACAGGAGATAGGCTCTATAGGCATTCATTCATCCATCCAGATGGATTACCGTTTATCATACTGTAACCTTTTATCATGCAGTGAGCAGAAAAATAGATCAGATCAGTTAAGATGGGATCTTTGTAGCTTAGGTAATGCAGTTATACACTACATGTCAATCATTACAATGTCAATCATAGCTCAAGCATGGCTAGAATAGTAAAAAAGGGACTAAAGCAATCAAATATAATGGTGGAACAGTCCACATAATACTGCCCACTGCTCAGCACTGTGTTTAACCAACATGGCACTGGTGTTTCTTCAGGAATATTAGTATATCCACATATCCAGGCCAAATTAAACAGTGCTGAACTGATGAGTACCTAAAAACTTCTACTTTACTTCACTCCCTGCAGGTTTCTACCCAAATCGTAGGAGTTGCTACTGAAAGAAAACACTTCTCCACACCAGGAATGGCAGCAAAAGAATAGCTGTAGAGGAGTTAATTTACATACATAACCTTTATCAGGGCCAAAGAGATGTTACTGCTACAATAATTTACAATTTGATGCATCAATTTTGCTCAAAAACTACATGTGCTCACAGCTACTTGACCATGTCCATGAATCAGAACAACCAGTTGATGCTAATACAAGAACATCTCACAGCTTTCTTTACACTCATGCCCAGTAAGCTTGGGAAAGACGAGGAAGTTCATAATGATACAACAGGCAATACATGGACGACAATATCGGTGCTATTACAGCACAGTAATTCTGCAATGATTGGTGCAATCATAAATGACAAACATACATTTCCTAACCTCAAATTTAAGATGGCTGTGAAAAATCTTTTTGTGATATTGCAACTGTTTTTCAAAGCTGTCGAGAGTTGCAGGGCTCTTTTTTAACTGGTTGACTTTTGATCAAGACCTTCATTCATGTATTTAGTGCCCTCATATTAACCATGAAGCAATGCTGCTAAAACAAGGAAATGAAATTGATTTATAAACATCTGGCCTCATCATATTGATCACAGTTTTAAAACACTACAAACATACTGAAAGTAAAAGGACATGTTCCTCTGATACTTTAGAGGATTGTTTTCCCAGCATGGTAATTACTTTAGTGTGTTATCATAATAATATTCAGTGGAAACATCCATGTCCTGACACCAAAAAAGGCTTAATTATTAAACAAAATCATTTGTTGTAAAGGTAGGCGAAGAAGTGAATGTGATTGTTTTTACATAATACTCACATAAACTGTATGCAAACTTAATGTAACCTTATAAAATCATACAGTAAACCAAAACAAATATAAACTAATCTAGAAGCAAAGTTACCCTGACATTCGAAATATTTTGAATAAAAGTTTTTATGTCTTTATGGGAAGTGAATTAACTTCAACACACATAAATAACTGAAGGTTTTAATATTGATCTTGATACAAACTGACAATAGATAACAACATTCCCATCAGCAGCCCTGATCCAGCCCAGAGATCAGCTGCCAGTGAATGTAAATGACATAATTGGTCCCCAGTGTCCATTTACTTAATGAGTTTCTTATTTACTGGGCTCATGTTGTCAACATGGGAAAATTTACAACCACCAAAAATAAACGTTTGAATGAGAAAGCAGCAAAGAATGAGATTCTTTAAACAATATCTTGAGAAAATCACTCAGAAAATGTAACCAGGGTTGAGAGACATTGCATACAATACAGTGTCCAAGAAACAAATTTGCTTCGTTTTACCTTTTTCCTACCTTAGTTTCCAAAAATTCAGAGGGATGTATCATTTAAAAGTTTGCAAATCAAACTTCCTGTAGGTCCCCAAACAAACGTTTCTCCACAGCTCCTCTCTAAGAGATGTCCTCGCCAAACACTAAGCACTGGCTGCAAGTCCAGATTCACTTTGCACCAGCTATTATCCCCTATGAGGTAGAGGAGGAGCCCACAAAACCAATGATACAACCCAACTATGAGACTGGGAGGAAGAGAAGGAAGTGAGAGTATGACCAACAGAGAGAGAGAGAGAGGGAGAGAGAGAGAGAGAGAGAGAGAGAGAAGGGTGGGTAAAGGGAGGGAAACGAGAGTGGAGAAACTAAGACGAAGGAGGAGTGAGTCACAGGGGAGTTCTAAAATACAGTGAAACCAAAAAAGGGAGAGATGGGGTCTGCAGGTTTACAACACCAAAGGGAAAGCAAAAATACATACAAAAAACACAACTGAATAAAGAAATAGACCACACATATCACATTATATTTGTGTTACATTTCACTGCAGAATAGTAGCAACAAGGAGTTAACTTCTTCATAAAAGACTATTTTATGCCAGGTATATAAACATAATAAAGCTTTAAAACCTCTGGAATGTTTATAAACAAAGTTGCAAACATATTTTCCAAGTTTAACAGGTTTAATTGGTTTTAGCTGGACTCAGCTCAAAAAAAGCAGACTAATGCCAGACAAATGAGTGTGTATGTATACTTGGAACCTTTTGGCATTTTGTAACGCCATGCTGGTCTGTAGTTAATCGCTTAAAGATTCTCCTCAGAGTGAAGCTGTCTGTGCATGTACCCAATCAGCACTTTATTTGTCATTCTTAATCCAATCAGATCAATTCATGATACCTGTCAATCAAAGTCATACTGACCTTTTTCGCTGTCCCCACTGAAGAGAAGCATCCCCAGAGCGTAATGCTGCCACCACCATATTTGACTGTGGGGATGATGTGTTCAACGATGTGCAGCGTTAGTTCTCCACTACACATAGCGGTTTGCATTTTGGGAAAAAAGTTACATTCTGGTCTCATCTGACCAAAACACCTTCTTCAACATGTTTGCAACCATGTGTCCCCAACATGGCTTCTGGCAAACAGGACTTCTTATAGCTTTCTTCCTGCCACTCTTCCATAGAGACAATATTGTAACACTAAAGTTATACTGTGGACAGATTCTCCAACCTATGCTGTGGATCGCTGCATCTGGTCCATTTACCACCTCTTGGCTGCCTCTCTGATCAGTGCTCTTACTTTTGTCTAGGTAGGTTTACAATTGTGCCATACTCTTTCCATTTCTGGATGATGGATTGAACAGTGCTCCATGAGATGTTCAAAGCTTGGGAAACCTTTGTATACCCTAAGCCTGCTTTAAACGTTTCCACAACTTTATTCCGGACTTGTCTAGTATGTTTGCTGGACTTCATGATGCTGTTCGTGCCCCAATATTCTCTGGGACCGTCACAGAGTTGCTATATTTGTACTGAGATTACACACAGGTGGACTCTATTCAGTCATTAGCAATCTTATGGCAACTTCTGAAGGCAATTGGTTGCACTCAGAGAAAAGGGGGCTTAATACTTTTGCATACCGTACTTTTCAGTTTATTTGTAAAGAATGTTTTAAATCATGCATAGATTTCTTTCTACTTCACAAGTGTATACCACTTTGGTTGGTCTTTCACGTAAGATTCCAATTAAATATATTAATGTTTGTAGTTGTAATGTGACAAAATGTGAAGTTCAAGGGGTATGAATATTTTTGCAAGCCACTGTGTTCCTAAAAATTACATGGCCTTTTCTGTAATGGGGACTTCTACAAAATGTTGTATAAGAAGATTCTTAGCAAAGCTTCATTTAATGTGAAGTTTAACTTCAGTCTAGAAAGAAGCAAACAACATACTGTTTTATTAACATAGTACTGCTGGAGCAACATTAGTAAGATAACTACTGAAAAAATATTTTAGTAGCAAAAGCATATAGACTTGTTACAAATCTTTATTTAACAGCAAGTACAATTCATTGTGAAGTTATTAATAAATGTACCGATGGGAAAGATGGATAATTCTACGAGCAATGATGCAATTTCGAAGCTGCATACTACAGATAGTGCCTAACGTATTGATAAGGTTGTGTTACTTTGGAATCACAGTAAGAAAATCAAAACTGAATGAAAAACAAAAAATCTATTTCTGAAGTTATAGAACTTTATAAAGGTTTTAACTAATATCTTTGTAGCAAAAGGTGGTAATGAGACTAAACAAAAACCCATCTTGGTTGTTCTTGTTTCTGTATTTAGCAGCATACAATTCTCCTACAAAGAAAAAGGGTGAAAAGCCCCAGAAAGACTAAGACATTAATATTTATACACATTGTAAAATGAACTGCTCATCAGAACAACTGTGACATTAATCAGACTTACATAATGTGGTATAAGTACAGTAACTCTTCCTTTACATGTACACTGTTCTTTTATTTAATATGACACCCATTCAAATCACATTCCAGTTTACAGTGATTTTAGCCAAAAATATGTGTATTTTATGAATGCCTTGATTATCAGTATCCTCAAAAACTAAAATATATCATATAACCTTTCTGTAGCAGAAGCCAATTATAAACAGGTTTAGTATCAGAAAAAAAAGATGTCTGTGATACGAAAATAATTGCAGCAGTTATGGAACTGAGGCCTTTAAAGTCAGAAATCCTCAAATAGATCTTCGGCTGCTGAAGTTGCTTTTGAAGCATCTGAAGAGGGCTGGGGAATCTGCAGCTGACTGGATGCTGCACAGGAGTCCGTTCTGTGGAGTACACACATACACAGACACGCACAGAGGGAGAGCAGGTCAGTGGGCTAATGAACCTGGTCTACAGGAGACGGAGGAAGTTTGTCATGTGGCCAATCAAGTGAAAGCGCTGCCGTTCTGACTGCATGTAGATGGGAGAGAGTGTCTGCATGTGTTACGTGTGCATGAAATCCTCAATTTGAAAAGGTTTACATGAGTAGTCCTGAAACCGTTCTGCTTCCAACTCACAAGATGCAAATATGTCTAGTAAGTCATTTAGATTAGTATAGAGACAACATCCATCATGTCAATTCTTTGCTACTCTTTTATTATGTGTAACATTTCTAGCATAAAGGTTTTACAAATACCATTTTCCATTTTTTTATTTGCAATTTCAACTGACCCCAAGCTTGCTGATTTACTAATTGGGGTCCCAATTCCTACATCGTCTCCAGCAGTTACACAAGTCAGCAGGGAATGGAAATTGGACACAAGTATATACAACTTTACATTATAGTTATCTATACCAACTCTGTTACCAACTGTGACAGATAGAGATTCATCCTGAGCCAGGTTCTGCCTGAGGTCCTGCTGTTAAATCGAAGTTGTTTCCCTCCACTGTCACCACATGCTTGATCAGGAAAAAGGATAAAAATTAAATGACTCCCTTAAACAGCTTCCTTAGATATATACCGGTTTAGCAACTGGCATTAGATGTGTGACAGAATGTGACTGCACTGTTTTATAACTTGATGAAATTGGGTGATATGTAATTTGATCTTAGTGTAGCTAGGTGATTAAGTGGTATTGGAATGAATTGATTTGGACTTATGAATGATCCTATGAAAGGTAAATGGCGTGTACTGTACTCAAGTCCAAGGACTCCAAAGCACTTCACACTTCAGTCATTCACCCATTCACACACTGGCGGTGGTGAGGTTGTAGCCACAGCTTCCCTGGGGCAGACTGACAGAAGCAAGGCTGCCAGACAATCAGTGCCACTGGGCACTCTGCCCACTGATAGCAGGCAAAGCAAGTGAAGTCTCTTACCCAAGGACACAAGGACAGAGATGGTAGGAGCAGGGGTCCCAACCTGCAACACACTGGTTACAGGACAATCTCCTACCTCCTAAGCCACTGTTGCCCATTATATGAATGAGCTGTTAGTTTTTTTTAATAAGCAATTTCTATAAATTGGGGCTATACAAACTAAGTTATTGGCAGAACTCAATGATCTCCCATTTAGCCATTCATCTAGAAACCTATGAAAGATGGAAGCTGTCCGAGACGACATGTCTCAAATTTGGCTTTATTTTGAAAAATACTCCCCATTTAGGATGTTCATCTGTGGTTCAGAAAACTGTTTTAGGTTGAAATTAACATTTTTAAATCAAGGCTTACTCCTGGTCTAATTAAAGACCTGTTTGGTAAACTACCCCAAAGCACTGGTCTTGTCTTGGTCTACAGACCATCTGGACCCTTATCATGAGATGTAAAATTGTCAGGGGACGAAAGTTCAGTATATGTGCACCTCGCTCCCTCGCACCCCAGTCACAAACTATTTCAGACACTTCCCTCTGGCAGGAGGCTGCGGTCCATCAGGACCAAAACCTCACGCCACAAGAACAGTTTCTTCCCATCTGCTACCGGCCTTATCAACAAGTGACACTGGACACTGCCTCTCTCCCCCGTTCAGGACTTACAAGGTTCTGCGTTACATTAACGCACAGTCTACTGTGAGTATATAGCTTCTGTATATATATCTATTCTATCTTATTTTATTTTGTCTGCACCATCAACACCAAGTCAAATTCCTTGTAAGTGCAAACCTACTTGGCAATAAACTTGATTCTGATTCTGACCAGTCACATCTAATTCTAAAAATGCACCCAAGAAAACAAAGAATCTGGATTCAACTAAACAGGCAGACAAGCCAAGGCCTTCTTCCTGATTTAAACCTTGCAACTCTTCTCACCTTCCTGAATCTAGAGATCAACCTGAGGGCCCAGGACGATCCATCATGAACCCTATACCTTTGTTCTCTAAGCTTGGCTTGCTGTACCTATTAAAAATGTTGACAACATGAGAAGAAAAGTGCAGTGTGAGAGAGGAGAAAAGAGGCCCAGAGCTTGTTTAAATCATTACCAACTGCATTTCGGGCACTTCTGGAACCAGTTAAGTGCAAACAACAGAAGTGTTTCAGTGGAGAGAGAAGTCTTTGCACGCTGCAGCAGAGGAGCATTGGGAGAGGCATGATGACTGCATTTTTTTTTTTTTTTTTTGCCCCAAGGGGTGAAGTTAAATCCGGGTGGCGAGCATGCCGGAGCCCCCACAGGGAGCTGATTGGAGGACAAGTCAGAGCTGCAACACATACCATAATAATCAGTTTGTTGCCAGTTGAGAAGCTACACAGGACTATAGTTTGGACTTTAGGAAGACTTGTTCCATCCAAAAGAAGAACCAAAGGCAGCTTTGGCAGCTGATGTGCACTATATTACCAACAGCATAGGTTCACTTTATATGCACAAACTTTGATGACATTCCATTCTTAATGTTCTGAACTATGGGGGTTGTTTGAACTGGCCTGGTACCACAATAAAGGTAACACTATAAAGAATACTTCAGAATTCAACCCAAGCACTAATCGGAGACAACAAACTTACACAAAATTTGAGAGAGTAAATTACTCCCTGGGTGGAGGTCCCTTTGAAAGTGTGCTTTGAAATTGTTAATAATAATTTGACATCCAGTAGCAAGCTTCTAAAATGGATAGGATATGGTAGAGATTTTTATCCCAATAAAACTGATGATAGATTTAGAAGCTAAGACCATGGTCCCTACATGTTATTGGAAGTATTAGAAAATAAAATAAAATCAAAGACCAATTTGGCTTGGTAAATCAGAACTTTTATTGATTCTTGCAACTGAGGCATTATTTAGGGCATAACATAAAAAGGGAGAGCCTTGAAATTGGATCTGATTTCAAAATTATATGCGGGAATAGAATTGTTAAAAAAGAGGATTTTCTGTGGTTTGTTTCTACTGTGGAATGTGGAATATTCAGCCATGAGGAAAGTTCAGGATGGACGAGTACAGTTCCATAATAGCATCCCATCACGGAACCATGATAGAGTTCTATGAGCTACAGAGAGCAACCCAATCTTTCCCAAATGTTTTAGAGGCAGCCTGTCTAGATGCTGGATTTTATATACCTGTGGCCAAGGAAGTGAATTGAACATCTGAATTCAGTGATTTGGAGTGGTGATTTGATACTTTTGACAATATAGTGCATCTGTGCCGACAGGGTTACTTTGCCTCATAGATCTATCACAGATCTAGAAAACAACAGACTGAACCTTTTGATTGAACCCAATCCACTGTAATATGTTCGAAAAAACAACAGAAGCAATAACATATCATTAAAATGCTGTTTAATGCTTTACAGAGTAAATCTTAGAGAAATATAGTGTGCTTACAGTGCCATTTGTGGCGTTATTGTCAATTTGAATAGATGTCTTTGGACAAAGTTTAGTGTTCATCTGTCCCTTGAGAAATTTATTTGCAATGAAAAGATAAATATGTTTAGATGCTGTTTGATGAACTTTGTTGTTTTATTGTGTTTTCTGTGTTAGCGAGCAAGTTAAATGAAAACAATGCCATTGTGAGACCCAGTTAAACTGTTTGGATAGATTTCTGTTTGGCCAAATAATAACTGTAACTCCCGATGCTTGAAACATAGGTGTAGTTTTGATGTGGATGCTTTAAAAACAATTAAAGTTTACCAAAATCAATATCCATCCATCCATCCATTTTCCGAACCGCTTAATCCCTCATGGGGTCGCGGGGTTGTTGGTGCCTATCTCCAGCGTTCACTGGGCGAGAAGTTTACCAAAATCAATATATTCCACAAAAAATACTGATGTGTGTGGATTCAAATCTAAACTCTTATCAAACAGAATGATAGTCAAATACTAATTTGTTACAGATCCTGTTGCAGTTTATAAAATCTCAGACAAAAGGAAAAACTACATAAAGCACATATTTGGGCTGTAACATACATACACATATATATACACACAAATATATATATATATATATATTAGGGCTGTCAATCGATTAAAAAAATTAATCTAATTAATTACATACTCTGTAATTAATTAATCTAAATTAATCGCATATAATTTTTGCTGTGAAAGTATTTAAAATATTTAAATTCAAATGTTTCAATGAATAATCAGCATTAGATACATTAAAGTGCTGTTTTCAACAGCAGTCAAACTGAACTAAACAGATGCCAATGTCAAACTGAACTCACGTCAACAGGAAACGTCAACTGAAATGACAATAAAAAAGATAACCTGAATTTAACAGACGTCAACATATTCCATATTCCAATCTACTTTTTAGGCTAATTATACATAATTTAGACCTAGTGCTATTTTAGCAAGAAGATAAGTCTCTAGTTTGAGAAACAGACGCCTCACAGGTCCCCAACTGGCATCTTCATTAAATAGTACCCGCAAAACACCAGTGTCAACATCTACAGTGAAGAGGCGGCTGCGGGATTCTGGGCTTCACGGCAGAGTGGCAAAGAAAAAGCCATATCTGAGACTGGCCAATAAAAGAAAAAGATTAAGATGGGCAAAAGAACACAGACATTGGACAGAGGAAGACTGGAAAAAAGTTTTGTGGATGGATGAATCCAAGTTTGAGGTGTTTGGATCACAAAGAAGAACGCTTGTGAGACGCAGAACAAATGAAAAGATGCTGGAAGAATGCCTGACACCATCTGTTAAGCATGGTGGAGGTAATGTGATGGTCTGGGGTTGCTTTGGTGCTGGTAAGGTGGGGGATTTGTACAGGGTAAAAGGGATTCTGAATAAGGAAGGCTATCACTCCATTTTGCAACGCCATGCCATACCCAGTGGACAGCGCTTGATTGGAGCCAATTTCATCCTACAACAGGACAATGACCCTAAACATACCTCCAAATTGTGCAAGAACTATTTAGAGCAGATGCAGGCAGCTGGTATTCTATCGGTAATGGAGTGGCCAGCGCAGTCACCAGTTCTGAACCCCATTGAGCTGTTGTGGGAGCAGCTTGACCGTATGGTACGCAAGAAGTGCCCATCCAACCAATCCAACTTGTGGGAGCTGCTTCTGGAAGCGTGGGGTGCAATTTCTCCAGATTACCTCAACAAATTAACAGCTAGAATGCCAAAGGTCTGCAATGCTGTAATTGCTGCAAATTGAGGATTCTTTGACGAAAGCGAAGTTTGATGTAAAAAAAATCTTATTTCAAATACAAACCATTATTTCTAACCTTGTCAATGTCTTGACTCTATTTTCTATTCATATATATATATATATATATATACACATATATATATATATATATATATATATACAGGGGTTGGACAATGAAACTGAAACACCTCTCATATTAGTGTGGGAGGTTTCATGGCTAAATTGGACCAGCCTGGTGGCCAATCTTCATTAATTGCACATTGAACCAATAAGAGCAGAGTGTGAATGTCCAATTAGCAGGGTAAGAGCACAGTTTTGCTCAAAATATTGCAATGCACACAACATTATGGGTGACATACCAGAGTTCAAAAGAGGACAAATTGTTGGTGCACGTCTTGCTGGCGCATCTGTGACCAAGACAGCAAGTCTTTGTGATGTATCAAGAGCCACGGTATCCAGGGTAATGTCAGCATACCACCAAGAAGGACGAACCACATCCAACAGGATTAACTGTGGACGCAAGAGGAAGCTGTCTGAAAGGGATGTTCGGGTGCTAACCCGGATTGTAGCCAAAAAAAAAAAAAACCACGTCTCCCCAAATCACGGCAGAATTAAATGTGCACCTCAACTCTCCTGTCTCCTGTGTCCGTCGGGAGCTCCACAGGGTCAATAACCACGGCCGGGCTGCTATAGCCAAACCTTTGGTCACTCGTGCCAATGCCAAACGTTGGTTTCAATGGTGCAAGGAGCCCAAATCTTGGGCTGTGGACAATTTGAAACATGTATTGTTCTCTGATGAGTCCACCTTTACTGTTTTCCCCACATCCGGGAGAGTTACGGTGTGGAGAAGCCCCAAAGAAGCGTACCACCCAGACTGTTGCATGCCCAGCGTGAAGCATGGGGGTGGTTCAGTGATGGTTTGGGCTGCCATATCATGGCATTCCCTTGGCCCCATACTTGTGCTAGATGGGCGCGTCACTGCCAAGGACTACCGAACCATTCTGGAGGACCATGTGCATCCAGTGGTTCAAACATTGTATCCTGAAGGAGGTGCCGTGTATCAGGATGATAATGCACCAATACACACAGCAAGACTGGTGAAAGATTGGTTTGATGAACATGAAAGTGAAGTTGTACATCTCCCATGGCCTGCACAGTCACCAGATCTAAATATTATTGAGCCACTTTGGGGTGTTTTGGAGGAGCGAGTCAGGAAACATTTTCCTCCACCAGCATCACGTCGTTACCTGGCCACTATCCTGCAAGAAGAATGGCTTAAAATCCCTCTGACCACTGTGCAGGACTTGTATATGTCATTCCCGAAACGAATTGACGCTGTATTGGCCGCAAAAGGAGGCCCTACACCATACTAATAAATTATTGTGGTCTAAAACGAGGTGTTTCAGTTTCATTGTCCAACCCCTGTATACACATATATCCATATATATATATATGTATATATATATATATATATATATGGATGATTGAATGAATGGCTTAAAAACAGTGTTTATTTGTTTTTAAAAATTATAGGAAAAAATCAGATTTTCAGGTGTGAAAAAAAAGGAAGTTGTTAGCAGATTTAACACTGTGATCGTGTGTTAAAAAATTCTGACATTATACTAATAAACAAATAAAGAGAAGTATTCTTTTCATTATACTTACATTTTTAATGAACTGAGTTTTGACAAGTTTAATAAATGACACTCAGAAGAAGCTCATTTATGATGTTTGAACAGGATCTATTTAAGAGTTTGCATTAACCATTATTAATCTTCAAAACAACAATATTACCATTCCTTACCATTTTGTAAGCTGAACACATTCCCAGCAGTTTATCCCACTTCCTCAGATGAAAAAAAGAGAAGTTATGTTTCTAATGACGTTCAGATTCTCCTTCCCGCCTTGTTTTAGTCTCCGTTAACACGTCATTTAGCTTAAGTGGTTGTGTACTCAAAGGAAAGTTTTTCCCATGAAAAGATACTCACAGTAAAACACTGGCTGTCCATAAACATGCGCTGGTTCTGTAAGTGATCAAATAAGGCTTCCAGCCATCATGGATAATGACTACAAGACACAGTGGTACTGGTGCCTCACTGTGGCTTTGACTTTTGCTTTTAACTAGTATGAGCACGGTTCACAGTTCGCAAGAGGAGCAGTACTCTGACAGAACTGTAGTGAAAACATAAAAAGACAGTTGAAAATCAAATATTCCTTAACTCAGTTTTCTGAAAAGGCAAATGGTGCTGATATGCATGCCCTTTTAAAGATTATTTTGGCACTAGTGCCTTTTTTTAACAGAATCAGACAGAAAATGTGCAGACAGAAGAGGAAATACAGATAGTGAAGGTCTCAGGGTCGATAATTGAATGCCAGACAACTGTGCCAAGCACAAAAAGCACCCCCACCAAAGTATATGAAGCACCCCCACCAACACTACACAACACATCGCCCCAGCATCAAAACTTTAAGAATTTTGTTCAAAGCATCTACAGTCATGATTATTAACCAGTGGTGCAAGTACCACGAGTGATAGTTGGGCTAAATTTAGTGGTACTCAGACATGTTGGTAAATATAATTAAAGTCACAATGTAAAAGTGAACACACACCATCAGGAACAAAAACTAAATGTTTAGGTAGATTGATCTTTGATTCATTAGGAACTTCTCAAAAGGCCAGTCCAGGCTAGGGACAAGTTAGAGAATTTCCAATAGGAACAGGAACAAAAAATAGTGAAGCAAGATCAAGTTCTGGATCTCAAACCCAACTTAACCATTTCCCGGTTCCAAGTTTAAAAATCAGTATGACTTTCAAACACTTTAGTAGCCTGTTCCCCACATAAAGTTGCATAGTACTGAGTGAAAGATCTGATTGGATACTAATTGAGAGGAGGACAAAAAACTGGAAGTCCTGTTGCCGTGCAGCAAGATGATCCTGGGGTTTAAATCCTGGCATGGCATCTTTCTGCATGGAGTTTGCATGTTCTCCCTGTGCATGCATGGGTTCTCTCCAGGTACTCTGGCTTCGTCCCACCCTCCAAAAACATGTCTGTTAGGTCAATTAGTGTCTCTTAAATGCCCTTAGGTGCGAGTGTGTGCATTATTATTTGTCCTATGTGTCTAGATAGGAACCAGCCCCCCTGCGACCTTGCATGGATAAGTGGGTATAGCGGATGGATGGATGGACAAATACATAAATTTTTAGTGACTTTAATTACGTTGCAATATGGCTACAATGCAGCCATATTGGATTTTGAGATCAAGACTGGTGAAAACATTGAACTCTTCCTCTTGGAATTCCAGTTCCTAGGAAGTTTTGTTAACACGGAAAGCCAGATTGGTAATGTGTAGCACCATTGGATTTGTTCTACACATCATCAATCTGGGCCTACTTCCATCAAATCCATTCGGGGAAAGGAGGGACATTCAGCAGAACTCTCTGAGCTGATTGGACACTTAGTGGCTCCCACCCAAAGTTCGGTTTTAGCCAATCATAGTATCAAATGAAAATATCATAAAAAGCAGGCCCCATGAGAAACCACAACAAGTTACGCTAGTAAAAGCGTGCTTATTTGGATAGTGACACTCATGACAGTTGTGCATTCTGACAATACACATGATAGCAGCAGCTAACCATGCATCCTCCAGCACTGCAAATGTTTATTTTGGTTCGGCTGTCGGCTCGGTACCTCTTGCTTTTGTCACAGCTTTATGTCACGCCTTAAACCATAATACTGCAACGTGATTGGCAGACAGTTAATAAATGACAGCCTAATGATGGTGGAAACAACTGATGGAATATCAGAGTGGGTGTATTTTATCACCAAGAAGGCCCTAAAGGACCAAAAGGCTAACAACTGTAAAAGCCTCTTGGTGCATGACAACCTTTCCAAAAAAAAAGTAAAAAACAAGGCAACTGGACTTGTTATCCGTAGTAGAAGACGTTGCCTTGTTTTTTACTTTTTTTTTTGGAATGACCATGACCTGGATGACTGAGAATCTTCACCAACATGACAACCTTGTAATACATAGTAACAGTTTTTTTTAATATATTATGAAGTCAGCATGATAAAATGAGGAGTTTGGATGCAATAAAGTTCTGGGAAACTTAAAACAATATGCAAAAGGTTTCTGATTCAGTTTAGTATCAGCTGACTTATTAACAAAATTGTGAATTCACAAATGTTGCAAATAATTTCCCAGATTTTGTAATGCCTTCAATTACTCATCCCTGTACTTGTGCTCATGTGACCTTTTGTATAACTTTATTCTGGTTCCTTCAGCCAGTAAACTTTAAGTTTCTTCTTCTTTAAACTATTTTTTTTTTAATAGAGAGGTGAAAATTGAAAGCAAGCATGAAGACCACCCCTGCCCACTAACAGCCCATCCCAGGCCTTCTCTTGTTGCAACTCCTGTTTGGCAGGCCGGAGCAGAGCAACAATCTGTTGTCCAGGCAGCAGCAGCTCCTCACTGACAGGCTGAGGATGGAAGACAAACTAACAGCCATCTGCATACTGCACAGTTTACACTCAGCAGCACTTGGAAAAGCTTAAATGCAGTGCATTCACCTTTTATTTGATGAAGTGGAAAGTCTGGTACAGAGAAAGTCAGACTGAGACACATCTTTGGAATACTTTCTAGTTGCACATGCCCAAACAAAAGTTGGCTCATGGGATATCTGGCCACCAAAGCAGCATCATTTTGAAGTTTTAAATGAGCAGTAACAGAGCTGAAGAACTGAAATAGGCACCATAGAAACCACGGGAAAGTTACATAATTGTCTCTTTCAGGTCTGCAACTGACTTTTTAGTTTAAGTTCTTCAGATGAACAAACATCTGAAGAAAAAACAGCCATGTTTTACTTTACAACAAGGCAAATTAATTTCTAGGAGGGATTTTTTTTCCCAGATCTGTAATATTCAGCTAAATTTGAATCAACAATAAACTGAACATCTTCTCAGAGCAGTGACTTGACATTTCTGTCTATGACTGTTGTAGAAAAACCTGAATAATATTTATCCAAAGTGTTGATACTGATGCTCTAATTGTTATTTATTGTGCTCATTTTTGGACCAGAATAGGGAGAACAGGGAGAAGTGCTAGGTGGGGGGTCTAATTGGGTCAAAACAATGTTTTGTCTGATTATTTCAAACTTGGTTCTGAAGAAGTTCATGAAGCGGTTGCAATACTAAATGGAACGATCAGTAGCAGTGGAGAATTTGGGCTTGAGCATCTGATTGATGGGAGAGAACAAGAGGGTTGGCTGTGTGTGGCCAGATTTGATAAGAGCAGAGTAGTAGGAGGCCTTACCAGCTCTCAGAGCCATTGAGTAAGCTGTCTGGTGATGTTTGAATGCCAGCTGGTTGACAGTAAGTCCTATCTGTCTGAATTTGCGTTCAATCTTCCGGCCCTCAGATTTCAGTTTTCTGAGCTTAGCAGTGTACCATGGGGCAGAGAGGCGGAAAGTTACCAGCCGTGTCGTTAGGGGGGCAAACCTATTCAAAGTAACCTGCAGAGTGCTGTTGTAATGATGGACATGTTTTTCTAGTGGGAGTGCAGGATCGAGATTAAAAGAACATAGAAGAGAGGGTTGATGAGAACTTGTCACAGTCAATGTCCTTGATGTGACAGAAAGTTAAGGAGTGCTTGGTTCTGGTGGCAGGTGAAGGGATTTTGACGTCCCACAGCACCACATGGTGGTCAGAGAAGCAGTGGTCAAAAACCTAGGTGTTTACAACAGACACATCCCCTGTGATAAGTGACTGCACATTCTGAAACAAGCCCAATAAAAACGCTGCATTTACAAGCAAATGTAGAAAAAAAAATACAAGTAGAGCTGGCAACAGTGCCAAAAAAACATTTCACACAATGACCGTAAGTATTAGCTATTAGCAGTAGCTAATACATAGAGGGCATGTTGACATTGTCACTCTTTATATACTCCAAGGCTTCCGCAGTAGCTATTACGACAAAGTTGTTTGTAATTCATTTAGCGCACCACTAGATCGTGCGCCACTGTGAAAATCTTAAACACTGGGGCAAGCTATAAAGCACGGGACACTCTACTATTCCACTCCCATTGCTACCACAAGTGCAAACACAGACAGTCAAAGATGAGGAAAGCAATGGAAGGACACTCATACCTTTTCTTCTGTACCACCTCTGGGTTTAGTTTTTTTACAGTGAGCTCTGGGGCCCCAAGATGGCGGAAACGACGCTTGCGACAGGGAGCAACATCTGTGATGTCGCGGAGATTCAAGGGGCTCGGAGTGGCAGAATCTGAGGACAGAAAGAGCTGATTAATAAAATGGCAAACGCACAAACACCCTTGTTTAACATACTTACTGAGGACCTTGTCTTGACTTCCATTCATTTTCAACTCTTTCTATGGCTTTAAACCTAGCCCCCCAAAAAAGTAGGAGCTTTACTTTACAAGTAAAATGTACAGAAATGTTCTTTCTCAGCTGCAAGAACAAGTACAAACATACATTTATATTGTAGGACTTTTCTAAACCTGGTAAAATAATTATCATAGGTTTGTACAGGCATCTATTGTGGGCATTCCTTGCAGCATTTCTGAGGCTTTTATTTAGTTTGTATCGATACCGTAATTATATTTTATCAACTGAAATTGAGAAATATATTCTGGCTATATCGTCAAGCTCTTATATATATATATATATATATATATATATATATATATATATATATATATATATATACATATATAGTGGCAATTCACAACACATGTAATCTAAAGGCACTTTACAAAGTCAGTTAAAAAAGTTTCTATCTACGTGAACCCTGTGGACTGCCTCGAGTCATTGACTAGCAGCATTCTCTCCTGAAAGAGCGTAGAGCCACAGTGGACAGTCGTCTGCATTGTTGTTGGCTTTGCAGCAATCCCTCATACTGAGCATGTGCATGTAGCGACAATGGAGAGGAAAACTCCCCTTTAACAAGAAGAAACCTCAAGCAGAACCAGGCTCAGTGTGAACAGTCATCTGCCACGACCAACTGGGGATTTGAGAAAACAGAGCAGAGACACAAGAAGAGCATAGAAGCATCTGGGAATATTTGCTATGTTAAAGAGGGTAATGGCAGATTATCTGGCCCCCAGGATAGCGTAACAACTAAACACAAATGCCATGCCAGATGTACCTACTTTTAAGTGAAAAAAGATAAAGAGAACTTACAGTTAAAAGTTGAAATAACAACAAATAATGCAACACTGGAGAGTTGTAGGACAACTCAGCAGAGTGAGAAAAATAGACCTTTATGTCCTAAGCCTATAGCAGCATAACTACAGAGATAGGCACCCTAACTATATGAGAGAGAGAGAGAGAGAGAGAGAGAGAGAGAGAGAGAGAGAGAGAGAGAGAGAGAGAGAGAGAGAGAGAGAGAGAGAGAGAGAGAGAGAGAGAGAGAGAGAGAGAGAGAGAGAGAGAGATTTTCAACCTAAACTTATTTATTATGCTTTTTCTCCCTGGCAGCAGTCTCTATACAAACAATACAAAACATAGGCTTGTACCCATTTCATAACACTGATTTTGCCCCTCTCCCCCTGCTGACCATGTTAGTAAGCACCATGGCAACGGAAACAACTTAAATCCAGTTAGCTTTTCCTCTAAAGATGGAGGAGGAAAGCCAACAGGGAATAGAAAGTCCCCCAAAAACGTTGATGGATTAAAAAAATCTAACCTGGCTATGATCTTGTAGCAAGTGAAAAACATTAGGAGTTCTGCCACCTTTTGTAAAAGCTTCCCACAGCTGTCTAAAAGGTAACTTATGCTCCACACTAATTATAATCAACACATCGTACTCTCACGAAGAGGAACATTTTTCATGTCCAGGGTGACAGCAAGTGAAAGTCTGGAGGATAATGAAGAGTAAAGTCAACATGAGAGGTTGCATGTCTTAAAGGCTGTTTGGGGATGTTGGTTCACAGAGGTCCAACTCTATGTATTACCTAACTCCTCAGTGATGTCATGACTGTGCCTCAGTAATGGAGTAAAAACATTTGACTCCAATGACAACAGAAGCCAGAAATCTGTTTTTTACATGTAATAATTGCTGGAGGATTTTCCTCTACTCCTTACAGTTATTATTTTGAATATGTAACAAAACATACCGAATGTTGAAAGAAAAGAAGTAAAATAAGAAAAGAAACAAGATAAGACAAAATGGTGATAATGTAAAAAATTGTCCATGTTCAAGGGGTGGAGAGAAGTATAAACTTGCCCATTACAAGCAACATTTTTCTTGCTGCACTGACGATGAAGATTTGATATTGATTTAAACCTCTAAATTCATAAGCTCCTTTTTTGTCAAAGTTTGTTTTTCTGCTAGTTGGGTATTTTTTGGTTCTGAACAAAATTAGTTGTGCTTGTAGACAAACTACATCCATGAATTTTAATATTATTATCTTATCTTCAATTTACCCAGCCTTGTTATTTAGTTTTATTTAACTTTTTTGAAGTGTGATTAACAACTCTATTATGGTTTTGTAATTGTTTCCCCATGTTGCAATTCAGCCAGGAGGAATATAAAATCAGACTGTAACTGATAGCCATAGTATGAGACTGTGAGAGACCCTCCCCCAAAGGAACTGCAACTCACAGCGTCTCATGTGATTTTATAAAACCTTCGATTCAGTTGGAATCAGTCTCTTTTGCCTGCTCCCTATCAGCAGCACAAGAGAGGCGCTCTCTTTTCCGCAGTAAGCTTTCTGTGAAATCAACACCAAAACTTAAGCAGGCTGCCCCAACAGAATCACACAGGATTATGCAGCTGGGATCCAGTTCTTTACCGCAGCACTGCAGTGGAGAACTCACTGCCACCATACCCATGACACAGAAACGTTATGCAGCTGGGTGACAACGTAGAGGAGAGCTTGCTCTCCCAGGCTGCAACAGGAAAATCATGCCCTGTCAGCGGTTTAGCTTCAGTTAGTCAACCGGGTTTTTCAGGGCCAGGGCTACACTTCAAATATATGAAAATATTTGACAATTATCGATATTGATCAATATGATTTCTATTTTATAGATATGCTTTTTTTCTAATTTACTATCAAAAAGGTAAACAGCAAATTCAATTTCAGGCATCATAAACATTGCCTTTTACATATCAAATCTCACTTTCAGCTTGCTGGGGATCTTTTTTTTCTTAAGCCCTGATTTTCAAGTTATGAATTGAAAACTCATTTGCTTTCTGTGTTATGCGAAGCATAATAACTGCCTAATTCTGTGCATTTATTCAGTAGTGCCATGGTTTTTACTTTTCTTTGATACTTTAACCACACTTTTTTATTGCACAAATTAACAAAAATTGGAAAACCAATCCACATATTAGAACCAAACTCTCCTCTAACCGCCCTCTAACTTGGGAAAGGTCTGTGCAGTTTGTGTTGGAACCTGCTCTTAAAGTTATTTTAATTGTGCTGTGAAGGCACTCTGCTTTGTTGTTCCCAGTATCTTTCAACTGCAGCCAGATGTTGCTTGGCTTTGGGTCTCACTTATAGTTATAGTACACAATAGCTGTGTATCCATCCAATTCTCATGCTAATTTGAGCAAACTTTTAAAATATCGCAAAAATAGAAAATGCCCATCAGACATGTTTCCATTACTGGTTTGTATCAAATTAACCAGGAGACGTACAACGTAATGTTGCCATGCGTTGACATTGGCTATAATAAACTTCCTGTTTATTACAGCCAACTGCTATCTAGCACCGACCACAGGTCAAACTAACTGATGTAGTGACATCATCCACCAGCTTCTGTGAGAAAAAATATGCGTGCAGACTAAGACCATCCGTAGATTCAACAACAACAAACCACGGTTTGTTTCACACTAAAGAAGAAGCTTTCCACAGTGAAGACCTGGCCCTGTATAAGCAGACTAGAAGCAAGCTGACGCAGGAGAACAAGTTGGCCAAAAGACACTTCAGTGAAAAAACACAAAATACTTTCTCCATACTCCAAACTATACGTCAGTGTGCAGGAGCCTGAAATCCATAACAGACTACCGAACCCTTCCTTTACATGCAGTGATGACCCCTCCACTTAGCTGAGGATCTAAACCACTTCTAAACCAGTTCAATCGTCAGACTTTCACACCTTTTTAAACAATATGATTTACTGTGTTGTTGCATGAACTAATCACTCAAAGCTTCTTTGATGATACATTCATGCTTGCAGTAAATTCCAACTTACGTCCTGATGGCGTCTCCCTCCTCTGCTTAAAAACGTGCGTTGACCAACTGTCTCCCATTTTTATCAACATATTTAACAAGCCTCTAGAATTGTGTGAACTTTCCACCTGCTGTAAACGCTCTACCATCATCTCTGTCCCAAAAAATAGACCATCACAGGTTTAAATGACTATAGACCTATTGCTCCGAAATCTGTGGTCATGAAATCCTTTTAGCGCCGGGTACTGAAGCATTTGAAAGACACCAACTGCCCCCTGTTGGAACCCCTGTAGTTTGCTTACCGGGCAAACAGATCGGCAGAGGATGCTATCAACCTGGGTCATTTCATCCTGCACCGCCTTTTCCAGCCAGGATCATGTTTGTAGACTTCAGCTCTGCCTTTGATACAATCAACAATAACATCCTCAAGCAGAAGCTCAACCTGCTTACAGTGGCGCCCTCCACCTGTCAGTGGATAACCAGCTTCCTGACCGACTGCCAGCAGCAGGTGAGGCTGTGGAGCATCTTCTTCTGCCAAAGAACAGCCAAAACTGACGCCCCTCTGGGATATGTCCTCTCCCCTCTCCTCTTCTCTCTGTACAGTAGTGACTTTACGTCTGTGGACCCAAAACTACTGAAGTTTGCAAGATGAGCCCAGAACCACCTGAAGCTAAACCCATAAAAGACAGTGGACATCAGGAGAACTTCCCTCACTATCCTCAACAATACTGTCGACTGTAGATCACTTCTGAGTCCTAGGAAATCCCCTTTCTCAGAACCTGAAATGGTCCTCACACAATGACACCATCCGCAAGGCCCGGCAGAAACTGTACTTCCTGCAGCAACTCAAGAAGTACAACCTTCATCAAGAGCTACTGATCATCTTCTACTCTGCCATCATTCAGTCTGTCTTGTTCTCATCCATGTGTGGTTCAGTTCATCCACAAAACTAGACACGTCCAAACTGCAACGAACAATTAGAGCTGCAGAGTATCATCAGGACATTTTAGGTGACATAGGGCTAATAACCCAAAGAATTGATGACTGAGTGTGTACTTAAGAATAATAAGTGAGTAACAATGATCTTACCTCTTGAGGGTAAATGAGAAGCTGCGGTTGACTCCTCTTCTGTCAGCTCTTCATCAGTGCTGCCTCCATATTCATCTTCTTCATGGATTTGACCTGCTGTTCGATCTGACTTTACAAAGTCCTTGTTCTTTAGTCCATCAGAGGTTCTACAGCTGAACCACAACACATTTATAAACCAAATTTATATGTTAACCCAATGAGTCCAAATGTGTCAATTTATATCCACGTTTCTGAGACCAAATGAGTGTATGCATGATTGTCCTGTATGACTGTGCTGCCCTGTCCAGGGTATAGTCCGCCTTTCACACTCGAGATGGGCTTTTATGATTTAATTATAAAGCATAAACAGTCTCTCTTTTTAAAAATACAACATTTTCTGACTTTTAATCCTCGTAAGAGGCTTTAAAGGGTTATATAAACCTTATGACTCCAAGCACTACTAAAAATTCAGAAATAAAACACATTTACAGTTATTGGATGTTGTTCCAAAGAAAATATAATTTGGAATTATGTAGGTGAGTTTCATCAAAATGCTTCTGTGTCTCAGCATGCTGAGCTTGTTGAAAACCTTATTAACGAGAGCTCTGCACCTTGTTTCCTGCAGGTTTGTGACAGCCTCCTGCAGACTGCGAATCTTTGTTTTCTTCTCATTGAGGACCAGAATAAACCGGGAATACAGCTCTGCCTCCAGGGCCTCTTTACCTTCAGCGTAGCGCTTCACCCTAAAATACATACACACACATACACCAACACAAGTCATATATATACCAAACATGGAGAAGCAAAATAACACTACTGGATGGAGAAGAAGGCAGCAGCAGCTGGGGATGCAGCGCAAAATCAAACCGATAAAAATAATTTTACTGCGGTTAAAAATCTTTTAAGCTATTAATGAGTTCTCCCCACTTCCGCCATGCCTAAGGCAAAAGATCTAATAAAGTTGTAAATTTTGATTCCGTCACTGAAAACAGCCCAGGGGAGCAGAAGTCTGCTTTCACAGAGGTGCCTGCTGAACACAACTCAAACTAGGGGGAATGCCTGAAAACTCAGTGTAGATTGCAGGCTAAACAACTCACACAGTTTCACACAGGTCAGTGGGTCACATGGCCTGGAAGCTATTGAAGGAAAGTCACAATTTTTGTCTTTAAAAATATCTTTAAAAAATTGAAAATAGCTCAAAATGGAATAAAAACAAGTGTGCCTTACAGATGTTATCTATTGGCATGATTTTATATTAGTTTCGACTTAGACGGTCACAACATAAGGAATTTATTGATTTTTGTTTCTCAAGAGTGCTTGGTTCAGAAATTTGTTGATGATCCCTAACTGCACCACCGTCAGGGGTGTAGTCCAGGGTATACGGCGTATACCCACCTCTTTTTCTGTCAATATTGCGTACCCCCACTTCTACACAGATTCACCAAGCTCCCGTCTGTGTCACAGCACTTTGCTGCTCCCTGTCCCCTCTCGTAACATCACATGGCTCAGCGGCACCAGCCAATCAGCACGCAGGCTCAGCCTGGGCCGCCCACTCAGCTCTCTTTCCACCTGACACACAGACAACCGCGCTGCTGCTGCTCAGAATCAGAGAGAGAGACAGGGACCGCAGGAGCGGAGAAACATGAAGAGGGAAAGAAGAAGCGCTGTTTGGCTACATTTTAATACCGTAAATAAAAGCAAGCTGTATAGTTTGTAAAAAGCAGTGGAAACACAACAGATTTATATAAGCACATGAAAAACCATGAGCAAGAAAACGTCGAGCGACAGAAACGGAGAGAGGAGACGAAACTTCTCTCATTGCCCCGACAGAAAGTGTAATTAAGACCTTGAAAGAACCCACTACATTTATCCCATTAAAAAGTGTTATTTAAGATAATATAACATTAGCTAATCCTTCATGTATCCCACAGTGGGAAATTTATAGAATTAAAGCAACAGGCAAGTTCACACAACACAGACAAAATTACATAAGGCTTGAAAGATATAAGAGGTGGATTAGGAAAAAAACACTATGAACATAACATTATAGAAGACTGGCTTCATAAAAACTGGGTAACATTTGTATCTGATGGAGCCAGTGTAATGTTAGGAAAGAAGTCAGGAGTAGCAACCAGGTTGAGCTTGAGATTCCCAAAGCTATTTATATGGCGCTGTATGAACCATAGACTTGAACTTGCTGTGTCAGATGCAGTTGATGAGGTAAACTCTTTCAATCACTTCAAAACTTTTATTCAGAAGCTATATTCTCTGTATAGCATGTCCAAAAAAATTAACGTGAACTCATAAATGCAGCAGCTGAAGTAGGCTCACAACTTCTTGACATTGGCAGAATCTTGGATATACGCTGGGTGGCCAGTAGCTTTCCGACTGTTTGTGCTGTTTGGACATCCCTGGGATTTAAAGAGAGTCCAGGTGAGAAATATAGTGAGGCCTTAAGAGCAAAAAAACTGGGGAGTATCGGTCTACAGCACTGAAAACAATTGCAAAGCTGAAGTCTATCAATCCAAGCAGTTCTTACAAAGCCTTGTGAACAATCTGGAGAAACGCTTGTTCTTCCAAGATGAGACCATTAAGAAGCATCAGCATCCTTGATCAGAGTTAATGGCCATCAAAGCCCAGCATCTGCCATGGTGAAGAACAAATTACGCAACTGTGCAAGCAAACTTGTGCACAGATCAAGCACTGAATAGGATGCGGGAGCTACTGGAGGAGCCCAGTAGTGAGCCCAGTGATCTAAAACCACTCATGAACTGCATTAAAACATTCCCTGTAAGTACAGCAGAGTGTGAAAGGAGCTTTAGCCTTATAAACAATATAAACTCTGACAACAGGGCTGTCCTGCTGATCTCAAACATATCAAACAATGGCCCGCCTACTTCCAAGTTTGATGCCAGAAAGTATACAAGGAACTGGTTGAAGAGCCATTCTATACAGTGCAGTGTGAAAACTCCTGCAGAAAGCCAGTCTGTCTGGAATATACTGTAGTATGAGCAAAGGTTACTGGGTTGAGAGAGTATACTACTGCTGATGTGTTGTAAATGCATTTTTTTTCAAATGTTATTGTTTTGTTACATATTGTATTACATATTGTTTTGTTGAATAATTTGAATGATGATGTTGAATGAAACAGTTTCAGTTTATCTGATTGGTTTTAATGTGTTTCATTCTATTAATTAATATGAAATATGAACAAGGATGTCAAATTCATATCTGAAGTGTTTTATTTAAATAAATGTTCAAAAAACTAACTGCAACACCATGATTGCCTTATCTATATTTTACTTTCAATTAGGCTGCCTGTGTGATCAGTAATACCTAGAAACTGCTCCTTATTAAGTCATGTTAATTTTATAATAGTGACACACTCCGTCCCACGGTAACTGTTGCTAGTCAGCAATTCCGCTTACAAAAGAGTCCATCCATGGACTCAGTAATAAGGACTAGTTCACTCAAATGTATAGTTGCCTCTTACTAGTTTTTGGACCACTATTGGTTTAGTAATTTCATAATACTTCTTCCCTAAGATCAAGTAGCAGAAATTATGTGACAATAAGCAAACACTACTGAGGGATTTTTGGGTAAACTAAATAGAGCAGTCTTTCATGTGATAATTTCTAAAAAGGGGCATTTTTCTGGGCTGCGTTAAAAGAAGGCAAAAACTGAGTATACCCACTTCTCCAGGGACCACTACACCACTGACCACCGTGTGTGGAAGGAGGGAGCGGCTGAGAGTGGCTTGCCGAAATCGGAGTTCAGATCTTCCCAAACTGTTTGTGCGTTGTACTCTGTGCGTTACTTCTGACAATAGCGCACAGACACTCCAGTCTCCTTTCTACAGCCGCACAACTGACCCAAATAATGCACTGTTGCTAGAAGTTATTAAGTCTGCTAACATGTGGAGAGCAACCAGAAGAAAACATGTGGCCCTCTTTATAGACAAACACCGAAGTTTTGTTAGGAGAAACTTTTACAGGCAGACAAGAGATGAAAACCTAAATGCTGAACAGTGCTACATGCTAAGCTAGCATTAGCACCCCCACTGAACTGCGCATTACTGCAACATAGCGAACATCGCTCCGACATTTAACATCATGTGAATGACTTGTTTTGATTGTCACACTCAAACTTATTGATCCAGTACTACTTGTAAGGCTGACTGTACCTATAACTCCTCAGGCTGATGACGTCTCTTGGAGAAGAGACCAAATGTTTACACACAGAAGAGCGGGGAAAAAAATGGAATTGATACCTTTTCGTCTTTCAAGCCAACCAAATGTAGCGCTGAACCTCACACCTCTGGACTCACACTTCAGCCTTTCTGACAAAAATCTTGGAATGACCTTTGATGACAATTTCAAAATCAATAAACAAATTGATTTTGTGGTAAACTTTTTCCAGATTTGCGTATTAGCTAAAGAAAAAAAAAACATTCATGCCTTCATCAGCTCACATTTGGAATGTTACAACACCTTGTATATCAGACTTACAGGGTAACTAACCCAGAAATAAACTTTTGTTTGCTAATAAACTGTTAAAATAGCTGTCTTAGTGCTGTCTACATATCCTGGTCATTATTTTGACAATTAAATTCATATTTGTTGAAATTATGCTTTTGTGTCTAAAACCGTCAGTGTGCCGCCCTCCTAAAGTTCGACGGGGGTCTTGCATTGAATTTCAAATAAGTATTGCTATTGGTTAAAAAGTGTTTGTGACGTCACTTGGAAAAACTGATGTGTCAGTAGATCTACTGCTGTGGGGAATAAGAGCAGCACCATCTTGTGACTCCATAGCAAGTTAGAGATTGAATAGTGAATTTTGCGGTCCTTTTGTCGATTTTGCAGGTTAGTGATTTATTAGCTTAGCATTCTGTTTGTTTATTTAGCATTTATTTAGCTTCTACTAAGTAATTTTTTTCCTTTGGTCAGCTCTTACATGCATGGTAAGAGAGGGAGGTATTGTTATATATTTTAATTTAAAGCAGCCATTCACTCCAGATAGAAGGTTGTTTAAAGTCATAAAAAAGGGAACTTCTCTCAGTTCAATTTTCTACATCAAAAATAAACAACCAGACCCCTAAGTTCAATATTCACATAAATATTAATGCAAACCATGGCACACATTTACTTATTATATATCTATATAAAGAAACATATTACTTATAATAAAAAAAAACTTATTTTAGTATTTTGGTCATGCAAACCCTAAAACCCAGGATAAAATTATTTATCTAATCTAGCCTTGAGTATAATTTCATTTTCATTTCAGCATCCAAAACATTGCAGCAATACGTTTCTCATCCATGTGAGATCCATTTCTCATTCCTAGGAATCCAACTTGCTAGGGTCCAGTCAAAGTGAAACCAAAGGAAAATAAAAAATTGTAATACACCTTCAAAACTTATAAGAAAGGGAGGTTGGCAAAGTAAAGCAGAGGATTGGCACGAGCACAAGTTAATGCATTACCAAGTAAGCAATGTTCCCCTTAATTTTTCATGTGTCTGAGAATTCACTGGACCTCTGTGAGCAACATCACATGTGCACACTGCACACTGAGGCTACACTAGGATTACGCCTGTCCAATACCTGAGAAGATAACAAGTTACATGGCTTACTAATAGAACCAAATTATAGCAATTATTTATTTTAGATTACTTAGTTTAGATACAACTGATTTAACCAGATTACATCAAAAAGACAAAAATCTTGGATTTGTTTATGAGCTGTACAGTATGTTTTATGTCAGAGTAGGGGTTCTGCTAAGTAAGAACTGAGAGACAAGGACATCTTTCAGAGTTCAAATTGTATTGCAATTAAATTATTTACATTTTGTGCAATGAGATTTAGCACAAGCATGTGGTACTGTGCAGCCTCACTTCTGTCAGTCTACTCCAGGGCAGCTTTGGGTACAATGTAGCTCACCACCATCAGGGTGTGTGGGCGTGAATGGTTGAATGACTGACTGTAGTGTAAAGCGCTTTGGGGTCGTCGGATTTGATAAAGGACCATACAAGAAAAAAGCCATTTCTATATATTGGTGTAGTCCTCAGGCATGCACTCATAAAAAAAGAAACATATAAACAGCTGTTTTTCAAAAACGGAGGTAGAACTGGTCAGAAACCAGCATAAGCTGTCTACTGCAAAGGACTGCAGCTGATAATGACAGCGGAGCAATAGCGCACAGGAAACAAACAGCAGGTGTGGTTCTCAAAAACCAGGTTGAAATACAAACGTACTTACGCGTATATATGTGCATATACATTGTATACATTTGTACATACATACATACATACATACATGTGTGCTGAGTTATGTTCAGGTGTTGATAGCAGCAGAAGTCTCTACATCAGGATTATTGCACGGGTTGTAGTACAGTGTATTAAATAGATTATTGCACATTAGTTATTGCTCATTAATTATTACAGTTGTGGTCACAGTTACTTAGTGCTATTGGATTCAGGATCAGTAGAAAACAGAGAATACCAACGTACTTTCAAATTCTAGCACTGCCAACTTGAGCCTTTGAGCAGCAGGAAACATCTGTCTGTTACTTTTACATGTGCCAAGTGTGTATTTACTCTTCAGTGATGCGTTTGTGTTCTTGTATCAGCCTCTGGTTCTCCTCCCTCAGTTTGTGGTTGTGCCGCTGCAGTGCATTTCCTTGTTGAAGAGTGTAGGTCAGCACCTCCCTCACAACCTCAGCTGGCTCCTTGACAGCTTCCAACAAGACAGAACCCAGTTTGAACTGTGGGAGACAAAATTACACTATTTTCTTTTATTTGTAAGTCAGTAAAACTTACTTTGATTATAAAGATCAGTTTTTTTAAAGCATCGGTTTTTGAATTAAATTCAAATTTTTGATCATACCATATTCAAAGACAGCCAAAATATGCATTGAGTGGTGGTTCAAAAGTCCTACCTCATATGTCCATATACAATTACTGATAAAGACAACTAAGAATTTTTTTTAATTTTTAGAACCTTAAATCCTAATGAAAACCATGAACTGACTACAAAATCAAATAAAATAGTTTTAGATCATTTGAGTTTAGTTTTAAATAGCTGAGATAAGTTAGAATGGGATTGACCTAAATCAAGAATTGAATTTAAAATTCTACTACTATGAAGAGAAAAAGAAACACAGACAAGAAGAATTAAAAAGTTTAAATAACAACAAACAATGCAAATTGGAGAACAGTAGGAGAACAGAGTGAGAAAAATAGACCCTGATGTCCTCCAGCAGCCTAAGCCTATAGCAGCATAACTCCAGATATAGCTCAGGGTAACCTAAGCCACTCTAACTTGAAGTTTTGTCAAAAAGGAAAGCTTTAAGCCTAGTCTTAAAAGTGGAGAGGGTGTCTGCCTCACGGACCAAACTGGGAGTTGGTTCCACAGGAGAGGAGCCTGATAACTAAAGGATCTGCCTCCCATTCTACTTTTAGAGACTCTAGGAACCACCAGTAGACCTGAAGTCTGAGAGTGAAGTGCTCTGTTAGAAATATATCGGGTAATCAGATCTCTGATAGCTGATAAAGCTTGATTATTAAGGGCTTTATACTTGACAAGGAGAATTTTATATTCTACCCTCGATTTGACAGGAAGCCAATGAAGGGAAGCTAAAATGGGAGAAATATGATCTCTCTTGTTAATTTTCATCAGAACTCTTGCTGCAGCATTTTGGATCAGCTGAAGGCTTTGAACTGCATTTTGTGGACTTCCTAATAAATTACAATAGTCCAGCCTTGAAGTAACAAACGCATGGATTCATTTTTCAGCATCACTCCTGAACAAAATATTTCTAAATTTCTAATTTAATGCTTTTTAATGCTCTTTTAATGCTCGTAGAAATAAATTTAATGCCATCAACAAGTACTCTGTATATATATATATATACATAGACATCATATACGTAGACGCCCCATTGTATGCTGCCGGCCGCTAGGCCGACGTGCCTACAGGGCGGCCATCTTGGGTCAGACCACAGATCAGACAGCTGCTGTCAAAATGAATAGGAGGCAGCTCAGATCTCATTTTAATCATATGTTCACAATGCTTGTGACCTTTCAGACAGATTACACATATTTATTCAGAACCAAAACTATTTAAACTGAAGTCAAACTGGATGAAAAATGTACACGCACTTACATATTTTGCAGTTACATCTTAATCTAATATACACACAAATTATACACACATAAATCTCTCTCTCTTTCTTCCTATATATATATATATATATATATATATATATATATATATTCAATTCAATTCAATTCAATTCAATTTTATTTATATAGCGCCAAATCATGAAACATGTCATCTCAAGGCACTTTACAAAATCAAGTTCAATCATATTATACAGATTGGGTCATATTATACAGATTGGTCAAAATTTCCTATATAAGGAAACCAGTTGATTGCATCAAAGTCCCGACAAGCAGCATTCACTCCTGGGGAACCGTAGAGCCACAGGGAGAGTCGTCTGCATTGTACATGGCTTTGCTGCAATCCCTCATACTGAGCAAGCATGAAGCGACAGTGGGAAGAAAAACCACCCATTAACGGGGAAAAAAAACCTCCGGCAGAACCGGGCTCAGTATGAACGGTCATCTGCCTCGACCGACTAGGGTTACAGAAGACAGAGCAGAGACACAACAAGAGAGACAAAAAGCACAGAAGCACACATTGATCTAGTAATCTGTTCTACATTAGATGGTAGTAACGGGTGAGCCGTCTTCTCTGGATGATGTCAAAGTTAACAGAACGCCAGACCAGGTGTACCTACTATGAAGAAAAAGAGAGAGAGCAAAAAGTTAAAAGCTGAAATGACGACAGTCATTTCAATGTAATACAATGCAAAACTGGAGAACCGTAGAATGAAGAACAGTAGAAATCAGTAGAGTGAGAAAATTAGACCCTGATGTCCTCCAGCAGCCTAGGCCTATCACAGCACAACTATAGAGATAGCTCAGAGTAACATGAGCCACTCTAACTATAAGCTTTGTCAAAAAGGAAAGTTTTAAGATTAGTCTTAAAAATAGATAGGGTGTCTGCCTCACGGACCAAAACTGGGAGTTGGTTCCACAGGAGAGGAGCCTGATAGCTAAAGGATCTGCCTCCCATTCTACTTTTAGAGACTCTAGGAACCACCAGCAGACCTGCAGTCTGAGAGCGAAGTGCTCTGTTAGGAACATACGGGGTAATCAGAGCTCTGATATATGATGGAGCTTGATTATTAAGGGCTTTATACGTTAGAAGAAGAATTTTAAATTCTATTCTTGATTTAACAGGAAGCCAATGAAGGGAAGCTAAAATTGGAGAAATATGATCCCTCTTGTTGATTTTCATCAGGACTCTTGCCGCAGCATTTTGGATCAGCTGAAGACTTCGAACTGCATTTTGTGGACTTCCTGATAGTAAAGAATTACAATAGTCCAGCCTTGAAGTAACAAATGCATGGACTAGTTTTTCAGCATCACCCCTGGACAGAATGTTTCTAATTTTGGCGATATTCCGGAGGTGAAAAAAGGAAACTCTGGAAACCTGTTTAATATGGGATTTAAATGACATGTCTTGGTCGAAAACAACACCAAGGTTTTTAACTTTATTACCAGAGGCCAAGTTAATGCCATCCAGATTAAGTGATTGATTAAGAAGTTTATTTTTTGAGGACTCTGGCCCAAAGATTACAACTTCTGTCTTGTCAGAATTTAAATGCAGGAAATTTAAAGTCATCCAGCTTTTGATGTCATCAAGACATGACTGCAGTCGAAGTAACTGATTGGATTCATCAGGATTTATGGATAAATATAGCTGAGTGTCATCAGCATAACAGTGGAAATTAATCCCATGCTGTCTGATAATTTTGCCAACCGGAAGCATATATATAGTAAATAGAATTGGTCCAAGGACTGAACCCTGTGGTACTCCACAGGTGACCCTAGAGTTTGAAGAAGATTTATTATTAACATGAACAAACTGGAATCTGTCCGACAGATAAGATTTAAACCAGCCTAATGCTTTTCCCTTAATCCCTACAGTATGCTCAAGTCTTTGTAGGAGAATATTGTGATCAACTGTATCAAATGCAGCACTGAGATCTAACAGGACAAGTACAGACACAAGTCCATTATCTGAGGCCATGAGAATATCATTGGTGACCTTCACCAGAGCTGTTTCAGTGCTATGATGAGCTCTAAAGCCTGACTGAAACTCCTCAAGTAGGTCATTACTTTGTAAATGTTCACAAAGTTGATTAGCAACTACTTTCTCAAGAATTTTAGATAAGAAAAGAAGATTAGATATAGGTCTGTAGTTTACTAGCTCATCTTGATCAAGAGAAGGTTTCTTAAGTAAAGGTTTAATAACAGCTACTTTAAAAGCCTGTGGTACATATCCATTTACTAAGGATAGATTAATCATGTCTAAAATAGGACCACTGATCAGAGGGAATACCTCCTTAAACAACTTGGTTGGGATTGGGTCTAACATACAGGTAGAAGGTTTAGATGAAGCTAATATTCTAGATAGCTCAGAAAGCTCTACTGCTTTTAAACAGTTCAGACACTGCGCAGGTTCTAAGGATTCCTCCAATGCTGCCTCACTTACTGAGGACGAGGTAATCATGTTTGGGAGGATGCCAATTATTTTATTTTTAATGGAATCAATTTTATTTATGAAGAATCCCATAAAATCATTACTGCTAAGAGCTAAGGGGATGGCTGGATCAACAGAGCTGTGGCTCTGGGTAAGTTTGGCAACTGTATTGAAGAGAAATCTAGGATTATTCTTATTCTCCTCAATTAATGATGAAAAATATGCTGCTCTAACTCTGCGAATGGTCTTGTTATACAACAATAGACTGTCCCTCCAGATTAGGTAGGATTCCTCTTGGTGTGTAGAGCGCCATTTTCTCTCCGATTTCCTAACATTGTGCTTCAAGGAATGCAGCTCTGAATTAAACCAAGGAGCCAGCTTCCTGTGAATAATCACCTTCTTTTTCAAGGGAGCTACATTGTCTAATGCAGAACGCAATGACAAAGTCATACCGTTTACAAAGATATTTGTGAATTGGAAGAAACAACATTGCTGCCATCTACTGGGCATTTCTGCAATACGGAGGATATTAAAAAGGGGACAGACTCTTTAAGTTTTGATACAGCATTATCCGATAAAGATCTACTATAATGGAACCCTCTTTTGGGGGTGGAGAACTCAGTTAGATTAAACTCAAATGTTATTAAAAAATGATCAGATAGGACAGGGTTGTGAGGAAATACTGTTAATTCTTCACAATCAATGCCATATGTCAGCACAAGGTCTAAAGTATGGAGCCAAGAGTGCGTCGGTTTATGCACATTTTGAGCAAAACCAATTGAATCTAGGATAGTTTTAAAGGCTACACTAAGGTTATCACATTCTGTGTCAACATGGATGTTAAAATCACCCACTATAATAACCTTATCAGTATTTAACACCAAATCAGATAAGAAATCTGACAACTCATCCAAAAACTGAGTATAAGGGCCTGGTGGACGATACAAAACAACAAACAGAAGAGGTTTTATTGCTTTGCAGTTTGGATGAGGGAAACTGAGGGTTAAATGTTCAAAAGAACTGTAGTTATTAATTGGCCTGGGACTAATTAATAAATCAGACTGAAAGATGGCTGCCACTCCTCCTCCTCTTCCCACAGATCTGGGAATGTGGAAATTTGAATAACTGGAGGGAGTTGACTCATTTATACTAACGTAGTCCTCTTGTAGCCAGGTTTCTGTGAGACAAAACAAATCAATCTGATTATCAGAAATCAATTCATTAACTAACAAAGTCTTTGGAGGGAGAGACCTTATATTTAATAGACCACATTTAATTATTTTATTTTTTGGTTCAAAGTGATCCGTATGGATTTTTATTAGATTTTTATGATTTGTTCCCTTTAGATCAGTTTTTGATCTGTTAAGTTTTGGCCGTGGGAAAGACACCGTCTCAATAGGATAATGGGTGGGTAACAGTACAGAAGCTGCAGAGAGGTGTGTTAATCTACGGCTCTGCTTCCTGGTCTGGACCCTGGGTTGTCAGCATTTAGGAGAACTAATAAATCCGGCCAGATTTCTAGAAAGAAGAGCTGCACCATCCAAAGTGGGATGGATGCCGTCTCTCCGGATCAGACCAGGTTTTCCCCAGAAAGTTCGCCAGTTATCAATGTAGCCCACGTCGTTTTCATATATATATATATGTATGTATATATATATATAAATATATATATATATATATAAATATATATATATATATATATATATATATATATATACATATACTGTATATATAGGCTATATACACAGATACTGATCTACATAGGAGCAAAACTATATACAGACAAGTAAGAGCAGAGGTGCCTATTTAGGCATTTAAAAATTATATAATACAAACCACAATCTGGGGGAAAAAAATCAACAAAAAACCTAATAACGCATCCTAGAATCAAATACATTACAAAATCATAGCAACCCCCCCCCCCCCACAAATCATGTCTATCCAGTAATTTAGGACCATTTTGTTTGTTTTTGGTGTTTAATGTACTTTTCTCTACTTCCATCCCTGCTACCCATTAGCACATATTGTGTTTATGCCAGAAAACTGTAACTGTAAAGCATGAGGATTATCTATCATAAAATCTTACTTATGGAAGGTAATTCCCCAGGATCTGGTTCCTAGTGTCCTTTTATTTGCGCACCCATAAGCGGAGTAAAAGTTGGGCTTCCTGGGACGTAGCTCTGGAAGTTTGCTTACTTTCAATACAAATCGAAATTATTTATTAAGTTAGACAATAATTTAATTCAATCAATTGGTCCCATGTAGTCCCTAAAGGGGTGACGTTTTCAGTCAGTTGATTTATCTGGAAATCGGGTGAGAATTCACCGGATTCAGAGTGTCTGAAAACATAAAGTACATTTTCCTGAATTGACTTGTATTCTGTCTGACTGCAGCTTGGTCTGACCTAAGATGGCCGCTCTGTCGGCACGCCTCTCACCCGAGGACGCGGCGTCTACGTATTCATGTCTGTGTATATATATACACTACCGTTCAAAAGTTTGGGGTCATCCAAACAATTTTGTGTTTTCCATGAAAAGTCACACTTATTCACCACCATACGTTGTGAAATGAATAGAAAATAGAGTCAAGACATTGACAAGGTTAGAAATAATGGTTTGTATTTGAAATAAGATTTTTTTTACATCAAACTTTGCTTTCGTCAAAGAATCCTCCATTTGCAGCAATTACAGCATTGCAGACCTTTGGCATTCTAGCTGTTAATTTGTTGAGGTAATCTGGAGAAATTGCACCCCACGCTTCCAGAAGCAGCTCCCACAACTTGGATTGGTTGGATGGGCACTTCTTGCGTACCATACGGTCAAGCTGCTCCCACAACAGCTCAATGGGGTTCAGATCTGGTGACTGCACTGGCCACTCAATTACCGATAGAATACCAGCTGCCTGCTTCTGCTCTAAATAGTTCTTGCACAATTTGGAGGTGCGTTTAGGGTCATTGTCCTGTTGTAGGATGAAATTGGCTCTAATCAAACGCTGTCCACTGGGTATGGCATGGCGTTGCAAAATGGAGTGATAGCCTTTCTTATTCAGAATCCCTTTTACCCTGTACAAATCTCCCACCTTACCAGCACCAAAGAGACACCAGACCATCACATTACCTCCACCATGCTTAACAGATGGCATCAGGCATTCTTCCAGCATCTTTTCATTTGTTCTGCGTCTCATAAGCGTTCTTCTTTGTGATCCAAACACCTCAAACTTGGATTCATCCGTCCACAAAACTTTTTTCCAGTCTTCTTCTGTCCAATGTCTGTGTTCTTTTGCCCATCTTAATATTTTTCTTTTATTGGCCAGTCTCAGATATGGCTTTTTCTTTGCCACTCTGCCGTGAAGCCCAGAATCCCGCAGCCGCCTCTTCACTGTAGATGTTAACACTGGTGTTTTGCGGGTACTATTTAATGAAGATGCCAGTTGGGGACCTGTGAGGCGTCTGTTTCTCAAACCAGAGACTCTAATGTACTTATCTTCTTGCTCAGTTGTGCAACGCGGCCTCCCGCTTCTTTTTCTACTCTGGTTAGAGCCTGTTTGTGCTGTCCTCTGAAGGGAGTAGTACACACCGTTGTAGGAAATCTTTAATTTCTTAGCAATTTCTTGCATGGAATAGCCTTCATTTCTAAGAACAAGAATAGACTGTCAAGTTTCAGATGAAAGTTCTCTTTTTCTGGCCATTTTGAGCGTTTAATTGACCCCACAAATGTGATGCTCCAGAAACTCAATCTGCTCAAAGGAAGGTCAGTCTTGTAGCTTCTGTAACGAGCTAAACTGTTGTCAGATGTGTGAACATGATTGCACAAGGGTTTTCTAATCATCAATTAGCCTTCTGAGCCAATGAGCAAACACATTGTTGATGGCAGTGTTGATGGCTGTGTTCAGACACCAGAGCACCTCCGCATGCAGTGTTGCATTGGATCCAAATGTTGTTCAAAGACCGTCTGATTTCCCTACGTTAGTGGCGGTAAAGCTTGCTCCAGCTGCTGCTGTGCTGTTTGCGGTAGCTAATGCAGACGTGACTGCGTTGGTTACAGAAAAGTAACTTGACATTGTTAGCTGTTGTCTGCCCCTTGCAGCTGATCTGTGGCTGTCCGCAGTGGTGTAGTGGTCCCCGGAGAAGTGGGTATACTCTCAATGTTTGCCCTTTTAGACGCAGCTCAGAAAAATGCTGTTTTAGAAACAATGACATATAACACTGCTCTATTTAGTTTACCCAAAAATCCATCACTAGGGTTTACTCATTTTAGCCTAAAACATTTAGATTAAAATATTTCCTTGAGCTACTACGTGAGGTGTGAAAATACTGTTTCAAAGATTTTATCCAGCTTCTGGCAGGTAATGTAAAATTTTCTTTGGTTTATATTGAAGGAATTCCTACACTACATCCAGAATCAACATTTCATTACTTTACTGTAGGTTTTTCAATATAGACATAGATGATAAGGCACATAGAAAGTCCTAAATTGAATGAGAAAGATAATCTATAGAAAGAGATAAAGTTAATAACGAGAACATCAAAACTCAAATTTCTTTGTCTTTGCAAATGAGGAATTGTCAAATATACCAGTTTAAACACCCAAACAACTGTTGATCCTATTGATTTAGACACCCTGACAATGAATGTTTAGCCCCTCGATTTTAAAATGGACGGTGATTTTAAACTTGACAGTTAAACAGGGACCTCAGTTAAGTCATTTTTATCATTTAAGGAACAAAGCAAAGGTAAAACCTATTCTTTCAAGGCAGAAATATGGAAACACTACTCTAAGCCTTCATTTCATCATGGCTGGATTTGTGTAATTCTCTTTATCTCTGAATCGGTCAGTCCTCACTCAAATGTCTGCAGCTGGTTCAAATGCTGCTGCACACTTTTTAATGGAAAAACATAAAAGAAAGCACATTAGCCCATCCTGGCCTCCCTTCACTGGTTGCCTGTTTATCTTAGAGTTCAGTTTAAATAACTTCTGTTTGTTTTTTAAGGATTTAAACAGCTTATTATTATTGTTGTTGTTGTTTTAAACTGTTGATTCTTTACTCAAGTCATTTTATTAGATGTTATTTTGTTGTACCTTGTGTTAAAGTGCTCTTTAAATAATGACAATGATGATGATGATTATGATCACAAGAAACTTTTGCATCATCACCCAGAAGCTGGAAAGAAAAGAGACAGAAATATTTTTCACACCTCACTTAGTAACTCAAGGAATTATTTTAAACTAAATATTTTAGGCTAAAATATTAAACTGTTTATTGGTTGTTGTTTTTTCTTCAATCCCACTGTTATGTTTAGTAATTTCTGCCAAAAGCTGCAGCCTTTTGATTTAATCCATCTGAATGCAGTATTTGCAAGCCCTACTCTGATTGGATGGAAAGAAACCTGTCTGTGATTGGCTGGTGAGGTGGACAGTTTTTGAAGTCAAGAGCGCACAGACAGAATCCCGCGAGCCGCGCACAGCTGGTGTTGAGCGTGAAAGTAGCAGGTCACGGGCAGACACGGAAGCGAGTGCGAGCATAGTGGGTTGAGAAGAGTTTATCAGTTTTGAGCGCGCGGCAAACAGGTCTTGAGCGCGCGCACGTGATGTTTAAACGCTGAATACCTGTCTCACTGGGCGCTCAAACAAAAGACACAAATATCGCTCCAGAAGTTGGTATACGTAATGCTGACTGAAAAATAAGTGGGTATACGCCGTTGTTGGGATTAATGTTTATACTTCATTAACCGATTTATCTTGTTATGATGTAGTAATGTAAGCTTCTGATATAATCATATTACTCACATGATAGCTTAATCATGTCCCTGTGAAGAAACAGAAGACACTCGGTTTCTTCCCTTCCTGAAACAAGAAGACTCAGCTACAAGATTATGTGCTGACTGAACGTGATTACTCAGCTGTGTATCTTTGTTGACAACTGAGGCTGTAAACTATCTGTTCCCCCACCCCTCAGTACAGCCTCAGTCATGTAACTAGGGACACGCCCCTTTCTTAATAAAATCGAGGAGGACGTTGAGACCGGCAGAGTGGGTTGGAGATTATAACTGTGCGGTCTCTCCCTACTCTCCTCGAGAACGAAACCAAACTAATTGTCTTTGTGTCTTTCTTTCCCTGTTTGTATGATGTTCTAGGTGTTTAGACCTGACAGCCGTATACCCGCGTACACCCTGGACTACACTGTCCGACTTCATGTGAGACCGTAAAGCCTTGACACCCATTGTGCAAAGCTTAATTTTTTTTTACAAACACGGCAAAATTCTTCATCATCTTTACCGTCAACAGGCTGCAGCCATGTCCCCAAGTCCTCGTTTTCTATCCGCTTTTGTTGAAATGAGCATTTTCCCATTCTCTAGCTCTTTCTCCGCCCTCAAGTCCCTTTTCCGAACATTGTAAAAACATACGGCCATAATTTCCATAGCTTCTGTTTCCGAGCTTTTTGGTTGCTGTGAAGAAATTGCACAAAGACACAGAACGAAGCAAATAGCAGGAGAGACGGGGGGGGGGGGGCAGGGCAAGCAGATAAGGAGCTCTGCAGAGAGCTCTGCAGAGAGCTGAAAACACGACCGACCTCGAAGAGAGTCAGACAGATAATTCAGCCCTACAACCAGTCCAGAAAGCCGTCATTTTTACCAAGCTTGACTTGCGCAACGCTTACCATTTGGTCCGGGTTCGACAGGGTGATGAATGGAAGACGGCTTTTAAGACCCCGCTGGGTCACTTTGAGTACTTGGTCATGCCTTTTGGTTTGTGTAATGCTCCGTCCGTTTTTCAAGCATTAGTCAATGACGTCCTACGGGATTTTCTGAACGTTTTCGTCTTTGTTTATCTAGATGACATTTTGATTTACTCTAGTGATCCAGATCAGCACCAGAAACATGTTCGCCTAGTCCTTCAACGCCTCTTAGAGAACCGTTTATTTGTTAAAGCTGAGAAGTGCGAGTTCCACCAGGATTCAGTTTCCTTCTTTGGGCTCATCTTAGAGGTCCGATCCCGAAAAGATTAAAGCAGTGGTAGAATGGCCAACCCCTGATTCTCGGAAACAGCTCCAAAGATTCCTAGGCTTTGCTAACTTTTATAAGAATAAAAGTTAGCAAACTTTTCTTAACGCTTTGTTAAGAATTACAGCCAGATCGCATCCCCTCTGCATGCTTTAACCTCTACCAAAGTCCCATTTGTCTGGGGTTCTGAGCCCGAAGCCTCCTTTGCCGAACTTAAGTCCAGGTTTTCACAGGCTCCCATTCTTATTCATCCCGACCCAGCTAAACAGTTTACACTGGAGATAGATGCATCTGATACTGGTGTGGGTGCAGGATCATCTCAACTATCCAGTTCCGATAACAAGTTTCATCGTTGTGCTTTTTTTTCCTCGCCGGCTGTCTCCAGCTGAGCGAAATTATGACGTTGGGGACCGTGAACTGTTGGCTATTAAGCTAGCTTTAGAGGAGTGGCGGCACTGGTTAGAGGGGTCTGAGCAGCCCATAATAATCTGGACTGACCACAAGAACTTCGCCTATCTTCAATCTGCCCGACGTCTAAACCCCCGTCAAGCCCGATGGTCTTTATTCTTCTCCAGATTTAATCTCTCCATAACCTACCGCCCGGGCTCCAGAAACATCAAGCCTGATGCCCTCTCTCGACAGTTCGCACCACAGGAACAGGAACCTGCGCCTATTCTTCCCCCCTCATGCACCATTGGAGCGCTACGTTGGGATCTGGAGGATCGGATAAACCAGGCCCTGCTCCTTGACCCTGATCCGGGCACTGGACCCGCTGGACTAAAGTATGTTCCCAGATCTGTCCGCCCCGAGGTGCTGCGTTGGAGCCACGACTCCAAGTTCTCCACTCACCCAGGCATCTACAGAACACAGTCTCAGGTGTCCCGTCGATTCTGGTGGCCTTCATGGACTAAGGACGTTCGGGAATACGTCCGGGCCTGTCCTATTTGTGCGGAGAACAAGCCTTCCAACCAGCCTCCCTCCGGGTTTCTCAATCCACTCCCTGTCCCCAAACGCCCTTGGTCCCACATCGCCTTAGACTTTGTTACCGGACTCCCATCTTATTGACTGTTGTTGACCGGTTCTCCAAATCATGTCACCTTATCCCGATGCGCAAACTAACCAACGCCCTGCAGACGGCTCAATTACTCATCAAACACGTATTTAAACTTCATGGCATACCTGTTGACATCCTTTCTGACCGGGGTCCCCAGTTTGTTTACCAGGTCTGGCGGCACTTTTGTTCTGCTCTCGGTGCCCGCTACACCCTCACCTCCGGATATCACCCTCAGACCAACGGCCAGACGGAAAGGATGAACCAACAACTAGAGACCACCCTTCGCTGCCTTACATCCTCGTCACCCACTGATTGGAATTTTTTTTTGCCATGGGTTGAATATGCACTTAACTCCCATGTTTCATCAGCTACTGGATATTCACCTTTCGAGATTGCCCTTGGTTATCAACCTCCCCTCCTACCTGCCGATGAACTTCAAATACCGGTTTCATCAGTTAATCACTACATCACCCGTTGTCAGGAGACCTGGAGATCCCCCGTCACTGCTCTCACTCGCACCGCAGAGCAGAACAAGAGGTTTGCCGACCAGCACCGTGTTCCTGCCCCTCAATATCGCCCCGGTCAGAAGGTCTGGTTATCATCTAGAGATGTTTTGACTAACCCATCGGCCAAGAAATTTGCCCCCCGATACACCGGACCTTATGAAATCAAGACCGTCATCAGTCCCACCTCTGTCCGTCTGCGCCTGCCTCCGCACTCCCGAGTACACCCTACCTTTCATGTTTCCCAGATTAAACGAGTCATAGACAGTGAGCTGCCTAGACCTCCGACCTGTCCTCTGAGCCTCGTATCTGTGACTTCCTGGAAACCTCGTTTATCGATTAACCTTGTCTTCTGTTGTTCTCCAGTTTGTCGTGTTTGGATTTACTCACCTGTCTTGGCGTCGTGCTCAAGGAACCAGCTCCTAAGAATCCCCGCCGCTCAGATTTTGCTCTGGCATCTCCCCTCATACTCGCTTGGTGGTACCAAGCCGGGCGTGAGATTTCCCCTTCTGGATTCAGCTGGTTCACTCACAACTCTCTGGTTCTTCCATCTGCTCCTCCGGTCTGCCGTCAACTGTGGTGCGCTCTGGATCCCTTGCCAGCTTACATCAGTCAGCCCTCCAGTCACTCAGCCACCTGCCACTATCAGCGAGTTACGGTCACAGAGTCCCCGTGTCACTTACTCCTCCCGGATAGGTCTTCCCGACTAAATGGTAATTTTTCCCTGGTTCGATCCTCAGTAACTCAACCTTCGTTCTTCCCCACAGTCGAGTCACTGACGTTCACTGACGTTCAGACCTCGCCTGTTCTACACGCCGTGCGTTTCTTCGTTGTCTGAGCCTTTAATAAACATCTTAAAATTGTTTCTGCCTCCGTCTGTATCTGCATGTGGGCCAAACACTTAAAAATCATGACAAGTATTGAAGGCTACATTAAGGTTATCACATTCAGTGTCAACATGAATGTTAAAATTCCCCACTATAATAACCTTGTCAGGTGTTTAACACTAAATCAGAGAAGAGAACTGATCTAAAAACTGAGTGTAAGGGCCTGGTGGACGATACAAAACAACAAACAGAAGAGGTTTTATTGCTTTGCAGTTTGGATGAGGGAAACTAAGGATTGAATGTTCAGAAGAATTGTAATTATTAATTGGCCTGGGCCTAATTAATAAATCAGACTGAAAAATGGTTGCTACTCCTCCTCCTCGTCCCGTAGTTCTGGGAATGTGGAAATGTAAATAATTAGAGGGAGTTGACTAATTTATACTAACGTAGTCCACTTGCAGCCAGGTTTCTGTAAAACAAAATAAATCAATCTGATTATCAGAAATCAATTCATTAACTAACAAAGTCTTTGGAAGGAGAGACCTTTAATTTAATAAACCACATTTGATTGTTTTATTTTTTGGTTCAATTTGAGTCGTATTGATATTTATGATTTGCTCCTTTTAGATCAGTATGCTGGTGAAGATTCTCAGTCATCCAGGTCATGGTCATTCCAAAAAAAGTAAAAAACAAAGCAACTGGACTTGTTTTCCGTAGTTAAAGACGTTTCGCTTCTTCTCCAGGAAGCTTCCACAGACGCATGGCTCAACACAGGAGAGCTACCTCCTCAGGTAAAGACTCTGCTATCCACCTACACGTTAAGGACAAAGGGCACTCTTTTGAGAACCAAAATGTCCACATTTTGGACAAAGAAGACAGATGGTTTGAAAGGGGTGTGAAGGAAGCCATCTACGTTAAGAGAGAAAAACCAACCTTAAACAGAGGAGGAGGCCTTAGGTTCCAACTCTCAAAAACTTACAATCCAGCTATAGGATTAATTCCGGCCAATCATCACCTCAATTCTCACCCCCATACGGGGGATCAAAACATCGTTCCTTTAAGCCAGGCCAATAACAACCCTAATGACTCCTCGTTACAGAGGAGTGGACCAGTTTCGGTTCAATCTGCTGGCTTAATGACTTTAACGACTGCCCATTACTAAGGGGGTGGACCTGTTTCGGTTGAATTTGCATGTTACCTAAGCCATTACAAGGCGTTTGTTTGGCAGTAGTATAAAGCTTGGTACTCCACATTACTCCAGACTTTTTGAATCGAGAAAGCTTCCTGGAGAGGAAGCGAAACGTCTTCAACTACGGAAAACAAGTCCAGTTGCTTTGTTTTTTACTTTTTTTGGAATTTTAGATCAGTGTCTAATCTGTTTAGTTTTGGCCGTGGGAAAGACACTGTCTCAGTGGGGTAATGGGTGGGTAACAGTACAGAAGCTACAGAGAGGTGGGTTAAACTACGGCTCTGCTTCCTGGTCTGGACTCTGGGTTGTCAGCATTTTGGAGAACTAATAAATCCAGCCACATTCCTAGAACTGGGGTGATGTGCTCTACTTTCTTAGTCTTAGTGAGGATGCGGGCAGCAGCGATCTGGATCAACTGCAGCTGTCTGATAAAATTTTTTGTAAAAACTGTAAAAACAGTTGCACTAATCAATTTGATTAAAGATAAATGCAAGGATTTGTTTTTCCAGATCCTGCTGAGACATTAGTTCTTTAATCCTGGAAATGTTCTTCAGGTGATAGAAGGCCTACGTTTTAATTATGTTTAGATGCTTTTGGAGGTTCAGGTCTGAGTCCATTACTACACCCAGATTTGAAGCAACTGAAGCTGAGTGCTAACTTTTGATCGCTCCTCTATCAATCCAAAAATTGTTACTTCAGTTTTGTTTTAATCAACTAGTTTGAAAAGAAAATGGAATTGATGTCAAAGCCGAACACGGCCTCTGGAATGTGGGAGTTTAAGCCAAATGACGGTGGACAACCGCTTGATCTATCTGAGCCGTTATGTCAAGTGAATATACTTGCATTATTATGCCATTATCATATTAGTTGAAAAAGGTCTTCAAATGACAATATTATGGTTTATTGTGATAATCTTTAGAAAAATGTATGGTCCAGCAAAAATTGTTATCGTGTCAGACCTAATCACAGGTACAACCAACCGACGCCTTTGATAACGTCACTTTGAGGGTTTATCTGTATAGAAGTGTATCTATAAGCACCTGGATCCAAGCACCTGTGGGTTTTTTGCAATCGTGGTTATGAGGAGTCAAAGACCCGACTCCAGAGCACCGAGGCAGACACCGAGGAGACCAGAACCCCAGACATACAACAGCATTTAATTAGCCTTTGGGATTAATAAAGTATTTTTGAATTTTATTAGGATTATTAGTTAATGAGTACTGTTATCCATTGCTCAGCAATAATAGTGCAATCATATGCTTTACTAATATTGCGCGGCCCTAATTGTTATGAGAGAAATTTTTATTTGAGAAACACAGAGCTACTTCTGAGATTTTTATTAAGTTAGCTAGAGGATGATTGTAAAACTAAATTTTATGTAAGAAAACAACTCAAAGTTGATATTACAGGTGATCTTAGAACCAGTACAATTATTTTAATGGCGAAATTACATCACAGCTCATATTGTTTGATAGATTTTTATGTGTTATAATGTTGCTAGCCCCTGTGTGTATAGGACTATATACACACAGCTGTCCCTTAAACAGGACTTATTCAGAGAATTAGGAAAATCCAAAATTGTTTTATAAAACAACACTTATATACAGGATTTGATGAGATGCTAAAATCTAAAAAAATAAAAATAATAGGGCCTAAGGTTATTTTACATTTAACGAGGGGGAAAACGTATATTAATGGCAAGATATTGTTCTTTTATTTATAGAATATAAAAATGTGTCAAATAGAGTGTTTTAAGTCATATAATAGGAGATTACTTTAAACTACTACTACTGTCAAATACATTTGCTGTTAAATTAAAATTCTTAGTTTTCTCAAAAATATTGCCAGAAAATCTTGTCTCAATAGCCCAATATCATGTATCTTCCTGTTTTATGAGCTGTATGTCTCATTATATACTCCTGATATCGAGAACACAAAATTTTAAATAAATAAGTAGCACTCACTGAGATGTCCTTCTGCATCTTCTCGTATGTCAGTGTCACAGCACAGCTACTAGTTGGTGGATTTGGCTTCAGGGTGAAGCAGTACGAGGCTGAGCTCTCTACCTCCGTTAGAGCCTGCTGGAGGTCATGGATGTACTTCTCCTTGGGCATCTCCAGCTCCTCTGCTTCATCATTCACCATCGCCTCACTCACTGCACACAGAAAACAGAATGATCATTCCTATACAGTCCCTGACAAAAGTCTTGTCACTTATCTATTTTGTAGAAACAACAGCTTATAACCTGACTTTTAATTAATCCATTGGTTTTAGAAATGGCTCATATGAAAGCTAAAACCCTCCCAAATTATGTTCAATATCCTAAAATAAGTTTGCCTGACTGAAGAAAGATTGATAATTTAATGAACACAGAACAGTCTGATTTTGGCAAGACAAACGTTTTCTCGTCTACAGAGAGTAATGTGAAAATTTAACAAATAATTTACTCAAAATACAAAAATATGTTGCATAACATCAGTGAATTAAGTAGTAGTGATGTGAGATCCCTATTTAATATCTTGTATGACTTCCACGAATGAGGGGAAGATGGAGCGGGAGATCGACAGGCGAATTGGTGCGGCATCTGCTGTGAAGCGGGCGCTATACCGGTCCGTTGTGGTGAAGAGAGAGCTGAGCCAAAACGCAAAGGTCTCGATTTACCGGTCGGTCTTGTCATGGTTTTTAAGTGTTTAGCCCACATGCAGATACAGAGGGAAGACAGGCACAGTTTTAAGATGTTTATTTAAAGGTTCAGGCTGCAGGAAGAGACACAGCGTGTGGCTCGGGCGAGGTCAGAACGTCAGTACTGGAGCGACTGCGGAAAGAAAGAGGAGTAACGTTACGAATGAGCGAACCAGGGAAAAGTTCCAGAAGCTACGCCACTTACCATTTGAGCTCATGACTCCTCATGACTGAGCTCATGACTGAGCTCAGTCATGAGCTCAGTCATGAGGAGCTGGCCCAAGTGGCTGGGGAGAGGGACGTCTGGGCCTCCATACTGAAGCTGCTACCTCCGCGACCCGACCCCGGATAAGCGGAAGAGGATGGATGGATGGATGGATGGATGGTATGACTTCCATGAGCTTGAAGGACTACGTCCATGTGGTTCGACAATGATTCATACAATTTATTGATGAAGTCATTAGAAATGGCAAAGAAAGCAGTCTTACATTCCTCCCAGAGTTCATCAAGATTATTTGGTTTCGTCTTACATACTTTCTCTTTCATTGTACCCCAGACATGCTCAATGATGTCTGGTGACTGGGCTGGCCAGTCCTGGAGCGCCTTGATCTTCTTCGCCTTGAGGAACTTTGATGTACAGATGGAAGTATGCAACGGAGCACATTTTGCTGCAGAATTTTACCCTTTTTGTGGTTGGGAATTGTTGTGCCATAACATGCCATGATGATAGTAACACAGATCGAATCCTGAACAGTGGATGATTCAACAAAGAAAGTCCACTCCTGGTGCAAAGGATAAGGGGGGGGCAGGAGAAGCCTTTCTCTCCCCCTCTCTCGCTCGTCCCTTCTTCGCTCACCAGGGGGTCCCCTGCTGGTGATAAAAACTTTCCTTCCACAGACTTCTTCCCACTTCTCCCACTTCTCCACACGCTCCTCAAGAGATGACCAGCTCCCAAGGAGGGGGGTCTTCTTTCTTCGCAGCCATGTGACGGAAGGCCCTGTAGGAGCCATACACAGGCCTGAAAGAAGGCCTGGACCATGAGGCCTGGTCAGGCCTCACCGACACACAAGCCAGCAGCTGAGGGAGATTCCCGGAGCAGCCACGCTTGGTCCAGGGTCTGCTAGACCCGGCTGCCTGCTTCAGCAGAGGACCTGACTGAATCCAGACGAACATGTCCGGGCAAATACAGAGCTAAGTTGCTGTCTTAACCCACAATCAGATGCAGGAGCAAAGATCCCTGCATGCGAAACAGCTCTGTATATTTTTCCTCAGCCTGTACAGGGAAGTGAACACCCATGGAGCTGAAGGCTGGATGCTGAGGAAAACCCCTGCTCATCGGACTGCATCCCGGTCAAAGAACGTGGCCTCAGAGCTATCCAGACCACGCCGTTAGCCACATGCTGCTGCAAGGCTAACGCTAGCCTGCCAAGAAGAAACCAACAACTTCCTCCTTCAACGCCCCTTTCGTGAATGGCCAAACTGAGCAGAACTGAAAAGGACAGGTTTGGGCAGCGGTCTGAGGGTGAAGAAAAAGGTTTATTGGGAAATGTTTGTAAACCGTGGTGTTTAGAACAAAGGGCTAACCGGTAGGTCGCGCTAGCCAAACATGCTATTAGCCTTGCTAACATCCGGTTTCGGACATTTGAAAAGGGAGTTCGTTTTAAATCATAAAGCGTAACTGTTCTGCTCCGCCATCCTACGATGGTGTTACCTGCCTTATTCCCGCATCAATATGGTATATTAATGCTGGTTTTGAAGGCAATTTTGGGAACTTTATGTTGTAACCTCTTAGCCACTGAGTTGCCACAGCGACCCCAGACGCCCGGAGGGAGAATCGCTTTAACAAACTCGGTCGTAAGGGTTTAAATGATTTTACAGGACAAACAGTCCTCAGAATATTATTTCAACAAATAATATTTTGTTTAACTAGGGCTTTGCATTGTGAATGGATTGAAATACATGGCAGATGTTTTAACTCCACTCCATGCTTTTGAAATCAGATCTGTAGTGAACAGGGATTCACTGAATTAATCTGATTATGATCAACCACTTTTGTTTGTCTTTTGTTTGTTTTTGCATGTAAATAGTTCCTTAGCTTAGCTTCTTTTTATCTTCATTTTGCTTAATAGTTTAGTTAAGTTTCACTAGCCTAGTAGAGAGGATTTATTAATCGAAATATTGTGTTAATTCAGGTAAACAGCATTACATAGTGATGTTCTCTGGATGTTCATTTTATTTCTGTTATTAAATTCTTGGACTTGAAAAGAAGTTGTCACTCTTTATTCTATGTGTGTGCAGGTTTTGCTGTTAAAAGATCGCTAGTGCTCGAATCCATCCCTTTCAACCGTTGTCTTGATATCAGCTTAAGAGCTGATCATCACCAGACAGTACTTAACAGACAGAGAGTTATTTATGAAACATTAAATAACTTTAAACAGTGTATAATTGCACAACATAAATGGCGTCGCCTGGGTGGGCATTCATAAAAAACATATTTGGCGTCCCTTTCGGCGGGCGATAGTAATACAGCGGAAACTGCACACATATCAGAATACAACCTGTGACGTTTTTAGACTTTTAGGAAAATAAAAGTTAACTAAAAAAAAAACTTCTCAGCTAGTGATAATAAACTTTACTACAAGAGCTTAAACTCAGATACTTGAGTCAATCAAGGTATCTGGTATAACCAACAGTCCCAGAGTGGACTTAACTGTAAAGTTAAGCTTACTAACTGAACCGAAATTTGTTGCACATCTGTCTCCAGATGATGTGACTTATCCTCATGTTTGCTTAAACCACAAGTCTTAAATGAAAGTCCACAGTTATGCGCTCTCAAAATTAACTGCCAGTCCAGGAAAGTTAGATGCTCAAATATCTAACCTAAGATGCTTTGCATTGTTGTTTAACAAGACATTTTGAAAGCTTACTTGTGTTGTGTAGAACGTATTCGTCTCCAGATTTAACTCCTAGTTAATCTGAGGTGTCACCCTATTTATGTGGAAAGGGGGGTGATGCTCTTAAAGCTAAAAGTGCTAATTTCCCTTAAAAGAAAGGTGAGAAGCACAAGCTAAAAAGCTAGTAATTCCTTAAAAGGTGAAGCCTTGCGCAAAAGCTAGTAATTCCTAAAGAAAGGTAAGCAGTCGCTACAGAGCTCGTAAGTCCTAAAGGTATAGCGTTCTTAACACTGAAAGAATAGTGTCGTCATAAGTCGCACGTTGAACAGTCAACCTGCGCACCTGTTTCTACACACACAGATAAGTATTTGCAAAATGTATGTTTAAACATAAAAGCATAGCTAAGCGTGCAGAGACTGGATCTTATGTTATTTTGAAAGTTTGTCATAACTTGTTTTGTTTTGTGTTAGCAAGATGGAGCCAGAACGTCTCACATCTGAAGCTGCACCTTTGGTGGACCAAGCAGACATAGAGAGGCAGAAGGTTGTCATTGGCGACCTCATCAAGTTATCTGCAGATGAGTTAAATAATTTAAACAATCTTAACCTTGCTGAATGCGATAAAATGATTAAGGAACTAATGGATTTTATTGCAAACCCAACTAAAGATGCTCTGATTACAGATGTTCTTTGCCAGATCACCCTGCTGCATCAGCAAAGATCCCAACTGAAAGCTAAACAGTTTCTTCAGTTACAGGTTGAGCATCAGATGGTTTTAGACAGAGTGAGTGCTGCCAGATGTGAGCTCTCAAAGACCGAGGTGAGGATGGAGGAAGCTGATGCTGAGACCAAGGACCTCAAAGCTCCTGATGTCAGCGAGGCTGCATCTCACCAGAGAAGTGAGTTCTCCACCCCTCAGGTGATATCTTCACACGATCAACCTCAGCAGGTTGAACCATTGCAGGAGCTGGAATCACAGAACAGCTCTGCAGTTTCTAATGCAGCACCGAGAACAGAACCAGTCTCGCCAAAGTTTAGAACAGAACCTCTAAATTTTGAGTTTACAGGAAGTACTTCCACAGACTCCGTGGGAGATGCTGGAAGTCAGACTGTCCATGATGAAGCCTTGCTTCATCCTGCTGCAGTGGACAGCCCCAAAGAGTACCAGGTAACCAACTCTGCAGACACAGGTGGTTCAGATTGGAGGGATGAGCAGACATCACACCTGACTCATACCACCACCTGTCCTGACTCTGTGCCGCCCCCTAAGGGCCAGAAGAGTCACACAGGTGGTCCACACCAACCTAAGCCCCCACCACATGTCAGAGTTCACACCTTGGAAAACTCTCAATTAGATCAGGAACATTCTTCCTTACATCAAAAGTTAGTTCACAGACCTCCATCAGGTCATGAACATAACAGATTTGACTTCCCAGGTGGTCCAGGGCCACCTCATAATTACGGTTTCCGTTTTCGCCAACTTGAGTCCCTTGCTCAGGAGATAAAACAGTTCGACCCAGATAATCATGATTCCAACATTCATAATTATCTGCAGGAAGTCGAACGCTGTCTCTTTGACCTGCCATTTCCCTCATCCCATGAGAAACTAAAGCTTATTTGGAAAACAACAGCTAGAAGCGTTCATGTTTTCATTAAAGCTCTTCCTCCAGAGATTCGTGACAGTTATTCGGCTCTTTGCAAAGCTTTAAGAGAAGAATATTCTGTATACAGGGATCAGGCTTCAATAACTCTTGACGCTTTCAGCGTTATTCAACAGGAAAATGAAACACCCAGAGATTATTACTATCGTTTAAGGAACGTTTATTCTCAGGGATGTAATTCAGCAGGTCCCGAAGAGGACCTACTTTTCAAGTCTTTGTTCCTTCATAATTTACATGACAGTGTACGTTATGAAGTGACCATGCATTGCAGGGAAAGTAACTTTTCCATGCACGAAATCCGCAGATATGCCCAGCTTGTTTGGAACACTCGTTTGCAATGTGACAGGAAACAAAGCAAGCGTAGAGTTTTAAACCTTCAGACAGGAAACAGGCCTAAGAAAAGACACAAAGCCAGTTCTCCAGTGATACAGCAGATCAAAAGGTTTGAAGACAGGTTGCCACAAAAGCCTAAGCAGCCAGAAGATGGTCAACTCTTTTACAATGCAAGACCCCAAGGTCATATTGGTAAAAGGTGGAACCATTCCAAAGAAATGATCACAAAGAAACACTTTGAAAGTATCTGTCGAGATTTTCTCACCGAGTTTGTCGCATGTTTAACAAGATTAAACGGCGAGCTGATCGAGTCCAAAGCAACCACGCAACTTACCATGCCTCAGCTTGATAAGGTCAAAAATAAATTCTAGCACGGTTTATTCTGTTTTAACCCTTTCTTATTGTTCCAAGTGGAGGTTAACCATCAGTTTACCACGGTGTTTAGAATTTGTTTTGTTTTTTGTTTTTGTTTTTCCTTGGGTTGGAATTTTGGGTGTATGTCTAAATATTTGTGGCACATCCAAGGGATGGATGTCTGAATATTTTATAGTTAGGGACAGCTCCCTGCCCAACATGCCTCAATCCTTCCAAGAGACACGCTTTCCCATGGAACTGAACTTTCAATGACTATCCTCTCATCCACAGGAACCAAAGTGACTTTTGTCATTCCAGATCATGGCGTATGGACTTGTGGTAAATCTGAAAATGGAGAATCGGATCTGCCGTTTTCTGATTTAAAAGGGGGAATGTTGTGCCATAACATGCCATGATGATAGTAACACAGATCGAATCCTGAACAGTGGATGATGTAACAAAGAAAGTCCACTCCTGGTGCAAAGGATAAGAGGGGGGGGGGGGGGGGGCAGGATAAGCCTTTCTCTCCCCCTCTCTCGCTCATCCCTTATTCGCTCACCAGGGGGTCCCCTGCTGGTGATAAAAACTTTCCTTCCACAGACTTCTTCCCACTTCTCCCACTTCTCCACACGCTCCTCAAGAGATGACCAGCTCCCAAGGAGGGGGGTCTTCTTTCTTCGCAGCCATGTGACGGAAGGCCCTGTAGGAGCCATACACAGGCCTGAAAGAAGGCCTGGACCATGAGGCCTGGTCAGGCCTCACCGACACACAAGCCAGCAGCTGAGGGAGATTCCCGGAGCAGCCACGCTTGGTCCAGGGTCTGCTAGACCCGGCTGCCTGCTTCAGCAGAGGACCTGGCTGAATCCGGACGAACATGTCCGGGCAAATACAGAGCTAAGTTGCTGTCTTAACCCACAATCAGATGCAGGAGCAAAGATCCCTGCATGCGAAACAGCTCTGTATATTTTTCCTCAGCCTGTACAGGGAAGTGAACACCCATGGAGCTGAAGGCTGGATGCTGAGGAAAACCCCTGCTCATCGGACTTAATCCCGGTCAAAGAACGTGGCCTCAGAGCTATCCAGACCACGCCGTTAGCCACATGCTGCTGCAAGGCTAACGCTAGCCTGCCAAGAAGAAACCAACAACTTCCTCCTTCAATGCCCCTTTCGTGAATGGCCAAACTGAGCAGAACTGAAAAGGACAGGTTTGGGCAGCGGTCTGAGGGTGAAGAAAAAGGTTTATTGGGAAATGTTTGTAAACCGTGGTGGTTAGAACAAAGGGCTAACCGGTAGGTCGCGATAGCCAAACATGCTATTAGCCTTGCTAACATCCGGTTTCGGACATTTGAAAAGGGAGTTCGTTTTAAATCATAAAGCGTAACTGTTCTGCTCCGCCATCCTACGATGGTGTTATCTGCCTTATTCCCGCATCAATATGGTATATTAATGCTGGTTTTGAAGGCAATTTTGGGAACTTTATGTTGTAACCTCTTAGCCACTGAGTTGCCACAGCGACCCCAGACGCCCGGAGGGAGAATCGCTTTAACAAACTCGGTCGTAAGGGTTTAAATGATTTTACAGGACAAACAGTCCTCAGAATATTATTTCAACAAATAATATTTTGTTTAACTAGGGCTTTGCATTGTGAATGGATTGAAATACATGGCAGATGTTTTAACTCCACTCCATGCTTTTGAAATCAGATCTGTAGTGAACAGGGATTCACTGAATTAATCTGATTATGATCAACCACTTTTGTTTGTCTTTTGTTTGTTTTTGCATGTAAATAGTTCCTTAGCTTAGCTTCTTTTTATCTTCATTTTGCTTAATAGTTTAGTTAAGTTTCACTAGCCTAGTAGAGAGGATTTAAGGAAGTTGTCACTCTTTATTCTATGTGTGTGCAGGTTTTGCTGTTAAAAGATCGCTAGTGCTCGAATCCATCCCTTTCAACCGTTGTCTTGATATCAGCTTAAGAGCTGATCATCACCAGACAGTACTTAACAGACAGAGAGTTATTTATGAAACATTAAATAACTTTAAACAGTGTATAATTGCACAACAGAATGTAAGAGGTAGCTAATTTTTCTTGATATATTAGGCTATTGATATTGCCTTCCAGCCTGCAAATTTCTCTCACACCCCCATACTGAAAGAAACCCCAGACCATGATTTTTCTGCCCCCAAACTTGGATTCATGCGGGCTCCAGTAGGCCTCCTGCAATATTTGAGGCGGCTGTCATGTAATTCAACCGAAGATTCATCTGAGAAATCCAACTTCTGCCACTTTTCCAGCATCCATCCATTTAACAGGCTGTGGGCCTTGGCAAATGCCACAGTTTTTTTTAATTGCCTTTTGTTTAGTGCTGGTTTCTGGGCACAAATTCGACCATGGAGGCCATTTCGAGACAGAATTCTATAAGCTGTTGTGGTTGACACGGGGACTTGAGGTGACCAGGTCTGGTAGAGCTCTGCAGCAGTGGAAAAGGGGCTTGCCTTGTATTTCCGAGCCAACAAACAGTCCTCCCAAGCAGTTGTCTTGCAGGGTCTGCCGGACCTGGGCTTGTCAAAAACATTTTCTTATTCTTTGTACTTGACACTGAGACACTTTGAAGGTGTCAGCCAGTGGATCTAGTCTTCAGCATCTTGATAATCAACGCTTTGGTCTCAGGGTGAATCTTGGGCATGTTGTGAGAGGTCAAGTTGCAGTTGATGTGAAGTTTTGGTGTGCTGAGGTTCTCTTTATACACACCCACTAATTGATTGATCAATTATTGATAACAGGTGAGGCTGTAATCTAGGATTGGGTGCATCATATGACAAGGCGACAAACTTTTGTCTTGCCAATATCAGACCTTTCTGTGTTCATTAAATGATCAATGTTTCTTCAGTGAAGAAAATCTATTTTAGGATATTGAACATAATTTGGTAGGGTTTTAGCTTTCATATAAGCCATTTCTAAAACCAATGGATTAACTAGAAAAATTTGCATTTCCTGCGAAAATGCACTGTGAATGTAGTAAGCTGAATGATTGAGCAAAAGATGCAGAAGATCTTTGAAGAAGAGAAAAAATAGCTGAAAAGCATTGAAGAAGTTGAAAAAGTTGAAGAATTTGAAAGAGTTGAAGAATTTGAACATGAAAGAACAATAGCTGAATGATTAGAAGAAGAAAAAACTGAGGGAATGGCACCAAACATTTCCTAACTCCTTCTAAACACTGAATCGTTTAACAAAGCAGAAGTAGAATTTCAAACTTGAATATACTGAAGCCATATGTGGCCCTGCATTTCTAGGAGTATAAGGGGTTTTGCCCCCATTGAAAAGCATTGGATGTCTGACACCTCCTAACTTGGAGATGCTTTACGCGACGAGGCCCAAATTTATTGTTGAGCATTCTGTATAAAGGAGGTACAGACTCTGTAAAGCAGAAGTTTGTAGGACCTTCCTAGAGCTACTTCCGGTTAGCAACATGCTAACAGTTAGCCGCTAACAGGGTTGTGTTCAGTATCACCGTGTGATGGTACTCTGTTAGTTTGGTCCAAATCCTGTACTGGGAAGTGGCTCAAAAAGGGTGCCAATACTTAATGTCACCAAAGGTCACCAAAAGTCATGGGTCAGATTGGCCTCCTTTAGCAACTCAGCCTCACCAAATCTGGGCCCAGAACTCAACATTTGACCAAAATGGTGTGTAGCGCCATTTCCCACAGGTGGGTGGTGCTATATTGGCCAATTGGGTCGTCTCTGGGCATCATGCCAGGTCCTGTTGGAAGCAAAGGCCCAATAGGAAAGCATGTGAAATCCAAAAAGTGACAGAAAAGTCACACATGCCTCATAATCACTTGAAAATTTAAAAATGTTAAGAGGAAGTGACTGTGCGAATTTCAGATTCCTACATTCATCACAGCCACTGCAGTGGGCGTGGAAAGTTGCCATTCTATCCGAATGGAGCCTGTCCCTGACCTAGTAACCTCTGGCCAGCAGAGTTCCGTTGTCATGGAAACTCACTCACACCTGCAGCTTGCCATTCTACTGAAGTGCAGACACTTTGCTCAGACCATGTCCATTAGGATTATAATGGAGAACATTGCCTCGCACAACGCTTCATATCTCCTGATCCGTAAATGGTAGAGACGTATTTTTTTCACTGTGAGTATCAGCAGGCTTTTGAGGACTATGTTGCTCATTTTTATGTTTGTACAAAAATCGGTGTAGGCACAGCGACGATGTAAAAAAGTGGATCATGTGGAAAAATGCAGCTCTAAAGCATTTTCAGGATTTTGCACATTCGCTACTCCCGAACAAATTATTCCTGCGGCAAAACCGTAACAGTTATCCAAAAAATTCCTTTTTTGTGAGTGCCAGAAGGGTTGGGACATTCATGTGTGAAAGTCTCATGCCTGTACATCAAATGGTTTAGGAGTAGCGACGATGCGAAAACGTGTGATGTTTTGGATTTTCAGACGTCATTTTTCAAAACCGCTCCATAGGAAATGAATGGGGGAGGTTTCGGGTTTGTCGCGCTCTGAGGTGATTTGCGAAAAATCTATAAATGCTACACCAATGAGGGTTACATTTCCTGAATCCAGACAAAAAAATCCTACGTTTTGATGTATAATTTATGTGGATAGGTTGAAAATTGAGCGAGTGAGAAGAAGTTGTTCAGAGAAGAAGAATTTGTTGAATTCCTAGAGTGTGCACTCTATAACTGCCTCCTTGACGACCATAGCAACGCATGTTATTTGCTGAATTTCTTGAAAAGCCAAAATTATTTTAAGGAGGTACTATATGAAAATGGTAAAAGACATGAAAAAGCTGAAATATACCATAATAGGTGAAAGATATCACTACATTTTAAAAGTTGAATGGCGTTTCTAGCTGAAAGTAGGCTGAAGCAGTAAGCTGTCAAAAAGCAGCTGAAATGAGCGGAATTTTAGTGAATTACATTCATTTTCTATGGGAGAAAAAAAAGCTGAAAATTTGCAGAAAAAGCTGAATATTTTAAAAAGTTGAAAAGTTAAAAGTACAAAAAGATATAGCCATCCATTCCAGAAGAAGCTGAATAGTTTAAAAGTTGAACGGTTGAAATCGGACAAAAACTGTAGGAGGAGAAGCGAATCAAACTTTAAACAGTAAAAACGCGAAAGAGGATCTCAATAACTGTGAATGCCTACTGCATTCACAGTAATTAAAAGTCAGGTTATAAGCTGTTGTTTCTACAAAATGGATAAACGACAAAACTTTTGTCAGGGACTGTATAATGGTTTACTTTTATCATGATTTGTTCAATTGCTCATTTAACTGTGCATTAAATGGTCAGCTGGTTTTAAGTTTTTATTTTCTTTGTAAAACACTTATAGAAGTTCCTGGACGCCAGGCCTGGAGGACTGGAGTTTGACACCCCTGACTTAGGGAGAATTATCAAGGAACCTTTTCTCAATGAAGTCAGAGGAAAACAAATTAGACCACATGATTCAATAGCTCAAGGAACTATCTTTAACAGCAGTGACTAAGTTATTCTTTTCTCTATCACTAATTTCTGTATAGCTCCCTTAAGGTCCCAAAACAGCATTTTAGTAATACAGGTCTGTCCTTTGAGTAAGCCTTTGCAAACCTTTGATTCTTTATTTTTTGCGGCATTTTGTTCCAGTTTCAGCCTAGGTTCAGTTGTTATATAGATGGCTTCACATTTCATTTTAATATTTTAGCTTAAATACATTCTTGACAAACATGATGCTGTGCATTACAGCTTCTCATCTGTCAATACACTGAAAAAAGTGACTTTTTGGTGCAGTAAACTTTATTAGAGTATTCGTCATAATTTCTACTTTGTATTTTTAAGCATCGGTAAGAACTAGAGTTTCTGAAGGAAAATTAAACATTTTTTTACGTAATACATGAATTTTGGGAAAGAGTAAGTTTTACTTAGGTACCCTTATACTATTTGAATGTTTAATAGTAGTATCTACATAAACCTACAAATACTACATAAATTTTACTCTAAAAATGTAGTGTTTTGAAACGCACGCACGACGCATGCACACTAGCTCACAGCAAGACTGATTCTGCTCCGAGTCCAGACGTTACAGGATCACACACAGAGCAAGAGGTAGGCTCGACGACAGTCATTTTGCAGGTAAGTTATTATCGCTCTGCTTTAAATTTGTGATAAATAAGTCTGCGTGTAGTTTGACTGAAGATATGTCACTGTTCATAAGTTTATTAACTGATGTAAAACATGTTTCTGTTCTCTGTAAAACACTGGATACATGGAAGTAGCCAGCGTTAGCTTAATTTGACCAGGAGGTTTTCTCCCAGACAAGAACTACTGACCGTTTTATGTTGCTCTAAAACATCAAGGTATTTAAAATAAACAAACAACGCTAAGCCTTGGGGGGAATTAAAGCCTGGTTCCCCGCCGTCTTTATAATACAGGGGGGGGGGGGTACTGTAACCCCAGATTCTATGAATATAGGCGTAGCCCCTTTAAGGCTCTCGCTAGTGGGTTTATCCCTTCGCACACGCGCGAGCACTCAAAACTTTATTCCACGCCCACCTGCTGTGTGGGCCCCACCCCGGTCAGTATAAATAACGGTCAGAACGGACAATCGGCTCCCAAATAGCTATTTTTCTTCAGCCATTCAGGAACCAGTGAGGCCCAGAACTTAAAGGGCTACGCCTATAGTCATAGAATCTGGGGTTACAGTACGTAACCAACGTTGTATTTCATATAGGCTTCGCCCTTTAAGGCTCTCGCTAGTGGGTTAAAGGCGAAGCAGGATGTGGTCCATGCCTCACTGGGTCCAACCGAACCACAAGCCTAAACCACATGTTCTCACAAGGAGCTTCACCTCAGCCTCCAGTGTGCGTAATTACGTACTCAGAAGCGCCATGTGCAGCTGAACCACCGAAAGGAGAAACCTCTTTGTTCAGGGCGGAGGCTGAATGACAGACCAGAGTCTGTGAACAGTGATAACGAAGGTTATGAACTGTAACAGTAACGCTGGGTAGAACAAGCCAAAGGCTCACAGAGATGACACTCTTCAGTCATTAAATTGTCATCCTCTCTGTAGTGGTGCACACTAGAGACTGACATTTTTTCGGGAATCCCGCGGGTCACGTGATTCCCACGGGAATCCCGCGGGATGGGAGTCAACATCAGTAAATATCACGTGATTGGGACGGTACAGGATTAAATATCAACGGGAGCAGACGGGAGCGGGAGTAAACCAACAACAGGTACAATTAACTAGGATCGATGCCAAAACATTAAATAAAATAGAAAATCAAAAATGTAGGTTCGCCGCCGCCATTTTGTAGTTTTTTTTCCAAGAAACCGAAACTATAATGCAGGTCAAAGAACTACACGACCCAGAAGCCAACAGTGCATCCGGTTTATTTTTTCCGCCAGCGCTCAAAAAACAGAATGGGAGGGGGGGGGGGGGGGGGAATCAACCGCTAGTGGCGAACTCAACCTGGAAAAGTTGGATCTGCAACGCAAAGTCAAAAGTAAGGACTTATTTATTAAACTCACAGCGCAACTGTAAAGTTGCAAATATTAACAAACTTGACGAGAGTTGAATGTCACGGTGTTAACACTCAGTACCTGCTTGTAAAACGTGTTTCCTGGACTAATTTCCCAATGTGCAACAGTGTAATAATACGGCCAATAACTTAAAACTACTTTATTATTTTATTTAGTATTGTCTGAACAGTTGTGTTTTTTTTCTGTTTTAACCCTATAACTGAACAATGTGTTAACACTTCTTTTTCACTATTTAACAAAAGTAAAACACGTCTACTTCCATGTCTGGTCGGGTAAACATGAGACGGAGACGACTCGACCGGCTGTTCCTGGGTCCAGTTAGCTCCGCCTCCAGCTCCGCATCATCCCCGAAAATAAACATAATCTCACTTTTAACTTTTTATAAAAGTTGAGAGATCTGTCTAAGAATGTGTTTAATGTTCAATGAATGTATTGGTTCTGATAGTAAACCCTAATTAGTTTGTGGATATTTTATTGCAAATGGAAAAATACTAATATGCTTGAATGATATTCAACTTTTTTAAATATTTTTTTTTTTACTAAACTGAGTTTTTGAACCACTTCGGTACATTATCTAAATTGTGACAGTAATGCCTTTATGCACTTTTTTCTTAACTGAGTATAGATCTCTTTCTCGGTGCATTATGCTTTAGTTTCAGCAATTTGAAATATAAAAGTAACTTCATTGTTCATGTGAAACAATTACTTAATGAATTAGTAAAAAGCAACATTGTACATTTTGTTTATTCAACTAAGATAGGCATGGTCTGTTTCCTTGTTTGTTACTTTTATTATTTATTTATTATTCCTTTTACTTTAACTGGCCTTTACTACAGCTAAAACAGGAACTTAACTGACCCTTCATAGACATTCAGGTTTAATGTATTGCCAGAAAACTTAATGAAGACAACAAGAATGGGAGTGGGGCAGGAGCGGGAGTCATTCTGAGTGGGAGCGGGATGGGAGTGGGAGTAATTTTACCAGGAGCGGGACGGGACAGGATTTTTTTTTCTACTCTGGCCCGGGATTGGGACGGGACACAATTGTTTTCAGTGGGAGTGGGACGGGACAGGAGTGAAAATCCACTCCCGTGTCAGTCTCTAGTGCACACCACAACTGAGAGGTCTGGTCAGAGGTAGAGACCAAACCTGCTGCCGATGACGAAGAGGACAAGTTACAAACTGTAACCGTCTAACAATGAACAGACCAGGTGAACAACCCCTGAGAGGGGCAGGAAACAATTAGCAGCTGAACCATGCGTAATGCTGCAACATAACCATGCCTGCTCGTTTCTGTCTTCATCATCTCTGGTCACGGAGAGAGAAGATCAACACAAAACAGCAGAAGTCACCAAATGGGACTGGAGAATAAACCTTTCCCACTCCAGGTGGGACGAGGTTGTCCAGGTGTTCATTCTGTCAGAACTCTGAGAACAGAATGAGTCATGGACAAAGCTGAGACATCGTGCAGGTAAAATCTGATAAATGAACACGGAGATGACCAGGAAGCTGCCGTGCAGAAGTCCTCCACTGTCATTCCTCCATGCAGCGCTGTGTCGGAGGAGATCCCTCTGGTGGAGTGAGCTCTGAGCTTCTCTGGAGGCTCCAACCCAGAGGAAACATAAGCCTGAGAAATAGCCTCACACAGCCAGTGTGAAAGGCGCTGTGCAGACAAATGCTGTCTCTGTAATGCACAAACAGGCGCTCTGAGCGGCGCAGTGCAGCCGTGCACGCCACGTAACACGAGAGCGCGTGCACGGGACAGAGGAGATGGCGCGTGACTTCCTCCTCAGAGCTGTGAGGAGGAGGATAGAAGCCATTCAGAGTTATCACCCTCGACCTGAAAGAGCTTGTGATGCTCTTGGGTGTGAAAGCAGGATTAGGACGCAGCACAGCTGAGCTGCCGTCCCCCTGTACGCTGAGACAGGAAGGAGCAACAGAGAGGGCAGACAGATCGCTCACTCTCTTTGCAGACGTCAGAGCTAACAGCAGAGCTGTTTTCAATGACAGGAGTTTCACTGGAGCCTGATCTAAAGGCTCAAAGGGCGCATTAACCAAAGCGCGCAGGACCAGCGCTAAATCCCACTGAGGAACCAGTGGACATGACACAGGTCTATCTCTGCGTACACCTCTCAGGAAGCGCTTTGTCAGAGGATGGTTAAAGACAGTTCTGTCACCAAACCCTTCATGACAAGAGGAAATAGCCGCAGTATAAGTCTTAATTGTGCTGAGGGCTAAATTCCTGTCCATGAGCTGCTGGAGAAACGTTAGTATGCAGGCTAGAGGACAGGTCCACTGCTGGCCTGCCGAACCTGCTCCAGATCTGAGAAATCAGGTCGTGATGGAGGGTCCAGTCTCCGTGACGAGGACCCCCTTCGGACATGATGTCCGCTCCTCTGTTCAGGACACCGGGGATGTAAACTGCTCTGATGGAGAGCAGGTTGGTGCGTGCCCAGCACAGCAGCCGTCTGGCCACGTTCAGCAGCTGAGCTGAGCGCATGCCGCCTTGCCGGTTTATGTACGCCGCTGCGACCCTGTTGTCTGTGTGGATCAGAACATGCTGACCCCGCAGCAGAGGAGCAAAATGCTGAGTCACCTTCAGCACCGTGAGGAGCTCCAGCACATTTACACTACCGTTCAAAAGTTTGGGGTCACATTGAAATGTCCTTATTTTTGAAGGAAAAGCACTGTACTTTTCAATGAAGATAACTTTAAACTAGTCTTAACTTTAAAGAAATACACTCTATACATTGCTAATGTGGTAAATGACTATTCTAGCTGCAAATGTCTGGTTTTTGGTGCAATATCTACATAGGTGTATAGAGGCCCATTTCCAGCAACTATCACTCCAGTGTTCTAATGGTACAATGTGTTTGCGCATTGGCTCAGAAGGCTAATTGATGATTAGAAAACCCTTGTGCAATCATGTTCACACATCTGAAAACAGTTTAGCTCGTTACAGAAGCTACAAAACTGACCTTCCTTTGAGCAGATTGAGTTTCTGGAGCATCACATTTGTGGGGTCAATTAAACGCTCAAAATGGCCAGAAAAAGAGAACTTTCATCTGAAAGAAATTGCTAAGAAATTGAAGATTTCCAACAACGGTGTGTACTACTCCCTTCAGAGGACAGCACAAACAGGCTCTAACCAGAGTAGAAAAAGAAGTGGGAGGCCGCGTTGCACAACTGAGCAAGAAGATAAGTACATTAGAGTCTGTAGTTTGAGAAACAGACGCCTCACAGGTCCCCAACTGGCATCTTCATTAAATAGTACCCGCAAAACACCAGTGTCAACATCTACAGTGAAGAGGCGGCTGCGGGATTCTGGGCTTCACGGCAGAGTGGCAAAGAAAAAGCCATATCTGAGACTGGCCAATAAAAGAAAAAGATTAAGATGGGCAAAAGAACACAGACATTGGACAGAGGAAGACTGGAAAAAAGTTTTGTGGACGGATGAATCCAAGTTTGAGGTGTTTGGATCACAAAGAAGAACGCTTGTGAGACGCAGAACAAATGAAAAGATGCTGGAAGAATGCCTGACGCCATCTGTTAAGCATGGTGGAGGTAATGTGATGGTCTGGGGTTGCTTTGGTGCTGGTAAGGTGGGGGATTTGTACAGGGTAAAAGGGATTCTGAATAAGGAAGGCTATCACTCCATTTTGCAACGCCATGCCATACCCAGTGGACAGCGCTTGATTGGAGCCAATTTCATCCTACAACAGGACAATGACCCTAAACATACCTCCAAATTGTGCAAGAACTATTTAGAGCAGAAGCAGGCAGCTGGTATTCTATCGGTAATGGAGTGGCCAGCGCAGTCACCAGATCTGAACCCCATTGAGCTGTTGTGGGAGCAGCTTGACCGTATGGTACGCAAGAAGTGCCCATCCACCTAATCCAACTTGTGGGAGCTGCTTCTGGAAGCGTGGGGTGCAATTTCTCCAGATTACCTCAACAAATTAACAGCTAGAATGCCAAAGGTCTGCAATGCTGTAATTGCTGCAAATTGAGAATTCTTTGACGAAAGCGAAGTTTGATGTAAAAAAAATCTTATTCTATTTTCTATTCATTTCACAACGTATGGTGGTGAATAAGTGTGACTTTTCATGGAAAACACAAAATTGTTTGGATGACCCCAAACTTTTGAACGGTAGTGTATGTGGAGAGACGTGTGGTCTGGCCACTTCTCTCCCACTACCTGGGACAGACACGTTCCACCCCAGCCTGACAGCGACGCATCTGTGAACACCGGGACATGTGACATAGGTCTGTTGAGGGGAACTCCCTCTGACAGAGTGGGGGGGTTTCCCCAGTGGGCCAGGTCGGCTCCCACTGACGGAGGGACTGCAGCCATCCGCCTGTTGTGGCGCACAGGGTCTATGCGCAGGCGGGCGAACCATCTCTGCTGGCGCCTCATATGAAGCAGACCAAGCGGAACCACCACGTGGGCCGCTGACATCATCCCCAGCAGCCGCATAACGGTCAGAGCTGTCACTGTGCTGTGAGGTCTGACCCGGCGGAGCAGCGCTGACAGCACGTCTGCTCTGGGCTGTGAGAGTCGGGCTCTCATGGTGGCCGAGTTTAGCTCCACGCCCAGATAAACTATCAGCTGGGACAAGAGAACAGAACTTTTCTCCCAGTTTATGGAGAAGCCCAGTTCTGTCAGGTGTGTGGCCAGAGCTCTGGTCTGCACCGCCCTTTCCTCTCTGGATCGAGCCAGCAAGAGCAGGGTCGTCCAGATAAAAGAGGATTCTCATCCCTGCAGAGCGTAGCGGCTGCAGCGCCATTTCCACGCATTTAGAGAACGTGCGTGGGGCCAGAGAGTAACCGAACGGCAGGCGGTTGTACTGATAGGGAATCCCCTGGAAGGAGAAGCGCAGATACTTCCTGTGTTTCGGGATGATGGGAACATGGAAGTATGCGTCCTTCAGATCTATGGAGGTGAACCAGTCGTTCTGGTGAACGTTCTCCAGCAGCTGTCTGATTGTCAGCATGTGGAACCGTCTCTCCATGATCGTCTTGTTGAACAGGGACAGATCGAGAATGGGTCTCATTCCTCCCGTTCTTTTCGGGACCAGGAAATAACGGGAGTAGAACCCCGTGTTTTCCTCCCCGCGGGGAACCCTGGAAATGACGTCTTTTCCCAGGAGTTCCCGCAGTTCTGACAGGAGAGCAGCGCTCTGCTCTGGAGAGGCTAGAACCGTCTCCACGATGCCTGTGAACCGTGGGGGGTGAGACAGGAACTGCAACGTGTAGCCTCTGCTGATCAGTCTGTCCATCCACCTGTCCAGGGAACATACGCGCCGCCACTCTGAGCAGCACTTTGAGAGCGGACGCGCATTGATCTGCTGCGCCGTGGCGCTCATGGCTACGAGCCAGGCTAGGGCCCCTGCCGCAGTCCTCCTCGGAGATTCTCCGGGGGGAACCCATGGGGGGCCCGAGCAGAAAGGGCGGTGGGTCAACCTGAACCACGGCTTTAATCTGCAGACTCACCTCAGGGTTCTGAGGGGCAGCAGGGCCGAACTGAGAGGAGGTGTGGATAACACGTCGCTTCACAGCAGGCTGCTGTGATGACAGCGAGCTTTCTCCGCTCCTACTACGCGATGCGTGAGGAGGAGAGAAAGAGACATCATCAGAGAACTCGGTGAGCTCTGGCTGAGCGCAGGGAGCTTCTCTGTGAACGTGTTGCTCTAATGGAGCAGCTCCATCTGACTTTACACCACCAGAGACGTCAGCGTGGGTAAAATGTCGTTTACGGGTTGGCTGCCGCTGCGCCGAGTTCCCTCTGCTCCCACGGTGTGATGAGTGAGGAAGAGGAGCAGCAGTGAGCCTAGGCTGAACGCAGAGAGTTTCTCTGGGTTCAGGCCGCTCAAGGATTGTCTCGGCTGGAGTGGGAGAGACACTCCGCTCAGTACTGGTGAGGTAACGGTGCGTCTGAAACGGATGTTTAGAGGTTACCGGCTCACCGTGGGTGGAGAATGTGCGTGACAAAACATTTAACAGATTCCAAATGACACACATTCCCTGCCTCCTGTCTCCTCTGTCCTCTCGGCTGATGTCGGCCTCTCTGGGCCGCAGGCTGCCGAGCTGGGAAGGGCTGCTGGTGCCGAGAGGAAGAGAAGGCTGCTGGAGGGAGGAGCAGAGCGGGAGAGTCCAGGAGCATTGGAGCGCCTGGACTCCTGCCGCTGGTTACGGCGGTCCCGCCAGTCACCAGAGGAGCGAGGGACGCGGGTGCCGGAGCGAGGCCGCACCAGGTCCCGAAGCGTCTCCGACTCCTCGGCGGTTTTCTGGAGCTTCTCCAGTGCCGACTTAAAATGAGGCCCGAACAGGGCATCCGGGCTGATGGGGCTCCCCAGCATCTCCTTCTTCAAATCCTCCGGGATGGAGGAGAACAGGTGGAGCCAGATGTTCCTCTGTATCATCGTCTGCCAGGCAGAAATGCGGGCAGAGCAGACAGCTGAGGCCGCGCAGAGGTTCAGGATGGCGTCAGCGGAGCTGCAGAGCTGGATCTTCGTCTCGGCCAGCAGATCCAGCTCCTCTGCCGTCTTTGAGAGATCGAAGGCCAGGAGAGCGATGTTGTTCGTGGCCGCAGCAAGCTGGGAGGCACACTGGTGGGACCGATCGGAGAACCCCACGGTCAGCTGATCGTGTTTCCCGGGGGGAACAGGCCGCTGTCCAGCAAGGCTGTTCATCTTTGCCCCAAACACGAAGGAGAGGCTGGCCTCTAGAGGAGGGACAGGTGGAAAGCCCCGTTCGGTGAATCCTTCCACCCGAGTTAAAGGCGCATAGGTGGAGACCGGCGCCTTTAGCTTGGCGGGCTCAGCTGCTGAACCTGACAGATATGCCATGACAGCAGGGTACTGAGGCCAGATCGGGTCCGGGCGGCGGACGTGAACCGAACCGAACCGTCCCGCCAGATGGTCCGATTGTGGCGGGGTTTGGGGTAACGGCACAGCCAAACCTTTACGGTCCGCGGCCCTCCGGATCATCAGAGGCAGCTCCAGGAGGAGCGCGCCAACAGCTGGGAGCGGGGAGGTAGCTGATGGCGGGAGACCAGGAGCGGCTGAGCGTCCGCCCAGCTGGTCCTCCTCCTCGGCCAAGCTACCCAGCTGAGAAGCGGCAGCAGGGCTGCTGCTGCCATCATCGTCGTTAAAGAACGCAATTTCTTTGTCCAGCGGGTAGCTGTCTGCGGCGGGAAAAGCCTCCTCGGCGGCCGCCGTGAAGCTAGCTACCCTCCGCTGCTTGTCCTCCAGCGGGAGGAGCTCACAGAAGGGGCAGGAGGACTGGGGCGTGATAGCGAGGCCTGCATGCCGCGGACCGAGGCAGTGCTCACACACAGCATGGAGGTCAAACCCCATGATTTAGCCCTTCTGGCAGGAGAGGCACAGACGGATGCTGCTGCTGCTGGACATCTTGATCTTGATCAGTGCTCTTCACTCGCTGAAGAAAAAATGGGAGCTGATTGTCCGGTCTGACCGTTATTTATACTGACCGGGGTGGGGCCCACACAGCAGGTGGGCGTGGACTAAAGTTTGCAGTGCTCGCACGCGCGAGCGAAGGGATAAACCCCCTAGCGAGAGCCTTAAAGGGCGAAGCCTATATGAAATAGAATCTCCAGATAGCATGGCTAGTAGCATGGCTGTGTCATGCGGTGCGAAGCCCATAGCTACCCCCTCGTGCCACCCATCAATACTCATAATAAATTGATTATATTTTCACCAGTCTGCACCAATTTGGGTTAACCGTTTTAGTCACAGTAGACAAATTTTCACTAGTTTCCAGTTTCTGGTTGTCTGCTTCCAAACTGAGGCAACTAAAATTGTTTATATACTGTAAATATGCCTGTCAACATGCATGCCTGCGACTGCATTAAAGTGACTGACAATACTGCACACTGCATGGCAGTGTCTTATTAAAATATTTTTCTATTTATCAACAGGAAGCAAATCAGATCAGAACATTATCCTCATTATTCAGGTAAGTGGAAAATAATGTATGCATGTGTTGAGGAAAATAAATATCTTAGTGCTTCCGGCAAAATTATCAGACAGCATAGGATTAATTTCCACTGTTATGCTGATGACACTCAGTTATATTTGTCTATAAATCCTGATGAATCCAATCAATTACTTCAACTACAGGCATGTCTTGATAACGTCAAAAGCTGTATGACTTTAAATTTTCTGCATTTAAATTCTGACAAGACAGAAGTTGTAATCTTTGGACCAGAGTCCTCAAAAAATAAATGTATTAATCAATCACTTAATCTAGATGGCATTACCTTGGCTTCTGGTAATAAAGTAAAAAATCTTGGTGTTATTTTTGACCAAGACATGTCGTTCAAATCCCATATTAAACAGGTTTCCAGAGTTTCCTTTTTTCACCTCAGGAATATTGCCAAAATTAGAAACATTCTGTCCAGGGGTGATGCTGAAAAACTAGTCCATGCATTTGTTACTTCAAGGCTGGACTATTGTAATTCTTTACTATCAGGAAGTCCACATAATGCAGTTCAAAGTCTTCAGCTGATCCAAAATGCTGCAGCAAGAGTTCTGATGAATATTAAAAAGAAAAATCATATTTCTCCAATTTTAGCTTCCCTTCATTGGCTTCCTGTTAAATCAAGAATAGAATTTAAAATTCTTCTTCTAACGTATAAAGCCCTTAATAATCAAGCTCCATCATATATCAGAGCTCTGTTTAACCCCGTATGTTCCTAACAGAGCACTTCGCTCTCAGACTGCAGGTCTACTGGTGGTTCCTAGAGTCTCTAAAAGTAGAATGGGAGGCGGATCCTTTAGCTATCAGGCTCCTCTCCGGTGGAACCAACTCCCAGTTTTGGTCCGTGAGGCAGACACCCTGTCTACTTTTAAGACTAATCTTAAAACTTTCCTTTTTGACAAAGCTTATAACTAGGGTGGCTTATGTTACCCTGAGCTACCTCCATAGTTATGCTTCTATAGACCAGTTCATTGTTATTGTTTTGATGCGGGTTTTTCGCGCATGCGCGCCGGACTGGTTGGCAAAAAGCGAACACAATGGCGGACGCAAACAAAGAAACTGACGAGTTCTCCGCGTATTTTTCTTCTTTAGATAACGTATCACAAGATCGTTTTAAGACTAAGTTGATGGTTGATGGTATCAGATTGCCAGATCCACACAGCAAAAGCCTGAAGGGACGGAGCGAGTCTGTGAAATGCTGGCCAAAGGTTCCGTAACCCGACATATACAGCTGCCTTATAAACACGCAGGCCAGTACAGACGAGAGAGCACGAAAGCCATGAAACCACTGGACAGCTACAAATATTTTATATCGGGACATTAAGCGGGTCAGAAAATGGATGGATGGATGTTCAGACATGTTTGTGTACCATATGCAGAGAGGAAGACCCGCCACCGGAAGGTTAAAAAAAAACATTGTTCACTACGGATTATTTTGGTGTTTATGTCTTGTTAAAATGGGTGGGGGTGTTGGCGACGTTGCAGCGTAAACACAGACGTACTAGCGCGCGTGAACAGGGGTGTAATGCAGCAGCTGTCTGGAGCACATTATTGTACACTGATTGCACGAAGAAAACTAAAATGATGCGGCGTGCTGCTGCTGCAGCTGCATCGACTCCGCTTCTCCCGGCCCCGTGTAGCGATCGCCACCTCCCCTCCGCCGCTATTTAAGTAGAACAATGACTAGAGCAGAATTAAGTTCTATTTACCGGAGATGAAGTGTAGACTGCATATTCTGTCGTAGTATGATGGATCCCCCAGTCCATCGGGAGTGTCTGTCTGCGCTCTTTTCATTGAAAATATCCATTTCTTTATTCGTCCTTCCTCCTTCGGTAAACGACAGAAACGTACATCCGACAATTTGGAATGCCTCTGTGTGCAACCGGGAGCACAACAAGTGGTAGACATTGTTTAGATTCCAAAAATAAACTAACTAAAAATACGCTCTAAATCACCCGTTTTGTCACAGTAGTAGACGAGAATGTAGCGCTGACGTCACGCGTGACGTCACCTGTGAACTGGTCTATAGGCTTAGGCTAATGGAGGACATCAGGGTCTATTTTTCTCACTCTATTGAGTTCTACTGTTCTTCAATTATGCATTGCTTGTCATCATTTCAGCTTATAACATTTTGTTCTCTCTCTTTTTTTCTTGATAGTAGGTCCATCTGGTCTGGCGTTCTGTTAGCTGAGACATCATCCAGGGAAGACAGATCACCCGCTATTACCATCTAATGTAGAACAGGATACTGGATCAATGTTTGCTTCTGTGCTTGTTTGTCTGTCTTGTTGTCTCTGCTCTGTCTTCTGTAACCCCCAGTCGGTCGAGGCAGATGACCGTTAATACTGACCCCGGTTCTGCTCGAGGTTTTTCCTTCCCGTTAATGGGGAGTTTTTCTTTCCACTGTCGCTTCATGCTTGCTCAGTATGAGGGATTGCGGCAAAGCCATGGACAATGCAGACGATTCTCCGTGTGGCTCTACGCTTCTTCAGGAGTAAATGCTGCTTGTCAAGACTTTGATGCAATCAACTGGTTCCCTTATATAGGAAATCTTTGACCAATCTGTATAATCTGACCCAATCTGTATAAAATGATTGAACTTGACTTTGTAAAGGGCCTTGAGATGACATGTTTCATGAATTGGCGCTATATAAATAAAATTGAATTGAATTGAATTAGTTGTATTCGTATGGAAGAACTAAAGGAATGCAGGGTTGTTGACTGTCTCAACAGTATAACATGCAGTTGGGTTTTATGGCAGGGGGATAGGTCATTTGGCTTGACCCCTTACAGAATACAACAGCCTCTTTCTTTAAGAATAGATCACCCTCCTCCCAAGCATGGGAGTGACGCAGCTTTTAAAAGATATGTTCAGACTAGGAAAAGTTAGACAGAACTCTTTTGCATCGCCATGAGCTAGGAGGTCGGCTTGTGATGAATACAACGAAATGGTAATGTAAAATTCTGTCTCCGTTGGGAATTCCTAATGAATAAATATGCATATTACAATGTTTACCTCTGATCAATGTGTTCTCATTTACTGTCAAATCTTAAACCGGGGTAAAAATGGGCCTTCGGAGCTAAGAAGGAGCAGGCCAGTACATTAAAATGAATACAGTATAGAATATTGTTTTGTATTTTCCTTTATTCATTCATCAAAATTTAATATTAAAATTGTGGCTGAATATTTTAGACCATTGTTTTAATACCACAAATTTTGTCTCTTCATTTTCAGGGTGTCCTTTGGAGGAACCAGTGGACTTTGTGGACAGTTGGAGTTGAGGTCTAGGGAGAGGAGGTGATATGAGATGGTCATGCAAAAGATGCTATTTTAGGTCATCAAAACGGTTAGCGCTCATAAAACATTATAGGTTGAAGCATCCACATACTGGCCAAGGCCGGTCACTACCCTGTTTGTACTCAGATTGTCCTTATTTACTTAAAAGTTGGGGAGCACTTCATGCACATTGTCTAGAAATCATACACAGACTCAACAGTCAGGGCAGATAGTTTCATTTTTGTCTCTTGTGTGTAATTCATGTAGTTTTAACACAGAGAAGCAATATTTTGAACACCTCGGGACTCATCTGAAAAAGCACAAAACCGTTAATTGTGTTTTTCAAGATTGTGACTACAGTACAAATATATATTCAACTTTTGCTTCACATAAAAGTAGTAAGCACAATCCTCACTACATTGAAGATTTTTAAAAAAAATACTGTATTCCAGACACATTCAAGTCAGGTAAGCGAGTTAACAGAGGATAGTAGTTTGATTGAAAGCGAGGTTACTTCTGATGAAGCATTTGTCAAAGAGGGTGAAGATTTAGTCCAAGTTATTGTTCAATAGCTTGGTTCATTATTGCTTAAATTAGACTGTATATTCAATGTGCCTAGAAGATGTATAGATGAGACTGTAGATGAGCTTCAATTTATTACTTGTTCAGCAGCTGCATGTTATCAAAAATATTGTCCATAGCACATTATAAAACCATAACTGCACTGTTGATGAAGTTTAAAAGAATATTTCTGTATTGTTGAACCTGTTGAGTATATACTAGATGTGAAAGAAGGAAAGACCTTTCAGTATATACCAATTTTGCAATCCTTGGCACAAGCTCTGAAAAATAGTGACATCCAGGAGAAGGTTTTGAAAAGTGAAAGACATTGTGTTTTCATGTTAAGGCTTTCACTTCTACTTTACTATGATGACTTTGAAATATGCAATCCATTACGAACCTCTCATATTTACTTATTTGTTTTGTGCAAGGCAGACAACGTTAAGAAATTCGGTTATCCCCAAGTGCTAGATCAATTGTTAAGTGATTTGAAAAGACTTGAAGATTGTCTTTTTGTTCCCTGTTTAGGAAAAATAATAAAGGGCACTGTATTTTCTGTGATAGCGGATAACCTTGGTGCCCACTCAGTTGGGGGGTTTATTGAAAGTTTCAGTGGATCACACATTTGCAGATTTCGTATAGGAGAGAGATCCCAGTTTTAGGAATTTGAGGTCAGAACAGGAGCGTTCCCTAGTAGAACAAAAGAGCATCACAAGTTGGACGTTGAAACAGCATTCACTAATAACACTCATTGTCGTGGAGTTAAAAGACAGAGTACAATTACTGAAAGATTAAATAATTTTCATGTGACTACAGGTTACCCACCTGATGTACTACATGATTTACTTGAGGGTATTGTACCTTTTGAACTGGCATTGTGTTTAGATATTTTGATAAAGAAAAAATATTTTTCTCTTGAAGAGCTCAATGGAATAATCAAACAGTTTCCATACCACCATTTTGTAGAGCACTATCCTCAGCTCATCAAATCATTTGGCCCACTAGTGTCCTTATGGACAATGAGGTTTGAAGGAAAGCACTGCTTCTTTATGAAGATTGTAAGACAGACTAGTTGCTTTCGTAACATTTTAAAGTCTATGGCAAACAAAAACCAGTCCATGGTCGCATGCTATCTCCATGTTTCAGTTGTAAAAAAGCCTGCTGTGTCTCTATCAAAGATGTCAAGAGTTGTTTTAGAAGTTGTCAATGAGAAAGCACAGGAATTTCTATCACAGAAATTTCCCAAAGAAACAGGTGTTAATTTGATCAACAAGGCAGAATTTCAGGGCACCACTTACAGTGTGGGAATGATGTTGGTATATGGCTTCACTGCTGGGTTGCCTGACTTTGCTGAAATACTACAAATCATTATTGTTCATGACACCTTAGTGTTTGTGGTGAAACTGCAAAGTGCATGGTACTCTGAGCATTTCAGATATTTCAAAGTAATTGAGCAGTCATAACTCACTGACACATATCCATTGGCTAGTTATGCAGTGGAAGGCAATCGCATGGTTTCTCTGAAACATCACATCTGCTTGTCAAACTAGGTAAAATAACCCAAGTCCTCCCTACATGCTTTTCTACGTATTCCTTTAGTTGATTTTTAACATCAGACACAATTAATATTTTCTGTTTTTGTTGACATTGCCCAAAAGTGATAAACTTTAAGTTTATTACTGATGTCATAGTGCACACAGCACCACTCTTTCGTAACAGCCTTAGTTAGCAAAATAAAATACTGTTGTCACCTTTCAGACAATTTTTCATTATGTCAAAAATCATTAAAAAAAGGATTTCCTATTTTATAAAAATTTTAATATTATACTTTGATTTGCGTAGGTCATGTATGTATCAGGTTGTGAAAACATATTTTTTTTAGTATTTTGTTTATTTGCTGTTTTATCACACCATTTCTTCTGTTTTTCCTCTTATGCAGTTCTGCTTGCCCAAGACTGATTGTGTCTGCACCAATTCAACTACGTGTAATTATTGAAGAGACAGGTTTACAAGTTAACCCTCCCAGATGGAATCTATAGCACTGTAGACGAACTTTTGGCATCTGTGCAGAATCATTTACAACTTAATGGGAGTTATACTCTAATGCACATGGACAAAGATTTTAAGAATTAATTCTTCACACTAACGTCAACCAATGTGGTTAGTGACAAGGACTCAATCAGTTAATAAAATTAATAAAACTTGTGAATCCCTTGTTCATTCAAATCAAGGAGGAATTCAGGAGAATAACTACCATTCCCCTGGAGCAAACCTTCATGCACAAACTTCACCAACACACACCAAAACTTATTACGCTGATGAAAGCCAAGGGAGGTGTCATGGGCCTATAAGACCGCTCCTGGACAGACTGAGTCAGGTGTGCTTGTTCGGTTTGTTCATATGTTTTACAGGTAGATGGCACCGTTCCGCCTTATTGAAGGCCATGAGATTTTGGCAGGGTGCAACAGTAGCTACTGCAAAAGCTTGCTTGCTGCTCATGGGACTGATATATGCCCTGAACAAATTCTAATGCAGTACAACATAATGCACTTTTACTATTAATGCTATACTTGTACATGCTTTTTTTCATTTAAATAGAGGGACACATAATCTTTACACCACTGCTCAAAGTTTAAGTGTCTGTTTCTGTTCTGACCCCCGCCCAGAAGTTGTTTTGAGCATGTTTGTGTAAGTTAAATATTCTTGATCTTACATATCTCAGTATATTTCTGTAACAAATGTTGAAACTCTCAGTTTCAGAGGGTTGTACATTTTTTATTGCACATACGATTCCAGTTAGAATGTCAAATTTCTGGCTGGCTCATGAAAGATTGGGCAATTTAATACAATAGGGTATTTACTTTGTTCTTAAACTGTTTAAAATGAAAAATAAACTGTTTAATGTATATTAAATGTATAGACTATTGGTTAAATTTATTTGGTAACATTTATCAAAACTGGCAATGATTACTTAATTTTAGTGAGTAATGTAACATAATGCGACAAAGTAAATCAATATGTCAAGCACAAGAAAATAATTAATATCTACTTAATTACTTCATAACAGCAAAGACTACAGGGATATAAAATTTACTTAAAATTTTGAGTAAAATGCTGTTTGTGCGTATGAAAAACAAGTACACATTACTTAATATTTACAACTTGGATGTAATTAAGTAAATGTTACTTTATATCTTCACAACTGTTATGTCTTATGGAAAGTAAAATTCACTTGATACTGGCAAGTGAGTGTTACTTGATATTGCAGCATTAAATTTTACTCAAATAATTTGCGTGCAAATACTTATAAGATTTACTTAAACATATAGTGCGAGTTATTTTTTCAGTTATTATTTTCAGTAAGTTGTCAAAGAACTCTTGCGCATGATTTTGATGCTAGATTACAGATCTAAACCTAGAGCAGCCATATTCTTTTTTGAAGAAAAATGCTCTCTCCTGGCAAACCTTCCAAACATGTCATAGTTCTTAAGTTTTTTTTCTGATTGTGTCTGTGCTATTTTCTCAATTTTTCTGTGGATTTCATAGTCTTACTTTTTAAGGACATCTACTCCTGGAGAAATTGGCAACAATTGTAAATGTTTTGCACTATCAAGTAACTGTTTTTAATGTACACTAACAGATTTGAAATTGTTTAGAAATGGTCTAATGGCCAGATAAATGGGCAGCAGTAATTCTTTATTTCTGCCTTGGCATTAGGGGTTAGAGTTGTGTTAAGACACACTGTTATGCTCAAGACCAACACACTGTCAACACTCTGGTTTATATAGAGGTGCTGACTCCAATAATTATCAATTAATTAAGTACTTTAATAGGATAAAGCTGCCACTTAAAAACTATGGAAACAAAAAGGATGTGCCTGGGCACTCCCATTGCTACACCTACCATAACCCTTTACTGGCAGTGTGCTATTTTCTCGGTTACTGAGATTTCTAGAGTTCACATTGTAAGAGTTGATAAAGGTCAGAAGATTTTATTAAACGATGTCTCGATAGAAGACCTTAAAACTAGAAAAGGCTCTACTTGGTCTAATTTGCACCTATTAAACTTCCAGGATGAACATGACCTTTACAGGGGCCTACACGAAGCCATCAAGCATCACTATGAAACTAGACCTTAGAAATAACTTTCAATTTTTACCTAAGGGGTCAGTGATGTTATCAAAAGCAGGTGAAGTAAGAAGGTGTGTATGAAAACTCCCCAGGGATGACTCTTACCTTTTCCTCTCCATGCCTTCTGTCCATCAGTCAGAACCAACTGGAAGCCTAAGCTCCTCCCCTCCCAGTCAACTCGTAGAAAGTAGGACAAGTCTGACTGAAGTGAGAAGTGGATTTCACGAACGGACGTGTGCATCGCTGCAGAAACACAAAGCATATACATATACAGGTAACTATACAGCAGGATACTTTGGTGTTGTCTCTTCGCTTTTTTAACCAAAACCTTTTCTTTTTGTTATGTTTTTTCTCTGTTAAAATCAGTCCACAAACTAGCTCCATTATTTTCCCCCACCGTTCATGTTTATTCACTCTGAACTCACCAACTCTACCCAAAATGAAAAGAGTGTTCCAGTGATAACCAGTATAGTTTTCATCACCTACCGATTGATGAAGGGAAAAAAAACAAGAAGAAAGAATGTGACTTTATGTATGCTTGTTTCTTATATAAAGCACCACGGACAATGGACAAAAAGCCAACGGAGGAAAACTTGCATCCTAGTTTGAGGCTGGGCTACGACAGACCACTGGAGAAGAGAGATCAGATCCTCAAAAAGAATGACCGCAGCAGTATAAGATCATGTATGATTTTCTTGTGCAAGGAGAAACAGCATTGTAGCATTTGTCTGGCAACAACACCATTTCATATAACGATTTTCTGTGTGTGTGCGGGGGTGGGGGTGCGTTCTTGTTTCTACATCAGAGTGAGGACCATAACTAGTTTTTAACCAACAAAGTGAGGTCTGTTTTGGGATGCGAGGGCATTTTCCTGGTCCTCACTTTTTTTTCATATAGTAATGAGATCTACTAGCCATATAGATGTTACTTTGTCTTTTTTATGAAAGTCCTCATTTCCAGTAGGTGTTCTTTTGACAATGTACCCAAATTGGACACCTTTTACCATATTGAATGCCTTTTTCAGTCTTTAGATCAGTTTATTATTTAATATATGGACAGTAAGATTTTTATAGCATAGGCAAAACATAGATTGAGTAAGTATCAACCAAATATGTATTTTCTGTTGTATGCATAAATAAAAATAATTTTATGTCTTTAGTCTTATGTAATGCCCAGACAGGGAACACAATATTCAAGCCAGACATGGTGTTGCAATTTATTGTAATATAATTAAACAACAACGTGTAGATGACAGAAGAGTCCTGGAGGAGCAGGAAACGAGTAGACCTGAAGACAGACTGCTCACAGCGGGGATGATGGTCTTAACAGGCCGGTGGCAGGCAGAAAGCAGAGCTCAGCTCCTTAATGCAGGCAAATCAATTCAGGTTTATTTTTATAGCACATTCCAGCAGCAAGACGGTTCAAAGTGCTTTACATTGTGAAAACATAAAAACACAAATACATTGAAACAGTCACCAGTTGTGAGATCAGTAACAAACATTATATTGTATCAAGGGAAAACATCAATACAGGCAGTGGTCTTACACAACAGGTCCAGCTCAATTAGTCAGAACAGTCCGAGGCAGAAATCAGAAACAAAAAACAGTCCAGGTCGTGACTGGAATCAGAAAGCCATTGAGGTATCCAGTGAGGGCAAGGTGAGACAAGAGAATCAAGAAACAAGAACAAAAACAAGTGATGCAACAGATATGCTGGACAGCAACTCACTCTATAGCTCAAAGACGATCTGTCACTGACTGGCTGTGACAAGCAGGTATAAGAAGCTCAACAAGCTGATATAGAAGCCTGGTTCTGTTGTGGGGATTATTCAAGAACCTTACTGTGCAAAGAAGAATTATTTATAAAATAAAGAACATGCCCTGCTATAGACTTCCGACTGTCCAGGGTGTACCCCGCCTCTCGCCCATTGACAGCTGGAAATAGGCACCAGCACCCCTCGCGACCCCACAAGGGATAAAACGTGTTAGAAAATGGATGGATGGATGGAATAAAGAACATTTTGGGCAACCATGAGCATCTTCTTCATCAGACTGTTGTAAAACAACAGTGTCCTCAGTCAGAGCCTTTTCCAGAACCATTTTAAGACAGATCGCTACAGGAGATCCTTCCTGCCAGCAGCCATCAGTATCTGTAACAACTCGTTGAAGAAACCCCATAAGATCAGTTGCAACAGCACTTAATTTCCATTCGGGATTATTAAAGCATTTTTGAAGTGTATTAAATTATCTTTATAATAACCCATCTAAAACTACAATCCACACTAACCCAACTATCTAACAAAATCTATTAAAGGATTTGTACAGGCTCCTGTAATTGCTTGGTTACATCTCACTATGTAGGCACTTGGACATTTTTTTAACTACTTTAAGTGCTAAATGTTTTTGGTTTAACAAACAGAGCACTTTAAATGATTAAAAAATGATATCTCATTTGTTGAAATCGGGCAAGTATTGGCAGGGTTATGACTGATAATAAGTCAAGATAATCACAATTATGGACAATAGAAAATGAATTGGAAATAACAGAAAATTATTTACAAATTAAAGAACATATTAAAATGATGATAACTTTTTTATTGAAATAGATATCAAAATGAAACTTTGAATGTATTTAAGTGGATACAGTCTCACAATTGCAATACAGTTTGACCTTGATATTTTAGTGAAGGTCAGGTGATGGCCAATGTTATTCAAAACATTTTCAGCAATAAAAAACATGTGTAAAATATCAAATTATAGGTTGTGATCTCACAAATACAATACAAAACAACCAATGTATAACTAAAAACAGACAATAGTAAAACATGCTAAACAATAAGATTGTCAAAAGCAAAATCAGATAAGAACTTTACGTCAATTATTTCATCTTCCCCATCTACTTCTTCCTCACCCTCTTTCCAGTATGTAGTAGGCCCCTGATTTCAAAGTTTTTGATGAATTATCCTACCATGGTAAGTGACTGTTTCCCCATCTTCATACCAGTACTGGTCAACGTAGGAATTTAAAAGGCTGCTTCATTCCTCCAGCACCGTCTTCAGAACTCTTGACTTATGCTGAGACATGCCAAACTCTGTCAGTCTATCCTCCTCATACCTGTTGTTTCTAATAATTTCTTTCAGGATCTTCTCCAGTTTTCTTTTAAGAGCTTCATGTTGTTTTTGTTTTTTATCCTGTCTTCCCAGACAAATATTATCTCTGAGTTCCTCCCTTTTTTTCCAAATAGTGCGGATCTCACATGCCCGTGTTATTGCAAAGTTGATGAGATCTTCCTACTCGTTTAATACTTTTCCCTTTAACCAAGTTAGAGTTCTGTTTTGAGCACCCTTAACCTTTGCATCAATGAAGCCAAATGTTGCATTTGGAGCACGTTTGGCCTGGGAATCGGTCATTTCCAGTATCCTTTCACTGAACATATTGTCTACTGGCACTGACCTGGTCCTTTCCAGCATCTCAAAGGTAGGTGCTGACAAGTCACCAGTCAGATATCTTGACAGCTGGTGTTCCAGGACTGTGACAGCACGAGAAAAGACCTTTCCAGTAACTTCTTCAAATTCATGAAGGACCTGGGGATCCACAGAATTGCAGACTTAAAAAGATTTCATCCTCTCTGCTGGTTACCGTTCCAAAGATGTCAGTTTCACTTCTGAGAATTTCTACTGGATTATCACAGATGTTTTTCATGTTTTTGACTGTATCTTTGATTTCTGGAATGACTTCAAGGTTTGTTTTATTCTCTGCATTCCCATAAAAGCGAGTCATCCAGGGTCCTGTAACGAGTTTGCCCATCAGCCCGAGAACTTTGAGGTGAAGGAGGATAGAGGGATTGCGCAAACCTTTTAAAATCGCTGCCCTCAAGTTATTTTTTGTATTTCAGAATTCTTGCAGATATTCTATGAATTTGTCTTTCAGTGTGAAAAAGACTCCTACCAAATCAAAGACGTCGTCAAACCGATTGCCTACATAACGCATAATTCTTTTTGTCTAAATTCCTTGTTTTTTTCAGAAATAATTTGAAGCCTTTTGGATCGCCAGTACATTGTTTGAATGTCATTTTAGACAATGAACAGATCAAATTATCAGCATTGCATGTCTTTATTTTTTTTCTTACTTCCAAAGAGTCCTTCTTGTGGAACGATGCATATGAATCACTGACATCCTGAAGAGCTTCTGTTATATGACCAACATAATCCTCTGTCATTCCACCGCGCAGAGAATTATTTTGGAGTTCTAACCCTTTTGGTCCTTCACTAGGACTCCCAGGAAACATTATGTAAACTTCATTCACATATTCAGCTGCCAGTGAAGTTGCATCCCATCCAAGGGTGAGGTTTTCCTTTTTCACAACTGCTTCACCAATTTGAATATCATTGAGAATTCCAATTTCATTGGAAAATTGAGCGACAGTTGTTGCATTTGCCTTTGACTCCCCCTGCATTCCAGTGATTTCTTTGACTACCTCCTCAATCACAGATGCTGTTTCTTCTACTGGAACCTGGCGGAGAACACATGAATATGCTGCTTCTCTGTAGCCACTGTTGTAGGATTTCCTGTCTTTTTTTACAGAAATCTCACTGACAGATTGCTTGCCTTCTTCCAAAAGAGCTGCCTTCAGGGCTTAATTTTTGCATTCCAGTTTCTTTTATTTTCTTTTTAGTTTAGTTAATTCTTTCTGAACAATGGACAATTTTGCAAAATATCTGCAATTGCCTTTTTTGATTTTTGGATGCCCCTGAACCAAGTTGTGAGCACCTTACAACTTTCCTCGTCTTTGTTTACTAGCATTTCACGTAGTCTTTTTCGTTCACAGTGCAGATTTTTTAACGTTTGGCCTCTTTTAAAATAACAGTATTTTATGGTCCTAATCTCTGAAGTGGAGATGTAAACCTCTTCATACTCTCTTTTCCGTTTTTGACAAAGGCTGGCCATATTCACTAATGAGGCTCGTTTATGTGCATATTTTCGACAGGCAGTTTTAAGTTTCTTCGGAGAAGGCAAACAGTGCGTGAAGCTATTCCTACAATTTGTACTTGTATCCGTATCTGGAACAGGGGGAAGGAACTGCTCATCACAGTTAAGAACACTCTCAGTTTGTGTTTTAAATAATAGAAGATTAAATTCTTCGAAGACAAAAGGAATAAGTGTACCCACATCAAGTTGGATATTTTGCCGTTTTGAATAAATTACATTAATGTTACGATTTACAGCACTTTTTACAGCATCAAGACTGAACTCTTCAGTGTTTGAAATTATACCTTTTTGTTGTGTGGTTAACAGCAAATGTCTAGCTGTACTAATATAATCCTTCCTGTGCTTTGCTTTTGTGTGATGAATAAAATACACAAGTCCCTTTCTTATTCTCCCTGGCACAAGTTTTCCCTTAGAGTCCAAACCCTCTGTAAATATTGCAGAAACATATTCATTAAATTCAAGGCCAGTCTTTGGCATGTCAACAAGCTGATCTGCAATGACACAGAGGGTAACATTCATTTCTAATGATGCTTTTCTACGAAGAAGGACAAGAAGATTATGAGGGTCAAATAAAGCAGTTGTTGAACACATTTTTCAACAAGTGTCTGGACTTTCCATCAGAGCATGATTTTTTTCACTCTGTCATGGTCAGTTTAATCATAGCTCTCAACTCTCACGCATTGACCGTGTGACACACGCATTTCACTAACTTCACACGCTCACACGCAACACATGGCATTTCACACGCAAACATGACATTTCTCACGCATAAAAATCACCAAGCCCATCTGGGCTGCGGACGACAAAACTCTGCCTTCCGCTGAGCTGTTTCGGCTTCTTTCACAACTTGTGGCCATCAGTAATTCCTGCTGCAGTTCGTGTTAACAGAGCAGCAGGAAGAGTGATCAGAGTTATGAATAATTTTAGTCTTAACCAGTGGTGAAAGTGAGCCGGTGTTATGCTCAAAAGTGCATGCCTGCCGATATGCATCCCCTGTCGCGGGAGCGCGCCTCGCTCTGTACAAATGAATATCGACGGAAAACGAATTAAAATACGACCAACGGAGCGACTTGTTCTTATATTAATTATATAAAAACGTTTAAATGTACTTCTAGTGTGAAAAAACTGTGTGTATTTGGCAGATTCGTTTACAAAAGTACGGGTGTTATGAACAACATTAAATCCAAAGTTTTTATCCGAGGTATGGCTGATTTATTTGTTGTGGTCTCTTGTCATTCACACACAACAATAAACCGTGAGAGCCGACGTGAGTTTTGAAACTGAAAAGCTTTTTTTTAAGCGGAAGATCAAACGTGCAGACACAGCGTTCATAGACCAGTGGGATGCATTCGTGAGCGTCAGAAAGCTATGGTGCATTCAGGAGCATGGGACATTTCAAACTTAAAAGGAAAGAGGCATAAAACGGAATAGAACTTAACTCATACAATAATCTATTTATCCAGAAACAGTGTGGGCTTTCTTACAATACTGAATGCTCTATAATTGTATTTCTGTTATGTTTTGATTCTGCACATCTGCTAGCTTTTTATTCTGAAAAATCTATAATATTACAGCAGCAAATTATCGAAGTTTTTCAAAAGCCTGTTTAAAAGCTCCAAATGGGGCTTCAGATCATAGAGCGACAATTGCGCTGTCATTGTTTTACAGGGCAGAATTTGCCTTTGCTGACCCTTGTCCTTTAATTACAGATGGATATACAGGAATACAGTCATACAAGTGTCAACTCCTCTGAGATAGCAGGGGATGTGTTTTTTGGCAATGGGGCTGCCAAAAAATGCATCCCCCTATGTTTTTAATCTAAAAATTGTCCCACACACCTGAAATTCACACTAGTAGTTCAGAACACATGTGTAAACACGTAGAAAATGTTACATCAACTACAAGTGTATATTTCTATGAAACAGCAGGGGATGCGTTTTTTTGGCAACGGGCTGGTTATAAACTGTAACAGTCTAGAAGTGCATTGAGCTGAAAAGAGGGAGACATCAGCAGCTGGATCGTGCATAAAGACGCAGCGTGAACCTCTGTGTGCTTTAGTGTTGCTGCTGAGGGGAAAATGTTGACCATAAAGACTTGATGAAACTCAGCCTGATTCACCAATCAGGTTATAGATCTACAATGATAAACAAACCCATAGATTAATGTGTAACAGTGTAATAATTCGGTGAATAACTTAAAACTACTTAATTTTATTCAGTATTATTTGAACAATTGTGTGTTTTTTATGTTTTAATCCATTAACTGAACAATAAGGTATTAATACGTCTCTTTCTCTTTTTAACAAAAGTAATACATGTCTACTTCATTGTCTGGTGGGATAAAAATGAGATGGAGTTGAGACTCCACCGGCTCTTCCATGGTCCAGTTAGCCCCGCCCCAAACAAGCACCGCCCCCAAAATTAGCTTAATCTCACTCTTAACTTTTGATAAAAGTTGAGAGGTCTGGTTTAATGATTTCAGACAGAAATGTCTGATATGATTTCCGAGAACGGACTACGGAGCACAGCGCTGCGCGGTGTATGCCTCCTCCTCCTGGGCAGAGAGTCACCGTCACGGCTGGGTTTAATTAAGGTTTTGCGGGGTATCAGATTTCCATCAAATTTCATAATTAGGTACGTTATTATTAAAAAAAACATGCCTGAATGATTAATTTGAATGACTGGGATGCTGCACTACGTGTTTTTTGCCGGTTAAACCTACCTTACATGTACAGTCCATGAAAAAATATCAGTATGTCATTACTTTTTATCAAGTTAAAACAAAAGCCTCTTACACTGTTATATTAAAAAAAGCTGGTCTTTCAATCAGAACCCCCCCCACAAATTTAACGTAAATTGCGTTTAACGTCAACCAGAAAAATAACCGCTGAAAAAGTAATGATGTCATTGAGGCGACTCGCTGGCTCGCGAGGGATAACTGTTATTCCAAGTGCCTACACTATGTTTAAGGGAAGAATTGTTTTAGTGCTTTCAGTCAATTTTAGGACAGGATGTGATATATATTAAAAATCATACAGTGAAAACAAGTCAAACTGAGAACCCAATAGATTGAAATATGTTTTGTTTGCTTAAAGTAATAACTTTAATTTTGGATTCCTGAGTTTTAGCTTTTTGGCCAGTAGATTTCTTTGCCGTTTAAAACATGCGCAAAGAAAAATTGCTGTTATGAAGAAATATATGACAGCCTCAGTGAAATTAATAACACAAACCTTTTTAAATAAATGAATTAAAATGAGCTTTTTAGGATGGTACAGCATGTCTATTTTGTATAAAAAATATTTTTATGCTAATGTTAACAACTAAATGAAAAATTCTTATGCAGAAAAAATTTAAAGGATCCTAAGCAAAGTCATGCCAATTTATACAGAAGCTTAAAAACATGTCAGACTTGGTCTGAGCCAGCAACCACTGATTCACCCCTCCCCGAACCCCAAACATTGCAACATTCTCCACCTGCAGATGGCCCATCAAGCTATTTCCAATCAGAGCATGTGGATTCTGCAAAGTGCAAGGGGAATTCATGCTGCAGATTAGGAATGGTTGCGCAGCAGCAGCCATGGAGCGACTTTCATGACCGATGGACACTTTACGGGCTCACCACAACAAATGTGAGGAGAGATTTAACAAAACAGAGATAGGACATCAAATCTTTTTTGTTTATTACTACCAGATAGCTACAAATAGCTAAGTAATTTGGATTTATAGCAACAAAATGGTTGGTGGAAAACTCACTGCATGACATGCTTGGGACTTTGCCCCCCAAAAATACCTGTTAATGATGTTAAATGCCACAGGTTTTGCAGGCTTATATGTCAGAACTCATTAACAAATTATTGAAAGTGCATGCACATCTAAAGAAATTTGAATACTGCATAAAAGTGCAGTCATCTTAGAAAGTGAAACTCATTTATTAGATGGAAATAGCAAACCTGGGGTGATGGGTCCTAAGCCTTTTATTTAATTATTTTTTTGATGATTATAGCTTAAATTTAATGAAAACCCAAATTTTACTGTCTCAGAAAATCTGTTTATTTTTTGCACCTCATGGTGTCTCACCCCAATCAGCTAATTAACGCAACACCTGCAAAGGTGGTGGATAATCCAGGTTCAGAACGTTAAAAGCTTGTACAGAGATTGGTTCCAACCATTTGCTTTTTCAGCTCCATTGCATATATGTGAAACAATGTTTAAACCAGTAGTCTCAAACTCCAGTACTAAAGGGCCAATGTCCTGCAAATTTTAGATGTCTTTGCTTCAACACATCTGACTTATGAGTTCATTGACAGAGCTCTCTGCAAATCTTGACTGCATGCTAGTGAGGGAGTTTGATTTGATTCAGGTTTGTAGGGCAAGGGACACATCTAAAAATTGCAAGACAACTCAGGGGCTTCAGTTTGAGACCACTGGTTTAAAATTACCTGCTTAAGTGAACAGGAGGAAGGAAAACTAGACAAGCCTTTTCACTTTCTGAAACTAGATTTGTTCCACCTGGTCTCTCACTCTGCGTCAGTGGGCTAGAGTCTGGAAAATCATTGGGAAGAGCGCTGACTGGACAGATGTCCAGAAAACAGACATCAACACCCTTCATCGGGAATCTAAGCCATAAAATTGTCACAACTGACGAAGCTGGTTGGTCAGTGTTTTCTATACAATACTCTAAAATCTAACAAGTTCACCTTACTGTAAAAAACATAGGAAACCAATTGCCTTGGAAAACGTAAGTGTAACTAAGACACATTACATTTACTTAAAGTATGCAAGTATGGAGGACAGACTATGACATAATTTAAAATAAATATAGAAATACAGAAATAAATACATGCTCAATTAATACATAAGCATAAAATAAATGCACAGCAATACAGCTAATAAATGTAAGCAGTAATTAAATTAGACAATGAGAATAATTTAAATTTCTCTTATTAGCTTATTTAATCCTCTTTAAATATCGCCTAATTTATTTTTCATTATAAATGTCAACTTTATTAATTAGTTTTTAAATGCATTTATTTCTGTCTGTTTTAATATATTTGTCTGCTTTATTCTTCTTTTCTATATTTTTACCCCACTTTTTTCTTCCACCCTATATATTTCTGCCTGGCCTTTTTCCATTTATGTATGTATTTCTGCCTCCGAAGAAATACTCCTCATTTGCACAAATACAGATTTCTGCAAAGGAGGAGGGGGCAGTCTTAAGGGGAAAACTGCTCCCTATTGGTTGGTTAGCATCAGCCCTCTAGATGAAGGGTCTCAAACTCGAGGCCCGTGGGCCAATTGCAACCTGCCATGAAGAGAAAGGTTGCAGATGAGCACTGACAATTTCAGCAAACGTAGAAAAGAAAATATTTCTGTTGAGAACAGGGGCGTCCCGGCATTTCTAATATGCACAGATAAAGTTCTGGTGCACAAGGAATATAACATCAGATGTCATTATTCAACTTGACATGCTGCAGAGTATGCAAAATACCAAGGATGAGCAAGGAATCAACCCTATTACAACACAGCAATGGGAGGCAAAGAGTGGCCTCGAATAACAAGAAAAGAACACCACAGTATAACATATGGTAATCTAGCTCAGTGGCATCATTTATAGGAGGAACGTACTAGTAGTTTGATCCAGACTGATATTAGCCTATTAGCGTATTGTAAATTTGTGATATCTCAAGTATTTTAGCATGTAGTGATTTAGACAAGAATTTCCACTCAGTTAAAAAAAGATGTGCCCATTCATCATAATATTGAAGAGTAGTAAGAGGAAAAAGTGGTTTTGTCCTCCAGCTGCCTAAGCCTATAGCAGCATAACTACAGAGACGGCTCAGGCTAACCTAAGCCACTCTAACTAAAAGCTTTATCAAAAAGGAAAGTTTTAAGCTTGGTCTTAAAAGAAGACACACAGACTAAAACTGGGAGTTGGTTCCACAGGAGAGGAGCCTGATAACTAAAAGATCTCACTCTTAGATTATCAATGTAGCCCTAATCGTTATCAGGATACCACTTAGACAACCAGCAGTTGAATGACAACATGCATAGACTGAGCAGAGATGCAGCCAAGAGGCCCATGATGACTCTGGATGAACTGCAAAGATCTACAGCTAAGGTGGGAAACTCTGTCGATAGGACAATAATCAGTCATATACTGCACAATTCTGGCCATTATGGAAGAGTGACAACAAGAAAGCCATTTCTTAAAGATACCCATAAAAAGTCTTGTTTAAAGTTTGCCACAAGCCACCTGGGAGACACACCAAACATGTGGAAGAAGGTGCTCTGGTCCGATGAGACCAAAAGTTTACTTTTTGGCAACAATGCAAAACATTACATTTGGCGTAAAAGCAACACAGCACCCTAAACACACCATACCCACTGTCAAACATGGTGGTGGCAGCATCATGGTTTGGGCCTGCTTTTCTTCAACAGGGACAGGGAAGATGGTTAAAATTGGATGGGAAGATGGATGGAGCCAAATACAGGACCATTCTGGAAGAAAACCTGATGGAGTCTGCAAAAGACTTGAGACTGGGATGGAGATTTATCTCCCAACAAGACAATGATCCAAAACATAAAGCAAAATCTACAATGGCATGGTTCACAAATAAACATATCCAGGTGTTAGAATGGCCAAGTCAAAGTCCAGACCTGAATTCAATCGAGAATCTGTGGAAAGAACTGAAAACTGCTGTTCACAAACTCTCTCCATCCAACCTCACTGAGCTCGAACTGATTTGCAAGTCTCTAGATGTGCAAAACTGATAGACATACCCCAAACGACTTGCAGCTGTAATTGCAGCAAAAGGTGGCACTACAAAGTATTAACTCAAGGGGGCTGAATAATTTTGCACGCCCAATATTTCAGTTATTTGTTAAAAAAGTTTGAAATATCCAATTGTTGTTGATTCTTCACAAAAAAATACAGTTTTATATCTTTATGTTTGAAGCCTGAAATGTGACAAAAGGTCAAAAAGTTTGAAGGGGGTCGAATACTTTTGCAAGGCACTGTAGAGAAAAGAGAGAGAACATAAAAGTAAAAAATTCAAAGACTCAATGAATGATGCAAAGCCTCTAGGAAAACCTGCAGAGTGAATGGAATAATCAGTTCTCTGATGTATGATGGAGCTTGATTATTAAGGGATTTATATTTGAGAAGGAAAACTTCAAATTCTATTCTGGAAAAAATTCATCCAAATTCTTAATGTAGTATTTTGAATAACCTTAAAGCTTTGAACTAGAGATGTCCCGATCCAGGTTTTTACACTTCCGATCCGATACCGATATTGTTTTTGGACTTCCGATCCGATACCGATACTGGCCGATACCAGCCTATCCGAGCATGTATTTAAGTTTAAGTTAAGGTATTTAGCCTTAGTTGTAAGACTCATGTTAAAAAGGGTTTTAGTACTCTTGATAACATCTTGCCAGCTGAATTAGGTGAGATTGAGTAAAACACAATGATTGGTAACAACAACAAACTTACCCGTTTATTAAGAGATAAACACAAACTGGACAAAATTATGAATAACAATCTGAAATTGCACAGTGAACAGTAAAACCAAGAACAGTTAAAGGTGCAAGTATTACTGTAAGTTGTAATAAAAATGCAAAACAGACAAGAGTGGAAAATAGTCTATTAACTCAGAATCAGTACTCTACTCTTGAAAAAAAAAAAACACTGCTTGAAAAAAATCTGTGCAAATAATATTGTGAACCATTACACAAAAATGCCTTATACTCCCCAATCTCCTCCACACCTAGTCTCCATCTACACACTCCCTTCAACTGTTTGCCCTGACTGCTGTCCAAGCATGATGGGGAGATTCTTTTTTACAAAGACGAGCATTTCAAGATTCTCAGGTGTCAGCCTGCTCCTGTGTTCATCAATGATGAGTGAGACTGCGCTAAAAAGCCTTTCGCTTTCAACGCTGGTGCAAGGAGCACTGAGGAACTTGGCTGCTGTTGCTGCCAGGGTGGGTAGTCGAGCCTGATTGTCTCTCCAGTAGTGAAAAGGATTGTTCTCACGTCCAAGTGGAGGCTCACTGAGGTAGCTCTCCAACTGAAACAGTGCCCCTGGGGTGATCTGCTGCTCAGACGGACCTATTGTGCAGTTCTCCTCCAGTATCTCGTCAAAGTAGCAGCCCAGGCTGCTGGTTGAGCTTCCAGCCTGCATTCCTGGTGGTTGCTTTGCTGTCTCAGCTTCAGCCACACCTTTTCTAGAGGGCATGGTCTTCAGCTCTTGTTCCATTTTCCTCACCTCTACTTTTACTGCCTCCTTTGCCTGATCCAGGTTGGTAGCAGTGAAGAACCTTAACATTTGGATAAAATGTAATAAAGATGTATCAATTATTTTATATTGTTTCAGCCAGTGTCCACATATTAATGTTCAAGGACAACCAGTAATATACAAAATAGATCACATAGATCAGATAACTGAACAATAATAACAATAATAATAATCAGCAGTCGAGTTGTAAAAAAAGAATGGGGACAATGTTTATTTGTTTTTGTTTTTTTTAAGAATTCATAGCCTAATTAATATATTCTATTAACCTAAAGCACTATGTCTGGTTGTTCCATGTCAGGTACGCCATAGTTAGGGACTAATTTCCCACAGCTTCATAGTCATGGTAGGACACTTTATTAATAGATTTTACAGTGGAGAATCTTTTATTTAGAAATAAATGACAACTGTAGAGTAAAATATTTTAATTATTGTACTATAGCTTGTAACTCACTCAAATAATAATAATAATAAACACTTACTTGTCTTTGTAGCGTGGATCCAGCATTGTTGCCACGGCATAGAGGGGTTCAGTTTCCATGTAGTCAAAACGCGTGTGCACAGCATCCAGTAAGGTAGCCTTCATGGTTTGAAGCATGCTGTATCGTGGTTCCAGGTGTTGGATGGTGTGTCTAAAGCCCACTTTACTGACGAGAGATAATGGCTCGTCATCCAGAATTATTTCCTCAGCAATGACTCTTGTTATCCCCTGGGCTTTAGCACTATTAAGTGGCAGCATGTCACGCTTCCCAAATGTTTCTGCTAGAGTTAGTTGTGTAGGACCTTTCTTTTTCTTGTCGTCGGTTTTCTTTAGAAACTGTTGATGTTCTTTATGATGATATTTCGCTAGATGCTTGATCATATTTGTTGTGTTAAAATGTCTCACAGCCTTACCACCACGCTTGACTCTAATGTGGCATGTTTTACACTCCACCTCATCATCTTTTTCGTCGTGCAGGATAAAATAATCCCACACCGCCGACATTTTCCCCGTGTATTGAAGGTGTTCTGGAAAATGCGGACCGGATTAGGGGAACACTGCCGCAAAATAGTGGAATGGATTATTTCAATCGGCGTAACTGGAAAATACGGACCTGATTTTTTAAAAACTGAATCGGCAGTCTGGATCGGCATTTTTACATGCCTTGCCGATACGCATTTTTTTGCAAATATCGGCGTCTGATCCGATACGTGGATCGGATCGGGACAAGCCTACTTTGAACTGCATTTTCTCCCCAGTGAACACGACAGCCACCAAGAAAAGCAGTCAGGATGACACTAGGCGTGGACTGAGGCTGGAGAGAAATCCTACGGGCTACAAGTGTAGGTTTCCTCATGTTAAGCCACTCCTGATCAAGAGATGATGGTGATGATGAAGCCAGAAGCTTCTTTACCTGGGCTCAGGGAGGAAAAGAACTGGACTGTTTAGTGGCCCATAGTGCACATTTCAGGTAAAAATAAAGTTTTAATATCATTTGAAAATCAAGGTCCCAGAGTCTGGAGGAAGAAAAAAAGATTGTAATCCACAATGATTTAAGTCTGATGTGAAGTTTCCATTTAGTTATTATTGTGGAGCCATGTCATTAACTGGTGTTAGTCTTGTTGGTTTTTTGAAGTCCACAGTTAATGCACCCATCTATTAGGACATATTGGAGAACACCATGCTTCCTCTTGTAAGAGATTATGTGACCCCAGAGACTGGACTCGGTTACCATGGAGATCACAGATAAACAGACTCTGGAGGCCAGAAGCTGACATACTTTGATTGGTCGGAATGACTGATTGGATAAACGTATCGCCTGGGACACATATGCATTATAATATCCTTTCCACCAATGTGATGAACGAAAGACTGTTATCATGCTGTACACGCCCCTGAATGGGCGTAATACACTTGATCCCATAAAAGGTCTGGGTGAAGGACGATCAGGAGGCTCCCTAAGAGTCTCACTCTTTCTCTCTCTGTCTCTTTCTCTCTCTCTCTGTCTCTCTCTTTCTTTCTCTCTCTCTCTCTCTCTCTCGGAAGTCCGGAAATCAAGTCAACGTTGTTGTGTAAAAAAACAGTACAGGGGCCTGTTCTTCGTATGTTGCCTGTTCTTCGTACGTTGCTTAAAACATCCAAGATGATTTCATCGGGCTAATTATGATCCGGCTAATTGGGTTCTTCGAACACACCTGTTATTTATGATTAGCATTGCTGGATTGAGTTATCTGAGATGACTGCGCGTTGATGCGTCGGTTTAAAAGGGGAAATGTGTCGATAGTAGAAACAATGATCAGCAATGCTGCAGTTGGCTGTTCAGCATGGCCAAAGAACGCGCACAGTTTAGCAGAACAAGAGCTTTTAATGGAAGGTTATGCCGAATTTGACTCATTAATTAGAACGAAAGGGGATTTACACAGTAGTCACAAAAAAGTTACTGGAAAATTACAAGCAATAGTGAATTAAAGAGTTTTAAACAACTTCAAGATAACTATAACCTGGAAAACGTGATTTATTTAGATACCTTCAGCTAAGATACCATTACAATAAAAATATAACATTTTTGGAGGAGGATGACACAGGTATACTTAAAATCCTTTTAGATTCCAGCAACGGAAGACCTCCCAAAAAAACAATATCCAAACTATACTCATGTCTACAAACAGAGAGAAAATGTAATACAACATATCTTAAGGTTAAATGGGAAAAAGAAGCTAAAATAACAATAACTGATGATGTTTGGTTAAATATTTGTAATTCTGTGATCCACACGTCAAGATTTGACCTATGGTGGTAATTTTCCTGGACATGCATGGTGCGTTTTTTTGTTACACCTAGCATTAAAAGTAAACATTGTAACGACACTGAGAAGTAAAATGTTGGAGGAACTGTGGGAATTTGTCTGCAGGACATTTTCATGTCTTCTGGGAATGTACTAATTGCATCCTACTGGTCAGGAGTGATAAAAGAAATCAATACTAAAATGGACTTAAATTTACGCTGTGATTTTACTACGGTTTTCCTGGGTAGTTTACCCCCGCTGAGCTGAGGAAGTCCGATAGATATCTCCTACTAATATTAATAGCAGGTGCAAAGAAAGCTATAACTCTCAGGTGGCATGATGCAGAACCACCATCATGTTCGGACTGGAAGGACATAATAGTCCGTGGGCCAGAATCTGTAGGACGCTTCCTTGAAAACTTTCGTATGAACTGTCAGGGGGCAACTTTCTTCCACCGGGAAAAGTTGCTACACATAGCAGTGATCTCAAAACACCAATGTTCCCACGTTTTCACTTGCACATTAATAAGTTATAGCCGATAAAAAATCTAAACTGTGGCGCTCCGGTCCAAGAGGTCACGTGATTCGATTTTTGCTGCTCAGCCAATCAGATCGCTGTATTGTCAGTTGTGCGCGTTCAGCAGTTCATCATGGCTGCGCTCGTAAGATGTTTGTATGCATTTGTTTCCAGACGAAGAAAACCCAATAATAGCATTTTCTTGCAGAGATCTTGATGGCAAGAAAAAAGAACTAGCCCAGAACATCCATCCATCCATCCGTCCATCCATTTTCTAACACGCTTATCCCCGCTGGGTTCGCGAGGTGCCGGTGTCTATCTCCAGCTGTCAATGGGCCCCTTCGGAATTTGTAGAATTTTGTATTGTATTTTTGAAATCAATAAAAGTTTTAACCTCCAGCTTTGTGAAGTCTAAATATTTTAAACATCACATTCTAATAAAATGAAATTGATTTTTTTTAAACTCCTAATACATTCTATTTTTAAAAGCGACATATCTCGTTTTCTTAATATGATTAATATCTCTATATGTTCTTGGTTGAATTAAAATCTTATTAAATCTGATAATTTTGGCTGTACATTTATTCAGTGTTCATTTGATCACACGTGAAATCCGCTCTATATGATCTATTCATGCGGGTCAAAAAGAAAAGAAAAAGAAAAAAGACAAACCAGTACAGCTGTGATGGACTCAGGAAGGTGGATTTTTGGTTTCAGCAGACAGACATGCGACAATCAAATAACATAAAGCTAATATTTTCATGACATGTGGAAATGACCACAGAGCCGTTTTTTTTCTCATACCGTGTTATTTTGAGTGATCAATCGAGTTTTAACCGACATAGCAATCCTTGATGATCGCACTAACAAGTGTTACATTTTCATTTTTTTCACACTAGCTGAACGACAATGTAAGGACACCATTGCTATATTTCGTTAAGGAAAGTAAAACATCTTCATTTCCATGCCTAATAGGTTGGAAATTAGGCGGAGTTGACTGGATTCATTCTTCCAGTTGAATGCGCTCCCGATGCAGGGGATACAAATTCTGGCGGGGATAAGTTGTTTGGCACAACACCTGTGCTATTCTGGCGCAGCAGCTCTTGTTGATATCACAGTAAATTGGACAAAAGTCTGGACTATTTCTGCCCTGCGATGGACTGGCGACCTGTCCAGTTTATACAACGCCTCTTGCCCATTGACAGCTGGAGATAGAGACCGGCACCTCGCGAACGCAGGGATTAGCGTGTTAGAAAACGAATGATGGATGGATGGATGGATGGATGGTCTGGGTTATTTCTTTTTTCTTGCCATCAAGATCTCTGCCAGCTGGCATCAGAAAATGCTATTATTGGGCTTTCTTCGTCTGGAAACAAATGCATACAAACATCTTACGAGCGCAGCCATGATGACGTGGTAAACTCGCTCAGCTGACAATACAGCGATCGGATTGGCTGAGCAGCAAAAATCGAATCACGTGACCTCATGGACCGGCGCGCCACAGTTTAGATTTTTTATCGGCTATAACTTATTAATGTGCAAGTGAAAACGTGGGAACATTGGTGTTTTGAGATCACTGCTATGTGTAGCAACTTTTCCCGGTGGAAGAAAGTTGCCCCCTGACAGTTCATACGAAAAGTCACCGTACAGATTCTGGCCCACGGCCTATAATTGAGGAAACTCAAAAAATGCGTGACTTTTTCATTATGACTTGCCACTTATAAATACAATAAATACTGGAAAAATGGAACATTCATCGGAACTTGACACCAACTGTATAAGTAATATAATTACTTTTTTTCCTTTTTTTTGATTATTATTCAACTGATCCTGTCAAACTAGTTGCTCTGTAATTTGTGTTGGAGGGGGGTCCAGTTGTTCAATGTATGTATGTGTATTTCTAAAACTACTAAAATGACAAAAATAAAGTATTTAAAAAAACGACAGGGAACACCTCAAAGTCTGCTAAAGCCAATAGAGAGGGCTGGCAAAAAGTAGCAGACAAATTAAATGCGTAAGTACTATCCATGGTAGATGTTTCTATCACTTTCTACAGTATGTATTTTTGCATTTTAATAATTTCATATTTACTTTGTTCTTTTATGTCAGAGCCTCCAGGGGACCCACTAGAACATGGGGACAAGTAAAAGTGAAGTACAAGAACATTCTACAAAAGATAGCCTTTAATCATTATACTGTATTTTAAAAAGCCACTTTTTCCTCTTTTTAAAAGCCACTTTTAAATGCACTCAAAAAAAAACCTCTTGCAGAGAACAAATTCGGGGAGTGTTGGCCTGGTGGTTAGAGCAGGGTGCTTGCACTCAGAGAAGGATGCAAGTACCCGGTTTGATCCCCAGCGCCTGCACTCTGGGTCCCTGAGCAAGACCCTTAACCCCTGATTGCTCCCCGGGCACCACACATGGCAGCCCACTGCTCCCCAAGGGTGATGGGTTAAAAGCAGAGAACAAATTTCGTTGTAATGTATGTTTCAATGACAATAAAGATGATATTACTATATTACTATTACATTACTATTACTAAATTGGCCTCATCAGAAGCCCAATATTGTCAAGGAAATGAGACACCACACACAACAATGTAGATGAGTTGAAAGACACAGTCATGCCTCCATGCAATACTGCATTGATTCAGTAATTCATGCAAAAAGAGCCCCATCCAAGTAGAAGGCATAGAAAGGCAAGAACTTTTCAGAAGTCTGACATTTCTTTTTAAAACATCCTTTCTTGATCTTATGTAATATTCAAAATTTCTAATCACTTTTTATTCCCTTTAAGCAAAAATCATCCAAATTATAAGAAACTTATAAGACAATTAGAAATTATAAGAAACTTGTAAGACAAGTGAAGAAAAAAAATATATAAAAAGTTTCTGAAAATGTAAATTTGTGAGATGTGCATTTTTTAGTTTTTAGAAATGATTTTTGAATAGTTTTAAAGCACTGTTTATCTTTTTAGCTCCTGTGAAAACTAAAGGACCCTATGGACTCAGCAGGAGAAAATGGCTGTTCAGCAATACATGGCCAACTTTGTGGCAATGCGGAAGGTGCCAGGAAAAAAGGAATACATCATGTGCATTGAGAAATTATCTCCTGCTCTTCAGCGGAGGACCTGGAAAGATGTGAAATACTTTGTGCACAATGAGATCATAAAGATAAAAAAGACACTTAAACGTTGAGGCCATAGTCACTTTTTCAGTGAGGTTACTGTTTTTTTCCTGTAAATGCACATTTTATTTTTTGAGTATACTATACCTTCAGCTTGTACAATGTTCTGCGAATCGAATATTTCACAAGTTTAAGAAGAAAAAAGCACTTAAATATTGAGGCCATTATAACTTTTTCTTTGTAGATTTTAGTTTATGGCACATTTTAGTTTTTTCTTTTAAGAGAAAGCTTCTCTTTAAAAGCTTTAGCTTTTACACAATACTTAATGTTGCAGAAATGTTTTACAATTGCTAAGCTCTGCTAATGTTTACAAAAATACTTTGTTTATAAAATAAATATTGTTCAAATTACAATGGATTATTTTGTCAAAATTATTAAATTATCAGGGGGTAATGAATCAGAGCCACACAACCTCAAGCTTTCATTTTTAGTACAGCATTGATTTATCAGTAAAACCTAAAAGTCATGTTTATTTTCAAATCTTAAGTACATTTACTTCTCAATCACTTAAAATGTCAGAAAAAAAGTAGGTTGGAGCTCTCGGTTCTCACACTGCTGGTAAAAAAACTTTTTTGGGAATTTAATTCTCCTGCAAAATCTGAAGTAGTGTACTGTGTTTGGGTGACAAACATTGAAACCTCCATCTTTCTAAGTAGGTCAGAACTACTGGTCCTCAGTTTGTGAGGCCTGTTACTCGGTCCTCAGTCTGCAGTAAGTACACGATTGTGTGTGTCTGTGTGATAGGGAAACCCCTAGTTTGACACATCCTCAGCATTTCTACACTGGAATTTTTTCCTTCAGATGAGCTTGACAAGAGTGACGTCCAAACACAATGGTCATGTCCAGGGATGGAGGACCACAACTATTCAAAAGGGCCCACAATCACATGTGTTATGAGTACACCATTCCCAGCAATGCCAAACTCACTTTCAGAGTGCATTTTGCAGACTGATTACTTACTTACGCTGTCAGTTGTAAAAATTACACTGTAGTTAGGTCATTAAGATGACTTTTCAGTCAGTGCATAGAAACTCCCGCCTCCTCCCAACAGCTGCACACCTGAACCAAATAATGAGATGCTGCTGGAAGTTTTAAAGTCTGCTAACATGTGGAAAACAGCTAGAAGAAAACATGCAACCCTCTTTGTAGACAAGATAAACACAAAAGCTTTTGGAGTAACTTTCCCAGGCAGACAGACAACAAAAATGAAATGGACTCTTCTGGGATATCTCAGGTCCCAGGAGCCCCCCCCCCTTCTGTAGACGCAGAGGATGTAGTCTTGTTCCCTCCTTTTCCTCTCCTCTATCTTTTTCACCTTTTCTCCCTTCTAGCATTTTGTGTTATTTTTTTCTCTTCATTTTTTTCCTCTTCTACCTTCCCATTTTTGTGTCCATTGAACATGAAAGCAGTGATGCTCCACTTCTGAACGTAAAATCTGTTTGGCTCTCTTTGGGATTAAGACAGCAATTCTTAATGCCACACTGGCAGACAGGACACGTTAAAAAAATCATTACATCGTATGCGGAGTCACACTATAAACTGTTTGGTGGCAAGGCTTCACATTGAACTGCTTTATATGTGACACAGAGTTTGATAAACTGAGCTGCTCCAAGCAGGTGGTCTCAAGGCAGTGCGGCATCAAAGCCCTTCTCTGTGCTACGGTGCGGTGGGTGCCTGCTGGAAAAGAAATGTCTCTAGGTGCTCAACTAGCTAATGAAATGCCCGGAGTGCACCCGAGTATGTCGAAGCCCTTAGCCACAGAATACTCATCAGGCGTTAAACAGTGGTATGGTTTAAATGCTGAGGACACATTTCTTTGGAATGTATGTGCAATGACAACAAAGATGATGATTATGATAACACTGTCACATTGAGACATGGTATGCTCTCAACTGTAGCTCTGTAAAAGCATATTAGCAGCTAAGCAGAAAGTCCTGTTTGTTTCAGATTCCTGAGAAAGAAAAGCCATTTTTGGGAATTCTTCATTAGGTGGGAGGTGTTCACAGTCCAGGAGAGGTCAGAGAAAATGTGAATGCTGGGGAACTTTATATTGTCCACATGCTCCAACACCTCCCTATGCAGAATGAGGTGAACAGCCTTGTGTGTTCAAAACGGTATTGTAAAGCTGAGCAGGCCTCTTCAGTCCAAACCTTGATGGTTAACAGGGATTTGAGCTGATGATCCAAAGTGAGGAGCTGATGCCGCATTATACCATCCTGGGAAATTGCAATAGATCCTAAATACAGTTGTCTCTGGTCAGAAACTTTAGCAATTTATGGAGTTTAGGGAACTCAGCTTTCTATTCAACCTGGTTAAAGTCTATTCTGGGCCTCAGAAACGTGTTGGTCACAGCCTCTGAGGTCTGCTGCAGTTCAGGTGGAATAAAGTTAAATTTTGATGTAGGGTCAGTATAATCTGGGATTTTCCCCAGTTTTCGCAGCCCAGCACTCCCATACTGTTTTTAAACCCATTAAAATTCTGTCATTTTCACATAGGAAGGCATTTTAATGTCAAAGGTGGTATGAATAATTTTTAATGAGTGCCAAACAATTCTACATGGTCATATACTGATAATATCAGTACAAACCCCACCCCCTTTGAAAGAGCCCTAGCCGCTTTTCACTTGGAAAAGTCCCTCTATAGCCCCATTTACACTACCCTTGTTAAACTGATCCATGCCGAGCTCGGTCCGAGCTTGGATCAGTTAACCTTGGTTTCCTCGTCTCCTAGTGACGATCTGTGGTACTACTGCTCTCTGGGATTGAAGGAGGAAATCAAACAAATAAAAATGGCGGTGCCCGTAACATTCAGGAAGTTATGCTTGGTTATATTTCGTTGTTTGCGGAGAGTCAGGCGAAGACGGCAACTTTTGGTGAATTTACTTGATAGAGTCGGCTTTTGGGAAGTGGATAAGACAAACAAACTTCTAATAAGGATTTACAGATGCAGGAAACAACGACAGATGCTGAGCATCACACTGCTAAGCAGAATCATCACTGGAAATCGTGTGTCACGGTAGGGAAGCTAGTATTTTTATGAATGTCTGAAATGTCAGCTGACTGTACGGAGATGACACGGTCTGCTCATGCGCTCTTTGTCATCTGAGAACCGGGCTGCTGAAAAACCGAGCCGAGCTCAAACATGGAACTGCTCTGCATTTAGCGCGGTCCGGTTGTGTCTGGCTCAGTTTAGTTTGCGTTCCATTTACACTCGATAGTTATCTCAGTTACCGAGCTCGGACTGGTCTCGGCACGGTTAAAAAGGGGTAGTGTAAATGGGGTAAATGACCCAATGGAGAGAAGGGAGATAATGAATTGGTCTCACTTGCTTTCCAACCAAGAGACTTTACGCTGGAGAGTGTGACCGTGGCAGCAAAACAAAGCCAAACGTCATACTGTGACCATACCTGTGGCTCTGATTTTCTCATTTATCATCAGAACCAAATCTGCACCATGATCTGCACCAATTAATCATGGTGGATCTTAATCCAATCATAAAAGATATCTAAGGAAATATTTGGTAGACATGGCAAAGTATTTCAACTGTGCCCTCTAGAAACATTAAACACTCAAAACCCACGCTTTTGATTAGGATTTAACACATACATGTAGCATCTTAAGACCAACATCAAAGTCTCTTGGAATCGCCAAGCTTTAAAATCTGACTTCTCGTCAAATAAAAGGAAGGTCTAATAACTTTCATACTCAAGGCCGGGCAGCACCGAACTTTCTGTGTCATCAAACACTGACACGGAACATATTCGCGTTGTCATTTGCTGACTTTACTTTAACTCCACCCACTTAGAAAAGGAAGTGGCTTATTTCACTGGTGAATGTCCTCTCTTTACCCTCTGACTCATGCAAGTTTCAAGCTGTATGTGATGACACAGAACAAAGTGATATTGAATCATACTCTGAACAGTGACGTTGATAGATATTTCGATATCTTTCCGTTTGCATTGAGCTGGCTCTAAATCTCAAATGCATGATCCAATCCGGTCCAAATTGGATATGAACGATCTTTGTCATGGCTGCTGGTCATTTCTTCCCTTACAATTTCATACTTTTGCTGTTGAGAGATTTTTAACTGAATGGAATAACTTCACTGTCCAAAGCTAAAGGAATATTCAGAGCTGCTTAAGTGTCATATACCTCCTATCACACACAAAAAATTAGATAAGATGTTAATTAGTTATTATTTAACTAGAGGAATAAATGCCATGACTTAGAAATGGATATTTTCACTCATATAAAAATTAATGGTAATTTGTAAGCACTGACCTTTAAAACACATTTAAAGTCAATTGCTTGAATAATTTGATAAAAGAAAAAGAAAACATTTGGGTGATTCTCACGAACCCAACCTATCGAATGTCTTAGAAGATTTTAAGGACATACTCATAAAAAACTCAAAATAATCCACTTTTATTTGGACAATAATTATTTCTAATATTTGGCACAGATCCTTGTTGGTTACCAAAATAAGTTTTTTAATGTTTTTTAACTGTTTCTGGAGTCACAAATTCATTACCGTAATGCACCCTAAGGGGGAAAAAAATGCTTTCGTCTCAATTTATTCATTATAAATAATCAAGCAGGTTTATAAAAAATTTCATAAATTTGTTTAAATATAAGCTTACATAAATTAATAAAATATGATAAAATATAATAATTTCCTGTTAAGTAATTCAGAATATTTTAATAAAAGTGAGTGTCCGTAGGTGCAACTCTCATTACCGTTGCACCGTGTTCAAAGTTATTCTTTTTTTTTAGAACTTAAATTGTATTGATTTTAAAACAGAGCAATTACACAGCATACAATGACAATTAACAGTTTTTACAGTGTAAGATTTTACTATAGATTAACCATCCCAGCATGACATTTTACAGTTTCAGCATCATATTTGCGGTCTCAGCTTCACCATACAAACCTAGCACAAGAATTCACCTTGGATGGAAGGTCTATGTAACATTATCCAGAAAAAAAAATAAAATAAACATTAAGTTGTAAGACTTGTTTACTTGAGTAAATCTTCCATAGGACCCCAGCGTTGGCTGAAAGTGTCTTTTTGAAGTCTTAACAAGTATGTTATCTTTTCCATTTGGTAGAATTCCCTCACAATTTGGACCCATGAGTTGTAGGAAGGCGGTTCTGGTTGCTTCCACTTAATTGTGATGCATTTTAGGGCCGCTGTAAGAAGAACATTTAAGAGATATGGTTTGGCTCGTCCTTGCAGTCCAACTGGAAGAATACAGAGTATTGCAACCGTTACATCCTTGGGGATAACCTCCTGAAAGATCTGGTTTATAGCCTTGTACACATCATCCCAAAGGTTTTGCAATTTGGGGCATGACCAAAACATGTGTGTATGATTGGGGATTGCAGAACCACAGTTTCTCCAACACAAACTTGGTACTTTAGGATCCATCTTAGCTACTATGTCCAGCGTCCTGAAATATCTGCTGATAATTTTCCATTTATATTCCTGCCATGTATTTGAGCTTGTGACTCGATGTGCCTCATTCCAGACTTCTTCCCATATATCATCAGAAATACTTTTGGCCGTCTCTGCCTGCCATCTTTGTTTTGTCCAAGTGGGTCCACTAATGTTCATGGACAAAAACATCTTATATAATTTCTTTATCAGCTTCTTATCCCCTTCGCCTTTTTGGAGTTCAATTAGTAATTTCTCTATTGGCGTGGGGTTTAGGACTTTCCCAATACATGTGTAGAAAAGAAGGAACGCAACTGTAGGTATCGGAAAAAATCCTTTTTTTGGAGATGAAAATGCCCACGCAATTCTTTGAATTACATGAGATAATTCCTGTTAATGAATTGATGTAGAAATGTGAGCCCCTGTTCAGATCATTGGGAAAACATTTTGTCCAAGGAATTAGGAGTGAAGGATTTGATATGTCCAATGCTTGTTAGTACTGATAAACCTCTTGGCATCTTAAAGGCAGTTCTGACTTTGTACCAAATGGTAAGTGTAGCTCTAGTCCACAGTGGCAGTTCCTTTACTGGAATATCTAAAAACGGCAATACCTTTAACGGTACAGAGCACTTCACTTGTTCAATGCTCAGCCATCTCGTGTGAGAATCCTCTTGGATCCATGAAATTATAGGCTTTAACTGTGCTGCCCAGAAATAGTACTTTAAGACAGGAAAGTTGAGACCTCCTTCTGCCTTGCTTCTCTGTAATGTTTTATATTTTATGCGGGGGCGCTTATTCTGCCATATGAACTTTGATATAATTTTGTCCAAATCAACAAACGTGGATTTTGGTAGTCCAACAGGTAACATCTGGAACAAATACAATAATCTGGGTAAGAGATTCATACGAATGGTTTCAATGTGACCTGAGAGGGACAAAGGCAACGATGACCACCGCTCTAGGTCTTTCTTAATTGTATCCAATGTTTTACTGTAGTTAGTATGGAATAAATCATTTAATGAGAGGGGAATATTGATGCCTAGGTATTTGATGCTCTCTCTAGCCCACCTAAAGCCACTTTGTTGTTTTACCCCAAGTGGTATATTGCTATTAACATCCATTGCCTCTGTCTTCTCAACATTTATTTTATAGCCAGAAAAATACCCATATACAGAAGTCATTTCCGTCAAGCATGGAATTGACGACGTAGGATCAGACAAATATAGCAAAACATCATCTGCATAAAGAGATATTTTATGTTCCTCTGTACCAATCAAAATTCCTTTAATTCCTTCATTATCCCTAATGAGTTGGGCCAATGGCTCAACGCTGATCGCAAACAGAAGGGGGGACAGAGGGCACCCCTGCCTACAACCTCACTCCAGCCTGAAATTAGAGGACCGAGAGCAATTAACTCTAACAGACGCTTTTGGAGATGAGTCTAATGTGTGTATCCAAGCTATAAACTTAGGTCCGAATTTAAACCTCTTTAATGTTTGAATGAGGTATTTCCATGACACACGATCAAAGGCTTTTTGGGCATCTAGAGATATTACAGCTGTCATAGCTTTAAATTCTTTTTGATGTGCTATGATGTTTAATAATCGACGTACATTATTTCCATAATGTCTCCCAGGGATAAACCCAGTTTGATCCGGATGTATAATTTGAGTCATTATGCCATTTAATCGTCTAGCCAGTATACCTGTCAGGATGCGCACGTCTCCATTAAGCATTGATAACGGTCTATATGATCCACAGTCTGTGGGGTCTTTTCCTTCTTTGTGCAAAACAACAATTACTAAATCAGACCAGGAGGGTGCCATTTTCTTAGCCTCTAGGGAACGGGAATATGCTTCCAGTAAAAGAGGGGTTACAATATCAATGAAATGTTTATAGAATTCATTTATAAAACCATCCGGGCCAAGACACTTGTTATTTTTGAGGGATAAAATAACTTTTCTAATTTCTCCTTCTCGAATTGGCTCGTCTAATTGTTTAGCTATTATACCAGGCAATTCAGAAACATTTATATTTTTTGATAATTTACAATTTTATCTTCATCTCTACAGGTGTCTGTGTCTCTGTATAAGACTTTGTAAAATTCTGCAAATGCCTCAGCTATTTCTTTTGGTTTTTGTACTGATTTATTACCCAATTTTAGCTTTTGAACTACATTTGACGACTGTTGTTTTTGAGTCGGAAGGCCAAGAGTCTTCCTGCTCTGTTTCCATGTTCATAATACTGCTGTTTGGCAAAGCGGAGGTTGCCCTACTCTTTTTATGTTGAAGTTCCAGATCTTTAATTTTGTCCTCTAATTCTTTCTGTTTAGCTGCTTTTTGTCTTTTTTTTGCTGTTGTGTAGGAGATGATAGCTCCTCTTAAATAGGCTTTAGCACAATCCCACAGCACAATAGGAGATGTTTCAGGAGTGTTATTGGTGTCTAGATAATTCTTAAACTCTGATGTAATAAAAGCAATTGCCTCCTTGTCGTTGAGAAGAGAGGCGTTAAATCTCCATTGCTTAAAAGATGGCTTCAAACCTATATTCCACTGGAGCACAATGGGTGCGTGGTCAGAGATAGTGATGGGCAATATTGTGATATCTTCAATTCTGTGTAGCTCGGCTTTGGCAATAAAAAAATAATCTATTCGTGAATAAGATGCATGCCGGCTTGAATAAAATGTAAAATTTCTCTCCTTTGGGAATTTGGATCGCCACACATCCACCAATCCAGTTTCCGCCAATAGATTTTTGAGCATTTTACCCATCTTTGGTAAAGGGGTCTGAGAAGCAGACCGTCTATCTAGATTTGACATTACGCTATTAAAATCACCCCCCATAATTAGGAGGCCGGAGCTGTATTCTGCAGTCCTGTTAAAAACTGACTTAATAAACCCTGGTGCATCTTCATTGGGAGCATATACATTTATAACGGAAACGGCTGTTCCATCAATTGTCCCGTTTACCTATATAAATCTACCCTCTGTCTTTATGTACTAACGTTTCAATAAAATTTATTTGCCTATGTATTAATATAGCAACGCCCCTTTTCCTACCAGAACCATGTGAGGAGTAGTAAACTGTCAGCCCAAGACTTGTTTAATTTTGTGTGTTCCGTATCTGATAAGTGTGTTTCCTGTAAAAGTGCAACGTGACACTTTGATTGTCTAAGTTGCAACAGTACTTTCTTTCTTTTGATTGGACTATGCAAACCCTTCACATTGTAACTTGTTGCTGTTAATGTATTCATGGCAAATTTAAAAACAAAATTATGATAATGCCAAGCTGTGTTGGAGGCAAAGTCCGTCAACTGATGGACGGTACCAGACATTTGAGCAAGATGGATGCTGAAAGCTAAGGTGATGAAATAAAATAAAAAATACGAATGGTTGCTGTGCAGTATTTTCAAGCATGAACTGAGATACAAATACTATATTGTTTCTTTGGATGAAACAAGATCCTCGGGGAACAAGAGGATCAGAACGCAGAAAACAACAAATTTCGAATAAGTATTGTTCAAAGTTATTCTGACCCATGATGCACCACAACGAAGAGAAGACAAAAGATGGCTACAAGGTAAGATTGTTTGACATCTCTTGATCATGATTACTGTTAAGTTTCTACTTCCATATGCCTATTTTTACACTATAGGTGATAATTACTGTAATGTATAATACCTCATGTTCTTAAAAAGTTATTAATAAGATACTTTCTTGTACAGAAGAAATTAGGGAGTTCTCACTGTTTGTGAGAAAAGTTTAACTGAGTCTTCATGGCATGCTAGAATTTTAAGATAGCTCATGTGGATGTCATTAATTACCGTAATGCGTGACTTTCATTACCGCTTAATCTGAGGCCTGTTGCGGTAATGAAAAATAAGATTACGGTGATGAACAGTGTAATTTTGCAATAATAGATAAATGTATAGGTTATTTAAACTGTAATGTTGTTTGTTATTGTTACACTTTCAATATTTTTAGGCAAAGATTTTAAGATAATTTATGCTAATTGATATCACCTAATGTGAAGGGCAAAAGGCAAGGCAAGGCAAGGCAAATTTATTTATATAGCACAATTCAGTACACAGACAATGCAAAGTGCTTTACATGATTAAAATACAGGAAATAAAGCAGAAAAAGGTAAGTAGGAAAAAGCAGTTGGATTATATATATAAAAAAAAAGGGAAGTGAACAGAAGAGTGCGGCAGAAGATTTATAACAATCCAGACCTTCAGGAGGAGTATAGAAGAAAGGAAAGGGAAAGGTAGTGTCTCGCTCTGTCTGTCTTTCTCCCTCTCTTCCCCTCTCCCTCTTATTTTCCCTCTGTCTCGTCTCTCCTTCTATTCTCCTTTTTCACGCTCACACTGTACAAATACAGTATGGAATATGCTGAGACTTTGCTGGCTCACAAATGTTCCTATTGATATCTTATTTTAACAGGTATCAGAAGTGCAAGGAAAAAGGGTTGTTAAAGGCAGCTGCAGATCTGACACCCAGGCAGCTGCGAAAACAGCGAAAAAAAAATGGAGGGAAAATTCTAACCGATATGATAAAAAGAAACAAACAGTTCAACACATACTAAATGAAACCCCTCCCTCAGATGACAGTGTGAACGAAATCAACCCTCAGCCTCAACCACAACCTTGTAAAAGGATCGTCCAAACAAAGAACATAAAGTCTAATCAGCCATCTGCAACATAAACACCAAAGTGGGAAAAAAACAACCAAATTAAGAGAAAAACTAAGGAAGGCACAACAAATTCTCAGTGACAAAAAAAGGAACTAGATTGTCTAAAGAAAAAACTAAAACGAATGGAGGAACACAGGTCCACAGTTCTACTTACAAGTCACGCCAAACAGAGGAGAGAGAACCGCAAGAAGCAGTGTGAGAGAAGCAAAAGAAGAAAGATGAGTGACAATGTCAGACTGTTCCTAAACATAGATGATGTGTCCACATTAATAAATGGTAAAGCTGGGGAAGTCAGTAAAGGTGGACAAATTTACAGGAAGAGGTTCCTCTCAGACACCATGGGAAATCTCCACAAGAGATTTCTTAAAGAGAACCCAGGCCTCAATGTGTCCCGCTCCCAGTTTTTTAAGATGAAGCCCTTCTGGATAGTGAGACCAAAGATCACAGACAGAGAAACATGTGCCAGCAAAATTCATGAGAATTAAAGTTAAAAAAATGCACCATCTTGGAATGATGATACATTATCTGTTACTGATGTAGAGGCTTCATCCGTCTGTGATTCAGAAAATATTGATTGCATGTATGGTAGAGCCTGCAAAGATCTTACTTTCCCTGTCAACGTGGATCCAACAACAAAAAACAACATCATATCTTGGACTGAGTGGACAACAAGGTCAAGACCAGTAACAAAGAAACTGCAGGATGGCACTACCACTGAGACTGACATCAAAACCACAACCCTGGAGAAGAAAGTAGCTAGTATTGAAAGACTTGTAGAGCTAACAAAGTCGGAACTGCCCCGGATCTCTACTCATTTGTACAACATTTGGCACCTGTTCACTCGTCTTAAGCAACTGAAAGAAAATTTGATCCAGCATGATGTTGTAGTCCATGTTGATTACAGTGAAAACTACACCTGCAAATGGAGCAAGGAAATAAAAGACACTCATTTTGATGGATCCCACTAACAAGTCACACTCCATACAGGGGTGTTATACTACACTTGTGGTCAAGCTGAGTCCTTTGCTACTGTGTCTGCCAGTTTACAGCACGATGCTGTTGCTACATGGGCACATTTGCAACCAGTTTTAGAGTACATAACATCTAACTACCCCCTGGCAAAAAATATCCACTTCCTATCCAATGGACCAACATCACAATATTGGAATAAGGTTAGAGGTGGGCGGATCGATCCTAGGATCGATACTATTGATACCAACGCGGGTATTGATATTGAATAATATTCTTTTAACAAGATCGATCCTTGTTATTCTCTCCCGCGCGCGCTGACTGCAGCAGATTCACCAAAGTCTCCCCGTCTGTGACACGGCAGCACTTTGCTGCTCCCCCTCCCCTCTCGTACATGGCTCAGCGGCGCCAGCCAATCAGCACGCAGGCTCAGCCTGGCCCGCCCACTCAGCTTCTCTTCACTCAACACACAAACCACCACGCGGCTGCTGTTCAGACACGGAGAGAGAGAGACCGCCAGAGCGGAAAAACATGAAGAGAGAAATAAGCGCTGTTTGGCTATATTTTAATACCATAAATGAAATCAAGCTGCATGTTTTGTAAAAAGCCGGTTATATATACGGTAGTGTATATATATATATATATATATATATATATATATATACATACACTATATATATATAGTAGTGTATATATATATATATATATATATATATATATATATATATATACACTACCGTTCAAAAGTTTGGGGTCACCCAAACAATTTTGTGTTTTCCATGAAAAGTCACACTTATTCACCACCATACGTTGTGAAATGAATAGAAAATAGTCAAGACATTGACAAGGTTAGAAATAATGATTTGTATTAGAAATAAGATTTTTTTTACATCAAACCTTTCTTTCGTCAAAGAATCCTCCATTTGCAGCAATTACAGCATTGCAGACCTTTGGCATTCTAGCTGTTAATTTGTTGAGGCAATCTGGAGAAATTGCACCCAACGCTTCCAGAAGCAGCTCCCACAAGTTGGATTGGTTGGATGGGCACTTCTTGCGTACCATACGGTCAAGCTGCTCCCACAACAGCTCAATGGGGTTCAGATCTGGTGACTGCGCTGGCCACTCCATTACCGATAGAATACCAGCTGCCTGCATCTGCTCTAAATATATATATATATATATATATATATATATATATATATATATATATATATATATATATATACATATATATATACACACACATCAAGGTTTTAGTGGCCAAGAACAACTTCAAACAACTTAGTCAATATATGTTGAAAATGCCCCCCAAACAATTTATTTTCTTCTGAAAAATTAAGTTACCAAGTGATTTTATTCAATAGTGTTAGAATAAGATATTACTGCTCAACTTAAAATTCTACCAATACATTAAATGTAACACACATTCCACAAACAAAAGCAGCCATAACAATATTGCCACGGATGGAATGCCAGTGTGAAATTGCAGCTTTCTATCACTTTCTGTCACTTGTTGTTCTAAATGTTGCTTGTTCAATAAGGTTGACAAATGCTAATTTTCCTCTTAAAGTTGTCCTAGAGCTGCTGAGTTTCCTTCCGGAGGTCACAAATTTTCTACACACAAGAATCATGAATTGATGTTGATGGCTCTGTAATAAATAAATAATGTTACATGAAAATCATAATCTCACATCAAAGATCACATTTTTGTAAACTTCTGAATACAAATATTCTAATTTTTAAAGAATAAAGGAAGAAAAAAAATTATTAATTGTGACATTCTGAAAAGTCTTTTTCTGGGGAAGCTGATCTCTTTTCCTGCCTGGCCAGTTCTAAAAGAACTGATGCTGCCTCCACATGCTGCTTTCTGATTTCTTGCTTTTCTGCCCCTAAAAATCTGGACTGTCTTTGTCCACTATCTGTCTGTCTCCTTGCCTCATCATAGCCCAAGTTAATGGAGGGGACATAGTCTGGATTTGAAACATCATTGTTCTTGGCACCTAAAATGTGGAACTGACATTTTACATCGTTGCAAAAGCCATCATCATTAATTGTATTAATTTAATTTAGTGGCATAGTCACTGATGAGAAAGAGGATTCAGACAGAAAAAAATAACAAATGTACTGTCAGGGGTAATCTGGTGATTTTACCAGAAAAATAAATCTCGTATGCTTAATCTAACTAAATTAATAAACCAACCCTCCCATCCCAATCATAGTCATAGAGCTACATGTACTCACATTCAGTGTGCTCTTTATAGTTATTTTTTAAGCAATGATACGTTACAGATATTTTTAAGACACATATTAAAGAAAAAAATTCTTACCAGTCACAAAATGCAGATGACAAACTTGCCCAAATCCTAGTGATGGGTCGATGAGGCGTCATGAAGCGTTTCGACACATTGCCAAACTGTATTGATACTGTGCCGATACTGTGTCACTGAATACTGACACCTGCTGGACCTTAAAAATCCCTACAGGCAACCTGATTGACAGAGTTAACTGACACTGATTTGATGACCAAGTATACACAATACAATTTAAGTCATTGTATGTTGCATTGTATTATTTTATATTTTCATTTGAATTAAACATATATTTGATTTTTTTTTAGATACAGTCAATAAATAATGTGAACTTGTATCATAATATAAAAACCTCTAAGTAAACATGTTGTGAACCAGGATGCTTGTGGACTGGCTTTTTTATTTATTTATTTTTACAAATTCTTTGCTGCCATGTCCTTTCAATCTGTTCTGAAATCGGAAATGTATGACAAAGGGAGGAAGAACTACTCAGAGTAGCAGCTTTCTACTAAGGGTAGATCAGCCGGTTTTTTTTCTAAAACTGCGCTCAGAACAAAGACGCACAGCGCAACCCGCCCAACCATAAAGGCGTCTGCTCAACCCATCCATCAGTGGTGCGCTCCGATCAGCACCTGGCGCTCACAGAGCGAGACTGTGGTACACCATCACACCAGAGTTGCAAAATGGTTAAAAATTAACCATTATTAACCGTTATTTTGTTTACAGTTCAGCTTGGATTTTATTTACTGCACAGCATAGCTTTGCTGTGCGCGCTGCTGTGCGCGAATGCACATGAGTGCAGCTTAGAGGGAACAGAAACAGTTTGGCGCGTCAGTCAGTTAGAAACAGTTCCTGTATCGGTCACGTGACTTTCCCGTGTCGATACGCGCATCGACACGGGTTTTGCTCTATGAGCTCGACACATGCGCCGACGCATCGGTGTTGCCGGACCCATCACTACCAAATCCCTATCTGGCAACTCAGCATAAAGCCACGGGATTGTAACAGCGTTCTTTTCTTTGTGTAGGCCGAGTAAACCGAAAACATTTGCCTTTCGATACGGATACCTTGGTATGTATCTTCATTATCTTTTGTAACAGTTTGCATTATGTTCTCATGTTATAATACGAGTTTTACGGTACTCTGGAAATATTTTTATTTCCAGAGTTCAGAAAGAACAAGCCACAGAGGTTTATTTAATTACATAGGTATTGGAACGTAAGATGTTTTTGACAGTCAAATGTAAAAGGAAATATGATCCCTTAATGTAGGCTAAATTAGCAATCTGTAATAACAGGTAACAGTGTACACTTGTATGATACCCTCACTAATCTCCTATCATTTTCTGCAGGGAAGCTCTATCATTGTCTTGATATGGACAAGCCAGAACAAGCAGAAGCTCTCCAGGCCCTCAAGACATGGGAAAAAAAGTACGATGAATACTCTCCAGCGGAGCAATTCACATTTGTTTTTGCAGAGAGGGAGGACTATGAAAAGTTCTGTGTCTACATTGTGGATGAAAACAAACTAAAAGTTGTTGCTAGATTTGAATAACTTCTGTAAATAAAGACATTTACAAGTAACCATATGTCTTCATTGCTGCAGCCTCTCGCCATCTTAGATAGAGTTAAGGAGGGACACATTAAGAATTTAGGTATAACTATTACAACCTGACCTTATTTTCACCCTCCAGTTTCCTGTGGAACGATGTCATCTCCCAGTGTTCTGGATTAGGAACAGACGTTTTGATGGAGTATTAAAGAGAAAGTTACTAATATGAGAAAAAAAAGTCCTAGGACAATAAAGTAACAAAAAAAAGACAAAAATGGTAATATTATGAGAAAAACGTCATATTATGAGAATTAAGGGGGGACATTTCCAGAATAGTCACAGTTTGCAGGATTATTTCAGTCCTGGAGTAATAGGGCCAGGATAGATTATTTTAATTATTTTAATTCTTTACGAGTATAAAGTCAGGAGAATGAGGAGAATGGCTCCAACAGCTCGCTATCGGGGCTGTGCCGCATAATTAATTACTTAGTTTTTGGGGGTTTTTTGAGTGGTATTGCAATCTGACTGCTTCTCCAAGTTTTCGCAACTTTGTGCAGTTATACGCATGCGCAACCATGTTTGCGCATGCTTAACACTATGGGTATGCTGGTCTGACGCGGTATGCTGACCTGACAGAACACCGGCAATCCAGTCCTTTCGCGTTTCTTTTACGAATTTATCCCATTTCTTTCGGACCTTTTGATCCTTCGGCCAAGTATGTAGCACTACTTTCTGGCCTGCACTAGACCGCGGTGAAGTTGGTTTGACATTGGACATTCAAGCTCCGCGCAGTCAGCGGAGCACTCTTGAGAAACAAAAATCAAATCAGATTTGTTGACCGTCCCACCACGTATGGGAGGAGGGAGCAGCTGAGAGATGTTGGCCGAAATCGGAGTCCTTCAACCGGATCAACCGTGAGCTAGATCCCGCTGACTCCGCGGAGCTTGAATGTACAATATCAAACCAACTTCACAGCGGTCTGCACTACAGCCACCAACTACGCACCTAGAAGGCATTTTATCTTGTAATTAGTTCGGCAATTTAAAAAAAAAAAAGGCTTGCTCAAAGTAGACGTGGATCAGCAGATTTGGTGTGTGAAAGAAGATACTGGAAAACATCCATATATATCCTTGTTCGCCTTACCGGTTGTACAACGTAAACGCTTGTGTGTTTCTATGCAAGTTTGCTTCGCGCATTCTCGGTGTTCTTGAACTGACGTCACACGTCGGAAATGGCCGATCGTAAACGGAGGCAGCACTCAAACGCGGAATACCATAATCGGTGTAAAAAATGCGCGATATTTCATATTTAAACTTAATTTGAACACTTTTGATACATGAATATTCAAAGTTTACCTTGTTCTGGAAGTTATTCAACGGTTTTCAGGATATTTTTTCAGTCCAAGAGTTAGACTTTAAGGTTAGTCCTGCCAGCTTCTCTAAAGACTCTGATCTGTGCTCTGGTGTCTCCGAAGAGCTGCTAAGCTTACTAGCCGTCCTGAAGAAGCTCTGATCTGTGCCCTGGTGTCTCCGAAGAACTGCTAAGCTGACTAGCCGTCCTGGAGAAGCTCTGATCTGTGCTCTGGTGTCTCCAAAGAAATGCTAAGCTGACTAGCCGTCCTGGAGAAGCTCTGATCTGTGCCCTGGTGTCTCCGAAGAACTGCTAAGCTGACTAGCCGTCCTGGAGAAGCTCTGATCTGTGCTCTGGTGTCTCCAAAGAAATGCTAAGCTGACTAGCCGTCCTGAAGAAGCTCTGATCTGTGCTCTGGTGTCTCCAAAGAAATGCTAAGCTGACTAGCCGTCCTGAAGAAGCTCTGATCTGTGCCCTGGTGTCTCCGAAGAACTGCTAAGCTGACTAGCCGTCCTGGAGAAGCTCTGATCTGTGCCCTGGTGTCTCCAAAGAAATGCTAAGCTGACTAGCCGTCCTGAAGAAGCTCTGATCTGTGCCCTGGTGTCTCCGAAGAACTGCTAAGCTGACTAGCCGTCCTGAAGAAGCTCTGATCTGTGCCCTGGTGTCTCCGAAGAACTGCTAAGCTGACTAGCCGTCCTGGAGAAGCTCTGATCTGTGCTCTGGTGTCTCCAAAGAAATGTTAAGATGACTAGCCATCCTGGAGAAGCTCAGATCTGTGCCCTGGTGTTTCTGAAGAGCAGCTCAGAGCATCCCCGGCCACCTTGATAACTATGGACTCTCGCTCAGGGTCGTCAGCTCCTGTCATCATCTGCACCTCTGACCCTCTGCAATCCTGATCCTCCAGCTTCATCACTCACCACCCAGCATACTTCCTTCAATAAAAACTCAAACTTTTAGTCCCATGTGTGCGTCCTGAGTTCATCAATAAACAAACCCTGACAAAAGGGATATGAAAATAAACTTGTAATATTACAAAAATAAAAATATTACAAATATAAAGTATGTTCTGAGAGTAAACTCCCTCTGATACTGTTTAAGTGACTTAGACTAACTACAGATTTGCCACATTTAACATGGCGGACGCTCTGACGCATCCGCAGCATAGGCAGAACCCGCCCGACGTATATGATGTCTATGCCCAAAACGGCAGCATTAAACGTGGGAGCCAATTTGGCAGCCTAGTGGCAGCTCAGCCAGACTGTCACCCTAGTGGCAGCTGCCAGTACTACGCCATGGTAGCCCGACCTGCCACCGGAAGTGCCATTACGAACTGCCACTGCCACGAATTGAGCTTGCTGTCTCTCGACCGTATTGATTAGTAAGTGAAGAACCAAGGCGCTTGCCAGAGCTAATTGTTGTGAACAGTAATATTTGAAGGGCGTTATTACTGTTGTGACATTAAAGATTAAAAAAATAAAGATGAAACAGCCAACCACTTTAAGGAGAGAAGGTAGACACTGGCAAATGGAACCAGGTGACAGCACAGGCAGACGGCAGCAGGAACAGTGGCGTATTTAGGCCATTTTTAGGGGTGCTCAAGCATCCCTAAATCTTAGCTCAGCACCCCTAAAAAATTACTGATTCAGAGTATTCCTGCTTGTCGGTTCGGCTCTGCCAGACGTGCGTACATGCACAGGTTCGCCCGGAGCGCCTCAGTTTGAAGCGCTCGGCGTTCCCACTGTGTCATTTCAATGCTGCTGTGTGCAGCTCCACTGCCTGCTTTTTCTTTCCTGTCCCTTTAAATCTGCAGCACACGTGACCGTGCTGTGTGCTGTTTAACTCCACTCTCATTAGTTTCACTGCCTTAAATTCCGCCTTCCCTCTTCCTGATTGGCTGTTTTCTATTGCGTGTGTGTGCGTGCATGTTCGTTCGTGCTTGAAGTGCGAGATTTAAGTTTTGATTCATACTGGAATACTGTCGTTACCACAATTAATACTAGGCTACGAAACAAGTCCCAGTTAAGAAACTAAATATCATCTGCACTAAAACAGGTGATAGCTGCTGAACGCAGTTCTGAACAGAAGCAGGAGAGAGTTTTGATTTGTTGAACTGGAGAAATGTAAGTAACTAACGTTAGCATCTCAAAATAGCATTTAATTCTGAAGTATAATACATTTTATCAACAAAAACCTAATCTCTTTTATAACACTAAATATTCTGTACCAGGTAGGAGTTCTGAAGACTGCTGGAAAGATGGAAAAACAAAGACTGTAGGCTATTAAAAATTCTGATTCTTAGCCACAGCCACCCGAAAAAGAAAAGGTGAGGGTTTCCCTTTTACCAATATTTCGTTGCTATTGTTGTTTTCATTTTTTGTCGACCATTTGAGGCAGTTCAGGTATAAATAGCAGGTGTAATTTCTTTTACATAATAGACAGTATAAGAACACTAAGCTTAGATGCCGCCTAAACAACTATTTTTTTGTTTAGACTTTTGCTTAGTTATAATAGCATGATTAGGATTCCACAAAATAATAGTGCTATTTATTTGACTATTTCTACTTCTAGAATTAGGATAAAGACAAATAAAACAGAGGAACACTATTTACATTGGTTTTATTGTACATAGATTTCCATACTGTCTATTAGTAAATTAGTACAAACCAGAGGCGGAGCTAGACATTCTGATCATCATCAGGGGCTTAGCCCATAAAATATTACATCATTGCAAGGGTAATTTGGTACACCAAAATGTAAGAAATTATTTAATCTGTTGATGTGGTCACAAAATTAATTTAATATAGGCCTTTACATATCTTAAAGTTGAATCTGCTGTTCTTTAATAGTCGTACTAGTATATACCAATAGTATATTAATATGTTCTCATTTGAATGATGAAATGGACAACCACTCATGTAACAATTCAGTCTTGGTGTCACCAATCTTACTCAAAGTACAGTACTGGGTCCTCCGTGCTCCTTATGTATTAAGATTTACTGCACATTTAAACATTGACAACTCACTATTGTTAGGGAAATAATTACTTGTATGAGAGGATGTAGGTAAGGAGAAGCTGTTATTTACACTTCAGATGTATGATGTAAGAAATGTGTTTGGAATGTTAAGATAAATTACATGAAATGGGCTAAAGAGAGTAACTACAGCCCAGTTGTACATTTGTTGTTTGAATTTAATATTTGAAATGCTGTTAGTATCAGTTACAGTTCTACTTCCAGTGCAGAGTAAATACAATAAATGTATTTGCAGTCCCTTGAATATATAATTTTGCTGTGTTTTATGATGCAGACAGAGTATCTTAGATAAAAAAATAAGGGTGGGGTTTATCTCTGCGCATTTCTATATCTTCAAAAGAAAATACAGGATAGACAACAAACATATTGTGACTATATTTGGTTTAATAGGCACATATTTACCGTTTGTCTCTGTTGCTGTTAGTTCAAATGGAAAAAAGTCCCAATACAACATTCATCAGTTCCTGTGATCCTTTAAACGTTAACAAACCGCATTTAGTGTGTGTCGTGGTTATAAACTTTGTATAAATGTAGCAAGAAATACTGCTTTTCTCTTTAGACAGACGAAACGCGCCCTGACGCTCAAGTCAAGCATCAAAAAATAGGAGCATGCATATTGCGTAGGACCAATGACGTCAGACCAGGGAAGGTTTGTTTGTAGGTGTCTCTACCAATGTTCCAATCAAACCTACGCCATTGCATCTTTGTTTCACAATCAGACCATGATGGGACCACAGATATTTTTAGTTTGTAAAAAAAGCAGAGCGCAGCTATTCTTGCTATTTGGATCTATTTCTATTGGAACATTTTACATCTGCAGCTATATTCTTTTCTGCACATGTGGCATCTGTGTCCGAAGCGCTTCAGCTGTTCTAATGAATTGTTTCTAAACATGAGCTCAGTAGATGCAGTCGTGGATTCAGAATGCCTGTCTCAAAAGTTAAATCTGAACTGTATGTTTTTTTCCTAATAAGGAAACTATTTCTCTTAATCTGAGTTTTAAAAAAGACAAAGTTCAGTATGCAAATTCATAAAGGAAATGTGTAGGGATTTATTAACTTATTAGCAATGTGCTGGTCATGAGACCGCCATAATATATGGCAGGCTTATGTCTTATATGAGACTGCATATATATATATATATATATATATATATATATATATATATATATATATATATATATATAAAAATGCTTCTTCACAACTGGCTATATATCCAAACTGCAAAATTTGTCTCTCTTGTAAGCAAAGCAATACGACAATAAGGAAAGTGTAGTAGTATCAGCCCTTTTTTCAGCCAGCTGACAAACACTGTGCAGCAAAAGGTTTTTGTAGGCTACCATGTTTTGCTCTGTTAAACCAGAGAAAATTAAATTTCAAGAAAGCTAAGTTAGTTTTTTGTCTTTAGGGAAATTATTCCTCACTTTTATCAATATAGCTAGTCCGGGGGTCGGCAACCTGCGGCTCTAGAGCCGCATGCGGCTCTTTAGCGCCCCCCTTGTGGCTCCCTGGAGCTTTTTTAAAAATGTATGAAAATGGAAAAAGATGAGAGGGAAAATATATTTTCCATTTTAGTTTAATTTCTGTAGCAGGGAAACTCCGAGACAGACATTCTCAATGTTTTCCAATTATGTAAAATGTGTAGAATACATATTACATTTCAAAATATCTGTCAACGGAGATTTGCGTCATAAGCTGCGGCACACGTTGCAGCCCGGCGTAGCGCCAGGCGGGTCGCAGTTGTAAAGATACCGGTAGGTGTTTGATGAGCCATGGTTCCCAAAGGGAAAACGAGAAAGATAGCTGAGGAGAACAGAGTTCTTGGACAGAATCATTTGCTTTCATTTGCGATATAGTATTGTGCAAAAGACGGATATCTCTGCCCTGCGATGGACTGGCGACCAGTGTTCCCTCTAAGCTGCGCGTGTGCGCCATCGCGCACAGCATCTGGCTTCAGCGCGCACAGCAAATCTATGCTCCGCAGAAAATAAAATCCTAGCTGAACTGTAAACAAAATAATAATAAACCAAGTTGTACTATTTTGCAACTCTGGTGAGACGGTGTTCCGCGGCCCGCTCTGTGAGCGCAGGTACTGATCAGAGCGCACCACTGGTTGGTGGGTGGGGCAGCAGACGCCTTTATAGTTGGGCAGGTTGCGGTGTGCGTCTTTGTTATGGACTCCGTTAAAGAAAAAAATACAGATCTACCCCCAGTAGAAAGCTGCTGCTCTGAGTAGTTCTTCCTCACTCTGTCATACTCAGGTTTTCGGTTTCAGAACAGGTGATATCAGCCAAGTAACTAAACTCAGTGTCCAACCAACCATGACTTCAACGCGAGCACGAGCATGAAAGAAGCCCTGATCAATGGAACGCAGATAACGTGCTTCACCATGACAACGACAGGGAATAAGCCTCAAAATGCGCATGAGTGGAATTAGAAAATCTTAATGAAGGCATATGGAGAATATTTAACCATAAGAAATAATTCTGTTGCTGCTGAAAAAGCGAGTTGGCTCGATTTGAGAGTTATTTGATGGAAAATTAAAGCTGTTTTCTCACAATTCACTAATTCAACACAAAAGGGGAGTGGGGAGGGCGCATTAATTACAAAAAGCATTGAAAGGACATGGCAGCCAATCTTGATGAAGTTTAATCAGGTATGGTTAAGTTCTAAGTTTTCCTATGTTTAAACATACTCAACTAAATCATTAATTGGCTATATTCAACATATGCAATTAATATTGGGATGGTGTGAGTTATTGAATAACTGATATGTTCATCTTTTTGCAAGCGTTGGTCACCCATTCTTCTAAGAATTAGTTGACATTAATTGTCTTGTAAGTGTTTAATTTGTTCTAATCTCACTTTATATTAATCATAGGCTTAATGTATATTTCCAGCAGAGGTAAAGGTAGGGGTATTTAAGTGGAGAAATGTGCAGTAGCCCTAACAGTGTTGGGGAGGGGGGGGGGGATTGGTGAATGAAAAGTAAAATGGATGAATAGAAAAGTAGAGCTGGAATTGCCAAAATTTGACACAGAATAAATTATTGCTTTCATTCTGTAAAGTTCTGTTATTAATCTTGAAAAATTAGGGGGAACATTGCTGGCGACCTGTCCAGGGTGTACCGCGCCTCTTGCCCATTGACAGCTGGAGATCAGCACCGGCACCCCTCAGGACCCCAATAGGGACAGATGTGTTTGAAAATGGATGGATGGACTGGGCTATTTCATCTGGAAACAGATACAACACTTTACGGGCGCAGCCATGATGAACTGTTGAACTTGCACGGCTGACAATACAGCGATCTGGTTGGCTGAGAAGCAAAACTTAAATCACGTGACCTCTTGGACCAGAGCGCAACGGTTTATATTTTATATTGGCTATAACTTACTAATTTGCAAGTGAAGACGTGGGAACATTGGTGTTTTGAGATCACTGCTATGTGTAGCAACTGATCCAAGTGGAAAAAAGTTGCCCCTGACAGTTCATACGAAAGTCATCCTACAGATTCTGGCCCATGGCCTAATTTGCACAAAACCAAAGAGAAGAGGATAATGCACAGAAATTAAGCTAAAACTCTATTGTTTTATTCTATATACGTTACCTTTTTAAAGGGCTGCAGTTTTATTACACTCTGTTGCCTAAATAAAGGGGGGGGGGTGTTAGTGAGCAATAAAGATAACTGCACTTTATTTCCATGGGGAGGTCTGAAGTTGTAGGAGGCCTATTGTACAAGTTACATTGTTGTTTTTTCGAATCCTCAAAATAAAAATTACATAAAAAACAAATTTCTTCATTATTCATCAACGCAATGAAATATAATACATTAATATTGTTATGGAAGTTAAATTTAAAGCCTCATCATAGAGCAGTATAGTCAAGTGGTGCTTTATTCTCTCCAGGATGTGCTGCAGGGAAAATCATGAATGCTCATTATGTATTTGTAGCCTACTTAGCCATTTGATAGGAGGCTAACATAGCTAATATAGACACAGCCCATGTTGCCTTTATTATAAGGCTTATATCAGACTTTTCATTTTTTGCGGCTCCAGACGGATCTGTTTTTTGTTTTTTTGGTCCAATATGGCTCTTCAAACATTTTGGGTTGCTGACCCCTGAGCTAGTCTAACTATTGCCATCATGCAGGTTTTACAAATGCACAAGGTTTTATCGCGTGAAAACATTGCAATCTGTTTGTCACTGCTTTGCAATCTGTTTGTCACTGCTTTTGGATGGGCCTATATTGTAGCTTGTTTGACGAGCTTTAGCTCAAAAATGAGTGAACTCTAAGAATCTTACATCTGGACTAAAAATGGAAAGCCTGTTGTTCATGCCAGGAATCACAGTCAACACTGGGGGCTGAGCACCCCTAAAGGTCAGATCCTAGAATCGCCCCTGACCAGGAACCCACCCAACAGTGTAAAAGCAGTGCATGACGATGTCAGGTGACAACAGGGGAGAACGACAGGTTGTAACAGCAGAAGGAGACAACAGGGGACAACGACAGGTATAACAGCACAGGTACCTCATGTAGACACAATACATATGCTCACAGCATATGGACACAACATATGCATCTGACATACACACTTTAACCCACTACATATACAGCTTTCATTACATAAGCACGATACATACACACCTTACATAGACACATGAACACATCAGAAGACACATGAACATATGTTTGGCTCAAATGGAACCCCTTACTGATGTACATTGTGAATGTGCCGTAGAAGGATAATAAAGTATGTCTAAGTCTAATAAAACATACCCACCGAATATGGCGTCGTCTTTAACGTACGACACCGTGCGTCAAGTTATTAATCTGTCTATTGATAGTCCCGGTAAAAACCAAATTGAAGTTAAAATGTCCCGAAATATAAAACCTTGTAGCTTGAAAAGGATGACATCAATAGTCAGTATGATAGAAACAAGCAGGAGAAATGCGCGGAGTTAGCTGTCAGAGATCCCACATGCACGAGCTGTTTGTAAACTTAGAGGGGCTCGCGATAACACGAGAACATAAGCATGAGAAGAAGCTCTTTGTCCCTTCTAAAACTACGCATTAGTTTATGTCTTACCTCGAGGGGACAATGACGCTCTCGCTGTTACGTTTAGGAGAAAACTATATCTCAGTTCTTTGAAACATCCAATGCGTCTCCAAACGTAAAACCACACGGGGAACCCCTGACATTGCGTCATCAACCAGCGACACAACCCATAGTTGTTCTTCACAGACATGGGCCGTTTCTCAATATGCGTTATAGTATGGGGTTCCATTAGTGCCAAAATTATGTTTATGCGTCTTCTGACGTGTTCATGTGTCCATGTATGTGTCTATGTAAGGTGTATATGTATCCTGCTTATGTAATGGAAGCTGCATAAATTATGTTTATGCGTCTTCTGACATGTTCATGTGTCCATGTATGTGTCTATGTAAGGTGTGTATGTATCGTGCTTATGTAATGGAAGCTGCATAAATTATGTTTATGCGTCTTCTGACATGTTCATGTGTCCATGTATGTGTCTATGTAAGGTATGTATGTATCCTGCTTATGTAATGGAAGCTGCATAAATTATGTTTATGCGTCTTCTGACATGTTCATGTGTCCATGTATGTGTCTATGTAAGGTGTGTATGTATCGTGCTTATGTAATGGAAGCTGCATAAATTATGTTTATGCGTCTTCTGACATGTTCATGTGTCCATGTATGTGTCTATGTAAGGTATGTATGTATCCTGCTTATGTAATGGAAGCTGCATAAATTATGTTTATGCGTCTTCTGACATGTTCATGTGTCCATGTATGTGTCTATGTAAGGTGTGTATGTATCGTGCTTATGTAATGGAAGCTGCTTATGTCGTGTCCATATGTATTGTGTCTACATGAGGGATCAAGTGCATGGCATTTCTTCACTTTATGTTGTTTGACCTTGTTGTTGAACCTGTAATCACGTGATCTCGGTTTGCCGTCGTTTCCCCGTCATCTCCCTGTGCTGTTATTCCTGTCATCTCCTCTGCTGTTTTTACCTGTCGTCTCCTCTGCTGTTACAACCTGTCGTTACAACCTGTCCTCCCCGTTATCGGGCCGTGTTGTCACCTGACGTCGTCATGCACTGCTTTTACACTGTTGGGTGGGTTCCTGCTGCCGTTTGCCTGTGCGGTTACCTTTATTTTATTCCTCTTTATTTTTAATCTTTAATGTCACAACAGTAATAACTCCCTGATTGTTCCCAATAAGCTCCGACAAACACCTTGGTTCTTCACTTACTGATCGATGCGGTCATGATAAAGCTACGTACACACCACTTCCGGTTCAACTGAAATTTCAAAATAAGAGTCCTTGACACAAACGCCTCCTTTTGCTGCAAAGATGAGCTTCAATGCTATTAAAATGAGCGCAACCAAATTTGTAATTTCTAAATTTCTCATCTTTTCATATTTACAATCCCAACCTGTGGTGATGCTTAAATATACAGTGGACAGAAAATATCATTTTAAGAAATATTGTCCCTCTGGGGGAAAAAATTCTCTGGATTTTAACCCACCCCCTTTAAAGGGAGCAGTAGGTTGCACACGTATCCACTCAGGCAAGGCAAGGCAAATTTATTTATATAGCACAATTCAGTACAAAGACAATGCAAAGTGCTTTACATGATTAAAATATAGCAAAAATAAAAGCAAGTAGGAATAAAATGTAGATAGAAAATAGAATAAAAGCAAGTAGGGATAGAATGTAGAAACAAAGAAGAACATTAAAAGCAGTAGAACAGTTTAACTAGAACAGTCAAAGGCAATTTTAAACAAATGTGTTTTTAATCTTGATTTAAAAGAACTCAGGCTTTCAGCACTTTTACAGTTTTCTAGAAGTTTGTTCCAGATAAGTGGAGCATAGGAACTAAATGCTGCTTCTCTGTGTTTAGTTCTGGTTCTAGGTATGCAGAGAAGGCTGGAGCCAGAAGACCTTAGTGGTCTGGAAAGTTGATACACTGATAACAAGTCTGTGATGTATTTAGGTGCTAAGCCATTTAGGGGTTTATAGACTAACAGAAGGATTTTGAAGTCTATTCTCTGAGATACAGGGAGCCAGTGTAAGGACTTTAGAACTGGGGTGATGTGCTCTACTTTCTTAGTCTTAGTGAGGACGCGGGCAGCAGCGTTCTGGATCAGCTGCAGCTGTCTGATCCACTTTTTAGGCAGACCTGTGAAAACACCGTTGCAGTAATCTATTCGACTAAAAATAAACGCATGGATTAGTTTTTCCAGATCCTTCTGAGACATTAGTCCTTTAATCCTGGAAATGTTCCTCAGGTGATAGAAAGCCGACCTTGTAATTGTCTTTAGGTGGGGCACTTAGAGGGCACGAAGAGAGATATAAAACCAGCAACCCACTGGTTACAGGATGAAGTCCAACCTCTTGAGGCACTGATGCTCCCAAACCATGCTTTAATGTATTTAATTTTAAATTGTAAATATTTTATCGCCCAACCCTGGGTCTTTATGCATGGAGTTTGCATGTTCTCCCTGTGCATGCGTGGGTTCTCTCCGGGTACTCCGGCTTCCTCCCACAGTCCAAAAAACATGACTGTTAGGTTAATTGGCTTCTCTAAATTGTCCTGTGAGTGTGTGCATGAATGGTTGTTTGTCCTGTCTGTCTATGTGCTGCCCTACGACTACGGTGGCCGTGAGGTGCAAAACACTTCAACATTAGCGAAACACCTACAAACTTTGAAACACCTACAAACTTTAATGAAGCACAATTACAAAAGCACCGTGACATTAACGAAACAACTACAACATTAACAAAAGTGCTACAACATTAACGAAAGCACTACAAACTTTATTGAAGCGCAATTACAAAAGCACCGTAACATTGACGAAACCCCTACAACATTACGAAAGCGCTACAACATTAGCAAACCGGAAGAGGTACGTCCCAGTGGGAAACCTAAGACGTCGTTGATTGGACGACAGCTCGTTTTACTTTTGAACCGGAAGTTATTCTGGTGTGTGCTTCGTTTGAATGAAAAGCAAAGCAAGCAGGACAACGGTCACGTCGCTATGTTTTGCTCAAAATGCTAGTCTACAACCATATTCACTCATATGTTTACTTAAAGGGTTATTATGTTATGATACAGGTTCAGATTATTTTTAGACTTTAGCCAAAAAAGTCCTAGATATTTTAAATATAAATGTTCTTCTAAAATAATACATGCAACAAATAATGACTTAAATTGTATTATTGTGTATGCTAGGTCATCAAATCAGTGTCAGTTTAGTGTGTCAACTTAGTTGCCTGCAGGGATTTTTAAGGTCCATCAGGTGTCAGTATTCAGTGACACAGTAGCGGCGCAGTATTAATACAGTTTGGCAACGTGTCGAAACGCTTCATAACGCCTCATCGACCCATCACTACCAGACCGTCTCCACTGTCATTTATTTGTTAATGCAATTAAAAGTACACAAATCGATATAATACAGCAGTCTTGTATTAGCAACATATAGTAAGGTCTGTTACAGCCGTGGGCACTACTTCTGGGGTAATTTGTGTCGTTCTGGTTCTTTTGCACTGCAATCAAGCTACCCACACTCAATTTTGAGTTGTGCTAGCCTTACTGCAGTATGTAATACATAACCTATGTTAGCATGAATGTGATGTGCAACATTTTTTATTTTCTTTACTCCTAGCACAACAGTCTGTCCCATCCTGCCCTACACCAGCCCTCAGCACCTTCCTTGAATACAGAAAAAAGAAAAACGAGGAGCGACAAAAGTATTCTCTTGGGAGAAAGGGATTAAAGCAAAAGGACAAACTTAAAGTTCGGGTAGGTTTGGTATGGCTCCGACCAAAAACAAGCAGCTTTTAAATAATACACTTGCTTAAAGAAAGTTCCACGTAGTAAAGCTATAGAGAATAATTGTTTAACAGTAACAGTAAACTATCAATTAATGATCAGTCAAAACAGTAAATTATCTACCGATTAATATTTGAGTAATAATTTTCCAACCATTCTGTTTGTATCCAAATCAGAAGTTCAAAAGTAAAATCTTGGAAATGACTCATCTAAATAGTTAATGGTTCTATTTGGATGATATTGTAATATAATACAGGAGTAATTAATAACAAAAAGCAAAAAAATTGACCTTTTTTAAAAAACATTGCTCAGTCTTCCACATATATCTACTTTTTTTGTTTCAGATAAATATTGGCATGATGGCCATTCAGAAGAATTGTCTAAAGCCTCAACGTGGAAGAACTATTACTCTGCTAACAAACCCGGATGTCTCTCCCACCCCTCTGCTCAGTCTTGCAGTTAAAAAAATGAAGGACTTTAACCAATATTTGAAAGATGGACCTTTCCTCCTTCTGTACCCAGATGGGACAGAGGTTATTAATATTCCTGGGACACAGACGCCTTTTACCCTTGCAGCCTATAAGGCTGAACTTGGCAAGCCATATCAAAGGATATGTCTTTTCCTCTGCTCGAGAAATGACTTTGAAGAAGGTTGGTGTGTACTGTTTGCCACATTCAATAAATCTAAATTTTAAAACTGTACCATTAAGCATTAGTGGCATGAACCAATCAAGTAAAAAGTATACATATATTGGCTCCTACATGTCAAGTTACTTCCTGGAAACTTTATAGGTAGACACTGGGTTATTCATTTTTATCAGTGCTGTGTTTGTGCTTCCAGATATAATGTAATAAAGTTGACTGGAAACGGTACTAATACTTAGTAGAGATTAAGTTGGCTTGTGTTGCCTATTTTCCTTGTTTTGCAGTTGGAAAATTATCAGACTTGTCTGATTCTGACCCAGAGATTGTTTTCACAAAATCCTCTGACTTTGATCTGGCTGATACACTGGTAATTGCAACTCAAAATGTATTTGGTCTGTCATTTTTATTTGGTTCAGTGACCACAACAAGTACATTTTACCTAAGCTACAAAGCACTATGTCAAGATTTTTATGTGAAATTTTGTTCATTTTCTTCAGCCATGGGAACCTGCGAGTGAAAGCAGTCCTTTACAAAAGGACACAGAAACAGAGTAAGTTACATTTTTGGGACATATCATAAGATGGTGTGTTTACAAAAAGTATTATAGCATTCACAGAATTTTCATACACAATGTACTGGTGACATGTTTAATGTGGATATTTGTAAATTATGTGAATATCCGAGCATGTCCTATGAAGTATTTGTAGTGTAGTTGTTTTCTTCAAGATGCTTGTTTTTAAATTTTGAATATACTGGCATGGAAATCATTATTAGACCACCCTTGCTTTCTTCAATGTCTTATACATTTTACAAATATAGATTTATTTAGATGAATATGTGAACTAAAGTCCACAAGAGTTTCAGTCAATAACTTGTGTCAATCAGTTTTGCATTTTCTTGTGATAATGAGAAAAAAGACTGCTTCTTAAGCTATGTCATTGTACTGCCTATAGTGCTGTTAGGCATTCCATGTTTTCATTTCTGTCTGTTTTAATCAGATGATGCACAGAGGCGTTACAGGGCAATAAAATGAACAAGATATTGAAGAAAACTGGGTTATCCTATAATTTATACAATGACTGCATATGTTCAAAATACCAATTAATGTTTTTTCATTGTCCTCTAAGGGATGGTGTTGGGGAGCTTGTACTTGGAAATGAAGTACAACAGGTACAAACTTTTTATTATCTCACACCACAATATACAGATTTTTGTCTCAAACCCTTAAGTAAAAAAAATATTTGAACATTAAAGTAACATTAGTCAATCATTAACTTTTACCCTTGTCTTTTTTCTGTTTTCAGGTTATGGATGACAACGGCAACAATCCAGGCACCAGTCAATGTGTCACTGTCCAGAGCTCCTGTTACAGGTGTGTAGGGGCTTCTGTCATAAAGAAACAGGGTGTTTGTAGGGTCATCGTGACAAAGTGATACCGATACATCTTGTCATGGTTTTGAGTTGTTTATCCCACATGCAGATTACACTTGAGAGGCGCAGGGCAGTTTAAGATGTTTATTTTAACAAAAGGTTTAACAGAGGTAATTGTGGTAAAACCACGACAAGCAGCACTGGAGGAAGACACGAGAACTGGCTCAAGCGATCTGCGGATAAGAGGCAGAGATTTAGGTTTTAGACAGCGGGCAGGGAAATATGAATAAAGGTCCTTAGGCTTACCACCGAGAACCGCGACCTAGCCGGGGGGGGGGGGGGGGGAGGGGGGGGGGGGGTGGGTGGGTGGTTGTGGAGAGACTGACCCAGTGAGTCATCTCCCGAGATGGCAGCAGGTGGCGGAGCGACCGGTGGGCGGTCAGGGGGAATCCGTGAGGGGCACGAGCAGTGGTGGCGTGGGAGGTGGTCCAGTCAAAGCTGGAGGAACCAGGGCGATCCAATGAGAATCCTCAGCCAGGCTTGGTAACACCAAGGGAGCATTGGATAGACACTGAGAAACGTCAGGAGTAGGATACAAAGGGAGGCGAGCCGGGCAGTGCGTTTTGAGACATCAGAGCACAAGGGGAGGCTTGGAATGCGGAGAATGGAGAGTGCAAAAAAGGCAGCGTCGGCAGAAAAACGCACAGCACTGGGAGCTGAGCCCAGACACATCTATTGTAAATTTATTAACTTTGGATGCTGTATATGTAACTTATGACATAAATTGAATGTTTTGTGAAGAAGAGTTGAAAATACATCCTTATCCCCCCCCCCCATCTATATTGTGCACGTTTTTTGCTCCGCAGAGACTACACCAATCTATTTGAGCCCATTGTTATTGATGATGACGATGAGATTGAAGATTTAGCAGAGGACAAAAAGCAGGACCTGCCCCCTGAAGAACATGTGTTAGTAATTTAAATATTTTGTTTTAAATTAACCAGTGTCCTGGTCATGCATATAATCACATAATGCTAAATGTGTTCAATCAAATGTTTTAAAATAATTTTCTTTTTTTCTAGAGAAACAAATGTGCAGCCACAGGATATCATTGCTGAACTGGCCCTTTATATTGACCACACGAAAGTCAGCCGGTTCAACATACGTCGGACTGATGTGTGGGATGGGGCTGTTCGGGGCTTTAAGCGTAGCACATACTCCGACAACAACGACATGTTCATCAGATTTAATGATGATGCTGGCTGTTTGGAGGAAGGGTTGGATGCAGGTGGCCCGAGGCGTGAGTTTCTCACGCTTCTTATGGCCATTCTGAGAAATCGCCCGATCTTTGATGGACCCCCCGAAAGCCGTTACATTGTGTGCAATTCTAGAGGTGACTCATTTTTAGGTTAATGAAGTGGTAGTACTTCTAAAATGAAAATTTGTTGAAACATCTGCTTATGTTTCTGTCATAAACAATCTAAGATTTAATTGCATACAATAATTCTGTGCTCTGTACAACAGCTGCCAGGGAAGATGAGTTTTTTTTAGCAGGAAAGATGATCGCTGTATCGATAGTACATGGGGGACCAGCACCACATTTCCTTGCAAAGAACGTCGTGAACTACATGATAGGGAATCCCAGTTTCAGCGCCAATATTGAAGATGTTAAAGATGAGGAAATAGGGAAAGTTTTAAAACAGGTAGGAACAGACCTAGATTTAGGGAATAGAAACAAAATAATTACGTTTTCTCAAAGTTTGACAAATTTTCTTGTTTTGAAAGGTCCAGTTTCAGCCTGTCTCAACAGATGTGAAATCACAAATGCAAAAAATGTCTGTAATTTCTGTATTTTGTATTCGTAAAAAAAAACTTCTCATAATAAACTTCTTGTTTTATAGGTCCTGGAAGCTGAATCGGATGAGTCTTTGCAAAATGTAATTTTGCAAAACAGCGGGATGTTCCAAACTGCTGGCTGCTTCAGACATGTGAAGACTTCTGAGAAGCAAGCTTTTGTAGAGGAGTATCTTAGATGGTACATCCTTGAGAGAAACCACAGTGCCATTCAACGGTAATTAATACTTGTACATAGATGTCTTAACTTGTACTAACAGCACTTACGCATAATTGTGTAATGTCAACCATTTTTTTCTATTTGTGAAGATGTCAATTACCTGTGAGGCAAGAGATAGAGTTCGTTTGGAATCCCACCAGGACATGATGCAAGTCTGCTTGGCCGGATCCTGTGGTTATTCCAGAGATCTTTACATTCATCCAGGTCTTTCTGCAGAACTCTGGTGAAGCAGAATCTGAGCAAGCACTGGTGCTCATGGCTTCCGTTGAAGTTTCCGGAGTCTCTCAAATCTCCAAACAGGTCCATCCAAAACTGAGACCTGAAGATACATAGAATTAGAAACGGTTCAGTTCTTTTTCATATTAAGATGATTAAAAGACTGTCTGTCCTTGTCCATGTCCATAAATTGAAAGCATGCTATAAATGTATGTCAAACAATACAGTGTCCTGCTTTCCACGTACAAAATAAAAAATGTATTGGATCTGTTGCCAAAAACAAATTAATTTGGAAAAAAAACATTTGCTAAAGCCCTATGAAAATAAATGTTTGAGACAAATTCAATATGGCATTTTAACTGGCAATATGACAGCCATGTGACTGGCAACTTCATAGGCACTTCCTATGGAGTTGGCATGACAACAATAAGCAAACAACCTTAGAGCTAGCTGCCACAAAGCAGTAAAACAGTAAAATTACGTTGCATCTATTACTCCATTACGATTTTGAGTACTCTACCCACCTATGTGTAATACTAAAATTAATATCACAGATATGTATTGTCGTACTTAGAGCCGAACCAGCAAAAGTTGCTTAACTAACATATCGTTTAGGTGTACGTTACAAAAGTCAACAGAACCTTGTTTTTCACACAAAAAGTATTTACTTTTGGCTTTCGCTGTACTTCACATTTGAAGAAAAAAAGGACCCACCTTCCTCTTCGGAAAAAGGACCACCATGACTCGATGCGTTGATTCCCTGTGGATGATCCATAACTATGGCTTGATGACCCGGCATAATAATCCGTATGCGCATGGCGGAGGGTACACTGTATTGCTGCCACAGTCCCTTTCTCTGTGCCGAGGTCTGTTCGTAGTCTCATTGGTATCACACCAATACTCTTGACACAGTTTATATAATGATGGGCAATGACAGAAGGATTGTTGTTTGTTGCCCCACAAACAAGCCACATCATTCTTCTCGAAAAACCATCAATGCATCCTGAGATGGCCAAGCCGAATGGCTTCAGTTTGTCGTAACCGTCTACATGCCATATGTAATTGGGTCCCATAGAGTGATACGTGCGTCTTGTAAATCTCCGGCGAGTCCTCAGTGCAATGCCTTGAGGATTCAGCTGCCTTAGCAGTCTCATTACAACATCACGTTTGACACGCAGGTTGTGTTTTTGTTTGAGAACTTGCCACATGGTCCGGTAGCCAAATAATTGCCCTGGTCCTCTCAGCTCGGTCATAATGGCACGCCTCACTTCCGAAAGTGGAGAGTAGTTGCCTCTTCTACGCAGCCCTCCTTCTTTCAAATGAGTCTTTAGTGAACGCAAACTAACTGGCACTCCGTGGTTGGTCCGGAGCATGTCCAGTATCACGTCATATGTATGTCCTGACTCAAAATACTCTGCAATAGCAGTAGACAGGTTTGGATCACCAAGAATGTTCATGTTTTTAAAAAACACGTTAAACCCAGAATAACTTCCGGTTCAAAAGTAAAACGAGCTGTCGTCCAATCAACGACGTCTTAGGTTTCCCACTGGGACGTACCTCTTCCGGTTTGCTAATGTTGTAGCGCTTTCGTAATGTTGTAGGGGTTTCGTCAATGTTACGGTGCTTTTGTAATTGCGCTTCAATAAAGTTTGTAGTGCTTTCGTTAATGTTGTAGCACTTTTGTTAATGTTGTAGTTGTTTCGTTAATGTCACGGTGCTTTTGTAATTGTGCTTCATTAAAGTTTGTAGGTGTTTCAAAGTTTGTAGGTGTTTCGCTAATGTTGAAGTGTTTTTCACCTCACGGCCACCGTACTACGACAGACTGGCGACCTGTCCAGGGTTTACCCCGCCACTTGCCCAGTGAAGGCTGGAGATAGGCACCAGCTACCCCCCCGACCCCATGAGAGATTAAGCGGGTCAGAAAATGGATAGATGGATGGATATTTTATCGCTGAAAAAAAATAGCGAGTTTGAACAACCCATGCTTAGACTCCACCATACTTAGTAAAATGCTACCCTTACTTTCAGGAAGAAAACACAACCTAAAGAAACCTCCAGTATTTCCAATAAATACATTCAGAAAACTCCTACATAACAGCTTATTATATGATAAACCCATAGAAGAGGTAATAGGTGAGTAGCTCTGCAGGAAATGAGCACCACAGAAACAAGTTTTATTTAAAAGATTAAATACAATCACATCTGACATTGGCTCGAGGTATTTGTTGAGATCTGTGTTTGCTATAAATGTAGTTGTTTTTGGAATGAACTTGCGCGTCCTAATTCACACTAATTTCCGGTTGTTGGCGGTAATGTACCAAGCTGTTCATTTGCAACCGCCATGAAAACATCGAGACAACGAAGAAGAGGACCCATAACATATTTTTTCAGAATGTAATAAATATACTCAAGAAAGAGAGATGTTGTGTAGAGAATTAGGCAGGAATAAAAATAAATTAGATATAAGGGAATTGTTTCAGAGGTCATCTGGGGATGTAGTTTTTAGGAGTATTTTTAGTTTTCTAAGAAGAACGGGTGTTTTAGAGAGAATCTAATAGATTGTCTGATCCATACTCCATTCTGGAAGGTGGCGGTAATGCACCTATAAGTTGTTTGCCAACCGCCATTAAAAAAGGAAAGAAGAAGAAGAGGACCCACACAACGGCACATGGTGGTGAAAAAGCGCGTGCTCGCTATTTCGCGGAGACTGTTCAACAGACTTCATCTTCGCAGCAGAGGAAGGTCAGACCAGAAGTTAGGTATGAAAAACATGAAAAACTTTCCAGACAATTGTTATTTTTTTTGATGATTAAAGGTGATGTAAATATTTGTGTTTTAATTCACGTTAAGTCACGTCGAATAAAAAAGCCGAATTAACAGTTAGCTTAGGCAGTTACAAAAAACAAGGATACATAAATGTATTTAAAAAGTTGTGGCTAAAATTATAACACTTTTTTATTTTATTTGTTTTTTGCTTGCTGAAAGTACGATAGGAGTGTGGTTTGCAGTAGTATGGCCTTGTACAGACATTTTTTTGAAGGGGTGTTGCTAACTGGCTAGAGCAGGAGGTATCGGGTGGCATATTAAGACTTGTGCTGCTTTTCCGGGCTTAGTCACTATTTGTAAAATTCAATGGCATAGGACAATCTTTATCGGCTTCGAGGTACTGGGGCTGGAGTGGTTGTCTTATCAATTTCCCACATGCAAATCACTGTGACACGCTCGCGCTCTCTACCCGACATGTACCATCAGCTTCTTTGCGCATGCGCAAACAGAATAACTTCCATTCGCCGTTGAATGTGCTTTATTAGTTTGAAAAGGACCAGAAAGTATTCCCATCATTTCCTACAGAATTCTATGGTCCCCAGAGAGCTCACAGTCTGTGCACAGCACGCCCAAGTATGTGGGAGCTGTAACTTTGTGTTTTTATCAGTAGAGCACACAGAGAACCGAGTTTAGCTTAACCACTTCTTCTGCTCTGAGACTTCAGCAGGGTAAAAACAAAACAAAGCGCCAATCTCCACCTAGAGGTCGGAGGCATTGACGCACCATACTTCACTGGAGCCTTCACACTCCAACCCTAACCCTAACCCTAATTGCAGTGTAAGGGAAGGCTGAAGTGAGGGGAAGGAGAAACTAAAAACAATAAATAAAGTCAAACCCTAACTAAAACTAAAACAAGGTGGAAAAACCGAAAACCAATGGCAACAAAAGCCGAATAAAAACTAAACCATGACAAAGTCAAACTGGATGAAAAATGTACACGCACTTACATATCTTGCAGTTACATATTAATCTAATATACACACAAATTATACACACATAAATCTCTCTCTCTTTCTTTCAATATATATATATATATATATATATATATATATATAGTCAAGATTTGTCTTTGGATGAACCCGGACACAGCACACACACACAGAGCTAGTTCTTAGAAGTGAGTTTATTGAGCAGGGTGGATGATGGATGACGAGAAGAACCTGAGTCTTTTAACTGACGGAGGTGTAGGGTGCAGAAGCTGGCCAGCAGGAGGAGTGCAGAGAGACTGACCAGGAGGAACTCTGGAGCCAAGGACGTGAGACCAGGATGGGACATCAGAAGACTTGATACCAGGACGGGACATCAGAAGACTTGAGACCAGGATGGAACATCAGAGCCGAGGACTTGAGACCAGAACATCAGAACCGAGGACTTGGAGACCAGAACGTCTGAGCCGAGGACTTGGAGACCAGAACGTCTGAGCCGAGGACTTGGAGACCAGAACGTCGGCGCCGTGGACTTGAGACCAGAACGTCGGCGCCGTGGACTTGAGACCAGAACGTCGGCGCCGTGGACTTGAGACCAGAACGTCGGAGCCGTGGACTTGAGACCAGAACGTCGGAGCCGTGGACTTGAGACCAGAACGTCGGCGCCGTGGACTTGAGACCAGAACAGCTCTCCAGGAGTGAGAACTGGAGTGGGAACAGAGCTGAGCTGGATCTAGGCAGAGACTGGAACAAAAACAAAGCTAACGGAAACTCTAATGGCTGACTGGAATAAAAAACAAAGTTGAAGTAAGTCTTCTGGCTGACTGTAACAAAAACGGAGCTGACAAGGATTCTGGCAGAGACAGAGCGGGAGTGAACGCTATGGACCGGCGACGAGAGCATCTTCTTCTTCTATTGTTTTATGGCGGTTGGCAAACAACTTTTGGTGCATTACCGCCACCAACTGAAATGGAGTGTGAATCGGGATGACCTACTCTAATATCCTACTACTATAAATAATAAAAAAAAAATGAAAAATAAAATAAAAAATAAATAAATAAATAAATAAATAAATAACTAAATCCGTTTTATCAAATTAGTCTTTTTAAGATATCTTAATAATAAAGAATAACCCTCTGATTTGGTGTTCATATCTAAAAGATATTTTATGTTTAACTTTAATTTACTGTTTTTTAATCTATTTACCAATTCATTTCTCTCAATATGATATTTACTACAAAATAATATAACGTGCTCCACTGTTTCTTCAACAAAACAAAAATCACACTTTCCTGTATCATGAATCCCCATTTTAAATAATGTGCTATTTAACCCTGTATGTCCAAAACGTAATCTTGACATTACTGTTTCTTCCCTTCTATTCCTTGATGTCATCCTCATTAATCCTACTTTTCTTTGAATATTATAAAACCATCTTCCAGTTCTTTCTTCTTCCCACTGTTTCTGCCACCTTGCTCTAATCCTTTTCTTAATTACTGATTTTATTTCACCTTTACTAAATGGAATTATTATATCAATTAAACTGTATTTACTTGCTCTTTTTGCATATTTATCTGCCATCTCATTCCCTTTTATTCCTATATGAGAAGGAATCCATATAAAAGAAACAGTTAATCCCATTGCTTGAATTCTGAATAATAGTTGCTGAATTTCTACCAATAAATCCGGTCTACTATCTGAATGATTGTTTTTAAATGAATATAATGTTGAACTAGAATCTGAACAAATTACACTTCTTAGTGGTCTAATTTCTTCAATCCATTCTAATGCTAACATGATGCCAAACATTTCTCCTGTGTAAACTGAAACTTCATTACTAATTCTTTTACCTGATTTAAAATTAAATTCTGGAACTACAAACGAAACACCATTCCTATTATTTGAATCTTTTGAAGCATCTGTATAAATTTTTACATATCCATAATATTCTTTATCTATATATTGCTCAACCATATTTGAATCTAAAATATCCTGTTTATTTTTCCGTTTATACAACAATCCTAAATCTACATCAATTTCAGGTAGGATAGATGGATGAAGTATTGATCTAATAACTGTTCTACTGCCATTTATTTGAGATAATTCAAGATCTATTATATTAGAATCTGCTATCCACCCAAAAGAATTTAATTTCTTCTTCCCTTTTTCCCAACTTGGTTTTAAAATTTCTTGACATGGATGATTTTCACAATGATTTTTTAACTGAAACCAGTAAGTGGAAAGTAATTGTAATCTCCTCAACTTTAGTGGCATTTCTCCCATTTCTACTTGTAATGCTGAAGTTGGTGTAGTTCTTATGGCCCCTGTGCATAATCTCAAAGCTTGATACTGAACAATATCCAATTTTTTAAGTAATGAAAATGATGCTGAACCAAAAGCTATACATCCATAATCAAAAACAGACCTAATTAATCCTATATAAATTGATTTCAATGCCTTCCTCTCAGCTCCCCATTCATTCCCAACCAAACATCTCATAACATTTATAACTCTTTTGCATTTATCGATCATCTTCTCAATATGAACTTTCCAAGTAAGCCTTTCATCCAACCATATACCCAAAAATTTAAATTGTTTTACCCTTTCCAAATCATATTTATAAATTTGTAACTTTAATTCTTCAGAAACTTTTTTCCTTGTAAAAAACAAAATCTTTGTTTTATCCACAGAAATCTTGAATCCCCATCTAAAAGACCAATCTTCTATTTTATTAATGGCTTCTTGAACTTTTTTAATGATGAAACTTATATTTTTACCCCTCTTCCAAATTGCTCCATCATCAGCAAATAATGAAACACCCATTTTATTTTCCACATCCTCAAACATATCATTAATCATAATAGAAAAAAATAATGGACTAACTATACTTCCTTGAGGAATACCATTTTCAACATAAAGATTTTCTGATAATTGATTTCCTATTCTTACTTGTATTGATCTATTATTGAGAAAATCATTTATCCAATTAAACATTGAACCCCCAATTCCCATCTTCTTTAATTTTATCAAAAATCCTTCTTTCCACATCATATCGTAAGCTTTTTCAATGTCAAAAAATACAGCTATCACACTCTCTTTATTAACTTGTGCCTTTCTTATTTCATGTTCCAATAACAAAATAGAATCCATTGTATTTCTACCTTTCCTGAAACCACTTTGAAACTTAGATAAATACCCTATCTTTTCAACAAAATAAGTCATCCGTTCATTGATCATTCTTTCCATTACTTTACATAAATGCGATGTTAATGCAATTGGCCTATAACTCCCTGGATTTGATCTTTCTTTACCTGGTTTTAAAATAGGAAGGCGACGAGAGCAGAATAAGGTAAGTTTAAATAAGGGTGGAACCAGGTGAGAGCAGTGAGGGTTGATTGGAGCCTGACAGGTGGAACCAATTATTCTGAGCAGGGAAGGGAGAGAGGCAGCGAGGCTCAGACTGCAGCCTACAAGCTGCATCCTGACAACGTCGCTGTGTGTATGCTGTGTGTTGCACCCCTTCCTCCTCCTGAGAGCATTTTGTCATTGAGCCAGGGTTTGTCACATTTTAAATTAAATAACATATGTCGAGGACAGTGAGTTGTAATTTTTTTCTGTACATTTTACTTGTCTGGAAATATTTGTGCATAATGTGCAATCATGTCAAAGAGCAAACAAAACATTTACAAACTAAAAATACCTTAAACACGTTCCAATTATTTGAAGATTTGCATTACCAGAATGAACGGCGAGTTGATCCAAGCCCACACCACAATGTGGAAAATGTCTATGAGTCGCAGAATTAGACGTGTAAAATGGAATATGGTAAAACTTTTTAGATTTTGCCTGTGAAACACAAAAACATTCACGGAGGAAGGGCAGAAAGCTTGTCTGAGCTTACTCAAAGCTGCATGCTGCTGCATGCTGCTGCATGCTGCTGCATGCTGCTGCATGCTGCTGCATGCTGCTGCATGCTGCTGCATGCTGCTGCATGCTGCTGCATGCTGCTGCATGCTGCTGCATGCTGCTGCATGCTGCTGCATGCTGCTGCATGCTGCTGCATGCTGCTGCATGCTGCTGTAACACTAATATCAATGACGTCCAAAGCAAAACGTTTTATTTATAAAGAGGACAATAATTCTTGTTGCAGGTTATGCACACATATATATAATATAGAATTAAGAAATGGGGCATTTTAGTAATTTGTGCCTTTTAGTTTAACAGAGCACTAAAACTGCAATCCTTAGGTTTGAAAAACAAGGTGTACTAAACTTTACAAACTGGGTTTCAAAGACTAGACAAAGACAAATCCAACTGTAAAAGCTTTTGAAACTGCACCAGTTTTATCATCGTCTTGTTTTAGAATTTATGGACATATCGATAATAAGACCCAACTTGTGTTCAGCCAGGTTTAAACGTTTTACTCAAAAAATGTTGTAAAAATTCACAAAGAATTCTGTTAAAGAAGAAAACTGTGTTTTAGTATGTGAAGTGCTATATTAATCAACAGTGAGGTAAAATAAGAAGCCCCTGATATCTTACCTGCAGCAGATAAGTTCAACTTCATGGAAAGTTGACATAATCAACTAACACATCATTAGACATCATTTTTTATTAGCATCTTGTATTATGTCTTTTCAATTGTGACATTTACAGCAGACCCTGTTAAAACATTTAACTTTTCCATGATGATAGCTCGTGTTTTTTTCATATTTAATTCAGTTTCTTCATTAAACTCCACAACTGTTTTTCAGCCATTCCTCATAAATTACTTTCATCCATATAACCTTTTTCTCTCAGTTTTGTTATTTTTTAACCTATGTGAGGCAGAACTGAAAAGTGCTTTACAAATAAAGTGTATTTGGTTGATACTGCATGACAGAGATTAACTTGTAATAACAGAAACCCACTTCCAAAATCTTGAGCCACCTTTTTAATGTATAGTTTATTGAGAAATAGGATATTTGTGCAAAATTGAATGAAGAAAAAATAAGAAACAGCAGTAAGCACCAAAAAGTTCAATCATTTTTCATTTTTACAATGCTTAATTTTATACTGAGCCTTGATGGTAACAATGCATGAAAAAGTTATAATAAAGGGGAGACAAACATTTCACACATAAATGTCTTTGTCCTTGTCACAGTATGCTGAAGAGGGATACTTTTCCTTATTGCACATCTCTTTGTAATCTTCTGTCTGGGTTAGACCGCTTGCTGTTTTTTGGGGGGCAAAAACAGAAGAATAAAATCATTGTTTTAAAAAAATGATTACTCCGATAAACATTAGTAAATATTTTACCATTGATTAGGTTGTAGAGGAGGCAGTAACTTTGCCCCGACTGAGGGAGGTGTGCTTTACTTCAAGTTCTTCTGAGGACTCCATTATCTAAGGAACCAAACAAGGAACCCCACAGAAAGAACAAACAAACCACTTATTTTTCATAAGCTATCCATTACAAGGATTATATTGCTAGGTTTTTGCTCAGTGTTTCCTCACCTTATAGAACGTTCCCATCAAAAAAACCTAAAATAATCTAAATAAAATGGTTAAAACAACGTATTAGTATCTTTAAATACTTTAGATACTTTATCTTTATGAAAGTAAATCCTACCGTAGTTCACCAGTGTTAAAAGTACATTTTCTTTCTCCACACCTGTGAGGTCTGAAAAATAATTAAACATATATTGTAATACAGCCGAAAAGCGTAAGGGGATTCCTAATACGTCATAGAAAGGATTCCCCCACCGTGTATTCAACATATCTCCTAAACAGAACTCTGACAGAGGGTTAGGATATATTGATTAAAAAAGATAACTTACTGAAGAAACGTATCCCATGTTGTGGTTGAGCGGGTGTAGAGCAGTCATTGGAGTTCTGAGCATTAGTGACGATCCGTGAAGAAGACGCTTGTGACATGCTGTAGTTTCACTCAGTGTCTTGCATCGAATGGGGAGCGAGGAGAGTTTTTTTTATACATGTCTGGTACTGAGGGTTGCGTTTACCAAGAGAGTTGTGACTTTCTGACGGCATATTGATTTTTACTGGCCGTATTGATTTTTACCGAGATAATCTGAAACTCTTATGTTAAGGTAGATAACGAAACCGTTTCTCAGGGAGATAGGAAGGGGTAGGTATACTTCGCTGTGTCTACCTGTCTGTTCCCTGAGGTGACCTTGCAATACCGGGTTATGCACTGAGCGCATTGTTGTTTTTACTGAGATAATCTTCAAACGTCTCGGGGAGACGGCTCGGGAGCCGTGTTTACCTGCCGGTTCCTGAGATGACCATGAACAGTCTGCTCAGTATGAGAGAAACCACCCATGTAGGAAGACACATTTTCTTGTCAGCTGTACTGCTGAATGAATCGGTAAAATACATTTAGTATATTATGACTAAAGATTAACGATTAAGGATTCCCTATTTCAGCGTATTATTTCTGCACAAACGGTGCGAGAGGGAGTTTTTTTTCTTCTTCTTGTGATCGTATTCACCAAAGTTTACGTCTGATGGGTATGCAGTTCTGCATGAAGATTCAGTGTGTATGAGATAAATTAAATAATTGAATGTGTACAAATGAAGAAATAAATACAATGAAATACATAATTAGACATAATAAAATAATCACGATAGTAAAAGTAATGATGAAATTTATAATAATAATAATAATAATAATAATTAATACCATATTAATGATGATAATAATTTAATAGGGGTAAAGGAGCGGGCGGGGGGGGGGGGTCATGTGGAGGTCAATTAAAAGGGGCGGAGTTTGATAAGCTTTGATAAGGGTCATTCCGGAAGTGGGGGAGGGGCCGGAAGTGGGGAGGGGGGTCACCTAAAGGTCAATTAAAAGGGGCGGGGTTTGATAAGGTTTGATAAGGGTCATAAATCATCCGTCAATTAAAAAGTGACAGAAGGTATATACTATGGTCTCTGTAGTGATTCACGTTTTGAATGGTGAGCGGTGATAAAAGCACCTGCTCCGAGGGAAAGGAGGGGGGAGAGGAGCAAGCGCTGAGGCACAGAAAAATGCAGAATGAATAAAAACGAAACTTATAAACAGACTAAGTGGCTTTTTAAACTGCATCTGGATAGCAGAACTGTTTTATGATTCTGCGTGCAGCCATGCAGCAGCTCCACCCCCTCCCCTCCCCTCCTGCATACGCGGTACAGGACCTTACCGGCTTACTTTCACCACTGGTTAAGACTAAAATTATTCATAACTCTGATCACTCTTCCTGCTGCTCTGTTAACATGAACTGCAGCAGGAATTACTGATGGCCACAAGTTGTGAAAGAAGCCGAAACAGCTCAGCAGAAGGCGGAGTTTTGTCGTCCGCAGCCCAGATGGGCTTTGTGATTTTTATGCGTGAGAAATGCCATGTTTGCGTGTGAAATGCCATGTGTTGCGTGTGAGCGTGTGAAGTTAGTGAAATGCGTGTGTCACACGGTCAATGCGTGAGAGTTGAGAGCTCTGCCCATAGATGAATCTGTAACTGTGTAATAATTTGGTCAATAACTTAAAACTACTTTATTTTATTCAGTATTATTTGAACAAGTGTGTGTTTTTTATGTTTTAATCCACTAACTGAACAATAAAGTATTAACACGTCTTTTTCTCTTTTTAACAACGGTAATACATGTCTACTTCAATGTCTGGTGGGATAAAAATGAGATGGAGTTGACTCCACCGGCTCTTCCAGGGTCCAGTTAGCCCCACCCCCAAACAAGCCCCGCCCCCAAAATTAGCATAATCTCACTCTTAACTTTTGATAAAAGTTGAGAGGTCTGGATACTAGATGACGCTTGATGTTGAAACTATGCTTTACTTCTGCATACTTCTCAAATATTGTCGAGGGACAGGTAGTTGTCAGAGCTAGATGCTTCAGATCCCTGAAGAAAAATGAGGAACCGCACAAGCTGCAGGTTTGAAACAGTCAGAATCAGTCTTGTTCGTTAGTTCGAGTTCCTGTTCATATTTGACAGCTGAAGAACTTTGACGTACAACTTCTGGACTACTCAGAGCATCTTCCTGTTCAGTGGTTACTATTTGTTTTCTGTTTCTGTTGCGGTTGCAACATAGTCTGTGTTTTGTTTCTGCTGTGGTTGAACCTTACCTTCAAACTAGAATCTATTACTTGTTTGAAGCTAAACATATAAGTATTGATGCACATATGTGTTCCAGTGATCTATTTTAGATATCACTGGGTGTTGGAAAAGAAAAGGCTGAATTATTGGATTATTCCTGTAGCTGTGCAGCTGGTAAAGGTTTTTGCAATCATGTAGTTTCACTTCTTTACCAGACTATACACTACTCCAAAGATGGCACAGACCAAGAACACAGGTAAGAAAAAAAGAGTGGAACACATTGTCCTATGGTATGTGATATCGTACCATATACTAAATATACTACATATACTAAATGACATATACTGTCATATATATCTTAAAATAACAGTACTATAGTTATGTAAACAATTTATTCCTCCTTTGATTGTGTCGTGCAGCTATTTACATTCCTTTCCCACCTGTATTTTATAAGTGCCATATAAAATTTGTTGTAATCTGAATATTACTTGTGTCAAATATAATTTCTCTCATAATTTTTTGGGAAAATTTCTTTTTTGTAGGCAGTGAAAAAAATACAGGCTCAACTGCTATCAATTAGTTTTATTTGAAAGTTGGGTAAAAATCTAAACTGTGCCAAATCAGTCCCATTATATCCTAACAAATTGCTCACCCATCCCTTTATTCGTTCTTTAATTTGACATATCTTTCTGTGTATTTCTTGTAAGGGGATACATCCTGAACCTGTCAGCGACGTGGTGGTGTGGAAGCCCAAAACTATGGGGAAAAGATATCTGCACTCAACACTTTACAGAGCTTACACAGGTATAACTTTTGGTTTATTTTTTTGTACCTATTTTTCCTTTGTCAAAACTTATTATGATTATTATGATTTTGTAACTGATGTTTGTAGGACCACTTCCAGATCCCGAAATTCTGGTATCAGGAGAAATATACTGGAGTCCCAACCACTTGTTGCTCTTGTCCTAGATGGTCTTTTAAATTTGGAGCTGGTTCCATCCAAATTTGGGCCTGTGCCACAGGGCTCACCAATGTTTTATCAGTGCCCACCTGAGAAGTCCTCTGGTAGCATCATTCTGCACCACATGGCTCCAGACTTCCCTTCTCTTCCTTTGATGCTGCATAGTCTTCCGAATATGTGTTTTGTGCCCACACTCGGTCAACTTATGCATCTTCAGTCTCTGCAGGTGTCACTGGAAATGTCTTATGAAATAGAGGCCAGAACCAGAGAGCAGTCCAGATGTCCTGCATGGGTACATCTTCGAGAGCCAAGACTTACTGCTAGCCGTTTCCGTGATGCTTGCAGAGGAAGTGCAGAGGAGGAGTCTGCTGCCACAGCACTGGCATCTCAGATGATCAGGGGGTCCACTGCAGATGGAGTCTGAGGTGCTGGCAAACTATGCTTTGATGTTGAGGGTCAATGTGCTCCCTGTGGGATTCATTGTTCGCCCTGACACATCATATCTTGGTGCAACTCCAGATGGCAAGGTGTATGACCTGTCAGAATTACCCCCGTTTGGACTGGTTGAGGTAAAAAGCAGTATGAAGAATGATGTGTCTTAGGTTGCTCACCTCAAGGTTCAGGATGGTCATGCTATTTTGAGGCGTTCACATGCATACTACTGGCAGGTACAGGGTCAGCTGCAATCATTGGATTGGAATGGTGCGACTTTGTCACGGACACGCTAACAACAATAACTGTTGATGAATCTTGTGGCGTGATAAATCTTTCATTGAAAAAAAAAGGAAAAAAAAGGAAAAAAATAAAAAAATAAATAAAAAAAAATCTTTCATTGATCAAATGAAATCTAAACTGGACCTATTTTACTTCAACACCTTCATTGATGTGTTCATGTCAATGCAATAAGAATTATAAAATGTGTAACTTACCCTTTTGTTCCTTTGCATTTCAAATATTCAATCTCAAGCTGTGTGAATCACTGTAAATAGTTGTTACTCATGAAACATACACATAAGTGCAAATTTCTTTAAAAGGCAGTTGCATAATTTACGAAAATTTGTTTTCTTAACTGCAGTTGTGTTGTAACCTGTGTTTTAAAATTGCTTCTTCTTAAAGGTTGTCTTACGTATTTGCAATTATTAATTTGCAGCATAGTTTAAATCAGTGTATGGTGTACAATTCTAAGATATGAAATAGTTAAGGGTTTTTTGTTTTTATTAGATTACATTGTAAATTGTACTTGATTTGTTTTCCTTGCAATTCAACTTAAACAAGAAAATACAAAAAAGTACAATATGCTGCTCAAGTGTGTTTTAATTGAATATATTTTTTTAAAGTCTAGACATTTAAATAACTTTTTACATGGCACTACAACAATTAACATACACACAAAATGTGCCTTGATAATTTGCCAAAACACAACAGTTGTGCCAGATTTGATTGACAGTTCCTCTTAAAGTGAGAGGCACCGGAGAATCCCAGATGTGGTAGCACTTTACTCTAGCGATTGTTCGCTCTACAATGATCCGCAGGCGAGCAATGGTCTGGGTCTCCTCTGTCTCTTTCCTGCTGAACTGCCCAGGATGCCTAAATGGTGGAATGATGAGTTTGGCTCCAACTTCATGAAGGAGGTCTTGAATGAGGAAGCCTTTATCTGCCATGACTTCATCTCCCAGCTCAAGCAGAGGAAGGGTTCCACTGACCTTCGTTATTTCTTTCTCTGTAGCCTGTGTACAACACTGAAATAAATGTCACCAACCCACAGGGAGCAACTCCGATCAGCCCTTTCAGAGTGGTGTGGTTCTTGTAGGCAGAGAACGTTTCAGACTGTAAGGTGAGGGATGATGGCGTCTCCAGAGCAACTTCTGTGCAGTCCAAGATGACATGGACATTTGGAGAGAACTTCAGAAATCTCTGAGGCATATTGGCTTTTACCTTCTCATGACTAATCCACAGGTTGATGGAAGAAAACACAATGAAGAGGTAGTTGGCCCAAGTGATGGTCACTCGGCTGACAGTAGCTATGCTAACTTGAAACATGTCAGCAATGAGCTGCTCCTTCATGCCCACTGCTACCCTGAATGAGTACATCAGGAACTCATCAATCAGAGGCATGCAGCGGGCAGGGCTGGCTTCAGCACATGCTTCCTCTCCAAGTTTCTGTGCTCTGGTCCAGTACACAAGGCGGGATGCAGAGGATGCAATGGACTCCCAGAAGATCCGGAACACACATTCAGATGGAAATTTGGTGTAGAATCCAATCTGGTCATCAGAGGCACCGTAGCGGCTAAAAAGTGTGGCAGACAAATCCACTTTTTGAAATCTGGCCTCCAATTCCTTGATATAATCCAGAGCTTCATCAAGTGCAGCTGTGAAACCATAAAATAAAATAGCATTACATACGGTTAGCAAGAAGTTTTAATTATGACTTAGACTTAGACTTAGACAATTTTATTTGTCATTTTGTATGCACAGCGTGCGTACAGAACGAAATTTCATTTATATAGATGTAACATTACTTCTATGAAGTTCAATACATGTTGTGAGGTGGAGCATGTATATACATAATCTCTCCACAAAATTGTGGTACATAACTACCACAAAAATGTGGTAATTATGTATCACAAAATACATAACTACCACATAATCTCATAATAATTATTTCATTATTATGTGAACATAATAATAAAATTATTATAGTAATAATTATATTTGACTGAAATTATCTTACATGGTAAATGTATATAATGTATCTTAATTTGACGTTTACCTGCGGGTGGATGTGCCACATAATCATGGTCCGCAGTAGCATCTTCAGCTTGGATAGCTTTCTGAGAGAGGACAAACTGCCGTTTCTTAGCCCTCTCGAAAGCAGACTCTCTCGTTGCTGGTGCAGTGAAGTTATTCCAGGCAAAAAAGGGAAGGAACTGCTCCACTTCTAAGGAGAATGGTGGTGGATTCGCTAACAAAATTCTCCAGTGTGAAGTGGCGGCTATATACGAAAGTGCTCCCTGTCTTTATGCAAAATTCGGGACCTTCATCTCTTCGGATCGCGTGGATCCACTGCCTCCGTTGGTCCGGGTCCGTCATGAACACATGATAGGACAGATATAGCTGTTTTCTTGCCCCACATGAACAACCAGGGACTGAACAAAAACAACTGCGCCGAGACGGAACCATTTTCCTAGCCTTTTAATGCTAACGCTATAGCCACCGGAAGTTGTCAAACCCCACATCCGCTTTAAAACCCGGAAGTGTGAAAAAGGCCGATTAGCGAAAAGGACCTCGCTGCCATAGACATCATATACGTAGACGCGTCGTTGGGCGGGTTCTGCCTATGCTGCGTTGCGTCAGAGCGTCCGCCATGTTAAATTGGGCAAATCTGCAGTTACTCAGTCACTTAAACAGTATCAGAGGGACTTTAATCTCAGAATATACTTTGTATTCGTAATATTTTTATTTTTGTAATATTACAAGTTAATTTTCGTATCCCTTTGGCTTCATTCTCCCTACTTTATTCTCGTAAAGAATAAAAATAATTAAAATAATCTAACCTGGCCTTATTACTCCAGGAGTGAAATAATTCTGCAAACTGTGACTATTCTGGAAATGTTCCCTCTTAATTCTCATAATAGGACGTTTTTCTCATAACATTACCACTTTTATGTTTTGTTTTTTTGTTTGTTTTTTTTACTTTATTGTCCTAGGTCTTTTTTTCTCATATTAGTAATTTTACCTCTTTAATACTCCCCCAAAAAGTCTGTTCCTAAAGTTTCACATGTGACACGGTTTTATGAAATAATGAAGACCACAATGTTTAGATTTAACAAATTGATCCTTATATTCATAACACATACACATATACACACACAAATATATATATATATATATATATACACACACATATACATACGTATATATATATATATATATATATATATATATATATATATATATATATATATATATATATATATGTGTGTGTGTACATATACATACGTACATATATATATATATATATATATATATATATATATATATACACACACACACACATTATATATATATATATAATCACACAGCTATTTATTTTTGCAACATGGTGCAGCCTTAGTTTATAGAAGGCAGATACAAGTAGTGAAATCAGCCCGAATACATTTCCATGCAGCACAGGAATGAGGCATCTTCTCTGATCCACGTTCACTACAACAGAACTTAACTTTTTTCTGCCACATACAATATGGCGGTGACGTTGACGTGCTAACCTGCGCCCAACGACGCATCTACGTATATGATGTCTATGCTCGCTGCAGCAAACAGAAAGGGGCGGGGACGGACCACTGTCAGTCCCATACCTTATTTGGAAATGGGACTATTGCACTCCCGAAATGAAGGGGGTGCTATTTTCATAATCACAGTAAAATACCTTAAAGAAGCGGGGTTGAGAGGTCGATTGAAAGAAGTTTGAAAGAAGGTTCTTTGACTGATGTTTGGCACACGATCCACAATGCAAAACCCACAAAGTCAGCAAAAGGTATTTTTACCTTCTTAAAACTTTTTTTCACATAGTAAATCAATACGTTTTTCTAGATTAGGTTAGTGAAATTCGTAATTCATACAGGGGAAGGCTAATTTTAGCATGTAGCATAGCTAATTGTTTCCCTGCAGGGCACCATTAGATAAAAATAGAAAAGTAGATAACATGTATAATTGAGAAATGTATTTTATGTTCAAACTTTGTTTTTTATCTTCATTATACAGATCCACGTATCTATTTGCAACATTCGGAACGGAGACAGGATTCTTCCGAATTGCATGAACGATTAAATATCGTTGTCCCCTTTGCTCATACAGTGCCGATGAGTCGTACAAGGTACAGTACAATATAGCAAAAAATGCTATGGTTCAACATAACACGAAAAATATAAAAAAAAATTACATACCAGTTTTTTATTGTTTTTCTTTTATTTTTAAAGGTTAATCTTTTTTTAAATATGTTTTTGTACACCAATGTTAAATTTCTGGAAAGTCTAATATTTTTTATAAACTAACAGCTGCCATCATAGGTGGGCGTAGTACCCAGATGTGATACCCTAATGATGAGTAGCACTACTTCAATATATTTTTGTAAGTAACTGTGGAATAAACTACACAAGTAAGAATAACAAAGTATTTGGTGAAATGGCTATTATTAAGAATTGTTTTACTGATCATAATGTGCAATGTAATGTTACCCATTTATTTCAGCAGACATAAAAAAAAATGTTATGTGCACTGTTAGGTATTTTAAAACCAAAAAAGAAAAATATTATTACAAGACAACAAATTAAGGTTAGAAGAAACCTAACATAAACATTTATCTGTGTATCGTGTTTTATTTTTTTATGGATTAAAATGTGTTCTTCATTCGGTTAGATTATTTGCATTAGGTTGCGTATCAACAAAATTTACTCAAGAGTATAACATATGGAAAAATAGTCCTAATTTTTTAATTTATTTTTTTGTCAAACGTTACACAGTAATTAGGTAAATCTAATTAGTTAATACCTGCCCTTGGCTGTTTGAGCAATATCACTTTTACAATTTCAATTAATTTTTTGCAGAATATCTATTTGTTATCTGGAAGCCATTGTAACTTTTAAAATTAATTGTTAAATCCTACAAAACAGTAACAATAATGTTAAAGAATCTACAGTGATTAATTTCAAACATGCCTTTTTTTTCTACCAATCATTTGTATATTTCCTGATGTGTAATAACCTTTTTCTTTTATGTTAGTAGCTATTACGCTGTGTCCTTGCTCTATTTTGAGTGGGAATGAATCACATCTTGTTTAAACATATCTGCAATGTATATAGATGTTGTTTTTTTATTTTATTAATTTCTTTTTGTTAATGCAGAATTCCATTTATTCAGATGTGGTCTACCCTGTAGAGACACATCTCACTTTCATTGCCCGTACTGTTTTTCAACCATTGACAGAAGGGACAGGTTTGTTAATCACTTGGTTAACCACACAATGACTTTCAATATGGTATCCAGCTGTGCATCAGCCCAGCCACCTGTCCATCCAGCAGCTACCAACATCCAGGCAACACAGACACTTGACCAGCCAGCAGCTACCAACATTCAGGCAACACAGACACTTGTCCATCCAACAGCTACCAACTTCCAGGCAACACAGGCACCTGTCGATCCAGCAGCTACCAACATCCAGGCAACACAGGCAACTGTCCGTTCAGAAGACATGATTACATGTGAAATGTGCAATCTGCGCCTGAGAAAAAAGAATCTTCGTATTCATTTGAAAAGAAAACACCAGGAAAATGTGGAGCTGATTTCACAAAATCATAATTTAAGTGTCAGTGTGTGGGTGCCAAAAAAGGTGTTTTTGCTGTTGAGAAATCCTTTTATGGTCATCAAAACCTATACATGTAATAAAAAACACCTGGTCACAATTTCACAGATCAGAATGTGAGCTTGACAGGTGTAACTACAAACTTTAATTAAGCACAATTACAAATTACAAAAGCACTACAACGTAACGAAACCACTACAACATTAACAAATGCGCTACAACATTAACGAAAGCGCTACAACATTAACAAAACGGAAGAGGTACGTCCCAGTGGGACACCTAAGAAATCGTTGATTGGACTACAGCTCGTTTTATTTTTGAACCGGAAGTTATTCTGGCTTTAATGTGTTTTTTAAAAACATGAACATTCTTGGTGATCCAAACCTTTCTACTACTATTCGAGAGTATTTTGAGTCAGGACATACATATGACGTGATACTGGACATGCTCCGGACCAACCACGAAGTGTCAGTTAGTATGCGTTCACTAAAGACTCATTTGAAAGAAGCAGGGCTGCATAGAAGAGGCAACTAATCTCCACTTCCTGAAGTGAGGCGTGCCATTATGACCGAGCTGAGAGGACCAGGGCAATTATTTGGCTATCGGACCATGTGGCAAGTTCTCAAACAAAAACACAACCTGCGTGTCAAACGTGATGTTGTAATGAGACTGCTAAGGCAGCTGAATCCTGAAGGCATCGCTCTGAGGATTCGCAAGAGATTTACAAGACGCACATATCACTCTATGGGTCCCAATTACATATGGCATGTAGACGGCTACGACAAACTGAAGCCATTCGGCTTGGCCATCTCAGGATGCATTGATGGTTTTTCGAGAAGAATGATGTGGCTTGTTTGTGGGGCAACAAACAACAATCCTACTGTCATTGCCCAGCATTATATAAACTGTGTCAAGAGTCTTGGAGTGATACCAATGAGACTACGAACAGACCTCAGCACAGAGAACGGGACTGTGGCAACAATACAGTGTACCCTCCGCCATGTGCATATGGATTATTATGCTGGGTCATCAAGCCACAGTTACGGATCATCCACAGGGAATCAACGCATCGAGTCATGGTGGTCTTTTTTCAGAAGAGTAAGGTGGGTACATATTTTTGTTTTTCAAATGTGAAGTACAGCGAAAGCTAAAAGTACGAAGAGTGTGGACGTAAAGTATGCTTTCAATGTTATGGACATGGATAAGGACAGACAATCTTTTAATCATTTTAATATGAAAAAGAACAGAACCGTTTCTAATTCAATGTATCTTCAGGTCCCAGTTTTGGATGGACCTGTTTGGAGATTTAAGAGACTCCGGAAACTTCAACGGAAGCCATGAGCACCAGTGCTTGCTCAGATTCTGCTTCACCAGAGTTCTGCAGAAAGACCTGGATGAATGTAAAGATCTCTGGAATAACCACAGGATCCGGCCAAGCAGACTTGCATCATGTCCTGGTGGGATTCCAAACGAACTCTATCTCTTGCCTCACAGGTAATTGACATCTTCACAAATAGAAATAATGCTTGACATTACACAATAATGCAGAAGTGCTGTTAGTACAAGTTAGGACATCTATGATCTATGTACAAGTAACCTATAGCTGTTAATGTACAGTGTATCACAAAAGTGAGTACATCCCTCACCAGTGGTGGTTCTAAACCAAATTTATTAGGGGGACCAGTGTTTTTTCATGGGGGCACAGAACAAATGATTGAGAAAAAAACCTAAACAGGTCAATATTTCATCGTTTAATTTATTAAGTAAGCCAAAGAGCCAATTTTGGCTCTGGAACTGCAGGTTGCAGACCTGCAGCTTCGTTTTTTAATCATTGTTAGAGTAAAGCCGTAAATGTAAAAAATACAACTGTCAGCATTTATCATCCTAAGAAATTTAATATCATGTCTTTAGTACAGGGGCCAGGACCAGTTCTACAGGGGCACTGGCCCCTGTTGGCTCCTGTCTAGAACCGCCACTGCCCCTCACATTTCTGCAGGTATTCAAGTGTGAGTGTGAGAGCTGTACTACAAAATCTAACACACCGGCTCCCTATGCACGCCATACACATAACACTAACTCGTCACATGATATTTTGGAGGGAAAATGACAAGCAGTGCTCAATTTGGACATTTAGGGATGTAGTCTCTTAGGGGTGTACTCACTTTAGTTGCCAGTAGTTTAGACATTAATGGCTGTATATAGTTAGTTTGCTGAAAGAATAAATTTACACTGTTAAGCTGCACTCAGACTACTTTTCATTGTGTCAAAGTGTCCTTTTGTCTGTGTTATCCCATGAAAAGATATACTTAAATATCTGCAGAAATGTGAGGGGTGTACTCACATTTGTGATACACTGTATAAGCTGTCACTGATAGTGCTCACTTACACTATGTCATATAGCCAGCAAAAAAAATCAGACAATTCCAATTACTTGTACTAAATATAGAAAATATCCGTCACAATTCTATTATTAATTATATTCTGACTTTGCAGATATGGTTCAAGAGATTGTGGATTTCCTGTTGAGGACAGCGATCTGGATGTTTTCCCAGAAGCAAGTCAGGTGACAGAGTTGTGTGGTGATAAAGACATCGAGGAATACCTACAGCAAGCCATGCAACAAAATGGACAACAGCAGTCACAAGACTGGGAGTCAGTTATGGAACTTTATTGCTCAAACACATAACGAGGCTGTAAACAAAAACAGCCAGAATCTCTTAATATTAAATCTAAATCTAATATAAAAATATCTCTTATATATTAAATCTTTTAATATTTTGTCTCCTGTTGATTTTGCTCAAATGAAACCTCATTGTTATTCAGAACAACATCAAGTGAATTAAACTTTTTTTATACACCAAATTGTGCATTCAGTCTGAACTTAGACGAAATTTCCACACATTACACTCTTAATACAATTCTAACAAAGTTTTAAACATTTGTTTTAAATTGCTTATAGCTATGTCTAGGTGGCAAAGCCTTGCTGTAATTTTTTAAATTATGGTAAGAACATCATATCAAATGATCTATTTTTAGATCATATTTTCATAGGATAGCCCTTCTAAAGTGGCAGTTTATTCATAGTTATCAGCTCATGAAGTCAACAATCCCTTTGGGCAAATTCTGTTATTTGAGACTGGTGTATGTCTGGTTTAGGCTCACGATACGGGCATTTGTAATGTCTGTTATAGTGTTTTTTGTATCATCTTAAAAAGGGGACACACTCGGCTTTCATTTAAGCCAAGTTTTCAATCTGACCAACCAGAGCATGTTAAACCGAAATAGCATGAACCCTTTTCGCCTAACCGAGATACATTGTTTTTAGTCCAGTGGTATCTAGGGACATCAGGGACACAAGAAATAACAACTGAAATACTAAGACTAAGAAATCCAGAAATGTATACCATATACAGTTTTGTAGATCAGGCTACCATTATGTAACCCATAATAACCACATCAAAACATGACTGCATGGTAGGCTAGTATAGATTTGGTATACATTTCCTGATAACTCGTGTCCCTAATGTCCCTGGCACTTAAAACAATGTATCTTGGTTAGGCAAAAAGGGTTCATGTTATTTCGGTTTAACAAGCTCTGGTGACCTCTGAGTTGGTCAGATTGAAAACTTGTCTTAAATGAAAGCCGAGTGTGTACCCTTTAAGATGATACAAAAAACTATATAATAGACATTACAATTGCACGGACCGTGAGCCTAAACCGCACATACACTAGTCTAAAAAAAACAGAGTTTGCCCAAAGGGATTGTTGACTTCATGAGCTGATAGCAATTTCAAAACTATCACTTTAGAAGGGAAATCATGTTATCTAACCTTTTCAGAAATTACGGCAAGGCTTTGCCACTCGGAAATAGACAACAACATGGTCTGGCCCATGGAGTGACTGTCACAAAATTAGCTGATTGCCAACAGCATTAGAACAAGACTGCCAGAAATCTATTCTATCAGTTTCAGTAGCATCCGAATCCTGCAGCGTTTTGTATTCCAAAGACCATGTTAGCCCTAAAAGCAGCGTACGATTCCAAAAGTAGCAGTTGCAGTGTATTTGCACAGGTGTTTGCAACAAGAAAGGGTGAATCGCTGGTGGAATTGCTGTGAGACCTGTGGCAAACATCAGGACTTCCTCTAGAGATACAGCAGTTGTTTTCTCTGAAGGATGATAAACAATGTAGTTAATAATGCATTGCACAAATTATTTCTTTTTATTTCTGCTTTCCTCCCAAAAAAATAACAAAAAAACAATTTTAGAATAAAACACAATCTGTCCTTACTAACCTTCACAATCAAGCAAATAATTTGCCCAGAACACGATTGTTTTGCCCTCCTTTTGCCGCCTACTGGACTGAGATCTGGTTTGAACGTGGTCTCCAAGTCTGAAGCAGTCAGGGCCTTGGCAGAGAAACATAGGACTGGAGACAGGACACTGGGATGCTGCTGCAGTGCAGCGAAGAAACCAAGACTTGCCAGTCCATCTTTGAATCTGTTAAGGATAGAAACATAAGCAATGTACTTTATTCATAGCATAGATATGAAATATTCTAAGTCCTGTGTAAATGTGAACCACATTGTAGTTCAATGTGTAAAAAACTAAATATACAACGTAAAGCTAATCTTTTACAGTGCTCAAAAATCATTAAAAGTAACACAATATAGAATTTAAACTAAATAAAATAAAATGATTTAGTTTAAATTGTTTGCACAGTGAAAAAATAAAGTTTTCACTGTGCAAAAAAACAGAATTGTGTCATGCAACAGTATATTTTTATAAATCACATTGAAAAATTATTTATGTGCCATGCTTGTGATTAATCTGTGTAATGGTGAATAATGATTCAAAACAAATTTTATATTTATGATGACAAAAGAAGACAATACCTATTGTACATAAAATTCTGCGTGGATGATAAAAGTGGTGAAACTCAGAATTTGGCAAGTATTGCTCAATATATTCCAACATTTCACACAATTTTTCAGAAGACAAAACCAATTAAGGAAAGAAGCTGGTTAAATTTGATATCCGATCAAGTAATTTCATATCTCTCATTTAATCACAATTATTTATACCTAATTAGTTTTTCATAGTAAATTACAGTGTCAGGTGTGAACAACTGGAAATATGTGATCTTGAGTTTTGAGCATTGAACTTTAGAATAGTTTTTAAATATTTATAACCATTAATAGCTCACTGTTTATTAATTACCGTTGAATGGCACTGTGGTTTCTCTCAAGGATGTACCATCTGAGATACTCCTCTACAAAAGCTTTCTTCTCAGAAGTATTCACATCTCTGAAGCAGCCAGCAGTTTGGAACATCCCGCTGTTTTGCAAAATTACATTTAGCAGAGATTCATCTGATTCAGCTTCCAGGACCTATAAAACAAGAAGTTTATTATCAGAAGTACAGAACTATCAATGACAACTTCTTTGTTATGAATACAAAAAAATAGCATAAACATTTTGTGCATTTGTGATTTCACATCTGTTGAGACAGGCTGAAATTGGGCCTTTCAAAACAAAAAAATTTGTCAAGCTTTGAGAAAACGAAATTATTATTTTGTTATAATAACCTCGTATTCTTAATCTGAATGTGAAAATGATCTTCAGTGGGCATACAATAAATCTATTCCCTAAATCTAGGTCCTCTCCTACCTGTTTTAGAACTAACCCTATCTCCTCATCTTTAACATCTTCAGCAGTGGCGCTGAAACTGGGATTCCCTATCATGTAGTTGACCATGTACAATCGATACAGCAATCATCTTTCCTGCTAAAAAATATTCATCTTCCCTGGCAGCTGTTGTACAGAGCACATAATTACTGTGGGTAATTAAATCTTAGATTGTTTATGACAAATTTTGATATTAGAAGTACTACCACTTCACTAACCTAAAAATGACTCACCTCTCGAATTGCACACAATGTAACGGCTTTCGGGGGGTCCATCAAAGATAGGCCGATTTCTCAGAATGGCCATAAGAAGCATGAGAAACTCACGCCTCGGGCCACCTTTATCCAACCCTTCCTCCAAACAGCCAGCATCATCGTTAAATTTGATGAACATGTCGTTCTTGTCGGAGTATGTGCTCCGCTGAAAGCCCCGAACAGCTCCATCCCACACATCAGTCCGACATATATTGAACCGGCTGACTTTCTTGTGGTCAATATACATGGCCAGTTCAGCAATAATATCATGTGGCTGCACAGCATGAGAATACAGCCATGAGGCTGGGTTTTGAAAATACAGCTCTTAGCTGTAAACAGAAATGCTTCTGGAAAGAATATCGAATTTGATTGGACCGTTGGATCACGTGCATAACTGTACAGTAAAATTTAAATGTACAGCTGCATTGTGGGATATTTACCGGCAGGAGACCAATGTTCGTGGGTAGGAGCACAGACATGAATACGTAGACGCCGCGTTCTCGGTTGAGAGGCGTGCCGACAGAGCGGCCATCTTAGGTCAGACCAAGCTGCAGTCAGACAGAATACAAGTCAGTTCAGGTAAGTGGTGCTTTATGTTTTCAGACACTCTGAATCCGGTGAATTCTCAACCGATTTCCAGATAAATTAGCTGACTGAAGACGTCACCCTTTTAGGGGCTACATGAGACCAATTGATTGAATTAAAAGATTGATAGTCTAACTTAATACATAATTTCGATTTTGTATTGACAGTCAGCAAACTTCCAGAGCTACGTCCCAGGATGCCCGACTTTTGCTCGGCTTATGGGTGTGGAAATAAAAGGGCATTACAAACCAGATCCCGGGGAATTACCTTCCACAAGTAAGATTTTATGATAGTTAATCCTCATACTTTACAGTTACAGTTTTTTCCGGCATAAACACATTATGTGCTAATGGGTAGCAGGGATGGAAGCGGAGAAAAGTACATTAAACACCCTGATTTCTAAAAGATCTGACTGAGTATATATATATATATATATATATATGTATATATATATATATATATATATATGTGTATAATATATATATATATGTATATATATGTATATATGTATATATATGTATATGTATATATATATATATATATATATATGTATATATATATATATGTATATGTATATATATATATATATGTATAGAGAGAGAGAGAGATGTGTGTATAATTTCTGTTTATTATATTAATATGTAACTGAAAATATATAACTGTGAGTATATATATATCATCCCGTCAGTTTAAATTGTTTTTGTTCTGAATAAATATGTGTAATCTGTCTGAAAGGTCACTAGCATTGTGAACATATGATTTAAATTAAATCTGAGCTGCCTCCTATTAATTTTGACAGCAGATGTCTGATCTGTGGTCTGACCCAAGATGGCCGCCCTGTAGGCCCGTCAGTCTAGCGGCCGGCAGCATACAATGGGGCGTCTACGTATATGATGTCTATGGGTAGGAGAGCAGGAGGAACAAGGACTTTCTCTGGGTAAGTACTTTTTGCAGTTTTTGTGTCGATTAAAGGACATAAATAAATGTTATGTGATGATACTGAGCTTCTCACGCATTTATGTCGTTGTTTGCTAAAGTTATCCTTGGTCATTTCTAAGCTAGCATCATGTGCAGCACAACTGCTTTTTAGTTCCGTTTTGACATTTATTTTTTGCCAAGAATATGCCGATGGTTAGATATTTAGCTGAAATTAATATTTATAATGTTATCGGGGTTAATACGTCACTTTCTGTCTGATACGTCCGTGACAACCGCAAACTGGCCTATTCTGTGCCTAACTCTGGCACACTGCGTCTGAGACGACATTAAAAGTGAGCCTCATCCAGACAGCTGCATGTTAGTTTCTGCTTTATTTGGTTAAAGTTCGTTTGTAATCACTCATTCCTAAAATAATTAGCATTTTTACATTTATGTTCAGGCAACTACCCAAATAGTATTTGATGATGGCGGACTGGATTCATCCTCGTGCTGCCGTTACTCTTAAATAATGTAGTTGCTAGCGCAACCTCAGCTAATGAAAAACTATTGCATCTTGCTGTACTTAACATTCAATCTGAAAAAATATATAATTTTCTGTGCGCCCATCCTACATCTAATTCGTTGTTAGAGTAAGCATCTAACTCGGATGGTTTGATGTCAGAGCTTAGGCTGCCCTGCTGTAAGTCTATCATAAATCTATGTGCAAAAAATAATTGATCTATCTTGTGTTCTTGAATTTAATAACCAGTTGCTGCTACTTTATTTGAGTTTAAGGTGTGCGACAAAAAAAATTGTTTGTCATTAGACCTTTAATAATGGATAAAGAGTTTTCTTCAGCTGGAGAAAAAAAAAACAGATTGCCGCTGTTTTTCCATCGGGAACCTCAACTGTGCTTTTTTTGCTACACTTTACTGGTAGTTTAACAATTGATTGAATAAACATATATCTCAAATGATCCAATAGGTTTGGTTTTTTTTTGGTTGTGGCAGTATTAGAAAATCTGAATTATTTTTAACTCTGGAACTCTCCTTAGACACACAACCTAAGGTCCAGGCTGGTCTCGCTGCACTTTTTGCAGTTTAATCTTGAGTTTCCAGAGGAGTCAACATGCACACTAGAGTTTATCTGAAGGTGAGAACAAATTCACTAATCCTTTTGTTAAAATTATTTGGTATTTCTCATGCATTTTATCTAAAATGGAAATATGTAAGAATGAAGAAATGGGTCTTTTGAACACTGATCTATGTATCCCTCATCTGTTTTTAAACGATTCATGGGCCTCAATCCAGAAAGGGGAACAAAAGCTGCAAGAGGAAATGTAAAATCCAAAACAACAGAACGGCTGGTGCAAAGGAAACAGGCAGCGGTGTATGGGGTGCCCCCAGGGACATATATCAAAATTAACTTCCATATACACATGTTAAATTAAACTCTTCCATATAATATAGTGAAAACCGTGCATAAACACTAGTGAAAAGCTCTCACACACACTAGTGAAAACATTTACCTCTTATATAACCTACTGAAAACCGTGCACAAACACTAGTGAAAAGCTCTCACATAAACTAGTGAAAACATTTACCTCTTATATAACCTACTCAAACGTTCTCATACAAAGTAGTGAGAACTGTTCATATAAACTGGTGAAAAGCTTTACCTTTCATATACACTACTGAAAAGCTTTCACACACACTACTAAAAAAGCTTTTATATACACTACTGAAAAGCTCTCACACACACTACTAAAAAAGCTTTCATAAACACTACTGAAAAGCTTTCATAAACACTACTAAAAAGCTTTTATATACACTACTGAAAAGCTTTTATATACACTACTGAAAAGCTCTCACACATACTACTAAAAAAGCTTTTATATACACTACTGAAAAGCTCTCACACACACTACTAAAAAAGCTTTTATATACACTACTGAAAAGCTTTTAAATACACTACTGAAAAGCTCTCACACACACTACTAAAAAAGCTTTTATATACACTACTGAAAAGCTTTTATATACACTACTGAAAAGCTCTCACACACTACTGAAAAAGCTTTTATATACACTACTGAAAAGCTTTTATATACACTACTGAAAAGCTTTCATATACACTACTGAAAAGCTTTTATATACGCTACTGAAAAGCTTTCATATACACTACTGAAAAGCTTTTATATACACTACTGAAAAGCTTTTATATACACTACTGAAAAGCTTTCATATACACTACTGAAAAGCTTTCATATACACTACTGAAAAGCTTTCATACACACTGCTGAAAAGCTCTCACACACACTACTGAAAAGCTTTCATACATACTACTGAAAAGCTACGGATTTCAGTTGAAACGGAAGGCATTTCAGTTGAAACGGAAGGCATTTCACTTGAAACGGAAGGCATTTCACTTGAAACGGAAGGTATTTCAGTGAAACAGGAAGGAATGTCACTAACCCGGAAGTTATTATAAACAGAGGTCATTCCGGTTAGCTCTGTACATTTTGTGCAATCTCCGGCCGAATAAAATTATTGATTACTGCTGAGTAGTGATGGGTCCGGCAACACCAATGCATCGGCGCATGCGTCGAGCTCATAGAGCAAAACCCGTGTCGATACGCGGGGAAAGTCACGTGATCGATACAGGAACTTTTTCGAACTGACGGACGCGCCAAACTGTGTTTATAAGCAGTGTTCTGTTCCCTCTAAGCTGCCCGCGTGTGCATTCGCGCATCTGGATTCAGCACGCACATCAAAGCTATGCTGCGCAGTAAATAAAAGCCAAGCTGAACTGTTCGTTCTTTTTTTAACCATTTTACAACTCTGGTGAGATGGTGTTCCGCAGTCTCGCTCTGTGAGTGCCAGGTGCTGATCGGAGCGCACCACTGATGGGTTTGGCAGACGCCTTTATGGTTGGGCAGGTTGCGCTGTGCGTCTTTGTTCTGAGTCTTGTGTCAGAAAAAACGGCTGAACTACCTTGAGTGGGTTGTACATCACTCTGTCATATTCAGCGTTTCTGAGTTGAAAACAGATGATATAAGTCAGGTAACTAAACACAGCGCCCGATCAACCATGAGTTGAACGTGAACACGAGCATGAAAAAAAGCCCGATCAATGGAACGCAAGTAACGCGATTCACCATGGCAACGACAGGAAATAAGCTTGGAAATGCGCATGTCCTGCGAGTAGAATTAGAAATCTTTAAAGAAGGCATATGGACAATATTAAACCATAAGAAACAATGCCGTTGCTGCTGAAAACCGCTAGAGAAAATTAAGTAATATATAATAATAATAGTAATTGTTGAAAAAGTCAATGCATGCGCAATATGAAAGTTATGTGATGGAGAATTAAAGCTGTTTTCTCACACTTCACTAGTTCAACACAAAAGGGTGTGTGTGTGTGTGTGTGTGTGTGTGTGTGTGTGGAGGGGGGGCCAATCATTACTAAAAGCATTGAAAGGACATGGCAGCAAATCATGATAAAGTACAGCTTAACCAGGCAAGGTTAAGTTAAAAGTTTTATGTTTAACAGTACTCAACTAAAGCATTAATTGGCTATATTCAACATATGCAATTAATGATGGGATGGTGTGTGTTATTGAAATAACTGATATGTTCATCTTTGTGCCATTGTTCACCAATCCTAAAAATGAGTTGACACTGATTGTCTTGTAGATGTTTAATCTGCCAATCTCACTTTATATTAACTACATAGGCTATATGGAATGGAAATTTAGAGCTGGAAGTGCCGAAATTTGATACAGAATAAATTATTGCTTTCATTCTGCATAGTTATTTTATTAATCTTGTGGGTCTCTGACTATGGAACACCTTTAAAGTGTAACTGAATAACATTTCTGACAGCGCAACATACAGTTTCCTCTGAGAGGTTTTCTGTGTCTCCTACGTTATTAAAAAGCTGCCGTTGGCATAAAAATGTTTGTTGTTTATAAATCATGTACTAAAATGCCAATTTGTTCTTTTTACATATAACATTTGGCAACATTTGACATCGAAGTGGGCAGGCAGACCAAAACTGCCAGCTAATGCCATCCAGGAGGTGCACAGATACTTGGCAGAGGGTCCCAAGATCCTATGATATACTGGAAAAACGAAAAGACAGTCTGTCCAAACCTCTTCCGCTTTTCATTACAATTTCTCTGAACTCCAGCATCATCTGTGCTTCATCGGGTGTTTTCTACTGCTGGAGAAGTGATATCAAAAAAGCGTAACAGATTCAATATTCAATATCAAAACGTCGAAACAACTTATTTTTTTGAATAAAAATTTGTAAAAAAAAAAAAAAATGCCAGTCCACAAGCATCCTCATTCACAACATTTTTACTTAGAGGTTATTACGTTATGATACAGGTTCACATTATTTATTGACTGTATAAAAAAAATCAAAGATATTTTAAATTCAAATGAAAATATGAAATAATACAATGCAACATACAATGACTTAAATTGTATTATTGTGTATACTAGGTCATCTAATCAGTGTCAGTTAACGCTGTCAACTAGGTTGCCTGTAGGGATTTTTAACGTCCAGCAGGTGTCAGTATTCAGTGACACAGTATCGGCACAGTATCAATACAGTTTGGCAATGTGTCGAAACACTTCATGACGCCTCATCGACCCAACACTACTGCTCAGCTACCCGCTGAACACCTCACAGAAGCAGGGGCATTTCTCAACTTTATTTTGGCTTCAACGGAGACCCTGTTCCGGATCCTGTCAAATGCTACAACGCTAAACCGCTATTTCAGTAGTGTATATAAAAGCTTTTCAGTAGTGTATATAAAAGCTTTTCAGTAGTGTATATAAAAGCTTTTTAGTAGTGTGTGTGAGAGCTTTTCAGTAGTGTATATAAAAGCTTTTTTAGTAGTGTGTGTGAGAGCTTTTCAGTAGTGTTTATGAAAGCTTTTCAGTAGTGTATATAAAAGCTTTTCAGTAGTGTATATAAAAGCTTTTTTAGTAGTGTGTGTGAGAGCTTTTCAGTAGTGTATATGAAAGCTTTTCAGTAGTGTATATAAAAGCTTTTTTAGTAGTGTGTGTGAGAGCTTTTCAGTAGTGTATATAAAAGCTTTTTAGTAGTGTGTGTGAGAGCTTTTCAGTAGTGTTTATGAAAGCTTTTCAGTAGTGTTTATGAAAGCTTTTCAGTAGTGTATATAAAAGCTTTTCAGTAGTGTATATGAAAGCTTTTCAGTAGTGTATATAAAAGCTTTTCAGTAGTGTATATGAAAGCTTTTCAGTAGTGTATATGAAAGCTTTTCAGTAGTGTATATGAAAGGTAAAGCTTTTCACCAGTTTATATGAACAGTTCTCACTACTTTGTATGAGAACGTTTGAGTAGGTTATATAAGAGGTAAATGTTTTCACTAGTTTATGTGAGAGCTTTTCACTAGTGTTTGTGCACGGTTTTCAGTAGGTTATATAAGAGGTAAATGTTTTCACTAGTGTGTGAGAGCATTTCACTAGTGTTTATGCACGGTTTTCACTATATTATATGGAAGAGTTTAATTTAACATGTGTATATGGAAGTTAATTTTGATATATGTCCCTGGGGGCACCCCATAGCGGTGAACCCACATGTCTCTACTTTGCTTTGCAAGCTGATGGACTATCAGTGGAACTTCTAAAAAGGTAAAATTACACATCTACACACAATCTGTTTTCTCAATCTGTCCTCCTGGTCATGTCATGGACAGGAGGACAGATTGAGAAAAAACACTTTCTGTGTTCTCTGTCCCTCTCTTAGAGCCTCTGGCCCTGTTTTATTTCTGTCTCTGACTGTCTTTATCCCAGTTTGTCTGTCTCTTTTTTTCTCTTTCTGTCCCTGTTTGTCTCTGTGTGTCTCTCTCTATCTGACGTGGTCTGTCTCTCTCTTTGTCTCTGTCTCCATTTCTCTCTTTATCTGCATTTGTCTCTCTGTATCTGCCTCCCCCTCATCTTTGTCTCTCTTTTTCCTTTCTGTCCTTCTCTTTCTGTCTCTATGTCTCTCCCTTTCTGTGTTTTCCTCTCTCTCTTACTGTTTATGTGTCCCCCTCTCTTTCTCTGTATCTCTCTGTGTCTGTCACTCCATCTTCTTTGTCTCTTTTTCCTTGTCTCTCCTTCTCTGTCGATCACTGTCTCTCATATTCTGTTTCCCTCTATGTGTCTCGCTCTCTCATTCTGTCTTTCTCTTTGTCTCCATCTCGCTCTGTGTCTTTATCTCTCTCTTTCGGTCTCTCTCTGTGTGTCTTTGTCTGTCTGTGTGTCTCTTTCTGTCTCTGTATGTGTCATTCCCTATTCTTTGTCTCTCCGTCTATGTCTCAGTGTCTGTCTTTTATGTTTCCCCCTGTCTTTCTGACTCTTGCATTTTCTCTTTTTCCTTGTCTATCCTGTCCATTTCTAACAGGACAGGGAAACAGCTACAATTAGGGAAGGTGTCACGATTCGGTTCTGGTAGATGTTGTTATTTTGGTTATGTTGGCTTTCCTGCCTTAGGGTTTATTTCTGTTTCTTGTTTTGTATTGTGTTGGATTCATGTTTAGCCTGTTTACTGTTTTAGTTATCTGGTTTCCTTTATTAGTTTTTATTATAGCTTGTGTTCTGTTCATTCTTAGCTTTGTTTTCTATCTTGGGTTTGGTCTTTATGGTTATTTTGGCTCTGTAGTTGTCCATCTTAGTTTCTGGCCCATCAGCCTCTCAGTCACTTCCCTGTCACTTCCCTCTCTCACGTCTCTGTCACTTCCCTTCCCCTGATTAGCTCCACCCATTCCAGTAATTAGTTTCACTCCATTCACCTGATCACTCCCTTACTTATACCTGCCTCTGCCCCCTACAATCTGCCACATCATTGTTTGTTTTTTCCATGTCCATGGGTGAGTTTTGTCCAGCAGTTCCTGTTCCCTGTTATATGTATCTCCTGCTTGATTTGATTGCCTGCCTTTTTGCCTTGGACTGTTACCACTAGCTTTGTTTTTGTCCTGCCCTTCATTTTTGCATGCCTGTTTTTCTTGGTTCCTGCTCACACCTGTGTTTGGAAATAAACCTTCTTTAAAACGTACCTCTTGTTTGGTTGAATACTGGGTCCTCTGTCTCCGGTTCATGACAGAAGGTCAGAGAAGGATTGTCCGTCCACTAAATCTGTCCTTCTCATCCTGTCTTTGCAATTAAATTTAATTAAGATATCATGTGTTAATAAAACATTTTTCCTTTGAATATCTTCTAGCAACCACTGGATGGTTTCTGGTGGTGTTCAGGAACAAGCCCTACTCAATACTCATGTTGGCTTTGTTTGGGTGTTCAGTAAGTTTTAACCTCCAATTTTAAAGTTTGACAGTGGTGGATCCATTTCTTCCTTTATAAGGACAAAAACATTTAGAATTTTGACTGAAGGTTTTACATAAAAGACTTTTAAAACCTTGTTCTAATGCCTTTGTTTGATAGACAGTTTGGAAATCTTGACCCTTAGGAACTTTTATTGTGAAGTGTTTGCAATATAATATACACATGTGCGTTTTTTTAATTATCAATTGTAATGTTTTAAGATGAGTTCTTGTAAAAAGCAAATGGTGCTGTTTTAAGACATGTTTTTTGTTATGCTGCATTTTGTTGGTTTTAAATTGACAATAAAATAAAGTCATTTTAAAAAAAATTTAAGGGTTAAAAATTAAAGTAGAAAAACTTGACTAAGACATTGTTGATGGAGAGGACAGATTGTTTATAGGGAATGTTACTTCCATCCTGGGTGATGACTGTGGCTCTACGCTCTTTCAGGAGGAGTGAATGGTGCTTGTCAAGACTTGATGCAACCTGCTGGGTTTCCTTAGAGAGGAAACTTTCTGACCAACCTGTCTGTATGATTTGATTGAATTTTACTTTGTAAAGTGTCTTGAGATGGCATGTGTTGTGAAATGGCGTTATATAAATAAAATCGAATTGAACTGAAATGAGAGTGATTTAGGTTGATTTTTACAGTGAAGGTCTACCTTATAGCTCCTTTAATGAAAATGAAACAGAGTTTAACTGTAAAACTGAAAAAAAATACAGTAAAACTAATAGAATTACAGTAAATGTATCATAAAATTACAGTAAAACTTATAAAATCACAGTAAAACTGTAATAGAATTACAGTAAATTTGTCCAAGAATTACAGTAAAACTGATAAAATTACAGTAAAACTGTAATATAATTACAGTAAATTCATCATAAAATTACAGTAAAACCATAATAAAATTAAAGTAAATTATCACAGAATTACAGTAAAACTGTGATAGAATTACAGTAAAACTGTAAAAAAAATTACAGTAACCTGACTGTAAATTTTACAGTAACCGGCTGGCAACAGTGCTGCCAGTAATTTACTGTATTTTTTTACAGTGCAACTTTCCTTCACGAAACATACAATTTATGTCAGAAGTTACATATACAACATCAAAAGTAAATAAATTTACAATAGATGTATCAGGGCCCAGCAGCCAGCGCTGTTTAGTTTTCTGCCGACGCTGCCTTTTTTGCTCTCTCCTTTCTCCGCAGGTGGCTGGAGTTGACAGGTGGGCATGGTACACACCTGTGGCTCGTTCGGCAGCGTGTTGCCTATAAGAACTGTGCTCAGACAGCTGGAGGACGCCAGAGTGTTAACCTTGTTTGGTACACCTCAGTGGCCCCTGTCTCGTGAAGCTTACCTTCTTCCTGCGCTAATCCTTGTCTCCTGTCTCTCAGATCGCCTCTCGCTCTGGACCCCGTTCCAAGCCTCCCCTTGTGCTCTGACGTCTCAAGACGAGCTGCCCGGCTCGCTTCTCTCTGGATCGTGCTCCAGACGTTTCCCCGTGCTCAAGTGTCTCTCAAACGCTCCCTTGGTGTTACCAAGCCGGGCTGAGGATTCTCACTGGATGGCCCTGGTTCCTCCAACTTTGACCGGACCACCTCCCACGCCACCGCTGCTCGGACCCCTCATGGATTCCACCTGACCGCCCACCGGTTGCTCTGCCACCTGCTGCCATCACGGGAGATCACTCACTGGGTCTGTCTCTCCACTCCACTCCCCCCGGCTAGGTCGCAGTGCTCGGCGGTAAGCCTAAGAACCTTTATTTATATTTCCCCACTCTCTGTGTAAAACCTAACTCTCTGCCTCTTATCCGCAGATCGCTTGAGCCAGTTCTCGCGTCTTCCTCCAGCACTGCTTGTCATGGGTTTACCACAATTACCTCTGTTAAACCTTGTGTTAAAATAAACATCTTAAACTGCTCTGCGCCTCCCGAGTGTAATCTGCATGTGGGTTAAACAACTCAAAACCATGACAAGATGTATCAGTATCACTTTGTCATGATGACACTACAGACACCCTTTTTCTTTATGACAGAAGCCCCTACACACCTGTAACAGGACAAGGGTATAACTTAATGATTGACTAATGTTACTTTAATATTCAAATATTTTTACTTAAGGGTTTGAGATAAAAATCTGTGGATTGTGGTGTGAGATAAAAAAAAGTTTGTACCTGTTGTACTTCATTTGCAAGTACAAGCTCTCCAACACCATTCCTTAGAGGACAATGAAAAAACATTAATGGGTATTTTGAACATATGCAGTCATGGTATAAATTATGGGATAACCCAGTTTTCTTCAATGTCTTGTTCATTTTTTTGCCCTGTAACTCCTCTGTGCATCATCTGACTGAAACAGACCGAAATTAAAACATGGAATGCCTAAAAGCACTTTTGACAGTACAATGACATCGCTAAAGAAGCAGTCATTTTACTCATTATCGCAAGAAATATGCAAAACTGTTTGACACAAGTTATTGACTGAAACTCTTGTGAACTTTTGTTATATTTATCTAAACAAATGTATATTTGTAAAATGTATAAGACATTGAAGAAAGCAAGGGTGGTCTAATAATTATTTTCATGCCAGTATATTCAAAATTAAAAAAAAGCATCTTAAAGAAAACAACAATACAAATACTTCATAGGAAATGTTCCCATATTCATATAATTTACAAATATCCACATTCAACATATCACCAGTACATAGTGTATGCAAATTCAGTGAATGCTATAATACTTTTGTTACACATACACACACCATGCTATGATATGTCCCTAAAATATAACTTACTCTGTTTCTGTCACCTTTTGTATATGACTGCTTTCATCTACAGGTTCCCATGGCTGAAGAAAATGAACACAATTTCACATAAAGACATTGACATAGTGATTTGAAGCTTAGGTAAAATGCACTTGTTGTGGTCACTCAAGCAAATAAAAATGACAGACCAAATACATTTTAAGTTGCACTTACCAGTGTATCAGCAAGATCAAACTCAGAGGATTTTGTAGTAACAATATCTGGGTCAGAATCGGACAAGTCTGACAATTTTCCAACTGCAAAACAAGGGAAAAAAGCAAAACAAGCCAATTTAACCTCTGCTAAGTAATAGTACCATATTCAGTCAATTATATTACATTGTATCTGGAAGCAAAAACACAGCACTGATAAAAACTAATAACCGAGTGTCTACCTATCAAGTAGGAAGTAACTTGACATGTAGGAGCCAATATATGTATACTTTTTACTTGATTGGTTCATGCCACTAATGCTTAATTGCACAGTTTTAAAATTTAGATTTATTGAAGTTAGTGCAATGTGCCAAACAGTACACACAAACATCTGAGCTTACCTTCTTCAAAGTCCTTTGTCAAACAGAGGAAAAGACATATCCTTTGATATGGCTTGCCAACTTCAGCCTTATAAGCTGCAAGGGTAAAAGGTGTTTGTGTCCCAGGGATATTAATAACCTCTGTCCCATCTGGGTACAGAAGGAGGAAAGGTCCATCTTTCACATCTTTGTTGAAGTCCTTCATTTTTTTAACAGCAAGACTGAGCAGAGGTGTGGCAGAGACATCTGGGTTTGTTACAAGCGAAATAGTTTGTAATATTCTGGTTTCTGTTCTGGTTTCTGTTTATTATTTGGTTAAGTTAAGCTCCTTTCTGTTTAGTCTGTTCCGTCTTGGTTTATTATCTTTTGACTTGTCCTGTTTGCTCCCGTAATTGTTTCCATCTGGTTTTGGTTAATTAGTCCCTCCCATCCACCTTGTCTGTCCGCCTATTTAAACCCCTCTTAGTTTTTTGTTTGTTGCCGGGATACATTCTTTTCGTTGGTAAGACCCTCCAGTATTTTGTTGTATTTAACTTGTTCTTGTTTTTTGAGCCTGTCCAGTTCTCGAAGTCTGTACCTTTAGCCGCCTGGACCCTGTCTGTTCGCCTGCCCAATCCTTCACCTACTTTTCAATAAACACTGCAAAGATTTACAACCGTGTCTGGCTGACCACTGGGTTCATCTCTACACAATTCATGACATAGTTCTTCCACGTTGAGACTTTAGACAATTCTTCTGAATGGCCATCAAGACAATATTTATCTGAAACAAAAAAATTGACATATGTGGAAGACTGAGCAATGTTTTTTTTAAAAATAGTCAATTTTTTTGCTGTTTTGAATTCCTTATGTATTATGTTACAATAAGATCCAAATAGAACCATTAACTATTAATATCAGTCATTTTCAAGCTTTTACTTTTGAACTTCAGATTTGGATACAAACAGAACAATGGTTGGAAAATTATTAATCAGTAGATCATTTACTGTTTTGATTGATCATTAATTGACAGTTTACTGTTACTGTTAAACAATTATTCTTTATAGCTTTGCTACGCGGAACTTTCTTTAAGCAAGTCTATTGGTTAAAAGCTGCTTGTTTTTGGTCGGAGCCATAACAGACCTACCCGAACTTTAATTTTGTCCCTTTGCTTTAAAAGGACAAAGGTGCTGAGGGCTGATGCAGGGCAGGATGGGACAGTCTGTTGTGCTAGAAGTAAAGTAAAGAAAAAATGTCGCCCATCACATTCATGCAAACAGACGTTATGTATTACAAACTGAAGTAAGGCTAGCACAAAAATTGAGTGCGGGTTCCCTTCTGAAAAGGCGGGTAGCTTGATCGCAGTGCAAAAGAACTAAAATGACACAAATTACCCTAGAAGTAGTGCCTAAGGCTGTAACGGACCTTACTATATGTTGCTAATACAAGGCTGCTGTATTATATCGACTTTGTGTACTTTTAATTGCATCTACAATTAACAAATAAATGACAGTGGACACGGTCTGGAGACCACTAACGTTAGCAAGTTACTACAGCCATAAGAAATATAAATCTTTCTTTATGCTTATTAACTTACTTGAACATTGTGGAGTATCCTCCGGACAAACTTCAAGCCTCTTTCCACAACTGCTGCAAAAGTTTGGTGACGGCTCAACCAGCTCTTTTCCACAGTTTGAGCAAAACATAGCGACGTGACCATTATCCTGCTTGCTTTGCTTTGCTTCTCATTTAAACGAAGCACACCAGAATAACTTCTGGTTCAAAAGTAAAACGAGCTGTAGTCCAATCAGCAATTTCTTAGGTCTCCCACTGGCAGGGATGGGCAGTATTTCTAATACAAGTATTTGAAATACTTGTATTAGAAATCAAAATACTTCAGTGTTGTGTATTTTTGTATTTTCAAAATACTGTAAAATACTTTCTGTGAGACACGTCTGTGATGACATCTAACTATCTATAAAGCACTGTGTCTGTGGCACCTTTGCAGTCAAGTCCCTGTGATACCACTCTCGGCCACTAGGGAATTTTGGCACTGTTTCACACTTGCTATGGGCACATTGCTCGATCAACACAAAACACACGGTGCTGCATATTAGATTGAGTCAGGTATCTTCTACTTGGTGCTTTGTCCAGACCAGTCAAGGAAGTTGTTTCAAAGCAAGGTGAGCAACCAAATTTACCTAGTTTATTTCAGTAACTCATTTATTCTCAACCATGAACAGTGTTGGGGAGTAACGGATTACATGTAACGACGTTACGTAATTTAATTACAAAATAAGAGTAACTGTAATTCGTTACAGTTACAATGAGAAAATATGTAATTCAGTTACAGTTCCTTCCGAAAATATTAAGAATTACAAATTTAGTTACATTTTTTTTAAAATATAAAGAAAAACCTTTGCGAAATATGTAATATTTTTATTGCTTCGCGCCCTGTATCGCCGTTTCCCGCTACGGCTCCTCGTCTCTATCACTCTGATGATCCATCCTGTTTTGGTGGAGCATTCTGAATGAACAGCAAGCGAGCGGACGTTTCACCGTTTTATTTCAGCTCAAGCAGCGCATCGAAAATGACAGCCTTCAATCAATGGAAATTTAACGAGCATTTCATTTACATTTGTGAAAATGGCTCAAATTTAACCGTGCAGTGCAAGAAGTGTTTGCCGGCTATCAAGAACTTGTCCACGTCGAAGCAATCTATGTCAAACCTGAGGAAACATTTAGAGGTAAGTGCAACTACTCACCGATAGACGAAGCGTATGTAGGGATGGGAATCAAAAACCGGTTCCTGTTCAGAACCAGTTCCGTGTTTTCCAATTCCATGGCACCGTTTGGCAGCTAGCTTAACGATTCTCTTTTTCGATTCCAGACAGCCTGTTTTTTTACGCAAGTTACGCACACGGCCATTCAGTAAGCAAGTACGACGTGACCAGGCATAAGTCTAGAAAAGAAAAAAAAGGGGCCCCATCGGGTAAAGCAATCCGAAGTTTGGCTATATTTAAGGAAGAGAAAGATGCTACAAGGCGCTTTACAATCATGCAGCTCTTAACACAGCTCAGCGTTCAGTGTTGCGTTCGTGAGCGTCGGAAAGCTATGGTGCATTCAGGAGCATGGGACATTTCAGTTTTCAAACGAAAAAGGCAGAAAACGGAACAGAACTTAATTAATACAATAATATATTTATACAGAAACAGTGTGGGCTTTCTTACATTACTGAATGCTCTATAATTGTATTTCTGTTATTTTTGATTATGCACATCTGCTAGCTGTACAGCAGTACACTGGGGAGATTTTGATTTTCATAGTGAAATTAGGCTGTTGGAATCTATTCTTTCCCATGAGACATTGTATGCAATGTGCTAGTGTTATGGTTTTCATGAACATAACTTAAATTAATGCTACTTTGAACATATAATTATTAATTATAGTAGATTTTTCTTTTATCTTTTTCTCTCTCTCTCTTTTCAGAGGAAGCATCCAGGCGTTCTTCTGAAAGGCACGTTTAGTCCATCTGATACTCGGGAAGATGACCTGGCAGGCAGTTCTACCCCAGCAGCTACTCAACCCCCCTTGAAGCAAGCGAGGATCACACCAGCGTTCAATGTGTCACAGGAACGTGTAAACAAGCTGGTATTCGATTTTGTGGTTGATGATGTGCAGTGCTTTTCAGTGGTGGAGCAGCCATCATTCCGCAAGCTGGTTCAAGGTCTCAGTGGTGGAAAAAAACCAATGTGTCGAAAGACTTTAATGCAGCGGATTGATGAAGAGTTTGCCATAATGAAGCAGTCTGTTATGTCTAAACTCATTGATGTGGACAGTGTCTGCACCACAGCAGACATCTGGTCAGCCCAAAACCGTGGCTACTTTGGAGTTACATGTCACTGGATAGACAAACACACATTAGAGAGGTGTTCTGCTGCTTTGGCCTGCACCCGCCTTAAAGGTCGACACACATATGATGCAGTTGCATCTAAACTGAATGAAATCCATGCAGAATACAAAATTCAGCACAAAGTCAGATCCACTGTCACTGACAATGGCAGTAATTTTGTAAAAGCGTTTAGGGAATATGGTGTTAGTGAGGAGGAAGATGATGGTGGTGATGGTGTGACATTTGTAGATGTTAGTAATCTTCTTCAAGAAGAGGAAGATGAGCAGTTTTTTCTTCCAAAACACCAGCGCTGTGCAGCTCATACATTAAATTTAATAGCTACTAATGAGGTTCACAAGGCAGGTGGGAATGGGCCATCACGCAAGTTGTATAGGTGTGCAACAGCAAAGTGCTCGTCTATCTGGAACAAAGCACATAGATCTTCAATGGCTGGCGAGGCAATTCAGGAGATTGCAAAAATGCAATTCATTGTCCCATCAATAACCAGATGGAGTTCAGAATTCAGGGCCATCGCAAAAGTTGTACAACTTTCAGAAGAACAGCTGAGGGCCATTTGTGATAAGCTTGATGCACCAATGTTCCACCCACAAGAGGCTGCATTCCTCAAAGAATACTCTAAGGCTCTGCAGCCTTTAGCGTCAGCAATTGACATTCTCCAGGGTGAGAACAAATGTTTCTTAGGATTTGTTGTCCCTACTTTACTGAGCCTGAAGGCAAAGCTGTCTGAGAATTTGCCTCATGTCATTTATACAGCACATATTATCACCACCATCATTGACGCTGTAGATGAGAGGTTTGGATCAGTGTTAGCCTGTCATGAAGCACAAATGGCAACTGCAACATTGCCAAAGTTCCGTTTATGTTGGCTCAGCCCTGACAAAAGAGATGAAATGAGAAGAAAGCTGCTGCAGGAAGCTGTTGCACTAGAACAACAACAGTGTCCAGTTGAAATGACAAATGATGACACTGCAAGATCTGATGACTCTGGATCTGATGATGAGTTTTTTGTATTTGAAAATGACACATCTAGTGCATCTGACCATACAGCTTATGATGAAGTCAGGAAGTACTTGGAGGATTCAGATAACAGCATTAAATCACTTCAAGCATTTCCCATCATTAAGCGTCTTTTTATCAAGTACAATACCACATTGCCATCCAGTGCTCCAGTAGAGCGCCTCTTTAGTCTAGGTGGCAGAATTTTGACTCCATCTCGAAACAAAATGACCGATAGCCACATGGAGCAGGTCCTACTGCTCCGTTACAACAAACAGATTTGAGATTGACTTCATTCTTGACACTAAATGACACTAAATAGCGGTGTCCAGAGTTATAATGCTGCTACACTCAGGTGTATTTTGTTCCAATTGCATTTGTTTAATTGCATTGAGTGTTTAAATGCAAATGTTAAGTGACTTCACTCTTGACAATACGCTGTGTGTCCACAGTTGTTTTGATTGCTAACACAGTGATTGTGTGATTCTGGAAAACTATTGTTTTTACCATTTTGATTTTGAATGATATGTTGCAAACACTTCTATTTTTGTCAACATTCCATTGACTGTTAATTGTTCAATGATGACTAACTTGACTACCTATCGTCCATCCTAATTCTTGATGCACTGTATTGTGCCGTGTTTAATTTTACAAGCAAGAAAAATAAAATGTGATGTAAAAGTCTTACTTTGCTTATTTATTACTAAACTAGAGCACTTCATTGTCATTGCACATGTATGAAGTAATGAAATGCAGCTTGGCATCTAATCCAGTGCAACATGTGCAGATTGTACAGCATGCAGTATTTAGAGATAAAATGCAGTTATTCACAGCTAGGGTAAGGAAAGATGGTTGATAGATATGTGCAGCAGAATAAATAAATTACCCCTAGGGAAATGCACGTATGTGCAGAGCCACTGCAGATAGGGCTGTACAGGTGCAAATTGAAGAGGAACACTGTACAAATGTTGGGATGGTACAGTAAGGTATGGATAGAGGGGAAGGAAAGACTGGTCTTTGGGAAGAGTTCAATAAGGTGACCGCTGTAGGAAAGAAGTGGTTTCTGAACCTGCTTGTGTTAGTCTGCAAACTGCGTAAATGGTAGAGCCTGGGGGAGGAGCAGAAAAGAGTATGGCCCGATGAGAGGAGTCTGAGAAAATCATACATGCCTGGTGCTGGCATCTCTTCTTGTGGACATCCTGTGATTGCCTGTCTGCAGTTCCCTTTCAGCTTAGTTCTTTTTTAAGGTTCACATTCAGTTCTCAAAAATTAAATGTTGAACATGGGTCAATACTCATAAAAACCTTAAAGTAATCAAAAAGTAATCAAAAGTAATTAGTTACATTACTTTTTAAAAGTAATCGAAAAAGTTACACTACAATTACATTTTAAACAAAGTAACTTGTAACTGTAACGGATTACATTTTTAAAGTAACTTACCCAACACTGACCATGAATCACTCTTTTTATTGCATGTTCCTGCTCAGTGTAACGTTCAGTGTTCGTAAGGCTAGGCTATTTAACTTTTGAATGTTAGCTGCTAACTAACTCTCTGTTAGTTTCACTGCCGTTGATTTCACCAGTGAACATACAAAGAATCACGTTTTTAAAGTTATTGTTATGTTACACGGTTTCCTTTTGTTTCATGTAATTAGCCTATAGCCTACATAGGACTGTTGTATCTCATTGTCAATATGTGTGCTGCTGCAGCACCACAGGTGACCTTCTCCGCCACTTGTAGTAGGCTAGTTTTGGCTCATACTAGTGTTGGCCATTTTAGTTTACTTTTTCTTAGAAATGTACCTAAATAATGTTCTACTGTGGTGTTAAATCACTTAAAATGTTAAGATGCTTACCAGTTTAAATGTCTAAATAAATCATCCATTTTAGTCCGTGGGCCAGAATCTGTAGAAAGTCTCCTTAAGAAGTTTCGTATGAACTGTCAGGGGGCAACTTTCTTGCACTTGGATCAGTTGCTACACATAGCAGTGATCTCAAAACACCAATGTTCCCACGATTTCGCTTGCACATTAATAAGTTATAGCCGATAAAAAATAAAAAAATTGCGCTCTTGTCCAAGAGGTCACATGATTCGAGTTTTGCTGCTCAGCCAATCAGATCGCTGTATTGTCAGCTGTGCGAGTTCAACCAGTTCATCATGGCTGCGTCCGTAAGGTGTTGTTTGCATCTGTTTCCAGACGAAGAAAGCCCAATAATAGCATTTTCTGTTGCCAGTTGGCAGAGATCTTGATGGCAAGGAAAAATAAATAGCCCAGTCCATCCATCCATCCATCCATCCATGCATTTTCTAACACGCTTATCTCCGCTGGGATCGCGAGGGGTGCCGGTGTCTATCTCCAGCTGTCAATGGGCGAGAGGCGGGGTACAACCTGGACAGGTCGCCAGTCCATCGCAGGGCAGAAATAGCCCAGACCTTTGCCCAATTTACTGTGATATCACCAAGACCTGCTGCGCTAGGATAGCACAGGCGACAGGTGTCGAGCCAAACGACTTATTCTCGACAGAATTTGTATCCCCTGCGTCAGGAGAGTGCTTGAAATCAATAAAACTTTTAACCTCCAGAGTTGGGAAGTCTAAATATTTTTAAAGATCACATTATAATAAAATGAAATAGATTTTTTTAAACTCTTAATTTTTTTTATATTTTTAAAAGCAACATATCTCGTTTTCTTAATATGGTTAATAGCTCTATATGGTTCTTGGTTGAATTAAAATCTTATTAGATCTGATAATTTTGGCTGTACCTTTATTCAGTGTTCATTTGATCACACGTGAAATCCGCTTTATATGATCCATTCATGCAGGTTTAGCTACCAAAAAAGAAAAAGAAAAAAGAAAAACCAGTAGACAGCTGTGATGGACTCAGGATAGTGGATTTGTGGTTTCAGCTGACAGACATGCGACAATCTAATAACATAAAGCTAATATTTTCGTGACACGTGTAAATGACCACAGAGCCGTTTACTTTCTCAGAACGTGTTGAGTGATCAATCGAGTTTTAACCGACATAGCAATCCCTTACGATCGCACTAACAAGTGTTACATTTTCAGTTTTAACCCACTAACTGAACGATAATGTAACAACACCATTGCTATATTTCATTAAGAAAAGCAAAACATCTTCATTTCCACGCCTAATAGGTTGGAAATGAGGCGGAGTCGACTGGATTCATTCTTCCAGCTGAATGCGCTCCCGATGCAGGGGATACAAATTCTGGCGGGGATAAGTCGTTTAGCACGACACCTGTCGCCTGTGCTATCCTAGCGCAGCAGGTCTTGGTGATATCACAGTAAATTGGGCAAAAGTCTGGGCTATCTCTGCCCTGCGAAGGACTGGCGACCTGTCCAGTTTATACCCCGCGTCTCGCCCATTGACAGCAGGAGATCGGCACCAGCACCTCGCGAACCCAGCGGGGATAAGCGTGTTAGAAAATGGATGGATGGATGGATGGATGGACCGGGCTATTTATTTTTCCTTGCCATCAAGATCTCTGCCAACTGGCACCAGAAAAAGGTATTATTGGGCTTTCTTCGTCTGGAAACAGATGCAAACAACACCTTACAGACGTAGCCATGATGAACTGGTTGAACTCGCACAGCTGACAATACAGCGATCTGATTGGCTGAGCAGCAAAACTCGAATCACGTGACCTCTTGGACCGGAGTGCTACAGTTTAATTTTTTTTAATCGGCTTAAACTTATTAATGTGCAAGTGAAAATGTGTGAACATTGGTGTTTTGAGATCACTGCTATGTGTAGCAACTTATCCAAGTGGAAGATGGTTGCCCCCTGACAGTTCATACGAAAAGTCACCCTACAGATTCTGGCCCACGGCCTATTTGGATTGTTTGTCTTTGAGTTATTGTCACTGATTCATAGTGGGCAATCAGAGGTTTATATTGGGGTGTCTAACATGAGGGGTCAGCATATGTTTTTCCAGATAGTGTACAAGTGAAGGCATAGAAGAAAAAGGTGCTTAGAATGAAGTATTTTGTAGTATTTTGAAAATACAAAAATACAGTATTTTATTTTGATAAATTTTTTGGCTGCTGTATTTTGTAATTTATTTTGATACATTTTTAAGGTGGGTATTTTGTATTTTATTTGGAAATACATTTTGATGTATTTGTGCCCATCCCTGCCCACTGGGACGTACCTCTTCTGTTTTGTTAATGTTGTAGCGCTTTCGTTAATGTTGTAGCGCTTTCGTTAATGTTGTAGTGCTTTCGTTAATGTTGTAGCGCTTTTGTTAATGTTGTAGTGCTTTCGTTAATGTTGTAGTACTTTTCTCATTTGTAATTGTGCTTCATTAAAGTTTGTATTGCTTTTGTTAATGTTGTAGTGCTTTTGTTAATGTTGTAGTGCTTTTGTGATTTGTAATTGTGCTTCATTAAAGTTTGTATTGCTTTCGTTAATGTTGTAGTGCTTTTGTTAATGTTGTAGTGGTTTCGTTAATGTTGTAGTGCTTTTGTCATTTGTAATTGTGCTTCATTAAAGTTTGTAGTGCTTTCGTTAATGTTGTAGCGCTTTTGTTAATATTGTAGTGGTTTGCACCTCAGGGCCTCCGTAGCTTTTGCCTTTTGAGTGCGAACACATTCAATCATTCCGCATTTGTCCACGCGCCACAGACTCAGAAGGACCTCTGTCTGAAACTACCCTCAACATCCTGGTCGACAACTTATGGTTCAGTTTTCAAAGAAAAGAAGAACTTTTATAAAATCAGCAGGAGGCGCTATCAAATAATTTTCAGTTCTTCTTTTTGGCAGTGGGACAGACAGACTTTTCACGTGTCTGTCTTTGAACCTAAAATGGCATTTTTAAACAGACTTAGAAGGGTGATTGTCACTTATGACAAAGGAAAAACACCTGCCATTGTGCATGTACAGAGGGCAAAGGGTCCAGTACACACAAGGGTACAGCAAAGTGGCATCTCTTTGAAAAAATGCCAGACATGTTCAAAGTGGCAGTAAATTCAGAGGAGGATGTTATATGTGGGACAACAGTATCAGAATGTCAGGAGGAAAGTGGTTCCATTACTGATGAAGCAGCAGAGAGGGTAATCAAGTACTTGATTTACCAGAAGAAAATACCTGCTGATCTTCCTGACAGTCTTATCACCAGCAGTAGAGATGCCAAAGCTCTCAATGGGTTTCCCAAACATCTGATACCATCAGAGAACGAATGCACAAAATGTGGACAGGACGCCCATCTTGGTGACCCTCAGTTGGTATCTTCCACTGCTAAAATATTGACTATCACAGGAGTAGTTAAAGGTTTGTAATTTACTCTACTCCGCTCTGATTACAAGTGTACTGATTTATTTTTATTTCCATAAGATTAATATTCATATTTTTATTCCATCATGTCAACGTAAGATCTTAATGATAACCTTTTTAATATTCTCGTAGGTATATCAACATACAGAAAGACCCAGGCCCCAACTGCTCCATGGTTTACTGATATCAAGACTGGGAAGATGGTATCCACAACTTCAACGATCACTTGCTGCTGTCCATACATTTGGGTCTGGTACTGAGGAATGCATTGCAGTTTAGTTGTAGTTTTTAATTGTTTGTGTAGAATGTGAATATTATTTTTAACACATTAGAGCACATGGTAAAAGACACATTTGTGAACTTTTCATCTTAATGCATTACTGTGATTTTGTAAATGTCCCCTAATTATTTCCGTAGACTCACACTGCTGTAAGTCGCATAATTGAAATGATCGAATACACAGAAGGAGAAAACTTTCCTAACAAGGATCAGATCCTGCAGGCATATCTGTTGTTTGAAGGTCTAAGTGACCATGACTACCGATACTCATGAATTTCATGTGGGTATCATACTGCAGTTGTTGTCATGGATCTCCATAAGAAAGGTGTTTTCAGGGGGACTTCCGGTTTGATGAGGTAGAGAGCAGACGTGCGAGCAGGGAGCTCCAGCCGAACTTTTCATTTACCTTTCAAGTCTACCAGTTTAACTGTGCTTTTCCTTGGGCTGACTCGTGCATTACTTAATCTTATGTGGGAAAGAGCATTGCGACATTTTGAGCTCCTCAAACTCTAATCCTCAGCCGTCAGTAACAACTCGGGCAGCTAGCATTTCAGCTAAGATAGCCAGCATCGCTATCTCAGCCGCACCTGAACTCCCACACCTGGGGAGCAGAAGCGCCGACAGCGGAGGCCACTCCGACCCAGTCACCAGGACCGACCTCGAGGCTCTTTTCACCAAACAACGTGATAGCTTCAGAGCTGACATGGCTATCCTGATCCAACAGTCAACTGAATCTCTGAAGCAGTCAGTGGACTCACTAGGCCAGCAGGTGACATCATTTAACAACCGCCTCACTAATACTGAAGTCGTAGTGAGTGAAAACTTCGAGAAAATCACAGAGATGGAAGCTGCTGTTAAGACCTTACAATCCCAAGCCACGGTGCTCCTGGAACGAGTAGACGACCTCGAGAACCGGTCCAGGCGTTCTAATTTGCGGATTATCAACATACCCGAAGGGAGCGAGAGAGACCAGGATCCGACCAAGTTTGCTTCCAACCTGCTGATGGCGGTGACGGGGCCCGACGTCTTCGACAGTCCTCCCGAGATAGAGAGAGCTCACCGCTCTCTCGGCCCCAGACCAGGTGATGCCGGCGCCGGGAAACCGAGAGCCTTCATCGTTAAATTTCTCCGCTTACAAGAGAAAGAAAAAGTCCTCCGATGGGCCAGAAAACACAAGATGGATTATCGCGGCTCCGAGCTGAGAGTTTATCCAGACATCAGCGCTTCTCTGGCCAAAAAACGGGCTGCATTCAACATCATCAAAAGCTCTCTCTATCTGAAAGGAATAAAATTCCGCCTGCTGCACCCTGCCCGTCTCCAGGTCTTGTTCCGAAATGAGAACTTCTACTTTGACTCTCCAGAAAAAGCCCAGGATTTTTACAACGAGCGCATCGCCCCCACCGGTTAGTGGATTTATTGAGGATGCCGGCTTTATCTGGACCCAGGACATGGTAACGTTTGGACGTTTATAACGATCAGATGTAATTCCAAGGGGCTACTTAAGTTTTTTCTTTATAATCTGATATGGGAATATTATTGCCCCCTGATATATCTGATTATTTTGCCCCAATTATACATTGTACACACATTTGCAGATTCAGGAGCCCCATCTGCTCGTGAGTGTTAAGTTCACAAGTTTATGTCACACGGAAGTAACAGAGTCTATGGAGTCCCGCTGCTAGTTCTCGTTTTTAGGACAAGCTTAGGGAGGTTTAGGTGTGTTTATTTGTTCCCTGTTCTAAGGGGTTTTGTTTTGGGGTATTGGGGTGGTAGATCCTACAGATTTGTTTTTGTCTCTATTTTTGTTTATGTGTTTGTAATACGACGTCCTTCTACCATGCAGTGGCTTTTCCTACTATATACCTACATATTAGTTTATGGCTAATATTACAAAAAAAGGGGTATCCTCTCTGAGATTTGTCTCTTGGAATGTTAAAGGGATCAATGGTCCAGTAAAAAGGGGTAGAGTTTTTTCCCACTTGAAACATCTTAAAACGGAAATTGCTTTTTTACAGGAGACGCATTTGATCGCTAAGGATCACCATAGGTTAAAGGCTTCATGGGTTGGCCAAAGTTTCCATTCCAATTTTAGTAGCAAAGCAAGGGGTACAGCGATTTTGATACACAAAAAAATAGTTTTACCCAACAAACGTTATAGCTGACCATCAAGGCCGGTTTGTTATAGTCTCAGGCTCCCTCATCAATGTACCTGTTGTTCTTGTTAATCTCTATCCACCCAATTGGGATGATGAGGCATTTATTAGGAAAGTAACCTCACCTTTACCAGATTTAACTTCCCACCACTTAATCTTAGGAGGCGACCTTAACTGTACTATAAATCCTTTGCTAGTCAAATCCTCCCCACGACAGGATTCCCCTTCTAAAGTTGCTAAAGCAATATCAACGTTTATGGATCAAATAGGAGGTTTGCATCCATGGCGCTTTATCTATCCTGATAAAAAAATATTTTCTTTTTACTCTCAGGTCCACAAAACATTCTCAAGAATTGATTACTTTTACATTGATAATTATTTTCTTCCTGTTGTCGATAACGTAGAATATTCAACGATAGTGGTATCTGATCATGCTCCAGTGCTACTCGACCTTTCGTTTACACTTTTACAAAAGACACGCCCCCCATGGAGGCTGAATTGCACATTGCTTAACAATGATGACTTTTGCCAAACAATCTCCAAAGTAATCGATGATTTTCACTGAAACAGCTCTGGTGAAGGTCACCAATGATATTCTTATGGCCTCAGATAATGGACTTGTGTCTATACTTGTCCTGTTAGATCTCAGTGCTGCATTTGACACAGTTGATCACAATATTCTCCTACAAAGACTTGAGCATACTGTAGAGATTAAGGGAAAAGCATTAGGCTGGTTTAAATCTTATCTGTCGGACAGATTCCAGTTTGTTCATGTTAATAATAAATCTTCTTCAAACTCTAGGGTCACCTGTGGAGTACCACAGGGTTCAGTCCTTGGACCAATTCTATTTACTATATATATGCTTCCGGTTGGCAAAATTATCAGACAGCATGGGATTAATTTCCACTGTTATGCTGATGACACTCAGCTATATTTATCCATAAATCCTGATGAATCCAATCAGTTACTTCGACTGCAGTCATGTCTTGATGACATCAAAAGCTGGATGACTTTAAATTTCCTGCATTTAAATCCTGACAAGACAGAAGTTGTAATCTTTGGGCCAGAGTCCTCAAAAAATAAACTTCTTAATCAATCACTTAATCTGGATGGCATTAACTTGGCCTCTGGTAATAAAGTTAAAAACCTTGGTGTTGTTTTCGACCAAGACATGTCATTTAAATCCCATATTAAACAGGTTTCCAGAGTTTCCTTTTTTCACCTCCGGAATATCGCCAAAATTAGAAACATTCTGTCCAGGGGTGATGCTGAAAAACTAGTCCATGCATTTGTTACTTCAAGGCTGGACTATTGTAATTCTTTACTATCAGGAAGTCCACAAAATGCAGTTCGAAGTCTTCAGCTGATCCAAAATGCTGCAGCAAGAGTCCTGATGAAAATCAACAAGAGGGATCATATTTCTCCAATTTTAGCTTCCCTTCATTGGCTTCCTGTTAAATCAAGAATAGAATTTAAAATTCTTCTTCTAACGTATAAAGCCCTTAATAACCAAGCTCCATCATATATTAGAACTCTGATTACCCCGTATGTTCCTAACAGAGCACTTCGCTCTCAGACTGCAGGTCTGCTGGTGGTTCCTAGAGTCTCTAAAAGTAGAATGGGAGGCAGATCCTTTAGCTATCAGGCTCCTCTCCTGTGGAACCAACTCCCAGTTTTGGTCCGTGAGGCAGACACCCTATCTATTTTTAAGACTAATCTTAAAACTTTCCTTTTTGACAAAGCTTATAGTTAGAGTGGCTCATGTTACCCTGAGCTATCTCTATAGTTGTGCTGTGATAGGCCTAGGCTGCTGGAGGACATCAGGGTCTAATTTTCTCACTCTACTGATTTCTACTGTTCTTCATTCTACGGTTCTCCAGTTTTGGATTGTATTACATTGAAATGACTGTCGTCATTTCAGCTTTTAACTTTTTGCTCTCTCTCTTTTTCTTCATAGTAGGTACACCTGGTCTGGCGTTCTGTTAACTTTGACATCATCCAGAGAAGACGGCTCACCCGTTACTACCATCTAATGTAGAACAGATTACTAGATCAATGTGTGCTTCTGTGCTTTTGTCTCTCTTGTTGTGTCTCTGCTCTGTCTTCTGTAACCCCAGTCGGTCGAGGCAGATGACCGTTCATACTGAGCCCGGTTCTGCCGGAGGTTTTTTTTTCCCGTTAATGGGTGGTTTTTCTTCCCACTGTCGCTTCATGCTTGCTCAGTATGAGGGATTGCAGCAAAGCCATGTACAATGCAGACGACTCTCCCTGTGGCTCTACGGTTCCCCAGGAGTGAATGCTGCTTGTCGGGACTTTGATGCAATCAACTGGTTTCCTTATATAGGACATTTTGACCAATCTGTATAATCTGACCCAATCTGTATAATATGATTGAACTTGATTTTGTAAAGTGCCTTGAGATGACATGTTTCATGATTTGGTGCTATATAAATAAAATTGAATTGAATTGAATTGAATTTCTTGTCTCCAACAAGTCTGATCTCATATCCCCATCTCTGCTGTGGGAGACATTAAAGGTGGTAGTCCGAGGAGAGATTATTTCTTATTCTGCAAGAATAAATAAACTCAAAAAACAAAAACAGGAACAACTCATGGAAAGCATAACAGAATTGGACAGAAAATTATAAACATCTCCATCCCCTGAATTAGATAAAGAGAGACAAAACCTTCAAATGGAATATAACTTGCTGTCAACACAAGAAACTGAAAAATTACTGTTACGATTACGTGGATTTCTTTATGAACACGGTGAGAAGGCAGGACGCCATCTATCACGCCTAATTAAAAACCAATCTGTATCCCAGCAAATTAAACAGATAAGAACCCCTCCAGGTGAACTTACAGTATCGCCATCTGTCATAAATGAAACCTTTAAAACATTTTACTCTGAACTATACACGTCACAATCATCAACTGACAAAACAAACATGATGAGCTTTCTGGATAACCTAAATTTTCCACCCATTTCTACTATCCAAAAGAGCGAAATGGATCGACCCTTAGAATTTCGTGAAATAGCAAACTCAATTAAACTAATGCAAAGTGGCAGGGCCCCTGGCCCTGATGGTTACCCTATAGAGTTTTTTTAAAAAATTTGCTGATAAATTAATTCCTCTTCTCTTAGACATGTTCAATGACTCTCTGGACCGGGGAGCTCTGCCTCAAACTCTCACCGAGGCATCAATAACCTTATTACTAAAGCCGGGTAAAGAAGATTCCGAGTGTAGCTCTTACCGTCCTATCTCCCTTTTAAACGCTGATTATAAGATTTTAGCTAAGGCACTGGCCCTACGTCTTGAATCAGTTATGCCGAGCATCATCTCACCCGACCAAACCGGGTTTATGAAAAACAGACACTCTTTTTCCAACGTCCGCCGCCTCCTCGACATTCTTTTCTCTCCCGCATCCAGGGAGACAGCAGAAGTGGTGGTCTCCCTGGATGCGGAGAAGGCCTTTGATAGGGTGGAGTGGAGTTATCTATTAGAGGTCTTAAAGAGGTTTTGCATTGGGTCTAGGTATATATCTTGGATTTCACTCTTATACTCTTCCCTTAAAGCATCCGTAAGCACTAATGGGATGAAATCCCAATATTTCACACTCAATCGAGGAACCCGCCAAGGGTGCCCTCTGAGTCCACTGTTGTTTGCTGTGGCAATCGACCCTTTATCTATCGCACTTAAATCGGCTAGTTTTAATAAAGGAATCTACAGATGTGGTTTGGAGCATACACTTTCCTTGTATGCAGACGATTTGCTATTGTTTATTTCTGATCCAGTAACCACCATCCCTAAAATAACTAAATTGTTAAACCGCTTTGGAGCATTTTCCGGCTATAAGTTGAACTTCTCAAAAAGCGAATGTTTTCCTGTAAATAACTTAGCCCTTGGGATCCCTGATGTGTGTTTTCCATTTAAAGTGTCTAAAAGTAGCTTTAAATATTTAGGAGTGAATATCTGCCGCAAGATGTCAGACCTCTACAAGAACAACTTTCAACCCCTAATTGAAAAGCTTAAATCAGATCTGGAAAGATGGTGTAATTTGCATATAACTATAGCAAATTGCATAAAAATTAACGTGCTTCCACGTTTTCTCTATCTTTTCCAATGCTTGCCGATCTTTTTACCCAATTCCTTTTTTCGTGCTATGAATAGGCTAATTTCATCCTTTATATGGAAAGCCAAGACTGCCAGAATAAGGAGAGAGCTTTTACAAAGGCATAAGTCCGTTGGTGGTTTGTCACTCCCTGATCTAAGACCAGGGCCGTGCAGAGACCGTTGGAAGGGCAGGTGCTCAAAGTTAAAAGAGGGCACATGGGGCACGAATTTAAAACACGATACAGAAACATACCTTGCTATACAACCGGCTGAACTGTACCAACCCATACTATAAAGAATGTAACATGGAATCAAGGTCGTAGGTTTGATTTGAACTTTGGTAGGGACACTATTGGTCCAAAGCTTCATTGTTCCTATGCAATATGCATGCTCCTATTTTTTTATGCTTGATTTGAGCATTAGGATTCGTTTTGCCTGTCTAAAAAGAAAAGGCAGCATTATTTGCTAAATTTATACAAATTTTATAAGCATGACACACACTAGATGCTGTTTGTTTATCTTTAAAGCATCACAGGATCTGATCAATGTCGAATTGGGACTTTTTCCCACTTTGAAAAAGTTTGCATTTGAACTTACCAGCAACAGAGACAGATGGTAAATACGTGCCTATTAAACCAAATATATTCAAAATATGTCTGTTGTCTATTATCCTGTATTTTCTTTTGAAGATATAGAAATGTGCAGAGATAAACCCCACCCTTATTCTTTTTTTTAAATCTAAGATACTCTGTCAGCATCATAAAACACAGCAAAATTATACATTCAAGGGACTGCAAATAAATGTATTGTATTTACTTTGCACTGGCAGTAGAAGTGTCACTGGCACTGACAGCATTTCAAATATTAAATTCAAACTTCAACAAATGTACTACTGGGTTGTAGTTGCTCTGTATAGCCCATTTCATGTAATTTATCTTAGCATTCCAAACACATTTCTTACATCATATATCTGAAGTGTAGATAACAGCTTCTCCTTACCTACATCCTCTCAGACAACTAATTATTTCCCTAACAATAGTGAGATTTCAATGTTTAAATGTGCAGTAAATCTTAATACATAAGGAGCATGGAGGACCCAATACTGTACTTTAAGTAAGATTAGTGACACTAAAACTGATCTATGAGTGGTTGTCCATTTCATTATTGAAATGAGAACGTATTAATATACTACAGGCATATACTAGTAAGACTATTAAAGAACAGCAGATTAAACTTTAAGATATGTAAAGGCCTATATTAAATTCATTTTGCAACCACAACAACAGATTAAATAATTTTTACTTTTTTGGTGTACCAAATTACCCTCGTAATGATGAAATATGTTGTGGGCTAAATCCCTGGTGATGAGAATGTCTAACTCCGCCTCTGGTTTGCACTCATTTACTAATGGACAGTGTGGAAACCTTTGTACAATAAAACCAATGTAAATGGTGTTCCTCGGTTTTATTTGTCTTTATTCTAACTATGTATACAATCAATGAAAGCAACAATAACAACGAAATATGGTAAAAAGGAAACCCTCACCTTTTCTTTTTCAGACAGCTGTGGCTAAGAATCTGACTTTTTAATAGCCTATAGTCTTTGCTTTTCCATCTTTCCAGCAGTCTTCAGAACTCCTGCCTGGCACAGAATATTTAGTTTTATAAAACAGATTAGGTTTCTGTTGATAAATGCATTATACTTCAGAATTAGATGCTATTTTGAGATGCTAATATTGGTTACTTACATTTCTCAAGTTCCACAAATCCAAACAGTCTTTCCTGCTTCTTTACAGAACTGCACTCAGCAGCTTTCACCTATTTTAGTGCTGATAATATTTAGTTTTTTAACTGGGGCTAGTTTTGTTGTCAAGTAATTGTGGTAACGGCAGTATCCCTGTATGAATTGAAATTTAAATCTTGCGCTCCAAGCAAACAGGCAAGCACACACACGCTAGAAATCAGAAAGCGGGAAGGCGGGATTTAAGGCAGTACAACCAATGAGAGTGGAGTTTAAAAAAAAAAGCACAGAGCACAGTCACGTGGGGCAGGCAGTCAGACAGCGGCAGCAGCAGCCGCGGAGCTGCGAGAGGAGAAGAAGGGAAGAGTAAAGGTAACAATGTCACCGGAGGGCTTATTGTGTTGTTTTTCTTGCAAAAAAAAAAAAAAAAGATAATAATAATAATTTCAGTACATGTGTCAAATGACTCTCTGGATCCGCGAACCTGAATTAATCTGGTGTAAACTAGAAGCCAAATCCTGTTCTACGTCACTCCTAGCTCTACTTACACAAATATTGCCCTTTCAACCTTCCCAACATACATGTAACCCAATTGTCGTCTCCACCCTTAAAATTTGGCTCCAATTCAGACGTACTTTTGGACTCATAGGACTGTCCAATCACACCCCCATACATAACAACCATCTCTTTCTCCCTCCTGGCATTGACAATGCCTTTTCTCTATGGCAGAGATCTGGCCTTGTTAGGCTAAGTGACCTATATATTAACAATGTTTTCGCTAGCTTCAACGAACTATGCGGAAAATTCAACCTCCCCAAATCTCACCTATTTCGATACTTCCAGATTCGTAACTTTGTTAAATCCAATAGTACCTGTTTCCCCAATACCCCACTTAACTCAGTAATTGACTCAATTTTGGACATTCCCACAAATCAGAAAGGCCTTATCTCCAAAATATACACCTTATACATCTCAAAGAGACATCTCTTGATAAAATCAAGAAAGACTGGGAACAAGAACTTGGTAGGGTTATTGATGACGGTGTCTGGGACTCAGCATTAACTCGTGTAAATAATAGATTCGGGTCACGGTGGTTGGCAAAAACAGTACTGTTCTCGTCTACTACTGTCTACTACTGTGACAAAACGGGTGATTTAGAGCGTATTTTTAGTTAGTTTATTTTTGGAATCTAAACAATGTCTACTACTTGTGCTCCCGGTTGCACACAGAGGCATTCCAAATCGTCGGATGTACGTTTCTGTCGTTTACCGAAGGAGGAAGGACGAATAAAGAAATGGATATTTTCAATGAAAAGAGCGCAGGCAGACACTCCCAATGGACTGGGGGAGCCATCATACTACGACAGAATATGCAGTCTACACTTCATCTCCGGTAAATACAACTTAATTCTGCACTAGTCATTGTTCTACTTAAATAGCGGCGGAGGGGAGGTGGCGATCGCTAGACGGGGCCAAGAGAAGTGGAGTCGATGCAGCAGCAGCACGCCGCATCATTTTAGTTTTCTTCGTGCAATTAGTGTGCAATAATGTGCTCCAGACAGCTGCTGCATTACACCCCTGTTCATGCGCGCTAGTACGTCTGTGTTTACACTGCAACGTCGCCGACACCCCTACCCATTTTAACAAGACATAAACACCAAAATCATCCGTAGTGAACAATGGTTTTTTTTAACCTATCGGAGGGTCTCTGCTGAGACGCGGTCTGTGTCCGACTCCGCTTTATGTTACACAAACATGTCTGAACATCCATCCATCCATTTTCTGACCCGCTTAATGTCCCGATATAAAATATTTGTAGCCGTCCAGTGGTGTCATGGCTTTCGTGCTCTCTCGTCTGTACTGGCCTGCGTGTTTATAAGGCAGCTGTATATGTCGGGTTACGGAACCTTTGGCCAGCATTTCACAGACTCGCTCCGTCCCTTCAGGCTTTTGCTGTGTGGATCTGGCAATCTGATACCATCAACCATCAACTTAGTTTTAAAACGATCTTGTGATACGTTATCTAAAGAAGAAAAATATGCGGAGAACTCGTCAGTTTCTCTGTTTGCGTCCGCCATTGTGTTCGCTTTTTGCCAACCAGTCCGGCGCGCATGCGCGAAAAACCCGCATCAAAACAATAACAATGAACTGGTCTATAGTACATCTTGCTCCAGGCTTAATCTGATACAATTTAAGGTTGTCCACCGTATTTATTTCACCAATTTTAAACTTTCCAAAATTTATCCTAATATCGCAGACGCATGCAACAGATGTCACATGTCACCAGCAAACATGACTCACATGTTTTGGTCCTGTCCCCGTCTGCAAGATTACTGGACGACTGTTTTCAAACACCTTGTAAAAGCACTAAATGTGAAATTGACACCTTGTCCTGAATTGGTTATTTTTGGATTAACAGACCATCAAAAAATTAAAAAAAAGTTTAAGGATAGTATTGCCTTTGCCTCTTTATTAGCGCGGAGAAGAATTTTGTTGGAATGGAAGGCACCAGGTGCCCCAAAAGCTTCACTGTGGCTTAAAGATCTCATGCTGTACTTAGATTTGGAGAAAATTAAATATGATCTGAGGGGGACACCTGGAAATTTTGTTTCAGTTTGGGGCTGCATGATTAGTTACATAGCCAGTTTAAAGACACTACAGGACAAATGAAATGTCCACTTTTGACAACTGACTTGTGATTACATTTTCTTTTCCTCCTTGCTTCATTTCAACCCATTGAAAAATTTACCTCTGTTTTATTTTGTGGTGCTTTCTATTTATTTATTTGTTATTCTTACTACTCTTTTTTAATTGTCTATATATTTTTTATTCACATGTTTGTGTACGGTAAGAAGGAAGGATGTGGGTTATTACTGATCTGTAACATAATCTTGTAGGATTGGGGAGGGCTGGGGAAGGGAGGGAATGAGTGGTTGTTGTTTTTGTAAAATGGAAAAAATAATCCTTATCATTGTTTGTACTTGACCTTGTTATGTGAATAAAAACATGAATATAAAACACCAAAAAAAAAGAAAAAAAGAAAAAAAAGAAAGGTGTTTTCAGCATGCCAGGTAGGTCTTTCGGTTTTAAACCTGCTAGGATGAAAATACTGTTATTTCAAATGTTTGACTCATCTGAAATGAACATAAAAAAAATGGAATCCTGTTAGTGAAATACCAAACCCACCCCAATACTATAATAGCGAAGTGAATACACGCTCTTTTCGGTAAGCAGTTACTATGGCAGTGATTAACCATGGACTTTATCCACGTAAGTCTGGTGTCTATTCAACAGAGAAATTGGAAACATTTTGTGTACCAAGTTATTCATGCATTAATGTGTCTCAAAAAATTATTTGCTTGTCTTCATTGCATTTCTAGGCTGGTTGTAAGAATCTTTTTGTTGTAAAACATACTTATCACAACTGGTCCCCCTGGATTGGACCACAGACAAGACAATCTGAAATTTTGATAAACACAGAGAGTGAAAAAGTCCACTTGCCTGATTCCAACAGTGATGTAGCCCAGTCTCTCACAGAAGAGCGGTTTGCAGATGAGATTCTCAATCTCAAGGTAATCTCTTATTTATTTTTAGAATTTTCTGATTGTGTTGGTCTTTCAGGAGGGTTAAATAATATTACAAATAACTCACATTTGTGTTATTTTAAAGCTACCTGAGATCAGGAGACTACAGTCAATGTGGAATTGACAGCAGAGGTTCTAAGATGGATCTTGTGCTTCGTATGTGGGACAGCATGGCTTCTAGAGCCACATATAACAAGGTTTTTGATAAAGTGTGGGGTGCCGGAGACTTCCGGTTATGGCGGCTGTGTGAGAGGACGTGTTTCCACCGCTCTGCTGTTCCAGTCAAAGAATTAACTTAAAACTCCTTCCTTTCAAAATATACTAAAGGACAAATGACCGCGCAAGTTCGGAATAATGCCTAAAGCAGCAAAGACATCCCAAGAAGTAAGTGAAAAGGCGAAACAGCATAAGCTAACGGAATACCATCTTCGAGGCGAAATGCAGAAAGCCAATACTAGATCATGCTCGGTCCCAATGGCTGCCACGGACAGAGAAGAAAACCCAAAGCAACAAGATGGATGAAATACTTTGTCGTTAATTCGATACAGAAGAATTTCTCCTCTAGATTTGATGAAGTTCTGAGCTCCATCGACAGTGTAAGAAAAGAGATAAATGACTGTATCCAACAAATTACAGAAACCGAAACACGCATTTCTGACGCGGAGGGAGAGATAGAAATGCTACGAAACAAGGTGGATGCGCTGGAGTCCAAGAAGAAGTACTTGGAAGATAAAGTTGTGGATCTGGAAGCTAGGTCGAGGCAAAACAACTGTTAAAGAATGGGTACACCAGCCTGCTGCTACATATCTATTGAAAACCCATCTTACCCAGGTTCCAGATTTGACAATAAATGAGGAAAGCATTGATCAGAGGTAAAACATTGTAATATGCATATTTAATTCATAGAAATTAAATATGGAGACAGAGTTAACATTACCAATCAAGATGATTTCACCGCGCGATGGAAAAGACTGTCTGAAGTAAGTTTTGGACAAACACTCTTTTTATCAACTTTAGAGCTCCTCCTGCAAAGCTCAGGGGGAGGATAAATAAAACTGAAGCTGCATGTTATCTTACCTGGCAACAGAGAGGAGAGACACTCTGCATTCCTGACTAAGATATTTTCTTAACACAACCTAAGGCTTTTCGGATTGCCAGAGGGAGCTGAAGGGCAGAATCCATGTGAGTTCCTAGAGAAATGTTTGCCGGAGGTCCTTGGAGTTAGAGCGGTGGCCGTGGAAAGGTGCATTGAATTGGACCCCGGAGAGACAACACCGCAGCACCCCGCACCTTAATAATGAGATTTCTCAGCTACAAGGATAAGCAGCTTATTGCTCTAGCATCAAGAGCTAATGCTGAAATTAAATACCAAGATCATCAGGTCCGGTTCTACCCAGATACCGCGGCGGATCTTTTCCAGCTTCGGAAGCAGTTTGACTCGATACGCACGGAACTACGCAAACTGAGATTGCGCCACGGGGTTGCTCACCCAGCCAAGCTACTGGTGACTTATCAAGACCGAACTCATGCTTTCAAAACAGCAGCGGCTGCACGTGAGTTTCTACAGAGAATCCAGAAGAAAACTAATGGGGAGGCAGCAATGGGTTAAACGCCCATACGGCTTCTTAAATTAACAGTTTGTGGCTTCCTACAACTTTGTTGTTGCCTTTATTGGTTAACTATATTGGAGGGGAAACAACAGGGATCTGTTAAGAATGCATTTATTTCTGCTTAGATATGGCAAGAGGAAGTACGCACATACCGGTTGGTGTGCATACTAATAAGTTCGAACCTGTAAGCGAATAAATGGAAGGTTGAATTACTGTTATATATAGTGAACAGCATTGGTACAACAATTTGTTTTTTTGGTTATAGAGTGGTTTGACTGCTCCTCACTGCGTGTGGATTGGTCTCACGCGATAACGGGAGGTGTACAGAGGGGGGAGTGAGTCCCTTGGAAGGTTTAAGGGATATGTTGTGAGTTTTGTTTTGTTGTTTAAGCTTCTCAAATCTTCGTGTTCGTATGGGGTAAACATTGTTTTACATTTCTTCTCCATTTCTGGTAATTTTGGTCGCAAGTCTTAAAGCTTAAAATGGTTACATGGAACTGCAGGGGCCTACAACGTCTAAAGAAGGTAAAACTGTGATGATTCTGGCACTGGAGCTGATTCTGTTCACAATTAACACCCCTGTTCAGTCTCCACTCCTTTGCAATCAACCTCTACTGGCTTCACCTGTCTCCACCTGCATAAAAGCTCCGTCCAAGTCAGCCTCCAGTGCCAGATCGTCTCAAGCCAACCCGGTGAGAACTTTCCAGCACTTAATTCTGAAAGCCTGCCTTTCTGTTGACCGACCTGTCTCTGCCCTCTGTTTTTGAGCCTGCCTGTCCCTTTTAAATCTCTGTGTGTTGGATATTGGACCTGGATCTGGACCCGGACCCTCCTTCTGGATTACCCCTCTGTACCTCTGCTGGATTATTGGATTTCCCGGACTGCCCCTGGACAAACGCCTCTGGAAAGCCCCGCTCTGTCTGCCTGCCTCTCGGCCGCTCAGTCAGGTTAGTGACTCGGCTTGTACACTCTGTCAAAACCTATCATTACCGGTCACTAACCTGCTTCTCTGCCTCCAGGGAGCTCCAGCCCATTAGCGCGAGCTGCGCACCCAGAGAGCCGATGCCTGTTCACGGTTTTTCAATAAAGCTTGTTAAAACATCACTGACCTGTCGTGGTTGAATCTTGGGTCAAATTCTGGTTCATTACAAAAACAAGTTATTAACAAACTGCATTATTTGAACTCCAGAATAGTATTTCTACAGGAGACGCATCTTATGGAAAAAGACGAGGGGCGAGTCAGGAGGAGGTGGCGAGGCAATGTATACACTTCAACATTTTCTTCCCGAGCAAGAGGTGTTATGATTCTTATTCACGAATCTGTCCCATTTTTTGTAAGTAATGTTATTAAGGATGGGAGAGGTAGATACTTGATAGTTCAGGGCTCTTTACTATCGGAAAAAATTAACCTAGTTAACGTCTATGGTCCCAACACAAATGATCCTGCGTTCTTCCAGAATTTATTCCTCTCGCTTTCATTGTTGCAAGGGCTTTTGGTGATCGCAAGAGATTTTAACTGTATTCTTACTCCAGAAATAGATAGATTCTTAGAGCAGAATATGACAAAAATATCTAGTCTCAGAGCTGCATCCAGTCTCTTAAGATTGGAAAAAAAAATTTACGAACAGGGGGACAAGGCTGGAAAACTTCTAGCTTGGCAGATTAAACAGCTTGAAACAACAACTTCGATGACGTCAATTGAAGCACAGGATAAAACTCTAATAGATCCAAAGGATATTAATAATGCTTTTAGAGACTATTACCAGAAATGATATGACTAAAGAAAAGCTAGACCAAGGGGAACTAGACAAGTTTTTGGGCAAACTACATATCCCCGTCATTGCAGAGGAGTGCAGAGTGGACTTAAATATAGAAATAAATAAAGAGCAACTAGCACAGGCCATGAATAGTTTAGCGGAGGAACAAAAGTGGAACAAAAGTGTTGTGAAAACATAAACCGTTTCAAAAAATATTTAAGCGGGATGTCCTGATAAAATACCTGGAAGAGAGTGAGTGAAGTTCTATAAGGGTGGTGTGGTGTAGGGAGGGGGTTGTAGGGACGGGGAGCGTTGGGCCAGTGTGTTGTCTTGTATGCATGAGTGTGGATGTATTGTTTGTCTTGTCTTTGTCTTGTCGTTTGCAGGTCTTGGGAGTGTCCCTGGGATAAGCAGGAGGGGATTGGACATGTATAAGCTTTTGCTTCTTTCATCCCCGTTTCGAGCCATGCATATGTATTGTTTATCATTATCTATTGTAAAATGTGTGCAGGTTTGAAATAAACTTTTGAAATTGAAAAAAAAATCTGGTAAACAACCAGGACCCGATGGTATCCCCATTTTTTTACAAAAAATTCATGGACAAATTGCTCTCTCCTCTTTTAGACATGTTCATGGAGTCATTTAAAAATGGCGCATTGCCTCCATCTTTAAATCAGGCTCTAATTATTCAGCTGCCAAAACCGGGTAAACCTCCTAATAAATGTGAAAATTTGAGACCCATCAGTCTACTTAACTCTGATCTCAAAATCATCTGTAAACTATTGGCATTAAGACTGCAAAGAATCTTACCAGATATTATAAATAAAGATCAAAATGGGTTTGTAGCTGGGAGGCAAGGATATCACAATATTAGAAGGGTCCTGAATATTATTTGGTCCAAAAAGAACGCTAATGACACAGCCCTTCTCTCAGTAGTGTCATGATGCAGCCTGTCTGCTGCACCATGCACAGACTCAAGACACTTTCCACCTTCCATACAGCTCCAGTCTCCAGTTCAGTAATCATCTACACCTGTCAGTCACTAATCAGCCAGCACTCAGCACACCTGTCAGCCTCCCTATTTGGGCTCCCTGCAGTCAGTCCTCCCCTGTCGGTTCGTTCTGTTGGTTTCTGTTAACTTCTGTTATTCCTGCTACCTCTGCCAACTCCTGTCACCGTTGCTCACCTCATGCAGTCTCATCCAGCCTGAAGGCCTGTCATCTCCACCTGCCTGCTGTGGATCTGGTTCTGTTCCACTCCGGTTTCTGCAAGTATTCTCCATTCTGCCGTGCTGCGGGTCAAGTCTGATTCCAAGTCTCCATTCTGCTGTGCTTCTGGTTCTGCTGCCTCCGTGCTCTGGTTCCGTCCTGCTTGCCAATTTCTGCCTTCACCATCCTCCTGCTTCAGCTCAGTACAGACTCTTGGTTCCATCCTCCACAATCCACAAGCTTCAATAAACTGTTAAAACTCACTCTGTTGTGGTTGTGTTCGGGTTTAGAAGTAAAAACATGACAGAACGAACCGACCACATGAACCCGACACCCACACAGAGCCTCCATCCAGGAATTGGCGAGAGAGATGTTGCTCCGCTCTCGGGCAACAGCGCAGCGGAGCAACTCATAGCCCAGTCCCGGGGCGTTTTGGAGAACCTTGCATCGCTTAGTCCACCTTGGAGGCGAGTAGGCGTGGTGGCTCAGGTACGCAAACTGTGGACAAGTCAAGCCGAGCTCCTTCCTCTTTTTGAAGAGACCGGGCTGATGGAGGAGCTCGAGTGGAACAACAAGGCTGCTGTGGCTCAGCTATTCGGCCGAACGCCTCCTCCCAGACCCTCGTTCTCCGCCGCTGCTGCCTCCTCCCAGACCCTCGTTCTCCGCCGCTGCTGCCTCCTCCCAGACCCTCGTTCTCCGTCGCTGCTGCCTCCTCCATTCCTGCCGCTGCTGCTGCCGAGTCCGCCTCAGCATCCGGCACGGATCCAGCCTCTGCCCCTGCTACGGTTCCTGCCACTGCTGTAGCTCCTGCTGATGCTGCCCCCACTTCCTCATCACTAGCAGCAGCCACTCTCTCGCCGCCCGGCTCCTCTCGACGCAGACGCCGGGCTCGTCGATGCCGGAACACGCCCACTGCTCAACCTGAGGCTAAGCTGGTTAGCGCTGCTGCGATCCCTCTGCCTGGAGCTGACGTCACCTCCACGTCCCTGGTGAGTCGGTCCGACGGCGTCGCGGCTGCTCCAGCGAGCCCGAGCCGAAGCCATCCTCTTCCCCGTCATCTCAGTCACCACCTCCACGACACTCAGCTGACTCCTCGGGTGAAGCCTTCAGCTGCTGCTTGGAGGTCCACGCCTCCTCCGGCCAAAGCTCCCCAGATCCATGAGACACAGCTGTGGGATTTTTTTTACGGGGATAGGGATGACCTGCTTCCCTATCAGCCCACACCAACATCAGAGGCTGAGGTTTCCGTCACTTTGCCGCCGGCTTCATCAGAAAAATCAGCTCTTGCTCAGCCTGCAACCAAAGACTCAGTTCCTGCTCAGCCCGCAGCTAAGGACTCTGTTCCTGTTCAACCCGCAGCCAAGGACTCTGTTCCTGCTCAACCCGCAGCCAAAGACCCAGTTCTTGCCCAGCCTGCAGCCAAAGGCTCTGTTCCTGCTGAGCCCGCAGCCAAGGACCCAGTTCCTGCTGAGCCCGCAGCCAAGGACCCAGTTCCTGCTGAGCCCGCAGCCAAGGACCCAGTTCGTGCTGAGCCCGCAGCCAAGGACCCAGTTCGTGCTGAGCCCGCAGCCAAGGACCCAGTTCATGCTCAGCCCGCAGCCAAGGACCCAGTTCATGCTCAGCCCGCAGCCAAGATTTCAGTTCCCAGTTCAGTGTCCAATGCGGGTGATGAGCACGCCAGTCTGCCGTCCTACGTGGGTGCAGAGCCCGCCAGCCCGCCGTTGAAGCTGGGACCCAGGGGGGTCCGCTGCCTCTTGTAGCCTATAGCCCGGAGGCTGTTGAAGCCTGCAGCCCGGGGCCTCCTGAAGCCTGTAGCCAGGCGTTTCCTGTAGCCTGTAACCAGGCGTTTCCTGTAGCCTGTAGCCAGGCGTTTCCTGTAGCCTGTAGCCAGGCGTTTCCTGTATCTTGTAGCCCGGGGCCTCCTGAAGCCTGTAGCCCGGGGCCTCCTGAAGCCTGTAGCCCAGGGTCTCCTGAAGCCTGTAGCCCGGGGCCTCCTGAAGCCCGTAGCCCGGGGCCTCCTGAAGCCTATAGCGCTGTGGCCTCGGTACCTTGTAGCCCTGTGGCCTCGATACCTTGTAGCCCTGTGGCCTCGGTGCCTTGTAGCCCTGTGGCCTCTGTGCCTTGTAGCCCTGTGGCCTCTGTACCTTGTAGCCCTGTGGCCTCTGCAGCTTGTAGTCCTGTGGCCTCTGCAGCCCGGTGACCTCTGTAGCCTCTAGTCTTGTGACCTCTGTAGCCTCTAGTCTTGTGACCTCAGTAGCTTCTAGTCCTGTGACCTCTGTAGCCTTTAGTCCTGTGACCTCTGTACCCTCTAGTCTGGTGACCTCTGTAGCCTCTAGTCCTGCAACCTCTGTAGCCTCTAGTCCTGCGACCTCTGTAGCCTCTAGTCCTGCGACCTCTGTAGCCTCTAGTCCTGCGACCTCTGTAGCCTGTAGTCCTGTGACCGCTGTGGTCTGTAGTCCTGCGACCTCCGTAGCCTGTGGCCTTGCGCCGCCCTTAGCTGGTAGCCGTCGGTCCTCCAGGGTGCTCATTCACCGCTGGCCACACCAGACCGTGCCCCTTCAACAAGGTCGCTCTCCGCGACGCCCAGGTCTAGCTCTGCCTCGTCGGGGTCGCCCACCGCGACGCCCGCGTCTAGCTTTGCCTCGTCGGGGTCGCCCACCGTGACGCCCGCGTCTAGCTTTGCCTCGTCTGGGTCGCCCACCGCGACGCCCGCGTCTAGCTTTGCCTCGTCGGGGTCACCAACCGCGACGCCGGCGTCTAGCTCTGCCTCGTCGGGGTCACCCACCACGATGCTCGCGTCTATTTCTACCACGCCGGGGTCGCCCACCTAGGGCCTTTCCGTCCCAGGCCTTCCTTTGTTCGCCCCATTGGGGTAGATTTGTGTTTTGGTTTCTTTTGTTTTTTTTGGATTTTTGGTTCCCACCGTCCAGCACCTCCCTCCGCCCACCCTGGGTGGGTCGTTTTTTTTGTTATTGTAGATAGAGACTCTAGCCCCCGCCCTATGCCTCCCTCCGCCCACCCTGGGTGGGTCGTTTTCTTTAGTTGTCTGTTTCCGTTTGGCCGTCTGGGAGCCGGCCTTAAGGGGGGGGGTGCTGTCATGATGCAGCCTGTCTGCTGCACCATGCACAGACTCAAGACACTTTCCACCTTCCATACAGCTCCAGTCTCCAGTTCAGTAATCATCTACACCTGTCAGTCACTAATCAGCCAGCACTCAGCACACCTGTCAGCCTCCCTATTTAAGCTCCCTGCAGTCAGTCCTCCCCTGTCGGTTCGTTCTGTTGGTTTCTGTTAACTTCTGTTATTCCTGCTACCTCTGCCAACTCCTGTCACCGTTGCTCACCTCATGCAGTCTCGTCCAGTCTGAAGGCCCGTCATCTCCGCCTGCCTGCTGTGGATCTGGTTCTGTTCCACTCCGGTTTCTGCAAGTATTCTCCATTCTGCCGTGCTGCGGGTCAAGTCTGATTCCAAGTCTCCATTCTGCTGTGCTTCTGGTTCTGCTGCCTCCGTGCTCTGGTTCCGTCCTGCTTGCCAATTCCTGCCTTCACCATCCTCCTGCTTCAGCTCAGTACAGACTCTTGGTTCCATCCTCCACAATCCACAAGCTTCAATAAACTGTTAAAACTCACTCTGTTGTGGTTGTGTTCGGGTTCAGAAGTCAAAACATGACAACTAGACGCGGAGAAAGCTTTTGATAGAATCGAATGGCCCTACGGACAACTGGACTGTTTTTACAAAATGCCTTTCGGGCACACCAGCAGAGATTGTGTAACCCCAGAGACTGAGCCGCACTATCGACTGCCGTGGAGATCACGGATGGATGGACTCTGGAAGCCGGAAGCTGACGTGCTTGGATTGCTTGGACTGGACGGAATGACCGACTGTTCTGGGAGAGGGACAGACTGAGAGCTGTCGTTCCACTGGTTGATCATCTATGGTGATGTGCCATTAAGACACATCATCAGGGGGTCTGTTAGGATATCAACGAGGTCAAGTGGAACGAACTGTTTATCCCGGGACTGTCTGCCACACTTGGATAACACCGGACAACGAGGAAGGGACTCATCTGTCTGATAGCGTCCCGGAGTTGACACCGTTTATCTACTGATGACGCAGTTTGGATATGTACGGCCTTTTATGGGTGTTAACCTAAACTCCTTTATAATGTATGTGTGATGAAAAATCGGGGCTGCCTGCCGATCAGGAGCCCATCAGCGCTGGTGTGACTGTAACTGTTTCTCTGTCTTTACGTAGATAAAATATAACTAAAAGTATACTTGTCTGTTTTATGCGTCCTACATTCAAGGTAATAAGTAAGTGGGGGTCGCCTGACTGGGTAAAAAGAGCTGGGTCCACCAAGGGTGTTTCGCCGTAGACGGAGCACGGTGAAAACAATAACACTTTTTAACATACTAGAAAGGTTTAATTGAGGAAGCAATTTTATTAAATGGGTTAAAATGTTATATAGTAACCCAACTGCAGAAATAGTATCAAACAAAATATTTTCAAGGGCGATTCAAATCAAGATGGGTTGTCGCCAGGGATGCCCTCTCTCTCCCTTACTATTCACACTAGCGATCGAGCCTTTGGCATCAGTTATTCGTCTTCATCCACGAATGTCTGGGATCACGGTGGGTCCCACAGAACGCAAAATCTCTATTTGCTGACGATATTATTTTATTTCTAACAGATCTGAAAAATTCAATTCTGGCGGTGATGGAAGTGATCCAAGAATTTGGGAGAATCTCAGGCTACAAAGTAAATAATACAAAATCATATATTCTGGTATTAAATCCAGGCGAAAGGATTAATCCCATTAGTGAGATAAAGCAATTTAAAGTAGTGGAACATTTTGTATATTTGGGTGTTCAGATTTTCCCAGAGCTGCAACAGGTGGTCAAATCCAATTACGAACTTCTAATGAAAACAATAGTTGCCTCAATTGACAACTGGACATCTCTACCTATATCTTTGTTGGGAAGAATCAATATTCTGAAAATGAATATACTTCCAAAGCTATTATACCTCTTTTAAAGTATTCCCCTGCCGCCTCCTCCTGAACTATTCAATTGGCTGAAGAAAAGCATCTTAGGGTTTATATGGAATAACGGAAGATCTAGACTTCGCCTCTCGCTGCTTTATTTACCATTTGATAGAGGGGGGTTAAAGTGTCCCAACTATAAATTATACTATTGGGCCAGTCAATTAAGGACTATTATGTTCTACTTTACAGATAAAGATAATCCTCATTGGGTAGAAATGGAGTCTCACAATTTAAATTTAGCTCTTCCATTGTTCATATACTCTGACACATCAAAGAAATTACAGAAACACATTACTAATCCCATCCTGAAGAACATGATACAAATTTGGCAGGATGTTAGAAAATACCTCGGGGAGACAAACGATATGTCCCAATTTAGCCCAATATGGGGTAATCAGATGTTTACTCCAGGCAGAGCAGATGGAACTTTTAAAATATGGGCACTACAAGGTTTAAAAAGTATTGGTGACCTTTACTCATCAAATTCTGATGTGGTTTTGTCATTTGGAGAGCTACAAACCAAATTCATGCTAGAAAAAAAGCATTACTTCAAATTTCTTCAAATAAGAAGCTTTGTTAAAGCAAATCACAACAGTCTTAATAAGCCCCCTCTTACGATACTTGAAAAGTTAATGACTCGGAATAAATAAAAGAAGGGCATCATTTCAGACTTTTATAAAGAGCTAATCTCTAACTCACCAGAGAACCCAAATAATAAGCTTATAAACTGGAATTTGGATTTATCAGCAAATATCAGTGAACAGGATTGAGAAAAGGCCTGCACTAAGGCTCAAACAATGTCCATAAGTAGCCGCCTTAGAATTCTACAATTTAAATGGCTAATGCGTATATATGTTACGCCTGTGCAATTAAATAAATACAATAATAACACCCCAGATCTTTGTGTAAAATGTAGATCTAAAGGGACTCTAATAGATTGCATGTGGGAACGCAAACATATCAAAGCATTTTGGACAGAGGTGAAAGATATAATTGAAAAAATTAGCTTAAAACAAGTTTCACTGGATCCTAAATTGTTCCTGTTAGCTCTATACCCTGGGAAACATGACTGTAGTAAATCAGAGCATACTTTTATAGATATAAGCTCGTTGGCTGCAAAAAAATGTATAGCTTTGGCTAAGTCAAGATGTCCGCCGGTCGTCCCGGCGGACGGCCCCAGCGTGACAGGATCTCCAGCGGGCGGCCCCGGCGTGACAGGATCTCCGGCGGGCGGCCCCGGCGTGACAGGATCTCCGGCGGACGGCCCCAGCGAGTCAGGATGTCCGGCGGGCGTCCAGGAGACCGTTGGCGGAGTAGGAACCTCGGAGACCGTTGGCGGGGCCTGGAGAGAAAGAAAGCAGACCCTGGCACCGGACTACAGGCTAAGGAAGGCGCCAGACTACAGGCTAAGGGAGGCGCCGGACTACAGGAATCGGGAGGCGCTGGGCTACAGGAATCGGGAGGCGCCTGTCTACAGGAATCTAAAGGCGCCTGGCTACAGGAATCTAAAGGGAAAGCCTGGCTACAAGCGACTGAAGGGGAAACCTGGCTACAGGCAACTGAAGGGGGAACCTGGCTACAGGCGACGAAAGAAGGAGCCTGGCTACAGGCGACGAAAGAAGGAGCCTGGCTACAGGCGACTGAAGGGGGAGCCTGGCTACAGGCTGCTAAGGAGGGAGGCTGGCTACAGGCTGCTAAGGAGGGAGCCTGGCTACAGGCTGCTAAGGTGGGAGCCTGGCTACAGGCTGCTAAGGTGGGAGCCTGGCTACAGGCTGCTAAGGTGGGAGCCTGGCTACAGGCGACTGGAGGCCCCGGGCTACAGGCTTCAGGAGGCCCCGGGCTACAGGCTTCGAATGAGGAAGTCTGGCTCCAGGCTGGACTGAAAGCCAGACCCTTAGCAACAAAAAGTCTCAGGACCAACTTCTGGAGGGTCTCAGAAAGCGACATCCAATATAGTCTCTCCCAGAGTTGGCTGTCCATGAGGGCTATAAGGGGTCTAGGTTTAAACACAACACCGAGAGGCTCAAAGTCTCCAGGGGACCACGGTTGCTGAATCCTCTTCTGAGGCCCAGGGTGCCCAAAGAGCGAAGGATCCCCCTGATTCCCCGCCTCACAGGTCAGCGACGGACCCCCTTGCATTCCCATGTCACATGTCGGTGACGGACCCCTCTGGGTTCCCACGTCGGACGTCGGCGACGGACCCCTCTGGGTTCCCACGTCGGACGTCGGCGACGGACCCCTCTGGGTTCCCACGTCGGACGTCGGCGACGGACCCCTCTGGGTTCCCACGTCGGACGTCGGCGACGGACCCCTGGGGACAGGCTCAGGGGCCGAGGCGTCGGCCAGACCCTCGGGGACAGGCTCAGGGGCCGAGGCGTCGGCCGGACCCTCGGGGACAGGCTCAGGGGCCGAGGCGTCGGCCGGACCCTCGGGGACAGGCTCAGGGGCCGAGGCGTCGGCCGGACCCTCGGGGACAGAGACAGGGTCCGAGGCATTGGCCAAACACTCAGACGCTGCTTCGGGTCGACAATAGAACGTCCGGAGGGCCGATCTATAATGCCCCTCCACCTCCTTTAATTTCGCTTCCAAATCCTCAGAGTAATGGGAAATCAAGGTCTCCCTCAGACGCTTAATCATAGGGGCAAAAGATCTTATTTTGTCCTCCAACAACCTGTGGTCATCGTCTGAGGTGCCACTAGGAGGAGCTGTGGGTATTACAGCACCTGAATGTGGAGGACGCCGGTCCGCCGGGCAGGAAGTAGCCACAGCTTGTCGTTTTCTCCTCCTCCGACGGGGCGAAGAAACTTGCTGTGAGGCTGATGCTTCCAGTCGAGCTGGTTCCGGGAAAAGATCCGGGCGAAGCTCCCGTACCACCTCCTCTTCGACCTCCAGAAAAAAGTCTGGATCCGGGATGAACGGCGGTGAGTTGGCCTGACAGGGGAAGTCCGGTGAGCGAACGTCTTGACTGTGGAAGGTGAGTGGAGCGCCGGCCTGAGTTAGCATAGCTCTTCCAGAAAGGAGAAAATGTGTCGGCTTTGGGTTCATGTTGGCCAGAACGTACTGTAATGATTTGCAATGGTTGAACCCAATGTGAGCCAGACACAGAGCTGATGCTTTTAAAGGGCTTTTATTAACTTAATCCAGGAGGCAAAAAGATGGACATCAGGCAAGCAAACAGGAGCAAGTGGGGACAAGACAAACTCAAAAACAGGAGGGCACAAAAACAGGAGGGCACAGACTGGCAGAGAGGCATATAAAACAAAAATAACAGAGGTTGGAATGCTCTTACCAAACGGTTGTGAGTAGGGATACGAAGAGAGGATGAGCTAGAGGCTTGGTCACTAACCTGACAGGGAGTTGACTTGTTTAGGTGTCCTTGCTCCAGAGCGAGGCGGAAGCCGAGCGACAGAGAAATCCAGGGGCGTAGTCCAGGGGCAGTCAGAGTCCGATCACGGGGAGGCCAATACATCCAGCGACAAATCCAAGGGGAAATCCAAAGAAGGGTCCAGGTCCAGTTCCAAGGTCCAGTATCCACAAAACACAGACTGATTAAAGGGACAGGCAGGTTCCAGTACTCACGGGCTAGCAGGGTCAGAAACACAGGAGGGCAATCCGGGGTCCAGAGGCTGACACAGCAGGGCTCAGGCAGGCAGACAGAATCCAGAAGAGGGCAAGGCTGGCTCAGAAACAAAGGCAAAGACAGGTCGGGCAACAGACAGGCAGGCAGTTTGATATTAATTGCTGGAAGTTCTCACCGGGTTGGCTCGAGACGTTCTGGCCGAGTGCAGGGAACTGAGACGGGTATAAACACCTTGCTGACAGGTGAAGAGGGAGGGACTAATTAACCAAAACCAGGTGGGAGTAATCAAGAAGGGAAAAGACTAGAAGGCTGAAAGGACAGAACTAAGATGAACAACTACAGAGAAAAAATAACCATAAAGAGAAAACCCAAGATAGAAAACAAGGCTAAGACTGAACAGAACACAAGCTTTAATCAAATCTAATAAAGAAGACCGGATAACTAAAACAGTTAAGGCTAAACATGAATCCAATACAATACAAAACTGGAAACAAAAATAAACCCTAAGGCAGGAAAGTTAACTTAACCAAAACAACAACATGAACCAGAACAGAACATTACAGTGTATATCCATATCCGAACAATTTGTAATTTGTTTGAATACCCCCGTTCTTGAAAAGCTATGTGTGTGTTCTAATTTTTTTTTCTTTTTTTTCCTCCATGTTGAGTAAAATAATAACTGTCATGCAATAATTATAAAGTCAACTAGTTTTGATAATTACATGTTTGTATTTTCAAAATGAAAAATCTCAATAAAGTATATATTGGTAAAAAAAGAGGGTGGGGTGCCTCTGGTAAGTGTGTGACAGCAACTTCTAACAGAAAATTTTAAATCTCTTGCCATTTTACCCAAACCAAAGTACTGTAACTGTATGAGCTGTGGAAAATTTAAATGACAAAAAACAGCCATGCCTTGTTTATCTGTTATTTTGAACATAGAAAACATTGTCATAGTAATGTCAATGCTTTTGTTAAGCTAAATTTAGTACACAACAACAAGGAGCCAGATAAGTTAATATGCTGTACAAGTAAGGATATGATTTGTTGTTTCAGGTGGGTGGTCTGTAATCACTTGTCCCTGTGGCGTTATTTATTCTGTAAAGTTTATCCTGGAAGTTTTTTCCAAATATTACAGTGTATGACTAACCTGACTCTCGCCAGCTGTATGTCGCTCCGCCTAGCTTCACTCACATACATCTGAGACCTCTCCCATAGAGAGTGATTTCTCCAACCAATTTTATTGTCTGGCCAATCAGGACGCAGGGCTGGAGTTTCATAGATGTGACATAGTGGAGAAGCGACCGTGACGTGAGATTGTTTTGATAGCAATGGCGGCTCGCATCGAGGAAGCAAACATTAACATTGATGCTGCTATTTCTTCCGTGTTGTCCAACCTACCTAATATTGTTTCATTAAAAGAACATCTGAGGACGGCTCTGAAGGCTTTTGTTGGTGGAAACGATGTTTTCGCCCTTCTCCCGACCGGATTTGGCAAGTTTTGTTTTCCGGGGCGCATCCCCAGCGGACGCGGACACACCCCGGAGCGGTTAGCGCAAACCATATTAGGAGGCCTTTAGTCCTCGACGCGGTCGGCTTGGGATCGACTCTGACCCGTGGCCAGACCTCTCAACTTTTATCAAAAGTTAGGAGTGAGATTATGCTAATTTAGGGGCGGGGCTTGTTTGGGGGCGTGGCTAACCGGACCCTGGAAGAGCCGGTGGAGTCAACTCCATCTCATTTTTATCCCACCAGACAATGAAGTAGACATGTATTACTTGTGTTAAAAAGAGAAAGAGACATATTAATACTTTATTGTTCAGTTAATGGATTAAAACATAAATAATACACAATTGTTCAAATAATACTGAATAAAATTAAGTAGATTTTAATTATTGACCGAATTATTATACTGTTACACATTCATCTATGGGTTGTTTATCATTGTAAATCTATAACCTGATTGGTGAATCAGGCTGAGTTTCATCAAGCCTTTATGATCCCCTCAGCAGCAACACTGAAGCACACAGAGGTTCCCGCTGCGTCATTACGCACGATCCAGCTGCTGATGTCTCCCTCCTTTCAGCTCAATGCACTTCTAGACTGTTACAGTTTATAACATTCTCATCACCTTTCACAGCGACAGGTTTCTCAGTCAGTCGCCGCGCTGACCAGACAAATCTCTATTGCTCTCGTCAGCGCGCTCTGGGCGCCCAGAAAGCACCTGCTCCGAGGGAAAGGAGGGGGGAGAGGAGCAAGCGCGGAGGCACAGAAATACGGTGCGCATGTAGTTAAAAAATACAGAATTAATAAAAACGAAACTTATAAACAGACCAAGTGGCCTTTTAAACTGCATCTGGTTAGCAGAACTGTTTTATGATCCAGCGTGCAGCCATGACTGGTTCTGAATGGACCGGTCATCTCGCAGCAGCTCTCCCCCCGCCCCCTCCCCTCCTGTGTACGCGGTACATGACCTTACCGGCTTACTTTCACCACTGTTAAGACTAAAATTATTCCTAACTCTGATCACTCTTCCTGCTGCTCTGTTAAAAAGAACTGCAGCAGGAATTACTGATGGCCACAAGCTGTGAAAGAAGCCGAAACAGCTCAGCAGAAGGCGGAGTTTTTTCGTCCGCAGCCCAGATGGGCTTTGTGATTTTTATGCGTGAGAAATTCCATGTTTGCGTGTGAAATGTCTTGTGTTGCGTGTGAGCGTGTGGAGTTAGTGAAATGCGTGTGTCACACGGTCAATGCGTGAGAGTTGAGAGCTATGCCCGTGGCGCTTTGCCGCCTGTCTTCCCCCCTCTTCCTGTCAGCTCACTGTCAATAAAACGTGAGCCACTAGAACCGCAAACACATTAAAAAAAAAAAAAAAAGTTTTTTTTTTTTTCTGTGTCGCTCTCACAGCGTCACAGGTTAGCTTCGGTGTGAGTGGTTTAAATAGCACGTCGATAAAGATGACAGACAAGTGGCTTATCCAATCATATGCAAGGATTTTTGATAAGGCCCAGCCTTCAATAAAGGCAATTCCTATGGAGAGGTCCCAGATGTATGTGAGTCAAGCTAGGCGGAGCGACATACAGCTGGCGAGAGTCAGGTTAGTGTATGACTACCCCAGGGGATTAGTAAGTCCTCTAAAGAAGAGGTGCCCTAAAGCTACACCATATACCATCCACGAAGGTAGATTGGTTGAGCCCACACCTGACAAAAACCTTGCTGTAAACTTGCCCTGGTTGAAGCACAGGAAATAACCTGAAGACAATGGAGGACATCCTGTTACTGGCTCATTAGAGCATTATTGTCTCAGTGATGTTTTCCACCAAGGCAATAGCAAGGATGACAAGGATGTCTTGCGGCAGATTGAGATGGTTCCGGAACTTGCAGGAAAATTAAACAGTCAGTGTGCAGAGTAACTATTTGCAGGCATGAGGAAGAACAACTACTTCCTCAATATACTCACCCCATCGACACGTCTTTCTGCAAAGAAACATCCTCCACCATTTCAATCTTCGGAAGAACACAAAAACCAAACAAGAAATTCTAAAAGTTGCTGGGTCACATGCAACATTGGTCCTAGACCAAAATGGATGCATTATAAAGGGTAATACTCAACTTCAGTGTTATTATTGTGGTAGTCTCTGAAATTAAAGCATAATATATATATATATATATATATATATATATATATATATATATATATATATGTCATGTTTGTTTACCGGTGTAGTCAGGACACGCACACGGGACTGAAGGTTTTTAAAAGAGTTTATTAACAGAAGGTTGCTGGATGGTGGAAGATGAAGTCCGGAGGGTCAGGGTTGCAGAGGATCAGAGGTGTAGGTGACGATAGGAGCTGACGGCCCAGAGCTAGAGTCCATAAAGACCAAACTGGCCAGGAAGCACAGTGGTCCGGGTAGCAGTTTCCAGGAGACACTATGGCACAGAGCAGCGTATCTCCTGGGCGGCTAGTCAGGTTAGTAGATCTCTAGAGACACCTGGACACAGAGCAGAAACTTCTCCAGGGAAACACAGGGGTAACAGTCCTTAGAGTGACTGGCTGGACTAACCTTTACACGAGAGGAACAAATCTTCAAAGGCAAAACGAGGACTGGCATGGAGAGGTGGTGACTGAAGTCGGACCGGCACCAGAGTGAGACAGAGGGAGGCTTAAATAGGGAGACTAGGAGGTGAAATGCATCTGACTGATTACCAACAGGTGTGACTAATGGCTGTGGGAGGGAGAGCTGGGTGAACAACAAAACAAGAAAGAAGCCAGACAACTTAAACCATGACACTACCCCCCCCTCAAGGCCGAACACCGGACGGCTCAGAACCTCTTACCCTGGGTGGGTGGAGGGGGTCTCAGGACGGCGGGCATGAGTCAAAACAAGAAACCAAGGAACCAAAAGGTCAAGGAACACTGGGGAAACCAAGGGGCTAGAGAACACTGGGGAAACCAAGGGGCTAGAGAACACTGGGGAAACCAAGGGGCTAGAGAACACTGGGGAAACCAAGGAACTAGAGAACACTGGGGAAACCAAGGAACTAGAGAACACTGGGGAACCAAGGAACTAGAGAACACTGACGTGCCAGAGCACAACCAGTGCGCGGCACATCAGGAAGAGGCACGAGCGCTTGACAGTGCCGGGGGAAAAAGCGAGCGCATGACAGCGATAAAGGGAAGGAACGGGCGCAACACAGCGCCAAAGGGAAGGAACGGGCACAGCACAGCGCCAAAGGGAAGGAACGGGCGCAGCACAGCGCCAAAGGGAAGGAACGGGCGCAACACAGCGCCAAAGGGAAGGAACGGGCGCAACACAGTGCCAAAGGGAAGGAACGGGCGCAACACAGCGCTAAAGAGAAGGAACGGGCGCACGACAGAGCCAAAGGGAAGGAACGGGCGCACGACAGCGCCAAAGGGAAGGAACGGGCGCACGACAGCGCCAAAGGAAAGGAACGGGCGCACGACAGCGCCAAAGGGAAGGAACGGACGCACGACAGCGCCAAAGGGAAGGAACGGGCGCACGACAGCGCCAAAGGGAAGGAACGGGCGCACGACAGCGCCAAAGGGAAGGAACGGGCGCACGACAGCGCCAAAGGGAAGGAACGGGCGCATCACAGCGCCAAAGGGAAGGAACGGGCGCAACACAGCGCCAAAGGGAAGGAACGGGCGTATGGAAACGCCAAAGGGAAGGTACGGGCGTATGGAAACGCCAAAGGGAAGGTACGGGCGTATGGAAACGCCAAAGGGAAGGAACGGGCGTATGGAAACGCCAAAGGGAAGGAACGGGCGTATGGAAACGCCAAAGGGAAGGAACGGGCGTATGGAAACGTCAAAGGGAAGGAACGGGCGTATGGAAACGCCAAAGGGAAGGAACGGGCGTCTGGAAACGCCAAAGGGAAGGAACGGGCGTATGGAAACGCCAAAGGGGAGGAACGGGCGTATGGAAACGCCAAAGGGGAGACTACGCCGGAGCGTGAGGGAAGCGCTGGGGCCCAAGGGACGAGATCGCCGGGGCGTGAGGGATCCGCCGGGGCACAAGGGAGAAGTTCGCCAGGGCGTGAGGGAAACGCCGGGGCGCTAGGGAAGAAACTCGCCGGGGCGTGAGGGAAACGCCGGGGCGCTAGGGAAGAAACTCGCCGGGGCGTGAGGGAAACGCCGGGGCGCAAGGGAAGAGATTGCCGGGGCGTGAGGGAAACGCCGGGGCACAAGGGAAGCAGGAACATCTAAAACGCCAGGGAACAAGAACGTAGGGTGTACTAACACGCCAGGGAGCCGAGGGCATCCTAACATGCCGGGGAACCAAGAGTCAGAGGGCGTCCTAACACGCCGGGGAACCGAGAACAAAAGGGCGTCCTAACACGCCGGGGAACCGAGAACAAAAGGGCGTCCTAACACGCCGGGGAACCGAGAACAAAAGGGCGTCCTAACACGCCGGGGAACCAAGAGGTCTAAATTCAAGAAGACCGAAGAACAATAAGGCCAAAAAATTAACTAAGGAAGCTCTAACTAGCCAAAGCTAAGGAGCGTGAAACAGCTCATAATCAGGGGTCAGAAGTCTAAGCAAGCGCTAGGAACTAAGGAGTGCTGGAAACTAAGGAGCGCTGGGACCAAAATAAAGAATCAAAACCAAGAACCAGAAAATAAAGGCAAGACAAGAAAACTAGGTCAGGGATAACACCTCAAAGAAAAACTATAGCAAAAAACTACTAAATCAAAACAAAATACTAAGCAGAACTATGAGACTAAAGCTAAACTAGAATTTAAGGCAAAACAAGAAAACTAGGACATGAACAGGCTCACTAACGAAGAGCTGAGAACTAAAGCTATAATGAGAAAGCAAAGCAAAGCTAGAAAACTAAGGCAAAATCTAGAACCCTAAAACAGAGCAGGAAAAGACAAAAGCCAAAAGAGAGACTAAGAACTTTAAGAAAACAAAGAACCCCCTAAATAATTCTAAACTGAGAAATTCTAAATCACTCAAAACTAAGCCGAGCTTAACAAAATAAAACAGAAAGCACTGGCCTTAAGGGCGCAGGCAAAAACAGCTGCTAAGCCACAAAGAGTCCTCGAGGAGGTCGACCAGGCCGAGGCAGGCGGCGAAGCAGCATCGCCCGACTAAACCCTCGAGGAGGGCGGCCCCGACGAGGCATAGTCAAGCGGCCTGGAGACCGCCGTCGGCGGCTCCGGCCGAGCAGGAAAGTCAGAGGCGGGCGCCGTGGTGGACGGCCCCGCCGAGGCAATGTCCAACAGCTCGGGGACCGCAATCGGCGGGCCCGGCCGAGTAGGCGAGTCTGGATCGGGCGTCATGGAGGACGACCCCGACGAGACAAAGTCAGGAAGCATGGAGACCGCTGTCCGCGTCTCCGGCCGAGTTCAGAAATCTGGCGCGGGCACCGCAAACGGCGGCCCCAGCCGATCAGGACCAGAGACGAGCGTCGCAAACGGCGACCCCGACCAGAAAAACAAAGAACGGAAATAATGTCACCAATCATGGACTGAGGTAAAGCAACTCCCTCGGCGGCCTGAAACTGAGACAGAGCAGCTCCCTCGGAGGCCTCGGGCCGAGGCACAGCGGCTCCCTCGGAGGCCTCGGGCCGAGGCACAGCGGCTCCCTCGGAGGCCTCGGGCCGAGGCACAGCGGCTCCCTCGGAGGCCTCGGGCAGAGGCAAAGCGGCTCCCTCGGAGGCCTCGGGCAGAGGCAAAGCGGCTCCCTCGGAGACCTCGGGCAGAGGCAAAGCGGCTCCCTCGGAGGCCTCGGGCAGAGGCAAAGCGGCTCCCTCGGAGAACTCGGGCAGATCCTCTTCCTCGTCGGCCGGCGGATCTACTTTCTTGAAGGTCGGCAGAGCGGAGCCTTCGACGGCCGGCAGAGCGGAGCCTTCGACGGCCGGCAGAGCGGAGCCTTCGACGGCCGGCAGAGCGGAGCCTTCGACGGCCGGCAGAGCGGAGCCTTCGACGGCCGGCAGAGCGGAGCCTTCGACGGCCGGCAGAGCGGAGCCTTCGGCGACCGGCAGAGCGGAGCTTTCGGCGACCGGCTGAACCCTCTCCTCGGCTTCCTCGGGTGCTACCGGACTACAGGCTTCAGTGGGCGCCGCAGGGCTACAGGCTTCTGAGGGCGGATTCCCCTGGACCCCCTCTCGGGATTTGAGCAGCAGCGGGTCCTCGGAAGCCTTAACGCGCCGAAGTGACCGGCTTCTTCGCCGGGAGGAGCCAGACGGGGAAACGGAGGCGGTCGGAGGGGTAGCAGCTGGTCCACAGGGAAGAAGGTCGTCTCGGTCACCATAATAGAAACTCCACAGCTCGTCCTCCTCGACGTGTGGAGCTCTGATAGGTGGAATGATGAGTCTCACTCGAGGGGCCAGCTGAGAGTCATGGAGGTGGTGACCGAGACGACGTGAGGCTAAGCGGCTTCTTCTCCCGAACTCCGGAGTAGCCGTGACAACCCCCACGTGGACCATCTGGGTAGTGGAGTCTGCCTTGCTTGGAGGCGCAGCGTTCCGGCTTGAAGCCATCTTGGCATACCTGTCCTTCATCTGACGCTCACACTCCATCACATAGGCGATGATCTCCGGGTCGTCAACTCCAGCAGGTAAGCCCCACATGGCGCCTGAGTACACCTTTTGGCCGGTCCGAGCTGTCATGTTTGTTTACCGGTGTACTCAGGACACGCACACGGGACTGAAGGTTTTTAAAAGAGTTTATTAACAAGAGGTTGCTGGATGGTGGAAGATGAAGTCCGGAGGGTCAGGGTTGCAGAGGATCAGAGGTGTAGGTGACGATAGGAGCTGACGGCCCAGAGCTAGAGTCCATAAAGACCAAACTGGCCAGGGAGCACAGTGGTCCGGGTAGCAGTTTCCAGGAGACACTATGGCACAGAGCAGCGTATCTCCTGGGCGGCTAGTCAGGTTAGCAGATCTCTAGAGACACCTGGACACAGAGCAGAAACTTCTCCAGGGAAACACAGGGGTAACAGTCCTTAGAGTGACTGGCTGGACTAACCTTTACACGAGAGGAACAAATCTTCAAAGGCAAAACGAGGACTGGCATGGAGAGGTGGTGACTGAAGTCGGACCGGCACCAGAGTGAGACAGAGGGAGGCTTAAATAGGGAGACTAGGAGGTGAAATGCATCTGACTGATTACCAACAGGTTTGACTAATGGCTGTGGGAGGGAGAGCTGGGTGAACAACAAAACAAGAAAGAAGCCAGACAACTTAAACCATGACAATATATATATATATATATATATATATATATATATATATATATATATATATATATATATATATTCAGGGTTTCCCGCAGCGCTATCTTGGCGAGGCGGCCGCCTCGCCAAACTCACGCTACCGCCTCGCCAACATTCCAAAAAAAAACAAAAAAAAACAAAAAAAAAAAGTGACGTTAACACGCGGTTTGTTGTTGCTTTCGCGCGTGCGTGAATGGCAGGGAAAAAACACATGGATACCCCCCGCTCCGCGGACAACGTGTCGTCAACCCCCCCCCCCCCCCCCGCTCCGCGGACAACGTGTCGTCAACCCCCCCCCCCCCCCGGTCCGCGAGTCGGTCCGCGGACAACGTGTCGTCCACCCCCCCCCGCTCCGCGGACTACGTGCCGCCTCGCATAACCAAATTCCTGCGGGAAACACTGAAATATATATATATATATATATATATATACATATATATCAATGTAGGATTGTTTCTGTGGATAAAAGCTGTGAGAAAAACCAGCAACATGCTTGCAGTTTGGAAGCCAGTGTTGTTCAGACTCACCAATGTCCTCTTGCTGACTCTTTGACAAGCTTAAAAACAGTGTTGTATAGTATTGAAGTAAAAATACTTCACTACTGTACTTAAGTATATTTTGGAATACTTTATACTTTTCTCGAGTATAATTTTTTTTTATAACTTTTACTTTTACTTCACTATATTTCCGAACTTAATTGCATACTTTTACTGCGATATATTTTCAATGTTTGGTTTAGTTACTCGTTACAAAAAAAGCAAGAGAGTGTCGGTTCGGCTCTGCCAGAAGTGCGTACATGGACAGGTTCCCCCAGATGAAGCGCTCGGCGTGTCATTTCAAAGCTGCTGTGCGCCAGCGGGGGCGGGGCCTGGTGCTCCACGCAGCCAATCACTAACGTGCCTGGCCTTTGATTGACAAGGTAGACACCCCCCTTTAACTCCACCGAAATTGGTTGTGCTAAATTTCTCCTGCACTTGGTTGTTTATATTATTTTAAGTGAATTATACTTTCAAAATTAACCAAAATCTAAAAAATGTCATTCAAACTGCATTTGCTTTGTTTTACTTTTTACTTATACTTTTTATTACATTACTTGGGTACATCTATTTTTACAATAATTTTCATACTTAAGTACAAGACATTTCAGATACTTTAAGACTTTTACTCAAGTAACATTTCAGTCAGTGACTTGGACTTTTACCAAAGTCATATTTTGGAGAGGTACTTATACTTTTACTTGACTCCAAGATTTCAGTACTTTATACAACACTGCTAAAAAAACAACTGAAGCAAATAAATCCACCTGGAGTCAACAGCCTAATACTACAGAAATGACTTTGGTAAATGTTTATATCAATTTTGCTTTGTGTTTGTCTTTTTAATATTTCTTTCTGGGTGTTACGGCCCCCCCACCACCGAAGGAGGGAGGGTAACACGACAACCACAAATATGCAATTGTGCAAGAATGCATTTTAGAAACTGAGAGTTCGGCAGCATTTGTAATGCTAGATAAGGATGCAATGATCCAAATGTGCAAATATGCGAATGTGGTAGTCCGGTTTATAGCTTCAGCAGTTCAACAGTCTGATGGCAACAGGGAAAAAGCTTTTGCAGAACCTGGTGGACCTGCAGCGGATGCTGCGGAACCTCTTCCCAGAAGGTAGCAGGGTGAACAGTCCATGGTGGGGGTGTGAGGGTTTTTTTATGATGTTACGGGCTAAGGACACACAGCACTGAATGTCCTTAATGGAGGGAAGAGGGGCCCCGATGATCCCTTCTGCTGTCCTCACCACTCTCCTCACGTTCTTCCAGTCGGAGGCACTGCAGCCTCCACACCACACAGAGAGACAGCTGGTCAGAATGCTCTCTATGGTGCTTCTGTGGAAAGTCGTGAGGATGGGCGGGGGCAGGTGGGCTCTCCTCATCCTTCGCAGGAAGTACAGTCGCTTCTGTGCCCTCTTCACCAGTGCCGTGGTGTTCACAGTCCAGGTGAGGTTGTCCGTGATGTGCACCCCCAGGAACTTGGTGCTGCTGACCACCTCCACCGCTGAGTTGTTGATGAGCAGTGGAGCGTGGTGAGGCTGGTTCTTCCTGAAGTCGACGATGATCTCCTTCGTCTTCTCCACGTTCAGGATCAGGCTGTTGTCTCTGCACCAGCCCACCAGCTGCTCAACCTCCTCTCTGTAGTCCTGATTGTTGTCGTCTCTGATCAGGCCCACCACCGTTGTGTCGTCTGCAAACTTCACAATGTGGTTGGTGGTGAACCTTTGGACGCAGTCATGAGTCATCAGGGTGAACAGCAGGGGGCTCAGGACGCAACCCTGAGGGGAGCCCGTGCTGAGGGTGATTACATCAGAGGTGTTCTGTCCGACCCGGACTGACTGAGGTCTGTTGGTGAGGAAGTCTAGCAGCCAGTTGCCAAGGGGTGTGCTGAAGCCCAGATGTTCTAGTTTTCCTACCAGGTGCTGTGGGATGATGGTGTTAAACACTGAAATGAAGTTCCACTAAGTTTCTTCTCCACAACATATGGTCCAGAAAATTTTGTCTGGAGAGAAGAGCCAGGCGTGGGTAGCAAGACTAAAACCTTATCACCAGGTTTAAATTCACGAGCCACTGCTTTCCGGTCATAATGTTTTTTCATTTTAACCTGTTTTGAGGTTAAAGAACGCTGAGCTAGAGAGCGAGCTGCCTGCAGGCGCTCTCTCATTTTTGCAACATACTCTGGGATACTCTTTACGGGGTTAGAGGTTGAGACCAACTTGTCCTTGAGGATTTTTAAAGGACCCCTAACCTCATGTCCAAACACAAGCTCAGCAGGACTAAAACCTAAACTTTCCTGCTCTGCCTCACGTGCAGCAAACAGAAGTGGGATGCCTTCATCCCAGTCCCTCACTGTGTCCATACAGTATTTGCGAAGCATTGCTTTTAAGGTCTGGTGAAATCTTTCAAGGGCACCCTGACTTTCAGGATGGTAAGCACTTGATGTAACATGCTCTATACCCAACTCTTTTAATGGTTGGGCAAAGGTCCTCGATTTAAAGTTGGTGCCTTGGTCAGTTTGGACAACCTTGGGAAGACCAAATACTGAGAAGAATTTTACCAGTGCTTTTGTAACAACAAGAGCTGTGATCTTCCGGAGGGGCACGGCCTCAGGAAATCTGGTGGAAGCACACATCATTGTTAATATAAACTGGTTTCCACTTTTTGTCTTTGGCAAAGGCCCTACACAGTCAACTATTACCCGTTCAAATGGTTCACCCATTACTGGAATCGGTGACAAAGGAGCAGGGGGAATAACTTGGTTTGGTTTGCCAGCAACTTGGCAAACCCGGCAGGTACGACAATACTGTGAAACAGCAGACTTGAGCCCTGGCCAGAAGAAGTGCCTGAGAACCTTTTTATAAGTTTTATTTATGCCTAAATGCCCCGACAATGGATGATCGTGTGCTAAAGCTAGTACCTGCCTGCGGCACTCCGTTGGCAAAACTACTTGATGTGTGACATTCCAGTCTTCCGAGTTGTCACCAGCCCAGCGACGCAACAGAAGACCTTGGTCAACCACAAATGCTACCTTTTTCCCTCTGGCTTCTTCCTGTGTAAGAACAGCAGAAAAACATTTCATCAGAGTTTTATCCCATTTCTGTGCGGCGATAAGTTCTTCTCTCGAAACTGGTAAGTCTGCCAGGTCTAGATCTGGAAGAGAAAATACACTTTCAGATCTACGGCCACTCTCAGATCTTACGGCTTCAGAAGGTTGATCCATGGCAAGGAAAGAGTCAGACAAGTCAAGACCATATTTTTTTGTCTGGGCTCTTGTTAGTACACAAGCAGGAAAAATGTCTGGAGCCATTGGGTGTTCACTCTCTGAGCTTGTATCAGGTGTATCCAAAACCTCAGGCACAGGTAACACCTTACCGCCAGCCAAGTCATTTCCTAGGATGAGATCAATCCCCCTTATGGGCAAGACGGGAAGAACAGCGACTCTGAAAAAACCACTCACAAAAGGTGAGCTAATGTGAATATTATGCAAGGGTGCAGACACAAAAGTCATTCCAATACCTTGAACAACAACACTGGACTGACAAGATGACTTACCAGACAAAGGCAAAATACCCTCCCGAATAATGGTCTGGGAACCACCTGTGTCCCTCAGTATTTTTACCGTTAGCTCATCTTTGGGGTCTCCTGTTAAGGAAACAAATCCTTGAGTAACAAAAGGTTTAAAACAGGGATCTAGATTGTTCTCATAATTTTTTTGGTTGAAAGGGGGTGACACATTTCTAAGCAAACCAACACCTTTTGGTTGCGATGACAAAGCCTTTTTTTTCAAGGAAAGGCAGTCAGCAATGACATGACCTTTTTTATGACAAAAGAAGCACTCCCGAACCTCCCGTGGAGGAATTGGCCTTCTAGCCTGGGCTTCTGTCTGAACAGGTTCAGGTTTTTGCAGACGGGTGGCCAAAACTTTATCTGAGCGAGGTGCAGAAAGAAATACATTTTTGTGAGTCAACATAAACTCATCTGCCAGAATGGCTGCATTTGCTAGTGAAGCCACTTTTTGCTCATTCAAGAAAACTACCATTTTCTCAGGTAATGTATTCTTGAAGTCTTCTAGCAGAATCAACTGGCGAAGAGATTCAAAGTTTTCCCTTACTTCACTAGCAACACACCATTTATCAAAAAGCATTCCTTTCTCCCGTGCAAACTCCATATATGACTGACCATTAGATCGTTTGTGATTCCTAAATTTTTGCCTGTAGGCCTCCGGCACAAGCTCATAAGCACGCAATATGGACTTTTTCAGTACCTCATAATTCATGCCATCCTCTGTAGATAGACAAGAGACAACCTCCTGTGCTTTTCCCATGAGCTTGCACTGTAGTAGCACGGCCCACATCTCCTTTGGCCATTCTAATGCTACTGCAATCCTTTCAAAAGCATTGAAGTAGGAATCCACCTCTGATTCCCTAAAAGGCGGCACTAGAGCAATGTTTTTGCTGACGTCAAACTTGCTCTTAACAGGCAAACCCGGTGTAGGATCAGCTGATCTGCTCTGTGAAAGCTTCACAGCTTCCATCTCGAGCTGTTTTAATCTGATTTCCTTCTCAGCCTCAATTTCCAATTTACGAACTTCCAGTTTGTAATCAAACTCAGCCTTGCGTACCAGCTCCCTCTCTTGTGCTTCCAACTGAAGGCGAGCTAGACGAACCTTAAGCTTAACATTACCAGTAGATCCACTGAAGTCTGGTGAGACAGGATCAAAACGAGGTAAAGTCCCAGGTGGCGCCTCAGGTTCAACCACCACCTATGGGGGAGTTGCTATGGCAGACGCTTCAATAGAAGGAACAGGGTTATCACAAATCTCTGGGTCACTTTTACTTGAATCCATGAGGATTTCAAGCTCAATTAATCTCTTCACAATGATATTCTTAATTTCACATTTAGCAAAATGCTTTTTCACAGGAATATCAAAATGTTCTGCAATGCACAACAAGTCATCCTTGCGACATCTTTCCAACTTCTCATAACAAGGAGTGTGAATGAACTCACCTAAGTCAAAACTCATTGTTGAACAGTCACAAGGACCCGGCAAATATTGTGGTTGTAGTTAGCTCAGGACAAAAAGTATCTCCTGGACGAGCCCCCACTTGTGTTACGGCCCCCCCACCACCGAAGGAGGGAGGGTAACACGACAACCACAAATATGAGACGGGAGCCAGGTGAATGTTTTAAAATAAATAACGGGATTTATTGTTTATGCAAAAACAATCCCACAAAAGAAGTTTTACAAACTGAGGGGGGAAGGGGTGGGAGTAAAGAGACCACTAGACTGTGCCAAACAAATCAAAACAACCCTTACCTTCTACCATCTAAGCTAAGCAAAAATAAAAGTAAAAATAAACCCTACTATCCTAAACTAACAAAACAGCTCACAAAACTTTACATAGGTGGCACCAGCCTACTTACCTAGTGTCTCTAACAGAGATTCACCTACGTGCTGGAAATGTATGGGGTCCCCAAACTTACCTAGTCTCTAAACTCCCACCACCACATCTTACACAACAGAGAGCCAAGCAACATCAAAAGTTTGTTTGCTTGATTGTCAGCCCTCATCCGCCCCTCCAGCTGGCCTCAGCTGAACACCTTATATGGCGGTTGTCTTGAGTCTTGATTGGCTCCTTGATTCATGAACCAATTTGGGCAAGTGGCTCCAGCCTGTACACCCAACCTGAGGAGAAAACAAAACAAGAGGGGGAGGGGGGAGAAACACCACAAACATGTCCTGAAGACATGTAACACTGGGGTTTTTTGTAATAATTGTCAGTGCTTGTAGTTATGACATGGTCATGTGTTTCAATATTTGTTTATAACAAATAACACTGCACAAGAGTGTTAACAATAGTTTTCTATTGGAGAAATCAGTCATGAAGTAAAAAGTGAAATTTCCACAAACAAGCAGAATAAGCACATTGTAAGTTCTGCATATCAGTACACATACTTGAGGAATGCATAATATTGTGAAAAATCAAGTTGATACAAATGTATTTATCTTCAGTTTTTCTTTCCTAAGCTTGCTCAAGTATTAGAACAAACCAGAGATCCAGGTGAATATGTTGCTTGTGTTGATGGGCAGGTCCTCACTAGAAGAGATATGTTCACTCTTGGGTTATCGCAAAACATCAATGGGCAGGTGAGTTAAAATATATTTCAATCCATATGAGTGTTAATCTTGTTTTTTTATGTTATGAAAATATGATTTCTACAATTCTTCAAAGATTCTGAACTCCTGTCTTAAAGCTGTTGAAAGAATGTGCAGCGACAAGGTCTGTAAATTTATGGAATCTACATTTGTTCCATGATATCTGAAAGCTTAGAGTCATATAAATACTGAATGAGTAAATCTCATAAAAGTGGAAATGACAAAGAATGTCAGGCATGTCTTAGGATGTGAATTAAACATAGATGACAAAAAAAGTTTCCCTTTCTTCTGAACCTCTTGATTGTTTTTGTATTATTTCTCCAGGGCGTCAAGGTTTTTGCAGGAAACAGTCATGTAGTCCACACCTGGTTTCCATCTCCTTCCCTTGACCCATCACTACACCTCCCGTTACATATTTTTGATAAATTTATTTTCAGCTTTGAATGCCAGATTCAACACAATATATTAATTTTGTGATTTAATTGGAAGCCGCAGGCACAAGATCTGGACTGGGTTCTGATTCCTGTGTGGCGTCCTGGACATTGGACACTATGCATTAATACAATACTTATTTGATATTGACCTTCATATTTACTGCATTTCTTGACACTTGTCTAATTCATTTATTACTCTGCGGTAGTGTTCACCATCAGTGTGACATATTTTTTCAGATTCTGAAGCCTAAGCATAGGGAGATTTTTTTACTTGATTCTATCAGTGGCACTGGCTTCACAGATGAAAACCACATCAAAACATTAAAGTTTTATAGGAATAAGTTTGAAAGTGGCATGTGTTCAGTATGTTGTTTTGTTGTTCCACGGAGGCAAAGGTTCAGCATTAATATTCATATTTATGTAACAATAAATATCCAAATTGAATTTGTGAAAAACGTTTTAATGCCTGAACTCCAATGAGACATACATTTTCTAAGCAGTCTTGTTTCTTTTTAAACAAGAAATGGGTTAAAGCTGGACCATCAAGAGACCGTTCTGTCTCAAATCTGTCTTGCATTCTCATACATGTTTGTCATTTTTATGTTGTGAAATATGCCCTTACTAATTTTTAACTTAAAAACTTTGTATCATCAGAGAAGTCTGTCTTCCGATGTCATCTGGACCGTGGACAGAATTTGTTGGCAATGATGTTAAGGTGAGATGTTATGATGGGACACTTGTGGTTCTTTAGGGCTACAAGACTGTTTATTTCCAACCATTCCTGCTTTAATTGTTTATAATCAATACTGTGGGTAGGCTGTTGTGCTTTACCTCAATTTGATTGTTATAGTAATGACACATTAATTTTCTTCCCCCCTCTTGAATTTTCTCTTAAACACCACAGGGACTGCCTAAACAAGGACTGTCCAACAACTGTGGAATGTTTGCACAAGACTTAGACTTAGACAACTTTATTTGCCATTTTGTATGCACAGAGTGCATACAGAACGGAATTTTGTTTGCATACAGCTTGAAAATTACAGTAAATTACAGGATAAGGTGCAGCAGTGACTTAACAGTAAAACAATTGAAATGTAAACAGTGCAGGAGAAAGAGATAGTGTGCAATCACAGTTTACAGGTGAGTATTTTTAGAAGCCATTTGTATGTGCAGAAATGATTGTGCAAAGGGCAATTGTGCAAGAATGCATTTTAGAAACTGAGAGTTCGGCAGCATTTGTAATGCTAGATAAGGATGCAATGATCCAAATGTGCAAATATGCGAATGTGGTAGTCCGGTTTATAGCTTCAGCAGTTCAACAGTCTGATGGCAACAGGGAAAAAGCTTTTGCAGAACCTGGTGGACCTGCAGCGGATGCTGCGGAACCTCTTCCCAGAAGGTAGCAGGGTGAACAGTCCATGGTGGGGGTGTGAGGGTTTTTTTATGATGTTACGGGCTAAGGACACACAGCACTGAATGTCCTTAATGGAGGGAAGAGGGGCCCCGATGATCCCTTCTGCTGTCCTCACCACTCTCCTCACGTTCTTCCAGTCGGAGGCACTGCAGCCTCCACACCACACAGAGAGACAGCTGGTCAGAATGCTCTCTATGGTGCTTCTGTGGAAAGTCGTGAGGATGGGCGGGGGCAGGTGGGCTCTCCTCATCCTTCGCAGGAAGTACAGTCGCTTCTGTGCCCTCTTCACCAGTGCCGTGGTGTTCACAGTCCAGGTGAGGTTGTCCGTGATGTGCACCCCCAGGAACTTGGTGCTGCTGACCACCTCCACCGCTGAGTTGTTGATGAGCAGTGGAGCGTGGTGAGGCTGGTTCTTCCTGAAGTCGACGATGATCTCCTTCGTCTTCTCCACGTTCAGGATCAGGCTGTTGTCTCTGCACCAGCCCACCAGCTGCTCAACCTCCTCTCTGTAGTCCTGATTGTTGTCGTCTCTGATCAGGCCCACCACCGTTGTGTCGTCTGCAAACTTCACAATGTGGTTGGTGGTGAACCTTTGGACGCAGTCATGAGTCATCAGGGTGAACAGCAGGGGGCTCAGGACGCAACCCTGAGGGGAGCCCGTGCTGAGGGTGATTACATCAGAGGTGTTCTGTCCGACCCGGACTGACTGAGGTCTGTTGGTGAGGAAGTCTAGCAGCCAGTTGCCAAGGGGTGTGCTGAAGCCCAGATGTTCTAGTTTTCCTACCAGGTGCTGTGGGATGATGGTGTTAAACACTGAAATGAAGTCCAGGAACAGCATCCGCACGTGCGTGTTCTTCTCCTCCAGGTGTGCCAGGCTCAGACAAAGAGCGGAGGAGATGGCGTCCTCAGTGGAGCGGTTCTGTCGGTAGGCAAACTGGAACGGGTCTAGTGTTGGGGGGAGACTGGAGATTATGTGTTTTTTTACCAATCTTTCAAAGCACTTCATCATGATGGGAGTCAGTGCAACAGGCCGGTAGTCATTGAGACAGGTGACTTGAGGTTTCTTTGGCACCGGAATGATGGAGGCAGATTTGAAGCATGCTGGCACTGTGGTTTGGTCCAGCGAGGTGTTAAAAATGTCTGTGAGAACACCAGCCAACTGACCTGCACACTCCTTGAGCACCCGCCCAGGTATGTTGTCGGGACCTGGGGCCTTCCGCGGGTTTACTCTCCTTAGAGTCTTCCACACGTCGGCTGTGTCAAGGCAGAGCACCTCCTCATCCTGATGGGGGACAGCTTTCACTGCTGGAGTGCTGTTCTGTGTCTCAAACCTCCCAAAGAAGTTATTTAGTCCATTGAGGAAGTCAGCATCAACTTCACCCACCGGGGGGAGGGCGTGTTGTATTCTGTATTGCCTTTCCACATGCTCCTGGTGTTGCTTGCGTCATGGAAAAGCTCCTGGATTTTCTGACTGTGTTTTCGCTTCGCTAGCCTGATGGCACGGTTCAAGTTGGCTCTCGCTGTCCTCAGTGCCTCCTTGTCACCAGACTTGAAGGCTGAGTTCCTTGCTTTTAGCGCTTAATGGACCTCCACAGTAATCCAGGGTCGTTGGTTGGCTCGGGTGATGATGGTCTTGGTGGTGCTGACGTCCTCAATGCATTTGTTGATGTAGGCTGACACAGTCATGGCGTACTCATCAATGTCGATCTTGTCCTCATAAGTTGCTGCAGCTTTGAACATGTCCCAGTCGGAGCACTCAAAACAGTCCTGGAGCGCCTCCATTGCTCCCTCAGTCCACACCCTCACCTGCCTCACTGCAGGTTTAGCTCTGATCAGCAGGGGCCTGTATGCAGGAAATAGCATCACAGAGATATGGTCTGAAGAGCCCAGGTGGGGGCGGGGGGCTAAACAAGTAAACAAGTAAAGCACTAAAAAGACTCAAAACATACAGCTGGAACAGGACTGGTCAATGAAGGCTTTCCTCCCTGGCAGTGAGCTCCATTGAGATTGAGAGACTTTTAAAACTGAAGAAGATAAAGAGAACTTTTAACGGAAAGTGACCGATATTTTTGTGCAGAAAGAGCGCCGCATGGACTTCATTTATAAGTAGAGATAAGACAGCACTAATTATTCATGTTTGGGTTTTGTAATGAAATGTGCATAATGTGTGTTATAGTTTTTAAATGTGTTACAAATGCAGAAATCCATCATAACTCATAAACTGTTACCAATCAAATGACAAATAATTTAGTATTATTTTTTTTCATCAAAGAATCAATATTTTTTCAATGTCTCTTGGTGAATTGATTTGGCTCAATCAGTCTCCTTCAGCACTCTGTAATGAGTCTACTCTGTAGAGTGTATATATTTGTAAATCTGACTCTGATGACGTCAGTGCCTCAGCAGCTATGAACCCTACCGCACGTCATTGGTCTTCATGGTTGCTGTATGTATTGTACTTTTTTTCTCAGAGATTCCCGCTTAGTTGGTGGAGGTGAGAAAACTTGTCTAAATCAACACCACGACTAACAAAAATGTTGACAACTGCCCCACCAAACATGTTGACGGACCTGAGAGTGACGGCCCTGGGGAAACATCACTTTGCTCACCTTCCAGATCTTCCAAATAAGTATTTTTTAATGTTTTAATTTCTAACATTAAAGGTGATATAAAAGATGTTTGTGGCTATTCAGAAAAAAGTCTGTTAGCGAGTTTTTGAATAAAAAGCAAGCATAAGAGCAGCCTGGTAGATTCACAGCTTCCTCCCCGGCCAGACGTTTAAGAAAACGTGCACGGGCCAAGTTCCGACATTAGTAGACAGAGAATACAGATTCTCACATCATTTCACAAACACAAGTAACCCAGCGGTTCCACTGAAAGCATAAGTGACGCGGTTTCTTCCGAACACCCTATTCCACAAGGAGTATCTCGGCGCACGTCATTAAGCAGTACTAGTATACTTGTAGGCTTTAAATAGTACAATAAAGTGGTTATTTGGCCAGTGCTACCTACGCCTCGTGTGCCTGTTCTTTATCTGCACTTTTTCCTTTTTCCAGCACCACTTTCTGCAGCTACCTGTTCACTGTTTCCTCTGTCCATCGTTGCGGCAACACCATAACTTATCACTTACAGCAGATTGAGGCTCTGTCCTGGAAAAAGTCCACTCCTGATTAACTCATAATATCAAAGGACAAGTGGTGGTCATTTATCATTATCAGATGTCAAAATAATGGGCACTTCTGGAGACACCCTTGTCTCAGTTGATCCATAGCTTTCAAATGTGAAGTGGACACATCACCTCCACATATAATTATTGTGACGCTCATGGCTTGTGGCATTTTTCTCTGGGGTTTTGTATTCTAATGCTTGTAGTAACTTTCCTTATTTCATCTTTGCTCATGCTCTAATTTTGATATTTTATATTATTTTGTTTACAGAGGGTGAAAATCAGGAACAACGACGTCACTGTCCATCACATTGTTGGGAAACTTGCACCACTGCCAATGGTATGGCACGGGTGCTACTGATGTGCTTGTTCGATGTTGAAGTCCTCCTCAAGTCCAACCTTAAAGTTCAAATAGAAAGGAGTGGTTCTAGAGCAGTTTTATTGTGTGTGATGGTAGATTATCATTTTTTTCTCTATGTGGCTGGTTGAAATCGCAGAAATGCCTTTTGCACCATAATTTCTGCACATACAAATGGTTTTAAAAATTCTCCTGTACACCGTGATGGCACACTGTTCTCTTCTCCTGCATTGTTTACATTTCAATTGTTTACTTTTTAATCACTGCTGCAATTTTCCTGCATTGTTTACATTTCAATTGTTTACTTTTTTTCACTGCTGCAATGTATACTGTAATTTACAAGCTGTATGCAACGAAATTTCGTTCTGTATGCACTCTGTACATACAAAATGAAAAACAAAGATGTCTAAGTCTAAGCCTCCAGCGATCCGCGAGTCCAGCGAGAGCAGTCACGTGACGAAAACATAGCCGTGACATCAGTGTTGTCAAACATCCTCAAGCGTGTGTCGAGAACCATTACTTTAAGCAATCTGAAAGGATCGTTAAAAAGTCATTACAATGGTCTATTGTACTGCTGCTGTAGTGGATTAATATCTCACAATGAATATCTTATAATAAATATATTCTTATCACAATGGGTATAGGGTGTGCTGTAAACATTCACCTAAGAAACGTGTGTGTGTCACGCAACAAGCCCAGAATAAGAATTAGGGGGTCAATGGAATTTACCAATTTACCAGGGGAAATTGAAAAACCTCTGGGTCAAAAGGGCAAGCCATTTGCAATGTAAAGCAGAACATGAAAGACTCCAAAATGAACACAGAAAATGCAAGGTCCAGGTCCGAAAAAGTAATGACGTGTAACCATATGGAAATGAGCAGGGGCCATGATTGGGAGGAGCTGTGATGTGTAACCATGTTTTTAAAAAAGCACGCCCCATGAAAGTTTCCACTGATAGGTAAAAAATTAACAAAGATATCCGTGGAAAAAGCAATGGAAATTATGTAAAAAAGGAGGGGCTCACAGGAGGAGCTCAAAGATCCAGAGAATGTATTTAAACCGACCGCTTTCTGTATGTTGTCAGATGATGTTGTCCGGAGCACATCTCACGTGTGGTTGTCTTGTGTTGTTGCAATAAACCACCCTGGACTGAGACTCAGCTACCTTTGTTCACTTTTTGACTACTGTTTGATATTTTTAACTGCCTTACCAAGAACTTAGAATTTTTGAAGGACTTAGTGCAAATCATTACGTTGTGGGGAGGCCCATCCACAACATTTTGGCGAGCCGAGCCAGGAGGAAGCGTGATCCCGGACGACTGCTGCCACCGGTTGGACGCCAGGAACCCCAAGGGCCCTTAAGAATCCACCAATACAGGTGAGATACTAATTTGTTATAATTATCTAAATTTGTGGGGAACCGGCCTCCGGCAGGCGGCTAGTGGATGTCAGGTATCACAAAGCCCTCCTAAAAGAACCTAGCAATCTAAATTTAGTAATATACACAAAACAATAACATAACAAGAAGAATATATACAAAAAATAACATAAAGGAAGAACAGAATAAGCTGGGGAGCGGTCCAGAGGTGTGTGTGTGTGTGTGTGTGAATGTATGGTTATTGTACGTGGCAGCATTATTGTCTAATATGTGTGTGTGAATGTATGGCTAATTGTACGTGGCTGCATGTTTGTCTAATATGTGTGTGTGAATGTATGGCTAATTGTATGTGGCTGCATGTTTGTTTAAAGTGTTGAATATATGGCTAATGTAAACTGCTGCAATTTTGTTTAAGGTATCAATTGATGAAAAAAGTATATGTGCATGAATATATGGCTAACGAAAAACTGATGCATTTTTGTTTAAGATATTGATTGGTGCAAAGAACTGTTTTGTATCTGAAATAGATAATAGGTAGAGAAGTAGGGACAGACCGGTCAAAGTGATTGACATAAGTCTGGTGAGACAGCCGCTCGGAGCAGTGGATGCATGTAGTGTATGGTTCATATTTGTGGCAGAATAAGGGTATTGGTGACTAAGTGATAGTCAGGAAATGTGCTATGAAGTTGTGCAAAAGTATTGATGATTAATAAGAAACCTGACTAGGCGATAGTCAGTGTAAGGAGTACCGCTCGAAGGAGACGTCCCTCACTTTCCCAGCGCGGAAGTGAGGCCTGAAAGCTGGGAAAAACGCGTATGCCACTGTAAGAGACAGTGAGGAAAGTTATTGTAAGAATAATATAGACCTGCAGAGTAAAAGCACAAGAAGTGCAATAGGTGAGAGCTAAAATACATGTCTGTCTGTGTTAGTGTATGTAAAGTGTAGATTAATTGTTAGAAAGGGAAATAAGGGAAAACGGGAACTATAATAATAATACATAGAAATAAGATAATAATAAATAATAAATTGACAGTGATAAGGATACAGATATATATTCGAAAGAAACAAAGTATAGAACAAAATAAAATTTAAGCAATAAAGCATAAAAAGATAAGATAATGATAAACAATAAGAATTGATAGTAGTAAAATATATATAATAAAAACTATAAAACAAAGGATAAAACAAGAAGTTCAGCATAACAGAAATACCCTAACCCTAGATTGTTGAAGTATAACAGATCGAAAAAGGTAAAAAGTTAAAAAGGAAAAATCTATATTGGAAAGAGCAGGACCCGATAAAAAAACAGACAAATAGGGACTAAAAGGGTTAGTAAATAGCTGGGCTGGACAAATAATAGCAGTCTTAATATAAACGCAATTTCCAAAATCACAGAGTTTACAATTTGTAGCTACTAACAATTATAAAACTAAAACGTGTCCATTAGGTGTTGACAAAAACATTAAAAGTGGGGTTGCCTCCACATAAAAAGAAAGACAATAGCAGCAGGGAGATAATCTAATTTTATTACTGGATTTGGAAGTCTCTATAATCATACGTAGCATAAAAATACAGATCAATTAGTTTAAAGCTAGACTTGCCTGTAGACTGCACCTTAAATTTAACATTGATTAAATGTCCAAATTAACTAAAAGCTAGTCTATTGAATAACATTCTGATTAATAGAAACAATAAAGGTTCTAGGTGTAACTAGTCCTTGGGTACAAACAACTCTAGGTATAGGCCATTCTTTCTCTACCTACGATTAATGAAGAGAAAGGTAAAAAATTGCAACCTAGGTTAAAATATAGTTAGGTTAAAACACAATCATTGCTGTTCTGAATTTAGATGCGGTGAGTCTTTTAACAATTGAGCTGCACAGCAAGGAAACAAAGTAGATTTGTTGTTTGCATGTGAGTAAAATTAGATTGGAAATAATCACATTAAAATTACAGTAGCAAGGAGAAGCATAATTAGATTATTTCCAAAATCGTTCAGCCCTAAGTAAATAGACACAGGCCACAGTGTCCGCTGACTGCTAAGTGCCATGGGAACCAACGTGAGCAAACAGACTAAGGAACTGACGCCTGCTAAATTAGTAATGATAACACATCCTTCTAACAAACGCAGAATTCAAAAATGCATGATGGAATGGCATAAGATTACATCTGGAATAAATCGCTGGCCTATAGAAGGTAGCTTTGACCCGTTATGCTATGATGAAGTAGAAGAAAGGCTGCGGCATAACGATGCAAGAAATGACCAAACGCAGTTGCGTAAAAAACAGAAACATGCTGAACAGAGAGATATCTTGCGATATTTTAAAGTTGAAAGTAACATAAACCCAACAGCACCTGAGTTTACTGCTTCTAAGCCACCACCTTACCATGCCACAGCAGCAGGACAGTACCCAGTGTGTACAGATAAAATTAGTAGGGGTAAAATCACAGGGAGGTTAAAATTAGTAATGGATAACGAGGGGGAGGGAGAAAAAGGAAAAAGAGATAGACAGCAGAGAAATTTGGGAAATATAAGCCAAGAAGAGATGCCAAGTTGCTCGTTAGATGAGGAGGAGGATAGTGCCTGCTCCAGCCCACCGACACCTCCTAGGGCTCATTTGCCCGCATCAGTCGGATGGCCCACGACTCTCCCTCAGGCACTTAGAAAATCAAATCCAAAAGAAAGGTCAGAATCGGTGGAAGAAAGAACAACTGCAGAGCTGGAGGAATTGCAGGAGCGCCTTAAATTAATCCGCAGCTGGGGGAAACATAGGGAACGTTTGGAGGGACAAAGGGAAGCAGAAAGTCGGAAAAAAGAGGAACAAGAGGAGGTGGAAAGACTGAGAAAAGAAGTAAGGGAACATGAGGAAAACTTAAAAGAATTACAAAGGTGCGCAAGAAAGCAACGAGAGGAGAAGCAAAGACAGGAGGTTGAGCAGCGGATGGAGGAGGCAGCCCAGATTGACCTCGCGGACCACCCTGACCAGCACGTCAAAACTATGCTCACAGAAGCAGAAAAAGAGGAAGAGGACGAAAGAGAAAGAAATATGGAACTGTGGGACACAGCTGAACGTCTGGATGATGGGAACGACATAATATCCCCACATTTTGTCAGCAGGACCAGACAGAGCGGGAAGGGCCCAGCTGTAAGACCTCGGGAGGTCACGGAAAGGAGAGCGATGCTTTCAGGTGTGAAAAAACAACTCGCAACTGAACTTGAGGTGGATGTGGAGGTGGAAGAGCACCGCAATCATGCAATGGAAACGAGATCGCAGGCACAGCTACGTGCAGCAGCACAGGGGCAGGAGGCTAAGATTATGCCCTTGATTTCCAAAGGGCCGAATGATGACCGCTACATGCCATGGTCATTTATGGACATGATAACGCTTGCAGGAAGACTGACGCCGCTGGCAGACGGAGCAGACAGATGGATAGAAAAGCTAGAAGAAATCACGGGGGGCATCAACTTGGCAGCGGGAGACATCAAAGCACTGCTAATAAAAATGGCAGGACACTCGGCAGCCAAAGAAGTGTTTGTGGAGGCTGGGCTTCCAGGGGTCATGCGCGGACACCGGTGTGATGGGTTACCCTTCAACCATATGAGACCCCGAGTATGGGAAGCCCTGAGAAACAAATATCCCTCACGCAGAGACCCAACCAAGCTGAAAGAAGAATGTCTAAAAGATGATGAGAGCCCAGCCCAGTTTCTGCACAAGTTTCAACAAATGTGGAAAGCAGAGACAGGAAGCGAATGGGATGAGCAAGAATCAACCAAGGCACTATTTAAAATGTATGTTAAAGGTGCCATGCCCAAAGAAGTACAGGCCAAACTAGATGGAGTGGTGGGACTCATAAAAATGGACTGGCCTGCGTTCTCGGAGCATGTCATACATTATGTAAACATGCACCGAGCTGAAAAACAAGTGCTTGAAGACCAAAGCAAGATGCTGGCCACAAAGTTGGCCCAACTGCAAATTGGAGAATTAACAAAAGCAAAGAGAGACAGAGAGAAGCCCAAACATCAAGCCGCGCTGACAGTGGCAGCCCCTCCCACAGCTGAGAGTGGACCAGCAGGAGGTGAAGTCGTTCAAGCCCCAGTGATATCTCCCACCATCCCTCCACCCACTCAGCAGATGCAGTATCCAACAGCACCACCTGCAGGAGGGGCCCAAACTCAACAGGTTCCCCCCATCCATGTGCATCTAAATCAGGGAACAGGTCCCCCGCACGTGATGACTGGAAGAGGAAGAGGGGGGCCACCCATGCGGGGAAGATGGAGAGGACAACAAGGAGCCCCAAGGAGGCCCCCTCATGGACAATACCAGCGGATGCCCCAGGCGGGTCCAGACATAGGACATCAGCAGCTGAGGCTGCAGTGCTGGGGATGTGGACAAGTCGGACACATGCAAAGAGACTGCCCAACCAATCCATGGATGGGACCCCAGCACCCTGCCACAGGACCTGCCAGCAGTGCAGCAGGGCCTGAAGCGTACTGGCAATAGGGGTGTCCAGAGAAACCTGAAAGAGAGGCCATTCTACCTGTATTAACACAACGCCCACAAACGGAACCCACAATTGATGTCACAATATATGACAGCCATCATCAATTCATGATTGATACAGGTGCTGCGTACTCCTGCATAGGAAAAAATGGAATTGGTCTGCCTCTCAGCTTCAAAGATTCGAACAGTAGGTTTCTCTGGGAAAACCCAAATAATACCCATGACTGAGCCAGTTCCCATGATTATAGGAGAAAAGACTGTGTATGCACCACTACTTTATTCAGCAGATATGCCAATTAATCTGCTGGGCAGAGATGTGTTATGCCAGCTCAACGCAAAGATTAAATGCACTCCAAATGGAATTTATTTTGAAGCAACTGACAACAGCAAAGCCTTCATGATGCCACTGGGCCCACAGATGACCCTACAAATGAAAAATCATGACCCCGAAGACCAAGTATTTTGGATGAAACTCACGTCACCTACTTCTTTCCTCCAATTGGAGTGGGAAACATGGAGACCTCTGATAATGAACCACTATGATGAATCCAAAGAGCCTTTCCTACCCCTCCATTGCACCATGTTTTATGATAAAGGACAGAAACATGAAGACTATGAGAAAAGCTGGGATGAAGAAATTAACAACAAAACAACTGTCATCCAATATGCTGACATAATGGTTGGGCCACAAGGAGCCGCAGCCGTTGTCAAGTTTCCTGAAAAAGACATTGCCGAATGGTTCCAGGTCACTGACTCAGCGCCGCATGTCACATTGCTGATTGCTGACCAGTACGAGTCGCATGACCTGGGTCCCATGATTCAAGAAGCCAAGAAAGTCACAGAATGGATCGATACTGCATGGAACCGGATTAGTGTATCAAAAGATGGACTATTCTTCAAAATCTAATTTTCACAAGCAGATGAAGTAATAGCAGAACACATCAAAGTGCCTGGGAAAAGACAAATGGCGGTGACTGAGGAGCACGCATCACTATTAGAACAAGTTCCTGAGCAGGTGTGGTCCAAAAGCAAAACAGATGTAGGTTTAGTAAAATCAGCTGACCCCATCAAATTCACCACCAAATTAAATGCTAAATTACCCTTTCAAAGACAATACCCCCTCAAACATGAAGCAGTAGAAGGCATACAGCCCATTATAACAGGATTAGAAACTGTAGGCGTTCTAAAACCGACAGTAAGCCCCTGTAACACACCAATTTTTCCCATAAAAAAGCCTAACGGTAATGAATCTAAGATTAATCAATGCCATTGTAGCAGAAGAAATACCGATAGTACCGGACCCCCATACACTGTTAAGCAACATACCCCCGGGTACAAAATGGTTCACTGTGATAGATCTGTGTTCAGCATTTTTCAGTGTGCCTGTGCATCCAGATTCCCAGTATCTGTTTGCATTTACGTACAAAGGTCAGCAATATACGTACACACGATTACCCCAAGGGTTTGTACATTCACCATCTATTTTCAATCGTGTGCTGGCAAATGATCTGAATCACTTAGACTTACCATCCACCATGTTGATGTATGTTGATGACATTTTGATCTGTTCTGCCTCAAAAGAGCAGTGTGAAAAAGACTCCATTACGGTGTTGACTTCATTGGCAGAAGGAGGACACAAAGTAAGTAAACCAAAATTACAATTCTGCCAACAAACAGTAGAATACCTCGGCAGGCAACTCAGTGGGGACAAGAGGTCTATCGCACCGTCCCAAATAGAAGCCATTACCAAATTGCCCAAACCGCAAACTGTTGGTCACATGTTGTCTTTCCTTGGCAGGGCAGGTTACAGCAGACCGTGGGTGTGTGATTACGCCATCAAATCTGCTCCATTGAGAGCACTTATTAAAGCCGCAGGCCAAGGACACCAGTCGGCTCAGTTACAGTGGACAGACGAGGCAGAGGGAGCGTTTCAGCTGCTAAAACAAGATCTCCAGACGGCTCCTGCTCTGGCCAATCCAGATTATGGCAAACCATTTCATCTGTACGTGGCAGAGCGACAAGGGTATGCATGTGCAGTATTGATGCAAGACACCCCCACAGGTAAACAACCAATTTCTTATTACAGTACAAAATTAGATGGAGTTGAAGAAGGCCTGCCTCCTTGTTATCAAGGCTTGGCAGCAGCGGCATTTGCATACAAAAAGGCCTCAGTAATTACTATGGGCCACCCTATTTTCTTGTATACATCACATCAATTACATGCACTGCTCACAAGCCCACGCTTCGTGATAACCCAAGCTCGTCGCACTGGTTATGAAGTTCTGCTTTCAGGACCTGGCCTTACCGTGCAACGTTGTATCACGATCAACCCGGCCACTAGGATGGTATTGCCAACAGAAGGTGAGCCCCATGATTGTCTCAAGGAGACGGACGCCTTCATGAGAGTAAGGGAGGATTTATACAATCACCCAATCCCGTCCGATCTAACATTGTTTGTTGACGGGTCATGCGTCAGAGGTGAAACGGGTAACAAAGCAGGATATGGAGTGGTCCGGCTTGACCCCGACGGCACCTATACAAAAGTTCAGTCCATGAGCCTTGACCAACCTTGCTCTGCCCAATTGGCAGAGATAAAAGCATTAACAGCTGCATGTAAATTAGCTACAGGTAAAAGAGTCACCATTTATACAGACAGTGCGTATGGTTATGGGGTATGCCATATAAACGCGAGCATCTGGAAACAGCGAGGTTTTGTGCGAACTGATGGCACCCCGGTGACACATGGGCAGGCTGTCATGGAATTAATACAAGCCATGCAGCTCCCATCTGCGTTAGCTATTGTAAAATGTACGGCACATCAGACAGCAAAAACACCTATAGCAATAGGAAATAACTTAGCAGATGAGGCAGCCAAAGAAGCCACAGGACCTGCAATACAAGGACCAATGGTTCTTGCAGCTGACTGTGGACCCATCACTAATTTAGCCTCATTAATTGAGGCGCAGAACAGCGTCTCTGAAGCAGAAAAACGATTGTGGGTGCAAAGGGGGGCGGTACGCACATCACACCCCCATGCAGGGTTGTGGCAAAGTTTCCGAGGACATTTTGTACTTCCTTTGTCCTTATTACCAACAGCTATCAGAATAATGCATGAACCTGATCATTGTTCGCACGCCCAGGTTGTTCGAAAATTGCAGGCAGTATGGTGGTCACCTTATTTGACACCTATGGTAGACAGAGAATTAGCTATATGCCCACACTGCCCCAAGTACAATGTGAGAAAAATGTTCACACAACCCTTAGCACATATCCCTATGCCGGATGGCCCTTTTCGTCATCTGATTATGGATTATGTTGACATGTTAACTCGTGTGCAGGGAAAGAGATACATGCTTGTGGTTGTTTGTCGTTTCAGCAGGTGGATAGAAGCCTGCCCCACTGCTAAAAACGATCACAAATCAGCAGCAAGGTTTTTATGTAAAGAAGTGTTTCCCAGGTTTGGTATGCCTGATACTATTTCATCTGATAACGGACCTCACTTTATTTCACAGGTCATCCAGGCGATGTTCACCCAGTTGTGTATAAAACAAAAGTTTGGTTGTGTTTATCATCCCCAGTCCCAAGCTTCTGTCGAACGAGCCAACGGAGTGCTCAAAACCAAGATTGCAAAGATTATTGCTGATAGCAATAACCGCCTGACGTGGGTGGATGTGTTGCCAATTGCACTGATGGCAATGCGTTCTCAAACTAACCGATTAACCCATCTTACTCCTCATGAAATGCTTACAGGTCGACCTATGCCTCTCCCACAGGTGCGAGGGCCCCAGGAGGAGATTTCCCTGGCGCAACTTGAACGTGAACTGGGGGACTACCTCAGGTCCCTAACCCGTATTCACAGACTTATATTTCAACAGGTGAAAGCAGCTCACAACCGAGACGAGACACGTATTCCAGTGGACGTCAGAGACGTCCAAGTTGGTGACAGAGTGTTCATACGAGTATTTAGACGTCAGTGGAACGAACCTCGTAGGGAAGGGCCCTTTAAAGTTGTTCTTACCACCCCCACTGCCCTAAAAGTTGAAGGTAAGCCCTTCTGGTTCCATAAGAACCACTGCACACGTCATCGTCCACCAGACCCACCTGGCCTTGATCCAGGACCGACGGGCTCTGCGCATGCTGAAAGGGCAGCAGCAAGTCTCCCTCCGCATACTACCATAGCACATTCACAGGCGTCTGATGTCGTACCTGGGGCGAGCACTGATGCATCCTCAGCCCCGTCGTCGTCTGATGGCCAGAGACGATCAGCCCGCTTGGCAGCCCGACGGGCTTCACTGTCAGGGGACTCTGAGAATGATAATGTTCATTCTTTTGCTTCCGGTTCGCCTTCTGACTTTGGCAGCAGTAATGATGATTCTCCTGCCACTCAGACTCCTAGCAGGTCTGTCTCAGACTCACCCAGCTCTGAGGCACTGGAAGAACCTTTTTCTCATCACTCATCAGACAGTGCTGGAAATGTTTCCCCTTCTCCACATCCCTCACCTTCCCCACCCCGTCCCTCCCTATCCACTCCCTCGGACGGCACGTCTGGGTCGGCAAGCGGGTCGTGTCCGCCCACTCCATCGCCGTCTGGGCGTCACTCGTATGCGTCTTCTTCCGAATCTGACTAGTTTTCTTCTGTTGTTAACCCTTTTAGGGTTAACAAGGGGGGACCTTATTAAGCTCACCACTAACAATGCACACTCACATGTAAAGCGTCAAACAGAGACATGTGCACTAGCAATGATAACACTAGCTACTAACCAAGGGATAATCAGTAATAACGGTGGGGAGAATAAATCATTAATGCATGTGCAAACCGAAGGTTATGACTATGTGATGTCTGAGGAAATTTTAGGAGACGAGTCAATGGGAAAACATTGGCTTGGAACTCCACAAAGCATGGACTGCCGTGGGGATGGGATGGTGATCATTACGGTAAGATGCAAAACAAACATGTGCCAAAACATACTAACAAAACAAATAATGACGATAGAAAGAGCTTATAGAGTAGTAAAATTAATAAACAAAAGACAGAAAAGGGATCTGAATAAATTAAAAACGTCACAATGGTAAATGAACATGTTTCAACAATGGATACAATTTTCGGTTCAAGCTATGTTTACAGCTAAAAAGCGCCCTAAAGATGATTGTATAGCCTGTTATAATGCTAAGCAGTTACCGACCCTTCAGAGTATACCCGGAAGTAAAATAGGCGACTGCACAGACATATCAGAATGTTTTGCTCACTGTGTTATGCATATGGCTGCAGGTTTACCATCATGGACAAAAGACAGGAAAAGATGCCCCGAAGCAATAACCTCCTCAATAAATACAGTAATGAGTACATCTTCCCTCCCTCCAGTAGTGCAAAAGCCGGCTAAATTAAGCTTTCCATTTTGTATAGCACGAGGAACAGAATTAGAAGAGGTAACCAAAAGAACCTCTAGCAAAATGGAGACTGCAGATGAGATGGTGAAATGTAATAAAATACCGTGGTACCCACCGGCAGCAGGAGGGAACGTTAGCTACATCAAACTATGTGAAACTAGCCTTAAAAGTAATATAAGTTGTAAACAAATAGTACCAGATGGAGGAAATATTATCTATGACTTCCAACCTACAGCAGTAGCTCAATACCGAGTAAAGAGTCTGGCGCAAGGATCTGTCCCTTTAGGAGAAATTTTTTGGTTGTGCCACAATACTGAGCAAATACTATCCTCACTGCCCCCTCAGTGGGAAGGTATCTGTGCTCCAGTGATGCTTACAGGACAACTAAAATTAATAATAGATAATCAAAAAATCAGCAACAAAACACCTAATGAAATGAGAAACCGTACAAAAAGAAGTACTCCTACTGAGCACAAACAGAATTGGCAAATGTCAGATGAAGTATACATTACATGGGATCAGGTCCCATTAGGGGTGCCAGAGAAACATGCTGCTATAGGAAGTGATTGGATAAAATCTGGGAGAGGGGTCGGCTCGTTACCATTCGTCGGAACAATTACCAATGCGCAATACATAGCTCGAAATAGTAGGTGGATAAATCTCCTATGGTACAATCAACAAAGGTTTATAAATTTTACAATAAAGGGTGTAGACCTTATAAAAGAACAATTACATGCTACATCACTAATGGTTTTACAACATAGGTTCGTACTGGAATCCCGTATGGCCGGAGACCAGGGGCTATGTGATTATATCGGGACAGATTGTTGTACTTTAATCCCTATGCATACTGATATTAACGGCAGCCTGACAGGTGTTCTTCAAGAAATGAAGCGCATGAGAGATGAACATGTGGAGAGATCCAACTGGAACACTCAGCTGAAGGGGTTTTGGGATTGGTTCAATAAGCTTGGGTGGACAAGATACCTCAAAGCGGCAGGAATAATACTAGGAACTATAATATTGATAATATTAGTAGTTGTCTGCTGCATCGTACCCCTCATTCGGGGGTTGGTCTCAAAACTTATTGTGAATGTAACTGGTCAATTCCCCATAATAGAGGTACAGATAGACCAAGACATATAAAGTAATACCATGATCCCCTCTCACCCCCACCAGGTACGTGCATATTTTTTATATATAATACATATATAGTACATGGCATGCCAAGTCTTTATAATCAACTGTAGATATAGTTATTTGTATATCAAGTATTTATAGATTAGCTTAGAAATAGTAATTTGCATGCTAAAAGTATTTATAAATTCCTTTAGGAAAAGTATGTGCCTCATGTGGATATATACCTATAACATACTATGTCTCCACATGCAGACTGCTGAAAATGGCGGACGCTTATTTTAATGTGCACCACACACCCGCTGAGGATTGGCAGGGACGTGCAAATAGAAGAAACACAGACGCCGCACATGCGTCGTTAGGCACACAAGCATATGTAGGTACAGGCACTGGTCTCCCTAATAGGCGTCCAGACGATCCAGCAGAGGGCCCTAGCGCTGCACTACCGGGAGGAATGGTGGACCTGGGAGAGATACACATGGATGACCCACCATCACCAGGGGCCCTGAGGATCATCTTCAGCCCACTCAGCCCCGAGGACCCAGCAGACCGAGGATTGCCGGACACAGCTGCCTTGGAGTTTCCATCCACACCGGGCCAAGGAAGGCCAAACGGAGCTGGTCATGAGAGGCCATCTACATCGGGCACGAGGACGACGGGTCCATCCGCGATAGGAAATCCTGCACTGGAGCCTACTGTTAATATTTTTCAGCAGATGCAACTGAGCTCCCTCGAGATGAGCCACGTCCAGGGGTTTCTAATGAGCCCTCTGGATCGTTACAGAACCGTCCAGGACCTAAAAACTGAAATTGCCTCCATGGATACTGGAGTGTACACTCTGCTGGTCAAAGGTCTATCTCCGGCATCAAAGAAGCACATATTCGCAATTCGCCGCAGCACATACAAAGCCAAATATAGGGCTAGAGTATGCCAGTTAACCCAGGAACAGGACAATCTGACACGACGACTTCAGGATGCTCAACAGACTATTGTCAATTTACAGGAAAAACTGCTGCAAATGACAGCAGAACGGGACACAGCAAGACGACAAGTACTGCAGTGGCGTTTAGCTGCTACGACACTGGCACAGCTACAGGGACAAGCTCCTGGGACTTCCACAGAAGGACTGGGGAATCGACCTCCAAGGGGGGTGGTTTTCCCTAATCCCCAACCTTAGAACTTTCAATAAAAAAGAAAAAAAAAAGAAAAGAGAAAACTAAGCTGATGTGAATGATGAAATGATTATGGATACTTCAATAATAAATATGATGGTGCATGCTTAAAAAGATAAATATAATTATGTATGTCTATAACCTATGTGACAGTACTAATGCTGTGCAGGGAGCATCGATAGGATTGCTCATATGTTGGTTGTAATGAAGGTCTACTGACCATTAAGTGACTGGTTAGCCTGATACAGCGGGTATGATGGAGTATTTGGTATTAATATTTAAACATCAACTCGTTTGATGTAGGGTGTGCAGTGCACCCTGGGTAAGGGTTGTGGTGTCCTAACAGGTGTTCAAGCTGCACGGATATGTCAACCTGAGGCCCAGTATCATTGCTGAAACAAATCCTGAAAATCCTTCTATAAAAAAAGTAAGCAAGAGGAAAAGTCCTCACAAGAGTGCCAAGGGGGGTTCCCTCTTTGTTTAACTATAATCTTATGTTTTACTGTGTGATCATAGTTTTGTGTATCCCTTACTACTAGTAGAAGTGTGTTTTGATCTTAGACGTTGGTATTAATCACGGTACGTTTGTGATGTGCTAAGTATTAATTACAATTAGCCTTTGTTGTACTAGTAATATTTACTCTAGAAATTCATAGTCATGATAAATCGACAATCATTTGTAGAGTGTGATTTATTTTGTGACCCTTTCCAGGATCACAGGGGGGAATGTAGTGGATTAATATCTCACAATGAATATCTTATAATAAATATATTCTTATCACAATGGGTATAGGGTGTGCTCTAAACATTCACCTAAGAAACATGTGTGTGTGTCACGCAACAAGCCCAGAATAAGAATTAGGGGGTCAATGGAATTTACCAATTTACCAGGGGAAATTGAAAAACCTCTGGGTCAAAAGGGCAAGCCATTTGCAATGTAAAGCAGAACATGAAAGACTCCAAAATGAACACAGAAAATGCAAGGTCCAGGTCCGAAAAAGTAATGACGTGTAACCATATGGAAATGAGCAGGGGCCATGATTGGGAGGAGCTGTGATGTGTAACCATGTTTTTAAAAAAGCACGCCCCATGAAAGTTTCCACTGATAGGTAAAAAATTAACAAAGATATCCGTGGAAAAAGCAATGGAAATTATGTAAAAAAGGAGGGGCTCACAGGAGGAGCTCAAAGATCCAGAGAATGTATTTAAACCGACCGCTTTCTGTATGTTGTCAGATGATGTTGTCCGGAGCACATCTCACGTGTGGTTGTCTTGTGTTGTTGCAATAAACCACCCTGGACTGAGACTCAGCTACCTTTGTTCACTTTTTGACTACTGTTTGATATTTTTAACTGCCTTACCAAGAACTTAGAATTTTTGAAGGACTTAGTGCAAATCATTACGTTGTGGGGAGGCCCATCCACAACACTGCCAATTGCAAGAATGGCTTTGGATCGGGAAAGGAATGTTTAATTATCCGACGGACCCAGTTTTGCGTCAAATTTGAATCCGGAAAGTAAATAGATTAGACAAAAAAAAAAAAAAAAAAAACGACAATCGGTGGCGTTCAACCCGATACAGCAAACTATGTTCGGATCACTTCACAGCAGATTCTTTTATCGTCAATCCTGCTCTTGCAGCATCAGTTGGATTCAAAATACCAAAGTTGCAGCTTAAGCCAGATGCCATACCTACCCTGAATATGGGGCACCCTGAGCCCACGGGCACGGTGAAAAAACGTCGGACGTCGGCCTATGAAAAACTTCAACGAGTTGAGGTAAGATATTCAGTTGCTTATATAAACCTTCACATTCACGAATTACAGCCCGTTAATTGATATAAATCAATAAATAAAGCAGCATCAGATTCGCAATTTTTAAATTTTTATTTATATTTAATAAGACCTAGCTATGCCTATAATATAGCATACATGTACGTCTCCTCATGCAGGCCTATGTTATTGATATTTATAAAAATTAAAATTAAAGCAGCCTTTGACTCGAAATTTTTAAGCTGAAAATTTACTGAATTGATAAAAAATTAAATAACCTGGCCTTAATGTTACACTTCCACAGAGCCAGAAGAAAGAAGAGAAAAAATAAAATAAACTAAAAAGCCCCTGCCCCTACCTACAACTTTGCCTTATTAATTGTATGAAGTATAGTCTACATACCCATGTAGGAATTTATTATAGTGTAGGCCTAGATATGTAGAGGAGGTAGGCCTTCGAGGACAGCCCACAGTATTTCTCAGATTTCTATTATTCTGTATAACTATAGGCCTATGATATTCCAGGCTGAAGGGTAGGGCATATATTTTATTTATTTTTTAATCCACTCTCTTCCATTACATATATTTCAGTTAGTTGTGCTCTACAAGCTGATGAGTCAAGTGTATGTGAAGTGGAGTCGTCGGATGATGGAGAGGCTTGCTATGAAGCCGACATCTCAACGAATGCTGAGCCTGATGTGTGTTTTGAATTACCTCATCTGACCACCCATGCTTGTGCACAGACAATGTCAACCGGAATGGTATGTAGGATTGGGTCTAATATAACTTAAAAAATTATTTCCATAAAACTCAATTTTCTCTACAAAAGAGCAAATCTTGGGAATTATAATTTTATAAATGCCAACCCTCTATAGATCTTTTGAAAAGTTCTTTTCAGAATTGTAAACATTTTATTTTTCATTCATTTTCTGAATAAAATGTCACAGACTGAACTAGTTGTGAAATGCACTAGATCATGTCAAACTCCAAAATCCTGGTATGTCCCTCGAGTTGCCAAATCTCATCGTGGGACCCAAAGAATGCCTTCAAGATCAAAGGAATTTTCTTGCCAGGTTAAACTCGGCAACAAGGTTGCAAAGAATTGTTCTTCAATGAAAGTTGATTTTTCAGATGAATACAACAGTGCTGATGATGGGGATTCAGACTACATTCCTAAAGAAGATGAAGACTCTAACCGAGATTTTTGAAATGGAGATGAGTAATGAGTAAGTTAAGAAATCAAATAACACGATGGATTATTTTAAAATTGTGATCATTAAATTCTGTATTTCTCTTTTTTTTTTAGAGAAAATACTGACACCCCTATGAGAGAGAGGAAGTTCATAGTCTTTGAACCGTGTCTTCGGTCCCTTCTAGCCTTATGTTGTTTATGTGGGAATGCCTGCAAAATAATATCCACAAAGGTATCGGGCACTATGGTGACCTTGACATCACAATGTAATGTTGACCACTCTCATGTGAAGACCTGGAAAAGTCAGCCATCACATGGTACCATGCTTCTTGGCAACTTGCAGCTAGCTGCTTCCATAATGTTTAGTGGGTGTAGTACTGTGAAGGCAGTCAATTGTTTGAGGTTTATGAGGATTTCAACATTCTGCCTCAGTACCTATTACAACATACAGACGGCATACCTTATTCCAGCTGTGAATAGTCTCTGGTGAAAAAAGCAAGAGCTGCTCATCTCTGAGGTCAAGAAAAAGAGCACAGTCAGATTAGGTAGAGATGCCAGATGCTGCTCACCAGGGCACACTGCCAAGTATGGTAGCTACTCCCTTATGGATATGGACATCTCCAAAGTGTTGGACACGCAGCTTGTACAGGTAATGTTGTGCTGTTGAAATACCCAGATTCTGATTTGATACCATGGTTTTTGTGAGCAAACCAACAATTGAGAGTCGACAAAAGTTAATAAACAATATATATTGGATTTAGCGAATATCATATTACCGTGGTTTTTAATTGAGTACGCTTTCAAATACAGGATTATAGATTAACTAATATTATACATAACCATGTTTTCAGTGTACAGAAGTGAAAAATTCCTATGCAATGGAGTTGGAAGGCCTAAAGGGGTCACTTCAATTCCTGGAAGATGCTGGAGTCACTGTTACTGACTTGACAACAGACCGCCATTCAAGTGTTAAAAAGTTTATGCGTGAGATTTATCCCTCAATTAATCACTGGTTTGATGCCTAGCATATAGCAAAAGGTAGGCAGAATGGCTTGAATTATATCAATCATGGCAAAAAGTAGGACAATGTTTAAAATTATAATATATCCAAATTGTTATTATTACATAACAATCCAAAAAAAAAAAAAAAATATATATATATATATATATATATACATACATACATACATACATACATACTCATAGATATGATTATAAAATACACATTTACATATTACAGGTATTACAAAAGCTTGATGCATCATCAAAGAAAAAATTATGTCACACCATCTCACCGTGGATCCACAGCATCTCCAACCATGTATATTGGTGTGGGGCAAGCAGTGATGGAAATGCAGAGCTGGTTGTGGCCAAGTGGAAGTCGGTGATGAACCACATTGTAGACATACATGAACACTCATTGGAGAACTTCCACCAACCGGTGGATTGCAGAAGTTGAATAATTATTATCCGCTTTCTCAAAAGTCAATATCCGAAGGGCTTTTCATAATGCTTCCTTTACAATCACTGCAGGTTCAAGGGCCCATTTTGAGGTGAAATCAATTGTCACTAACCGTACTCTGCTTGCTGACATTGGTAAATTGTCACCTCATGTGCAGACATCAAGTGTTGTAAACTACCACAAAGTTGTGTGTTTCTTTGCCCCAACATTCTTGCACTTCTTCTATCACAGTATGAATGCCAGGGTGGTTGCTTACACCCCGAATGGATAATAACTTAACTGACATATTGTCATCCTAATTCCAAATATTATCTCATCGTGAAAATTTTCGGTTACAGATTGATGCTTGCCATTCTCCATTTCAGTGAAAACTCCAACAGACAGCAGGCTAAGAAACAAATCTGGAAAAGAAATGTGGCAGCTCTCATTCCCAAAGCCAAAAAAAGGAGAACCAATAGCCAAACAAGTTAAAGTCCCCTGTACTTATGGTGTGTATTTGGTATAATGTTCAGTTTCACACTTGGCTTTTCACCCTTCATGCATGAAATACTTATTGTTTCTATTTCAGTATACATTGATGACTTGTTAGATGACGTTATGGCTCGACGGGAGGCCCTACCTTCTTATGAATTTGCAAGGCAAGATTTAGAATCCCAAATTGCTCCTGAGTATGTGAAAGACCAGTATGACAAGGTCAATAAACTCACAGTTGTGGCAACTAGGAAGTCGAGGTTCACACAGTTGGGTATTTAAAACCAGTGTAGTCTGCTGACTCCCAGGTCTCTCTAATTTTCTTCACTGCACAGGATGGAAGAACTTTCCTATTTCTTTTTCCAATGCGTCCCCAAATCCATCTGATCATTCGTCTATATGCTATGTAGCTGTAAATCCTATAATGGAAAGAAAATATGATGCAAAAAGTGTTTACAGATCTGTAATATCATTTCAAAATTATTGTAATGCTGTTTTAAACTAGGCCCTACTTAAGTAATATTTTCTGAATGGAATTAAAGTTATATTTGTTTGCTATCTACATGTAAATATTATTTTTCTTTGTGTTTTACTGAAGGAATATAGTTATATTTCAATATTTATTGTTGTTGCTAATTACAATATATAGCCCTAAGGTGCAGAAACAACTGCATTCAATTAACAGTAACAATAACTACATCACATGTGCATACAATGTAAGACTAGAATGTAGCACTCGTACATGTATTTTAAATAAACAATTTTTCAACTACTTACTTGTTTACTGGTTCATCATTGCCAAGAGGACCATGTCCCTCCAAAAATTCAACAAAAGATGCCTTGAGGACATACTGGTTGAGGCAGTTTCACTGAAAGCCTTCAGGTTATACATGACAGCCCAGCTGACTCGACTTCCTGATCAACAAGGTGCGTCTCTGTGCAGCACTTGCCTTCATTCACTGTGGGCATAATCACACAGTTGCCACATTTGCACCTGTAAAATATAAAACAATCCCAATTCATAATCATCCACCTAAAAAATCTGTATTTGTACAGGTCAAATGGCTAATGTTAGTTATTGTCTACTATGCCTACAGTACAAGGCTGCTTAAAAATTAAAATCAAAAACACAAAAGAAGCAGTTTAGTGTTAGTTTGAATTTGAATTGAATTTGACATAAAAGCAATTCAATCGGCATCACTCTCAGAGGGGCCACTACTCGCAAGTCAAAAAATCGTAGACTCAAAAAAACATACCAGTCCGTATTTGTAAGTCGTTAGGAAGTCGTCAATGTATTTAATATTGTACATACTATCAAATGAGAAACTATAAGTATGTGGTTTTCTATTTGAACTTTAAAGGATTAAATGTAACACAACCTTTTATATCATCCTATGATACTTACTGTCTGAGTGTTAAAATAGCTCCTTATGTCTCTTCTTTTTTGGTGACATCATGTACAAAGCACAACACTAAGAATGAACCTAAGTTTATTCAAATATAAAATCACTTTTAACAATTAATAAAAGAAAATATTTTATCTGTAATGTAATAATATCCAAAATAAACAGCCAGATTCATGCATTTTTGCCAAACACTAATGTTTGTACTAATTTACTTATGGACTGTGTGGAAATCTATGTAAAATAAAACAAATGTAAATAGTGTTCCTCTGTTTGTATTTGTCTTTATCCTATTTCTAGAAGTAGAAATAGTCAATTAAATAGCACTATTATGTGGAACCCTAATTATGTTTTCTAAACAAAAAAATAGCAGATGTTTAGGCGCCATCTTGAGTTGTTATGTCTATAAAAGAAATAACACCTGCTATTTACGTATTCCTGAACTGAACACATGAAACTCACACTGGTAGCTCAGAGCACACGTGTAAACATGTAGAAAATGTTAAATCAGCTACAAGTGTATATTTATGTAAAACAGCAGGGGATGCATTTTCCCCTTGATTATAATATAAAGATTGTCCCACACACATGAAATTCACACTGGTAGCTCAGAATACAAGTGTATATTTATGTATCTTTTAATGTTTTATTTGCCCCAAAAACTCCCTCCGAAGGGAAGGGTGAAAAATGGAAGAAATGATGAGTTAAGAAGACATTCTGTCTAAGCAAAATTAACACCTTTAACCAACATACTTTGAAAGAGATTCTATAGAAAGTTAGCACCAGCATCCATCTGTTCAAAAGCACAATGTTTTTACATACCTTTATTTTCTTCTCTAGCTTCTCCATTTTCAATGTTAACAAAGTAACAACATTAGTAGTAAAATGCACCTTGTACAAATGCATTTTAATGCAAAAATATTATTATAATTAAAGAAACAAAACACAAAACTGCAAAACATTTACAAGAATGCTTTAAATAAATATTTATCTTAATAACAGTAATAATATTAGTTATTATAATCAATGACAGACAGGAAAGCAACAATGCCGTTCCTAAATCACAATGTATTAAACAGCACTGATTCCGATTGTGTGAGCTCCATTACACAATTTTACATAATTCTAATTTTGTACTTGGATATCTAGTTTAACATGTGCCTAAAATTTGTCAATATGAGGAAGGTTAGACATTTATTGATTTATTTATTTATGTTGAATTTATTTGGTCCTTTTTTTCATTTACATAACTTTATTTGGCTTTAAAAAATAACTAGAGTCGGTGTGGCTAAATTGGTGCATATATGTAGCTAATCAATTGGATAGCTGTATGGTTTATCTTACTGTTATTGGCCTTGACTAATCGCTACATGATGGATCCCCAGCTTTTTAAGGCGATATGAATACAAGGTTCATAAATCCTACCAAAGTGGCTTGTCAAAACATGAAAAGACAGAAATTCGTCGAAAGGCATCAAATTACCACGTTGAAGGTGAGTCCCCCCTGCATCGTCAGATAATGGCGTCGTGGTTAAATGCGCATAACTTCTCAAGATATTGAGAAGTAGAATGCCTTGAAACTATGGACAAAGATGTAACATTAAAAAAATTTTTTCTTAATATATTTGTAACAAACTCTGCCAGTCTGGCATTTTTTATACTCGAGAATTTCAGGTCAGAATGGCAAAGCAGGCCGACCCCCGCGCCTAAGAAAATAAAGTTAAACAGTGCTGCAATAAACATGCGCTGCTAATTTTTAAGCAACATCTGAGCAAATAAATAAATAAAAAGGAGAATCTGCGAAAACGGCAGAATACTGCAACTGTTAAGGTGGCAATAAAACGTTATTGCCCACTCAGAATGGACCAATTGTAAAATGGAGCTCATCTTCTCTTCAACTAGCAGAACGCTGGAGGGTTACCCTAAGCATTAACATTCATTATGTGGAATTAAGTAAAAGCTCAGGCTATGACAAAGCAATGGTAGGACATTGCTGAGCGTCTAGATTGATTTGCAAGATAATGAGATACAAATTTTGCCCCATACTTCAGTGAAAATTTAAGCATTTAATCCTAGTCACAAAAAGTCATGTATCTTTTCCATTGCTCCAAATCATTATGTAAAATGTTGAGAAATAATACAGGAACAGAAGAACTGGCTGTCAATAATGTAACACTATTGTATGCGTAATAAACTATAGAATTTTAGTTAAAATGACATACAGAAATTGAAGGAAATTACAATGTCATATAATAATGGTTCTGTGTGCTATTCTAAAGTGCTCATTATATGTAAAACAATTTTTGTGCATGTGTGTAAACATTGCCCTAGTCATGCTCATCTCTGGCATGATCTATTCCTTGTATTAACTTAATAATAGCTATGCTAATTCCTTTCTCAAATTGTTGACATTTGATTGTATCTATATTTTTTTAAATGTTTTGTTGGAGAATCTTTGTTTTACATGAGAGGTCCAGAAAAAAAAAACTATTGTGGTTAATGGTGCTGACGAAGCAAATGCCATCTTCATCAACCTGCACGCAAGACCCACAGGAAGTCACAATGGCCAAAAAAGAACGAGGAATGCCATTTCGCAACGTTATGATTGGCCTGGAATGACCAAAGACATCAATCAATGGGTAAAAACGCATATACCTGCTTACATGTATACACCTGTCAAAAGTTATGTACCTCTAAAGCTATATCTCTGTTACAATGTGGGTATGCACCAAAATATTTTTCTGGTCAAATACCTGGAGTATTTTCTGATTCATGTATTTATTACTTGTGCAAATGTATTTGTTGTATTATTAATTAAAAATGATGCTAAGATTATATTAATACAAAGCTTTATTAGTTAGGACAATGAAGAAAGAACAAACTGGCTATGAACACAATTAAAAATATGTTATATCTTGATTGCTGTCATGAAGTGGCAAAATGTGTTAGAAATCACATTGTTACAATCCAAATTTTACTTTACATTTGTTTTACCTTTTTGAACAAAATACCTTAGTAAACCACCCAAATAAAAGCAATGATGACATTTCTAAATAGTAAAAAGAGTCAAAACAGAGAAAGGTGACGCAACTGTATCATAAACAAATCATGTTTTGCCTCTTTACCAACTTCTACAGGTATCTGAATGTGCTCACTGCCAGTCTGCTCAGCAGAACATAAAGGAAGCTGTAGAGCACACCCCAATAAAGGTATTAGTTTTAACTGTATTTCTTTGATGTTCCAAGACTTACTCTTGTCTTCATATCATTATACTTAATAGAGATACCAAATATTATCAATGTCTTAACTTGAAATGTCCTGTATACTGCTTTTATAAACTACGTTGCTTCCAAAGGTCTTTTTCAAACATTTTTGCATCGAAATGATTGGAAATATTATCTATGTTATTATGATTGCAACATCTTCACAGCAAAGTGGTTATTTAGTACTTTTTTCTCTTTTATTTCAGGTTACACAGCCGTTTGAGCTCGTAGGGATGGACCTGATTGGACAACTAAAAGAAACAGCCACTGGAAACAAGTATATCTGTGTAATGATTGATTATTACACAAAGTGGACACAGGCTTATCCGATCAAGTCAAAAAATGCAGAGGAGGTCACAAAGCAAATTCTGAAATTTGTTCACCAGTTTGAGGCACCAAAAGGCATATTGACAGACCAAGGGACAGAGTTTGTGAATGCGGTAAATTCTTTTTTTATTACTACTTCATGAATTATCAAAGTATTGGATGCAGATAAGCAACTCACACACTACCTATGGTTGAAACTGATAAACAAAAATGTATTTGAGAGACTGGGTATAAACCGCAGTCTGTGTGCACCCTACCATCCCCAGACAAACGGTCTTGTTGAAAAAATGAATGGCGCTATCCAAAGGTAATGGTGGAAAGATTTATTTCAAAACTTGCAAGCAAATACAGTAATTTTTTCACAAGGTAACCTACTTCATATGATCTTGATTACCATGCCTCTCTTAGGTCTTTGTGCAAACTTGTGGGGACCAAACCGGAGACATGGGACGAATATTTGGATGCAGTCATGTTTGGGCTTCGGACCAAAAAACAGATGACCACTAAGTTTTCTCCATACTGTTACGAACTACCGCACCCGGTCGGCGGTGAACACCCTAAGTGGACCCAGCTCTTTTTACCCGTCAGGCGACCCCCATTTACATATTACTTAGGATGCAAGACGCATGAAACAGACAAGTATACTTTAAGTTATGTTTTATCTACTAAAGACAGAGAAACAGTTACAGACACATCAGCGCTGATGGGCTCTTGATCGGCAAGAAGCCCCGATTTCACATCACACAAACATTATATAGGGATCTAGGTACACACCCATGCAAGGGCTGTACACATCCAAACTGTGACATCAGTAGAGAAACTGCGTCACCTCCGGGACGCTATCTGACAGATATGAGTCATTTCCTTGTGTCCGGTGCTTTCTAAGTGTGCCATGCAGCTCCTACGTCAAGCTGGTCACTCCACTGACCCAGTTGATATTTTAACAATACTTTTTAATGTTTGGGAGAGGAGCACGCTATCCAATTGAAATACCAGAAAAATACCATGTTTGCAACACTAAAAACAGTAAATTATTTAAGGGTGGAAATGCATATGTATTGCCCATATGCAGGGGCGTGCATACATAGACACTAGGTGGTGCTAAAGCACTAGGAAGTTTGCCCTTTATCAACGAAAATGCCCTTTTGAAACTCGTTTTTTTTTTATTATTAGTATTTTTAAGATTTTACTGAGGTCGGTTTTGAAATTATCTTTTGAAAACCTGAGCCATTAAAAACGACTGAAACAATGCCCCGAAATGAGACACCTCCTTGCGCACACCCGACCAGCCTATCTCTCTTCATTTGTCACGTGAACTCGCACGGTCGCCCGCAGGGCATGCCAGATGCGCAGCATCATAGCAGTTCAGTAAGCGTCTTCAGATAGCAGGAACGGTCGCTGACAGGCTGCTTCTCCCGTGCCCCATTAGCCAGGTAATATACAGATCAAGCAAAATCATTTTGTTGTGCATTAAAATGTCTCATTCAGCAGCACCAAACAAACATCTTTGCCGACTGGTTAGGGTTAGGGTTAGTAACCATGTGGTGGCCTGGTCAACAGAGGAAACAGAAAGTGCCAGTGCATTTCCAACACAACCCAACAGTGTCTCAAGTAGGAGCTCAGTTTGAGTCAGTGGAGGCATATTTCAGGAGTAGCGTGTACTTCACCTTCCTGGATATTATGACTGAGGAGATGAACAGGAGATTCAAAGGGGAGAACACTGGAAGCCCTACATCAAGAATCATTGAGCCATTCCAGCCCTTAACTGTACATGCTAACTGGGTAGGCACACCAAACACAGAAGCCATGGAAGCTGTGCACATTCTCTGTGAGTTCAATACTGAGGGAAAACAATGGCCAGCTGATCTTTCCTGCCTTTGTCAAAATAATCCAAATATATGCAACATTACCAGTGACGACAGCTTCAGTTGAAAGATCATTTTCCAAGCTGAAAATCATCAAAACTAAACTAAGAAGCCTGTGTGGAGAAGAAAGGCTCTCTGACCTTCTTCTGCTTGCCATTGAAAAAGACATTGAGGTAAACCACAGTGAGGCCATCAACATCTTTAAAGACATGGCACCAAGGAGGATGCTGCTTTAAAGTAGTACACTGTAGTCTGTTCTGTTGTGGGTGTGACTTTTTTCCATTGAAAACTCACGTTTAGAGAATGTTACAAATAAAAGTCAAATTTCATTCAACATGCGTGTGTATTTTTTTTTTTTTTATAATTAAGTGTTCCACGTGCGCTAAAAAGTGCCCTTCCCCACCTCCTGAGCACCTGCCCCCAAAAATGTCTGTGCACGCCACAGCCCATATGTTATCAAACTCTGAACTGTTTACTCTTTGTAAAGATCAGCAGCAGTGTTGAAGAAGTGATTCAGGAGGAGACTGTGAGCCAGGGTATCAAGCTGCTTGATGAATTAAAAACCATCATTCAGGAAAATGTCTCCAGATCCCAAGAAAAGAGCAAAAAAAGACTAAGTGCATCAAGACAGAAAGTAAGTTTTGTTGTTGGACAGAAAGTCTTGAGGCGAAATGTGAGGAGTCAGCAGCGTAAAGGGGGAAAGCTTGAACCCAATTTTATTGGGCCTTTTACCATCACTGCAATCCAGGGAAAAAGTGTCGACCTTCTTGGGGAGGATGGATCAGTTTTTAAAAATGTCAGTGCTGACCACCTGAAACATTTTGTGCCACAACAACCACGGATTCCTCATAAAATAACAACTGCCTCCTTGCCTCAAACACCCTCAGCATCATCCCCCACAGCAACACCTCCAACTCCCTCACCATCCTCCCCTGTTGCTCCTCCCCCCTCTCCTCCAACCTCCCCAGCATCCATCCTTGTTGCTCCTCCCTCATCTCCTCCAAAGCCATCTGCATCCTCCCTTGTTGCTCCTCCATCATCTCCTCCCCAATCTCCTCCAACACCCTCAGCATCCACCCATGTTGCTCCTCCCTCATCTCCTCCAACACCCTCAGCATCCTACATAGCTGCTACAACCTCATTGAAGAGTTTCCCAAAAGGTCCTATTTCTATTTGAACAATTACGTCTTAACTGACATCTTATAGGTGCGTTTTACATTTTTTTTATGTTGGATTAGATAAATAAACAAGATAGAAATATGTTTTATAGCAGTACACTAATCTTCCACATTTTTTCCAGTTTTAGGAAAGGTTTGGAGTGGAAAAACAAAACAAACTCACATTCTCCTGTCAAAGATAGGCCCATACAAGTTGTTTTGTTGGGATTTTGATAGAATCCGTCCTGGCAATGAACTAGAGAGTGAGGTAATAAATCATATGTAAAAAATAATAAAATTTGTTAATCGCGTGTTGGGGGGGTGTTAAGAATACTGTTCGACAGACACAGATGCAAGAAGATAAAAATAATGAATCTTCTGTAGCTGGAAACTGAAGGAAGGTATGGCATGTTTTAAAGATTTAAGCTTTAAAGATTTGTTTTTGGGCAGTTTAAGTTGTTTTGATGTCTGACAAATCATACATCAAAACAAGCATTGATTAGGGATCATGTGGGTGTGTGCGTGAATGATTTTACCGGATGCTACCTCCCGCCCAGTGACAACTGCAGATAGGTACATGTCCTTTCCGTATCCTGCAAAAATAAAAAGTTATAGGAAATGGATGAAAATGGGTATTTATTGCTTGCGGGACAGTTTTAAAACATGTTACTCCCACACATTAAGAAATGCTGGGTTAAAAGTAACCTAATTTGTAACCCAGTGCTGGGTCAAAGTTGGACCCAGCCAAGCCTGGGTTATTTCAACCCAACTGGGATGGCTCCTTGTCTTCATCCCAACCAGTTGTGTAAAACTGTGACCCAATATTGGATCAGAGCTACCCAACAGCAGTGGTTAAGCTATGGTGTTTATTAAAGAACCAGAGACGTCGCCAACCCTGAGTAATCATTGTTAAAGGGGAAGTCCGGTCAACAAGGAAAAATCAGTGGATTATTAGCTATAACTAAAACTAATACGTTCATGGTTATTTAATGAATTTAGCGTTAATCAATAAGAAAATAAAAACATAAATTGGCATCTGGATCACTGTGTATGGGGGCGGCCATTATTGCCCAAACATGGGCAATAATGGCCGCCTGACATCACATCCTGTGACGTAGAATCACGGAGAGCCGACGGCAGTTCTCCGCGCTTTACAAGCAAACTCAATAGGAACTGTTGTACACAGCTGCGATTAGCAACAATTATTTCGGATTTCCAGAGGACTTCACCATTGAAATTCGCGGGAGCTATTATTAAAGCAACAATGCTCACATGCATAGCAGTTGGATGTAACAATACATCGGGTAAAAGTGGAAAAAACATTAATTTTTTCACCTTTCCGATTGATCATCCACCATGGGCTGTTTTGCTGGATTACCTACTTGAAGGGAGAGGATTTGCCATCGTGCTTCTGGCCAGAGAGAAAACACATCGTCTGTCGCCAACATTTAGAAGAAAAATGTCTTCAAGATGATATGAGAGCGTGGATTTTCGGTAGGTTTTTCTTTTTCATAATGTAGAATTTGCCGGAACATTTGTTTACCCGACCAGAGGGGCGGAGTGATATGACACACTTAAAAAGTATGCTCACTGTTGCAAAGCCCACTTATTTTATGCAACTTTGGTCTTATTTTTTCTAAAGTCGCTTGTAAATTTCATGAGTTGCGGGTTGCAGTTTTTTTTTGGCTTATTTCTGAAAGTGAAGTCGATTGGTTTGGCTCTAAACTAAGTGACGGCAAAATATCCCTCCGCCTCATAACGCACTGGAGCTCATCCTGACAGGAGCAGAGTAAACTCAGAAGGAGCCGCTCTGACCGTATTTTCTGCAGTTTACGGTTGCAATAACTGATGATAACTGCTGGAAGTAGATTAGGTGGTGCAGATCACCATTTTGAGCAGAGATTGGTTCTAAAGATGAGTTTTATACTCATCTTATAACATTGCAGAACCCAACCCATAAACCGTACTTTAATGCGTATTTGTTTTCATTTTATGTCTCTAAAATGTAAAATTAGTATTAATTTAAATTTAAATGCTTAATACCATGTCTATCTTTGTTTAAGAGGTTTAAAAAAATATTTTGGCATGAAAACATATTTATTTACAAGGGGACAGATAGGGCATTGGGACTTGCTCTACAGCCAATCCCGTGACCTGACGTCACAAACTGGGAGGTGGCAGTACTGTTCTTCACCAAGATGGCGGCCCCCATAAAAAGACCTTCAAATGAAAATTACTCTTAATTAAAAAAGCTTATCATTTATTGAACAGTATGTAATAATTTTATATTTAAAGTACTTTCAGCAGTTTGAATTCTGATTTTGACCGGACTTCTCCTTTAAACCAACAGCTTTTACCATTAGTTGAGTTATGAAAATAACACAGCATTATTTATTGTGCATGTTAAAGTTGTTCAAATTTGATAAAGTAATTATGAAACCAAAAGTAATAGGGAAAAATAACTATAAATTTAAATTGTGTTACAATATCATATTTATCTTTCCAGGTAATAAACGCCTATTTACATGTCATGGTCCAACGTTTTAATCAGAAGCACCAAGAACAAGCAGCCCTGATAGACAGTTTTGAAATGACACGTATTTGGAAACATCAAAAATCCAGATTAAAGGTTTGTATAACAGAGTGAGTGTGTGTTAGGGGTGGGGTCACTTTACAATTCATATATATATATATATATATATATATATATATATATATATATATTTATATATAATTTTCTTGTTTTTCAGATTGATCCTGAAAAATATAGAATGACACTGGGGATTGCAAATGAAAGTCACCACTGGATGCTAGTGGTAGGAATGCAAAATTTCAAAATTCACAGTTTATCATACTGACAAATTTAAATATTGAAGAGATATGTGATTGGAAATAGAGTTGCCACACTCACATATTGAAAAAGCAAATTGTTACAGATCAAATAGAGTTTATTTGAATGTGATATTTCTAGATTCAATTTTAAATAACAGTTTACTGGCTTATGAATTGAAAATCAAAGTAATGAGGTGGGCTTTATGTTTAAACCCCAAGGTTATTTATCCCATGGATAAAACAACAGTCTTCATTGACCCGTTAGGAGAATCCCCAGAAAAAATAAAGAGGTGCTTGGTAGAAACAAGGTGCGAAACATGACATTCATTCACATTTCTGATAAAAACTTGAGAGATCTTGTTATTGTTTGCTATCATTTTATCTACACAAGAGCTTTCATGAGGCAGAAAGGACTGAAGGTGTCTAGATGGACATGCAACAGTGTTCCATATGCAATCCAACCCGACAGTGTTTCCTGTGGTGTGTTTGAGCTGAAAGTAAGTACTGTTGGAAAACAAAATTTTGAATTGACTTGGATCCGTTAAATTTGGGTCTTAAAGAAAGTAATTACTGTATTTCGATAAACAAACACAAAGGCAAAAAGCTCCAACTGAAGCGTAAAAGTAACTAACAATAAAATGTTACTGAGTGTTATATACTATTCTACATTACTTTGTCCAATTCAATCGTAACATTTGAATTTGACATTCTGGCTAACTGTTACATTGCAAACCATTTATTTGTACTGTGTTACAGTGGTTTTTGGTCATTTGTTTACTAATGTACAAATTTTGAGGGTAATTCTCTCTTTATAATCTTTTTCCTAAAGATTCCACCCAAAACAGCTGTATTAAATGCTAGGCATCATTTAAAGTGGCAGCTCACAAAATCATAATTAGCAGTAATAACATCAATCACATCACATTTTCATTAAATGTATGTTGATTTTATTTCACTTTACACATTTGGTATCACTGTTGCCTTGCAGTTAGAATGTCCTGGGATCAGCATTTCTGAGTTTAAATGTTATGAATGTGCATCCATGTGTTCTCTCAAGGTAGCCTACTCTTGCTTCCACAAAACATGACTGTTTAGGTTAACTGGTTACTCTGAATTGCTATTTGTATTGATTAATATTTCTGTTTCTTTGTTTTTTTGCAGTTTGCGGAGTGCTTATTGGAAGGAAAAGACCTTAATTTTTCAACTAGCTTTGACGCTATCAACGCCTTGAGAGTCGACATTGCCACTCCCTGTCTGCGTCAATCCGGTAGAATTTTGAAAGATGTTATTTTTTTATTTTGATTCACAGACTGTCTGAGTATTGTATGCCTTTTCTATTTCAACAACAAAAATTTGTATTACATCAACTTAATTTTTGATAATACATAACAAAGTCTGAATTTGGAGATGGCACCTACAATCAATGATATATTTTTCTAACAAAGTTTTATTTTGATTAACTTATAAGACAGTTGCTGTTTTGAAACTTTTGGCAAAGAAATTAAATGATACATAAACATGTGAGTTAAAAAAGTCCCATTACATCCAGAATCTAAAGATTCTGTGGTAGAAGCTCTGATATGGAAAAAAATTCAGTTTGCTAGGAAAGCTAAATTGAGGTATAAAATGCAAAATAGACATGGGGAGGTAAAGTAATGAAAGACATGATTTACTGACAGGGTTAATGATTATGTTTAAAACTCCATCAAAAAGCATTTGTCTTTGAAAAGAATTACACAAGAGAAAGATACGTTGATCAGACAGCGATGATCCTCTGTGGGTAAGTGCATTTAATGGGTTAAAAGGGAATTAAGGAAATTGCTATCAACATACAAAATTATTTCCAAAGGAGTTTAGCTAAATTAAGCAAATTCTTAATACATTATGATGCAACCAATTGCAATTCGAATAATGATTTTTTACAGTAACATTTAGTGTATACATTTTTACATATAAGATTTTTAATACACATCGACATAGTACAACTTCACAGACTATGTTGGTTAATCAATTTATTACAGATAATCATATGGATTTATTCTGTCTCACAGAAACATTGCTGTGAGAGGAATAGGTTAGTATAAATGAGTGAGCTACCACTAATTATTTACATTTCACCATTCCCAGAACTACAGCATGAGGAGGACTAGTCAACCATCTTTCAGTCTGATTTCTTAATTTGTCCCCGGCCAATTAATAACTACGATTACTCTCATTTTTTAAATCAGTTCTCAGACCTGATTTAGTGTAAACACGGACAAGATTATTATAGTGGGGGATCAAAACAATAATGTTGTCACTGAATGTGATAAAATTAAAGTTTCCTTTAAACCAATCCTTTGTTTTTCTTCTAATCTGCATAAACTGACACTACTGCCTGCATACTTTGTACCTTGTACTGGTTTATGACATTGATTGTGAATAATTATTAGTATTTCCTCACAGCCCTGTCCTATCAGACAATTTCTTAAAATAGTCTTTGAGTTCTTCGCCCACCAAACAAGGTTTCCTTACAGTAGATATATGACAATGCTGGATTAAGCTGTAAAGAGTCAGTCCCCCTTTTTCTCAATAACACAGAAATGCCCATCAGATGGCAGCAATGTTATTGCTTCCCATTCACAAATGGCCTCTATGAACCCCCCTCCACTTACCGAACTTAAGGTGGCTCCTTTGTTTCCCGTCTTTTGTTACTGGACTAACTGTTTAATTCAGGTGTGTGTGGCCTCAGTAACCACAATGACTATAGCCAGACACAGCCGGATTAATCAGTTTGTCCAGTAATGAAAGACATGAATCAATGGAGCAGCCTTAAGTTTGGAAACTAGTGGAGAAATCTTTAAAGGTGATTAGTGTTTGGACTGCTTTGCCCCAGTAGACCTTTCTGATTTATCAACAGTTTAAGCTTCATCTAACATTGCTCTTTTATTTCTCTTCATAGTAGGTACACCTGGTCTGATGTTCGTTTAGCTGTGACATCATCCAGGGGAGGCAGATCATCCACTAACACCATATAAAATAGAAAGTATTCCGCAATCAATGTGTGCTTCTGTGCTTTATTGTGTCTCTGCTCTGTCTTCTCTAACCCCCAGTCGGTCGAGGCAGATGACTGTTCACACTGAGCCTGGTTCTGCTGGAGGTTTTCCTCCCTGCTAAAAGGGAGTTTTCCTCTCCACTGTTGCTTTGTGCTTGCTCAGTGTGAGGGATTGCTGCAAAGCCATCAATAATGCAGACGACTGTCCACTGTGACTCCATGCTCTTCATAAGGAGTGAATGCTGCTTGTCGAGACTCGATGCAATCCGCTTGGTTTTCTTAGGAAACTTTTGACCAATTTTTCTGTATGATTTGATTGACTTTGAAAGGAGCCTTGAGATGATGTGATGTAAATTGAGGCTATATAAATAAAATTAAGTTGAATCAAATTAAATTTCTAACCTTCTGTGGAACTTTATGTGTAATGGAAGATTACATAAAACCAGCTTCACCTATACTGACCAAGAATGCGGGTAGGATACCTTGAACTAGAAATAAAGTTTCTCCTCCATAGGCTATTACAAACAGCTATCGGTCTATATATATATATATATATATATATATATATATATATATATATATATATATATATATATATATAAATAGACTCTCCATCTCACAAGCTCAGGTCCTCTACGAGGCATGGGAGCTTGAGGGTCCTTCTTAAAAACTTTGCTGTTCCTATGATTGTGCTCTTCTGGTTTGACATATCTGATGTTTCTCTAGGTATCTGTTGGATCCACTTCTCCAGAGTAGGGGTTACTGCTCTGAGTGCTCCGATGACCATAGGCACGCCCGCTGACAGGGGGGGACAAATGGGTCAGTTGTCCCGGGCCCAGGACAGAGGGGGGGCCCAAAACTGACACTCTGACCATTAAAATGGTCAGAGTGTCAGTCAGCGTGCGGCACTTTGCTGCTCCCCCTCCCCTCTCGTATATGGCTCAGCGGCGCCAGCCAATCAGCATGCAGGCTCAGCCTGGCCCGCACACTCAGCGCTCTCTCACAAACAACCGCGCTGCTGCTCAGACTCGGAGATAGAGAGACTGCAGGAGCGGAAAAACACGAAGAGGGAAAGTAGCGCCGTTTGGCTATATTTTAATACCGTAAATGAAATCAAGCTGTATGTTTTGTAAAAAGCCGGTTAAATTCAGTGGAAACACAACAAATTTATATAAGCACGTGAAAAACCATGAGCAAGAAAACGTTGAGCGACAGAAACGGAGAGAGGAGACGAAACTTCTCTCATTACCCCGACAGACCCAGACCCACAGATTGACGTCACTGACTGAGGCGTTTCAGTCCTCCAGAGAACATCCAGGTAGATAAGAGTGGTCATCTTCAGCAGCAGTTCATGTTAACTTTTTTTTTCTTTGTAATATATGTTTATTAAGTTTTCAATGTGCAACATACAAAAATCGTACACAAGAGTATAAAACATATATTTAACAAATCACAGTCTAAGAAAAAATATACTATTACCAATATAACAATAGAAATAAAAACATGTAATAACTGAGGAAAAGAGAAGAGAAAAAAAAAAACAAGCCATGGAAATTATCTAAGTAACGGTTACACTGCACTGATTACCATTTACACTTTAGGATAGTACAACCTATCTATGAAGGCACGGGTGGCATACTAAGAAACTGAGCAGGTGTCGGGATCAGTCTTAGACTGAGAAATATGGTCCAAAACCGGTTGCCAGATACTACAGAACTTATTAGTGGAGCCCTTAACATCGTACCGCAGTTTTCCAAATAAAGAGTCTCAGTAAAATCACTTATCCACATTTTAAACTGAGGAACCTTATCAGTTTTCCACAATCTTAATATTACATTCTTAGCTATTACTATTCCATACACCACAGTCGTTTGTATAGAAATTCTGCGGGTCCTAAGTGAAGGAGAATATCCAAACAATGCAATCTGGGGGTCTGGAATCAAGGTGCACTTATACACTTCAGAAAACCATTTGAAAATGTCCCACCAGTATTGGAAGAGCTTGGGGGATGACCAGAACAGATGAGTCAAGGAGCCATCAGCGGATTAACATCTATCACATTTTGAGGATATTGAGGGGAATATTCTGTGCAATTTTGTTTTCGAATAGTGGAGTCTATGAAACACCTTAAACTGAATTAACTGGTGCTTTACACTGATAGAGCATGACCGAATCCTCCCAAGACCCTCCTCCCAGACCTCACTCCCAATCTGCAAGCCCAGCTCCTCTTCCCATGCAGCCTTCAGAAAGTCTGTGGCAAAATTAATTCCCTCTGCAATGATGCCAATGAAGCTTGAAATTGTTTTTTTTATTCTGGGGATCCCAACTAACCTGACAACAGCCAGATGCATATCGCTCCGCCTAGCTCCACTCACATACATCTGGGACACCTCCATAGGAATTGCCTTTATTGAAGGCTGGGCCTTATCAAAAATCCTTGCATATGATTGGATAAGCCACTTGTCTGTCATCTTTATCGACGTGCTATTTCAACCACTCACACCGAAGCCAACCTGTGACGCTGATGAGAGCGACACAGGAAAAAAACAAACTTTTTTTTTATGTGTTTGCAGCTCTAGTGGCACGCGTTTTATTGACAGTGAGCCGACAGGAAGAGGGGGGAAGACAGGCGGCAAAGCGCCGCGGGTCGGAGTCGATCCCGGGCCGACCGCGTTGAGGACTAAAGGCCTCCTAATATGGTTTGCGCTAACCGCTCCGGACGCGCCCCGGAAAACAAAACTTGCCAAATCCGGTCGGTAGAAGGGCGAAAACATGGTTTCCACCAACAAAAGCCTTCAGAGCCGTTCTCTGATGTTCTTTTAATGAAACAATATTAGGTAGATTGGACAACACGGAAGAAATAGCAGCATCAATGTTAACGCTTGCTTCCTCGATGAGCTGCCATTGCTATCAAAACAGTCTCACGTCATGGTCGCGTCTCCACTACGTCACATCTATGAAACTCCAGCCCTGCGTCCTGATTGGCCAGACCATAAAATTGGTTGGAGAAATCACTCTCTATGGGCGATGTCCCAGATGTATGTGAGTGGAGCTAGGCGGAGCGAGACATGCATCTGGCTGTTGTCAGGTTAGATCCCAACAGCATTCTGCCTATCTTATTTTCTTCCGGGAGAGATACGAAATTCGGGATGTTAATTTGAACATAATTTCTAATTTGCAAATATCTGAAAAAATCTGTGTCTGGAAGAGAGAAGCGGTCCCTCAGCATTCCAAATGAAGCAAACTTTTGTCGATGTACATATTTTTCAGTGTAGTTAGGCCTTTTAGCCTCCAATTTTTAAATTATATATCCGATAGTGATGGGGGGAAAGCATGGTTGCGATAAATTGGGGCATGAGCTGAGGTATCCGGTAGGTCACATTATACTTCAATTTGTTTCCATATTTTTAAACAGTTTAAAACAGATTATTTACTCCACTATTTCTGGTGGAAATCGGTGCTGAGAAAAGAGGTGCCTGAAGAGAACCGTTTCCAACATTGCTTCTTTCAATAGCCACCCAAGGGGGTGGATTTGCAGAGAGTTCTTGAGCATCACCCTCCTGCCAGTATACCAAGGCCCTTGCACTCGCTGCCCAATAGTAGTGCTGAAAGCATGGTAATCCTAATCCCCACATCTCTCTTGGTTTATGTAAATGAGTTTTTGATATTCTACGGGCTTTAAAACCCCAGACAAAGGGCAAAATTATTGAGTCCAGTGATTTTAAAAAAGGCCCTTGTTAAAAAAAATAGGCAGACCCCGAAAAAGATACAAAAACTTAGGCAAGGACACCATTTTAGTGGCGTTTATGCGGCCCATCATTGAGAGTGGGAGTCTTCTCCATTTATCAACATCTTTCAGAAGATTATTCACTTTTACTAAAAAGTTCAGTTTGAAAATTTGTTTGGGGTCTTTTGGCAAAATAACTCCAAGATATTTCAGTTTGTCAGTTATCTTAAATAAAAGATTATCTAAGAATTCAGAAGGGAGGCTTGCACCCAGTGGCATAAATTCAGACTTTTGTCAATTTATAGTATAACCTGAAATCTCACCAAATGACTGAATAATATCTAGAAGAATTGGTACTGACTGCTCAGGATGTGATACTGTTGTGGATGGGCCTCCCCACAACGTAATGATTTGCACTAAGTCCTTCAAAAATTCTAAGTTCTTGGTAAGGCAGTTAAAAATATCAAACAGTAGTCAAAAAGTGAACAAAGGTAGCTGAGTCTCAGTCCAGGGTGGTTTATTGCAACAACACAAGACAACCACACGTGAGATGTGCTCCGGACAACATCATCTGACAACATACAGAAAGCGGTCGGTTTAAATACATTCTCTGGATCTTTGAGCTCCTCCTGTGAGCCCCTCCTTTTTTACATAATTTCCATTGCTTTTTCCACGGATATCTTTGTTAATTTTTTACCTATCAGTGGAAACTTTCATGGGGCGTGCTTTTTTAAAAACATGGTTACACATCACAGCTCCTCCCAATCATGGCCCCTGCTCATTTCCATATGGCTACACGTCATTACTTTTTCGGACCTGGACCTTGCATTTTCTGTGTTCATTTTGGAGTCTTTCATGTTCTGCTTTACATTGCAAATGGCTTGCCCTTTTGACCCAGAGGTTTTTCAATTTCCCCTGGTAAATTGGTAAATTCCATTGACCCCCTAATTCTTATTCTGGGCTTGTTGCGTGACACACACACATGTTTCTTAGGTGAATGTTTACAGCACACCCTATACCCATTGTGATAAGAATATATTTATTATAAGATATTCATTGTGAGATATTAATCCACTACAATACAAAGACCACAACATCATCGGCATACAATGAAATATGGTGGTTAATGCCTCCCAATGGAATTGGTTTGATTAACGAGTGATTTCTAATACTAATAGCAAGGGGCTCCATAGCGACCACAAAAAGCAAAGGGCTAAGGGGGCAACCCTGGCGGGTTCCCCGATGCAATAGAAATGACTCTAACTTGTCCTGGTTTGTGAGAACAGAGGCAGATGGTTGAGCATACATAGTTTTAATCCAAGCCACAAATCTACTACCGAACCCAAACTCCTCAAGTACCATCAGGATGTAAGGCCACTCCAATTGGTCAAATGCCTTTTCAGCATCCAGGCGGAGAACAGCTCCCCTAAACTTACTGTCATATTTATGGTACATGATGTTCATTAACCGCCTGATATTAAAAAATGAAAACCTTTTAGGGACAAAGCCTGTTTGGTCCAGGTGCACAATAGAAGAAATATATTTACTTAGCCTATTTGCCAGTACTTTAGCGAATATTTTAATGTCAGAATTTAATAATTGAATAGGACGATATGATGAAAGCTCTGTCTCCTACCTGCCTTCTTTATATAATAATGTTACACTAGCTTCATATATGGTAGGGGGAAATTTTCAGTTCATGTTAACTTTCAAAGTAGATATTATCTATCGTATGTTACTGGAGCCCACACAGAAAATGTAATAAAGACCTTGAAAGAACCCAGTACATCCCATTAAAAAGTGTTATTTAAGATAAGGTAACATTAGCTAATCCTTTATTTATCCAACGATGGGGAAATTTATAGGATTAAAGCAACAGGCAGGTGCACACAACACAGACAAAATTACATAAGGATTGAAAGATATAAGAGGTGGATTAGGAAAAAAACACTGAACATAACATTATTATTATTAGTAGTAGTAGTATTATTATTGTCATGTTTGGTAGGAGTCTGACCCACACGCAGAACACAGATAGAAGGCTGATAGTTTGGGCGATATTTATTTACACAGCTTGACAGATCATATGAAACGTGGCGGAGCTCGAGGAGGCTTCGGACAGACCCGAACGGGATCGGATCTACGAGAGGGAGAAGAAGAGATTTTAACTGAGAAACGGAGCAGGAAAGTAAGAGGTGAAAGTGATGCTTACCACCAGGTTCGTAAGACCTATCCGGGGGGAGCGGAGCATGAAGAGGAACCCAGCCGTAGGGTTACACTACCGGCAGATGACTGAGCGACAGGAGGGTGGCTGATGGCGGAGGGGAGCTAGAGCAGCCACCGATGGAGGGAACGAGGAACGTTGTCTGCCAAAGGCTCAGGTAACGGTGTTCAAGGTAGTGGTAGTGGCCTGAACGAGGAAACGCTCTGAGTGGAATCAGAGGCTGGCACCTGGAGCACAAAAAGGAGCAGTAAGCAGCAAAAAATGAGAGGCTGTCATCTGACAGTGGCCACAGAAGCATACCACGGGAGGTACGTTAACACACTGGCGACTTCTGGCTCTCAGATCGCTCCCTTTAACTCTCAGCCCTCAGCGCTGCAACGAGCTGCAGGTGTGAGGCACGCCCACCTGTCAGCTGCAAGTCATCTGTGGAAGGAGGAGAGGGGAAAACACAACAAAAAATAGGGCAGATCTGCATACCGCACCGCTGAGCCCTGACAATTATTATTTAATTGTATTAATAAAATAAAAATCACAAAACCCAAAAGGTCAACAGTTTCATGATACATCAAGCTTAAATGTCAAAAGTATCGGTATCGTATCGATATCGCCGATACTCACCCTGTATTTACTTCGGATCGGATCGATTAAAAATTCCCGGTATCGCACACCTCTAGCGGGGAGCTGGGGGGGTGGGGACCCAGTGTGTGTTTGAGGAGGAGACAGAAAAAGCCATCCCTAGCGATAACAGAGACAGTGCAGGTGGAGAGGCTTACTGCCCGATTGGATAGTCTGAGCATAGTCGCTCAGAGATGGATCACATCGTTAATTTCAAAGATCCCGCGTTATGGCCAACAAAACTGACTGATTCTGATCGAATGAATATTGTGCGTTTAATGGCAAAAAGGAAGCCTTTCTCAGAGATTCGGAGGGCAGAGAATTCCCAAAGCATCTAACATATTCTACTTCCTGCAATGGAAGGGAAAAAAATTTGTTAGGGACTGGCTAATATACAGCAGGCCAAAAAAGGCCATATTTTGGCTGCAGTGCTTGCTGTTCTCTTATGAAGAAAAGATCAACTAGTGGACTAAATTCAATAGATGGGTTGAAAATATCCAATTGTGACCTCAGGTACCGTTTCTATGCGTTAGACCCTCTTTGTACCAGGTCAAGGAGGTTGCAAGGAATAACAGAGGCACGGTTTCCCATTAAATATAGAATTTATTAAGTATACAGGTACCAAGAAACAGAAATCAATGTATTTTATTGTACACCCAAACTAACTAGTTTAAAAGTGAGCACCTATGCTGACCTGGAATCCTGCTAACTGAGGAAAAAGTTAAAAACCCAGTTGAATTAAGTAGATCCCTGGGGAGGGGGGGAAACGACTACAAAACAAACTGAATACACAATATAAAATACAGACATTTCCAGGGCATAAAGTATACAGTTAAGTTGACGTTTTTTTTGTGTGTGTGTGTGTGTGTGTGTGTGTGTGTGTGTGTGTGTGTTCTTGCTTCAGAGTGAGGACCATCACCAGTTTTTAACCAACAAAGTCAGGCGCGGATTCAGGCGGGGGCGCAGGGGGCGCGCGCACCCTCCTTTTGGAGACCAAAAGTATTTTTTTAAAGAGCCCGAAATTTTAAACATCCTTCATAGAATTACGATTAAGAGCCAGTACCTTTCATTTAGAACGCACTGTGACGCCGGCGCGGCATAAATTGTCGTCGCAATCACCGATACTGCGGGCGGCATTTAGTGCCCAAATATGGGCAGTAATAGCGGCCTGACGTCACATCATGTGTTGTTTCTTAGCAGAGGCATTGCACTCCTACAGCTGCGATAAACAACAATTATTTCGGATTTCCAGAGGACTTCACCATTGAAATTTTCGAGAGCTATTGTTGAAGCAACAATGCCCACGTGCATGGCAGTTTGATGTTGCAATACATCGGTTAAGAGTGGAAAAACATCACAAAAATAAGGAGATGGCTGCCGCAGCAGACAGATTCAACTCACATCGTTCCTTTTTGGTCTTGCCTCAAACTGGGCTGGATTTCGTCAAAAATCAGGTTGCATCTGGACCACATTAGAACCGGCCCAGTTAAAAAACTACAACACCTAGAACCTTGAAACCTGGATTAAACTATTCTACGCCAATAGCAGAATCGTTTGAACCCAATTTGGGATTTTTGAAGCCTTTATCTGATTCTTGAAACTTTACTAAAAAGGGATTTCTGAATCTTTTGCATCTGGACCACATTAGAACTTCCCCAGTTCAAAAAGTACAACACCTGGAACCTTCAAACCTAGATTATATTATTCTACGCTAATAGCAGAATCGTTTGAACCCAGTTTGGGATTTTTGAAGCCTTTATCTGATTTGTGAAACTTTAATAAAGGGGGATTTCTGATCTTTTTTTCATCTGGACCACATTAGAACCGGCCCAGTTCAAAAAGCACAACACCTGGAACCTTCAAACCTGGATTATATTATTTAACGTCAATAACAGAATCGTTTGAACCCAGTTTGGGATTTTCGAAACTTTAATAAAGGGGGATTTCTGATCTTTTTTGCATCTGGACCACATTAGAACTGGCCCAGTTAAAAAACTACAACACCTAGAACCTTGAAACCTGGATTAAACTATTCTACGCCAATAGCAGAATCGTTTGAACCCAGTTTGGGATTTTTGAAACTTTAATAAAGGGGGATTTCTGATCTCTTTTGCATCTGGACCACATTAGAACCGGCCCAGTTAAAAAACTACAACACCTAAAACCTTGAAACGTGGATTATATTATTCTACGCCAACAGCAGAATCGTTTGAATCCAGTTTGGGATTTTTTACACTTTAATAAAGGGGGATTTCTGATCTTTTTTGCATCTGGACCACATTAGAACTGGCCCAGTTAAAAAACTACAACACCTAGAACCTTGAAACCTGGATTAAACTATTCTACGCCAATAGCAGAATCGTTTGAACCCAGTTTGGGATTTTTGAAGCCTTTATCTGATTCTTGAAACTTTACTAAAAAGGAATTTCTGAATCTTTTGCATCTGGACCACATTAGAACTTGCCCAGTTCAAAAAGTACAACACCTGGAACCTTCAAACTTAGATTATATTATTCTACGCTAAAAGCAGAATCGTTTGAACCCAGTTTGGGATTTTTGAAGCCTTTATCTGATTTGTGAAACTTTAATAAAGGGGGATTTCTGAGCTTTTTTTCATCTGGACCACATTAGAACCGGCCCAGTTCAAAAAGCACAACACCTGGAACCTTCAAACCTGGATTATATTATTTAACGTCAATAACAGAATCGTTTGAACCCAGTTTGGGATTTTTGAAACTTTAATAAAGGGGGATTTCTGATCTTTTTTGCATCTGGACCACATTAGAACTGGCCCAGTTAAAAAACTACAACACCTAGAACCTTGAAACCTGGATTAAACTATTCTACGCCAATAGCAGAATCGTTTGAACCCAGTTTGGGATTTTTGAAGCCTTTATCTGATTCTTGAAACTTTACTAAAAAGGAATTTCTGAATCTTTTGCATCTGGACCACATTAGAACTTGCCCAGTTCAAAAAGTATAACACCTGGAACCTTCAAACTTAGATTATATTATTCTACGCTAAAAGCAGAATCGTTTGAACCCAGTTTGGGATTTTTGAAGCCTTTATCTGATTTGTGAAACTTTAATAAAGGGGGATTTCTGAGCTTTTTTTCATCTGGACCACATTAGAACCGGCCCAGTTCAAAAAGCACAACACCTGGAACCTTCAAACCTGGATTATATTATTTAACGTCAATAACAGAATCGTTTGAACCCAGTTTGGGATTTTTGAAACTTTAATAAAGGGGATTTCTGATCTTTTTTGCATCTGGACCACATTAGAACTGGCCCAGTTAAAAAACTACAACACCTAGAACCTTGAAACCTGGATTAAACTATTCTACGCCAATAGCAGAATCGTTTGAACCCAGTTTGGGATTTTTGAAGCCTTTATCTGATTTGTGAAACTTTAATAAAGGGGGATTTCTGATCTTTTTTGCATCTGGACCACATTAGAACTGGCCCAGTTAAAAAACTACAACACCTAGAACCTTGAAACCTGGATTAAACTATTCTACGCCAATAGCAGAATCGTTTGAACCCAGTTTGGGATTTTTGAAACTTTAATAAAGGGGGATTTCTGATCTCTTTTGCATCTGGACCACATTAGAACCGGCCCAGTTAAAAAACTACAACACCTAAAACCTTGAAACGTGGATTATATTATTCTACGCCAACAGCAGAATCGTTTGAATCCAGTTTGGGATTTTTTACACTTTAATAAAGGGGGATTTCTGATCTTTTTTGCATCTGGACCACATTAGAACTGGCCCAGTTAAAAAACTACAACACCTAGAACCTTGAAACCTGGATTAAACTATTCTACGCCAATAGCAGAATCGTTTGAACCCAGTTTGGGATTTTTGAAGCCTTTATCTGATTTGTGAAACTTTAATAAAGGGGGATTTCTGATCTTTTTTGCATCTGGACCACATTAGAACTGGCCCAGTTAAAAAACTACAACACCTAGAACCTTGAAACCTGGATTAAACTATTCTACGCCAACAGCAGAATCGTTTGAACCCAGTTTGGGATTTTTGAAGCCTTTATCTGATTCTTGAAACTTTACTAAAAAGGGATTTCTGAATCTTTTGCATCTGGACCACATTAGAACTTCCCCAGTTCAAAAAGTACAACACCTGGAACCTTCAAACCTAGATTATATTATTCTACGTCAATAGCAGAATCGTTTGAACCCAGTTTGGGATTTTTGAAGCCTTTATCTGATTCTTGAAACTTTACTAAAAAGGGATTTCTGAATCTTTTGCATCTGGACCACATTAGAACTTCCCCAGTTCAAAAAGTACAACACCTGGAACCTTCAAACCTAGATTATATTATTCTACGCTAATAGCAGAATCGTTTGAACCCAGTTTGGGATTTTTTACACTTTAATAAAGGGGGATTTCTGATCTTTTTTGCATCTGGACCACATTAGAACTGGCCCAGTTAAAAAACTACAACACCTAGAACCTTGAAACCTGGATTAAACCATTCTACGCCAATAGCAGAATCGTTTGAACCCAGTTTGGGATTTTTGAAACTTTAATAAAGGGGGATTTCTGATCTCTTTTGCATCTGGACCACATTAGAACCGGCCCAGTTAAAAAACTACAACACCTAAAACCTTGAAACGTGGATTATATTATTCTACGCCAACAGCAGAATCGTTTGAATCCAGTTTGGGATTTTTGAAACTTTAATAAAGGGGGATTTCTGATCTTTTTTGCATCTGGACCACATTAGAACTGGCCCAGTTAAAAAACTACAACACCTAGAACCTTGAAACCTGGATTAAACTATTCTACGCCAATAGCAGAATCGTTTGAACCCAGTTTGGGATTTTTGAAGCCTTTATCTGATTCTTGAAACTTTACTAAAAAGGAATTTCTGAATCTTTTGCATCTGGACCACATTAGAACTTGCCCAGTTCAAAAAGTACAACACCTGGAACCTTCAAACTTAGATTATATTATTCTACGCTAAAAGCAGAATCGTTTGAACCCAGTTTGGGATTTTTGAAGCCTTTATCTGATTTGTGAAACTTTAATAAAGGGGGATTTCTGAGCTTTTTTTCATCTGGACCACATTAGAACCGGCCCAGTTCAAAAAGCACAACACCTGGAACCTTCAAACCTGGATTATATTATTTAACGTCAATAACAGAATCGTTTGAACCCAGTTTGGGATTTTTGAAACTTTAATAAAGGGGATTTCTGATCTTTTTTGCATCTGGACCACATTAGAACTGGCCCAGTTAAAAAACTACAACACCTAGAACCTTGAAACCTGGATTAAACTATTCTACGCCAATAGCAGAATCGTTTGAACCCAGTTTGGGATTTTTGAAGCCTTTATCTGATTTGTGAAACTTTAATAAAGGGGGATTTCTGATCTTTTTTGCATCTGGACCACATTAGAACTGGCCCAGTTAAAAAACTACAACACCTAGAACCTTGAAACCTGGATTAAACTATTCTACGCCAATAGCAGAATCGTTTGAACCCAGTTTGGGATTTTTGAAACTTTAATAAAGGGGGATTTCTGATCTCTTTTGCATCTGGACCACATTAGAACCGGCCCAGTTAAAAAACTACAACACCTAAAACCTTGAAACGTGGATTATATTATTCTACGCCAACAGCAGAATCGTTTGAATCCAGTTTGGGATTTTTTACACTTTAATAAAGGGGGATTTCTGATCTTTTTTGCATCTGGACCACATTAGAACTGGCCCAGTTAAAAAACTACAACACCTAGAACCTTGAAACCTGGATTAAACTATTCTACGCCAATAGCAGAATCGTTTGAACCCAGTTTGGGATTTTTGAAGCCTTTATCTGATTCTTGAAACTTTACTAAAAAGGAATTTCTGAATCTTTTGCATCTGGACCACATTAGAACTTGCCCAGTTCAAAAAGTACAACACCTGGAACCTTCAAACTTAGATTATATTATTCTACGCTAAAAGCAGAATCGTTTGAACCCAGTTTGGGATTTTTGAAGCCTTTATCTGATTTGTGAAACTTTAATAAAGGGGGATTTCTGAGCTTTTTTTCATCTGGACCACATTAGAACCGGCCCAGTTCAAAAAGCACAACACCTGGAACCTTCAAACCTGGATTATATTATTTAACGTCAATAACAGAATCGTTTGAACCCAGTTTGGGATTTTTGAAACTTTAATAAAGGGGGATTTCTGATCTTTTTTGCATCTGGACCACATTAGAACTGGCCCAGTTAAAAAACTACAACACCTAGAACCTTGAAACCTGGATTAAACTATTCTACGCCAATAGCAGAATCGTTTGAACCCAGTTTGGGATTTTTGAAGCCTTTATCTGATTCTTGAAACTTTACTAAAAAGGAATTTCTGAATCTTTTGCATCTGGACCACATTAGAACTTGCCCAGTTCAAAAAGTATAACACCTGGAACCTTCAAACTTAGATTATATTATTCTACGCTAAAAGCAGAATCGTTTGAACCCAGTTTGGGATTTTTGAAGCCTTTATCTGATTTGTGAAACTTTAATAAAGGGGGATTTCTGAGCTTTTTTTCATCTGGACCACATTAGAACCGGCCCAGTTCAAAAAGCACAACACCTGGAACCTTCAAACCTGGATTATATTATTTAACGTCAATAACAGAATCGTTTGAACCCAGTTTGGGATTTTTGAAACTTTAATAAAGGGGATTTCTGATCTTTTTTGCATCTGGACCACATTAGAACTGGCCCAGTTAAAAAACTACAACACCTAGAACCTTGAAACCTGGATTAAACTATTCTACGCCAATAGCAGAATCGTTTGAACCCAGTTTGGGATTTTTGAAGCCTTTATCTGATTTGTGAAACTTTAATAAAGGGGGATTTCTGATCTTTTTTGCATCTGGACCACATTAGAACTGGCCCAGTTAAAAAACTACAACACCTAGAACCTTGAAACCTGGATTAAACTATTCTACGCCAACAGCAGAATCGTTTGAACCCAGTTTGGGATTTTTGAAGCCTTTATCTGATTCTTGAAACTTTACTAAAAAGGGATTTCTGAATCTTTTGCATCTGGACCACATTAGAACTTCCCCAGTTCAAAAAGTACAACACCTGGAACCTTCAAACCTAGATTATATTATTCTACGTCAATAGCAGAATCGTTTGAACCCAGTTTGGGATTTTTGAAGCCTTTATCTGATTTGTGAAACTTTAATAAAGGGGGATTTCTGATCTTTTTTGCATCTGGACCACATTAGAACTGGCCCAGTTAAAAAACTACAACACCTAGAACCTTGAAACCTGGATTAAACTATTCTACGCCAATAGCAGAATCGTTTGAACCCAGTTTGGGATTTTTGAAGCCTTTATCTGATTTGTGAAACTTTAATAAAGGGGGATTTCTGATCTTTTTTGCATCTGGACCACATTAGAACTGGCCCAGTTAAAAAACTACAACACCTAGAACCTTGAAACCTGGATTAAACTATTCTACGCCAACAGCAGAATCGTTTGAACCCAGTTTGGGATTTTTGAAGCCTTTATCTGATTCTTGAAACTTTACTAAAAAGGGATTTCTGAATCTTTTGCATCTGGACCACATTAGAACTTCCCCAGTTCAAAAAGTACAACACCTGGAACCTTCAAACCTAGATTATATTATTCTACGTCAATAGCAGAATCGTTTGAACCCAGTTTGGGATTTTTGAAGCCTTTATCTGATTCTTGAAACTTTACTAAAAAGGGATTTCTGAATCTTTTGCATCTGGACCACATTAGAACTTCCCCAGTTCAAAAAGTACAACACCTGGAACCTTCAAACCTAGATTATATTATTCTACGCTAATAGCAGAATCGTTTGAACCCAGTTTGGGATTTTTTACACTTTAATAAAGGGGGATTTCTGATCTTTTTTGCATCTGGACCACATTAGAACTGGCCCAGTTAAAAAACTACAACACCTAGAACCTTGAAACCTGGATTAAACCATTCTACGCCAATAGCAGAATCGTTTGAACCCAGTTTGGGATTTTTGAAACTTTAATAAAGGGGGATTTCTGATCTCTTTTGCATCTGGACCACATTAGAACCGGCCCAGTTAAAAAACTACAACACCTAAAACCTTGAAACGTGGATTATATTATTCTACGCCAACAGCAGAATCGTTTGAATCCAGTTTGGGATTTTTGAAACTTTAATAAAGGGGGATTTCTGATCTTTTTTGCATCTGGACCACATTAGAACTGGCCCAGTTAAAAAACTACAACACCTAGAACCTTGAAACCTGGATTAAACTATTCTACGCCAATAGCAGAATCGTTTGAACCCAGTTTGGGATTTTTGAAGCCTTTATCTGATTCTTGAAACTTTACTAAAAAGGAATTTCTGAATCTTTTGCATCTGGACCACATTAGAACTTGCCCAGTTCAAAAAGTACAACACCTGGAACCTTCAAACTTAGATTATATTATTCTACGCTAAAAGCAGAATCGTTTGAACCCAGTTTGGGATTTTTGAAGCCTTTATCTGATTTGTGAAACTTTAATAAAGGGGGATTTCTGAGCTTTTTTTCATCTGGACCACATTAGAACCGGCCCAGTTCAAAAAGCACAACACCTGGAACCTTCAAACCTGGATTATATTATTTAACGTCAATAACAGAATCGTTTGAACCCAGTTTGGGATTTTTGAAACTTTAATAAAGGGGGATTTCTGATCTTTTTTGCATCTGGACCACATTAGAACTGGCCCAGTTAAAAAACTACAACACCTAGAACCTTGAAACCTGGATTAAACTATTCTACGCCAATAGCAGAATCGTTTGAACCCAGTTTGGGATTTTTGAAGCCTTTATCTGATTTGTGAAACTTTAATAAAGGGGGATTTCTGAGCTTGTTTTCATCTGGACCACATTAGAACCGGCCCGGTTCAAAAAGCACAACACCTGGAACCTTCAAACCTGGATTATATTATTTAACGTCAATAACAGAATCGTTTGAACCCAGTTTGGGATTTTTGAAGCCTTTATCTGAGTCTTGAAACTTTACTAAAAAGGGATTTCTGAATCTTTTGCATCTGGACCACATTAGAACCGGCCCAGTTAAAAAACTACAACACCTAAAACCTTGAAACCTGGATTATATTATTCTACGCCAACAGCAGAATCGTTTGAACCCAGTTTGGGATTTTTGAAGCCTTTATCTGATTTGTGAAACTTTAATAAAGGGGGATTTCTGAGCTTTTTTTCATCTGGACCACATTAGAACCGGCCCAGTTCAAAAAGCACAACACCTGGAACCTTCAAACCTGGATTATATTATTTAACGTCAATAACAGAATCGTTTGAACCCAGTTTGGGATTTTTGAAGCCTTTATCTGAGTCTTGAAACTTTACTAAAAAGGGATTTCTGAATCTTTTGCATCTGGACCACATTAGAACCGGCCCAGTTAAAAAACTACAACACCTAGAACCTTCAAACCTGGATTATATTATTTAACGTCAATAACAGAATCGTTTGAACCCAGTTTGGGATTTTTGAAACTTTAATAAAGGGGGATTTCTGATCTTTTTTGCATTTGGACCACATTAGAACTGGCCCAGTTAAAAAACTACAACACCTAGAACCTTGAACCCTGGATTAAACTATTCTACGCCAACAGCAGAATCGTTTGAACCCAGTTTGGGATTTTTGAAGCCTTTATCTGATTCTTGAAACTTTACTAAAAAGGGATTTCTGAATCTTTTGCATCTGGACCACATTAGAACTGGCCCAGTTAAAAAACTACAACACCTAGAACCTTGAAACCTGGATTAAACTATTCTACGCCAATAGCAGAATCGTTTGAACCCAGTTTGGGATTTTTGAAACTTTAATAAAGGGGGATTTCTGATCTCTTTTGCATCTGGACCACATTAGAACCGGCCCAGTTAAAAAACTACAACACCTAAAACCTTGAAACGTGGATTATATTATTCTACGCCAACAGCAGAATCGTTTGAACCCAGTTTGGGATTTTTGAAACTTTAATAAAGGGGGATTTCTGATCTTTTTTGCATCTGGACCACATTAGAACTGGCCCAGTTAAAAAACTACAACACCTAGAACCTTGAAACCTGGATTAAACTATTCTACGCCAATAGCAGAATCGTTTGAACCCAGTTTGGGATTTTTGAAGCCTTTATCTGATTCTTGAAACTTTACTAAAAAGGAATTTCTGAATCTTTTGCATCTGGACCACATTAGAACTTGCCCAGTTCAAAAAGTACAACACCTGGAACCTTCAAACTTAGATTATATTATTCTACGCTAAAAGCAGAATCGTTTGAACCCAGTTTGGGATTTTTGAAGCCTTTATCTGATTTGTGAAACTTTAATAAAGGGGGATTTCTGAGCTTTTTTTCATCTGGACCACATTAGAACCGGCCCAGTTCAAAAAGCACAACACCTGGAACCTTCAAACCTGGATTATATTATTTAACGTCAATAACAGAATCGTTTGAACCCAGTTTGGGATTTTTGAAACTTTAATAAAGGGGGATTTCTGATCTTTTTTGCATCTGGACCACATTAGAACTGGCCCAGTTAAAAAACTACAACACCTAGAACCTTGAAACCTGGATTAAACTATTCTACGCCAATAGCAGAATCGTTTGAACCCAGTTTGGGATTTTTGAAGCCTTTATCTGATTCTTGAAACTTTACTAAAAAGGAATTTCTGAATCTTTTGCATCTGGACCACATTAGAACTTGCCCAGTTCAAAAAGTACAACACCTGGAACCTTCAAACTTAGATTATATTATTCTACGCTAAAAGCAGAATCGTTTGAACCCAGTTTGGGATTTTTGAAGCCTTTATCTGATTTGTGAAACTTTAATAAAGGGGGATTTCTGAGCTTTTTTTCATCTGGACCACATTAGAACCGGCCCAGTTCAAAAAGCACAACACCTGGAACCTTCAAACCTGGATTATATTATTTAACGTCAATAACAGAATCGTTTGAACCCAGTTTGGGATTTTTGAAACTTTAATAAAGGGGGATTTCTGATCTTTTTTGCATCTGGACCACATTAGAACTGGCCCAGTTAAAAAACTACAACACCTAGAACCTTGAAACCTGGATTAAACTATTCTACGCCAACAGCAGAATCGTTTGAACCCAGTTTGGGATTTTTGAAGCCTTTATCTGATTCTTGAAACTTTACTAAAAAGGGATTTCTGAATCTTTTGCATCTGGACCACATTAGAACTTCCCCAGTTCAAAAAGTACAACACCTGGAACCTTCAAACCTAGATTATATTATTCTACGTCAATAGCAGAATCGTTTGAACCCAGTTTGGGATTTTTGAAGCCTTTATCTGATTCTTGAAACTTTACTAAAAAGGGATTTCTGAATCTTTTGCATCTGGACCACATTAGAACTTCCCCAGTTCAAAAAGTACAACACCTGGAAGCTTCAAACCTAGATTATATTATTCTACGCTAATAGCAGAATCGTTTGAACCCAGTTTGGGATTTTTTACACATTAATAAAGGGGGATTTCTGAGCTTTTTTTCATCTGGACCACATTAGAACCGGCCCAGTTCAAAAAGCACAACACCTGGAACCTTCAAACCTGGATTATATTATTTAACGTCAATAACAGAATCATTTGAACCCAGTTTGGGATTTTTGAAACTTTAATAAAGGGGGATTTCTGATCTTTTTTGCATCTGGACCACATTAGAACTGGCCCAGTTAAAAAACTACAACACCTAGAACCTTGAAACCTGGATTAAACTATTCTACGCCAATAGCAGAATCGTTTGAACCCAGTTTGGGATTTTTGAAGCCTTTATCTGATTTGTGAAACTTTAATAAAGGGGGATTTCTGATCTTTTTTGCATCTGGACCACATTAGAACTGGCCCAGTTAAAAAACTACAACACCTAGAACCTTGAAACCTGGATTAAACTATTCTACGCCAACAGCAGAATCGTTTGAACCCAGTTTGGGATTTTTGAAGCATTTATCTGATTCTTGAAACTTTACTAAAAAGGGATTTCTGAATCTTTTGCATCTGGACCACATTAGAACTTCCCCAGTTCAAAAAGTACAACACCTGGAACCTTCAAACCTAGATTATATTATTCTACGTCAATAGCAGAATCGTTTGAACCCAGTTTGGGATTTTTTAAACCTTTATCTGATTCTTGAAACTTTACTAAAAAGGGATTTCTGAATCTTTTGCATCTGGACCACATTAGAACTTCCCCAGTTCAAAAAGTACAACACCTGGAACCTTCAAACCTGGATTATATTATTTAACGTCAATAACAGAATCGTTTGAACCCAGTTTGGGATTTTCGAAACTTTAATAAAGGGGGATTTCTGATCTTTTTTGCATCTGGACCACATTAGAACTGGCCCAGTTAAAAAACTACAACACCTAGAACCTTGAAACCTGGATTAAACTATTCTACGCCAATAGCAGAATCGTTTGAACCCAGTTTGGGATTTTTGAAACTTTAATAAAGGGGGATTTCTGATCTCTTTTGCATCTGGACCACATTAGAACCGGCCCAGTTAAAAAACTACAACACCTAAAACCTTGAAACGTGGATTATATTATTCTACGCCAACAGCAGAATCGTTTGAATCCAGTTTGGGATTTTTGAAACTTTAATAAAGGGGGATTTCTGATCTTTTTTGCATCTGGACCACATTAGAACTGGCCCAGTTAAAAAACTACAACACCTAGAACCTTGAAACCTGGATTAAACTATTCTACGCCAATAGCAGAATCGTTTGAACCCAGTTTGGGATTTTTGAAGCCTTTATCTGATTCTTGAAACTTTACTAAAAAGGAATTTCTGAATCTTTTGCATCTGGACCACATTAGAACTTGCCCAGTTCAAAAAGTACAACACCTGGAACCTTCAAACTTAGATTATATTATTCTACGCTAAAAGCAGAATCGTTTGAACCCAGTTTGGGATTTTTGAAGCCTTTATCTGATTTGTGAAACTTTAATAAAGGGGGATTTCTGAGCTTTTTTTCATCTGGACCACATTAGAACCGGCCCAGTTCAAAAAGCACAACACCTGGAACCTTCAAACCTGGATTATATTATTTAACGTCAATAACAGAATCGTTTGAACCCAGTTTGGGATTTTTGAAACTTTAATAAAGGGGGATTTCTGATCTTTTTTGCATCTGGACCACATTAGAACTGGCCCAGTTAAAAAACTACAACACCTAGAACCTTGAAACCTGGATTAAACTATTCTACGCCAATAGCAGAATCGTTTGAACCCAGTTTGGGATTTTTGAAGCCTTTATCTGATTCTTGAAACTTTACTAAAAAGGAATTTCTGAATCTTTTGCATCTGGACCACATTAGAACTTGCCCAGTTCAAAAAGTACAACACCTGGAACCTTCAAACTTAGATTATATTATTCTACGCTAAAAGCAGAATCGTTTGAACCCAGTTTGGGATTTTTGAAGCCTTTATCTGATTTGTGAAACTTTAATAAAGGGGGATTTCTGAGCTTTTTTTCATCTGGACCACATTAGAACCGGCCCAGTTCAAAAAGCACAACACCTGGAACCTTCAAACCTGGATTATATTATTTAACGTCAATAACAGAATCGTTTGAACCCAGTTTGGGATTTTTGAAACTTTAATAAAGGGGATTTCTGATCTTTTTTGCATCTGGACCACATTAGAACTGGCCCAGTTAAAAAACTACAACACCTAGAACCTTGAAACCTGGATTAAACTATTCTACGCCAATAGCAGAATCGTTTGAACCCAGTTTGGGATTTTTGAAGCCTTTATCTGATTTGTGAAACTTTAATAAAGGGGGATTTCTGATCTTTTTTGCATCTGGACCACATTAGAACTGGCCCAGTTAAAAAACTACAACACCTAGAACCTTGAAACCTGGATTAAACTATTCTACGCCAACAGCAGAATCGTTTGAACCCAGTTTGGGATTTTTGAAGCCTTTATCTGATTCTTGAAACTTTACTAAAAAGGGATTTCTGAATCTTTTGCATCTGGACCACATTAGAACTTCCCCAGTTCAAAAAGTACAACACCTGGAACCTTCAAACCTAGATTATATTATTCTACGTCAATAGCAGAATCGTTTGAACCCAGTTTGGGATTTTTGAAGCCTTTATCTGATTTGTGAAACTTTAATAAAGGGGGATTTCTGATCTTTTTTGCATCTGGACCACATTAGAACTGGCCCAGTTAAAAAACTACAACACCTAGAACCTTGAAACCTGGATTAAACTATTCTACGCCAATAGCAGAATCGTTTGAACCCAGTTTGGGATTTTTGAAGCCTTTATCTGATTTGTGAAACTTTAATAAAGGGGGATTTCTGATCTTTTTTGCATCTGGACCACATTAGAACTGGCCCAGTTAAAAAACTACAACACCTAGAACCTTGAAACCTGGATTAAACTATTCTACGCCAACAGCAGAATCGTTTGAACCCAGTTTGGGATTTTTGAAGCCTTTATCTGATTCTTGAAACTTTACTAAAAAGGGATTTCTGAATCTTTTGCATCTGGACCACATTAGAACTTCCCCAGTTCAAAAAGTACAACACCTGGAACCTTCAAACCTAGATTATATTATTCTACGTCAATAGCAGAATCGTTTGAACCCAGTTTGGGATTTTTGAAGCCTTTATCTGATTCTTGAAACTTTACTAAAAAGGGATTTCTGAATCTTTTGCATCTGGACCACATTAGAACTTCCCCAGTTCAAAAAGTACAACACCTGGAACCTTCAAACCTAGATTATATTATTCTACGCTAATAGCAGAATCGTTTGAACCCAGTTTGGGATTTTTTACACTTTAATAAAGGGGGATTTCTGATCTTTTTTGCATCTGGACCACATTAGAACTGGCCCAGTTAAAAAACTACAACACCTAGAACCTTGAAACCTGGATTAAACCATTCTACGCCAATAGCAGAATCGTTTGAACCCAGTTTGGGATTTTTGAAACTTTAATAAAGGGGGATTTCTGATCTCTTTTGCATCTGGACCACATTAGAACCGGCCCAGTTAAAAAACTACAACACCTAAAACCTTGAAACGTGGATTATATTATTCTACGCCAACAGCAGAATCGTTTGAATCCAGTTTGGGATTTTTGAAACTTTAATAAAGGGGGATTTCTGATCTTTTTTGCATCTGGACCACATTAGAACTGGCCCAGTTAAAAAACTACAACACCTAGAACCTTGAAACCTGGATTAAACTATTCTACGCCAATAGCAGAATCGTTTGAACCCAGTTTGGGATTTTTGAAGCCTTTATCTGATTCTTGAAACTTTACTAAAAAGGAATTTCTGAATCTTTTGCATCTGGACCACATTAGAACTTGCCCAGTTCAAAAAGTACAACACCTGGAACCTTCAAACTTAGATTATATTATTCTACGCTAAAAGCAGAATCGTTTGAACCCAGTTTGGGATTTTTGAAGCCTTTATCTGATTTGTGAAACTTTAATAAAGGGGGATTTCTGAGCTTTTTTTCATCTGGACCACATTAGAACCGGCCCAGTTCAAAAAGCACAACACCTGGAACCTTCAAACCTGGATTATATTATTTAACGTCAATAACAGAATCGTTTGAACCCAGTTTGGGATTTTTGAAACTTTAATAAAGGGGGATTTCTGATCTTTTTTGCATCTGGACCACATTAGAACTGGCCCAGTTAAAAAACTACAACACCTAGAACCTTGAAACCTGGATTAAACTATTCTACGCCAATAGCAGAATCGTTTGAACCCAGTTTGGGATTTTTGAAGCCTTTATCTGATTTGTGAAACTTTAATAAAGGGGGATTTCTGAGCTTGTTTTCATCTGGACCACATTAGAACCGGCCCGGTTCAAAAAGCACAACACCTGGAACCTTCAAACCTGGATTATATTATTTAACGTCAATAACAGAATCGTTTGAACCCAGTTTGGGATTTTTGAAGCCTTTATCTGAGTCTTGAAACTTTACTAAAAAGGGATTTCTGAATCTTTTGCATCTGGACCACATTAGAACCGGCCCAGTTAAAAAACTACAACACCTAAAACCTTGAAACCTGGATTATATTATTCTACGCCAACAGCAGAATCGTTTGAACCCAGTTTGGGATTTTTGAAGCCTTTATCTGATTTGTGAAACTTTAATAAAGGGGGATTTCTGAGCTTTTTTTCATCTGGACCACATTAGAACCGGCCCAGTTCAAAAAGCACAACACCTGGAACCTTCAAACCTGGATTATATTATTTAACGTCAATAACAGAATCGTTTGAACCCAGTTTGGGATTTTTGAAGCCTTTATCTGAGTCTTGAAACTTTACTAAAAAGGGATTTCTGAATCTTTTGCATCTGGACCACATTAGAACCGGCCCAGTTAAAAAACTACAACACCTAGAACCTTCAAACCTGGATTATATTATTTAACGTCAATAACAGAATCGTTTGAACCCAGTTTGGGATTTTTGAAACTTTAATAAAGGGGGATTTCTGATCTTTTTTGCATTTGGACCACATTAGAACTGGCCCAGTTAAAAAACTACAACACCTAGAACCTTGAACCCTGGATTAAACTATTCTACGCCAACAGCAGAATCGTTTGAACCCAGTTTGGGATTTTTGAAGCCTTTATCTGATTCTTGAAACTTTACTAAAAAGGGATTTCTGAATCTTTTGCATCTGGACCACATTAGAACTGGCCCAGTTAAAAAACTACAACACCTAGAACCTTGAAACCTGGATTAAACTATTCTACGCCAATAGCAGAATCGTTTGAACCCAGTTTGGGATTTTTGAAACTTTAATAAAGGGGGATTTCTGATCTCTTTTGCATCTGGACCACATTAGAACCGGCCCAGTTAAAAAACTACAACACCTAAAACCTTGAAACGTGGCTTATATTATTCTACGCCAACAGCAGAATCGTTTGAACCCAGTTTGGGATTTTTGAAACTTTAATAAAGGGGGATTTCTGATCTTTTTTGCATCTGGACCACATTAGAACTGGCCCAGTTAAAAAACTACAACACCTAGAACCTTGAAACCTGGATTAAACTATTCTACGCCAATAGCAGAATCGTTTGAACCCAGTTTGGGATTTTTGAAGCCTTTATCTGATTCTTGAAACTTTACTAAAAAGGAATTTCTGAATCTTTTGCATCTGGACCACATTAGAACTTGCCCAGTTCAAAAAGTACAACACCTGGAACCTTCAAACTTAGATTATATTATTCTACGCTAAAAGCAGAATCGTTTGAACCCAGTTTGGGATTTTTGAAGCCTTTATCTGATTTGTGAAACTTTAATAAAGGGGGATTTCTGAGCTTTTTTTCATCTGGACCACATTAGAACCGGCCCAGTTCAAAAAGCACAACACCTGGAACCTTCAAACCTGGATTATATTATTTAACGTCAATAACAGAATCGTTTGAACCCAGTTTGGGATTTTTGAAACTTTAATAAAGGGGGATTTCTGATCTTTTTTGCATCTGGACCACATTAGAACTGGCCCAGTTAAAAAACTACAACACCTAGAACCTTGAAACCTGGATTAAACTATTCTACGCCAATAGCAGAATCGTTTGAACCCAGTTTGGGATTTTTGAAGCCTTTATCTGATTCTTGAAACTTTACTAAAAAGGAATTTCTGAATCTTTTGCATCTGGACCACATTAGAACTTGCCCAGTTCAAAAAGTACAACACCTGGAACCTTCAAACTTAGATTATATTATTCTACGCTAAAAGCAGAATCGTTTGAACCCAGTTTGGGATTTTTGAAGCCTTTATCTGATTTGTGAAACTTTAATAAAGGGGGATTTCTGAGCTTTTTTTCATCTGGACCACATTAGAACCGGCCCAGTTCAAAAAGCACAACACCTGGAACCTTCAAACCTGGATTATATTATTTAACGTCAATAACAGAATCGTTTGAACCCAGTTTGGGATTTTTGAAACTTTAATAAAGGGGGATTTCTGATCTTTTTTGCATCTGGACCACATTAGAACTGGCCCAGTTAAAAAACTACAACACCTAGAACCTTGAAACCTGGATTAAACTATTCTACGCCAACAGCAGAATCGTTTGAACCCAGTTTGGGATTTTTGAAGCCTTTATCTGATTCTTGAAACTTTACTAAAAAGGGATTTCTGAATCTTTTGCATCTGGACCACATTAGAACTTCCCCAGTTCAAAAAGTACAACACCTGGAACCTTCAAACCTAGATTATATTATTCTACGTCAATAGCAGAATCGTTTGAACCCAGTTTGGGATTTTTGAAGCCTTTATCTGATTCTTGAAACTTTACTAAAAAGGGATTTCTGAATCTTTTGCATCTGGACCACATTAGAACTTCCCCAGTTCAAAAAGTACAACACCTGGAAGCTTCAAACCTAGATTATATTATTCTACGCTAATAGCAGAATCGTTTGAACCCAGTTTGGGATTTTTTACACATTAATAAAGGGGGATTTCTGAGCTTTTTTTCATCTGGACCACATTAGAACCGGCCCAGTTCAAAAAGCACAACACCTGGAACCTTCAAACCTGGATTATATTATTTAACGTCAATAACAGAATCGTTTGAACCCAGTTTGGGATTTTTGAAACTTTAATAAAGGGGGATTTCTGATCTTTTTTGCATCTGGACCACATTAGAACTGGCCCAGTTAAAAAACTACAACACCTAGAACCTTGAAACCTGGATTAAACTATTCTACGCCAATAGCAGAATCGTTTGAACCCAGTTTGGGATTTTTGAAGCCTTTATCTGATTTGTGAAACTTTAATAAAGGGGGATTTCTGATCTTTTTTGCATCTGGACCACATTAGAACTGGCCCAGTTAAAAAACTACAACACCTAGAACCTTGAAACCTGGATTAAACTATTCTACGCCAACAGCAGAATCGTTTGAACCCAGTTTGGGATTTTTGAAGCATTTATCTGATTCTTGAAACTTTACTAAAAAGGGATTTCTGAATCTTTTGCATCTGGACCACATTAGAACTTCCCCAGTTCAAAAAGTACAACACCTGGAACCTTCAAACCTAGATTATATTATTCTACGTCAATAGCAGAATCGTTTGAACCCAGTTTGGGATTTTTTAAACCTTTATCTGATTCTTGAAACTTTACTAAAAAGGGATTTCTGAATCTTTTGCATCTGGACCACATTAGAACTTCCCCAGTTCAAAAAGTACAACACCTGGAACCTTCAAACCTAGATTATATTATTCTACGCTAATAGCAGAATCGTTTGAACCCAGTTTGGGATTTTTTACACTTTAATAAAGGGGGATTTCTGATCTTTTTTGCATCTGGACCACATTAGAACTGGCCCAGTTAAAAAACTACAACACCTAGAACCTTGAAACCTGGATTAAACTATTCTACGCCAACAGCAGAATCGTTTGAATCCAGTTTGGGATTTTTGAAACTTTAATAAAGGGGGATTTCTGATCTTTTTTGCATCTGGACCACATTAGAACTGGCCCAGTTAAAAAACTACAACACCTAGAACCTTGAAACCTGGATTAAACTATTCTACGCCAATAGCAGAATCGTTTGAACCCAGTTTGGGATTTTTGAAGCCTTTATCTGATTCTTGAAACTTTACTAAAAAGGAATTTCTGAATCTTTTGCATCTGGACCACATTAGAACTTGCCCAGTTCAAAAAGTACAACACCTGGAACCTTCAAACTTAGATTATATTATTCTACGCTAAAAGCAGAATCGTTTGAACCCAGTTTGGGATTTTTGAAGCCTTTATCTGATTTGTGAAACTTTAATAAAGGGGGATTTCTGAGCTTTTTTTCATCTGGACCACATTAGAACCGGCCCAGTTCAAAAAGCACAACACCTGGAACCTTCAAACCTGGATTATATTATTTAACGTCAATAACAGAATCGTTTGAACCCAGTTTGGGATTTTTGAAACTTTAATAAAGGGGGATTTCTGATCTTTTTTGCATCTGGACCACATTAGAACTGGCCCAGTTAAAAAACTACAACACCTAGAACCTTGAAACCTGGATTAAACTATTCTACGCCAATAGCAGAATCGTTTGAACCCAGTTTGGGATTTTTGAAGCCTTTATCTGATTTGTGAAACTTTAATAAAGGGGGATTTCTGAGCTTTTTTTCATCTGGACCACATTAGAACCGGCCCAGTTCAAAAAGCACAACACCTGGAACCTTCAAACCTGGATTATATTATTTAACGTCAATAACAGAATCGTTTGAACCCAGTTTGGGATTTTTGAAACTTTAATAAAGGGGGATTTCTGATCTTTTTTGCATCTGGACCACATTAGAACTGGCCCAGTTAAAAAACTACAACACCTAGAACCTTGAAACCTGGATTAAACTATTCTACGCCAACAGCAGAATCGTTTGAACCCAGTTTGGGATTTTTGAAGCCTTTATCTGATTTGTGAAACTTTAATAAAGGGGGATTTCTGAGCTTTTTTTCATCTGGACCACATTAGAACCGGCCCAGTTCAAAAAGCACAACACCTGGAACCTTCAAACCTGGATTATATTATTTAACGTCAATAACAGAATCGTTTGAACCCAGTTTGGGATTTTTGAAACTTTAATAAAGGGGATTTCTGATCTTTTTTGCATCTGGACCACATTAGAACTGGCCCAGTTAAAAAACTACAACACCTAGAACCTTGAAACCTGGATTAAACTATTCTACGCCAATAGCAGAATCGTTTGAACCCAGTTTGGGATTTTTGAAGCCTTTATCTGATTTGTGAAACTTTAATAAAGGGGGATTTCTGATCTTTTTTGCATCTGGACCACATTAGAACTGGCCCAGTTAAAAAACTACAACACCTAGAACCTTGAAACCTGGATTAAACTATTCTACGCCAACAGCAGAATCGTTTGAACCCAGTTTGGGATTTTTGAAGCCTTTATCTGATTCTTGAAACTTTACTAAAAAGGGATTTCTGAATCTTTTGCATCTGGACCACATTAGAACTTCCCCAGTTCAAAAAGTACAACACCTGGAACCTTCAAACCTAGATTATATTATTCTACGTCAATAGCAGAATCGTTTGAACCCAGTTTGGGATTTTTGAAGCCTTTATCTGATTTGTGAAACTTTAATAAAGGGGGATTTCTGATCTTTTTTGCATCTGGACCACATTAGAACTGGCCCAGTTAAAAAACTACAACACCTAGAACCTTGAAACCTGGATTAAACTATTCTACGCCAATAGCAGAATCGTTTGAACCCAGTTTGGGATTTTTGAAGCCTTTATCTGATTTGTGAAACTTTAATAAAGGGGGATTTCTGATCTTTTTTGCATCTGGACCACATTAGAACTGGCCCAGTTAAAAAACTACAACACCTAGAACCTTGAAACCTGGATTAAACTATTCTACGCCAACAGCAGAATCGTTTGAACCCAGTTTGGGATTTTTGAAGCCTTTATCTGATTCTTGAAACTTTACTAAAAAGGGATTTCTGAATCTTTTGCATCTGGACCACATTAGAACTTCCCCAGTTCAAAAAGTACAACACCTGGAACCTTCAAACCTAGATTATATTATTCTACGTCAATAGCAGAATCGTTTGAACCCAGTTTGGGATTTTTGAAGCCTTTATCTGATTCTTGAAACTTTACTAAAAAGGGATTTCTGAATCTTTTGCATCTGGACCACATTAGAACTTCCCCAGTTCAAAAAGTACAACACCTGGAACCTTCAAACCTAGATTATATTATTCTACGCTAATAGCAGAATCGTTTGAACCCAGTTTGGGATTTTTTACACTTTAATAAAGGGGGATTTCTGATCTTTTTTGCATCTGGACCACATTAGAACTGGCCCAGTTAAAAAACTACAACACCTAGAACCTTGAAACCTGGATTAAACCATTCTACGCCAATAGCAGAATCGTTTGAACCCAGTTTGGGATTTTTGAAACTTTAATAAAGGGGGATTTCTGATCTCTTTTGCATCTGGACCACATTAGAACCGGCCCAGTTAAAAAACTACAACACCTAAAACCTTGAAACGTGGATTATATTATTCTACGCCAACAGCAGAATCGTTTGAATCCAGTTTGGGATTTTTGAAACTTTAATAAAGGGGGATTTCTGATCTTTTTTGCATCTGGACCACATTAGAACTGGCCCAGTTAAAAAACTACAACACCTAGAACCTTGAAACCTGGATTAAACTATTCTACGCCAATAGCAGAATCGTTTGAACCCAGTTTGGGATTTTTGAAGCCTTTATCTGATTCTTGAAACTTTACTAAAAAGGAATTTCTGAATCTTTTGCATCTGGACCACATTAGAACTTGCCCAGTTCAAAAAGTACAACACCTGGAACCTTCAAACTTAGATTATATTATTCTACGCTAAAAGCAGAATCGTTTGAACCCAGTTTGGGATTTTTGAAGCCTTTATCTGATTTGTGAAACTTTAATAAAGGGGGATTTCTGAGCTTTTTTTCATCTGGACCACATTAGAACCGGCCCAGTTCAAAAAGCACAACACCTGGAACCTTCAAACCTGGATTATATTATTTAACGTCAATAACAGAATCGTTTGAACCCAGTTTGGGATTTTTGAAACTTTAATAAAGGGGGATTTCTGATCTTTTTTGCATCTGGACCACATTAGAACTGGCCCAGTTAAAAAACTACAACACCTAGAACCTTGAAACCTGGATTAAACTATTCTACGCCAATAGCAGAATCGTTTGAACCCAGTTTGGGATTTTTGAAGCCTTTATCTGATTTGTGAAACTTTAATAAAGGGGGATTTCTGAGCTTGTTTTCATCTGGACCACATTAGAACCGGCCCGGTTCAAAAAGCACAACACCTGGAACCTTCAAACCTGGATTATATTATTTAACGTCAATAACAGAATCGTTTGAACCCAGTTTGGGATTTTTGAAGCCTTTATCTGAGTCTTGAAACTTTACTAAAAAGGGATTTCTGAATCTTTTGCATCTGGACCACATTAGAACCGGCCCAGTTAAAAAACTACAACACCTAAAACCTTGAAACGTGGCTTATATTATTCTACGCCAACAGCAGAATCGTTTGAACCCAGTTTGGGATTTTTGAAACTTTAATAAAGGGGGATTTCTGATCTTTTTTGCATCTGGACCACATTAGAACTGGCCCAGTTAAAAAACTACAACACCTAGAACCTTGAAACCTGGATTAAACTATTCTACGCCAATAGCAGAATCGTTTGAACCCAGTTTGGGATTTTTGAAGCCTTTATCTGATTCTTGAAACTTTACTAAAAAGGAATTTCTGAATCTTTTGCATCTGGACCACATTAGAACTTGCCCAGTTCAAAAAGTACAACACCTGGAACCTTCAAACTTAGATTATATTATTCTACGCTAAAAGCAGAATCGTTTGAACCCAGTTTGGGATTTTTGAAGCCTTTATCTGATTTGTGAAACTTTAATAAAGGGGGATTTCTGAGCTTTTTTTCATCTGGACCACATTAGAACCGGCCCAGTTCAAAAAGCACAACACCTGGAACCTTCAAACCTGGATTATATTATTTAACGTCAATAACAGAATCGTTTGAACCCAGTTTGGGATTTTTGAAACTTTAATAAAGGGGGATTTCTGATCTTTTTTGCATCTGGACCACATTAGAACTGGCCCAGTTAAAAAACTACAACACCTAGAACCTTGAAACCTGGATTAAACTATTCTACGCCAATAGCAGAATCGTTTGAACCCAGTTTGGGATTTTTGAAGCCTTTATCTGATTTGTGAAACTTTAATAAAGGGGGATTTCTGAGCTTGTTTTCATCTGGACCACATTAGAACCGGCCCGGTTCAAAAAGCACAACACCTGGAACCTTCAAACCTGGATTATATTATTTAACGTCAATAACAGAATCGTTTGAACCCAGTTTGGGATTTTTGAAGCCTTTATCTGAGTCTTGAAACTTTACTAAAAAGGGATTTCTGAATCTTTTGCATCTGGACCACATTAGAACCGGCCCAGTTAAAAAACTACAACACCTAAAACCTTGAAACGTGGCTTATATTATTCTACGCCAACAGCAGAATCGTTTGAACCCAGTTTGGGATTTTTGAAACTTTAATAAAGGGGGATTTCTGATCTTTTTTGCATCTGGACCACATTAGAACTGGCCCAGTTAAAAAACTACAACACCTAGAACCTTGAAACCTGGATTAAACTATTCTACGCCAATAGCAGAATCGTTTGAACCCAGTTTGGGATTTTTGAAGCCTTTATCTGATTCTTGAAACTTTACTAAAAAGGAATTTCTGAATCTTTTGCATCTGGACCACATTAGAACTTGCCCAGTTCAAAAAGTACAACACCTGGAACCTTCAAACTTAGATTATATTATTCTACGCTAAAAGCAGAATCGTTTGAACCCAGTTTGGGATTTTTGAAGCCTTTATCTGATTTGTGAAACTTTAATAAAGGGGGATTTCTGAGCTTTTTTTCATCTGGACCACATTAGAACCGGCCCAGTTCAAAAAGCACAACACCTGGAACCTTCAAACCTGGATTATATTATTTAACGTCAATAACAGAATCGTTTGAACCCAGTTTGGGATTTTTGAAACTTTAATAAAGGGGGATTTCTGATCTTTTTTGCATCTGGACCACATTAGAACTGGCCCAGTTAAAAAACTACAACACCTAGAACCTTGAAACCTGGATTAAACTATTCTACGCCAATAGCAGAATCGTTTGAACCCAGTTTGGGATTTTTGAAGCCTTTATCTGATTCTTGAAACTTTACTAAAAAGGAATTTCTGAATCTTTTGCATCTGGACCACATTAGAACTTGCCCAGTTCAAAAAGTACAACACCTGGAACCTTCAAACTTAGATTATATTATTCTACGCTAAAAGCAGAATCGTTTGAACCCAGTTTGGGATTTTTGAAGCCTTTATCTGATTTGTGAAACTTTAATAAAGGGGGATTTCTGAGCTTTTTTTCATCTGGACCACATTAGAACCGGCCCAGTTCAAAAAGCACAACACCTGGAACCTTCAAACCTGGATTATATTATTTAACGTCAATAACAGAATCGTTTGAACCCAGTTTGGGATTTTTGAAACTTTAATAAAGGGGGATTTCTGATCTTTTTTGCATCTGGACCACATTAGAACTGGCCCAGTTAAAAAACTACAACACCTAGAACCTTGAAACCTGGATTAAACTATTCTACGCCAACAGCAGAATCGTTTGAACCCAGTTTGGGATTTTTGAAGCCTTTATCTGATTCTTGAAACTTTACTAAAAAGGGATTTCTGAATCTTTTGCATCTGGACTACATTAGAACTTCCCCAGTTCAAAAAGTACAACACCTGGAAGCTTCAAACCTAGATTATATTATTCTACGCTAATAGCAGAATCGTTTGAACCCAGTTTGGGATTTTTTACACATTAATAAAGGGGGATTTCTGAGCTTTTTTTCATCTGGACCACATTAGAACCGGCCCAGTTCAAAAAGCACAACACCTGGAACCTTCAAACCTGGATTATATTATTTAACGTCAATAACAGAATCGTTTGAACCCAGTTTGGGATTTTTGAAACTTTAATAAAGGGGGATTTCTGATCTTTTTTGCATCTGGACCACATTAGAACTGGCCCAGTTAAAAAACTACAACACCTAGAACCTTGAAACCTGGATTAAACTATTCTACGCCAATAGCAGAATCGTTTGAACCCAGTTTGGGATTTTTGAAGCCTTTATCTGATTTGTGAAACTTTAATAAAGGGGGATTTCTGATCTTTTTTGCATCTGGACCACATTAGAACTGGCCCAGTTAAAAAACTACAACACCTAGAACCTTGAAACCTGGATTAAACTATTCTACGCCAACAGCAGAATCGTTTGAACCCAGTTTGGGATTTTTGAAGCATTTATCTGATTCTTGAAACTTTACTAAAAAGGGATTTCTGAATCTTTTGCATCTGGACCACATTAGAACTTCCCCAGTTCAAAAAGTACAACACCTGGAACCTTCAAACCTAGATTATATTATTCTACGTCAATAGCAGAATCGTTTGAACCCAGTTTGGGATTTTTTAAACCTTTATCTGATTCTTGAAACTTTACTAAAAAGGGATTTCTGAATCTTTTGCATCTGGACCACATTAGAACTTCCCCAGTTCAAAAAGTACAACACCTGGAACCTTCAAACCTAGATTATATTATTCTACGCTAATAGCAGAATCGTTTGAACCCAGTTTGGGATTTTTTACACTTTAATAAAGGGGGATTTCTGATCTTTTTTGCATCTGGACCACATTAGAACTGGCCCAGTTAAAAAACTACAACACCTAGAACCTTGAAACCTGGATTAAACTATTCTACGCCAACAGCAGAATCGTTTGAACCCAGTTTGGGATTTTTGAAGCCTTTATCTGATTCTTGAAACTTTACTAAAAAGGGATTTCTGAATCTTTTGCATCTGGACCACATTAGAACTTCCCCAGTTCAAAAAGTACAACACCTGGAAGCTTCAAACCTAGATTATATTATTCTACGCTAATAGCAGAATCGTTTGAACCCAGTTTGGGATTTTTTACACATTAATAAAGGGGGATTTCTGAGCTTTTTTTCATCTGGACCACATTAGAACCGGCCCAGTTCAAAAAGCACAACACCTGGAACCTTCAAACCTGGATTATATTATTTAACGTCAATAACAGAATCGTTTGAACCCAGTTTGGGATTTTTGAAACTTTAATAAAGGGGGATTTCTGATCTTTTTTGCATCTGGACCACATTAGAACTGGCCCAGTTAAAAAACTACAACACCTAGAACCTTGAAACCTGGATTAAACTATTCTACGCCAATAGCAGAATCGTTTGAACCCAGTTTGGGATTTTTGAAGCCTTTATCTGATTTGTGAAACTTTAATAAAGGGGGATTTCTGATCTTTTTTGCATCTGGACCACATTAGAACTGGCCCAGTTAAAAAACTACAACACCTAGAACCTTGAAACCTGGATTAAACTATTCTACGCCAACAGCAGAATCGTTTGAACCCAGTTTGGGATTTTTGAAGCCTTTATCTGATTCTTGAAACTTTACTAAAAAGGGATTTCTGAATCTTTTGCATCTGGACCACATTAGAACTTCCCCAGTTCAAAAAGTACAACACCTGGAACCTTCAAACCTAGATTATATTATTCTACGTCAATAGCAGAATCGTTTGAACCCAGTTTGGGATTTTTTAAACCTTTATCTGATTCTTGAAACTTTACTAAAAAGGGATTTCTGAATCTTTTGCATCTGGACCACATTAGAACTTCCCCAGTTCAAAAAGTACAACACCTGGAACCTTCAAACCTAGATTATATTATTCTACGCTAATAGCAGAATCGTTTGAACCCAGTTTGGGATTTTTTACACTTTAATAAAGGGGGATTTCTGATCTTTTTTGCATCTGGACCACATTAGAACTGGCCCAGTTAAAAAACTACAACACCTAGAACCTTGAAACCTGGATTAAACTATTCTACGCCAATAGCAGAATCGTTTGAACCCAGTTTGGGATTTTTGAAACTTTAATAAAGGGGGATTTCTGATCTCTTTTGCATCTGGACCACATTAGAACCGGCCCAGTTAAAAAACTACAACACCTAAAACCTTGAAACGTGGATTATATTATTCTACGCCAACAGCAGAATCGTTTGAATCCAGTTTGGGATTTTTGAAACTTTAATAAAGGGGGATTTCTGATCTTTTTTGCATCTGGACCACATTAGAACTGGCCCAGTTAAAAAACTACAACACCTAGAACCTTGAAACCTGGATTAAACTATTCTACGCCAATAGCAGAATCGTTTGAACCCAGTTTGGGATTTTTGAAGCCTTTATCTGATTCTTGAAACTTTACTAAAAAGGAATTTCTGAATCTTTTGCATCTGGACCACATTAGAACTTGCCCAGTTCAAAAAGTACAACACCTGGAACCTTCAAACTTAGATTATATTATTCTACGCTAAAAGCAGAATCGTTTGAACCCAGTTTGGGATTTTTGAAGCCTTTATCTGATTTGTGAAACTTTAATAAAGGGGGATTTCTGAGCTTTTTTTCATCTGGACCACATTAGAACCGGCCCAGTTCAAAAAGCACAACACCTGGAACCTTCAAACCTGGATTATATTATTTAACGTCAATAACAGAATCGTTTGAACCCAGTTTGGGATTTTTGAAACTTTAATAAAGGGGGATTTCTGATCTTTTTTGCATCTGGACCACATTAGAACTGGCCCAGTTAAAAAACTACAACACCTAGAACCTTGAAACCTGGATTAAACTATTCTACGCCAATAGCAGAATCGTTTGAACCCAGTTTGGGATTTTTGAAGCCTTTATCTGATTTGTGAAACTTTAATAAAGGGGGATTTCTGAGCTTGTTTTCATCTGGACCACATTAGAACCGGCCCGGTTCAAAAAGCACAACACCTGGAACCTTCAAACCTGGATTATATTATTTAACGTCAATAACAGAATCGTTTGAACCCAGTTTGGGATTTTTGAAACTTTAATAAAGGGGGATTTCTGATCTTTTTTGCATCTGGACCACATTAGAACTGGCCCAGTTAAAAAACTACAACACCTAGAACCTTGAAACCTGGATTAAACTATTCTACGCCAATAGCAGAATCGTTTGAACCCAGTTTGGGATTTTTGAAGCCTTTATCTGATTTGTGAAACTTTAATAAAGGGGGATTTCTGAGCTTGTTTTCATCTGGACCACATTAGAACCGGCCCGGTTCAAAAAGCACAACACCTGGAACCTTCAAACCTGGATTATATTATTTAACGTCAATAACAGAATCGTTTGAACCCAGTTTGGGATTTTTGAAGCCTTTATCTGAGTCTTGAAACTTTACTAAAAAGGGATTTCTGAATCTTTTGCATCTGGACCACATTAGAACCGGCCCAGTTAAAAAACTACAACACCTAAAACCTTGAAACCTGGATTATATTATTCTACGCCAACAGCAGAATCGTTTGAACCCAGTTTGGGATTTTTGAAGCCTTTATCTGATTTGTGAAACTTTAATAAAGGGGGATTTCTGAGCTTTTTTTCATCTGGACCACATTAGAACCGGCCCAGTTCAAAAAGCACAACACCTGGAACCTTCAAACCTGGATTATATTATTTAACGTCAATAACAGAATCGTTTGAAGCCAGTTTGGGATTTGTGAAACTTTAATAAAGGGGGATTTCTGATCTTTTTTGCATCTGGACCACATTAGAACTGGCCCAGTTAAAAAACTACAACACCTAGAACCTTGAAACCTGGATTAAACTATTCTACGCCAATAGCAGAATCGTTTGAACCCAGTTTGGGATTTTTGAAGCCTTTATCTGATTCTTGAAACTTTACTAAAAAGGAATTTCTGAATCTTTTGCATCTGGACCACATTAGAACTTGCCCAGTTCAAAAAGTACAACACCTGGAACCTTCAAACTTAGATTATATTATTCTACGCTAAAAGCAGAATCGTTTGAACCCAGTTTGGGATTTTTGAAGCCTTTATCTGATTTGTGAAACTTTAATAAAGGGGGATTTCTGAGCTTTTTTTCATCTGGACCACATTAGAACCGGCCCAGTTCAAAAAGCACAACACCTGGAACCTTCAAACCTGGATTATATTATTTAACGTCAATAACAGAATCGTTTGAACCCAGTTTGGGATTTTTGAAACTTTAATAAAGGGGGATTTCTGATCTTTTTTGCATCTGGACCACATTAGAACTGGCCCAGTTAAAAAACTACAACACCTAGAACCTTGAAACCTGGATTAAACTATTCTACGCCAATAGCAGAATCGTTTGAACCCAGTTTGGGATTTTTGAAGCCTTTATCTGATTTGTGAAACTTTAATAAAGGGGGATTTCTGAGCTTGTTTTCATCTGGACCACATTAGAACCGGCCCGGTTCAAAAAGCACAACACCTGGAACCTTCAAACCTGGATTATATTATTTAACGTCAATAACAGAATCGTTTGAACCCAGTTTGGGATTTTTGAAACTTTAATAAAGGGGGATTTCTGATCTTTTTTGCATCTGGACCACATTAGAACTGGCCCAGTTAAAAAACTACAACACCTAGAACCTTGAAACCTGGATTAAACTATTCTACGCCAATAGCAGAATCGTTTGAACCCAGTTTGGGATTTTTGAAGCCTTTATCTGATTTGTGAAACTTTAATAAAGGGGGATTTCTGATCTTTTTTGCATCTGGACCACATTAGAACTGGCCCAGTTAAAAAACTACAACACCTAGAACCTTGAAACCTGGATTAAACTATTCTACGCCAACAGCAGAATCGTTTGAACCCAGTTTGGGATTTTTGAAGCCTTTATCTGATTCTTGAAACTTTACTAAAAAGGGATTTCTGAATCTTTTGCATCTGGACCACATTAGAACTTCCCCAGTTCAAAAAGTACAACACCTGGAACCTTCAAACCTAGATTATATTATTCTACGTCAATAGCAGAATCGTTTGAACCCAGTTTGGGATTTTTGAAGCCTTTATCTGATTTGTGAAACTTTAATAAAGGGGGATTTCTGATCTTTTTTGCATCTGGACCACATTAGAACTGGCCCAGTTAAAAAACTACAACACCTAGAACCTTGAAACCTGGATTAAACTATTCTACGCCAATAGCAGAATCGTTTGAACCCAGTTTGGGATTTTTGAAGCCTTTATCTGATTTGTGAAACTTTAATAAAGGGGGATTTCTGATCTTTTTTGCATCTGGACCACATTAGAACTGGCCCAGTTAAAAAACTACAACACCTAGAACCTTGAAACCTGGATTAAACTATTCTACGCCAACAGCAGAATCGTTTGAACCCAGTTTGGGATTTTTGAAGCCTTTATCTGATTCTTGAAACTTTACTAAAAAGGGATTTCTGAATCTTTTGCATCTGGACCACATTAGAACTTCCCCAGTTCAAAAAGTACAACACCTGGAACCTTCAAACCTAGATTATATTATTCTACGTCAATAGCAGAATCGTTTGAACCCAGTTTGGGATTTTTGAAGCCTTTATCTGATTCTTGAAACTTTACTAAAAAGGGATTTCTGAATCTTTTGCATCTGGACCACATTAGAACTTCCCCAGTTCAAAAAGTACAACACCTGGAACCTTCAAACCTAGATTATATTATTCTACGCTAATAGCAGAATCGTTTGAACCCAGTTTGGGATTTTTTACACTTTAATAAAGGGGGATTTCTGATCTTTTTTGCATCTGGACCACATTAGAACTGGCCCAGTTAAAAAACTACAACACCTAGAACCTTGAAACCTGGATTAAACCATTCTACGCCAATAGCAGAATCGTTTGAACCCAGTTTGGGATTTTTGAAACTTTAATAAAGGGGGATTTCTGATCTCTTTTGCATCTGGACCACATTAGAACCGGCCCAGTTAAAAAACTACAACACCTAAAACCTTGAAACGTGGATTATATTATTCTACGCCAACAGCAGAATCGTTTGAATCCAGTTTGGGATTTTTGAAACTTTAATAAAGGGGGATTTCTGATCTTTTTTGCATCTGGACCACATTAGAACTGGCCCAGTTAAAAAACTACAACACCTAGAACCTTGAAACCTGGATTAAACTATTCTACGCCAATAGCAGAATCGTTTGAACCCAGTTTGGGATTTTTGAAGCCTTTATCTGATTCTTGAAACTTTACTAAAAAGGAATTTCTGAATCTTTTGCATCTGGACCACATTAGAACTTGCCCAGTTCAAAAAGTACAACACCTGGAACCTTCAAACTTAGATTATATTATTCTACGCTAAAAGCAGAATCGTTTGAACCCAGTTTGGGATTTTTGAAGCCTTTATCTGATTTGTGAAACTTTAATAAAGGGGGATTTCTGAGCTTTTTTTCATCTGGACCACATTAGAACCGGCCCAGTTCAAAAAGCACAACACCTGGAACCTTCAAACCTGGATTATATTATTTAACGTCAATAACAGAATCGTTTGAACCCAGTTTGGGATTTTTGAAACTTTAATAAAGGGGGATTTCTGATCTTTTTTGCATCTGGACCACATTAGAACTGGCCCAGTTAAAAAACTACAACACCTAGAACCTTGAAACCTGGATTAAACTATTCTACGCCAATAGCAGAATCGTTTGAACCCAGTTTGGGATTTTTGAAGCCTTTATCTGATTTGTGAAACTTTAATAAAGGGGGATTTCTGAGCTTGTTTTCATCTGGACCACATTAGAACCGGCCCGGTTCAAAAAGCACAACACCTGGAACCTTCAAACCTGGATTATATTATTTAACGTCAATAACAGAATCGTTTGAACCCAGTTTGGGATTTTTGAAGCCTTTATCTGAGTCTTGAAACTTTACTAAAAAGGGATTTCTGAATCTTTTGCATCTGGACCACATTAGAACCGGCCCAGTTAAAAAACTACAACACCTAAAACCTTGAAACCTGGATTATATTATTCTACGCCAACAGCAGAATCGTTTGAACCCAGTTTGGGATTTTTGAAGCCTTTATCTGATTTGTGAAACTTTAATAAAGGGGGATTTCTGAGCTTTTTTTCATCTGGACCACATTAGAACCGGCCCAGTTCAAAAAGCACAACACCTGGAACCTTCAAACCTGGATTATATTATTTAACGTCAATAACAGAATCGTTTGAACCCAGTTTGGGATTTTTGAAGCCTTTATCTGAGTCTTGAAACTTTACTAAAAAGGGATTTCTGAATCTTTTGCATCTGGACCACATTAGAACCGGCCCAGTTAAAAAACTACAACACCTAGAACCTTCAAACCTGGATTATATTATTTAACGTCAATAACAGAATCGTTTGAACCCAGTTTGGGATTTTTGAAACTTTAATAAAGGGGGATTTCTGATCTTTTTTGCATTTGGACCACATTAGAACTGGCCCAGTTAAAAAACTACAACACCTAGAACCTTGAACCCTGGATTAAACTATTCTACGCCAACAGCAGAATCGTTTGAACCCAGTTTGGGATTTTTGAAGCCTTTATCTGATTCTTGAAACTTTACTAAAAAGGGATTTCTGAATCTTTTGCATCTGGACCACATTAGAACTGGCCCAGTTAAAAAACTACAACACCTAGAACCTTGAAACCTGGATTAAACTATTCTACGCCAATAGCAGAATCGTTTGAACCCAGTTTGGGATTTTTGAAACTTTAATAAAGGGGGATTTCTGATCTCTTTTGCATCTGGACCACATTAGAACCGGCCCAGTTAAAAAACTACAACACCTAAAACCTTGAAACGTGGATTATATTATTCTACGCCAACAGCAGAATCGTTTGAACCCAGTTTGGGATTTTTGAAACTTTAATAAAGGGGGATTTCTGATCTTTTTTGCATCTGGACCACATTAGAACTGGCCCAGTTAAAAAACTACAACACCTAGAACCTTGAAACCTGGATTAAACTATTCTACGCCAATAGCAGAATCGTTTGAACCCAGTTTGGGATTTTTGAAGCCTTTATCTGATTCTTGAAACTTTACTAAAAAGGAATTTCTGAATCTTTTGCATCTGGACCACATTAGAACTTGCCCAGTTCAAAAAGTACAACACCTGGAACCTTCAAACTTAGATTATATTATTCTACGCTAAAAGCAGAATCGTTTGAACCCAGTTTGGGATTTTTGAAGCCTTTATCTGATTTGTGAAACTTTAATAAAGGGGGATTTCTGAGCTTTTTTTCATCTGGACCACATTAGAACCGGCCCAGTTCAAAAAGCACAACACCTGGAACCTTCAAACCTGGATTATATTATTTAACGTCAATAACAGAATCGTTTGAACCCAGTTTGGGATTTTTGAAACTTTAATAAAGGGGGATTTCTGATCTTTTTTGCATCTGGACCACATTAGAACTGGCCCAGTTAAAAAACTACAACACCTAGAACCTTGAAACCTGGATTAAACTATTCTACGCCAATAGCAGAATCGTTTGAACCCAGTTTGGGATTTTTGAAGCCTTTATCTGATTCTTGAAACTTTACTAAAAAGGAATTTCTGAATCTTTTGCATCTGGACCACATTAGAACTTGCCCAGTTCAAAAAGTACAACACCTGGAACCTTCAAACTTAGATTATATTATTCTACGCTAAAAGCAGAATCGTTTGAACCCAGTTTGGGATTTTTGAAGCCTTTATCTGATTTGTGAAACTTTAATAAAGGGGGATTTCTGAGCTTTTTTTCATCTGGACCACATTAGAACCGGCCCAGTTCAAAAAGCACAACACCTGGAACCTTCAAACCTGGATTATATTATTTAACGTCAATAACAGAATCGTTTGAACCCAGTTTGGGATTTTTGAAACTTTAATAAAGGGGGATTTCTGATCTTTTTTGCATCTGGACCACATTAGAACTGGCCCAGTTAAAAAACTACAACACCTAGAACCTTGAAACCTGGATTAAACTATTCTACGCCAACAGCAGAATCGTTTGAACCCAGTTTGGGATTTTTGAAGCCTTTATCTGATTCTTGAAACTTTACTAAAAAGGGATTTCTGAATCTTTTGCATCTGGACCACATTAGAACTTCCCCAGTTCAAAAAGTACAACACCTGGAACCTTCAAACCTAGATTATATTATTCTACGTCAATAGCAGAATCGTTTGAACCCAGTTTGGGATTTTTGAAGCCTTTATCTGATTCTTGAAACTTTACTAAAAAGGGATTTCTGAATCTTTTGCATCTGGACCACATTAGAACTTCCCCAGTTCAAAAAGTACAACACCTGGAAGCTTCAAACCTAGATTATATTATTCTACGCTAATAGCAGAATCGTTTGAACCCAGTTTGGGATTTTTTACACATTAATAAAGGGGGATTTCTGAGCTTTTTTTCATCTGGACCACATTAGAACCGGCCCAGTTCAAAAAGCACAACACCTGGAACCTTCAAACCTGGATTATATTATTTAACGTCAATAACAGAATCGTTTGAACCCAGTTTGGGATTTTTGAAACTTTAATAAAGGGGGATTTCTGATCTTTTTTGCATCTGGACCACATTAGAACTGGCCCAGTTAAAAAACTACAACACCTAGAACCTTGAAACCTGGATTAAACTATTCTACGCCAATAGCAGAATCGTTTGAACCCAGTTTGGGATTTTTGAAGCCTTTATCTGATTTGTGAAACTTTAATAAAGGGGGATTTCTGATCTTTTTTGCATCTGGACCACATTAGAACTGGCCCAGTTAAAAAACTACAACACCTAGAACCTTGAAACCTGGATTAAACTATTCTACGCCAACAGCAGAATCGTTTGAACCCAGTTTGGGATTTTTGAAGCATTTATCTGATTCTTGAAACTTTACTAAAAAGGGATTTCTGAATCTTTTGCATCTGGACCACATTAGAACTTCCCCAGTTCAAAAAGTACAACACCTGGAACCTTCAAACCTAGATTATATTATTCTACGTCAATAGCAGAATCGTTTGAACCCAGTTTGGGATTTTTTAAACCTTTATCTGATTCTTGAAACTTTACTAAAAAGGGATTTCTGAATCTTTTGCATCTGGACCACATTAGAACTTCCCCAGTTCAAAAAGTACAACACCTGGAACCTTCAAACCTAGATTATATTATTCTACGCTAATAGCAGAATCGTTTGAACCCAGTTTGGGATTTTTTACACTTTAATAAAGGGGGATTTCTGATCTTTTTTGCATCTGGACCACATTAGAACTGGCCCAGTTAAAAAACTACAACACCTAGAACCTTGAAACCTGGATTAAACTATTCTACGCCAACAGCAGAATCGTTTGAATCCAGTTTGGGATTTTTGAAACTTTAATAAAGGGGGATTTCTGATCTTTTTTGCATCTGGACCACATTAGAACTGGCCCAGTTAAAAAACTACAACACCTAGAACCTTGAAACCTGGATTAAACTATTCTACGCCAATAGCAGAATCGTTTGAACCCAGTTTGGGATTTTTGAAGCCTTTATCTGATTCTTGAAACTTTACTAAAAAGGAATTTCTGAATCTTTTGCATCTGGACCACATTAGAACTTGCCCAGTTCAAAAAGTACAACACCTGGAACCTTCAAACTTAGATTATATTATTCTACGCTAAAAGCAGAATCGTTTGAACCCAGTTTGGGATTTTTGAAGCCTTTATCTGATTTGTGAAACTTTAATAAAGGGGGATTTCTGAGCTTTTTTTCATCTGGACCACATTAGAACCGGCCCAGTTCAAAAAGCACAACACCTGGAACCTTCAAACCTGGATTATATTATTTAACGTCAATAACAGAATCGTTTGAACCCAGTTTGGGATTTTTGAAACTTTAATAAAGGGGGATTTCTGATCTTTTTTGCATCTGGACCACATTAGAACTGGCCCAGTTAAAAAACTACAACACCTAGAACCTTGAAACCTGGATTAAACTATTCTACGCCAATAGCAGAATCGTTTGAACCCAGTTTGGGATTTTTGAAGCCTTTATCTGATTTGTGAAACTTTAATAAAGGGGGATTTCTGAGCTTTTTTTCATCTGGACCACATTAGAACCGGCCCAGTTCAAAAAGCACAACACCTGGAACCTTCAAACCTGGATTATATTATTTAACGTCAATAACAGAATCGTTTGAACCCAGTTTGGGATTTTTGAAACTTTAATAAAGGGGGATTTCTGATCTTTTTTGCATCTGGACCACATTAGAACTGGCCCAGTTAAAAAACTACAACACCTAGTACCTTGAAACCTGGATTAAACTATTCTACGCCAACAGCAGAATCGTTTGAACCCAGTTTGGGATTTTTGAAGCCTTTATCTGATTCTTGAAACTTTACTAAAAAGGGATTTCTGAATCTTTTGCATCTGGACCACATTAGAACTTCCCCAGTTCAAAAAGTACAACACCTGGAACCTTCAAACCTAGATTATATTATTCTACGTCAATAGCAGAATCGTTTGAACCCAGTTTGGGATTTTTTAAACCTTTATCTGATTCTTGAAACTTTACTAAAAAGGGATTTCTGAATCTTTTGCATCTGGACCACATTAGAACTTCCCCAGTTCAAAAAGTACAACACCTGGAACCTTCAAACCTAGATTATATTATTCTACGCTAATAGCAGAATCGTTTGAACCCAGTTTGGGATTTTTTACACTTTAATAAAGGGGGATTTCTGATCTTTTTTGCATCTGGACCACATTAGAACTGGCCCAGTTAAAAAACTACAACACCTAGAACCTTGAAACCTGGATTAAACTATTCTACGCCAACAGCAGAATCGTTTGAATCCAGTTTGGGATTTTTGAAACTTTAATAAAGGGGGATTTCTGATCTTTTTTGCATCTGGACCACATTAGAACTGGCCCAGTTAAAAAACTACAACACCTAGAACCTTGAAACCTGGATTAAACTATTCTACGCCAATAGCAGAATCGTTTGAACCCAGTTTGGGATTTTTGAAGCCTTTATCTGATTCTTGAAACTTTACTAAAAAGGAATTTCTGAATCTTTTGCATCTGGACCACATTAGAACTTGCCCAGTTCAAAAAGTACAACACCTGGAACCTTCAAACTTAGATTATATTATTCTACGCTAAAAGCAGAATCGTTTGAACCCAGTTTGGGATTTTTGAAGCCTTTATCTGATTTGTGAAACTTTAATAAAGGGGGATTTCTGAGCTTTTTTTCATCTGGACCACATTAGAACCGGCCCAGTTCAAAAAGCACAACACCTGGAACCTTCAAACCTGGATTATATTATTTAACGTCAATAACAGAATCGTTTGAACCCAGTTTGGGATTTTTGAAACTTTAATAAAGGGGGATTTCTGATCTTTTTTGCATCTGGACCACATTAGAACTGGCCCAGTTAAAAAACTACAACACCTAGAACCTTGAAACCTGGATTAAACTATTCTACGCCAACAGCAGAATCGTTTGAACCCAGTTTGGGATTTTTGAAGCCTTTATCTGATTCTTGAAACTTTACTAAAAAGGGATTTCTGAATCTTTTGCATCTGGACCACATTAGAACTTCCCCAGTTCAAAAAGTACAACACCTGGAAGCTTCAAACCTAGATTATATTATTCTACGCTAATAGCAGAATCGTTTGAACCCAGTTTGGGATTTTTTACACATTAATAAAGGGGGATTTCTGAGCTTTTTTTCATCTGGACCACATTAGAACCGGCCCAGTTCAAAAAGCACAACACCTGGAACCTTCAAACCTGGATTATATTATTTAACGTCAATAACAGAATCGTTTGAACCCAGTTTGGGATTTTTGAAACTTTAATAAAGGGGGATTTCTGATCTTTTTTGCATCTGGACCACATTAGAACTGGCCCAGTTAAAAAACTACAACACCTAGAACCTTGAAACCTGGATTAAACTATTCTACGCCAATAGCAGAATCGTTTGAACCCAGTTTGGGATTTTTGAAGCCTTTATCTGATTTGTGAAACTTTAATAAAGGGGGATTTCTGATCTTTTTTGCATCTGGACCACATTAGAACTGGCCCAGTTAAAAAACTACAACACCTAGAACCTTGAAACCTGGATTAAACTATTCTACGCCAACAGCAGAATCGTTTGAACCCAGTTTGGGATTTTTGAAGCATTTATCTGATTCTTGAAACTTTACTAAAAAGGGATTTCTGAATCTTTTGCATCTGGACCACATTAGAACTTCCCCAGTTCAAAAAGTACAACACCTGGAACCTTCAAACCTAGATTATATTATTCTACGTCAATAGCAGAATCGTTTGAACCCAGTTTGGGATTTTTTAAACCTTTATCTGATTCTTGAAACTTTACTAAAAAGGGATTTCTGAATCTTTTGCATCTGGACCACATTAGAACTTCCCCAGTTCAAAAAGTACAACACCTGGAACCTTCAAACCTAGATTATATTATTCTACGCTAATAGCAGAATCGTTTGAACCCAGTTTGGGATTTTTTACACTTTAATAAAGGGGGATTTCTGATCTTTTTTGCATCTGGACCACATTAGAACTGGCCCAGTTAAAAAACTACAACACCTAGAACCTTGAAACCTGGATTAAACTATTCTACGCCAACAGCAGAATCGTTTGAACCCAGTTTGGGATTTTTGAAGCCTTTATCTGATTCTTGAAACTTTACTAAAAAGGGATTTCTGAATCTTTTGCATCTGGACCACATTAGAACTTCCCCAGTTCAAAAAGTACAACACCTGGAAGCTTCAAACCTAGATTATATTATTCTACGCTAATAGCAGAATCGTTTGAACCCAGTTTGGGATTTTTTACACATTAATAAAGGGGGATTTCTGAGCTTTTTTTCATCTGGACCACATTAGAACCGGCCCAGTTCAAAAAGCACAACACCTGGAACCTTCAAACCTGGATTATATTATTTAACGTCAATAACAGAATCGTTTGAACCCAGTTTGGGATTTTTGAAACTTTAATAAAGGGGGATTTCTGATCTTTTTTGCATCTGGACCACATTAGAACTGGCCCAGTTAAAAAACTACAACACCTAGAACCTTGAAACCTGGATTAAACTATTCTACGCCAATAGCAGAATCGTTTGAACCCAGTTTGGGATTTTTGAAGCCTTTATCTGATTTGTGAAACTTTAATAAAGGGGGATTTCTGATCTTTTTTGCATCTGGACCACATTAGAACTGGCCCAGTTAAAAAACTACAACACCTAGAACCTTGAAACCTGGATTAAACTATTCTACGCCAACAGCAGAATCGTTTGAACCCAGTTTGGGATTTTTGAAGCATTTATCTGATTCTTGAAACTTTACTAAAAAGGGATTTCTGAATCTTTTGCATCTGGACCACATTAGAACTTCCCCAGTTCAAAAAGTAAAACACCTGGAACCTTCAAACCTAGATTATATTATTCTACGTCAATAGCAGAATCGTTTGAACCCAGTTTGGGATTTTTTAAACCTTTATCTGATTCTTGAAACTTTACTAAAAAGGGATTTCTGAATCTTTTGCATCTGGACCACATTAGAACTTCCCCAGTTCAAAAAGTACAACACCTGGAACCTTCAAACCTAGATTATATTATTCTACGCTAATAGCAGAATCGTTTGAACCCAGTTTGGGATTTTTTACACTTTAATAAAGGGGGATTTCTGATCTTTTTTGCATCTGGACCACATTAGAACTGGCCCAGTTAAAAAACTACAACACCTAGAACCTTGAAACCTGGATTAAACTATTCTACGCCAACAGCAGAATCGTTTGAACCCAGTTTGGGATTTTTGAAGCCTTTATCTGATTCTTGAAACTTTACTAAAAAGGGATTTCTGAATCTTTTGCATCTGGACCACATTAGAACTTCCCCAGTTCAAAAAGTACAACACCTGGAACCTTCAAACCTAGATTATATTATTCTACGCTAATAGCAGAATCGTTTGAACCCAGTTTGGGATTTTTGAAACTTTAATAAAGGGGGATTTCTGATCTTTTTTGCATCTGGACCACATTAGAACTGGCCCAGTTAAAAAACTACAACACCTAGAACCTTGAAACCTGGATTAAACTATTCTACGCCAATAGCAGAATCGTTTGAACCCAGTTTGGGATTTTTGAAGCCTTTATCTGATTTGTGAAACTTTAATAAAGGGGGATTTCTGAGCTTTTTTTCATCTGGACCACATTAGAACCGGCCCAGTTCAAAAAGCACAACACCTGGAACCTTCAAACCTGGATTATATTATTTAACGTCAATAACAGAATCGTTTGAACCCAGTTTGGGATTTTTGAAACTTTAATAAAGGGGGATTTCTGATCTTTTTTGCATCTGGACCACATTAGAACTGGCCCAGTTAAAAAACTACAACACCTAGAACCTTGAAACCTGGATTAAACTATTCTACGCCAATAGCAGAATCGTTTGAACCCAGTTTGGGATTTTTGAAGCCTTTATCTGATTTGTGAAACTTTAATAAAGGGGGATTTCTGAGCTTGTTTTCATCTGGACCACATTAGAACCGGCCCGGTTCAAAAAGCACAACACCTGGAACCTTCAAACCTGGATTATATTATTTAACGTCAATAACAGAATCGTTTGAACCCAGTTTGGGATTTTTGAAGCCTTTATCTGAGTCTTGAAACTTTACTAAAAAGGGATTTCTGAATCTTTTGCATCTGGACCACATTAGAACCGGCCCAGTTAAAAAACTACAACACCTAAAACCTTGAAACCTGGATTATATTATTCTACGCCAACAGCAGAATCGTTTGAACCCAGTTTGGGATTTTTGAAGCCTTTATCTGATTTGTGAAACTTTAATAAAGGGGGATTTCTGAGCTTTTTTTCATCTGGACCACATTAGAACCGGCCCAGTTCAAAAAGCACAACACCTGGAACCTTCAAACCTGGATTATATTATTTAACGTCAATAACAGAATCGTTTGAACCCAGTTTGGGATTTTTGAAGCCTTTATCTGAGTCTTGAAACTTTACTAAAAAGGGATTTCTGAATCTTTTGCATCTGGACCACATTAGAACCGGCCCAGTTAAAAAACTACAACACCTAGAACCTTCAAACCTGGATTATATTATTTAACGTCAATAACAGAATCGTTTGAACCCAGTTTGGGATTTTTGAAACTTTAATAAAGGGGGATTTCTGATCTTTTTTGCATTTGGACCACATTAGAACTGGCCCAGTTAAAAAACTACAACACCTAGAACCTTGAACCCTGGATTAAACTATTCTACGCCAACAGCAGAATCGTTTGAACCCAGTTTGGGATTTTTGAAGCCTTTATCTGATTCTTGAAACTTTACTAAAAAGGGATTTCTGAATCTTTTGCATCTGGACCACATTAGAACTGGCCCAGTTAAAAAACTACAACACCTAGAACCTTGAAACCTGGATTAAACTATTCTACGCCAATAGCAGAATCGTTTGAACCCAGTTTGGGATTTTTGAAACTTTAATAAAGGGGGATTTCTGATCTCTTTTGCATCTGGACCACATTAGAACCGGCCCAGTTAAAAAACTACAACACCTAAAACCTTGAAACGTGGATTATATTATTCTACGCCAACAGCAGAATCGTTTGAACCCAGTTTGGGATTTTTGAAACTTTAATAAAGGGGGATTTCTGATCTTTTTTGCATCTGGACCACATTAGAACTGGCCCAGTTAAAAAACTACAACACCTAGAACCTTGAAACCTGGATTAAACTATTCTACGCCAATAGCAGAATCGTTTGAACCCAGTTTGGGATTTTTGAAGCCTTTATCTGATTCTTGAAACTTTACTAAAAAGGAATTTCTGAATCTTTTGCATCTGGACCACATTAGAACTTGCCCAGTTCAAAAAGTACAACACCTGGAACCTTCAAACTTAGATTATATTATTCTACGCTAAAAGCAGAATCGTTTGAACCCAGTTTGGGATTTTTGAAGCCTTTATCTGATTTGTGAAACTTTAATAAAGGGGGATTTCTGAGCTTTTTTTCATCTGGACCACATTAGAACCGGCCCAGTTCAAAAAGCACAACACCTGGAACCTTCAAACCTGGATTATATTATTTAACGTCAATAACAGAATCGTTTGAACCCAGTTTGGGATTTTTGAAACTTTAATAAAGGGGGATTTCTGATCTTTTTTGCATCTGGACCACATTAGAACTGGCCCAGTTAAAAAACTACAACACCTAGAACCTTGAAACCTGGATTAAACTATTCTACGCCAATAGCAGAATCGTTTGAACCCAGTTTGGGATTTTTGAAGCCTTTATCTGATTCTTGAAACTTTACTAAAAAGGAATTTCTGAATCTTTTGCATCTGGACCACATTAGAACTTGCCCAGTTCAAAAAGTACAACACCTGGAACCTTCAAACTTAGATTATATTATTCTACGCTAAAAGCAGAATCGTTTGAACCCAGTTTGGGATTTTTGAAGCCTTTATCTGATTTGTGAAACTTTAATAAAGGGGGATTTCTGAGCTTTTTTTCATCTGGACCACATTAGAACCGGCCCAGTTCAAAAAGCACAACACCTGGAACCTTCAAACCTGGATTATATTATTTAACGTCAATAACAGAATCGTTTGAACCCAGTTTGGGATTTTTGAAACTTTAATAAAGGGGGATTTCTGATCTTTTTTGCATCTGGACCACATTAGAACTGGCCCAGTTAAAAAACTACAACACCTAGAACCTTGAAACCTGGATTAAACTATTCTACGCCAACAGCAGAATCGTTTGAACCCAGTTTGGGATTTTTGAAGCCTTTATCTGATTCTTGAAACTTTACTAAAAAGGGATTTCTGAATCTTTTGCATCTGGACCACATTAGAACTTCCCCAGTTCAAAAAGTACAACACCTGGAACCTTCAAACCTAGATTATATTATTCTACGTCAATAGCAGAATCGTTTGAACCCAGTTTGGGATTTTTGAAGCCTTTATCTGATTCTTGAAACTTTACTAAAAAGGGATTTCTGAATCTTTTGCATCTGGACCACATTAGAACTTCCCCAGTTCAAAAAGTACAACACCTGGAAGCTTCAAACCTAGATTATATTATTCTACGCTAATAGCAGAATCGTTTGAACCCAGTTTGGGATTTTTTACACATTAATAAAGGGGGATTTCTGAGCTTTTTTTCATCTGGACCACATTAGAACCGGCCCAGTTCAAAAAGCACAACACCTGGAACCTTCAAACCTGGATTATATTATTTAACGTCAATAACAGAATCGTTTGAACCCAGTTTGGGATTTTTGAAACTTTAATAAAGGGGGATTTCTGATCTTTTTTGCATCTGGACCACATTAGAACTGGCCCAGTTAAAAAACTACAACACCTAGAACCTTGAAACCTGGATTAAACTATTCTACGCCAATAGCAGAATCGTTTGAACCCAGTTTGGGATTTTTGAAGCCTTTATCTGATTTGTGAAACTTTAATAAAGGGGGATTTCTGATCTTTTTTGCATCTGGACCACATTAGAACTGGCCCAGTTAAAAAACTACAACACCTAGAACCTTGAAACCTGGATTAAACTATTCTACGCCAACAGCAGAATCGTTTGAACCCAGTTTGGGATTTTTGAAGCATTTATCTGATTCTTGAAACTTTACTAAAAAGGGATTTCTGAATCTTTTGCATCTGGACCACATTAGAACTTCCCCAGTTCAAAAAGTACAACACCTGGAACCTTCAAACCTAGATTATATTATTCTACGTCAATAGCAGAATCGTTTGAACCCAGTTTGGGATTTTTTAAACCTTTATCTGATTCTTGAAACTTTACTAAAAAGGGATTTCTGAATCTTTTGCATCTGGACCACATTAGAACTTCCCCAGTTCAAAAAGTACAACACCTGGAACCTTCAAACCTAGATTATATTATTCTACGCTAATAGCAGAATCGTTTGAACCCAGTTTGGGATTTTTTACACTTTAATAAAGGGGGATTTCTGATCTTTTTTGCATCTGGACCACATTAGAACTGGCCCAGTTAAAAAACTACAACACCTAGAACCTTGAAACCTGGATTAAACTATTCTACGCCAACAGCAGAATCGTTTGAATCCAGTTTGGGATTTTTGAAACTTTAATAAAGGGGGATTTCTGATCTTTTTTGCATCTGGACCACATTAGAACTGGCCCAGTTAAAAAACTACAACACCTAGAACCTTGAAACCTGGATTAAACTATTCTACGCCAATAGCAGAATCGTTTGAACCCAGTTTGGGATTTTTGAAGCCTTTATCTGATTCTTGAAACTTTACTAAAAAGGAATTTCTGAATCTTTTGCATCTGGACCACATTAGAACTTGCCCAGTTCAAAAAGTACAACACCTGGAACCTTCAAACTTAGATTATATTATTCTACGCTAAAAGCAGAATCGTTTGAACCCAGTTTGGGATTTTTGAAGCCTTTATCTGATTTGTGAAACTTTAATAAAGGGGGATTTCTGAGCTTTTTTTCATCTGGACCACATTAGAACCGGCCCAGTTCAAAAAGCACAACACCTGGAACCTTCAAACCTGGATTATATTATTTAACGTCAATAACAGAATCGTTTGAACCCAGTTTGGGATTTTTGAAACTTTAATAAAGGGGGATTTCTGATCTTTTTTGCATCTGGACCACATTAGAACTGGCCCAGTTAAAAAACTACAACACCTAGAACCTTGAAACCTGGATTAAACTATTCTACGCCAATAGCAGAATCGTTTGAACCCAGTTTGGGATTTTTGAAGCCTTTATCTGATTTGTGAAACTTTAATAAAGGGGGATTTCTGAGCTTTTTTTCATCTGGACCACATTAGAACCGGCCCAGTTCAAAAAGCACAACACCTGGAACCTTCAAACCTGGATTATATTATTTAACGTCAATAACAGAATCGTTTGAACCCAGTTTGGGATTTTTGAAACTTTAATAAAGGGGGATTTCTGATCTTTTTTGCATCTGGACCACATTAGAACTGGCCCAGTTAAAAAACTACAACACCTAGAACCTTGAAACCTGGATTAAACTATTCTACGCCAACAGCAGAATCGTTTGAACCCAGTTTGGGATTTTTGAAGCCTTTATCTGATTCTTGAAACTTTACTAAAAAGGGATTTCTGAATCTTTTGCATCTGGACCACATTAGAACTTCCCCAGTTCAAAAAGTACAACACCTGGAACCTTCAAACCTAGATTATATTATTCTACGTCAATAGCAGAATCGTTTGAACCCAGTTTGGGATTTTTTAAACCTTTATCTGATTCTTGAAACTTTACTAAAAAGGGATTTCTGAATCTTTTGCATCTGGACCACATTAGAACTTCCCCAGTTCAAAAAGTACAACACCTGGAACCTTCAAACCTAGATTATATTATTCTACGCTAATAGCAGAATCGTTTGAACCCAGTTTGGGATTTTTTACACTTTAATAAAGGGGGATTTCTGATCTTTTTTGCATCTGGACCACATTAGAACTGGCCCAGTTAAAAAACTACAACACCTAGAACCTTGAAACCTGGATTAAACTATTCTACGCCAACAGCAGAATCGTTTGAATCCAGTTTGGGATTTTTGAAACTTTAATAAAGGGGGATTTCTGATCTTTTTTGCATCTGGACCACATTAGAACTGGCCCAGTTAAAAAACTACAACACCTAGAACCTTGAAACCTGGATTAAACTATTCTACGCCAATAGCAGAATCGTTTGAACCCAGTTTGGGATTTTTGAAGCCTTTATCTGATTCTTGAAACTTTACTAAAAAGGAATTTCTGAATCTTTTGCATCTGGACCACATTAGAACTTGCCCAGTTCAAAAAGTACAACACCTGGAACCTTCAAACTTAGATTATATTATTCTACGCTAAAAGCAGAATCGTTTGAACCCAGTTTGGGATTTTTGAAGCCTTTATCTGATTTGTGAAACTTTAATAAAGGGGGATTTCTGAGCTTTTTTTCATCTGGACCACATTAGAACCGGCCCAGTTCAAAAAGCACAACACCTGGAACCTTCAAACCTGGATTATATTATTTAACGTCAATAACAGAATCGTTTGAACCCAGTTTGGGATTTTTGAAACTTTAATAAAGGGGGATTTCTGATCTTTTTTGCATCTGGACCACATTAGAACTGGCCCAGTTAAAAAACTACAACACCTAGAACCTTGAAACCTGGATTAAACTATTCTACGCCAACAGCAGAATCGTTTGAACCCAGTTTGGGATTTTTGAAGCCTTTATCTGATTCTTGAAACTTTACTAAAAAGGGATTTCTGAATCTTTTGCATCTGGACCACATTAGAACTTCCCCAGTTCAAAAAGTACAACACCTGGAAGCTTCAAACCTAGATTATATTATTCTACGCTAATAGCAGAATCGTTTGAACCCAGTTTGGGATTTTTTACACATTAATAAAGGGGGATTTCTGAGCTTTTTTTCATCTGGACCACATTAGAACCGGCCCAGTTCAAAAAGCACAACACCTGGAACCTTCAAACCTGGATTATATTATTTAACGTCAATAACAGAATCGTTTGAACCCAGTTTGGGATTTTTGAAACTTTAATAAAGGGGGATTTCTGATCTTTTTTGCATCTGGACCACATTAGAACTGGCCCAGTTAAAAAACTACAACACCTAGAACCTTGAAACCTGGATTAAACTATTCTACGCCAATAGCAGAATCGTTTGAACCCAGTTTGGGATTTTTGAAGCCTTTATCTGATTTGTGAAACTTTAATAAAGGGGGATTTCTGATCTTTTTTGCATCTGGACCACATTAGAACTGGCCCAGTTAAAAAACTACAACACCTAGAACCTTGAAACCTGGATTAAACTATTCTACGCCAACAGCAGAATCGTTTGAACCCAGTTTGGGATTTTTGAAGCATTTATCTGATTCTTGAAACTTTACTAAAAAGGGATTTCTGAATCTTTTGCATCTGGACCACATTAGAACTTCCCCAGTTCAAAAAGTACAACACCTGGAACCTTCAAACCTAGATTATATTATTCTACGTCAATAGCAGAATCGTTTGAACCCAGTTTGGGATTTTTTAAACCTTTATCTGATTCTTGAAACTTTACTAAAAAGGGATTTCTGAATCTTTTGCATCTGGACCACATTAGAACTTCCCCAGTTCAAAAAGTACAACACCTGGAACCTTCAAACCTAGATTATATTATTCTACGCTAATAGCAGAATCGTTTGAACCCAGTTTGGGATTTTTTACACTTTAATAAAGGGGGATTTCTGATCTTTTTTGCATCTGGACCACATTAGAACTGGCCCAGTTAAAAAACTACAACACCTAGAACCTTGAAACCTGGATTAAACTATTCTACGCCAACAGCAGAATCGTTTGAACCCAGTTTGGGATTTTTGAAGCCTTTATCTGATTCTTGAAACTTTACTAAAAAGGGATTTCTGAATCTTTTGCATCTGGACCACATTAGAACTTCCCCAGTTCAAAAAGTACAACACCTGGAAGCTTCAAACCTAGATTATATTATTCTACGCTAATAGCAGAATCGTTTGAACCCAGTTTGGGATTTTTTACACATTAATAAAGGGGGATTTCTGAGCTTTTTTTCATCTGGACCACATTAGAACCGGCCCAGTTCAAAAAGCACAACACCTGGAACCTTCAAACCTGGATTATATTATTTAACGTCAATAACAGAATCGTTTGAACCCAGTTTGGGATTTTTGAAACTTTAATAAAGGGGGATTTCTGATCTTTTTTGCATCTGGACCACATTAGAACTGGCCCAGTTAAAAAACTACAACACCTAGAACCTTGAAACCTGGATTAAACTATTCTACGCCAATAGCAGAATCGTTTGAACCCAGTTTGGGATTTTTGAAGCCTTTATCTGATTTGTGAAACTTTAATAAAGGGGGATTTCTGATCTTTTTTGCATCTGGACCACATTAGAACTGGCCCAGTTAAAAAACTACAACACCTAGAACCTTGAAACCTGGATTAAACTATTCTACGCCAACAGCAGAATCGTTTGAACCCAGTTTGGGATTTTTGAAGCATTTATCTGATTCTTGAAACTTTACTAAAAAGGGATTTCTGAATCTTTTGCATCTGGACCACATTAGAACTTCCCCAGTTCAAAAAGTAAAACACCTGGAACCTTCAAACCTAGATTATATTATTCTACGTCAATAGCAGAATCGTTTGAACCCAGTTTGGGATTTTTTAAACCTTTATCTGATTCTTGAAACTTTACTAAAAAGGGATTTCTGAATCTTTTGCATCTGGACCACATTAGAACTTCCCCAGTTCAAAAAGTACAACACCTGGAACCTTCAAACCTAGATTATATTATTCTACGCTAATAGCAGAATCGTTTGAACCCAGTTTGGGATTTTTTACACTTTAATAAAGGGGGATTTCTGATCTTTTTTGCATCTGGACCACATTAGAACTGGCCCAGTTAAAAAACTACAACACCTAGAACCTTGAAACCTGGATTAAACTATTCTACGCCAACAGCAGAATCGTTTGAACCCAGTTTGGGATTTTTGAAGCCTTTATCTGATTCTTGAAACTTTACTAAAAAGGGATTTCTGAATCTTTTGCATCTGGACCACATTAGAACTTCCCCAGTTCAAAAAGTACAACACCTGGAACCTTCAAACCTAGATTATATTATTCTACGCTAATAGCAGAATCGTTTGAACCCAGTTTGGGATTTTTGAAACTTTAATAAAGGGGGATTTCTGATCTTTTTTGCATCTGGACCACATTAGAACTGGCCCAGTTAAAAAACTACAACACCTAGAACCTTGAAACCTGGATTAAACTATTCTACGCCAATAGCAGAATCGTTTGAACCCAGTTTGGGATTTTTGAAGCCTTTATCTGATTTGTGAAACTTTAATAAAGGGGGATTTCTGAGCTTTTTTTCATCTGGACCACATTAGAACCGGCCCAGTTCAAAAAGCACAACACCTGGAACCTTCAAACCTGGATTATATTATTTAACGTCAATAACAGAATCGTTTGAACCCAGTTTGGGATTTTTGAAACTTTAATAAAGGGGGATTTCTGATCTTTTTTGCATCTGGACCACATTAGAACTGGCCCAGTTAAAAAACTACAACACCTAGAACCTTGAAACCTGGATTAAACTATTCTACGCCAATAGCAGAATCGTTTGAACCCAGTTTGGGATTTTTGAAGCCTTTATCTGATTTGTGAAACTTTAATAAAGGGGGATTTCTGAGCTTGTTTTCATCTGGACCACATTAGAACCGGCCCGGTTCAAAAAGCACAACACCTGGAACCTTCAAACCTGGATTATATTATTTAACGTCAATAACAGAATCGTTTGAACCCAGTTTGGGATTTTTGAAACTTTAATAAAGGGGGATTTCTGATCTTTTTTGCATCTGGACCACATTAGAACTGGCCCAGTTAAAAAACTACAACACCTAGAACCTTGAAACCTGGATTAAACTATTCTACGCCAATAGCAGAATCGTTTGAACCCAGTTTGGGATTTTTGAAGCCTTTATCTGATTTGTGAAACTTTAATAAAGGGGGATTTCTGAGCTTGTTTTCATCTGGACCACATTAGAACCGGCCCGGTTCAAAAAGCACAACACCTGGAACCTTCAAACCTGGATTATATTATTTAACGTCAATAACAGAATCGTTTGAACCCAGTTTGGGATTTTTGAAGCCTTTATCTGAGTCTTGAAACTTTACTAAAAAGGGATTTCTGAATCTTTTGCATCTGGACCACATTAGAACCGGCCCAGTTAAAAAACTACAACACCTAAAACCTTGAAACCTGGATTATATTATTCTACGCCAACAGCAGAATCGTTTGAACCCAGTTTGGGATTTTTGAAGCCTTTATCTGATTTGTGAAACTTTAATAAAGGGGGATTTCTGATCTTTTTTTCATCTGGACCACATTAGAACCGGCCCAGTTCAAAAAGCACAACACCTGGAACCTTCAAACCTGGATTATATTATTTAACGTCAATAACAGAATCGTTTGAAGCCAGTTTGGGATTTGTGAAACTTTAATAAAGGGGGATTTCTGATCTTTTTTGCATCTGGACCACATTAGAACTGGCCCAGTTAAAAAACTACAACACCTAGAACCTTGAAACCTGGATTAAACTATTCTACGCCAATAGCAGAATCGTTTGAACCCAGTTTGGGATTTTTGAAGCCTTTATCTGATTCTTGAAACTTTACTAAAAAGGAATTTCTGAATCTTTTGCATCTGGACCACATTAGAACTTGCCCAGTTCAAAAAGTACAACACCTGGAACCTTCAAACTTAGATTATATTATTCTACGCTAAAAGCAGAATCGTTTGAACCCAGTTTGGGATTTTTGAAGCCTTTATCTGATTTGTGAAACTTTAATAAAGGGGGATTTCTGAGCTTTTTTTCATCTGGACCACATTAGAACCGGCCCAGTTCAAAAAGCACAACACCTGGAACCTTCAAACCTGGATTATATTATTTAACGTCAATAACAGAATCGTTTGAACCCAGTTTGGGATTTTTGAAACTTTAATAAAGGGGGATTTCTGATCTTTTTTGCATCTGGACCACATTAGAACTGGCCCAGTTAAAAAACTACAACACCTAGAACCTTGAAACCTGGATTAAACTATTCTACGCCAATAGCAGAATCGTTTGAACCCAGTTTGGGATTTTTGAAGCCTTTATCTGATTTGTGAAACTTTAATAAAGGGGGATTTCTGAGCTTGTTTTCATCTGGACCACATTAGAACCGGCCCGGTTCAAAAAGCACAACACCTGGAACCTTCAAACCTGGATTATATTATTTAACGTCAATAACAGAATCGTTTGAACCCAGTTTGGGATTTTTGAAACTTTAATAAAGGGGGATTTCTGATCTTTTTTGCATCTGGACCACATTAGAACTGGCCCAGTTAAAAAACTACAACACCTAGAACCTTGAAACCTGGATTAAACTATTCTACGCCAATAGCAGAATCGTTTGAACCCAGTTTGGGATTTTTGAAGCCTTTATCTGATTTGTGAAACTTTAATAAAGGGGGATTTCTGAGCTTGTTTTCATCTGGACCACATTAGAACCGGCCCGGTTCAAAAAGCACAACACCTGGAACCTTCAAACCTGGATTATATTATTTAACGTCAATAACAGAATCGTTTGAACCCAGTTTGGGATTTTTGAAGCCTTTATCTGAGTCTTGAAACTTTACTAAAAAGGGATTTCTGAATCTTTTGCATCTGGACCACATTAGAACCGGCCCAGTTAAAAAACTACAACACCTAAAACCTTGAAACCTGGATTATATTATTCTACGCCAACAGCAGAATCGTTTGAACCCAGTTTGGGATTTTTGAAGCCTTTATCTGATTTGTGAAACTTTAATAAAGGGGGATTTCTGAGCTTTTTTTCATCTGGACCACATTAGAACCGGTCCAGTTCAAAAAGCACAACACCTGGAACCTTCAAACCTGGATTATATTATTTAACGTCAATAACAGAATCGTTTGAAGCCAGTTTGGGATTTGTGAAACTTTAATAAAGGGGGATTTCTGATCTTTTTTGCATCTGGACCACATTAGAACTGGCCCAGTTAAAAAACTACAACACCTAGAACCTTGAAACCTGGATTAAACTATTCTACGCCAATAGCAGAATCGTTTGAACCCAGCTTGGGATTTTTGAAGCCTTTATCTGATTTGTGAAACTTTAATAAAGGGGGATTTCTGATCTTTTTTGCATCTGGACCACATTAGAACTGGCCCAGTTAAAAAACTACAACACCTAGAACCTTGAAACCTGGATTAAACTATTCTACGCCAACAACAGAATCGTTTGAACCCAGTTTGGGATTTTTGAAGCCTTTATCTGATTCTTGAAACTTTACTAAAAAGGGATTTCTGAATCTTTTGCATCTGGACCACATTAGAACTTCCCCAGTTCAAAAAGTACAACACCTGGAACCTTCAAACCTAGATTATATTATTCTACGTCAATAGCAGAATCGTTTGAACCCAGTTTGGGATTTTTGAAGCCTTTATCTGATTCTTGAAACTTTACTAAAAAGGGATTTCTGAATCTTTTGCATCTGGACCACATTAGAACTTCCCCAGTTCAAAAAGTACAACACCTGGAACCTTCAAACCTAGATTATATTATTCTACGCTAATAGCAGAATCGTTTGAACCCAGTTTGGGATTTTTTACACTTTAATAAAGGGGGATTTCTGATCTTTTTTGCATCTGGACCACATTAGAACTGGCCCAGTTAAAAAACTACAACACCTAGAACCTTGAAACCTGGATTAAACTATTCTACGCCAATAGCAGAATCGTTTGAACCCAGTTTGGGATTTTTGAAACTTTAATAAAGGGGGATTTCTGATCTCTTTTGCATCTGGACCACATTAGAACCGGCCCAGTTAAAAAACTACAACACCTAAAACCTTGAAACGTGGATTATATTATTCTACGCCAACAGCAGAATCGTTTGAACCCAGTTTGGGATTTTTGAAACTTTAATAAAGGGGGATTTCTGATCTTTTTTGCATCTGGACCACATTAGAACTGGCCCAGTTAAAAAACTACAACACCTAGAACCTTGAAACCTGGATTAAACTATTCTACGCCAATAGTAGAATCGTTTGAACACAGTTTGGGATTTTTGAAGCCTTTATCTGATTCTTGAAACTTTACTAAAAAGGAATTTCTGAATCTTTTGCATCTGGACCACATTAGAACTTGCCCAGTTCAAAAAGTACAACACCTGGAACCTTCAAATTTAGATTATATTATTCTACGCTAAAAGCAGAATCGTTTGAACCCAGTTTGGGATTTTTGAAGCCTTTATCTGATTTGTGAAACTTTAATAAAGGGGGATTTCTGATCTTTTTTGCATCTGGACCACATTAGAACTGGCCCAGTTAAGAAACTACAACACCTAGAACCTTGAAACCTGGATTAAACTATTCTACGCCAACAGCAGAATCGTTTGAACCCAGTTTGGGATTTTTGAAGCCTTTATCTGATTCTTGAAACTTTACTAAAAAGGGATTTCTGAATCTTTTGCATCTGGACCACATTAGAACTGGCCCAGTTAAAAAACTACAACACCTAGAACCTTGAAACCTGGATTAAACTATTCTACGCCAATAGCAGAATCGTTTGAACCCAGTTTGGGATTTTTGAAGCCTTTATCTGATTTGTGAAACTTTAATAAAGGGGGATTTCTGATCTTTTTTGCATCTGGACCACATTAGAACTGGCCCAGTTAAAAAACTACAACACCTAGAACCTTGAAACCTGGATTAAACTATTCTACGCCAACAACAGAATCGTTTGAACCCAGTTTGGGATTTTTGAAGCCTTTATCTGATTCTTGAAACTTTACTAAAAAGGGATTTCTGAATCTTTTGCATCTGGACCACATTAGAACTTCCCCAGTTCAAAAAGTACAACACCTGGAACCTTCAAACCTAGATTATATTATTCTACGCTAATAGCAGAATCGTTTGAACCCAGTTTGGGATTTTTTACACTTTAATAAAGGGGGATTTCTGATCTTTTTTGCATCTGGACCACATTAGAACTGGCCCAGTTAAAAAACTACAACACCTAGAACCTTGAAACCTGGATTAAACTATTCTACGCCAATAGCAGAATCGTTTGAACCCAGTTTGGGATTTTTGAAACTTTAATAAAGGGGGATTTCTGATCTCTTTTGCATCTGGACCACATTAGAACCGGCCCAGTTAAAAAACTACAACACCTAAAACCTTGAAACGTGGATTATATTATTCTACGCCAACAGCAGAATCGTTTGAACCCAGTTTGGGATTTTTGAAACTTTAATAAAGGGGGATTTCTGATCTTTTTTGCATCTGGACCACATTAGAACTGGCCCAGTTAAAAAACTACAACACCTAGAACCTTGAAACCTGGATTAAACTATTCTACGCCAATAGTAGAATCGTTTGAACACAGTTTGGGATTTTTGAAGCCTTTATCTGATTCTTGAAACTTTACTAAAAAGGAATTTCTGAATCTTTTGCATCTGGACCACATTAGAACTTGCCCAGTTCAAAAAGTACAACACCTGGAACCTTCAAATTTAGATTATATTATTCTACGCTAAAAGCAGAATCGTTTGAACCCAGTTTGGGATTTTTGAAGCCTTTATCTGATTTGTGAAACTTTAATAAAGGGGGATTTCTGATCTTTTTTGCATCTGGACCACATTAGAACTGGCCCAGTTAAGAAACTACAACACCTAGAACCTTGAAACCTGGATTAAACTATTCTACGCCAACAGCAGAATCGTTTGAACCCAGTTTGGGATTTTTGAAGCCTTTATCTGATTCTTGAAACTTTACTAAAAAGGGATTTCTGAATCTTTTGCATCTGGACCACATTAGAACTGGCCCAGTTAAAAAACTACAACACCTAGAACCTTGAAACCTGGATTAAACTATTCTACGCCAATAGCAGAATCGTTTGAACCCAGTTTGGGATTTTTGAAGCCTTTATCTGATTTGTGAAACTTTAATAAAGGGGGATTTCTGAGCTTGTTTTCATCTGGACCACATTAGAACCGGCCCGGTTCAAAAAGCACAACACCTGGAACCTTCAAACCTGGATTATATTATTTAACGTCAATAACAGAATCGTTTGAACCCAGTTTGGGATTTTTGAAGCCTTTATCTGAGTCTTGAAACTTTACTAAAAAGGGATTTCTGAATCTTTTGCATCTGGACCACATTAGAACCGGCCCAGTTAAAAAACTACAACACCTAAAACCTTGAAACCTGGATTATATTATTCTACGCCAACAGCAGAATCGTTTGAACCCAGTTTGGGATTTTTGAAGCCTTTATCTGATTTGTGAAACTTTAATAAAGGGGGATTTCTGAGCTTTTTTTCATCTGGACCACATTAGAACCGGCCCAGTTCAAAAAGCACAACACCTGGAACCTTCAAACCTGGATTATATTATTTAACGTCAATAACAGAATCGTTTGAAGCCAGTTTGGGATTTGTGAAACTTTAATAAAGGGGGATTTCTGATCTTTTTTGCATCTGGACCACATTAGAACTGGCCCAGTTAAAAAACTACAACACCTAGAACCTTGAAACCTGGATTAAACTATTCTACGCCAATAGCAGAATCGTTTGAACCCAGTTTGGGATTTTTGAAGCCTTTATCTGATTCTTGAAACTTTACTAAAAAGGAATTTCTGAATCTTTTGCATCTGGACCACATTAGAACTTGCCCAGTTCAAAAAGTACAACACCTGGAACCTTCAAACTTAGATTATATTATTCTACGCTAAAAGCAGAATCGTTTGAACCCAGTTTGGGATTTTTGAAGCCTTTATCTGATTTGTGAAACTTTAATAAAGGGGGATTTCTGAGCTTTTTTTCATCTGGACCACATTAGAACCGGCCCAGTTCAAAAAGCACAACACCTGGAACCTTCAAACCTGGATTATATTATTTAACGTCAATAACAGAATCGTTTGAAGCCAGTTTGGGATTTGTGAAACTTTAATAAAGGGGGATTTCTGATCTTTTTTGCATCTGGACCACATTAGAACTGGCCCAGTTAAAAAACTACAACACCTAGAACCTTGAAACCTGGATTAAACTATTCTACGCCAATAGCAGAATCGTTTGAACCCAGTTTGGGATTTTTGAAGCCTTTATCTGATTCTTGAAACTTTACTAAAAAGGAATTTCTGAATCTTTTGCATCTGGACCACATTAGAACTTGCCCAGTTCAAAAAGTACAACACCTGGAACCTTCAAACTTAGATTATATTATTCTACGCTAAAAGCAGAATCGTTTGAACCCAGTTTGGGATTTTTGAAGCCTTTATCTGATTTGTGAAACTTTAATAAAGGGGGATTTCTGAGCTTTTTTTCATCTGGACCACATTAGAACCGGCCCAGTTCAAAAAGCACAACACCTGGAACCTTCAAACCTGGATTATATTATTTAACGTCAATAACAGAATCGTTTGAACCCAGTTTGGGATTTTTGAAACTTTAATAAAGGGGGATTTCTGATCTTTTTTGCATCTGGACCACATTAGAACTGGCCCAGTTAAAAAACTACAACACCTAGAACCTTGAAACCTGGATTAAACTATTCTACGCCAATAGCAGAATCGTTTGAACCCAGTTTGGGATTTTTGAAGCCTTTATCTGATTTGTGAAACTTTAATAAAGGGGGATTTCTGAGCTTGTTTTCATCTGGACCACATTAGAACCGGCCCGGTTCAAAAAGCACAACACCTGGAACCTTCAAACCTGGATTATATTATTTAACGTCAATAACAGAATCGTTTGAACCCAGTTTGGGATTTTTGAAACTTTAATAAAGGGGGATTTCTGATCTTTTTTGCATCTGGACCACATTAGAACTGGCCCAGTTAAAAAACTACAACACCTAGAACCTTGAAACCTGGATTAAACTATTCTACGCCAATAGCAGAATCGTTTGAACCCAGTTTGGGATTTTTGAAGCCTTTATCTGATTTGTGAAACTTTAATAAAGGGGGATTTCTGAGCTTGTTTTCATCTGGACCACATTAGAACCGGCCCGGTTCAAAAAGCACAACACCTGGAACCTTCAAACCTGGATTATATTATTTAACGTCAATAACAGAATCGTTTGAACCCAGTTTGGGATTTTTGAAACTTTAATAAAGGGGGATTTCTGATCTTTTTTGCATCTGGACCACATTAGAACTGGCCCAGTTAAAAAACTACAACACCTAGAACCTTGAAACCTGGATTAAACTATTCTACGCCAATAGCAGAATCGTTTGAACCCAGTTTGGGATTTTTGAAACTTTAATAAAGGGGGATTTCTGATCTCTTTTGCATCTGGACCACATTAGAACCGGCCCAGTTAAAAAACTACAACACCTAAAACCTTGAAACGTGGATTATATTATTCTACGCCAACAGCAGAATCGTTTGAACCCAGTTTGGGATTTTTGAAACTTTAATAAAGGGGGATTTCTGATCTTTTTTGCATCTGGACCACATTAGAACTGGCCCAGTTAAAAAACTACAACACCTAGAACCTTGAAACCTGGATTAAACTATTCTACGCCAATAGTAGAATCGTTTGAACACAGTTTGGGATTTTTGAAGCCTTTATCTGATTCTTGAAACTTTACTAAAAAGGAATTTCTGAATCTTTTGCATCTGGACCACATTAGAACTTGCCCAGTTCAAAAAGTACAACACCTGGAACCTTCAAATTTAGATTATATTATTCTACGCTAAAAGCAGAATCGTTTGAACCCAGTTTGGGATTTTTGAAGCCTTTATCTGATTTGTGAAACTTTAATAAAGGGGGATTTCTGATCTTTTTTGCATCTGGACCACATTAGAACTGGCCCAGTTAAGAAACTACAACACCTAGAACCTTGAAACCTGGATTAAACTATTCTACGCCAACAGCAGAATCGTTTGAACCCAGTTTGGGATTTTTGAAGCCTTTATCTGATTCTTGAAACTTTACTAAAAAGGGATTTCTGAATCTTTTGCATCTGGACCACATTAGAACTGGCCCAGTTAAAAAACTACAACACCTAGAACCTTGAAACCTGGATTAAACTATTCTACGCCAATAGCAGAATCGTTTGAACCCAGTTTGGGATTTTTGAAGCCTTTATCTGATTTGTGAAACTTTAATAAAGGGGGATTTCTGAGCTTGTTTTCATCTGGACCACATTAGAACCGGCCCGGTTCAAAAAGCACAACACCTGGAACCTTCAAACCTGGATTATATTATTTAACGTCAATAACAGAATCGTTTGAACCCAGTTTGGGATTTTTGAAACTTTAATAAAGGGGGATTTCTGATCTTTTTTGCATCTGGACCACATTAGAACTGGCCCAGTTAAAAAACTACAACACCTAGAACCTTGAAACCTGGATTAAACTATTCTACGCCAATAGCAGAATCGTTTGAACCCAGTTTGGGATTTTTGAAGCCTTTATCTGATTTGTGAAACTTTAATAAAGGGGGATTTCTGAGCTTGTTTTCATCTGGACCACATTAGAACCGGCCCGGTTCAAAAAGCACAACACCTGGAACCTTCAAACCTGGATTATATTATTTAACGTCAATAACAGAATCGTTTGAACCCAGTTTGGGATTTTTGAAACTTTAATAAAGGGGGATTTCTGATCTTTTTTGCATCTGGACCACATTAGAACTGGCCCAGTTAAAAAACTACAACACCTAGAACCTTGAAACCTGGATTAAACTATTCTACGCCAATAGCAGAATCGTTTGAACCCAGTTTGGGATTTTTGAAACTTTAATAAAGGGGGATTTCTGATCTCTTTTGCATCTGGACCACATTAGAACCGGCCCAGTTAAAAAACTACAACACCTAAAACCTTGAAACGTGGATTATATTATTCTACGCCAACAGCAGAATCGTTTGAACCCAGTTTGGGATTTTTGAAACTTTAATAAAGGGGGATTTCTGATCTTTTTTGCATCTGGACCACATTAGAACTGGCCCAGTTAAAAAACTACAACACCTAGAACCTTGAAACCTGGATTAAACTATTCTACGCCAATAGTAGAATCGTTTGAACACAGTTTGGGATTTTTGAAGCCTTTATCTGATTCTTGAAACTTTACTAAAAAGGAATTTCTGAATCTTTTGCATCTGGACCACATTAGAACTTGCCCAGTTCAAAAAGTACAACACCTGGAACCTTCAAATTTAGATTATATTATTCTACGCTAAAAGCAGAATCGTTTGAACCCAGTTTGGGATTTTTGAAGCCTTTATCTGATTTGTGAAACTTTAATAAAGGGGGATTTCTGATCTTTTTTGCATCTGGACCACATTAGAACTGGCCCAGTTAAGAAACTACAACACCTAGAACCTTGAAACCTGGATTAAACTATTCTACGCCAACAGCAGAATCGTTTGAACCCAGTTTGGGATTTTTGAAGCCTTTATCTGATTCTTGAAACTTTACTAAAAAGGGATTTCTGAATCTTTTGCATCTGGACCACATTAGAACTGGCCCAGTTAAAAAACTACAACACCTAGAACCTTGAAACCTGGATTAAACTATTCTACGCCAATAGCAGAATCGTTTGAACCCAGTTTGGGATTTTTGAAGCCTTTATCTGATTTGTGAAACTTTAATAAAGGGGGATTTCTGAGCTTGTTTTCATCTGGACCACATTAGAACCGGCCCGGTTCAAAAAGCACAACACCTGGAACCTTCAAACCTGGATTATATTATTTAACGTCAATAACAGAATCGTTTGAACCCAGTTTGGGATTTTTGAAGCCTTTATCTGAGTCTTGAAACTTTACTAAAAAGGGATTTCTGAATCTTTTGCATCTGGACCACATTAGAACCGGCCCAGTTAAAAAACTACAACACCTAAAACCTTGAAACCTGGATTATATTATTCTACGCCAACAGCAGAATCGTTTGAACCCAGTTTGGGATTTTTGAAGCCTTTATCTGAGTCTTGAAACTTTACTAAAAAGGGATTTCTGAATCTTTTGCATCTGGACCACATTAGAACCGGCCCAGTTAAAAAACTACAACACCTAAAACCTTGAAACCTGGATTATATTATTCTACGCCAACAGCAGAATCGTTTGAACCCAGTTTGGGATTTTTGAAGCCTTTATCTGATTTGTGAAACTTTAATAAAGGGGGATTTCTGAGCTTTTTTTCATCTGGACCACATTAGAACCGGCCCAGTTCAAAAAGCACAACACCTGGAACCTTCAAACCTGGATTATATTATTTAACGTCAATAACAGAATCGTTTGAAGCCAGTTTGGGATTTGTGAAACTTTAATAAAGGGGGATTTCTGATCTTTTTTGCATCTGGACCACATTAGAACTGGCCCAGTTAAAAAACTACAACACCTAGAACCTTGAAACCTGGATTAAACTATTCTACGCCAATAGCAGAATCGTTTGAACCCAGTTTGGGATTTTTGAAGCCTTTATCTGATTCTTGAAACTTTACTAAAAAGGAATTTCTGAATCTTTTGCATCTGGACCACATTAGAACTTGCCCAGTTCAAAAAGTACAACACCTGGAACCTTCAAACTTAGATTATATTATTCTACGCTAAAAGCAGAATCGTTTGAACCCAGTTTGGGATTTTTGAAGCCTTTATCTGATTTGTGAAACTTTAATAAAGGGGGATTTCTGAGCTTTTTTTCATCTGGACCACATTAGAACCGGCCCAGTTCAAAAAGCACAACACCTGGAACCTTCAAACCTGGATTATATTATTTAACGTCAATAACAGAATCGTTTGAAGCCAGTTTGGGATTTGTGAAACTTTAATAAAGGGGGATTTCTGATCTTTTTTGCATCTGGACCACATTAGAACTGGCCCAGTTAAAAAACTACAACACCTAGAACCTTGAAACCTGGATTAAACTATTCTACGCCAATAGCAGAATCGTTTGAACCCAGTTTGGGATTTTTGAAGCCTTTATCTGATTCTTGAAACTTTACTAAAAAGGAATTTCTGAATCTTTTGCATCTGGACCACATTAGAACTTGCCCAGTTCAAAAAGTACAACACCTGGAACCTTCAAACTTAGATTATATTATTCTACGCTAAAAGCAGAATCGTTTGAACCCAGTTTGGGATTTTTGAAGCCTTTATCTGATTTGTGAAACTTTAATAAAGGGGGATTTCTGAGCTTTTTTTCATCTGGACCACATTAGAACCGGCCCAGTTCAAAAAGCACAACACCTGGAACCTTCAAACCTGGATTATATTATTTAACGTCAATAACAGAATCGTTTGAACCCAGTTTGGGATTTTTGAAACTTTAATAAAGGGGGATTTCTGATCTTTTTTGCATCTGGACCACATTAGAACTGGCCCAGTTAAAAAACTACAACACCTAGAACCTTGAAACCTGGATTAAACTATTCTACGCCAATAGCAGAATCGTTTGAACCCAGTTTGGGATTTTTGAAGCCTTTATCTGATTTGTGAAACTTTAATAAAGGGGGATTTCTGAGCTTGTTTTCATCTGGACCACATTAGAACCGGCCCGGTTCAAAAAGCACAACACCTGGAACCTTCAAACCTGGATTATATTATTTAACGTCAATAACAGAATCGTTTGAACCCAGTTTGGGATTTTTGAAACTTTAATAAAGGGGGATTTCTGATCTTTTTTGCATCTGGACCACATTAGAACTGGCCCAGTTAAAAAACTACAACACCTAGAACCTTGAAACCTGGATTAAACTATTCTACGCCAATAGCAGAATCGTTTGAACCCAGTTTGGGATTTTTGAAGCCTTTATCTGATTTGTGAAACTTTAATAAAGGGGGATTTCTGAGCTTGTTTTCATCTGGACCACATTAGAACCGGCCCGGTTCAAAAAGCACAACACCTGGAACCTTCAAACCTGGATTATATTATTTAACGTCAATAACAGAATCGTTTGAACCCAGTTTGGGATTTTTGAAACTTTAATAAAGGGGGATTTCTGATCTTTTTTGCATCTGGACCACATTAGAACTGGCCCAGTTAAAAAACTACAACACCTAGAACCTTGAAACCTGGATTAAACTATTCTACGCCAATAGCAGAATCGTTTGAACCCAGTTTGGGATTTTTGAAGCCTTTATCTGATTTGTGAAACTTTAATAAAGGGGGATTTCTGAGCTTGTTTTCATCTGGACCACATTAGAACCGGCCCGGTTCAAAAAGCACAACACCTGGAACCTTCAAACCTGGATTATATTATTTAACGTCAATAACAGAATCGTTTGAACCCAGTTTGGGATTTTTGAAGCCTTTATCTGAGTCTTGAAACTTTACTAAAAAGGGATTTCTGAATCTTTTGCATCTGGACCACATTAGAACCGGCCCAGTTAAAAAACTACAACACCTAAAACCTTGAAACCTGGATTATATTATTCTACGCCAACAGCAGAATCGTTTGAACCCAGTTTGGGATTTTTGAAGCCTTTATCTGATTTGTGAAACTTTAATAAAGGGGGATTTCTGAGCTTTTTTTCATCTGGACCACATTAGAACCGGCCCAGTTCAAAAAGCACAACACCTGGAACCTTCAAACCTGGATTATATTATTTAACGTCAATAACAGAATCGTTTGAAGCCAGTTTGGGATTTGTGAAACTTTAATAAAGGGGGATTTCTGATCTTTTTTGCATCTGGACCACATTAGAACTGGCCCAGTTAAAAAACTACAACACCTAGAACCTTGAAACCTGGATTAAACTATTCTACGCCAATAGCAGAATCGTTTGAACCCAGTTTGGGATTTTTGAAGCCTTTATCTGATTCTTGAAACTTTACTAAAAAGGAATTTCTGAATCTTTTGCATCTGGACCACATTAGAACTTGCCCAGTTCAAAAAGTACAACACCTGGAACCTTCAAACTTAGATTATATTATTCTACGCTAAAAGCAGAATCGTTTGAACCCAGTTTGGGATTTTTGAAGCCTTTATCTGATTTGTGAAACTTTAATAAAGGGGGATTTCTGATCTTTTTTTCATCTGGACCACATTAGAACCGGCCCAGTTCAAAAAGCACAACACCTGGAACCTTCAAACCTGGATTATATTATTTAACGTCAATAACAGAATCGTTTGAAGCCAGTTTGGGATTTGTGAAACTTTAATAAAGGGGGATTTCTGATCTTTTTTGCATCTGGACCACATTAGAACTGGCCCAGTTAAAAAACTACAACACCTAGAACCTTGAAACCTGGATTAAACTATTCTACGCCAATAGCAGAATCGTTTGAACCCAGTTTGGGATTTTTGAAGCCTTTATCTGATTCTTGAAACTTTACTAAAAAGGAATTTCTGAATCTTTTGCATCTGGACCACATTAGAACTTGCCCAGTTCAAAAAGTACAACACCTGGAACCTTCAAACTTAGATTATATTATTCTACGCTAAAAGCAGAATCGTTTGAACCCAGTTTGGGATTTTTGAAGCCTTTATCTGATTTGTGAAACTTTAATAAAGGGGGATTTCTGAGCTTTTTTTCATCTGGACCACATTAGAACCGGCCCAGTTCAAAAAGCACAACACCTGGAACCTTCAAACCTGGATTATATTATTTAACGTCAATAACAGAATCGTTTGAACCCAGTTTGGGATTTTTGAAACTTTAATAAAGGGGGATTTCTGATCTTTTTTGCATCTGGACCACATTAGAACTGGCCCAGTTAAAAAACTACAACACCTAGAACCTTGAAACCTGGATTAAACTATTCTACGCCAATAGCAGAATCGTTTGAACCCAGTTTGGGATTTTTGAAGCCTTTATCTGATTTGTGAAACTTTAATAAAGGGGGATTTCTGAGCTTGTTTTCATCTGGACCACATTAGAACCGGCCCGGTTCAAAAAGCACAACACCTGGAACCTTCAAACCTGGATTATATTATTTAACGTCAATAACAGAATCGTTTGAACCCAGTTTGGGATTTTTGAAACTTTAATAAAGGGGGATTTCTGATCTTTTTTGCATCTGGACCACATTAGAACTGGCCCAGTTAAAAAACTACAACACCTAGAACCTTGAAACCTGGATTAAACTATTCTACGCCAATAGCAGAATCGTTTGAACCCAGTTTGGGATTTTTGAAGCCTTTATCTGATTTGTGAAACTTTAATAAAGGGGGATTTCTGAGCTTGTTTTCATCTGGACCACATTAGAACCGGCCCGGTTCAAAAAGCACAACACCTGGAACCTTCAAACCTGGATTATATTATTTAACGTCAATAACAGAATCGTTTGAACCCAGTTTGGGATTTTTGAAGCCTTTATCTGAGTCTTGAAACTTTACTAAAAAGGGATTTCTGAATCTTTTGCATCTGGACCACATTAGAACCGGCCCAGTTAAAAAACTACAACACCTAAAACCTTGAAACCTGGATTATATTATTCTACGCCAACAGCAGAATCGTTTGAACCCAGTTTGGGATTTTTGAAGCCTTTATCTGATTTGTGAAACTTTAATAAAGGGGGATTTCTGAGCTTTTTTTCATCTGGACCACATTAGAACCGGCCCAGTTCAAAAAGCACAACACCTGGAACCTTCAAACCTGGATTATATTATTTAACGTCAATAACAGAATCGTTTGAAGCCAGTTTGGGATTTGTGAAACTTTAATAAAGGGGGATTTCTGATCTTTTTTGCATCTGGACCACATTAGAACTGGCCCAGTTAAAAAACTACAACACCTAGAACCTTGAAACCTGGATTAAACTATTCTACGCCAATAGCAGAATCGTTTGAACCCAGTTTGGGATTTTTGAAGCCTTTATCTGATTCTTGAAACTTTACTAAAAAGGAATTTCTGAATCTTTTGCATCTGGACCACATTAGAACTTGCCCAGTTCAAAAAGTACAACACCTGGAACCTTCAAACTTAGATTATATTATTCTACGCTAAAAGCAGAATCGTTTGAACCCAGTTTGGGATTTTTGAAGCCTTTATCTGATTTGTGAAACTTTAATAAAGGGGGATTTCTGATCTTTTTTTCATCTGGACCACATTAGAACCGGCCCAGTTCAAAAAGCACAACACCTGGAACCTTCAAACCTGGATTATATTATTTAACGTCAATAACAGAATCGTTTGAAGCCAGTTTGGGATTTGTGAAACTTTAATAAAGGGGGATTTCTGATCTTTTTTGCATCTGGACCACATTAGAACTGGCCCAGTTAAAAAACTACAACACCTAGAACCTTGAAACCTGGATTAAACTATTCTACGCCAATAGCAGAATCGTTTGAACCCAGTTTGGGATTTTTGAAGCCTTTATCTGATTCTTGAAACTTTACTAAAAAGGAATTTCTGAATCTTTTGCATCTGGACCACATTAGAACTTGCCCAGTTCAAAAAGTACAACACCTGGAACCTTCAAACTTAGATTATATTATTCTACGCTAAAAGCAGAATCGTTTGAACCCAGTTTGGGATTTTTGAAGCCTTTATCTGATTTGTGAAACTTTAATAAAGGGGGATTTCTGAGCTTTTTTTCATCTGGACCACATTAGAACCGGCCCAGTTCAAAAAGCACAACACCTGGAACCTTCAAACCTGGATTATATTATTTAACGTCAATAACAGAATCGTTTGAACCCAGTTTGGGATTTTTGAAACTTTAATAAAGGGGGATTTCTGATCTTTTTTGCATCTGGACCACATTAGAACTGGCCCAGTTAAAAAACTACAACACCTAGAACCTTGAAACCTGGATTAAACTATTCTACGCCAATAGCAGAATCGTTTGAACCCAGTTTGGGATTTTTGAAGCCTTTATCTGATTTGTGAAACTTTAATAAAGGGGGATTTCTGAGCTTGTTTTCATCTGGACCACATTAGAACCGGCCCGGTTCAAAAAGCACAACACCTGGAACCTTCAAACCTGGATTATATTATTTAACGTCAATAACAGAATCGTTTGAACCCAGTTTGGGATTTTTGAAACTTTAATAAAGGGGGATTTCTGATCTTTTTTGCATCTGGACCACATTAGAACTGGCCCAGTTAAAAAACTACAACACCTAGAACCTTGAAACCTGGATTAAACTATTCTACGCCAATAGCAGAATCGTTTGAACCCAGTTTGGGATTTTTGAAGCCTTTATCTGATTTGTGAAACTTTAATAAAGGGGGATTTCTGAGCTTGTTTTCATCTGGACCACATTAGAACCGGCCCGGTTCAAAAAGCACAACACCTGGAACCTTCAAACCTGGATTATATTATTTAACGTCAATAACAGAATCGTTTGAACCCAGTTTGGGATTTTTGAAGCCTTTATCTGAGTCTTGAAACTTTACTAAAAAGGGATTTCTGAATCTTTTGCATCTGGACCACATTAGAACTTGCCCAGTTCAAAAAGTACAACACCTGGAACCTTCAAACTTAGATTATATTATTCTACGCTAAAAGCAGAATCGTTTGAACCCAGTTTGGGATTTTTGAAGCCTTTATCTGATTTGTGAAACTTTAATAAAGGGGGATTTCTGAGCTTTTTTTCATCTGGACCACATTAGAACCGGCCCAGTTCAAAAAGCACAACACCTGGAACCTTCAAACCTGGATTATATTATTTAACGTCAATAACAGAATCGTTTGAACCCAGTTTGGGATTTTTGAAACTTTAATAAAGGGGGATTTCTGATCTTTTTTGCATCTGGACCACATTAGAACTGGCCCAGTTAAAAAACTACAACACCTAGAACCTTGAAACCTGGATTAAACTATTCTACGCCAACAGCAGAATCGTTTGAACCCAGTTTGGGATTTTTGAAGCCTTTATCTGATTCTTGAAACTTTACTAAAAAGGGATTTCTGAATCTTTTGCATCTGGACCACATTAGAACTGGCCCAGTTAAAAAACTACAACACCTAGAACCTTGAAACCTGGATTAAACTATTCTACGCCAATAGCAGAATCGTTTGAACCCAGTTTGGGATTTTTGAAGCCTTTATCTGATTTGTGAAACTTTAATAAAGGGGGATTTCTGAGCTTGTTTTCATCTGGACCACATTAGAACCGGCCCGGTTCAAAAAGCACAACACCTGGAACCTTCAAACCTGGATTATATTATTTAACGTCAATAACAGAATCGTTTGAACCCAGTTTGGGATTTTTGAAGCCTTTATCTGAGTCTTGAAACTTTACTAAAAAGGGATTTCTGAATCTTTTGCATCTGGACCACATTAGAACCGGCCCAGTTAAAAAACTACAACACCTAAAACCTTGAAACCTGGATTATATTATTCTACGCCAACAGCAGAATCGTTTGAACCCAGTTTGGGATTTTTGAAGCCTTTATCTGATTTGTGAAACTTTAATAAAGGGGGATTTCTGACCTTTTTTTCATCTGGACCACATTAGAACCGGCCCAGTTCAAAAAGCACAACACCTGGAACCTTCAAACCTGGATTATATTATTTAACGTCAATAACAGAATCGTTTGAAGCCAGTTTGGGATTTGTGAAACTTTAATAAAGGGGGATTTCTGATCTTTTTTGCATCTGGACCACATTAGAACTGGCCCAGTTAAAAAACTACAACACCTAGAACCTTGAAACCTGGATTAAACTATTCTACGCCAATAGCAGAATCGTTTGAACCCAGTTTGGGATTTTTGAAGCCTTTATCTGATTCTTGAAACTTTACTAAAAAGGAATTTCTGAATCTTTTGCATCTGGACCACATTAGAACTTGCCCAGTTCAAAAAGTACAACACCTGGAACCTTCAAACTTAGATTATATTATTCTACGCTAAAAGCAGAATCGTTTGAACCCAGTTTGGGATTTTTGAAGCCTTTATCTGATTTGTGAAACTTTAATAAAGGGGGATTTCTGAGCTTTTTTTCATCTGGACCACATTAGAACCGGCCCAGTTCAAAAAGCACAACACCTGGAACCTTCAAACCTGGATTATATTATTTAACGTCAATAACAGAATCGTTTGAACCCAGTTTGGGATTTTTGAAACTTTAATAAAGGGGGATTTCTGATCTTTTTTGCATCTGGACCACATTAGAACTGGCCCAGTTAAAAAACTACAACACCTAGAACCTTGAAACCTGGATTAAACTATTCTACGCCAACAGCAGAATCGTTTGAACCCAGTTTGGGATTTTTGAAGCCTTTATCTGATTCTTGAAACTTTACTAAAAAGGGATTTCTGAATCTTTTGCATCTGGACCACATTAGAACTGGCCCAGTTAAAAAACTACAACACCTAGAACCTTGAAACCTGGATTAAACTATTCTACGCCAATAGCAGAATCGTTTGAACCCAGTTTGGGATTTTTGAAGCCTTTATCTGATTTGTGAAACTTTAATAAAGGGGGATTTCTGAGCTTGTTTTCATCTGGACCACATTAGAACCGGCCCGGTTCAAAAAGCACAACACCTGGAACCTTCAAACCTGGATTATATTATTTAACGTCAATAACAGAATCGTTTGAACCCAGTTTGGGATTTTTGAAGCCTTTATCTGAGTCTTGAAACTTTACTAAAAAGGGATTTCTGAATCTTTTGCATCTGGACCACATTAGAACCGGCCCAGTTAAAAAACTACAACACCTAAAACCTTGAAACCTGGATTATATTATTCTACGCCAACAGCAGAATCGTTTGAACCCAGTTTGGGATTTTTGAAGCCTTTATCTGATTTGTGAAACTTTAATAAAGGGGGATTTCTGACCTTTTTTTCATCTGGACCACATTAGAACCGGCCCAGTTCAAAAAGCACAACACCTGGAACCTTCAAACCTGGATTATATTATTTAACGTCAATAACAGAATCGTTTGAAGCCAGTTTGGGATTTGTGAAACTTTAATAAAGGGGGATTTCTGATCTTTTTTGCATCTGGACCACATTAGAACTGGCCCAGTTAAAAAACTACAACACCTAGAACCTTGAAACCTGGATTAAACTATTCTACGCCAATAGCAGAATCGTTTGAACCCAGTTTGGGATTTTTGAAGCCTTTATCTGATTCTTGAAACTTTACTAAAAAGGAATTTCTGAATCTTTTGCATCTGGACCACATTAGAACTTGCCCAGTTCAAAAAGTACAACACCTGGAACCTTCAAACTTAGATTATATTATTCTACGCTAAAAGCAGAATCGTTTGAACCCAGTTTGGGATTTTTGAAGCCTTTATCTGATTTGTGAAACTTTAATAAAGGGGGATTTCTGAGCTTTTTTTCATCTGGACCACATTAGAACCGGCCCAGTTCAAAAAGCACAACACCTGGAACCTTCAAACCTGGATTATATTATTTAACGTCAATAACAGAATCGTTTGAACCCAGTTTGGGATTTTTGAAACTTTAATAAAGGGGGATTTCTGATCTTTTTTGCATCTGGACCACATTAGAACTGGCCCAGTTAAAAAATTACAACACCTAGAACCTTGAAACCTGGATTAAACTATTCTACGCCAATAGCAGAATCGTTTGAACCCAGTTTGGGATTTTTGAAGCCTTTATCTGATTTGTGAAACTTTAATAAAGGGGGATTTCTGAGCTTGTTTTCATCTGGACCACATTAGAACCGGCCCGGTTCAAAAAGCACAACACCTGGAACCTTCAAACCTGGATTATATTATTTAACGTCAATAACAGAATCGTTTGAACCCAGTTTGGGATTTTTGAAACTTTAATAAAGGGGGATTTCTGATCTTTTTTGCATCTGGACCACATTAGAACTGGCCCAGTTAAAAAACTACAACACCTATAACCTTGAAACCTGGATTAAACTATTCTACGCCAATAGCAGAATCGTTTGAACCCAGTTTGGGATTTTTGAAGCCTTTATCTGATTTGTGAAACTTTAATAAAGGGGGATTTCTGAGCTTGTTTTCATCTGGACCACATTAGAACCGGCCCGGTTCAAAAAGCACAACACCTGGAACCTTCAAACCTGGATTATATTATTTAACGTCAATAACAGAATCGTTTGAACCCAGTTTGGGATTTTTGAAACTTTAATAAAGGGGGATTTCTGATCTTTTTTGCATCTGGACCACATTAGAACTGGCCCAGTTAAAAAACTACAACACCTAGAACCTTGAAACCTGGATTAAACTATTCTACGCCAATAGCAGAATCGTTTGAACCCAGTTTGGGATTTTTGAAGCCTTTATCTGATTTGTGAAACTTTAATAAAGGGGGATTTCTGAGCTTGTTTTCATCTGGACCACATTAGAACCGGCCCGGTTCAAAAAGCACAACACCTGGAACCTTCAAACCTGGATTATATTATTTAACGTCAATAACAGAATCGTTTGAACCCAGTTTGGGATTTTTGAAGCCTTTATCTGAGTCTTGAAACTTTACTAAAAAGGGATTTCTGAATCTTTTGCATCTGGACCACATTAGAACCGGCCCAGTTAAAAAACTACAACACCTAAAACCTTGAAACCTGGATTATATTATTCTACGCCAACAGCAGAATCGTTTGAACCCAGTTTGGGATTTTTGAAGCCTTTATCTGATTTGTGAAACTTTAATAAAGGGGGATTTCTGAGCTTTTTTTCATCTGGACCACATTAGAACCGGCCCAGTTCAAAAAGCACAACACCTGGAACCTTCAAACCTGGATTATATTATTTAACGTCAATAACAGAATCGTTTGAAGCCAGTTTGGGATTTGTGAAACTTTAATAAAGGGGGATTTCTGATCTTTTTTGCATCTGGACCACATTAGAACTGGCCCAGTTAAAAAACTACAACACCTAGAACCTTGAAACCTGGATTAAACTATTCTACGCCAATAGCAGAATCGTTTGAACCCAGTTTGGGATTTTTGAAGCCTTTATCTGATTTGTGAAACTTTAATAAAGGGGGATTTCTGAGCTTGTTTTCATCTGGACCACATTAGAACCGGCCCGGTTCAAAAAGCACAACACCTGGAACCTTCAAACCTGGATTATATTATTTAACGTCAATAACAGAATCGTTTGAACCCAGTTTGGGATTTTTGAAGCCTTTATCTGAGTCTTGAAACTTTACTAAAAAGGGATTTCTGAATCTTTTGCATCTGGACCACATTAGAACCGGCCCAGTTAAAAAACTACAACACCTAAAACCTTGAAACCTGGATTATATTATTCTACGCCAACAGCAGAATCGTTTGAACCCAGTTTGGGATTTTTGAAGCCTTTATCTGATTTGTGAAACTTTAATAAAGGGGGATTTCTGAGCTTTTTTTCATCTGGACCACATTAGAACCGGCCCAGTTCAAAAAGCACAACACCTGGAACCTTCAAACCTGGATTATATTATTTAACGTCAATAACAGAATCGTTTGAAGCCAGTTTGGGATTTGTGAAACTTTAATAAAGGGGGATTTCTGATCTTTTTTGCATCTGGACCACATTAGAACTGGCCCAGTTAAAAAACTACAACACCTAGAACCTTGAAACCTGGATTAAACTATTCTACGCCAATAGCAGAATCGTTTGAACCCAGTTTGGGATTTTTGAAGCCTTTATCTGATTCTTGAAACTTTACTAAAAAGGAATTTCTGAATCTTTTGCATCTGGACCGCATTAGAACTTGCCCAGTTCAAAAAGTACAACACCTGGAACCTTCAAACTTAGATTATATTATTCTACGCTAAAAGCAGAATCGTTTGAACCCAGTTTGGGATTTTTGAAGCCTTTATCTGATTTGTGAAACTTTAATAAAGGGGGATTTCTGAGCTTTTTTTCATCTGGACCACATTAGAACCGGCCCAGTTCAAAAAGCACAACACCTGGAACCTTCAAACCTGGATTATATTATTTAACGTCAATAACAGAATCGTTTGAAGCCAGTTTGGGATTTGTGAAACTTTAATAAAGGGGGATTTCTGATCTTTTTTGCATCTGGACCACATTAGAACTGGCCCAGTTAAAAAACTACAACACCTAGAACCTTGAAACCTGGATTAAACTATTCTACGCCAATAGCAGAATCGTTTGAACCCAGTTTGGGATTTTTGAAGCCTTTATCTGATTCTTGAAACTTTACTAAAAAGGAATTTCTGAATCTTTTGCATCTGGACCACATTAGAACTTGCCCAGTTCAAAAAGTACAACACCTGGAACCTTCAAACTTAGATTATATTATTCTACGCTAAAAGCAGAATCGTTTGAACCCAGTTTGGGATTTTTGAAGCCTTTATCTGATTTGTGAAACTTTAATAAAGGGGGATTTCTGAGCTTTTTTTCATCTGGACCACATTAGAACCGGCCCAGTTCAAAAAGCACAACACCTGGAACCTTCAAACCTGGATTATATTATTTAACGTCAATAACAGAATCGTTTGAACCCAGTTTGGGATTTTTGAAACTTTAATAAAGGGGGATTTCTGATCTTTTTTGCATCTGGACCACATTAGAACTGGCCCAGTTAAAAAACTACAACACCTAGAACCTTGAAACCTGGATTAAACTATTCTACGCCAACAGCAGAATCGTTTGAACCCAGTTTGGGATTTTTGAAGCCTTTATCTGATTCTTGAAACTTTACTAAAAAGGGATTTCTGAATCTTTTGCATCTGGACCACATTAGAACTGGCCCAGTTAAAAAACTACAACACCTAGAACCTTGAAACCTGGATTAAACTATTCTACGCCAATAGCAGAATCGTTTGAACCCAGTTTGGGATTTTTGAAGCCTTTATCTGATTTGTGAAACTTTAATAAAGGGGGATTTCTGAGCTTGTTTTCATCTGGACCACATTAGAACCGGCCCGGTTCAAAAAGCACAACACCTGGAACCTTCAAACCTGGATTATATTATTTAACGTCAATAACAGAATCGTTTGAACCCAGTTTGGGATTTTTGAAGCCTTTATCTGAGTCTTGAAACTTTACTAAAAAGGGATTTCTGAATCTTTTGCATCTGGACCACATTAGAACCGGCCCAGTTAAAAAACTACAACACCTAAAACCTTGAAACCTGGATTATATTATTCTACGCCAACAGCAGAATCGTTTGAACCCAGTTTGGGATTTTTGAAGCCTTTATCTGATTTGTGAAACTTTAATAAAGGGGGATTTCTGAGCTTTTTTTCATCTGGACCACATTAGAACCGGCCCAGTTCAAAAAGCACAACACCTGGAACCTTCAAACCTGGATTATATTATTTAACGTCAATAACAGAATCGTTTGAAGCCAGTTTGGGATTTGTGAAACTTTAATAAAGGGGGATTTCTGATCTTTTTTGCATCTGGACCACATTAGAACTGGCCCAGTTAAAAAACTACAACACCTAGAACCTTGAAACCTGGATTAAACTATTCTACGCCAATAGCAGAATCGTTTGAACCCAGTTTGGGATTTTTGAAGCCTTTATCTGATTCTTGAAACTTTACTAAAAAGGAATTTCTGAATCTTTTGCATCTGGACCACATTAGAACTTGCCCAGTTCAAAAAGTACAACACCTGGAACCTTCAAACTTAGATTATATTATTCTACGCTAAAAGCAGAATCGTTTGAACCCAGTTTGGGATTTTTGAAGCCTTTATCTGATTTGTGAAACTTTAATAAAGGGGGATTTCTGATCTTTTTTTCATCTGGACCACATTAGAACCGGCCCAGTTCAAAAAGCACAACACCTGGAACCTTCAAACCTGGATTATATTATTTAACGTCAATAACAGAATCGTTTGAAGCCAGTTTGGGATTTGTGAAACTTTAATAAAGGGGGATTTCTGATCTTTTTTGCATCTGGACCACATTAGAACTGGCCCAGTTAAAAAACTACAACACCTAGAACCTTGAAACCTGGATTAAACTATTCTACGCCAATAGCAGAATCGTTTGAACCCAGTTTGGGATTTTTGAAGCCTTTATCTGATTCTTGAAACTTTACTAAAAAGGAATTTCTGAATCTTTTGCATCTGGACCACATTAGAACTTGCCCAGTTCAAAAAGTACAACACCTGGAACCTTCAAACTTAGATTATATTATTCTACGCTAAAAGCAGAATCGTTTGAACCCAGTTTGGGATTTTTGAAGCCTTTATCTGATTTGTGAAACTTTAATAAAGGGGGATTTCTGAGCTTTTTTTCATCTGGACCACATTAGAACCGGCCCAGTTCAAAAAGCACAACACCTGGAACCTTCAAACCTGGATTATATTATTTAACGTCAATAACAGAATCGTTTGAACCCAGTTTGGGATTTTTGAAACTTTAATAAAGGGGGATTTCTGATCTTTTTTGCATCTGGACCACATTAGAACTGGCCCAGTTAAAAAACTACAACACCTAGAACCTTGAAACCTGGATTAAACTATTCTACGCCAATAGCAGAATCGTTTGAACCCAGTTTGGGATTTTTGAAGCCTTTATCTGATTTGTGAAACTTTAATAAAGGGGGATTTCTGAGCTTGTTTTCATCTGGACCACATTAGAACCGGCCCGGTTCAAAAAGCACAACACCTGGAACCTTCAAACCTGGATTATATTATTTAACGTCAATAACAGAATCGTTTGAACCCAGTTTGGGATTTTTGAAACTTTAATAAAGGGGGATTTCTGATCTTTTTTGCATCTGGACCACATTAGAACTGGCCCAGTTAAAAAACTACAACACCTAGAACCTTGAAACCTGGATTAAACTATTCTACGCCAATAGCAGAATCGTTTGAACCCAGTTTGGGATTTTTGAAGCCTTTATCTGATTTGTGAAACTTTAATAAAGGGGGATTTCTGAGCTTGTTTTCATCTGGACCACATTAGAACCGGCCCGGTTCAAAAAGCACAACACCTGGAACCTTCAAACCTGGATTATATTATTTAACGTCAATAACAGAATCGTTTGAACCCAGTTTGGGATTTTTGAAGCCTTTATCTGAGTCTTGAAACTTTACTAAAAAGGGATTTCTGAATCTTTTGCATCTGGACCACATTAGAACTTGCCCAGTTCAAAAAGTACAACACCTGGAACCTTCAAACTTAGATTATATTATTCTACGCTAAAAGCAGAATCGTTTGAACCCAGTTTGGGATTTTTGAAGCCTTTATCTGATTTGTGAAACTTTAATAAAGGGGGATTTCTGAGCTTTTTTTCATCTGGACCACATTAGAACCGGCCCAGTTCAAAAAGCACAACACCTGGAACCTTCAAACCTGGATTATATTATTTAACGTCAATAACAGAATCGTTTGAACCCAGTTTGGGATTTTTGAAACTTTAATAAAGGGGGATTTCTGATCTTTTTTGCATCTGGACCACATTAGAACTGGCCCAGTTAAAAAACTACAACACCTAGAACCTTGAAACCTGGATTAAACTATTCTACGCCAACAGCAGAATCGTTTGAACCCAGTTTGGGATTTTTGAAGCCTTTATCTGATTCTTGAAACTTTACTAAAAAGGGATTTCTGAATCTTTTGCATCTGGACCACATTAGAACTGGCCCAGTTAAAAAACTACAACACCTAGAACCTTGAAACCTGGATTAAACTATTCTACGCCAATAGCAGAATCGTTTGAACCCAGTTTGGGATTTTTGAAGCCTTTATCTGATTTGTGAAACTTTAATAAAGGGGGATTTCTGAGCTTGTTTTCATCTGGACCACATTAGAACCGGCCCGGTTCAAAAAGCACAACACCTGGAACCTTCAAACCTGGATTATATTATTTAACGTCAATAACAGAATCGTTTGAACCCAGTTTGGGATTTTTGAAGCCTTTATCTGAGTCTTGAAACTTTACTAAAAAGGGATTTCTGAATCTTTTGCATCTGGACCACATTAGAACCGGCCCAGTTAAAAAACTACAACACCTAAAACCTTGAAACCTGGATTATATTATTCTACGCCAACAGCAGAATCGTTTGAACCCAGTTTGGGATTTTTGAAGCCTTTATCTGATTTGTGAAACTTTAATAAAGGGGGATTTCTGAGCTTTTTTTCATCTGGACCACATTAGAACCGGCCCAGTTCAAAAAGCACAACACCTGGAACCTTCAAACCTGGATTATATTATTTAACGTCAATAACAGAATCGTTTGAAGCCAGTTTGGGATTTGTGAAACTTTAATAAAGGGGGATTTCTGATCTTTTTTGCATCTGGACCACATTAGAACTGGCCCAGTTAAAAAACTACAACACCTAGAACCTTGAAACCTGGATTAAACTATTCTACGCCAATAGCAGAATCGTTTGAACCCAGTTTGGGATTTTTGAAGCCTTTATCTGATTCTTGAAACTTTACTAAAAAGGAATTTCTGAATCTTTTGCATCTGGACCACATTAGAACTTGCCCAGTTCAAAAAGTACAACACCTGGAACCTTCAAACTTAGATTATATTATTCTACGCTAAAAGCAGAATCGTTTGAACCCAGTTTGGGATTTTTGAAGCCTTTATCTGATTTGTGAAACTTTAATAAAGGGGGATTTCTGAGCTTTTTTTCATCTGGACCACATTAGAACCGGCCCAGTTCAAAAAGCACAACACCTGGAACCTTCAAACCTGGATTATATTATTTAACGTCAATAACAGAATCGTTTGAAGCCAGTTTGGGATTTGTGAAACTTTAATAAAGGGGGATTTCTGATCTTTTTTGCATCTGGACCACATTAGAACTGGCCCAGTTAAAAAACTACAACACCTAGAACCTTGAAACCTGGATTAAACTATTCTACGCCAATAGCAGAATCGTTTGAACCCAGTTTGGGATTTTTGAAGCCTTTATCTGATTCTTGAAACTTTACTAAAAAGGAATTTCTGAATCTTTTGCATCTGGACCACATTAGAACTTGCCCAGTTCAAAAAGTACAACACCTGGAACCTTCAAACTTAGATTATATTATTCTACGCTAAAAGCAGAATCGTTTGAACCCAGTTTGGGATTTTTGAAGCCTTTATCTGATTTGTGAAACTTTAATAAAGGGGGATTTCTGAGCTTTTTTTCATCTGGACCACATTAGAACCGGCCCAGTTCAAAAAGCACAACACCTGGAACCTTCAAACCTGGATTATATTATTTAACGTCAATAACAGAATCGTTTGAAGCCAGTTTGGGATTTGTGAAACTTTAATAAAGGGGGATTTCTGATCTTTTTTGCATCTGGACCACATTAGAACTGGCCCAGTTAAAAAACTACAACACCTAGAACCTTGAAACCTGGATTAAACTATTCTACGCCAATAGCAGAATCGTTTGAACCCAGTTTGGGATTTTTGAAGCCTTTATCTGATTCTTGAAACTTTACTAAAAAGGAATTTCTGAATCTTTTGCATCTGGACCACATTAGAACTTGCCCAGTTCAAAAAGTACAACACCTGGAACCTTCAAACTTAGATTATATTATTCTACGCTAAAAGCAGAATCGTTTGAACCCAGTTTGGGATTTTTGAAGCCTTTATCTGATTTGTGAAACTTTAATAAAGGGGGATTTCTGAGCTTTTTTTCATCTGGACCACATTAGAACCGGCCCAGTTCAAAAAGCACAACACCTGGAACCTTCAAACCTGGATTATATTATTTAACGTCAATAACAGAATCGTTTGAACCCAGTTTGGGATTTTTGAAACTTTAATAAAGGGGGATTTCTGATCTTTTTTGCATCTGGACCACATTAGAACTGGCCCAGTTAAAAAACTACAACACCTAGAACCTTGAAACCTGGATTAAACTATTCTACGCCAACAGCAGAATCGTTTGAACCCAGTTTGGGATTTTTGAAGCCTTTATCTGATTTGTGAAACTTTAATAAAGGGGGATTTCTGAGCTTGTTTTCATCTGGACCACATTAGAACCGGCCCGGTTCAAAAAGCACAACACCTGGAACCTTCAAACCTGGATTATATTATTTAACGTCAATAACAGAATCGTTTGAACCCAGTTTGGGATTTTTGAAACTTTAATAAAGGGGGATTTCTGATCTTTTTTGCATCTGGACCACATTAGAACTGGCCCAGTTAAAAAACTACAACACCTAGAACCTTGAAACCTGGATTAAACTATTCTACGCCAATAGCAGAATCGTTTGAACCCAGTTTGGGATTTTTGAAGCCTTTATCTGATTCTTGAAACTTTACTAAAAAGGAATTTCTGAATCTTTTGCATCTGGACCACATTAGAACTTGCCCAGTTCAAAAAGTACAACACCTGGAACCTTCAAACTTAGATTATATTATTCTACGCTAAAAGCAGAATCGTTTGAACCCAGTTTGGGATTTTTGAAGCCTTTATCTGATTTGTGAAACTTTAATAAAGGGGGATTTCTGAGCTTTTTTTCATCTGGACCACATTAGAACCGGCCCAGTTCAAAAAGCACAACACCTGGAACCTTCAAACCTGGATTATATTATTTAACGTCAATAACAGAATCGTTTGAAGCCAGTTTGGGATTTGTGAAACTTTAATAAAGGGGGATTTCTGATCTTTTTTGCATCTGGACCACATTAGAACTGGCCCAGTTAAAAAACTACAACACCTAGAACCTTGAAACCTGGATTAAACTATTCTACGCCAATAGCAGAATCGTTTGAACCCAGTTTGGGATTTTTGAAGCCTTTATCTGATTCTTGAAACTTTACTAAAAAGGAATTTCTGAATCTTTTGCATCTGGACCACATTAGAACTTGCCCAGTTCAAAAAGTACAACACCTGGAACCTTCAAACTTAGATTATATTATTCTACGCTAAAAGCAGAATCGTTTGAACCCAGTTTGGGATTTTTGAAGCCTTTATCTGATTTGTGAAACTTTAATAAAGGGGGATTTCTGAGCTTTTTTTCATCTGGACCACATTAGAACCGGCCCAGTTCAAAAAGCACAACACCTGGAACCTTCAAACCTGGATTATATTATTTAACGTCAATAACAGAATCGTTTGAAGCCAGTTTGGGATTTGTGAAACTTTAATAAAGGGGGATTTCTGATCTTTTTTGCATCTGGACCACATTAGAACTGGCCCAGTTAAAAAACTACAACACCTAGAACCTTGAAACCTGGATTAAACTATTCTACGCCAATAGCAGAATCGTTTGAACCCAGTTTGGGATTTTTGAAGCCTTTATCTGATTCTTGAAACTTTACTAAAAAGGAATTTCTGAATCTTTTGCATCTGGACCACATTAGAACTTGCCCAGTTCAAAAAGTACAACACCTGGAACCTTCAAACTTAGATTATATTATTCTACGCTAAAAGCAGAATCGTTTGAACCCAGTTTGGGATTTTTGAAGCCTTTATCTGATTTGTGAAACTTTAATAAAGGGGGATTTCTGAGCTTTTTTTCATCTGGACCACATTAGAACCGGCCCAGTTCAAAAAGCACAACACCTGGAACCTTCAAACCTGGATTATATTATTTAACGTCAATAACAGAATCGTTTGAACCCAGTTTGGGATTTTTGAAACTTTAATAAAGGGGGATTTCTGATCTTTTTTGCATCTGGACCACATTAGAACTGGCCCAGTTAAAAAACTACAACACCTAGAACCTTGAAACCTGGATTAAACTATTCTACGCCAACAGCAGAATCGTTTGAACCCAGTTTGGGATTTTTGAAGCCTTTATCTGATTTGTGAAACTTTAATAAAGGGGGATTTCTGAGCTTGTTTTCATCTGGACCACATTAGAACCGGCCCGGTTCAAAAAGCACAACACCTGGAACCTTCAAACCTGGATTATATTATTTAACGTCAATAACAGAATCGTTTGAACCCAGTTTGGGATTTTTGAAACTTTAATAAAGGGGGATTTCTGATCTTTTTTGCATCTGGACCACATTAGAACTGGCCCAGTTAAAAAACTACAACACCTAGAACCTTGAAACCTGGATTAAACTATTCTACACCAATAGCAGAATCGTTTGAACCCAGTTTGGGATTTTTGAAGCCTTTATCTGATTTGCGAAACTTTAATAAAGGGGGATTTCTGAGCTTGTTTTCATCTGGACCACATTAGAACCGGCCCGGTTCAAAAAGCACAACACCTGGAACCTTCAAACCTGGATTATATTATTTAACGTCAATAACAGAATCGTTTGAACCCAGTTTGGGATTTTTGAAACTTTAATAAAGGGGGATTTCTGATCTTTTTTGCATCTGGACCACATTAGAACTGGCCCAGTTAAAAAACTACAACACCTAGAACCTTGAAACCTGGATTAAACTATTCTACGCCAATAGCAGAATCGTTTGAACCCAGTTTGGGATTTTTGAAGCCTTTATCTGATTTGTGAAACTTTAATAAAGGGGGATTTCTGAGCTTGTTTTCATCTGGACCACATTAGAACCGGCCCGGTTCAAAAAGCACAACACCTGGAACCTTCAAACCTGGATTATATTATTTAACGTCAATAACAGAATCGTTTGAACCCAGTTTGGGATTTTTGAAGCCTTTATCTGAGTCTTGAAACTTTACTAAAAAGGGATTTCTGAATCTTTTGCATCTGGACCACATTAGAACCGGCCCAGTTAAAAAACTACAACACCTAAAACCTTGAAACCTGGATTATATTATTCTACGCCAACAGCAGAATCGTTTGAACCCAGTTTGGGATTTTTGAAGCCTTTATCTGATTTGTGAAACTTTAATAAAGGGGGATTTCTGAGCTTTTTTTCATCTGGACCACATTAGAACCGGCCCAGTTCAAAAAGCACAACACCTGGAACCTTCAAACCTGGATTATATTATTTAACGTCAATAACAGAATCGTTTGAAGCCAGTTTGGGATTTGTGAAACTTTAATAAAGGGGGATTTCTGATCTTTTTTGCATCTGGACCACATTAGAACTGGCCCAGTTAAAAAACTACAACACCTAGAACCTTGAAACCTGGATTAAACTATTCTACGCCAATAGCAGAATCGTTTGAACCCAGTTTGGGATTTTTGAAGCCTTTATCTGATTCTTGAAACTTTACTAAAAAGGAATTTCTGAATCTTTTGCATCTGGACCGCATTAGAACTTGCCCAGTTCAAAAAGTACAACACCTGGAACCTTCAAACTTAGATTATATTATTCTACGCTAAAAGCAGAATCGTTTGAACCCAGTTTGGGATTTTTGAAGCCTTTATCTGATTTGTGAAACTTTAATAAAGGGGGATTTCTGAGCTTTTTTTCATCTGGACCACATTAGAACCGGCCCAGTTCAAAAAGCACAACACCTGGAACCTTCAAACCTGGATTATATTATTTAACGTCAATAACAGAATCGTTTGAAGCCAGTTTGGGATTTGTGAAACTTTAATAAAGGGGGATTTCTGATCTTTTTTGCATCTGGACCACATTAGAACTGGCCCAGTTAAAAAACTACAACACCTAGAACCTTGAAACCTGGATTAAACTATTCTACGCCAATAGCAGAATCGTTTGAACCCAGTTTGGGATTTTTGAAGCCTTTATCTGATTCTTGAAACTTTACTAAAAAGGAATTTCTGAATCTTTTGCATCTGGACCACATTAGAACTTGCCCAGTTCAAAAAGTACAACACCTGGAACCTTCAAACTTAGATTATATTATTCTACGCTAAAAGCAGAATCGTTTGAACCCAGTTTGGGATTTTTGAAGCCTTTATCTGATTTGTGAAACTTTAATAAAGGGGGATTTCTGAGCTTTTTTTCATCTGGACCACATTAGAACCGGCCCAGTTCAAAAAGCACAACACCTGGAACCTTCAAACCTGGATTATATTATTTAACGTCAATAACAGAATCGTTTGAACCCAGTTTGGGATTTTTGAAACTTTAATAAAGGGGGATTTCTGATCTTTTTTGCATCTGGACCACATTAGAACTGGCCCAGTTAAAAAACTACAACACCTAGAACCTTGAAACCTGGATTAAACTATTCTACGCCAACAGCAGAATCGTTTGAACCCAGTTTGGGATTTTTGAAGCCTTTATCTGATTCTTGAAACTTTACTAAAAAGGGATTTCTGAATCTTTTGCATCTGGACCACATTAGAACTGGCCCAGTTAAAAAACTACAACACCTAGAACCTTGAAACCTGGATTAAACTATTCTACGCCAATAGCAGAATCGTTTGAACCCAGTTTGGGATTTTTGAAGCCTTTATCTGATTTGTGAAACTTTAATAAAGGGGGATTTCTGAGCTTGTTTTCATCTGGACCACATTAGAACCGGCCCGGTTCAAAAAGCACAACACCTGGAACCTTCAAACCTGGATTATATTATTTAACGTCAATAACAGAATCGTTTGAACCCAGTTTGGGATTTTTGAAGCCTTTATCTGAGTCTTGAAACTTTACTAAAAAGGGATTTCTGAATCTTTTGCATCTGGACCACATTAGAACCGGCCCAGTTAAAAAACTACAACACCTAAAACCTTGAAACCTGGATTATATTATTCTACGCCAACAGCAGAATCGTTTGAACCCAGTTTGGGATTTTTGAAGCCTTTATCTGATTTGTGAAACTTTAATAAAGGGGGATTTCTGAGCTTTTTTTCATCTGGACCACATTAGAACCGGCCCAGTTCAAAAAGCACAACACCTGGAACCTTCAAACCTGGATTATATTATTTAACGTCAATAACAGAATCGTTTGAAGCCAGTTTGGGATTTGTGAAACTTTAATAAAGGGGGATTTCTGATCTTTTTTGCATCTGGACCACATTAGAACTGGCCCAGTTAAAAAACTACAACACCTAGAACCTTGAAACCTGGATTAAACTATTCTACGCCAATAGCAGAATCGTTTGAACCCAGTTTGGGATTTTTGAAGCCTTTATCTGATTCTTGAAACTTTACTAAAAAGGAATTTCTGAATCTTTTGCATCTGGACCACATTAGAACTTGCCCAGTTCAAAAAGTACAACACCTGGAACCTTCAAACTTAGATTATATTATTCTACGCTAAAAGCAGAATCGTTTGAACCCAGTTTGGGATTTTTGAAGCCTTTATCTGATTTGTGAAACTTTAATAAAGGGGGATTTCTGAGCTTTTTTTCATCTGGACCACATTAGAACCGGCCCAGTTCAAAAAGCACAACACCTGGAACCTTCAAACCTGGATTATATTATTTAACGTCAATAACAGAATCGTTTGAAGCCAGTTTGGGATTTGTGAAACTTTAATAAAGGGGGATTTCTGATCTTTTTTGCATCTGGACCACATTAGAACTGGCCCAGTTAAAAAACTACAACACCTAGAACCTTGAAACCTGGATTAAACTATTCTACGCCAATAGCAGAATCGTTTGAACCCAGTTTGGGATTTTTGAAGCCTTTATCTGATTCTTGAAACTTTACTAAAAAGGAATTTCTGAATCTTTTGCATCTGGACCACATTAGAACTTGCCCAGTTCAAAAAGTACAACACCTGGAACCTTCAAACTTAGATTATATTATTCTACGCTAAAAGCAGAATCGTTTGAACCCAGTTTGGGATTTTTGAAGCCTTTATCTGATTTGTGAAACTTTAATAAAGGGGGATTTCTGAGCTTTTTTTCATCTGGACCACATTAGAACCGGCCCAGTTCAAAAAGCACAACACCTGGAACCTTCAAACCTGGATTATATTATTTAACGTCAATAACAGAATCGTTTGAACCCAGTTTGGGATTTTTGAAACTTTAATAAAGGGGGATTTCTGATCTTTTTTGCATCTGGACCACATTAGAACTGGCCCAGTTAAAAAACTACAACACCTAGAACCTTGAAACCTGGATTAAACTATTCTACGCCAATAGCAGAATCGTTTGAACCCAGTTTGGGATTTTTGAAGCCTTTATCTGATTTGTGAAACTTTAATAAAGGGGGATTTCTGAGCTTGTTTTCATCTGGACCACATTAGAACCGGCCCGGTTCAAAAAGCACAACACCTGGAACCTTCAAACCTGGATTATATTATTTAACGTCAATAACAGAATCGTTTGAACCCAGTTTGGGATTTTTGAAACTTTAATAAAGGGGGATTTCTGATCTTTTTTGCATCTGGACCACATTAGAACTGGCCCAGTTAAAAAACTACAACACCTAGAACCTTGAAACCTGGATTAAACTATTCTACGCCAATAGCAGAATCGTTTGAACCCAGTTTGGGATTTTTGAAGCCTTTATCTGATTTGTGAAACTTTAATAAAGGGGGATTTCTGAGCTTGTTTTCATCTGGACCACATTAGAACCGGCCCGGTTCAAAAAGCACAACACCTGGAACCTTCAAACCTGGATTATATTATTTAACGTCAATAACAGAATCGTTTGAACCCAGTTTGGGATTTTTGAAGCCTTTATCTGAGTCTTGAAACTTTACTAAAAAGGGATTTCTGAATCTTTTGCATCTGGACCACATTAGAACCGGCCCAGTTAAAAAACTACAACACCTAAAACCTTGAAACCTGGATTATATTATTCTACGCCAACAGCAGAATCGTTTGAACCCAGTTTGGGATTTTTGAAGCCTTTATCTGATTTGTGAAACTTTAATAAAGGGGGATTTCTGAGCTTTTTTTCATCTGGACCACATTAGAACCGGTCCAGTTCAAAAAGCACAACACCTGGAACCTTCAAACCTGGATTATATTATTTAACGTCAATAACAGAATCGTTTGAAGCCAGTTTGGGATTTGTGAAACTTTAATAAAGGGGGATTTCTGATCTTTTTTGCATCTGGACCACATTAGAACTGGCCCAGTTAAAAAACTACAACACCTAGAACCTTGAAACCTGGATTAAACTATTCTACGCCAATAGCAGAATCGTTTGAACCCAGTTTGGGATTTTTGAAACTTTAATAAAGGGGGATTTCTGATCTCTTTTGCATCTGGACCACATTAGAACCGGCCCAGTTAAAAAACTACAACACCTAAAACCTTGAAACGTGGATTATATTATTCTACGCCAACAGCAGAATCGTTTGAACCCAGTTTGGGATTTTTGAAACTTTAATAAAGGGGGATTTCTGATCTTTTTTGCATCTGGACCACATTAGAACTGGCCCAGTTAAAAAACTACAACACCTAGAACCTTGAAACCTGGATTAAACTATTCTACGCCAATAGCAGAATCGTTTGAACACAGTTTGGGATTTTTGAAGCCTTTATCTGATTCTTGAAACTTTACTAAAGGGGGATTTCTGAGCTTGTTTTCATCTGGACCACATTAGAACCGGCCCGGTTCAAAAAGCACAACACCTGGAACCTTCAAACCTGGATTATATTATTTAACGTCAATAACAGAATCGTTTGAACCCAGTTTGGGATTTTTGAAGCCTTTATCTGATTTGTGAAACTTTAATAAAGGGGGATTTCTGAGCTTTTTTTCATCTGGACCACATTAGAACCGGCCCAGTTCAAAAAGCACAACACCTGGAACCTTCAAACCTGGGTTATATTATTTAACGTCAATAACAGAATTGTTTGAACCCAGTTTGGGATTTTTGAAGCCTTTATCTGAATCTTGAAACTTTACTAAAAAGGGATTTCTGAATCTTTTGCATCTGGACCACATTAGAACTTGCCCAGTTCAAAAAGTACAACACCTGGAACCTTCAAACCTAGATTATATTATTCTACGCTAATAGCAGAATCGCTTGAACCCAGTTTGGGATTTTTGAAACTTTAATAAAGGGGGATTTCTGAGCTTTTTTCATCTGTACCACATTAGAACCGGCCCAGTTCAAAAAGCACAACACCTGGAACCTTCAAACCTGGATTATATTATTTAACGTCAATAACAGAATCGTTTGAACCCAGTTTGGGATTTCTGAAGCCTTTATCTGAGTCTAAGACTGGCACTCAGCGGTGTTAGTGGGGAGGGGGGCTCCAGCAGTGCCTTCGCTCTATCTAATAGCTGGTCCTCAATTTTCAGAGCTGACGCTCGAAAGAACTGGGTCCTGCTTGTAATGTTTAGATGAAAGGGTGGGCCCTGACCCGGGCTTAGCTCGTGGCTTTGATTACGTAGGATGAGCCTTCTTTTACCCTCCCAGCAAATTCCTCATAGACGGTGACTGTACTAACTGAATGGCCATCACTGATTGCGGCTATTTTGTTAGCCTTAACAACGCCTGGTGTTGCAGTGTTTTCGGTAAAGCTCCAAGACAAGACCTTGGGCCTGTCTTGGAGCTTCAGAACTGCAACATGTAGGGGGGGAAGTGTCTGATAGGGAGTGTGTGTGCGACTGTTCAGAAGCTTTGCAAGAGCCATTCTAGAAGACAAGAGAAAAAAAGCAATTCAAACTCTTTAAAGTTCTACATGATTTTGATTTTTTAAAACATGTAAAATGAATGTGTCTTAAAACCAGTGGAACATTTAAAGTAATAGTAAGCAATAATGATACTTTGTGGTTAAAATCAGAACAGCACAGATACAATGCCCTTCACATTGACCAGCTATTTACTCTACGCTGCGTTGCTGCTGTGAATCTTCAGTCAATTTATACTTCAACGGGATTCATGTACAATGTTGTGTTCTGTTCTACTTCTGCTCTGCTTTTCTTACTAGCTTTCATGCTTGCAGGGTGCTGCTCTTTTGTCAAAATAAAATACCCAATTTTGCAGTCTGTTTTGGTAACTCTCATATCATTGGCTAAGGTTTGTATAATTTATGTGATCATCATGTGGTACTTTATTTTAGACATTCAGCGGGACCACCGCCCCTTTTTCACTGGTACCACCTCAGGCCGGTACGCAACGTTTCACAAAGGGTCGGTACAGGTCAGTTCACTTCGGTTGGTTTTCCATTATAATGAAAGAGGCCACATATGTGGACGGGGTCCCTGCTGCAAAATGGCGCTGACATCCTCCATTTTCGGATCAGTCGTTCCGACCATAGACATAAGAGTAGACCCCGCATTGACTGTCGCGGCGCAGGAATTACGGCCGCTATCTTGGGGCGGTCGACCTGCTACCATGCCCTGCTGATTCAAGCTGAACAGACGAATGATGCCTCAGCACTGTGCAGCGTATTTTTGTTTGAATTGACGGACTATCGACGTCCAGGCTCAAGGGATCATTTTTCACAAGTAAAATAAACATAAACATATATATATATATATATATATATATATATATATATATATATAGATAGATATATATAGATATATATATAGATGATAGATAGATATATGTATGTATATATGTATATATATATATATATATATATATATATATATATGGGTCAGTGACGGATAAGGATTGGTAAGATGAGCAAATCAAAAATATGTTTAAACCTTTAAAACAAAACATGCCTGAGGTTTGTTCAAGTGTATACTTTGTATTTCCGTTGTATTCATATTATTTAATATGACGTTTATACTATTTTTTAACAAAAAATAGAACTAACAGCCTGTTAAATTGTCAAATGGTGTAACCACAAAAAATGACAAATATCTAATATTTCACACCTCCTAGAGGTCATGCAATTGTTCTGATGAAATTATTAGTTTATTCTGTAATATCCTATGAGAATATGTTTTATTATATTTATTTCTAAATTTAAATTATATGGGTTTTTCATTGTACTGAGCAAGACCATATGCTGATAAACATCTTGTTTTTTGTCTATTCTTTGACCATTTGAGTAAAAATGGTTCAAACACCCATTAATGCAGTGTAGTAGAGTATTAAATCATTATCCATATTAACTTTTTTGTACAATATTAGTCTTTTAGACAAAATACTGGTTACACCAATTGACATAAATCGGTTACACCAACTGACCATATAACGTCTACAGCAATAGGGCGAGAAATTGACACAAAATAGGAATCAAGGTAAACTGAACTGGATATTTTAATATATATTCATGTAATTCATCATATTCCAAATCAATAAACATTTTATAACATCAATGAAGAAACAGGATTACAGTAACTTGTGTTCCATTTTGATTTCAGCTCATTGTTTTCAAAAAGAGTGCGATATAGTGTGTGTGTGTGAGAGAATAAGCGTGAGTGAAGAGTGGGTATAATCATTTCTTAACAACCATGAACAAACATGATTGACTTGTGTTGTGATTTCAGTTAAGTTTTCATACAATTTCCTGTTGTAAAATAACAGCCACTGTTTTGAAAGAGTGAGAGTGAGTGAGTGTGATTGAAAGAGAGAGAGAGTGTGTGTGAGAGACAGAGAGTGAGTGTGAGAGAGAGAGAGAGTGTGAGTGAGAGTGTGTGTGAGAGAGAGAGAGAGAGAGAGCGAGAGTGTGAGAGAGAGATTGTGAGTGAGAGAGTATAATTTTTTTATTTCTTTCATCACTAAACTGTTTTGATTACATTTTTAATAACCGAAAACCATCAGTGTGAGTTCATGCCATCTGATGGGATCTGAACAAATTATTTCACATGAACATAACAATATAAATGAAACAGCGTCTCAGAAATATTTGAAATATTCCTGACCAGATAAGTCAGGATCTGCGTTCACTCGCGCTCTATGGCTAGACACTTTTTCCTTGCTTGTAAGTGGCATCTGTTGGGGGACAAGAAGTACACTTTATCTATAATAAATGTATTTATATTATTTATTTATAATTTAAACATACTATTTACATACATCATAATAAAATATTAAAAATGTATTATGGAAGTTTAAATTGAAAATAAAAAATTTTGACATTTCAAAAAATCACTTAAATTACAATTTAATTAAACCCTATAAAGCTACTGTTCATGCTAAGCAGTTTTTAATCTATTTAAATTATAAAACTAATATAACTGGCACCAAATATGACACTCTTGGCCCTGAATCTGATCAAATTGGTCTCAAACAGAAATGAGTCAAATGGTGTAACCGGTTACACCATTTGACATTTCTATCTAAAATCAAAATTTGCAGGCATTGTTATGGACAACTATGTACACACTTGACCTTTATGTGAATATTCAAACACAGATTTTACATTAAATTAAATATTTTATGATCATTATGATTTATCAATTTTTTAATGAGGTCATACCATTTGACATGCAACCTTAGCTTGCCTGACCATGGCCTAAAAACACTTAATTATGTTACATTTTTAAGAGAGCTACTAACCTTGACACACCGCAGACAGGGTCTTCAAGGGTCCTTCTTTGTGACATCATTTCCTGTCACATGATCCTCTGACATAATACTGACAAAATGGCTCCTTAAATGGTGGTTACACCAGTTGACATTTCAAGTGGTTGATGTGACAGACTTGATTCCCCATATTAATTAAAACATTCAGAATAATGGGGTTTCGTTACTTTTATTAAATATAGACAAGTTCTAGTGCAAGATCATGCCAGATTATTTTGGAAGGGATTTTGGAGAGAAATACACATTTTTTTCAGCAAGTGAAATTATTTGGTTCATGTTTTTGTGGTTACACCGCATTGACATTTTTACCCAAATTCTCTTAATACACTCTCAAAATTGAATAAATCCAAAACTTTAAGATTAGGGTTTGATGAATATTATGTTTGAAAATAATGTATCAAATTATTTTCAAATTTTAACTATTTTAAATGTATCTAACCCATATGTACACAAAAAAATGAGCGTCACGTCATTGACCCATATATATATATATATATATATATACAGAGAGAGAGAGAGAGCCCTGCTATAAAACGAAGTAGCTTCTTTCCACTGCCACCATATGCTTGCTCAAGATGAGAGTTGTTGCAAAATTAATGAAGTGATTCAATTGTCAGGGCTTCCTTAAACAAGTAACTTTTTAGTTGCAGCAGCCTTCCGAGTTGCAGCAGCCTTCCGAGGCCACAGAGCTCCATTAACGCCTTCTCATTTCTTTAGGGACCGTCTAAATTTTGTCCTCCACCTCCACACTTGGTCCATGGTATTGATTTGAGGGGGGCTTACATCGCCGATCAGAATCTATTAATTTACTCATTATCTGCTGGGCTGTTGTGTTTTTTAAAAATGGCGGGTCTGATTCTAGTTCTGTTTGCTGTTGTTAAGCAAAATGGGACTTCACCCCTCATCCAATCAGAGATACCGGCTGCAGAAGAGACACTCCATTGTTATCTTGGACCGCGTAGAACACAGAGATGCTGGTACTAAAAAGAGTAACGGTTCTTGTTAACCGTTACTAGTGGAAAAAAATTACAAAGTGATCCGTAGCGACACGAACTGGCCTGAGGTGGTAATAGAGGAAAAGGGAAAAATTAGTTAGAACGTTATGAATAGTTGTGGGGCTCCTCTTAAAATCAGGTTAATAATGATTCCTGCACCTACAGGTGGCTAATGATTAAAACAGCTGTTATGATAACTGATTTAACGGACAATGAGTTTAACAGCACGAGCCACTAAAATGCCCCGCAAGATATAATACACAAAATAACTGTTTTTCAGCTTAGCAAGTGGAAAATAATAATAAATGTCTATGAGTTGAACTTAACATAATGTTAAATTCCGATAAAAACCTCCACAAAACACACTTGCTCTGTTAAAATGTTATGTGATTTTTTATATTAACCGAGTTCTATTGTCAATATGCTCACAGACTGTCCTCAAAAGCCTGCTGATACTCATGGTGAAATAAATATTTTGATATCTCATATACTTTTTCAGCTAGAGCGATTTGTTCGTAACCCTTTTTATGGCATTTTTGCATTTCCATAAAAACTCCCCTTTATATCATGATTTTTTGGGAATTTATTAAAATATTTCCAGCAAAAACAGATAGTTTGTCTTGTTCCCCTATCCGTTCCGAATTAAAGCAGAAAAAAATTACGTCTCTAGCCTTTATCGTTCCGGAGAAACCAAGTGCTGCTCGCGGGGTAAATCGCAGCTGAAACAGGATCAGAACTCCATCCCCCCAAATGATGCACTTTTTTACATCATCGCTATGCCTACACCGATTTTTGTACAAACATAAAAATAAGCACCATAGTCCTCAAAAGCCTGCTGATACTCACGGTGAAAGAATTATTTTGCTATCTCATATACATTCTCAGCTAGAGCGATTTGTTCGGGACAATGTTTTGGCCATTTTTGCATTTTCATCAAATTTCCCTTTTATTTCATAATTTTTTGTGCCTAAATTTAAATATTTCAAGCAAAAACCGATAGCTTGTCTTGTTCCCCCATCCATTCCGAAATAAACGCAGAAAGAATTACGTCTCTAGCCCTTACGGTTGACGAAATATCCAGAGTTGTTTGAGGCAACGTGATTCCATTATAAACCAATTAGACCTGCTCTGACCCAAAGTGTGCCCCAGGGGCCCCCGGCCGCCCCCGGGGGGCCAGGCCCCGCGAAGCTGCCGCCAGGAATGGGCCGGCCTCTACCCGGGAACCCGCCCCAAACCCGAGGACCGTCACCGCGCCAGAGGGCCAAGGCGCCTGCCAACGCAGTGGAGGGGGGCAGGACGTGGGGGGATGGGCTCTGCACCTATCGGAGACTTGAGATGTTCTTGGGAGAGGGAGCGGACCGGACCCGAACCTGGAAGAAAAAAAAAAACCTCATTCACACCATCCCTCCCTAGTGCCCCACTCACCACACACAGACACAAAAAAAAGGACGCTGTACACACATTCCCACATAACATTCACATCCAAAAAGTGATGGGGGGGGGGGTCACCACAATTCAACTATACGACTGCCTGTGCCCGACCCCCGGCCCCGCCCCCGGACCAGACGCCCCCCGGATCAGGCCCACCAAAGAGGGGGGGCCAACACGACCCGTACGGGCCGCCCGACCAGAACCCCCCCTCACCCACTATATACCTAATAAACCCCCTCCCACCCCGACCTTGCCCTAGCCACCCCTGCCCCCCATCCCTTCCTGGGGAGAGCAGAGGTGCCAGCCCCAGATCCGGCAAGCCGCTGGCTACCCGCAGCAGCCCCCCGCCTAGACCCCGGACCCAGTGGCCCGCACCTCCTCCAGGCCTCAGACTCCGTGCCGCGATCGGAGATCGGGGGTGTGCAAAAGACCCCCGATCCTCCCTATGCCCGCTCAGATGTTGTGTTGTTGCATGTTGATCTCAGGTGTGTTTAAAACTGGGAGCACCGAAGGGGGTGCACGGCACAGCCCACCCCCCTCCGGAAGGAAGCTGGTGCCAGCGCCCCCCCTCCAAGCAACTACCCAGAACCCTAAATGCGAGAAGGGGTGAAGGGAGTCGTCCGAGGCGAGGCTCACACAACATAAGCCCCCCCAGATGTCTTCCCCCCAACCCCCATATCGTGGAATACATAAATGTGCGTTGTGAAAATGTTTGAAGTGAAAGTGTCTAAAATGCATGATAAAATTGGGGAGAGGGACGTCACCAGAAAGTGGCAACCTCCAGTAACGCCCCCTCCCCAAGGACCTACATGTGTGGCAGCGTGATGGAGCAGGCAGAGGGAGGAGTCCAGGGATGGGGAGCAAAGGACTGGGGAGCCAACCCAGGGAGCCAGCTCCCCTAATGACTCCAATAGGCACCCCCGCTCCCCGAAAGCCCCACCCGGAGAAAGGGGCCCCTCCAGCGGCACCACCATAGCCCGGGGGCCGGGGACAGGCCGCAGGGCCCGCCAGCCAACCACCCACCAGGACCAACACCTCCACCTCCCCCAGCCCACTCACCAAGCCTACTGGCTTTAACCCCCCCCCCCCCAAAAAAAAAATAAATAATAATAATAGTAATAATAATAATATAATAAACAAATAAAGATGGGGGACCCTGGCCAGCCAGCTCGCACGAGCCATCCCAAACCCCACCCCCCAGGCGAAACCCGCACCGGGAGACTACCCGGACCGGGACAGGGGGCCGGACACAAGCCCACCAGAACGTCCACCACCCCCCCCCACCCGTAGACTTAACCCCTCCCCAACACTAACATTCATACATCTCACCATACATTCGACAGATGACATCCAGGCTGGGTAAGTCACTACTCCCCCTCCCTCCCCTCCCCCCACTAGCAGAGTACCAACCCAAAGAAGGGGAAGAGCATCTGCCCTGAGATGTTAATGACCATGCCCCCCTACCAGCTCAACGGGCCCCGAGGCCCCCCAGCGCAGCAGGGGCAGACACCCGGGCGCACGCCGGCCCAGACCCCAAGCGGCACACCCCCCGGAACCGAAACCCCCGAGGCCCCGCCGGGGCCCCCGCCCGAGGGCGGCGCGCCCCAGGGACCCCAGACCCACCCAGGACCCACCCAGCGACAGCACAGCTACCAGGTCAGTAACCCACGTCCGTCACCGCGTAGCTCCCCACCCGTAGGCCTCCCAAGCTCCTCCCAGATGGGGGCAACAGACCCTGGAGTCAGACCCACCAAGCGCCCCACTCCGAGTGCCCCCAGAGCCCCAGGAACCCCTCCACCCAGCCACTGCGCCCTGCAGGAAGCAACCCACCGCCCCCCATTCCACTAAGTGATGGTGCTAATCAAAGGAGCCCAAAGAGATCGATCAGATGTGGATGCAGATGCTGTCTCAAGATTAATATGATCCAACAAAAGATCTCTATACTGATTGATACTGAGATTCTCCTTACTTTTCCAATTCATGAGGATAGTTTTCTTTGCGATACATAGTGCAGTGAAAACCATGTAAACTATTTTATTCCCCAGAGGACTTTCCTCAAAATTACCAAGCAAGCAAACTGATGGGGAAGGTGAAATTTTACAACTCAGGCCCTTTGATAAGTCCTTACATATCTGTGTCCAGAATCTCTGGACTGGTGTGCATAACCATAACGCATGAATATAATTATCAGGATGATTTCCTATGCAGTGTGGACAGATATTAGATTGTGCCAAACCCATCTTGAATAATCTTTGTCCTGTGTAGTGTACTCTGTAAAGGATTTTGTATTGTATTAGTTGTAAGTTGGTGTTTCTAGTCAATTTGAAAGTTGCATGGCAACTTTCAACGCCCACTGCATTGGCTGTGATGAATGTAGGAATCTGAAATTCGCAGTCACTTCCTCTTAACATTTTAAAATTTTCCAGTGATTATCAGGCATGTGTCATTTTTCTGTCCCTTTTTGGATTTGACGACTTTTCCAATTGGACCTTGGACTCCAACAGGACCTGGCAGGATGCCCAGACACGACCCCCCCGGGCCAATACAGCACCACCCACCTGTGGGAAATGGCACTACACACCATTTTGGTCAAATGTTAAGTTCTGGGCCCAGATTTGGTGAGGCTGAGTTGCTAAAGGAGGCCGATCTGACCCATGACCTTTGGTGACGTTTGATGACATGTAGTATTTGCGCCCCTTTTTGAGGCACTTCCCAGTACAGGATTTGGACCAAACTAACAGAGTACCATCACCCGGTGATACCGAACGCAACCATGTTAGTGGCTAACGGTTAGCATGTTTATAAAAATGGTATAAAGAGTGAATATATTACCAATATATAAAATAAAAGACTATTGCCAACAATATACAGATTTAATAAATGTGTCATCAGTAAATAAATCAATAAATAAATAATAAATACATCATAAATAACTTCAATCTTCCACATATCACAAAACCATATAGTGGGAACAAATAAATAAAGCCAATAAAACAAACATGCAGTGTAGTATATATATATATGAAATGTGGGCTCCCTTTGAGGAACTGCTGTCAGCCCTGGAGGACGTAAGGAATTAAATCCATTGGAGCACCACCTGGTGCGGCTTTGATGTCATAGACAGATTTGGAGTGGTCTAGAGTTGAATCAACCCCCCCCCCCCCCCGATTGGAAGTGGCACCTTTCCCAAGAACCGGCAACTTAAATCTGCTTTCAGATGGCCGAACAAGATCCTCCACAATTTATGAAACTATTTTTTTAATTGTTTTCCAAACAATAAAACTTAGATATTAATACATTTATTACAAAATACCTGGATCTTTGTTAATGCTGTGCTTTGGAGTTGGGCTCCATATGCTGTTGTTGAAGCTCTTACATGACTTATGGAAACTGTGTCTCCCACAGCCATCGCCACCACTGCCGCTTCCCGCCAAAGGCTGAGTGGGATGATATGCAGGTCCTACAAAGTGGGACAATATCATGTACATGATTCTAAGGCAATGATTTTAAAACACATTCAATAATTCCAAATATTTTTCTAAGTTTCAAATTGTACATTTACTGTATAAGAAAGGTAGTAAAAACATAACTATTACAGGATTGATGCATCAAAGAATGGATACAAATTTAACAAAGGAACAACAGATGTACCTTGGATGTATTGATTTCAAGGCTATGAACAAACTATAAGTTGGATAGTTTACTTCCCAGGTTCTAGCCTAAAGTTCCAGTCCCAGAGGAACATATAATCCAATATTATTTAGAGCTATGCTGGACACATAAGTAAAAAAACGCCTAAGTTGATTTTTGAATAACCGCACATGCTCATGTCAAAGAAGCAACAAAGTACAATCTGGTCTTATTTCTTTATACTGAGTTTTTCCTCTTCTTCTCATAAACCTATAAGCAGTTTGCTTCCTGGAGTTCTCAGCCATTTTCACATTATACAGTGGGTGTGTCTCAATCCGCCTACTTCTACACTTCGAACACTTAGTTTTAAGTAGGTAGTGTGGATAACACAAAAAGTCAGTGCACTGAAAGTACCCGGATGACCCCCTAAAAACGGTCACAAAATGCAGTGCGTAACGATGGACCCTACTCGCACTAAACGGACGCCATCTTGACTACAAAGCGGAAAGGGAGGGGCTAAGGACGTCGGGAAGATTTTTCCATTTTGAAAATAATGGCGGACAATTCAGCCGAGACAGCCGGAGCTGCGACACCGCAATCATATAAATGTAAGTAATGGTGGTAATACGAGGCATTGTACTCTCGTCTAATGCATCACTTACATGTCCCTCACTGACAGAAGCTGATATAATCATTTGGCGAGTTAATTAGCGTAAGTTACATGTTAATGCTACCTAGCTACCGATAGCTACCTAGCACGTTAAGCCAGCCATTGAGACGAGCACGTTAGACATGTGAACTCTATCGTGTTAATTTTAAATAACAGCAGTAATAAGCCATCCATTGGGACGAGCACGTTATCTGTGTGAACGCTAGTAAGTTATGAAAATGGCTTTGTGACTATTTTAGATTATGGGCTGGTGAATACAGTGTTGTGCCGTTGTAATGCTGGATATCACGTATACTATTGACGGGCAAGGTGAGTTCCATTTGTCTCATCGAGGTATTTTGATCCGTTTTAGGGACCGACGAAGATACCAGGGAGCTAATCCCCTGGCGTGCTGCTAACGCAGATTTATTTACTGGCAGGAGGAATGCGACCCTTACTGGATTCGAGTAAGTACATTGCATTAACAGTTGTATTACGCTACGTTCTTCACTTCAAACTAACGTGATCACATATGCTCGTTATTGACAGTGCTGTAGTAAACACATGTAAAGCAGTTTGCATCTCTGGCCCAACCCCAGGATAAATAATCTACTCAAAATAAATGTTGTGATATTGTTGTTGCAAACAAAACATAAGAAATATTTAATGAGTAACATAACATTAGGTGGGCGAACCCAGTACTCGTGTCATGTTAAATGTTCTGGTAGTGGGCCTCTGTATTATTTAATGCATTGATATGATCTGCTGTTGTGTTTTTACCAGGGAATTCATTAAGAAAAAGGGGTTGGAGGGGATGCTGGATGCTAAAGCTATCAGGAAGCGATGGGAGAATTTGGTGCAGAAATACAAGGTTAGTAGGTTGTTCCATACATATCTTTTTGGAAAACTCCTTTAGGATTGTTTGGGAATTTTACCTATGGTGATTGAGAAACTTTAAACATTTGAACGGTAGTGTATATTTGTAAGTAAGAAATGTAAATACATTGTTAGTGTTTAGCATTTGATAGTGAAATAGTGCAGCTTTTTTTTTTGTCGTTCATCCACAGGCACTTAAGAACCCGCGTACCGGTGTTAGTACAGAGGGGGGTGAGGCCACCGCTGCTTCTTGGAAGTGGTACGCACTAATGGATGAAGCAATAGGGAGCAGGCCATCTATGGAGCCGCCTGCTCTCTTTGCTTCATCCGACCCGGAAGTGGCGAGGGCCTCACCCTCTTCTGTGGTGACACCGGTGACTCCTGAGGTGTCTACCCCAAAGAGGCGCCGGGTAGACACCGTGGCTATTGTAAAAGCCTTGCAGGACAATGAGAAGCAGGCTGATGAGGTGATGCAGGAGATGCAGAGAGAGCAGCGAGAGCGAGAGGAGAAAAGAGAGAGAGAGGCTGCAGAACGTGAGGAGAGGAGGCACCAAGAGGCTGTGGAGAGGGAAGAGAGGCGTCACCGTCAGACTGTAGAGAGGGAGGAGAGGTTTTTTAGGGAGATGAGGGAGAGGGAGGACAGGAGGGATAGGGAGATGGCTGCCAGGGAGAGAGAGGCGTCTGCCAGGGAGGAGCGCCTCCTGGCAATTTTAGATGTTATATCTAAAACAATTTAGTGAATTAAATATTAAATAAACATGTAAAACATAATTTACACTGTGTCACTCGTTATACCACACCTTAACATCTTTTTTCCTGATTAGGTTACTCCAGACTTTCAAAAGCGGTAATGTCAAATTCATGATTGATAAATTCCTAAAAATACTACCTACCTACTTTATCAAACTAATAAGAAGTACACAATATATTTACCTCACAATGTTACAAAACAAATCTGAATAAATTACGACCATTCTGCAAAATCAATGTTTAATGTTGAACACATTAGATTTTGCAGAATGTTTTTTTAACATGCCAGATGAAATCAACACAATCATACAATGGTCATGTAATTTATTCAATCATGCATTTTACATATTTAAATGTAATCATGGTCAGGGACATAACATGCCATTGCCATCCTCTGTCTCTGCTCTGCACCAGAGACGGCTCCTGGAGGTGCTGGTGCTGGTCTTCGTGCCCTCCTGACATCAGCATCTGGCTCCAGCAGGTCTTCGTTGCTCATACATATGTTATGTAGGACCGTGCAACAGACGATGACCTCCGGCACGTAAGTCACATCCACTTCCAGAGCCTTGAAGAAGATGGACCTCCACCTAGTCTTCAGCATCCCAAAGGACCGCTCAACAATGCTCCTGGCCTTTGACAAGCTGTTGTTAAAGCGAGCCTGGAGGTGGTTGCGAACGGGCTGTCTGAAGGGTGTGATGAGGCTGATGGGCTGGGATAGGCAGGGGTAGCCCCCATCTCCAAGTATGCTGTATCCTGGTGGAGGGTAGGACTGCTGATAGTATATGGGGCTGTTCCTCAGTACCCTGGCATCATGAACTGACCCACAGTACCCCACGAACACATCGAGGAACTTCCCCACGTTATCACAGATGGCCTGCAGCTGGATGGAATAAAAGAGCTTCCTGTTAAAATAACAGGCAGCATCTTGTGCTGGGGGCTTCACCCTGACGTGACAGCCATCGATGGCACCAACCACACGGTTGAAGGCTGCGGATCTGGCCAGACGGGCAAAGCTACCCCCGAGGCGAGGGAGCTCTTCTGCGGTGGGATGTCGGACCACCCGATAAAGAAGAGCGGCGATCTTCCCACTCACCCTGTGGACTACCCGGTGAATAGTTGCCCGGGGCATGGCAAAGGCCCTGGCAACAACACGGTAGGAGGAGGGAGTGGCAAGCCAGAAAAGAAAGATCAGGGTGTCGATTTCTGGGCCCCAGCCATGGTCGCATTCCCTGCCCAACAGATCCATCAGTGCGTTGAATGACACCCTTGAAAGGCGATAGTCAACCCTCATGTCGCTGTGGCCATCAAAGTATAGTGCCAACACTGGCACTGTGGCATTTATATGGCAGTACTTTCTGGGGCTGCGAGGACGCTGTGAGTGGGGAGAGGAAAGTGAATTAATTATGTTTTGTTGTTTACATTTTTTTTGTTTAAAATAAAGTTAAGATCTGGTTCTGTTACTGTGTTTTCCTTGTCTTTTCTTAATTAATCAGAATTAGTACATGATGGAACATCAATAGGCCTGTCTATTCTGTTGCCTATTGCTTGGTGTATGTTAGTGTAAAGATAACATAACATTTTGAGCACAAATTCATATATATTTGTGAAGTCTTATATTGATAGAGCTTTTTTTTGTTTATCCACTTGGAGCACACTGAAGTAGCCTACTGATGGTAAAATAACTAGCAGCTTACTGTCACTGTCCTGCATAACATTTATATAGGCAGTGAAAAAAACATTTAGTAATTGTGACATGAAATGGTAAAACGTCTGTGAACCTGCTATGTACATTTAGTAATTCATCAACTTAATGCAAGGAACTGCTCCTGACTGTTATGAAAAGGTAACTGCTGCACTGCAATTTGTGCATGAGTGGTTTTTGGTGTTTGTAAAATACACGAATATACCTCATGTTCAGCCAATATTTGGAGGATCCTGCGTTGACGTCGGAGGCGATATAATTTCAACATGCTGTGAACGTAACCCATTGTTGTTTTTATAAAATAAAACGCCGGCATATATTTTTGGCGGTATTTTTGGCGGTCTGAAAAATTTGCGGTCACGTGTGTTGCGTTCGTCACGTCATGCCGTCATTTCCGGTAAGTGTTTTAACATAAGTGTTCCATTTGGAACACTACTAACGGTCAAAAGTGGGCACTACGGCAGTAAGTGGTCAGTGCACATCAGCAGTGCACTGACGGAAGTAGGCGGATTGAGACACACCCAGTGTGAGCAGCAGAGCTACAAAGAATGACTGAAAGTAAAGCTAACCAGATACATAAACACTAGGGCCCAATCCCAAACCAGCCCCTAAACACCACCCATACATGCAGTAACTCTCCATTTGCCTGTTCCTGCGGAGGCTCCACCATATTAAGGGCCATCCCAAAGCACATAGTGGGTAGGGTGAGTGGACCGTTTTGGCCTTAACTGGAATTGGGCCTAGAAGTGCGCAGCAAGATTAAATTAATAAGGAGCTTGTACACACATTGGAATTATTTGAGCACAATGATTGGCGCATGGGACTACAGATAGTTCAGGGGATACCCAAGGAAGTCCAAGCAGAGAAAGGTTGTCCATAATATATATTTTACAGACATTTACCTGTTTCATTCGAATATTTTTCAGTGGTATCTTCTGTCTTATGGATCCCACAGCCTTTCCTGCAGATACCTAAAGAAACATAGATATAAGCATAACATATATTTATGCTGACGCACACACTATATATGTGTGTGAAACATACACACACACACATACATATATATAACCATCCATCCATTTTCCAACCCCTTTAATCCCTCATAGGGTCGCAGGGGTTGCTGGTGCCTGTCTCCAGCGTTCACTGAGCGAGAGGCGGGGTACACTCTGAACAGCTCGCCAATCTGTCGCAGGGCATGTATATATACATGCATATATATATATATATATATTCTTTATTTTAATATTATTATTATTAAAATAAAGAATATCTGTGCCTACCTCAACCATCTCCCCCTCCACTGTTATGAGGGTCGTTGTCCCCAGACTGGCGCTCAGTGATGTTATTGGGGAGGGGGGCTCCAGCAGTGCCGTTGCTCTTTCCTTTAGGTGTTCCTCGACTTTCAGCGTTGAGGCCCAGAAGAACTGGGTCCTGCGCGTTTTATTGATTTGGAAGGGTGGGCCCTGTCCCCTTAGCTCATGCCCTTTCAATATATACGATGACCCTTCTTTAACCCTCCCAGCAAATTCCTCAAAGAGGGTAACTGCTGTCACTGAATTCCCATCGGTTATTGCAGCCATTTTGTTTGCCTTTACCACTCCTGGCATGGCTGTGTTCTCAGTAAAGGTCCAAGATAAGACCTTGGGCCTGTCTTGGAGCTTAACAACAGAAACATGTAGAGGGGGAGTGTTTGATATGGAGTCTCTGGACGACTATTTAAGATTTTTGCAAGAGCCATTCTAGAAGACAAGAGAAAAAAAGCAATTCAAACTCTCTCTCTCTCTCTCTCTCTATGTATATATATATATATATATATATATATATATATATATATATATATATACTGTTTTTTTCACTAATGTCTGATGCCTTCCTGGAGCAGATGCAATTTTGGAGAGAAGTCACAATGACTTGGAGATGCAGACCTGTATCTCTCTGCCTAATATTAGAAAAATCCCATTAAAATCCCAATAAAAATATAAATAAGTTATTTTCATCTTACTTGTGAAAAATGATCCCTTGAGCCCTGACTTAAATAGTCCCTTGATTTAAACAAAAATAGGCCGCACAGTGCTGAGGCATTTTTAGTGTGTTCAGCTTTAATCAGCAGGATGGGGTAGCAGGTCGACCGCCCCAAGATGGCGACCGTAAGTCCTGCGCAGTGACAGTCGATGCGGGGTCTACTCTCATATTATGTCTATGGTCTAGGCTGGGTGCTGCCGTTTTTTTTTCTCCACAGGTGTTGGCTGATGAGCGGACAGGCGTCGCTCGCAGGTGCTCGCCGTTTTGCCATCAGGGTTCTTAAGCTGGCCACTGTCAGCACTTCATTGCCGGAGAGTCAGCCTTATGTGGTAGGACTTAGATGGCCAGCGGCTTATTTCTTCCTGAGAAAAGCATTAATCTTTGTTTCTTATCTCCCAGGCAATCTAGCTACGGTACCCGTTCCGGACAGATTAGACTTCTCAAGCCTCGTCCGAGCTGGCCTTTCAACGGACCGCCTGGCAATTCCCAGAGGGTTCCCTTAGAACAGGGGTTTTCAAATTCGTTGAAGGTGAGCCTCCCCTAGGAATTGGTAAAGATAACCACCCCCCCCCCCCCCCACCACCACCACAAACCTACCCCACACAAGTCCCTGCAGTAAATGCATCTTACTTTTGTGTTCCTGGAAGGCTGTGTTTCAAAAACAACTGATAGCCCAACACATGTTTTTTTTATTTTATTTCTTTTAACAAAGTACATTCATAATAAAGGCCTATTCATAAAATATCCATCCAAATATTTCCATTTTACATGCTACTTTAACTGAAACATCACGGACAGAGGGCTTAGTTTCAAAGTTGAACTGTCATTAGAGCAAATTCATAAACTATTGTTTTCAACAGCAGACAAACTGAACTAGACAGACACCAATGTCAAACTGAACCGACGTCAACAGGAGACGTCAACTGAAATAATAATAAAAAAGATAACCTGAATTTAACAGACGTCAACATATTCCATATTCCAATTTACTTTTTAGGCTAATTATACACAATTTAGACATATTGCTATTTTAACAAACAAGCATTTTATTACATGTTTTCTCTTATCTGATGTATTTCTGATGTTTGGCACTTTGTTTTACCTTTTGTTAAAGTGCTCTTTAAATAATGATGACATTGATTATGATTATGATCAGAATAAACTTTTGCATCACCTCCCAAAACATTTTTCACACCTCACTTAGTAACTCTAATATTTTAGTCTAAATATTTTAGCCTAAATATTTTAGGCTAAAATATTAAACTTTTTATTTGTTTTTCTTCAATCCCACGGTGATGTTTAGTAATTTCTGCCAAAGGCTGCAGCATTTTGATTTAATCCATCTGAATGCAGTATTTGCAAGCCATACTCTGATTGGATGGAAAAAAAAACCTGTCTGTGTTTGGCTGGTGGAGTGGACAGTTTTTGAAGTTGCGAGCGCAGAAACAGCCGAGGGAGCTCACAGCTGGTGTTGAGCGTGGAATGAGCAGGTGCGCGCGAGCAAAGTAGCGCGCGAGCAGAGATGGAACTCACCGCAAGGGTTGAGAAGAGTTTTTCAGAATTGAGCGCGCGCCAGACCGGTTTTGAGCGTTGAAAGTTGTCTCACTGCGCGCTTGGATTGGCTCCTGCGCGCTCAAACAGAAGGCACGAATATCGTAGAGTTGAGCGGCAGCGCTGTCTTCTTCTATCTTCTTCTGTCTTCTCGCGCCTCCCCTGTGACTCTTTGGCGCCCCCCAGGGGAGGCACGCCTCACCTATTGAAAACCCCTGCCTTAGAAGACACAGACCAGCTGACAACCTCCCGCCGCCTCACTGCATGCACGACCGGACTCTGCTCGCCCTCCTCGGATCAGACTCTCCACCTGACAGCCACCAACTTCCCTCCAACCAACTGACATCCCCGTCACAGCTGCAAGCAGCCCCCCAGCTTCGGGTCTTCCGCAGCAGCCGGTGCCTGGCTCCCCCCGGGCGATTCATTCCTTCAGCCGCGGTAAGCGTCTCGTCACCTAAATTTCCCGAGTCATACTTCGGTGTACTTACGCTCATCTGTTTCAGACCAACGCTTACCCCGGCTTGCTACCTGACGCCTGGAGGGTTCTCTATGTGTTCACCTGTAATTGCTAATAAAGACTATTAAACTCGGATCTACGCTTCCTCAGTGTGTTCTGCACATAGGTCAGAAAACTCAGTACCATGGCATTTTTTTTTTATTTACACCTAAGCTTACATTATGATTATAGGCTACCATACTGTAAACTAGATATACTAATTGAGAAAATTTATTAAGTGTTAATCTTAGTTTTAACTGACAAACTAAACAATTATCTTATGACAATTAACTATCACTTTTTACCAAAGTTAAAAACATGTACTTCCTCATTTAGCTATTTAGAATTAACGTACAATCAACTCGTTCTGCTCCTCCCTCCAAATGTGCAAGATGATGCAGACAGAAGTTATGGAGCATAATCTAGACTGATTTACCACCATATGTGTCTAAATGTAGATCAATGCAACACCTGTTAGAATAGAAATTCATAATCCTATTAAACAACCAAAACATAATGTGTATGTTAACATTTTTGGCTTGGAATAAAACCAAACGGCAAACGTTTAATTAGGCTACTTCATGCTGTTTGCTACAAAGGTTGACTTTCTGTCAAATTATTTCAATGAGAAATTATGAATAGACTTTATGATTTAAATTAAGCATATCTAGTTTTGTTTTAGTGTACGTCTGCCTCGGTGCCGGTTTAGCAGATAGAAAATTAGGTAGAAGGTTATGAATAGTTGTGGGGCTCCTCTTAAAATAAGGTAATGATTCCTGCATCAACAGGTGGCTAATGATTAAAACAGCTGGTGGTAATTAACGGACGATGACTTTACCAGCTCGAGCCACCAAAATGCCCCGCAACATATAATACAAAAAAAACCTTTTCAGCTTTGCTAGTGTAAAACTCCAATTCATAACGTATAAATAATGTATAAATGATTGGACAGCAGTGGCGGCTGGCCGATAGGGGGCGCTCGGGCGCTGCCCTCCCTAGATGTGGAGGGAAAAAGTCAAAATATATATAGATTTTAAAAGTATTATTAATGTCAGTTTTTACCTAATAGTACATGGCTACATGTAATAAGAATTATTAAAACACTTCTACTAATTGACTCTACCAATTGACTCTCATTTAACAGTGCATTTCCACCAACAGAACGTATCATTTCTCTTCTACGCTTGTGGGGCTGCCGCTCAAGGAGCCCTACAAGTGTAGCGAAATAACCAATCGTATACTGATGCTAGGCAAGATTTATAAATATTTGGCCAATCAGTATCGCCAAAATGAATGGGTTTGGGGCTCCTGGTGTCGTAGCCTTAGCTGCACAGTGATAGGTGTACTTCACGCATGATGTCACGAGCTACATCCGCGCTACATCCGGGTCACGGTGGTCGGCAAAAACAGTACTGTTTTCGCTTACCAGCCTGACAAAACAGGTGAATTAGAGTGTACTTTTAGTTTATTTTGGAAAATCTAATCAATGCCTACGACTTGTTGTGCTGCCAGTTGCACACAGAAGCATTCCAAATCATCGGATGTACGTTTCTTTCGTTTACCGAAGGACGAAGAAAGAAATGGATAATTTCAATGAAAAGGATCCAATCGTCTGTGGGAGCCATCATACCACGACAGAATTTGCAGTCTATACTTCATCTCCGGTAACTACAACTTAATTTTGCACTAGTCGTTGTTCTACTTAAATCATTATATAAATAAAAAATTAGGATATATATTTAAGTCAAGACGTAAACGTTCGTTTCGTAATAATATCCGTACATGTACAATGTATGCAAACCCTCTGGCATGAGTCTGTGAAAAGGATTAATAAGACAAAACCACCAAAATAATCCTTTGTGAACAATGTTTTTTTATTAATTAAATGCTTATTGTGGTATCGTAGTAATTTTCCAACTTTTAATTTAAATGTATGCACTGGGTTAGGCAGGGAAATCTATTGGCAAGCCCCACCAAGATTTTTTTTCACCAGCCGCCACTGTTGGACAGGTTGAAAAATTTAGGGTAATAATAAATGGCTAAGAGTTGAACTCAACAAAGTTAAATTTGGATAAAAACCTCCACAAAACACACTTGCTCTGTTAAAATTTCGCTTAGTTTGAAGTAAAACCAGCCTGGAATTTTTTTTTTCAGTTTAACATTAATTTTGTGATTTGGTAAATTAACCGAGTTCTATTGTCCATATGCCCACAGGCTGCCTTACCTAACTTTGTCCTTCTGCCTCGGCGCCGGTACAAGATTTGCTCGGTTGATTAGATCTAATGGTTAACAGGTAGGAAATCCGTTCAAGAACAGTTAATATTGTTGGAAATTCCAGAAAAACCAGAGTATCAAATAATCTAGGTAAAAAAAATCAGACTGTTAAAGCGAACAATTCCTACCAACAGTACTGAATGGAGAGCATGTTAAAATTGTATTTTTAAACGTTTGACAGTCAATGACACTCAATTCATGATTAATTAAACTGGAAATTTCCAAATGTTCACTGAACGCCTCTCAACGGCTTGTCCCGTCTTACAGAGATGACCGTTATATGGTAGGGTGGCGCGTGCGCCTCAAAATTGCTTGTGATCCACCATAATAAAACAGAAGAAGAAGAAGAACGTTAATGTGCTACCGCTCTTCGGACTGGTGAGTTGACGCTGCTCTCTTCTACAAAGACACATTTAATAAACCTTCTGATACTTTTTGTGTTGAAATGAATACATAGTTTCAGTGCAACGGTGACATAAAAACTGAAACTGTAAAGTTTTTCAAATCTCTTCGTAGGTGATATTTCAATTCGCTGAGTAATTGCTACCGTTAGCTAACGGTTAGCACGGTTAGCATTGATTTTGCTATAAAGCTAGTATAGGCGGTTTACATTAGTTTCTGAGAACTTTCCTCACGGTCAGACCAACAGCTGTTGTCTATTAATCTAATATGGAACCGCATGTGCTGGTCTTAAGGTCGAGTAAACAGCCGGCCTGGTCTCTTTTCCATCAACTAAAGTCAGAAAGGGGCTGCTACATTGCCGGTTTAGCTCAGTTGTGTCTTACTGGCCTGTCAATGTTAAGGCTTTAGTGTTGTTTTAATGTAAAAAAAAAAAAAAGCAATCAATTATCCTTAAGTCTCTATATTTGTCATTTTGATCAGCTGAAACCTCTTTGAGGTAATTTAAATGCTTAAATCAAAGCTCAGGAAAGCCTGTTTTCTGTTAAGTTGCCTTCTGTTTTACATATTAAAGTAATTAAAGTTTAAAACTATCTGCTTTGCATCAGGAATTTTACTTTATGACCAGTTTAGGGTCAGACAGTAGAACCGGACTTTTACTACTTTAAATGCAAATCATTGAAATGTAGTAATGTCAGTAATTAAGAGCTTAATAGTAAGTAGAGTAGAAATTAAGTAATTTAGATTTTGGCTGGTAAGTGTAGTTACTGTAAATTGCAGTAGGGTGTAGACCACAGCAGTACACTGTGATATTTAGAAAGAATGTGATTACATGCAGTTTATGCATCAGCAAATGTGAAAGTTTCGTGCTGAAAACTCAGTTAATGTGTGATTAACTGAGTTTTAAATGCAAAAACATAAGGATACATTTGAACACTGCTTTTCTTTTATTAAAAATGTTTTCTTTGATAGCAGTGAATTTTTTTTTGTTTAAAGCAATTTTTTTTATTGAAGTAGATTTTTTGTGATTGGACCATAGATTGGGTTGAACATTTATCTTTTTCTTATTCATTCAAAAAAGAAATTGCTTCAATGAAAAAGAAAAATGTATTCAATCATAGAAAAGAGTTTTTGAATACAAATACAATATTTTAAACAACAAAAATTGCATTTAAATGTTTTTTCCCCTTTTTTATCCAAGTAATCTTTTGGGTGTTTAGGCCATACATGGGTAGGACATTTGTCTCAATCATTCAATCCCAAAAAAGTTGCTTGAATGAAAACCAATAGTTTCAATCCAAGGAAAAACTTAAAAAAATTACCCTCGAGGAGAAAAGTAGAAATCTTAAAGAGAATATTTCTCTTGGAAAAAAGGGTTTTGTTTTTTCTTTGTTCATCTAATTATTTTTGATACAAACATCCCGCAGTGGGCGGGTGCTTCTCTATTAGTCAGACATGTTTGATTGACAATTGTCTACACCAATAACAAAGTCAGTCTGACAAAGAACTCACGTTCGTCAGCAAGTTTTATGACAGCAAGCCAGGGAGCAGTAGGGGAATTGTCCATAAGTCCATAAAACACCTTGAAAGTGATTGGTGTCATGTTATTTGCCTATTCTTTGCTCAAACAGACTATTGTCCACAGCGCCACCTGTTTAGTAGATTAATTTATTTTGAGAGCAGGACTAAGACACAAAAAAGATTACTTTGATTGAAGAGAACATTTCAGTTAAAACAGTTTTCAAATGCAAATTTTGGAGTCTGAGGTCAGCTGCTGTATTGACTGGTGAGTATCAGTATTGTTTGCAACAGGTTACTTCAGAAACATTAAATCCAAAGACCAGACTGTTTTGGAAAACCAAGATAGAGGATTAAGCCTGAATTTCCTGAAATTCTGGCTAAATTTAGCCTGGTCTCGGTTTGACTATAGCATTAACACATCACTTACAATGGTGATCCATTCTGTGCAGTTAGCCTGTTTCAGACTAGGCTAACAACAAGGTTTAGGTAATCTTGGAGCTTATCAGTTCAGTCATATGGCAAGTACTTCAAGATGGAACCTACACCTCAGAAATGGGCTTGCACGTACAGTTGTGTTCGAAATAATAGCAGTGCCTTTAGAAAAATGAGTAAATGTCAAAATTCTTCAGAGAAATTGTACTTTAATGAACACAGATACATTGGGGACACAGTACATTCTATTCCAAAGCAAAACAATTGCGCAAAGTCATCAAAACTTAAATAATAATAATAATATTTCAAATAAAGTAAGAAATGGCATGTTCAAAAGAATAGCAGTGTTGCCATCTTTCCTTGGAAACTCAAAAATGTACTGTACAAACAAAGAAATTCTTGATAAGTGAACCTAGCTGAGTATCCTAAACTAATATTTTGTTGCAAAACCACGGTTTCTGATGACTGCTTCACATCTGTGGTGCATGGAGTCAACCAACTTCTGGCATCGTTCCACAGGTATTGCAGCCCAGGATAATTGCACTGTATTCCACAATTCCTCAGCGTTTCTTGGTTTTGCCTCATGCACTGCACTTTTTATGTCAGCCCACAAGTTTTCAATGGGATTAAGGTCCGGGGATTGTGCTGGCCACTCCATCAGTTGAATCTTGTTCATCTGGAACCATGCTTTTGCTCGCTTGCTGGTGTGTTTGGGGTCATTATCCTGTTGAAAGGTCCACCTCAAAGGCATTTCCTCCTCAGCATATGGCAGCATGACCTCTTCCAGGATCCTGATGTACTGGAACTGATCCATGATCCCTTGTATGCGGTGAATCGGACCAACACCATAGTATGAAAAACATCCCCATATCATGATGCTTGCACCACCATGCTTAATGGTCTTCAGTGAGTACTGTGGCTTGAATTCTGTGTTTGCAGGGCGTCTGACATACTGCCTGTGACCCTTAGACCCAAAAAGAACAATCTTGCTTTCATCTGTCCACAAGATATTATGCCATTTCTTTTCAGGCCAGTCAATGTGCTCTTTGGCAAATTGTAAACGCTTCTGCACATGTCTTTTTCTCAGCAGTGGGACTTTGCGGGGGCTTCTTGCTGGAAGGTTAACCTCAGTAAGACGTCTTCTGATTGTCACAGTACTCACTGTCAACTGAAGGTCTTGCTTGATCCTCTTGGATCCCATCATTGGCTGAGTCTTCGCCAGTTTGGCTATTCTTCTGTCCATTCGAGGGGTTGTCTTTCTTTTTCTTCCTCGTTTTTCAGTTTTTTGCTCCCATTTCAGGGCATTTGAGATCATTTTAGCTGAACAGCCAATGATTTTCTGCACCTCTTTGTATGTTTTCCCTTCTTTAATCAATTTTTTTATTAGGAAACGCTCATCTTCAGAACAGTGTTTTGAACGACCCATTTTCCTTGTTTTTTCAGGACAAATGCACAGCCAGCATGCCAGTTGTCTTGATCCTTAAATACGGATCACCTGTTAACACCCTTTTTTCCCAGAATACCCTCCCTAATTGATGCCCTCTCTAATTGAACTCACCACTGCTATTTTTTTGAACACACCCTTTTCAGTTAATCATTCAATTTCACAGAATCCACAGTATGCATGGCTGTCCTGTTGGGTTTGTTGGTTTTCTATACCTTTATTTTACCCCCCAGAAACTTATCTGGGGTATAGAGTTTGAAATGTTAATAACACCAGTGATTTTCTTGCTGCTGTTGAGGCACTGCTATTATTTCGAACACAACTGTACGGGTTTGTTAAGTAGAGCAACTTATTTTTTCCTCACCTCAGACTTGGTAATACTAAGTGTCCACTCTCCATACGTTCTGTTACTGAACCCCACTAGGGTCTGCCGCCCATGAGTGAAAATCGGTGCCTGCCACCAGCCAAATGACAGTAAATTAATAAAGTGGCAGGTGACAAATTGTCACGATTTGTCTACGGATGAACTCAGAACCACACACACGGGACTAAAATTGAGAGTCTATATTGCAAGGTTGATGGATGGAGGTTTGATGAGGCCAGAGGAGCAGGTAGCACAGAACCGGAGTGAAGGTGATGCAGGGTTCCCGCGGGTCCTTAAAAAGTCTTAAAAAGTCTTAAATTAAAATCCGGGAAATTAAGGTCTTAAATTGTCTTAAAAGTTACTGTAGGTATTAAATTTTCAGCCGGTCTGCTTAATGCCGGGGTTAAAGTTCTCCGTCGCTGCGACGGATTTCCGTCATTTGGAAAATTAGAGCAAAAAGTTCCGCCTAGACCTTTTCAAAAAGAAACTGCTCTAAGGGTCCGTGTGGACCTCTAAGCCAATGAAATCTGGCAGAGCCAATCAGAAAGAGAGTAGGGCGGGTCTTTGCAAAGCGGAGATCTGCCACTGAGGTTTATCGATGTTCAATCATTTTCATTTTTTAGAAGAGCGTACCAAAATGGCCACGGATGCATGAATGTAAGTAGCGCTGGTTGAAGGTTTTCTTTGGATTTATGAACTATCAACTCAGAAAGCGTGCAGTTAATTAATGAGTTGCTTTCACCTGTGGCCATGTCACCTGTCAGCGTTTATTCCCTCGCTTCCAGTAATTTAGCTGATAAACGCAGCGACTAACCAGGGATTTCCTCATGATTTGCTGTTATGTTTTGTTGAAAATTCAAAGAAAAGTAACGCGCTAGCTCAGTTAATTTAGCATGACGAGTTTTGTTTTTTTCAAGAAGAAGAAGAAGGGTCGGAATGTGAAACAGTGCTCCGCATTTCACAGGGTCCGATTCGGAAAAATACAATAAAAAAATAAATTGTAGGCAGGAGTTGGTGGACCTAGACCATGAAATTGAGAAGAGAGCAGCAAAGCTGCGCCACATGTCTTGAGGTGAATTTGGGATGTTACGAAACAGGGTTTCTCTCATTAAAAGTCATGTAATAACATTTGTGTTTTCTAACAGTTATGTCAACTGTTATTTGTCAACATTTTGGCTTGTGAAAGGCTGTTTTGAGGACATTAGTGAGTGAGCTTATTTTCAGTATTCTATATGGTTCCTTCATACAAAGCATTGTGTTGTTTAGTGTAATCTAATTTATGTTACGTTGGCCCTGTTCTACATCACAAAGGACCAAAATAAAATAAAATAAAAAGGTCTCAAAGAAAAGTATTTTTACTTTTTTTACTTACCGAGTTTACACATTGCACACAATTGATACCAAATGGAAAAGTTTTGATTTCCATTGTAGGAGGAAATAAATTGAGTAGCCTATTCCAAAGAAATTATGAAATTTTTGGGTCTTAAATTATATTTGTTGAGGTCTGAAAAAGGTCTTAAAAAGCATTAAATTTTACTTTTAAAATGGTGCAAGAACCCTGTGATGGCAGGAGCTGACGGCCCGGAGTGAGAGAGAGTCACGACTATCCAGGCAGCCGGGAATGCTCAGTACTGCTCGGCTAGCAGCTCCGTAGCCACAACAGGTTAGCAGTTCGTTGCAGACACCAGGGCACAGAGCTGAGCTTCTCCAGGGCAGCTAGTCAGGTTAGCAGAACTTGGGAGACACCTGGACAAAAAGCAAAGCTTCTCCAAGAACGAGCAGCAGAATATAAGGACTTACAGAGGGACTGGCATGGAGAGGGTGTAGAATGATGACGGACCGGCAAAGGAGTGACAGCAGAGTGAGGCTTAAGTAGGGAGGCTGGCAGGTGAAGTGAGTCTGGCTAATTAGTGGCTGGCAGGTGTGACTAACTGCAGTGGAAGGGAAGGCTGAAGTGAGGGGAAGGATAAACTAAAAATAATAAATAAAGTCAAACCCTAACTAAAACTAAAATCAAACAAAAAACTACCCACTCAGGGCGATCCGAAACAAAGGAAAAACAAAAGCGGACTAAAAGGGGTTTCTAACAACCCCTGGTAGGCAAAACAAAGAACGTCTAGCAGATGCTGAAAGGCAATCAAAAGGCGTCTAGCAGATGCTGAAAGGCAAACAAAAGGCGTCTAACCGACGCTGACAGGCAAACATTGCCACAAGGCAAAACGGGCAAGGCCAGACGTACTAACGCCAGAGGGAAGAACGGGCGTACGACAACGCCAGAGGGAAGAATGGGCGTACGACAACGCCAGAGGGAAGAACGGGCGTACGACAGCGCCAGAGGGAAAGAACGGGCGTACGACAGCGCCAGAGGGAAAGAACGGGTGTACGACAGCGCCAGAGGGAAGGAACGGGCGTACGACAGCGCCAGAGGGAAGGAACGGGCGCACGACAGCGCCAAAGGGAAGGAACGGGCGCACGACAGCGCCAAAGGGAAGGAACGGGCGCACGACAGCGCCAAAGGGAAGGAACGGGCGCACGACAGCGCCAAAGTGAAGGAACGGGCGTACTTAACACGCCGGGGAACCGAGGACAGAGGGCGTCCTAACACGCCGGGGAACCGAGGACAGAGGGCGTCCTAACACACCGGGGAACCGAAGACAGAGCGCGTCCTAACACGCCGGGGAACCGAGGACAGAGGGCGTCCTAACACGCCGGGGAACCGAGGACAGAGGGCGTCCTAACACGCCGTGGAACCGAAAATAGAGGGCGTCCTAACACGCTGGGAAACTGAAAACAGAGGGCGTCCTAACACGCCGGGAAACCGAAAACAGAGGGCGTCCTAACACGCCAGGGGAGCCCAGGAATCTAAAAACCAGGATACAAAAGGTGTTCTAACACGCCGGGGAACCAAGAAGTCTAAATACTAGGAGACAGAGGCACTAGGAGGCCAAAAACAAACTAAGGAAGCTCGAACTAGCCAAAGCTAAGGAGCATGAAACAGCTCACAACCAGGGGGCAGAAGACTGAACGAGCGCTAGGACCTAAGGAGCACTGGAACCTAAGGAGCGCTTGGACCAAACAAGCGCTGGGAGAGCGCAGGAACCCATAGAGCGCAGGACAAAAATAAAGAATCAAACCAAGAACTAGAAAATAAAGGCAAGACTAGAAAACTAGATCAGTGATAACCCCACAAAAGAAAAACTAAAGCAAAAAACTACTAAATCAAAACAAAACACTAAAGCAGAATTATGAGACTAAAACTAAAATGACAAGGCTAAGCAAACCTAGAAAACTAAGGCAAAATCTAGAATCCTAAAACAGAGCAGGGAAAACAAAAGCAAACAAAGACTAAGAACTCTAAGAAAACGAAGAACCCCCTAACTAATTCCAAACTGAGGAATACTAAATAACTCTTAACTAAGGCCGAGCTTTAACAAAATAAACAGAAGGCACTGGCCTTAAGGGCGCAGGCAAAACGGCTGCTAAGCCAAAAAAAGAAAAAGTCTTCGTGGAGGTCGTCCTGGACGAGGCAGGCGGCGGAGCAGCATCGCCCGATTAAACCCTCGAGGAGGGCGGCCCCGACGAGGCAAAGTCAAGCGGCCCGGAGACCGCGATCGCCGGTTCTGGCCGAACAGAAAAGTCAGGGGCGGCCGCCGTGGTGGGCGGCCCCGACGAGGCAGAGTCGAGCGGCTCGAAGTCCGCAGTCTGCGGCTCCGGCCGAACAGGAAAGTCAGAGACGGGCGCCGTGGTGGACGGCCCCGACGAGGCAAAGTCAAATGGCTCGGAAGCCGCAATCGGCGGACCCGGCCGAGCAGGAAAGCCTGGCGCGGGCGTCGTGGAGGACGACCCCGGCATGACGAACCAGAAACAGGGGTAGCACCAACTAAGGCCTCGGCTTGAGGCGGAACAACTCCCTCGGAGGCCTCGGCCTGAGGCGGAACAACTCCCTCGGAGGCCTGGGCCTGAGGCAGAGCAGCTCCCTCGGAGGCCTCGGGCTCATCCTCTTCGGCCGGCGGGTCCCTTCCCTCGTCGGCCGGCGGGTCTGTCTTCGGCGGCCGACAGAACTGAGCTTTCAGCGGCCGGCAGAGTGGAGCTTTCGGCGGCCGGCAGAGCGGAGCTTTTGGGCAGAGGCGGAACCAACTCTTCGGCTACTTCGGGCTGTGACGGGCAACAGGCTTCGGAGGGCGGTGGCGCCGGGCAACAGGCTTCGGCGGGCAGCGGCGCCGGGCAACAGGCTTCGGAGGGCGGCGAGGTTGGAGGCAGAAGCGCCTCCTTGACGGACCCTCCACACCGGTGATTCTGCCGTCCTCGCCGGGAGGGAGCAGATGAGGAATCCGGGGCAGTCTCGGGGGTAGCAGCTGGACAGCAGGGCAGAAGGTCGTCTCGGTCACCGTAGTAAAAATCCCACAACTGGCTCTCCTCGATGCGTGGGGCTCTGTCAGGTGGAAAGATGAGCTTTACTCGAGGGGCCAGCTGCGAGTCATGGAGGTGATGACCGAGACGACGAGAGGCTGAGCGGCTTCCTTCCCTGGGCTCCGAGGTAGCCGTAACCACGCCCACGTGGACCACCAGGGGAGTGGAGTCGGCCCGAATCGGTGGCGCAGGGTCCCGGGCAGAAGCCATCCTGGCGTACCTCTCCCTCATCTGGCGTTGGCACATCTCCACATATGCGAGGATTTCCGGGTCGTCAACCCCTGCAGGTAAGTCCCGTGTGGTGTCTGAGTTCATCGTTTGGCCGGTCCGTACTGTCACGATTTGTCTACGGATGAACTCAGAACCACACACACGGGACTAAAATTGAGAGTCTTTATTGCAAGGTTGATGGATGGAGGTTTGATGAGGCCAGAGGAGCAGGTAGCACAGAACCGGAGTGAAGGTGATGGCAGGAGCTGACGGCCCGGAGTGAGAGAGAGTCACGACTATCCAGGCAGCCGGGAATGCTCAGTACTGCTCGGCTAGCAGCCCCGTAGCCACAACAGGTTAGCAGTTCGTTGCAGACACCAGGGCATAGGGCTGAGCTTCTCCAGGGCGGCTAGTCAGGTAAGCAGAACTTGGGAGACACCAGGGCACAGAGCTGAGCTTCTTCAGGGCAGCTAGTCAGGTTAGCAGAACTTGGGAGACACCTGGACAAAAAGCAAAGCTTCTGCAAGAACGAGCAGCAGAATATAAAGACTTACAGAGGGACTGGCATGGAGAGGGTGTAGAATGATGACGGACTGGCAAAGGAGTGACAGCAGAGTGAGGCTTAAGTAGGGAGGCTGGCAGGTGAAGTGAGTCTGGCTAATTAGTGGCTGGCAGGTGTGACTAACTGCAGTGGAAGGGAAGGCTGAAGTGAGGGGAAGGAGAAACTAAAAACAATAAATAAAGTCAAACCCTAACTAAAACTAAAACAAGGTGCAAAAACCAATGGCAACAAAATCCGAATAAAAACTAAACCATGACACAAATTAGTTAAATTATTAATTTCTTTACATTAAATGTCATCTTTCAAAATTAAAAACAAGTCCAACTATTTATTCTACCCAGTGTATTCTTGTTGAAAAAGCTCAGAAGAAAACATGAGAAAGTTCCCTTGCAGTCTTACCTACAACCTTGGGCCATCACTGTTAAACCATGAAGACTCCTTGATGTCCCATTTGCAAGTGATTGTAAGCTCTGGTGTTGAGAGCCGACAGATTGTGTCTGGGCAGGAAATACTTTACAGAAAGACATTCGGAGGGGGGATGTATTGTAGTGGATTAATATCTCACAATGAATATCTTATAACAAATATATTCTTATCACCATGTTTATAAGGTGTGCTGTAACATTCACCTAAGAAACATGTGTGTGTGTGTCACGCTACAAGTCCAGAATAACAAGTAGGGGGTCAATGGAATTAACCAGGGGAAATTGAAAAACCTCTGGGTCAAAAGAGCAAGCCATTTGCAATGCAAAACAGAACATGAAAGGCGGGCTAATGAACACAGAAAATGCATGGTCCAGGTTCGGAAAAGGTAATGACGTGTAACCATATGGAAATGAGCAGTAGCGAGGGGCCATGATTGGGAGGAGCTGTGATGTGTAACCATGTTTTTAAAAAAGCACACCCTATGGAAGTTTCCACTGATAGGTAAAAAATTAACAAAGATATCCGTGGAAAAAGCAATGGAAATTATGTAAAATAGGAGGGGCTCAAAGGAGGAGCCCCAAGATCCAGAAAATGTATATAAGCTGACCACTTTCTTTATGTTGTCAGATTTTGTCCGGAGAACATCTCAAGTGTGGTTGTCTTGTGTTGTTGCAATAAACCACCCTGGACTGAGACTCAGCTACCTTTGTTCACTTTTTGACTACTGTTGGATATTTTTAACTGCCTTACCAAGAACTTAGAATTTTTGAAGAACTTAGTGCAAATCATTACGTTGTGGGGAGGCCCATCCACAACAGTATCTACAGAGAGCTAAAAAAAAAGTACATTGTTGTCGGTTGACGTGACGATCCGTGTGATTTTTTTTTTTTTTTGATTTTTTTTTATTTGTTGCCTTAGACTATATATATATATATATACAACAATACTGTTTGGGAAAGTGTGATATATTTTAAATCTTTATACTGACATTTGGTTATGTAATTTCATGATGCTTCTCAATAATCCAGGTAGAAAGAAAAATTTAACTCCTCTGGAGGTTTCAACAAAAACTCCTCAAACGTTTGGACTCTTCTCTTTTGCACTCCTTTAAAACCTCACTGATAGGGTTATTAAAGATAACCCCTTTTATCCTAGAATGAAAACCACACAACACAAGTTTTAGACATTTTCTATAGAAAAAGACAGATGAACCCAAACGGAGAACTGCACTCCCTGAAAAGTTTGGGATCGTCTGCGCCGAGTCATCTCTGTCCTTCTGCCTTTATTATCACACATCAAAGAGGGTCAGGAGGGTTGGGTCAGGAGGTTTCAGGAATTTACAGCATGGGGGTTAAAAACGGAGGTTAAAAGCAAAGAAGGAACCATTTGTTATTCCTGCCTAGGGGTAAATACAACAAAACCTTCCTGAAAGCAAACTCTTAAAACAAACCAAATACCTGTAACTTGATAGAAATAAAATGATTACATTCACATTTTCCTAATACCTGTAACTTGATAGAAGTACGTACATTTCTGACATGGTAATTGCCCATGGCTCAAAACAGCTGCTGCTTGGACTAAGCTGTTAGGGAGAACTGCTCTGTCACAAACTATAGAATCTTTCTAGATTCATTGTTGCTCAATTTTTTACCCACATTTGCTTTTCTGCAGTTGGCGCTGTTTCTCTAATTAACAACACTTCTAGAACAATGATTTGCTCTGTTTTTTTTCTCTAGGCAAATATCAGAAAGATCAAATTGTAGTACATCTACTACATGGGGGTCTAAGAATGTGGTTGAATGAAACCAGACCACTTCAGCTGAACTTTCTACAGCCATGGTAGTTGCTCAAACTGCCTGCAGACACGGGGGTAGGGCTGCTGCTACAGGTTTGAGCTTATCACCACGAGGCTGTAACAACACAGAAGTCGTAAAACTAGCTTTAAAGTCGACTGTTTGGATGAATAGCTTTTGATAGTTTGGTAGAGCTAAGACAGTTGCTGAGATAACATGGCCTGTAACAGACTCATTTCTGCACCCACTACATTTTATCTTTGCTAACTTTGTTTACCATTTTAGCCAAAATGATGTAGCAGCTTTTTTAAATGCAATTAGAAGGCCACCTATGTACATTAATACTTTATTTCCATGCTTTGGATTAAAGCTCTTTACTGGTCTTAAACAATGACAAAAAAGGTTCCCATGGCAAGCCATACAATTTTTTCATCTGTGTAGAAAACATAACAGTAACTGCTGCGAATAATCTCCCATCTGTGTACATATTTTGTGTAGCCACAATTGTAGTTTCCTGTTTCAGAAACTGTTTTTCAAACTTTTCATCTGGGGTTAAGCACACATTCATAGTGGTATGTAGATCAGCTAACGGAATTTCATCCTCTGGATTTGACAATGTGCTTCTAGCATTATGCATAAATTTTCTTTTCTCTTTTATTTGGAGCAGAGACGGTAAGCATAGTGCATAAAACACGGTAAGGATTTTATTGCAACGACATTACATGTTCCACACGGACAGCTTTCATTCCATCCTGTGTTGGAAAAACTGCAATGCCTAATTTTTCCATTAAATCCCGTCCTAGCAGATTAATGGGGCAAGTTGGTGACATTACTACCGGAGCATACAACCTTTTTTCTTGTTTGAGGGTCTTTTATTTCTAATGCTTTTGACATCCATTTTGGGATGTTTGACCATTTGCTGATTTTACAAAAATGGACATTTTAGAAGTTCTTAGTCCTAAATTATCTTTTATACATGTTTTACAGGCTCCTGAATCGCATAAAAGAGTAACTGGCTGTCCATTAATTGTAAGCACTATGTACGGTTTTTCTTTTAATGCATTTAATAGCTCCCATGCTCCATACACATCTACTGTTTTAAAGGCTTTGGATACCCATTTGCTCTAGGCCCCTAGTCACAACTCACATGAAGAACCGCCCCTGCGGCCTCTTCCCCGTCCCCGCAGATGAGGTGCTTGTATCTGATTGGGACATTCCCTGGACCAATGTTTGGGTGACCCACAATTCCAGCACCCCCCATCTGTTTTTATTGATTTGGGCTGAAAGCCCCCTCGGTCGCTTGGACCACCCCTGGCTCCTCGGAAACCTCCTCGACGTCGTCAAGGCGGTCCGGTGGCTTGGAAAGAAAATATTTCTTCTGGGTCACACGTAGGATCTGCCCAGAAAAATTGTGTCCCCCCTCCAGACGTACCACTTCCCTTTTTAACGTTTTTTTTTTTCGGCGTGACGCGCATATTCCATAACTGTGGTTACATTAGACGTTGCCAGTGTAACTAAGTGTTTTTTTTAACCCACGCGGAGATATGCGGCTGGAAACCTCCCATTAACATATTTTTTATTGTTTAATGGATCCCAAATTTCCAATTATCCGCCCTCCTGCGAAAAACTGCTCCCTACAGTTGTCCACTTCTGTCTCTGTTTGTTCACTTACGCTTGATGTTCAAATATTCCGCCTTGAGGGGTTCTGCCTGTATAATTCGCCCTTATTATTTATTTATTTATTTATTTTCCAATGTTTTCCCACTCACGACTGTAAGGCTTGTCCGAACTCATGTCGATTTAAACCATATGAGTTATAAATTCCCTCCATGTCTTGGATCCATAATTCTGGATCTTCCTGCGGAGAAATTATACCTTCTTCAGTCTTTCTAGCTTCCTCTAACGACCAGGGACGGAAAATTGGGATTGTTTAAGGCTGCTGAGTTCCTATATTAGGATTTGCGACCTGCACCATAGGATACAATCCTTTGGACGGTCTGTAGATAACGAATGATCTGATTTACTCAGTCCATCCAGGTCTCCATACAGATCTGAAATATCCCTGGGGGGGTTTAAGGGATTATACGGTGGTGGTCTGTCTTCTTCAGTTGCTACCATAGTTTGCGTGACTGAATTATTGTTCTGGCTGGTTCTTTAAAGCCTAATATTGTGAGACCAAACAGGAGCTGATGGACGGCTGACCAATGGACCAGCGCTGCAGTCGCTGTCCCATTGGCAACCCCACCCCCTCCTGCTGGTTGAGGCTGTCTCCCTCTGTTTTTCATTATCTTTTGGACGGATACATAAACATAACATTAATTCTATTTATTCTATTTTTCGTAATAACCTCCTCTCTACCTCGCGCCTGTATTAACCAACACCGCGCTATTTCGAGCTCTTATATATATATTTATATACTTACACACATACATACACATAGACATACACACACATACCCTAGCGCTTATTTTAGCCGGCACACAACATTTTCCCATTGATTCACCTTCAGCACACCATCTATTTTATACTTTTCCTTCCACTTCTCCAAGTATTTTTAATATTAAGAAATATATATCTAATAATATTTATTGTAATAATATTTAAAATTTACTTGGATACACAAACTTTTCATCCCCTCTGGGATTTCTCTTTCTACTTTGTCCTGAACCCATCCTAATTACTTTTGCGTTGTGTTTATCTACCTTCCAGGACCTTAATCCTGTTTTTTTTTCTTTTAAGGTACCGTTCAGGACTTTAACCTGAGTTTTTTAGCTACCTTTAATTCTACGACGGACTGAAAACCGGTCGTATTGCTTCGAGGGACTCAAACCTCTCGATTTAACTTTTCGGGGATTTTTTTTTTTTTTTTTTAAATCACCCGTTACAAGGGACTAAAACCGCTTGTACACCTGTTCGGGGAACTTTTAATCACCCAAAACCCTGAACGACGGACTTTAACCGGTCGTTTAAAACTTACTTGCTGTAGTGTGCTTTCCTCCCGGTCGGATCCCGTCAATCCCTCGTTGGCGAAAGGAGTTAACCTACGACGCTGGCCCAGCGAGGAAGTTACCTCCCGGGACTTTAGACAGGTCCTTGACTCAGACCACCGGTGAATTTCAGCGTGTCCGCTCCTCCCGTCAACGAGCCAATATTTTGGGATCCGCGTCACGGCACCAGGCTGATAGGGTTATTAAAGATAACCCCTTTTATCCTAGAATGAAAACCACACAACACAAGTTTTAGACATTTTCTATAGAAAAGGACAGATGAACCCAAACGGAGAACTGGACTCCCTGAAAAGTTTGGGATCGTCTGCGCCGAGTCATCTCTGTCCTTCTGCCTTTATTATCACACATCAAAGAGGGGGTCAGGAGGGTTGGGTCAGGAGGTTTCAGGAATTTACAGCATGGGGGTTAAAAACGGTCAGGAGGTTAAAAGCAAAGAAGGAACCATTTGTTATTCCTGCCTAGGGGTAAATACAACAAAACCTTCCTGAAAGCAAACTCTTAAAACAAACCAAATACCTGTAACTTGATAGAAATAAAATGATTACATTCACATTTTCCTAACACTCACTTTCAGTGAAAGGCCGGTTATGTCTGCAAAGCACCCAAGCGCCTGCAGGGATGCACACGTTACTCTTTCTTGATCAGTTAAAGTTCGAGTAATAATGCCACTTGCATGGGAGTAGGCAGATTTCAGTGCGGCGATTTTTCTCTGACGCGCCTCTGACTGCTTAGGATATGAAATCTTAAAAAAATTTAATGTTTAGTGTGGTGGTGACGGCGCAGATTGTATTCTTTTGCAATAGCAACAGTTTCGTTGCAAATTAGGCATACTGGTGAGGCATTCCGGAAGGTTGGCATGATAAATTCGTACTTTTTAGTCCAGTCATCATTGAAGGACCTGTTTTCAATATCAACTTTGCGCTTCATAGCCTTTGAGAGTGCCATTTTACCTCTGTTAAGAGACCCTTTCCTGTCACTTCCTCTGTGTTTGTTTTTCAAGTGCTCTATAAGTAAAATTGACTTAATTTGAGTTGAGGCAAAAATATCTATCACCCCTGGTGGTTGTCTGTGGTATAGGTGATAGGAACCTGACCCATAAAGGCCTTCAGTTTTGTAATGAAATGGAAAAAGTATTAAAAATAAACATCAATCATAATGTTATACCAAAATGTGATTTTTTATTTAATTTTTATTTAAGGGTCTGGCCCCCAAGCAGACTGTCTGGTAAAATTCTGGCCCTCTGACAAATATAGTTGATGACCCCTGAATTAGGGAATTAGACATGTCCTTTAGGTGTCGGTAAAATGTTTGAAGTGGGTTTGCCTCCACCTGGAAGGGAAGACAGTTGCAGCAGTGAGATAATCTAATTTTCTTACTTGTTTTAGAGTTTGTATAATCATACATAGCATTAAGTACAGGTCTAACAGTTTACATAGACTTGTTTGTTGGTTGCACTTTATGTTCAATAAGGATTGATGTCCAATTAAATTAAAAGCTGTTTTCTTGAATAATATTCTGATCAATAGAAACATTAAAAGTTCTTGTTTAAAATAGTCCTTGTTTGCGATTTTGGTTGAAATATATCGTAGGCAGAACACAATCATTTCACAATCAAAAAAGGAAAAGAAAAAAAAAGAGAAAAAGAGAAAAAAAAAAAAGAACACAATCATTTCTGCACCGAGTTTAGATGCTGTGGGTGTTTTAGCAACTAATCTGCACGGCGAAGGAACAAATTGATTTGTTGTTTGTATATGTTTAAAAACACATGATAAATTAAACTTGGAAAAAAATTGCATTAAATCGCAATATTAAGAAAAAAAATCACAATTCGATTATTTTCCAAAATCGTTCAGCCCTAATGTAATCTCTGTTTTTACTAAATACATTTTTTTTTTTTTTTGCGGCTCTAGTGGCTCGCTTTTTCCGAAAGTAGGCTGACAGGAAGGGGGTAGAAGAGGGGGAGAGACATTCGGCAAAGGACCGCGGGTCGGATTCGAACCCGGGTCGACCGCATCGAGGACTAAGGCCTCTGTATATGGGTCGCGCTACCCGCTGCACCACATGTGTGCCCTAAATACAATTCTAATACATGTTTTCTTCTCGCTCTTGTCCTGTCTGTTGAGCGTACCAGTCGCTCTTGTCCTGTCTGTTGAGCTTTTGGGTCGCTCTTCCCCTGTTTTTTGGTTACTGTTGAGCTTTTGGGTCGCTCTTCCCCTGTTTTTTGGTTACTGTTGAGCTATTCACTAGCTCTTGCCCTGTTTTCTTGTTGCCTCTACTCTTGTTGTCAGTTACAGTAAATATTTGGTTTTGGTCTACTGTTTCTCTGAAAACCTGGTTGTTGGAATTTGAAGTTCATTAGAAAGTTCCCTGTTTTGTGAAACTTGAAGTTTATCAGTAACAGAAATTTAGACTTTTTATTTTACCATAACACCGTATTTGTACTATAGTTAAAATATTTATCTTGTGTGTGTGTGTGTGTGTGTGTGTGTGTGTGTGTGTGTGTGTGTGTATATATATATATATATATATATATATATAGCTTCTTCCAACATATTTTATATTTCTGTTTTAATAAAATATAAAAATCTATGCAAAGTTTCTCAGTTAATCTGTTGTTTTTACTGTTATTCACATTAAAAAAAAGGTTCACTGAGAACAATTTGCTGTTTCCTGATTGCTGAGAAATATCCAAAGTTTGACTACAGGAAAACACCAGTCATCACCTACCATCTTATTGCTGTGTTCTGTGTTTGCTTAAATTTGGGAGAAATATCACAGAAAATATTAATTATATTGGAAAGTGAAGCTGATTTCGTAAGAAATTACTTGTACACAATATTACCGTATTTAATATTTGATAACATTGTGAAGTGATTTTGCCGTTCAAAACGTAGTTATATATTGTCCTTGTGCTTTTTTCATTTTATAGACAATAAGCTTAATTTAATAACTAAACACAGAAACAAAACACATTAACTTCAAATAAAGCGTGTAATTTGGAAGATATAATTTTCTTTCCTTGAGTTAATTGAGGGATTTTACGGAGATCACACATTTCAAAGACTATTTTAAATTTACGTTTAACCTGATATTTACCATATTAAATAAAACTTGCTTTGCAGAAGTGGGAGTTTGTGTCATGATTTGTGTACTGAAACCGAACTGAACCACACACAGAGCTTAGTTTGTGAGTTTTATTGAATGATGAGTAGTGGAAGCAAGAGACCAGAGAGACAGAACCAGGCTGGATCAGCAAGCAGTTAAGGACTGGAGCTGGCTAGCAGGATGAAACCAGAACACGTAAGCAGCATAACCAGAAGCACAGCAGAACGGAGACTTGGAATCACGCTAGACCAGTGGCACGACCATGGTGCAGCAAGCAAGGCTGCAGCATGACAGTTTGTTACTGTTTCCAGCTTAAATATAAGATTTTTGCAGTGTGTTTATAGCAACTATTTGAAATAACACAATGCCTAGAAAAAGCCAGCGGTCCTAGTCTCAGAAGCTCAGGAGGCAGCAGGAGAAAGACTTGATAAATGTTTGCCAGAGCAGTGAGATTATAAATGAGTTGGTTTCAACAGCTCCAAGTCCACAAGTCCAGCATGAACATTTACTTCGAGATGCAGTGTCTGATGTAGTAAAAACCTTTCAAACAGTGTCTGTCCCTGATTCTAAAGTGCAACAGATTACCCAGATTGAACCTCAGGTAACAGTGGTTGAAAGTAAGCTTCAGCTCCATGGAGCGTTCCAAGAACCATCTGATGAACCAGCCATGACCTGTGAAGCTCGGCGATCAGTGAGCAGCGTCTGTGCGTCCAGAAGTCAGGCTTCCTTTAAATATGGGGACTACAGAAATAAGCAATGTGCAGCTAATAGTTTGGTTTTTCTTTCATTTGTCCATGAAGATGAATTCATCACCAGAGCTGATCTTAACAGTGTGTTGGATAAAGGTCATTCTGTGTATTCAGCTGTTAGAAGGGTTCATGTGAACAGTGTCTTTCTAGCATTTGATGAGCTCCCTGCTCTGGTTAGAAGTCGTAATCATGAGTATCAGGTGGACAAGTCTCTGTTTGGTCGTTATGGAGTATTTGATGGTAACCAACATGTTCCAAGCTTGGAACAAGGTCTGCAGTGTTTGATATCAGAGGTCCAGTACGCTATCCTGTTCATTGCATCAACATGTATTGCAGTTTGCAGGCTGAGTTCTGGTGAATATGCATATTTTGACCCTCACTCACGCAAGTCTCCAGGAATGCCCATGCCTCAAGGTGTAAGAGGTGGGAAAGCTGTCATGCTGAAATTCAGTCGTCTTTGTGACATGATTGACAGGATTAAACGTCTGTATAGAATGTTTAACATTGTTCCACACTGCCAATATGAAATACAGCCAATTACATTTAACAGTCAAAATGTAGCAAACCAAAGACATTCTATGGAAACCCCAGAATACAGACAAACAGCTACAAGTGTTGTAGAACCAGCTTTGGCGGAACCTTTCCATAAGTCAAACTCCCAAATATCTACAGAACACATACAAAACATTGTGCAGGAAACATTTATTGAGGAAACAGTTGTAGCGATGTCACCCAGAGGGGACTCTTCAAATGAGACTCTTTGTGCCGAGACGAGCCATTGTTCCTCTGATTATTTGATGAAGCAAACACTGGTATCATCTAGGAGAGAAACACACGTAACATCACATGCTGTGTCTTACAATGATTCAAATGAAGCATCCTGCTCAAGAAAGACAGTTTGTGGAAACATTTCTCAGTCTGCATTACAGGAACATTCACATAAAATATTGAAACGTAACAAACAACAAAAGATAAAAGTCAAGAGAAAATTATTGGTCCAACTAAAACTTCAACAGAGCAAAAAATCTGATCAGACACCAAACAAAAATGTGCACAAAAGTAAACTGTATACACAAAAGTATTACAAAAGGCTGTATAGAGAAAAATATGGTTTTCAAGAAAAAAAGAAGGCACAAATGAGGATGATCTATAAAGAAAGAGAGCAAAACAGAATTAAAAAAAGAGAACATATCAAAAAGTTGTATAAAGATTGTCCTAAATTTAGAGAGAAACGGAAAGAATTTGTTAGAGCTTACAGCGAATCTCTTGTATACAGAGAAAAGCAGAGAGAATATATTAGAAGAACTTACAGGGAATCTCCTGTATTCAGAGAAAAGCAGAGAGAATATGTTAGAAGAGCTTACAGGGAATCTCCGGTATTCAGACAAAACCATAAAGCTCACATGAGGTCTTATGCTTCTACACTATATAAAGAAAGTGAAGCATTTCAGCAGAAAAAAAGTCTTATGTCCTCCAACGTTATGAAGACAAAAGATTTCAGCAACAACACAAGAACAATATGAGAGAAAGAATGAGAGAAAGATACTGGAATAATTATTCATTTAGACGGATGCATAATGTCAGGTGTGGTGTAACAATTAAAAGAAAGTATCGTCATATGCATCGACCAGCTGAAAGCTTACAATGTCAGCCAGATAACAGCTTAATCAATGACGCCATTTCTCTTTTCAGAGAGAACATTAAGTCAGCACCATCTTATGTCTGTACTGTTTGTCTAAAAGCAAGTTTTCCTAATCAGGTTAAAATCTGCAACAGAACAAGTTATTCAAAGCACCAACCTGTAGCTCAGCGATGTCTAACAGGGAAATTTGTCCATGTGTGTGATGAAGCATGTAGTGATAACTGCAGCTTTCCTGATGAGAGAAAAAAAGAGTACATCTGTCACACGTGTCACAGTTCACTCAAAAATGGATGTATGCCGAGGATTGCTGCTAAAGCAGATTCATCCACAGTACAGAGATATTGAGATCAGAGATGATGCATTGCTCTGTGATCCAACATTACCTGATGAGGAAAGTGGTGATGAAGCCAGCATGGCAAGTGATGATTATGATGAAGCTGATTTGATGGAAATTGACAGGTATGAACAAGATGCACTGTGTCAATCTGGGTCTGATAGTGAAACAGATACCGATAGGTCATCATGTGATGAACAACCAGAGGAACCAGAAAGTAATCAGCAGAAAGGAGGTTTTGCTTTAGAAAGTTGTCTTTAGCCGGTCGACATTTCAGAGGAGATTATGTGTTTCAGTGACAATACATACTGTGTTGCACCTGCTGAACGCAATAATCCTGTGAGCTTCTTCAGAACTCCACATCTGGAAGCAATGTCGTTTCCTACGCAATTTCCTAACAGTTTGAATACTTTGGAGGAAGCAAGGACTGTAAAAATCTCCCCAAGCTCTTACTTCAATTCAAGGCTTTTCCACATTGATGGAAGGTTTGCAAAAGATGCAAATTACCTGTATTTCGCTCAGTTTGTTACTGAAATACACCTGGCTAATTCCAGCATGACAATACAGCTGAGGAAAGGTAAAAACATGACCAAAGATGGACGGACAATAACATCAGGAATGTTGCAAAGTAAGACAGAAGTAGAAAAGCTGGTTAGAAATAAAGATGCAATCAGATTTATGCAGCCACTCAGAGGAACTCCAGCTTACTGGGAGAAAACCACAAGAGACCTCTTCAGTATGCTTCGTCAGCTTGGAACACCTCAGTTCATCCTTACCTTTTCTGCTGCTGACATGCGATGGCCTGAAGTGATTCAAGCTATAAAGAGACAGCAAGGTGAAGAGGTTGATTTTGAAGCACTTGACTGGTCAGAAAAGAGTGACATTTTAAGATCCAATCCAGTTACCACCATGCGAATGTTTGATAAGCGTGTTGAAGCGTTGTTGAGAGATCTGCTTTTTTCTCCTGCAAAGCCTCTTGGGGAAATTGAGGATTTCTTTTACAGAGTTGAGTTCCAGCACAGCGGTAGCCCGCATATTCACATGATGGTTTGGACAACAGACAAAATAGAGGTGGATGTCAATGATGATCAGACTGTCTGTAACTATGTGGACAGATACATCTCAGGTCGACTGCCTGACCCTGAAAAACAACCTGAACTTTTCAAGAAAGTCACTGAACTCCAGAAGCACAGCAAAAACCACACAAGGACTTGCTTTAAGAGTGTCAACTCTGGTTGCAGATTTGGATTTCCTAAACCACCAGTCACACGAACAATGATTGTCAGACACGATGAAACTTCAGACACTGAAGCTGCAAAAAACAAACTCAGACCAGTGATGGACCTGCTGAATGAACCTGAAGCTGCTTCTCTAACTATTGAGCAGATTCTGTCACGATGCAACTTGACAATGTCTGAATATGAGCAAAGTCTTCACGCCATGAACAAAAAAACTGCCATCATTCTGAAACGTGACCCAACAGACTGTTGGATCAATAATTATAACCAACACCTGCTTGAAGCCTGGGATGCCAACATAGATGTGTCCTTCGTACTGAATGCCTATTCATGAATTCAATATCTTACAAAGTACATCACTAAGAAGGAAAATGAGCTTTCTGAATACCTGAAAACAGTTATTGATAACTCTGACAAAAGCACTGTGAACGAATGTGATGAAATGAGAGCTGTGATGCAGGCCTATTCAAAGAAGAGAGAAATCAGTGCTCAGGAGTGTGTAACTCGAGTCTGTGGCTTGAAAATGAAAAAATGCTCCCGGAGTCTTGTCTTTGAACCAACTGATGATAACCCAGTGAAAATGAGCCGTCCGATGAGCTTCCTGGAAACAACAACCGATGAAAGTGATAACATTTGGATGACAAGTTTGGGAGATAAATACAAATGCAGACCTGAGACAGAAGAGTATGAGGAAATGTCCCTGGCTGATTTTGCTGCTTTGTGCCGGTTTGTGAGTGGTCCAAATCCAAAAAATGGTGTTCTTCCTCTCCTAAATGAGCTTGGATTTGTACAGAAACGAAAAAATGAGAAAGCAGCCATAATCAGATATTACCACTGTTCAGAGCAAAAGGATCCAGAGCAATATTATGGGCAATTTCTGAGACTTTACCTTCCACACAGATCAGAGCAGGACCTGAAACCAAAGAGGTACCAAATCTATCAGTCCTTCTATAACTATGGTTGGATACGACTTCCATGTTCAGAACACAGTGAGTCTGTAAGAAGTGTTGTCAAAAGAAACAAAGACAAGTATGAGAAAAACTCTGAGGAGATTGAGAGTGCAGTGGAAGAATTTGAACAAAACAGAGACAATGTGGTCGATGAATGGTGCAATCTGGCCCCCGAGTCTAAACTTGTGAGGTTACAGTGTGATGAGAATCTGACTGATGTAGATGATGAAAACGAACAGGAAAATGTGCCAGATTACAATCGTCAGTCAAATGCTGTAACAGAGGTCAGGGCCATCAGACAGCAACCTGCAGTTGATCCAGCTGTGTTACGCACAATGTACCAGAATCTGAACCAGAAGCAGGCCTGTGTGTTCTATGCTGTTACACTGGTGTATAAAGCGTGTTTGTGGCTTGAACCCAGATCCATTTTACTTCTATATTAATGGCGGTGCAGGGACTGGAAAGTCACATCTGATTAAATGTATTCACTCTGAAGCATCAAAGATCCTGAGCAGACTGCCTGCTAATGCAGAGGAGGCTGACATTTCAAACCCAACTGTCTTATTGACATCATTTACTGGAACAGCAGCTTTTTCTATCAATGGTTGCACGTTACATTCACTACTCAAACTATCCAGAAGTCTGAAACCCCCCATTCAAGGACTTGGTAATCAACTGGATGAAGTCAGATCTGAACTTAACAATGCAGAAATTATTGTTATTGATGAGATTTAAATGGTTTCAAAGCCCCTTTTTGCTTATGTGGATGCAAGACTGAAACAAATTAAAGGCTCTCAAAGACCTTTTGGTGGAATGAGTGTGCTCTGTGTAGGGGATTTTTTTCAGATTCAACCGGTACGCCAAACAAAACCTCTGTGCGTGTTTGACCCTGAACACATTGACCTATGGCAGGAACATTTTCACATGATCACACTTACTGAGATCATGCGTCAGAAAGATGATGTTGCCTTTGCAGAGATGTTGAACAGGATTCGTGTAGAAGAAAAGACAGATGAACTTTCTCAGAGTGACAGAGAATTGCTATCACAGGCTCTAACTCTACCAGAACACTGTCCAGTCGAGGTCTTGCACATATTTGCTCCAAACAAGGATGTGGAAGCCCATAACACAGCTACGCTGGAGAAGCTTCATTCAAACCTGATCAAGATTGATGCAGATGATTTCCAGAAGGATCCACGTACAGGCAGAATGGCAAGAAAGGAGAAACCATTTACAGGTGGGCGAAATGATTTACCTGACACTCTCAATGTTGCAGAGGGAGCTCGTGTCATGCTGACCAGAAACTTGGACACATTGAACGGCTTGGTCAACGGTGCGTTTGGTCAACTGATGAAAGTGGTAAGATCTGAAAATGATGGACACATCATTAAACTTGGGCTTAGAATGGACAACCAGCAGTCGTTGAGAAGCAAACGAAGTGGTGGTGCAGCATCGGATGATCTGGTTTACGTCGAAAGGTCAGAGGAAAATCTGAAATATTAAGGTGTGGTACGCAGACAGTTTCCTGTAAAGCTAGCTTTTGCATGCAAAATTCACAAAACCCAGGGTCTCACTACACAGCGAGCTGTTGTTTCATTGAAGAACATTTTTGAACCTGGTATGGCTTACGTTGCTCTCAGCAGGGTCACATCTCTCAGTGGACTGTACTTATTGAACATGGATGAAAACAAGATTTATGCCAATCCTGCGGTTACTGCTGCCCTTCCGAACATGCAACAAGCCAGTTTTGAAGAAAGGATGCCCCTTCTTCAGGTCAGAGAAACAACCTGCAGAGCTGACACCCTAACACTGATCCATCACAACACAGAAGGCTTGCCATCTCACATCAGTGACATTAAGAGTCATCATGAACTGTGTCTAGCAGATGTATTGTGTCTAACTGAAACTCGCCTGCAAGGATCTTTTCTTGCAGATGGTCTTCATTTGGATGGCTACACCAAGTTCAAACGCAACAGACACCTGTCTTACACCAACTTTTCATTTCTGGGCCCAGTAAAGTCTCACCTCCGGTGTCCTGAGAACATATTACAGCTACCACAACCCTGTTTTCTGCGTACTGACACCTTCATAAAGCTGTACGGTGAGTTTAAAGTTAATTAAAAGTCATGCTTATTACCTAATATATTTTTTTGCTATCATGAATGGTTAAATATTTCTATAGTATTACGAATCATTATTACATCTGTTTAGTTATTTATAAATAAAACAAGACTGTAAGGTAAATGTTTTCTGTAAAAAATAAAAAAGCACTACTTTTTTGCCTCAGATTAAAAAAAGGCATCAGAAAATAATGTCTCAGAAAAAATCATTGCATTAAATGTTTTCAGGAAAAAAATATTAAGAAGAAATCATCAAAATAAAAGGTCCCTGAAAAAAGGCAAACTTCCGAGTAAAAGATTGCCTTTTTTTCCTGAGACCTGAAGATGTCATAAAATGTAAATCATGCTATGACCAGTTTCCCAAAATACAAAGTCACATTTGCTTTTAATAACCAATCAATCATCAGTGTAAGGTTGTATTATTGCTAATATGTTTTTTGTTGTTGAACTTATCATGAAATCAGGATAATGGGTATCATTATTTTGTAGAAGCAATCTTTTTTATGTATAAACATTGTTCTCGATCAAGGAGTATTTTAGAGTCAATACATATTTTTGCTAAGACAATTTAAAGATTACACCAACCTGATCAGTATGAAAATGTACAGTTTTTATCTACATTCTGACTTGGCCTTTAAATGGGTGGGTTTGGGTTTGTGTGGGGTAAAGGCCAAGTCAGAAGAATCTGAGCAGCTGAAAAGCTGCTTAAAACAAAATGCACCAGTCAGTATGGGTTTATGTGTAACCCATATTGACTGACTGATAGGGAAGGGCTTGTGTTTAATAATGGCTTTTAACTTTATTTTGTGTAGATACATTTTACCTTGTCAGGTACGCCCCTCCTGTCTCTGTGACCACAACTTCAAACTTTGCCAACGTCAGTGCAAACAACATCTCTGCACCATCTTTTTGAACTGTTAATCCAAACAAGACCCATCAGTGCTTGACCAGAGACATGTCACATAGTTTATAGAGACTGCTGTTCTACGACTTACTACCCCAGTCTGTTTTAAAAGACACGACACACCCATCAGTTGACCAATGGATAACCCAGACAACATCACCATAAATGATAAATCATCCAGACAGAACTCCTGTTCCGGTCAAGGAGATCAAAAGGAGGTTATAAATCTTTTCATATTATACATTATAATGTGTTGGTTGTATTATTGCTTTTAGTTATATATATATATATATATATATATATATATATATATATATATATATATATATATATATATATATATATATATATATATATATATATATATATATATAATAGATAGTTACCTATAGCAACGTGGAGCCATTGATTTACTTTCCTTTCTATTTTATTTACATTCTTCCTCTGCAGCTCTTGAGGCAATCATCTTTTCACAGGCCAGACCTTCAAAACCTCATTAATGAGGTGCAAGTGAGACTGACCAATAGCTAGGTGTCAGACAGCTTGGACTCTGGTTTTGTTTTCAGCAGCCCTTTCTAAAGTATTTGATAATAATACATAAGCCTTATTTTGCTGCTTATAAGCTTTAAATGATTGAAATTACTTTTTGTCTGGATTTTGCAGAGCATGTTACCTCCATGTTACGTCCAAAGAACACATTGGAGGTTTTGGTGTTGCTTCTGACCACAGTGGTTGGAACCAAGCTGTATCATGTCTACAATACCAGACATGTTGCTGTAAGATGAAGTGCTGCCAAGCTGTCATTTCCAGTCAGGTTTTACCTTGTCTGTGTGGACTGAGGTTTTAAACGGAAGCCTTTAAGGTAATATTTTCTACTGTTTCATTCCTCGTTAATACGTTTAAACACATGGTTATCAATGTTTGTCTTTCAGATTTGCCCTCCAACTTTCTCTCTGATGGCAACATTGAACTGGTGAATGGAGGCAGGAGGTCAGGTTAAAATAGGTTTTGGTGATCTCATTTCATGTCTTATTAAAATGAACATTTGGGACAAACTGCATATCCAGATTTAACAAAGAACACAGTTTTAAAACTGAACTAGGTTTAACACTTTTCATATAACAAAGCTAAAGATCGACACTTCCAGTATCTCTTTAGGAACTGTGCAGTTTGTTTAGCAAAATTGTTAATTTCTTTCTTTGTCCTTGACTATCGCTAAAGAATGAAAATACAGAAGAGGACAGATTTATAAGAATTATAAAAATGCATACATTGAAATTTAACTGTAGCAGGCTTAAAGTCATACAAACACATTGCATTAACATTTTTTTTTTTACATTGGAATAATATTTTAGATACAAGTTGTGGCACTATCTAATTGGTGACTGTGTTTGTTTTGGTAACAAACATTTCTATTTCATTCAAGCATTGCTATTTAATCAATAGTAACACAAACATGTAACCATAAAAACATATAAATGTTTAATAAGTGCTACCATTGAAATATCAGATGTGTTTGTGTGAATTCTGCCTTGTTTTGGGGTGTCAGCTGGTGTGCAAGTTTTAAAGAAGCTTTTCACGAATGTACAAAGGCCAGGCTGAAATCTAAAAGGCTATTCAGTTTACTATTATAATCATTCACAGCAAATTTAATCTGACCTAATTTAATAATTATCCAGAAAAAATAAAGTCCAGCTTATACAAGCATTTAGTGAAATTCGATGTTAAATAAATGAAGTCCAATGTGATCGTAGTTATGAAAAATCAAATTCTTTAGTGTTCATCCTTCACATTTGTGAAAAAGCTTTTTTGTTCCGCTAAATCCAGCTGATGGCATTAATTCAGTGATCTGTGCAGCATCAATCTTTCGGAAAAAAACTATTTGGATAAGTTTGTATTTGATAATAACTATAAATTGCTTTTACTGTGGGTTTTAGCCTGAGTTAGAGCATGATGTGAAAAGCCTTGAAACATTGGTTGTTTTTGTTAGCTGAGAACAAAACTGTTGGGTTCTGAAGTCTGGTCTTGTGGGAGCTGCCTCTTTTCTTCCACCATCACACGTTTTTGCATCGTCGCTACTCCTAAACCGTTTGATGTACAGGCATGAGACTTTCACACATTCAAGTCCTGACACTTCTGGCACTCACAAAAGAGGAATTTTTTGCATAACTGTTACGGTTTTGCCGCAGGAACAATTTGTTTGGGAGTAGCGAATGTGCAAAATCCGGAAAATGCTTTAGAGCTGCATTTTTCCATATGATCCACTTTTTTACATCGTCGGTGTGCCTACACCGATTTTTGTACAAACATAAAAATGAGCAACATAGTCCTCAAAAGCCTGCTGATACAGTGAAAGAATTATTTTGATATCTCCTATACTTTTTCAGCTAGAGCGATTTGTTCGGGACCGTTTTTAGAGGATTTTTTAAATTCCTTAAAAATCCCCTTTATATCATAATTTTTTACGCCTTTATTAAAATATTTCCAGCAAAAACCGATAGCAAGTCTTCTTCCCCTATCCGTTAAGAAATAAACGCAGAAAAAATTACGTCTCTACCATTTACGGATCAGGAGATATGGAGCGTTGTGCGAGGCAAAGTTCTCCATTATAACCCAATGGGACATATTCTGAGCAGTGTCTGCACTTTGGTAGAATGGCCTGCAGCAGAGGTGTGAGTGAGTTTCCATGACGACGGAACTCTGCTGACCAGAGGGACAGGCTCCATTGGGATAGAATGGCAACTTTCTTCAACACCCACTGCAGTGGCTGTGATTAATGTAGGAATCTGAAATTCGAGTCACTTCCTCTTAACATTTTAAAATTTTCAAGTGATTATCAGCCATGTGCCACTTTTCTGTCCCATTTTGGATTTCACATGCTTTCCTATTGGACCTTTGCTTCCAACAGGACCTGGCATGATGCCCAGACACGACCCAATTGGCCAATACAGCACCACCCACCTGTGGGAAATGGCGCTACACATCATTTTGGTCAAATGTTGAGTTCTGGGCCCAGATGTGGTGAGGCTGAGTTGCTAAAGGAGGCCGATCTGACCCATGAACTTTGGTCACGTTTGGTGACATTAAGTATTGGCACCCCTTTTTGAGGCACTTCCCAGTACAGGATTTGGACCACACTGACAGAGTACAATCACCCGGTGATACTGAACACAACCCTGTTAGCGGCTAACGGTTAGCATGTTGCTAACCGGAAGTAGCTCTAAGAAGGTCCTACAAACTTCTGCTTGACAGAGTCTGTACCTCCTTTATAGAGAATGCTCCACAATAAATTTGGGCCTCGTCGCGTAAAGCATTTCCAAGTTAGGAGGTGTCAAACATCCAATGCTTTTCAATGGGGGCGAAACCCCTTATACAGGACTGTCTCAGAAAATTAGAATATTTTGATAAAGTTCTTTATTTTCTGTAATGCAATTAAAAAACATGAAATGTCATACATTCTGGATTCATTACAAATCAACTGAAATATCGCAAGCCTTTTATTGTTTTAATATCGCTGATTATGGCGTACAGCTGAAGAAAACTCAAAAATCCTATCTCAAAATATTAGAATATTTCCTCAGACCAAGTAAAAAAAAATTATAACAGCAAAACAAAATCAAACATTTGAAAATGTCCATTAATGCACTCAGTACTTGGTTGGGAATCCTTTTGCACAGATTACTGCATCAATGCGGGGTGGCATGGAGGCAATCAGCCTGTAGCATTGCTGAGGGGTTATGGATGCCCAGGATGCTTCAGTAGCGGCCTTTAGCTCATTTGCATTGTTGGGTCTGGTGTCTTTCAGCTTCTTCTTCACAATACCCCACAAATTCTCGATGGGGTTCAGGTCAGGGGAATTGGCAGGCCAATCAAGGACAGTAATGCCATGGTCAGTACACCAGTTACTGGTGGTTTTGGCACTGTGGGCAGGTGCCAGATCTTGGTTGTGCAGCGTTTCCTGCCACATTTCCCCCTTCCAACACACTTTTTGTGAATGTGCTTTGAAACTGCACTCTGTGAACAGCCTGCTCTTTGAGAAATTTCTTTTTGTGTCTTACCCTCCTGATGGAGGGTCTTCTGGACAGCAGTCAGATCAGCAGTCTTCCCCATACTTGTGATTTAGTTTACTGAACCAAGCTGAGTGTTTTTCAAGGCTCAGGAAACCCTTGCAGGTGTTTCGAGTTAATTAGACGATTCAAGTGATTAGTTGAATAGCCTACTAGTATACTTTTTCACGATATTCTAATTTTCTGAGACAGTCCTGTACTCCTAGGCTCACTACAGTATATTCATACACTGGCTACAGTATATTCAAGTTTGAAATTCTACTTCTGCTTTGTTAAACGATTCAGTGTTTAGAATGAGTTAGGAAATGTTTGCTGCCATTCCCTCAGTTTTTTCTTCTTCTAATCATTCAGCTATTGTTCTTTCATGTTCAAATTCTTCAACTCTTTCAAATTCTTCAACTTTGAAAGAGTTGTACCTGTTGCAACCGGTTGCAATACCAACAGGTACAGCAGTACCTGTTGGTATTGCATTACCTGTTGGTACCGGCAATACCAACAGGTACTGCCGGTACCTGTTGGTATTTTATTCACACACAGGCTCCTCAGCTGAACCTTTCTGACTGCCTTTTACCATATTTGGCCATAGTCAGGCGCCTAGCCTTAATAAGTGTTACAATCGGAACTAACAGCAGCACTGAGCTTCACATGTGAAACAGTGATTTTAAATAATTTCTTAATTTTTTTATCTGTTTGATGTATTTTGTCATGCAGGACAGTGTTTTTAAGTCCCAAACACTGAGAATAATTTTTTTTCAACATTTTACAATCACTGTGATCAGTTCATATGCATAATGCACTTAAATAAATGTTTAACTGAGTACAAGTATTGTTGAAATTGCACATACTTTTCTTAAACTCTGAGGTTATTCATAATATATTTTGTCAAAGGGAAATTTGTTTAATATAAAAACCAACAACAAGTCCACTTTTATTAGTTCTATTTAATCTTGCCATGAGTTTACATGTGTGGCCCCCTTGAATTCAGATTAAGCTGAATCCGGGCCCTAAACCAAAATGAGTTTGAGACCCCTGCTCTAGATCATAAATTCAATTGTTCAAACAGTTATTATGAACTGATTTTCCACAATTTAATGTATGTAGATAGCTTATTGTGTTTTGGTCATCAAACTGTGTGCAGGTAACATGTGTTTGTGTGCTGCTGTCATCATACATGGCAAAGAACCAGTTGTAGGTGAGGCCTCCCCTCACTGCACGTCACACACACACACACACACACACATTATCAATTTATAAAATAAAAGACTATTGGCAACAATATGCAGATTTAATGAATGCGTCATCACTAAAAAAAATCGATATTCAGCATATTGGGAACAATAAATAAATAAATACATCATAAATAAGTATAGAATTCAATCTTCACATCAGTAAACCATATGGTGGGAAAAAATAGAGTCAATAAACAAAACATGCAGTGTTGAATATATATACATATATAGAATGGTATAAAGAGTGAATATTCTATCAATATATAAAATAAAAGACTATTGGCAACAACAAACAGAATGCCTCATCACTAAGAAAATCCATATTCAGCATATTGAGAACAATAAATACATTGTAAGTAAGTATAGTATTAAATCTTTTTATATATATATATATATATATATATATATATATATATATATATATATATATAATCTCTACATTTCTCTGATTTCTGTTCCTTTTTTCCCCTCTTGCCTAATCTGGACATTAACTTTTTTAGACTTCAGCTGTTCGTAAAAGGGAGCCCACATTTCACTTGAAATAAGAGCAGTTTCGCCATCTTCAAAAAGTACGCGAACACTTTCCTCTTGTTCCCCTTCCATGACTCCAATAATAAAAGTGGAGGTTCGCACTTCTTCTTTGGCCTGTGAAAAGATAGAACATAACAATATTAGGTCCACACATCAAACATTAAAGAAAGAGCAACGGCACTGCTGGAGGCCCCCTCCCCAGTAACATCACTGACTTTCAGAGTTGAGGCCCGGAAGAACTGGGTCCTGCGCGTTATGTTGATTTGATAGGGTGGGCCCTCACCCCTTAGCTCATCCTTTTAATATGTATGATGACCCTTCTTTAACTCTCCCTGAAAATTCCTCAAAGAGGGTAACTGCTGTTACCGAATGCCCATCAGTTATTGCAGCTACTTTATTGCCCTTTACCACTCCTGGCATGGCGGAGTTCTCAGTAAAGGTCCAAGACAAGACCTTGGGCCTGTCTTGGACCTTGAGAACAGAAACATGTAGGGGGGGAAGTGTTTCATAGGGAGTCTCTGGGCGACTGTTCAGGAGCTTTGCAAGAGCCATTCTAGAAGACAAGAGAAAAAAAGCAATTCAAACTCTTTAAAGTTCTACATGATTTTCATTTTTTTTTAAACATGTAAAATGAATGTCTGAGGATGCCTGATTTTTGCTCTGCTTATGGTTGCGCAAATAAAAGGACACTACGAAACAGATCCTGGGGAATTACCTTCCATAAGTAAGATTTTATGATAGATAATCCTCATGCTTTACAGTTTTTCCCGGCATAAACACAGTATGTGCTAATGGGTAGCAGGGATGGAAGCAGAGAGAAGTACATTAAACACCCTGATTTCTGAGAGATGTGACTGAGGATATATATATATATATATATATATATATATATATATATATATATATATATATATATACATATATATATATATATAGTTTATGATAATATAAGCAATAATAGATATTGTTTTTGCTACGATTTTGTAATCTCTTTGATTCTAAGATGCATTATTCATTTTTTTTTTTTTTTTTTTTTTTTTTTTTTTTTTTTTTTTTTTTTTTTTCCCCAGTGTCCTGTCTAGCACTATGGCAATAGGAATTGAAATCTCAATGCCAGATGGAGCTCGACAGATTTTGCTTTTACAAGTGGAGCAAACAGCTTTCGCCATAGTGCTCCACTTGATTTATGCTTGTAAATAGCTTTATTATGATTCCTGCAAGGAGAATTTCAAATTATATGGACATGACAATGGGAGAGTAAAGGAAGAACAAAAAGTGAAAGAAAAGAAAAAAAAAAAAAAGAGTAGAGGTGAAAGAAAGAGGAGATAAAAGGAAGAGAATGATAAAATGTCCTCTGTCTGCTCCATCACCTGGAAAGAGACACAAAAAGAACTGCACAACCAACAGACATAAAGCAACAGATACACTCGAATAACACCTAGGTGCCATTGCTAAATCATATATATTATTATGTAAGCTGACATGTGTAATGTGATATTTGAAAAAAGAACGTGACACAACATAAATAAATAAATAAATTATAAGATTACTGTATATAAGTGAACACTTAATACCTGGGACCTAGCACCAGTGGGAGATGTGAAAGTGCACTAGTTTAGGTGAAGATTATCCAGAAATAGCTTGATAGTGATTGTGGAGAACCAAAGACCCACCTTCCCCGAGCACAGAGGCAGGCGTCAGGGGACCCGTAGCCCCGGACTCCCAAAGGGGTCCCTAAAGCAGGTCGCCCAGGAGGGGCCGACACAGGATATCTGCAACCCCCCCCCCAAGGAAGGAGCAGAGACGACCCCGAGGAAATCCCCCAGCCATCGCAATGCCGACGCCCTCAAGAGCCGCGGAGACGAGCCCGTGGGCTCCGCCGGCAGCCAGCCCCGCTGAAGTGGTCCCGGCCATGGGCCCTGAGGGCCAGAGGCCCCAGGGGCGCCCCGCCCCCGCGACGAGGGCCCCGGCCGCCCCCCGGGGGGCCAGGCCCCGCGAAGAGGCCGCCAGGAGCGGGCCGGCGCACGCCCGGGAGCCCGCCCCAAACCCGAAAGCAACCAACGCGCCAGGGGGCCAAGGCGCCCGCCAACGAAGTGGAGGAGGGCATGACGTGGGGGGATGGGCTCCGCACCTATCGGAGACTTGAGATGTTCTTGGGAGAGGGAGCGGACCACACCCATACCTGAAAAAAAAAAACTCATTCACCCCATCCCTCCCTTGTGCCCCACTCGCCACACACAAAAAAAAAAAGACGCTGTACACACATTCCCACATAACATTCACATCCAACACTGACCAAAGGGGGGGGGGGTCACCCCAAATCGACTATACGACTGCTTGTGCCCGACCCCCGGCCCCGGCCCCCGACCAGACGCCCCCCGGACCGGGCCCCCCCAAGAGGGCGGGCCAACACGACCCGCACGAGCCACCCGGCCAGAGCCCCCCCCTCCCCCTAAATACCTAATAAACCCACTCCCTCCCCCCACCTTACCCTTGCCATCCCTGCCCCCCGTCCCCTGGGGGGTGCGGAGGCATCAGCCCCAGACCTGGTAGGCCGCTGACCGCACACCGCAGCCCCCCGCCAAGACCCCGGACACAGTGGCCCGCACCTCCTCCGGGCCCCAGACTCCTTGCCTCCATCGGAGAACGGGGGTGTGCAGAAGACCCCGACCCTCCCTACGCCTGCTCAAATGTTGTGTTGTTGCATGTTGTTCTCAAGTGCGTTTAAAAACTGGGAGCGCCGAAGGGGATGCACGGCAAAGCCCACCCCCCTTTCGGAAGGTAGCTGTTGCCAGCGCACCCCCTCCGTGTGACTGCCCAGAGCCCTCAATGTCTAAGTGGGAGAGGAGGTGAAGGGAGCCGTCCGAGGTGAGGCCCACACAACATAAGCCCCCCCCCAGACGTCTTCCCCCCACCATGCCTATATGAGTGTGTGATGTGAAAAATGTTTGAAGTGAAAGTGTCTAAGATGCAAAATAAAATTGGGGAGAGGGGCGTCATTCATTTTTGGTTGATTTTTTTTTTTTTTTCCCTCTGCATTGCGGTTTGTATTATATCATTTTTAAATGCTGCTATTGGCACCTCTGCTTTCACTTGTCTGTATATAGTTTTGCTCCTATGTAGATAAGTACTGTTGTCCTCACATACTCTTAAAAAGTGTCAGATGGTCACTAATGAGTATCTGTTTTTTGTACAGTTTAAAGTGTCATTTGTAAATGTATTTACACATGAAGTAGGAAGCTACCCTGTTGGATCCGATTGATGATGAAAGGGATTGCAATGATTAGTCTATGAAAATAAATATTCATCAAATATATATATATATATATATATATATATATAGAGAGAGAGAGAGAGAGAGAGAGAGAGAGAGAGAGAGAGAGAGAGCGAGAGAGAGAGGGTATAATTTGTGTGTTTATAATTTTTTATATATAACTGCAAAATATATAACTGTGAGTATATATATCATCTAGTTTGACTTCAGTTTAAATTGCTTTGGTGCTGAATAAATATGTGTAATCTGACTGAAAGGTCACGATCACTGTGAACATATGATTAAAATGAGATCAGAGCTGCCTCCTATTCATTCTGACAGCAGCTGTCTGATCTGTGGTCTGATCCAAGATGGCCGCCCTGTAGGCATGTCAGCCTAGCGGCTGGCAGCGTCCAATGGGGCGTCTACGTATATAATGTCTATGGTCACTGTTGATACGCAAAATGTGACTCCACCCCTCATCCAATCAGAGATACCGGCTGCAGAAGCGTCGACTTGGACCGCATATAATCCAGAGATGCAGGTACTGAAAAGAGTAACGGTTCTTGTTAACCGTTACTAGTGGAAAAACTTACAACCCCGACACGAACTGGCCTGAGGTGGTAACAGCTGGCAGTTATGATAACTGATTTAACGGACGATCAGTTTAACAGCTCGAGCCACCAAAAATGCCCCGCAAGATACAATACAAAAAAATTGAATACCAAAGATAAAAGCGTGTACGTCATCCTTTAGCTACTTAGAATTAATGTACAATCAACTCGTTCTGCTCCTCCTACCAAATGTGCACTCCAGATGCAGCAGATAGAAATTATGGAGCATAATCTAGACTGATTTAGCACCGTAGGTGTCTTAATGTAGATCAATGCAACACATGTTAGAATAAAAATTCACAATCATATTAAACAACCAAAACATAATGTGTATGTTAAGATTTTTGGTTTGGAATAAAACAAAACAGCAAACGTTTAATTACTTCATGCTGTTTGCTACAAAGGTTGACTGTCAAATTATTTCAATGAGAAATTATGAATAGACTTTATGATCATTTAAAGTAAGAATATCTAGTAGTTTTTTAGTGTACGTCTGCCTCGGTGCTGGTTTACCAGATAGAAAATTAGTTAGAACATTATGAATAGTTGTGGAGGGCTCCTCTTAAAATCAGGTTAATGGTTCCTGCGCCAACACGTGGCTAATTAAAACAGCTGGTAGTTATTGTAACTGATTTAACGGACGATGATTTTACCAGCTTGAGGCACCAAAATGCCCCGCAAGATATACTAAAAAAAAAAACTTTTTCAGCTTAGCTAGTGTAAAACTCCTATTCATAACGTATAAATGATTGGACAGGTTGAAAAATTTAGGTTAATAATGTCTAAGAGTTGAACTTAAAGTTAAATTCGGATAAAAACCTCCAGAAAACACATTTGCTCTGTTAAAATGTCGCTTAGTTTGACGTAAAAAGAGCCTGGAAATATTTTTTTTAACATTAATTATGTAATTTGGTATATTAACCGAGTTCTATTGTCAATATGCCCACAGACTGCCTTACCTAACTTTGTCCTTCTGCCTCGGTGCCGGTACAAGATCTATTAGATCTAACGGTCCAAGGTCCACAGGTAGGAGTTTGCTTCAAGAACAGTTAATATTGTTAGAAATTCAAGAGAAAAAACAAAGAGTATCAAATAATCTAGGTAAAAAAAATCAGACTGTTAAAGCGAACAATTCCTACCAACAGTACTGAATGGAGAGCATGTTAAAATTGTATTTTTAAACGTTTGACAGTCAATGACACTCAATTCATGATTAATTAAACTGGAAATTTCCAAGTGTTCACTGAACGCCTCTCAACGGCTTGTCCCGTCTTACGGAGATGACCGTTATATGGTAGGGTGGCGCGTGCGCCTCAAAATTGCTTGTGATCCGCCATAATAAAACAGAAGAAGAAGAAGAACGTTAATGTGCTACCGCTCTTTTTCAAATCTCTTCGTAGGTGATATTTCAATTCGCTGAGTAATTGCTACCGTTAGCTAATGGTTAGCACGGTTAGCATTGATTTTGCTATAAAGCTAGTATAGGCGGTTTACCTTAGTTTCTGAGAACTTTCCTCGCGGTCAGACCAACAGCTGTTGTCTATTAATCTAATATGGAACCGCATGTGCTGGTCTTAACGTCGAGTAAACAGCCGGCCTGGTCTCTTTTCCATCAACTAAAGTCAGAAAGGGGCTGCTACATTGCCGGTTTAGCGGCTTCATTGCTCAGTTGTGTCTTGCAGGCCTGTCAATGTTAAGGCTCTAATGTTGTTTTAATGTAAAAAAAAAAGAAGCAATCAGTTATCCTTAAGTCTCTATATTTGCCATTTTGATCAGCTGACACCTCTTTGAGGTAATTTAACTGCTTAAATCAAAGCTCAGGAAAGCCTGTTTTCTGTTAAGTTGCCTTCTGTTTTACATATTAAAGTAATTAAAGTTTAAAACTATCTGCTTTGCATTAGGAGTTTTACTTTATGACCAGTTTAGGGTCAGACAGTAGAACTGGACTTTTACTACTTTAAATGCAAATTATTGAAATGTAGTAATGTCAGTAATTAAGAGCTTAATAGTAAGTAGAGTAGAAATTAAGTAATTTAGATTTTGGCTGGTAAGTGTAGTTACTGTAAATTGCAGTAGGGTGTAGACCACAGCAGTACACTGTGATATTTAGAAAGAATGTGATTACATGCAGTTTATGCATCAGCAAATGTGAAAGTTTCCTGCTGAAAATTCAGTTAATGTGTGATTAACTGAGTTTTAAATGCAAAAACATAAGGATACATTTGAACACTGCTTTTCTTTTATTAAAAATGTTTTCTTTGATAGTATTGGGTTGAACATTTATCTTTTTCTTATTTATTCAAAAAAGAAGTTGCTTCAATGAAAAAGAAAAATGTATTCAATCATAGAAAAGAGTTTTTGAATACAAATACAATATTTTAAACAACAAAAATTGCATTTAAATGTTTTTTCCCCTTTTTTATCCAAGTAATCTTTTGGGTGTTTAGGCCATACATGGGTAGGACATTTGTCTCAATCATTCAATCCCAAAAAAGTTGCTTGAATGAAAACCAATAGTTTCAATCCAAGGAAAAACTTAAAAAATTACCCTCGAGGAGAAAAGTAGAAATCTTAAAGAGAATATTTCTCTTGGAAAAAAGGGTTTTGTTTTTTCTTTGTTCATCTAATTATTTTTGATACAAACATCCCGCAGTGGGCAGGTGCTTCTCTATTAGTCAGACATGTTTGATTGACAATTGTCTACACCAATAACGAAGTCAGTCTGACAAAGAACTCACGTTCGTCAGCAAGTTTTATGACAGCAAGCCAGGGAGCAGTAGGGGAATTGTCCATAAGTCCATAAAACACCTTGAAAGTGATTGGTGTCATGTTATTTGCCTATTCTTTGCTCAAACAGACTATTGTCCACAGCGCCACCTGTTTAGTAGATTAATTTATTTTGAGAGCAGGACTAAGACACAAAAAAGATTACTTTGATTGAAGAGAACATTTCAGTTAAAACAGTTTTCAAATGCAAATTTTGGAGTCTGAAATATTTTATTGGCTTGGAAAAACTATTTTCTATGACTGAATAGATTTTTCTTTTGACTGAAGCAACTTCTTTTTTGATTGAATTATAAAGACACAATGTCCAACACAATATATGGTTTAATCAAAGACAAGCAGTGTTTTTTCAGTCTCAACTATATTTTTGCAGTCTAATACTTTTTTGCTTGAAAAGTTTGCCCTACAATCATTTGATTCATGAATCGTGATAGGCCAAGTATCTTACCCTAACAAAAGAAATCTGTAAATACATAAAGTGAACTGCTGTTTTCTAGATGGTTTCTGATCCAAAGTTCCAGAGAAGTAGTCAGTCTAACCTGTATTATTTGTACACACTGTCCTATTCTTCCTGAAATGAAGAAGAACTTTACTCTTGTTTTCTTTTTCCCAGTCTATTCGGAAATCGTGGTCAGCTTCTGGTGAGTATCAGTATTGTTCGCAACAGGTTACTTCAGAAACATTAAATCCAAAGACCAGACTGTTTTGGAAAACCAAGATAGAGGATTAAGCCTGAATTTCCTGATATTCTGGCTAAATTTAGCCTGGTCTCGGTTTGACTATAGCATTAACACATCACTTACAATGGTGATCCATTCTGCGCAGTTAGCCTGCTTCAGACTAGGCTAACAACAAGGTTTAGGTAATCTTGGAGCTCATCAGTTCAGTCATATGGCAAGTACTTCAAGATGGAACCTACACCTCAGAAATGGGCTTGCATGTACGGGTTTGTCAAGTAGAGCTACTTCTTTTTTCCTCACCTCAGACTTAGTAATCCTCAGTGTCCACTCTCCATTCGTTCTGTTACTGAACCCCACTAGGGTCTGTCGTCCATGAGTGAAAATTGGTGCCTGCCACAAGCCAAATGACAGTAAATTAATAAAGTGGCAGGTAACAAATTAGTAAAATTATTAATTTCTTTACATTAAATTTCCTCTTTCAAAATTAAAAATAAGTCAAACTATTTATTCTACCCAGTGTATTCTTGTTGAAAAAGCTCAGGAGAAAACATCAGAAAGTTCCCTTGCTGTCTTACCTACAACCTTGCGCCATCACTGTTAAACCATGAAGACTCCTTGATGTCCCATTTGCAAGTGATTGTAAGCTCTGGTGTTGAGAGCCGACAGATTGTGTCTGGGCAGGAAATACTTTACAGAAAGACATTCGGAGGGGGGATGTATCAACAGAGAGCTAAAAAAAAGTGCATTGTTGCCGGTTGACGTGATGATCCGTGTGATTTTATTTATTTATTTGTTGCCTTAGACTATATACAACAATACTGTTTGGGAAAGTGTGATATATTTTAAATCTTTATACTGACATTTGTTTATGTCATTTCATGATGCTTCTCAATAATCCAGGTGTCATGTTTGGTTTAAGTTGTCTGACCCACATGCAGAGAACACCGGCAAACAGGAAGCAGTTTTAACAGTTTTTATTGATCTTAGCGCTAGGATTCAGGGAGGGTCTCAGAACCGGGGAAACGCAGGGACCGACTCGGGCAGGTAACACGGGATCTGTGAGGTAAAGGGGAAAACGGTTAACAGAGAATAACGCTAAAGGGAAGTACAACTAAACACTTACGCTTACCACGGAGCTCTAGGAACTAAGCCGGGGGGAGTGAGATGGGCTCAGCTGATGATTGAGGAGGAGATGACAGAGTGACCGGTGAGCGGAGGTTGGGCAGGGTCCGAGCAGCGCCGGCGGGTCCAGAGATCCGGAATGAACAGCGGGAGGAACCAGGAGAGTCAGGTGGTGGTTGATGGTCCTTAGGCATACCGCGACAAAGTAACACTCTGGCATCCTCCCGCTGTTCATGCGCTGATCTTATAGTGCGCTGAGGCACTGCTGAACTCGCTGCAGGTGTGTCGGTCCCGCCCACCGGTCAGCTGCTGTCACCTGTGAGCAGAGGAGAGCGCAGAGCTGGCAAGGCTGCACGGCTCTGCCTGCTAAGCCCTGACACCAGGTAGAAAATCTTTAACTTCTCTGGAGGTTTCAACAAAAACTCCTCAAACGTTTGGACTCTTCTCTTTTGCACTCCTTTAAAACCTCACTTTCAGTGAAAACCGGTTATGTCTGCAAAGCACCCAAGCAGCCTGCAGGGATGCACATGTTACCCTCTCTTGATCAGTTAAAGTTCGACTAATAATGCCACTTGTGTGGGAGTAGGCAGATTTTAGTGCGGCGATTTTTCTCTGACGCGCCTCTGACTGCTCAGGATATGAAATCTTAAAAAATTTTAATGTTTAGTGTAGTGGTGACGGCACAGATTGTATTCTTTTGCAACAGCAACAGTTTCGTTGCAAATTAGGCATACTGGTGAGGCATTCTGGAAGGTTGACATGATAAATTCGTACTTTTGAGTCCAATCATCATTGAAGGACCTGTTTTTATTATCAACTTTGCGTTTCATAGCCTTTGAGAGTGCCATTTTACCTCTGTTAAGAGACCCTTTCCTGTCACTTCCTCGGTGTTTGTTTTTCAAGTGCTCTATAAGTAAAATTGACTTAATTGAGTTGAGGCAAAATATCTATCACGCCTGGTGGTTGTCTGTGGTATAGGTGATAGGAACCTGACTCATTAAGGCCTTCAGTTTTGTAATGAAATGGAAAAAGTATTAACAATAAACATCAATCATAATGTTATACCAAAATTAGATTTTTTATTTAATGGTCCGGCCCCCAAGGAGACTGTCTGGTAAAATTCTGGCCCTCTGACAAATATAGTTGATGACCCCTGAATTAGGGAATTAGACATGTCCTTTAGGTGTCGGTAAAATGTTTGAAGTGGGTTTGCCTCCACCTAGAAGGGAAGACAGTTGCAGCAGTGAGATAACCTAATTTTATTACTTGTTTTAGAGTTTGTATAATCATACATAGCATTAAGTACATGTCTAACAGTTTACATAGACTTGCTTGTTGGTTGCACTTTATGTTCAATAAGGATTGATGTCCAGTTAAATTAAAAGCTGTTTTCTTGAATAATATTCTTATCAATAGAAACATTAAAAGTTCTTGTTTAAAATAGTCCTTGTTTACAGACATCTTTATTTAGAGGCCATTTTTGTTGCTTGTGGTTAATGCAGAGAAAAGTCAAAATTGCAATTTTGGTTGAAATATATCGTAGGCAGAACACAATCATTTCTGAGTTTAGATGCTGTGGGTCTTTTAGCAACTAATCTGCACGGCGAAGAAACAAATTGATTTGTTGTTTGTATATGTTTAAAAACACATGATAAATTAAACTTGGAAAAAAATTGCATTAAATCACAATATTAAGAAAGAAAATCGCAATTCGATTATTTTCCAAAATCGTTCAGCCCTAATGTAATCTCTGTTTTTACTAAATACAATTCTAATACATGTTTTCTTCTCTCCTCAGGTGTCTTTTTGGCCCCCTCTGGCAGAGCGTACCAGTCGCTCTTGTCCTGTCTGTTGAGCTTTTGGGTCGCTCTTGTCCTGTCTGTTGAGCTTTTGGGTCGCTCTTCCCCTGTTTTTTGGTTACTGTTGAGCTTTTGGGTCGCTCTTCCCCTGTTTTTTGGTTACTGTTGAGCTTTTGGGTCGCTCTTCCCCTGTTTTTTGGTTACTGTTGAGCGTACCAGTCGCTCTTCCCCTGTTTTTTGGTTACTGTTGAGCGTACCAGTCGCTCTTCCCCTGTTTTTTGGTTACTGTTGAGCTATTCACTAGCTCTTGCCCTGTTTTTTGGTTACTGTTGAGCGTACCAGTCGCTCTTCCCCTGTTTTTTGGTTACTGTTGAGCGTACCAGTCGCTCTTCCCCTGTTTTTTGGTTACTGTTGAGCGTACCAGTCGCTCTTGCCCTGTTTTTTGGTTACTGTTGAGCGTACCAGTCGCTCTTGTCCTGTTTTTTGGTTGCCCTGTTTTCTTGTTGCCTCTACTCTTGTTGTCAGTTACAGTAAATATTTGATTTTGGTCTACTGTTTCTCTGAAAACCTGGTTGTTGGAATTTGAAGTTCATTAGAAAGTTCCCTGTTTTGTGAAACTTGAAGTTTATCAATAACAGAAATTTAGACTTTTTATTTTACCATAACACCGTATTTGTACTATATATAAATTGCTTCTTCCAACCAATTTTATATTTCTGTTTAATAAAATATAAAAATCTATGCAAAGTTTCTCAGTTAATCTGTTGTTTTTACTGTTGTAGTTCAAGTTAATATTTAAAGGGTTGGAGATATCTAGTGTGATTTATTGTTATTCACAGCAAAAAAGTTTCACTGAGAACAATTTGCTGATTGCTGAGAAATACCCAAAGTTTGACTGCAGGAAAAGATCAGTCATCACCTACCATCTTATTGCTGTGTTCTGTGTTTGCTTAAATTTGGGAGAAATATAACATAAAATATTAATTGTTCTGGAAAGTGAAGCTGATTTCGTAAGAAATTACTTGTACACAATATTACCGTATTTAATATTTGATAACATTGTGAAGTGATTTTGCCGTACAAAACGTAGTTATATATTGTCCTTGTGCTTTTTTTATTTTATAGACAATAAGCTTAATTGAATAACTAAACACAGAAACAAAACACATTAACTTCAAATAAAGCGTGTAATTTGGAAGATATAGTTTTCTTTCCTTGAGTTAATTGAGGGATTTTACGGAGATCACACATTTCAAAGACTATTTTAAATTTACGTTTAACCTGATATTTACCATATTAAATAAAACTTGCTTTGCAGAAGTGGGAGTTTGTGTCATGATTTGTGTACTGAACCCGAACTGAACCACACACAGAGCTTAGTTTGTGAGTTTTATTGAATGATGAGTAGTGGAAGCAAGAGACCAGAGAGACAGAACCAGGCTGGATCAGCAAGCAGTTAAGGACTGGAGCTGGCTAGCAGGATGAAACCAGAACACGTAGGCAGCATAACCAGAAGCACAGCAGAACGGAGACTTGGAATCACGCTAGACCAGTGGCACGACCATAGTGCAGCAAGCAAGGCTGCAGCATGACAGTTTGTTACTGTTTCCAGCTTAAATATAAGATTTTTGCAGTGTGTTTATAGCAACTATTTGAAATAACACAATGCCTAGAAAAAGCCAGCGGTCCCAGTCTCAGAAGCTCAGGAGGCAGCAGGAGAAAGACTTGATAAATGTTTGCCAGAGCAGTGAGATTATAAATGAATTGGTTTCAACAGCTCCAAGTCCACAAGTCCAGCATGAACATTTACTTCGAGATGCAGTGTCTGGTGTTGTACAAACCTTTCAAACAGCGTCTGTCCCTGATTCTAAAGTGCAACAGATTGAACCTCAGGTAACAGTGGTTGACAGTAAGCTTCAGCACCATGGAGCGTCCCAATAACCATCTGATGAACCAGCCATGACCTGTGAAGCTCGGCGATCAGTGAGCAGCGTCTGTGCGTCCAGAAGTCAGGCTTCCTTTAAATATGGGGACTACAGAAATAAGCAATGTGCAGCTAATAGTTTGTTTTTTCTTTCATTTGTCCATGAAGATGAATTCATCACCAGAGCTGATCTTAACAGTGTGTTGGATAAAGGTCATGCTGTGTATTCAGCTGTTAGAAGGGTTCATGTGAACAGTGTCTTTCTAGCATTTGATGAGCTCCCTGCTATGGTTAAAAGTCGTAATCATGAGTATCAGGTGGACAAGTCTCTGTTTGGTCGTTATGGAGTATTTGATGGTAACCAACATGTACCAAGCCTGGAACAAGGTCTGCAGTGTTTGACATCAGAGGTCCAGTACGCTATACTGTTCATTGCATCAACATGTATTGCAGTTTGCAGGCTGAGTTCTGGTGAATATGCATATTTTGACCCTCACTCACGCAAGTCTACAGGAATGCCCATGCCTCAAGGTGTAAGAGGTGGGAAAGCTGTCATGCTGAAATTCAGTCATCTTTGTGACATGATTGACAGGATTAAACGTCTGTATAGAATGTTTAACATTGTTCCACATTGCCAATATGAAATACAGCCAATTACATTTAACAGTCAAAATGTAGCAAACCAAAGAAATTCTATGGAAACCTCAGAACACAGACAAACAGCTACAAGTGTTGTAGAACCAGCTTTGGCTGAACCTTTCCATAAATCAAACTCCCAAATATCTACAGAACAGATACAAAACATTGTGCAGGAAACATTTATTGAGGAAACAGTTGGAGCGACGTCACCCAAAGGGGACTCTTCAAATGAGACTTTTTGTGCCGAGACGAGCCATTGTTCCTCTGATTATTTGATGAAGCAAACACTGGTATCATCTATGAGAGAAACACACGTAACATCACATGCTGTGTCTCACAATGATTCAAATGAAGCATCCTGCTCAAGAAAGATAGTTTGTGGAAACATTTCTCAGTCTTCATTACAGGAACTTTCACATAAAATGTTGAAACGTAACAAACAACAAAAGATAAAAGTCAAGAGAAGATTATTGGTCCAACTAAAACTTCAACAGAGCAACAAATCTGACCGGACACACAAAAAAAATGTGCACAAAAGTAAACGGTATACACAAAAGTATTACAGAAGGCCGTATAGAGAAAAAGATGGTTTTCAAGAAAAAAAGAAGGCACAAATGAGGATGATCTATAAAGAAAGAGAGCAAAACAGAATTAAAAAAAGAGAATATATCAAAAAGTTGTATAAAGATTGTCCTAAATTTAGAGAGAAACAGAAAGAACTTGTTAGAGCTTACAAAGAGTCTCCTGCATTCAGAGAAAAGCAGAGAGAATAAGTTAGAAGAATTTACAGGGAGTCTCCTGTATTCAGAGAAAAGCAGAAAGAACTTGTTAGAAGAGCTTACAGGGAATCTCCGGTATTCAGAGAAAAACAGAGAGAATATGTTAGAAGAGCTTACAGGGAGTGTCCTGCATTCAGAGAAAAGCAGAGAGAATATGTTAAAAGAACTTACAGGGAATCTCCGGTATTCAGACAAAAGCATAAAGCTCACATGAGGTCTTATGCTTCTACACTGTATAAAGAAAGCATTTCAACAGAAAGGTCTTATGTCCTCCAACGTTATGAAGACAAAAGATTTCAGCAACAACACAAGAACAATATGAGAGAAAGAATGAGAGAAAGATACTGGAATAATTATTCATTTAGACAGATGCATAATGTCAGGTGTGGTATAACAATTAAAAGAAAGTATCGTCATATGCATCGACCAGCTGAAAGCTTACAATGTCAGCAGGATAACAGCTTAATCAATGATGCCATTTCTCTTTTCAGAGAGAACATTAAGTCAGCACCATCTTATGTCTGTACTGTTTGTCTAAAAGCAAGTTTTCCTAATCAGGTTAAAATCTGCAACAGAACAAGTTATTCAAAGCACCAACCTGTAGCTCAGCGATGTCTAACCGGGAAATTTGTCCATGTGTGTGATGAAGCATGTAGTGATAACTGCAGCTTTCCTGATGAGAGAAAAAAAAGAGTACATCTGTTACACGTGTCACAGTTCACTCAAAAATGGATGTATGCCGAGGCTTGCTGCTGCCAACAAATTAGAACTGCAGGATATTCCAGTTGAACTACGTGATCTGAACATTTTGGAGAGACATCTGATTGCCAAATGCATGTGGTGTGTGTCCCATCTGAGGTCCAAGAAACGGTTAACAGTTTACCCAGACTGAGAAGTGAGTCCCAGGTGATGAGAGTGAAACTGAAAAGACGGCTGTGCTACAAAGGTCATCAGCTGTTCCAAACTGTCACCTGGTCCAAACTGATCCAAGCGCTATGAAAACTAAAGCAGATTCATCCACAGTACAGAGATATTGAGATCAGAGACGATGCATTGCTATGTGATCCAACATTACCCGATGAGAAAAGTGGTGATGAAGCCAGCATGGCAAGTGATGATTATGATGAAGCTGATTTGATGGAAATTGACAGGTATGAACAAGATGCACTGTGTGAATCTGAGTCTGACAGTGAAACAGATACTGATAGGTCATCATGTGATGAACAACCAGAGGAACCAGAAAGTAATCAGCAGAAAGGAGGTTTTGCTTTAGAAAGTTGTCTTCAGCCGGTCGACATTTCAGAGGAGATTATGTGTTTCAGTGACAATACATACTGTGTTGCACCTGCTGAACGCAATAATCCTGTGAGCTTCTTCAGAACTCCACATATGTAAGCAATGTCGTTTCCTACGCAATTTCCTAACAGTTTGAATACTTTGGAGGAAGCACGGACTGTAAAAATCTCCCCAAGCTCTTACTTCAAGTCAAGGCTTTTCCACATTGATGGAAGGTTTGCAAAAGATGCAAATTACCTGTTTTTCGCTCAGTTTGTTACTGAAATACACCTGGCTAATTCCAGCATGACAATACAGCTGAGGAAAGGTAAAACCATGACCAAACATGGACGGACAATAACATCAGGAATGTTGCAAAGTAAGACAGAAGTAGAAAAGCTGGTTAGAAATAAAGATGCAATCAGATTTATGCAGCCACTCAGAGGAACTCCAGCTTACTGGGAGAAAACCACAAAAGACCTCTTCAGTATGCTTCGTCAGCTGGGAACGCCTCAGTTCTTCCTTACCTTTTCTGTTGCTGAGATGCGATGGCCTGAAGTGATTCAAGCTATAAAGAGACAGCAAGGTAAAGAGGTTGATTTTGAAGCACTTGACTGGTCAGAAAAGAGTGACATTTTAAGATCCAATCCAGTTACCACCATGCGGATGTTTGATAAGCGTGTTGAAGCGTTGTTGAGAGATCTGCTTTTTTCTCCTGCAAAGCCTCTTGGGGAAATTGAGGATTTCTTTTACAGAGTTGAGTTCCAGCACAGAGGTAGCCCGCATATTTACATGATGGTTTGGACAACAGACAAAATAGAGGTGGATGTCAATGATGATCAGACTGTCTGTAACTTCGTGGACAGATACATCTCAGGTCGACTGCCTGACCCTGAAAAACAACCTGAACTTTTCAAGAAAGTCACTGAACTCCAGAAGCACAGCAAAAACCACACAAGGACTTGCTTTAAGAGTGTCAACTCTGGTTGCAGATTTGGATTTCCTAAACCACCAGTCACACGAACAATGATTGTCAGACACGATGAAACTTCAGACACTGAAACTGCAAAAAACAAACTCAGACCAGTGATGGACCTGCTGAATGAACCTGAAGCTGCTTCTCTGACTATTGAGCAGATTCTGTCACGATGCAACTTGACAATGTCTGAATATGAGCAAAGTCTCCACGCCATAAACAAAAAAACTGCCATCATTCTGAAACGTGACCCAACAGACTGTTGGATCAATAATTATAACCAACACCTCCTTGAAGCCTGGGATGCCAACATAGATGTGTCCTTCATACTGAATGACTATTCATGTATTCAATATCTTACAAAGTACATCACTAAGAAGGAAAGTGAGCTTTCTGACTACCTGAAAACAGTTATTGATAACTCTGACAAAAGCACTGTGAACGAATGTGATGAAATGAGAGCTGTGATGCAGGCCTATTCAAAGAAGAGAGAAATCAGTGCTCAGGAGTGTGTAACTCGAGTCTGTGGCTTGAAAATGAAAACATGCTCCCGGAGTGTTGTCTTTGAACCAACTGATGATAACCCAGTGAAAATGAGCCGTCCGATGAGCTTCCTGGAAACAACAACCGATGAAAGTGATAACATTTGGATGACAAGTTTGGGAGATAAATACAAATGCAGACCTGAGACAGAAGAGTATGAGGAAATGTCCCTGGCTGATTTTGCTGCTTTGTGCCGGTTTGTGAGTGGTCCAAATCCAAAAAATGGTGTTCTTCCTCTCCTAAATGAGCTTGGATTTGCACAGAAACGAAAAAATGAGAAAGCAGCCATAATCAGATATTATCACTGTTCAGAGCAAAAGGATCCAGAGCAATATTATGGGCGATTTCTGAGACTTTATCTTCCACACAGATCAGAGCAGGACCTGAAACCACAGAGGTACCAAACCTATAACTATGGTTGGATGCGACTTCCATGTTCAGAACACAGTGAGTCTGTAAGAAGTGTTGTCAAAAGAAACAAAGACAAGTATGAGAAAAACTCTGAGGAGATTGAGAGTGCAGTGGAAGAATTTGAACAAAACAGAGACAATGTGGTCGATGAACAGTGCAATCTGGCCCCCGAGTCTGAACTTGTGAGGTTACAGTGTGATGAGAATCTGCCTGAGAGAAATGTAGATGATGAAAACGAACAGGAAAATGTGCCAGATTATAATCGTCAGTCAAATGCTGTAACAGAGGTCAGGGCCATCAGACAGCAACCTGCAGTTGATCCAGCTGTGTTACGCACAATGTACCAGAATCTGAACCAGAAGCAGGCCTGTGTGTTCTATGCTGTTACACTGGTGTATACAGCGTGTTTGTGGCTTGAACCCAGATCCATTTTACTTCTATATTAATGGCGGTGCAGGGACTGGAAAGTCACATCTGATTAAATGTATTCACTCTGAAGCATCAAAGATCCTGAGCAGACTGCCCGCTAATGCAGAGGAGGCTGACATTTCAAACCCAACTGTCTTATTGACATCATTTACTGAAACAGCAGCTTTTTCTATCAATGGTTGCACGTTACATTCACTACTCAAACTACCCAGAAGTCTGAAACCCCCCATTCAAGGACTTGGTAATCAACTGGATGAAGTCAGATCTGAACTTATCAATGCAGAAATTATTGTTATTGATGAGATTTAAATGGTTTCAAAGCCCCTTTTTGCTTATGTGGATGCAAGACTGAAACAAATTAAAGGCTCTCAAAGACCTTTTGGTGGAATGAGTGTGCTCTGTGTAGGGGATTTTTTTCAGATTCCGCCGGTACGCCAAACAAAACCTCTGTGCGTGTTTGACCCTGAACACATTGACCTATGGCAGGAACATTTTCACATGATCACACTTACTGAGATCATGCGTCAGAAAGATGATGTTGCCTTTGCAGAGATGTTGAACAGGATTCGTGTAAAAGAAAAGACAGATGAACTTTCTCAGAGTGACAGAGAATTGCTATCACAGGCTCTAACTCTACCAGAACACTGTCCAGTCGAGGTCTTGCACATATTTGCTACAAACAAGGATGTGGAAGCCCATAACACAGCTACGCTGGAGAAGCTTCATTCAAACCTGATCAAGATTGATGCAGATGATTTCCAGAAGGATCCACGTACAGACAGAATGGCAAGAAAGGAGAAACCATTTACAGGTGGGCGAAATGATTTACCTGACACTCTCAATGTTGCAGAGGGAGCTCGTGTCATGCTGACCAGAAACTTGGACACATTGAACGGCTTGGTCAACGGAGCGTTTGGTCAACTGATGAAAGTGGTAAGATCTGAAAATGATGGACACATCATTAAACTTGGGCTTAGAATGGACAACCAGCAGTCGTTGAGAAGCAAACGAAGTGGTGGTGCAGCATCGGATGATCTGGTTTACGTCGAAAGGTCAGAGGAAAATCTGAAATTTAAAGGTGTGGTACGCAGACAGTTTCCTGTAAAGCTAGCTTTTGCATGCAAAATTCACAAAACCCAGGGTCTCACTACACAGCGAGCTGTTGTTTCATTGAAGAACATTTTTGAACCTGGTATGGCTTACATTGCTCTCAGCAGGGTCACATCTCTCAGTGGACTGTACTTATTGAACATGGATGAAAACAAGATTTATGCCAATCCTGCGGTTACTGCTGCCCTTCCGAACATGCAACAAGCCAGTTTTGAAGAAAGGATGCCCCTTCTTCAGGTCAGAGAAACAACCTGCAGAGCTGACACCCTAACACTGATCCATCACAACACAGAAGGTTTGCCATCTCACATCAGTGACATTAAGAGTCATCATGAACTGTGTCTAGCAGATGTATTGTGTCTAACTGAAACTTGCTTGCAAGGATCTTTTCTTGCAGATGGTCTTCATTTGGATGGCTACACCATGTTCAAACGCAACAGACACCTGTCTTACACCAACTTTCCTCAGATGGCCAGCAGAACTGGTGGTGGAGTTGCTGTGTATCTGAAGAATCATTTTCAGGTTCAGGAGAAACAGTACATACATAATGTCACTGATCTTGAGTTTTTGGTCCTAAAAGTCCAGGCTCCGTTCTCTGCAGTTATTGCTGTTGTGTACAGACCTCCAGACTACAGCGTAAGACCATTCATGCAAAACCTGGTAAGTCTTCTAGAGTCACTTGAGATAATGGACTGTCACCCAATCATTGTGTGTGGAGATTTTAATGAGAACCAGCTACTTGAAGGAAGAAAACCCATTTGGAGCTGTTTCAGTCCAAGGGCTATGCACAGCTGATTACCTCTGCCACCACAGACAAAAACACACTGCTTGACCTGATTTTCATTTCTCGGCCCCAGCAAAGTTTCACCTCCGGTGTCCTGAGAACATATTACAGCTACCACAACCCTGTTTTCTGCATACTGACATCTTCATAAAGCTGTACGGTGAGTTTGAAGTTAATTAAAAGGCATGCTTATTACTAATATATATTTTCTTGCTATCATGAATGGTTAAATATTTCTATAGTATCAAGAATCATTAATACATCTGTTTAATGCTACAGTTCCGGCGGCGCCCTGGCGGCAGCAGCCGAACACAGCTCCTGTACCAACTCGCGGACTTTTTGCATAAAAATGCATAAAAATGCCGCCAAACTCGCTGGAAACCACTCATCTACCCAGCCGATCAGTACTTGACCGCGAGCGCCTGTTGGAGTTACGATCAAGTTGTGTTTTTGGACTTTTAAATACCACGCTCGACTGCTTACGTGACTGTGGCGTCCTACGGAGACCAGCCCCGGAGGCCTGTGAAGCGGCGGCCTCGACGAGCAGCTCACGCCGGAGGAGAGCGACGTGGAAGCGGTGTAGCCGGCCGAAGAAGCGCGGGTGCCGAGGAGGCTTAGCAGCGAGGCTAAAGGCTAACCCATTCAGACCGCCGCTACCATCCATCTGGCTTTCCAACGTTCGCTCACTGGACAACAAAATGGACCATTTACAACTCGAGCTCTCTGCAAAGAGGGAGCTCAGGGACTGCTGCGCTCTCATTCTAACCGAAACATGGCTCACCTCAACAATCCCAGACAACGCCGTTAGCCTGGAGGGACTCGCTACTTTCCGCGCCGACAGACAAACAGAACTCTGCGGTAAGTCCCGAGGAGGCGGACTCTGCGTTAACACCAATAACACCTGGTGTAAAAATGCTAGATTAGTCACAAGTCTCTGCTCTCCGGACATTGAGCTTATGATTATTAGCTGCAGACCATTTTATCTGCCTAGAGAGTTCACTGTTGTTATCATCGCAGCGGTTTACGTCCCTCCCAGCGCTAATACTAAAGATGCTATGGGTGTTCTCTATCGGACTATCTCTGAGCTGCAATCTGCACACACAGAGGGGGTTTTCATCATTGCTGGGGATTTTAACCAGGCAAATATGAAAACTGTTCTCCCTCATTTTTACCAACACGTGGATTTTGCAACTCGGGGAGAGAACACTCTAGACTTAGTCTACACAAATATAAAAGGAGCATTCAGAGCAGCCCCCCGCCCCCACCTGGGCTCTTCAGATCACCTTTCCGTGATGCTATTCCCAGCATACAGGCCCCTGCTGATCAGAGCAAAACCAACAGCGAGGCAGGTGAGGGTGTGGACTGAGGGAGCCATGGAGGCGCTCCAGGACTGTTTTGAGTGCTCTGACTGGAACATGTTCAAAGCTGCTGCAACTTATGAGGACAAGATCAACATTGATGAGTACGCCATGACTGTGTCAGCCTACATCAACAAATGCATTGAGGACGTCAGCACCACCAAGACCATCATCACCCGAGCCAACCAACGACCCTGGATTACTGCGGAGGTCCGTCAAGCGCTAAAAGCACGGAACTCAGCCTTCAAGTCTGGAGACAAGGAGGCATTGAGGTCAGCGAGAGCCAACCTGAACCGTGCCATCAGGCTAGCAAAGCGGAACCACAGTCAGAAAATCCAGGAGCTTTTCCATGACGCCAGCAACACCAGGAGCATGTGGAAAGGCATCCGGGCGATCACTGAATATAACACCCCCTCCCCCCCGGTGGGTGAAGTTGATGCTGACTTCCTCAATGGACTAAATAACTTCTTTGGGAGGTTTGAGGCACTAAACAGCACTCCAGCAGTGAAAGCTGTTCCCCATCAGGAAGAGGAGGTCCTCTGCCTTGACACCGCCGACGTGTGGAAGACTCTGAGGAGAGTCAACCCGCGGAAGGCCCCAGGCCCCGACAACATACCTGGGCGGGTGCTCAAGGAGTGTGCAGGTCAGCTGGCTGGTGTCCTCACAGACATTTTTAACACCTCGCTGGACCAAGCCATAGTGCCAGCATGCTTCAAGTCTGCCTCCATCATTCCGGTGCCAAAGAAACCTCAAGTCACCTGTTTCAATGACTACCGGCCTGTTGCACTGACTCCCATCATGATGAAGTGCTTTGAAAGGCTGGTAAAGGAACACATCGTCTCCAGTCTCCCCCCAACACTCGACCCGTTCCAGTTTGCCTACCGACGGAACCGCTCCACTGAGGACGCCATCTCCTCTGCTCTTCACCTGAGCCTGGCACACCTGGAGGAGAAGAACACGCACGTGCGGATGCCGTTCCTGGACTTCAGTTCAGCGTTCAACACCATCATCCCACAACATCTGGTGGGAAAACTGGAGCATCTGGGCTTCAACACACCCCTACGAAACTGGCTGCTAGACTTCCTCACCAACAGACCTCAGTCAGTCCGGGTCGGACAGAACACCTCTGATGTCATCACCCTCAGCACGGGCTCCCCTCAGGGCTGCGTCCTGAGCCCCCTGCTGTTCACCCTGATGACACACGACTGCGTCCCCAGGTTCACCACCAATCACATCGTGAAGTTTGCAGACGACACAACGGTGGTGGGCCTGATCAGAGACGACAACGACCAGGACTACAGAGAGGAGATGGAGCAGCTGGTGGGCTGGTGCAGAGACAACAGCCTGATCCTGAACGTGGAGAAGATGAAGGAGATTATCGTCGACTTCAGGAAAAACCGGCCTCACCATGCTCCACTGCTCATCAACAACTCAGCGGTGGAGGTGGTCAGCAGCACCAAGTTCCTGGGGGTGCACATCACGGACAACCTCACCTGGACTGTGAACACCATGTCACTGGTGAAAAGGGCACAGAAGCGACTGTACTTTCTGCGGAGGATGAGGAGAGCCCACCTGCTCCCGCCCATCCTCACGACCTTCTACAGAAGCACCATAGAGAGTATTCTGACCAGCTGTCTCTCTGTGTGGTGTGGAGGCTGCAGTGCCTCCGACTGGAAGAACGTGAGGAGAGTGGTGAGGACAGCAGAAGGGATCATCGGGGCTCCTCTTCCCTCCATTAAAGACATTTCATCGCAGCGCTGTGTGTCTCGAGCCCGTAACATCATCAGGGACCCCTCACACCCCCACCATAGACTATTCTCCCTGCTGCCCTCTGGAAAGAGGTTCCGCAGCATCCGCTGCAGGTCCACTAGGTTCTGCAAAAGCTTTTTCCCTGCTGCCATCAGACTGTTGAACTGCTGAACTGCTGAAGTATAAAAACGGACTGTGTACCACACTCGACTCGCTGATTTGCACATTTGCACATTTGCACATTGTATCGTATCCTGCAAAATTGCTGTTGCACCTTACCCGGAAACGTACTGCAAAACTGTGTACAATGCAACTGTCTACTTTTAAATCACTGCTGCACCTTACTGCATATTTGTTTACATTTGTTTTACATTGTTTACATTTCAACTGCCTACTGTTCACTGCTGCACTTTATCCGGAAGTCAATTGAAACTTATCCTGTAAGTGACTGCGATTTATCACTGCACTTTATCCTGTACTGTAATTCACCGCAAGGTATCCTGTAGAGTTACTGCAATCTTTCTGAGCTGTGTGAAAACGAAATTTCGTTCTGTATGCACTCTGTGTATACAAAATGACAATAAATAAAGTCTAAGTCTAAGTCTAATTATTTATAAATAAAACAAGACTGTAAGGTAAATGTTTTCTGTAAAAAATATAAAAGCACTACTTTTTTGCCTCAGATTAAAAAAAGGCATTTGAAAATAATGTCTCAGAAAAAATCATTACATTAAATGTTTTCAGGAAAAAAATATTAAGAAGAAATCATCAAAATAAAAGGTCCCTGAAAAAAGGCAAACTTCCGAGTAAAATATTGCTTTTTTTTTCCTGAGACCTGAAGATATCATAAAATGTAAATCATGCTACAACCAGTTTCCCAAAATACAAAGTCGCATTTGCTTTTAATAACCAATCAATCATCAGTGCAAGGTTTTACTATTGCTAATATGTTTTTTGTTGTTGAACTTATCACAAAATCAGGTTAATGGGTATCATTATTTTGTAGAAGCAATCTTTTTTATGTATAAACATTGTTCTCGATCAAGGAGTATTTTAGAGTCAATACATATTTTTGCTGAGACAATTTAAAGATTACACCAACCTGATCAGTATGAAAATGTACAGTTTTTATCTACATTCTGACTTGGCCTTTACCTGGGTGGGTTTGGGTTTGGGAGGGGTAAAGGCCAAGTCAGAATAATCTGAGCAGCTGAAAAGCTGCTTAAAACAAAATGCACCAGTCAGTATGGGTTTATGTGTAACCCATATTGACTGGTGTCAATTTAGAGAAACCAGCTGGCACTCCATATTAGGATAGGTGATAGGGAAGGGCTTGTGTTTAATAATGGCTTGTAACTTTATTTTGTGTAGATACATTTTACCTTGTCAGGTACGTCCCTCCTGTCTCTGTGACCACAACTTCAAACTTTGCCAACGTCAGTGGAAACAACATCTCTGCACCATCTTTTTGAACTGTTAATCCAAACAAGACCCATCAGTGTTTGACCAGAGACATGTCACATAGTTTATAGAGACTGCTGTTCTACGACCTACTACTCCAGTCTGTTTTAAAAGACACGACACACCCATCAGTTGTCCAATGGATAACACAGACAACATCACCATAAATGATAAATCATCCAGACAGAACTCCTGTTCCGGTCAAGGAGATGAGGGATTCTAGAAGCAAAAGGAGGTTATAAATCTTTTCATATTATACATTATAATGTGTTGGTTGTATTATTGCTTTTAGTTTATATATATATATATATATATATATATATATATATATATATATATATATATAAAATAGATAGTTACCTATAGCAACGTGGAGCCATTGATTTACTTTCCTTTCTATTTTATTTACATTCTTCCTCTGCAGCTCTTGAGGCAATCATCTTTTCACAGGCCAGACCTTCAAAACCTCATTAATGAGGTGCAAGTGAGACTGACCAATAGCTAAGTGTCAGACAGCTTGGACACTGGTTTTGTTATCAGCAGCCCTTTCTAAGGTATTTGACAATAATACATAAGCCTTATTTTGCTGCTTATAAGCTTTAAATGATTGAAATTACTTTTTGTCTGGATTTTGCAGAGCATGTTACCTCCATGTTACCTCCAAAGAACACATTGGAGGTTTTGGTGGTTGGAACCAAGCTGTATCATATCTACAATGAGCATGTTGCTGTAAGATGAAGTGCTGCCAAGCTGTCATTTCCAGTCAGGTTTTACCTTGTCTGTGTGCACTGAGGTTTTAAACGGAAGCCTTTAAGGTAATACTTTCTACTGTTTCATTCCTCGTTAATACATTTAAACACATGGTTAAAAACGTTTATGTTTGTCTTTCAGATTTGCCCTCCAACTTTCTCACTGATAGCAACATTGAACTGATGAATGGAGGCAGGAGGTCAGGTTAAAATAGGTTTTGGTGATCTCATTTCATGTCTTATTAAAATGAACATTTGGGACAAACTGCATATCCAGATATAACAAAGAACACAGTTTTAAAACTGAACTAGGTTTAACACTTTTCATATAACAAAGCTAAAGATCGACACTTCCAGTATTGTCTATCTCTTTAGGAACTGTGCAGTTTGTTTAGCCAAATTGTTAATTTCTTTCTTTGTTCTTGACTATCGCTAAAAATGAAAATACAGAAGAGGGCAGATTAATAAGAATTTTAAAAATGCATACATAGAATTTAACTGTAGTAGGCTTAAAGTCATATAAACACATTGAATTAAGTTTTTTTTTTACATTGGAATAATATTTTAGATACAAGTTGTGGCACTATCTAATTGGTGACTGTGTTTGTTTTGTGTAATGAATGATGTGGTGAAGAACCCAGAATTCAGCCAAACACTGTAGAAATGCTTTTGACGGAGTTTTAATGGAGGGAAGGTGAGGAGAGGGAATCAAAACAGTCAAACAGAACAGGGTCCAAAAAGGGTAAGGCAGACATCCAGACAACTTGACAGGGAACCGGCAACAGAACTGGGCAGAACAAAACAGATCAGGTTACAGACAGGATCAATGTGCTGGGAGCTCTTACCAAACTGAGGCAGCAGACACATGGGTGACAAGTGTGACGAACCGACGGGGAGCAGAGAACTAAGGCAGGTTTAAATAGGCGGATAGAACAGGTGAGCGGAGGGAAACTAATCAAGGACAGGTGGGAGTGATTAAGGGAGCAGACAGGACACTAGAAAATAACCCTAAGACAAAACCAAGCAAACCAAGCACAGAACTAAAAGCAGAGCTAAAACAGGGACCAGATAACTAACACAATAAAGGGGCTAAACTAGAATCCAAAAAAGGAAATAAATCCAAGGGCGAAAAGAGCTACTTTAACCAAATAATAAACATAAACCAGAACAGAACGTGACAGAGCCCCTCCCTCAAGGACGGATTCCAGACGTCCTTCGAACCGAAAATAAAACAGATTAGACCGGGTGGGTGGAGGGGGTTACAGGACGGAGGGACACAGTCCATACAAAACAAAACAACCCGACACGGTGAACAGATACAAAATCCAAAAATGACCAATCAAATCCTGAACCAAAAACAACCCAGACAGGGTGAACTAACTAAGCGAAAAGTCTCAAGAAAAAGTGTTTTAGAAACAAAAGTCTGGTGGGCGGCCCGGAGGATGACCCCCAAGATTCAGAAGCTCTGGCGGTCGTCTCGGAGGACGGCCGCGGCGTCTCTGGAGGTCAGGCGGACGTCCCAGAGGGCGACCCCGGCGAACCAGAGTCCGATACGAGCGTTGCGGTGGGAGACGTCGGCGGAGCGGGACCCTCAGAGACCGTCGGCGGAGCGGAACCGTCAGCACCTGAGGCCTGGAGAGAGAAAAAGCGAACAACGGCACCGAGCTAAGGGCCGGAGACGGCAGGCTACAGGCTAGGGAAGGCGGCACCGGACTGCAAACTAGGGAAGCCTGGCTACAGGCGGCTATAAGGGAAGCCTGGCTACAGGCGGCTATAAGGGAAGCCTGGCTACAGGCGGCTATAAGGGAAGCCTGGCTACAGGCGGCTATAAGGGAAGCCTGGCTACAGGCGGCTATAAGGGAAGCCTGGCTACAGGCGGCTATAAGGGAAGCCTGGCTACAGGCGGCTGACGGGAGAGCCTGGCTACAGGCGGCTGACGGGAGAGCCTGGCTACAGGCGACTGACGGGAGAGCCTGGCTACAGGCGACTGACGGGAGAGCCTGGCTACAGGCGACTGACGGGAGAGCCTGGCTACAGGCGACTGGTGCGGGAGCCTGACTACAGGCGACTGGTGCGGGAGCCTGACTACAGGCGACTGGTGCGGGAGCCTGACTACAGGCGACTGGTGCGGGAGCCTGACTACAGGCTTCAGGAGGCCCCGGGCTACAGGCTTCAGGAGGCCCCGGGCTACAGGCTTCAGGAGGCCCCGGGCTACAGGCTTCAGGAGGCCCCGGGCTACAGGCTTCAGGAGGCCCCGGGCTACAGGCTTCAGGAGGCCCCGGGCTACAGGCTTCAGGAGGCCCCGGGCTACAGGCTTCAGGAGGCCCCGGGCTACAGGCTTCAGGAGGCCCCGGGCTACAGGCTTCAGGAGGCCCCGGGCTACAGGCTTCAGGAGGCCCCGGGCTACAGGCTTCAGGAGGCCCCGGGCTACAGGCTTCAGGAGGCCCCGGGCTACAGGCTTCAGGAGGCCCCGGGCTACAGGCTATGGATGACGGTGCTTTAAAGCTGCGGGGAGCCGGCACTGGAGGCTGGGCTTTAAAGCTGCGGGGAGCCGGCACTGGAGGCTGGGCTTTAAAGCTGCGGGGAGCCGGCACTGGAGGCTGGGCTTTAAAGCTGCGGGGAGCCGGCACTGGAGGCTGTCCATTAAAGCTGCGAGGAGCAGGCACTGGAGACTGTCCATTAAAGCTGCGAGGAGCAGGCACTGGAGACGTTTCATCCAAACAATCCTCCGAAAACTGGCTGAACACAGGCTGCTGCTGGGGCCTGGACACCATCCTCAGACGTCTTATATACGCCCCTGCTTCCACCGCAGAGTAGAGCAACTCGGCCGCCCATTGCTTTGCCGAGGGGGTCTGCATGCTGGCCATAACCCCCGTCTCAAAAAGCATGGCTACTCCTGAGCGGAGAGGGAGTGTTGGCGACAGATTCTTCATTTTTGGTCGGTTCGTACTGTAATGAATGATGTGGTGAAGAACCCAGAATTCAGCCAAACACTGTAGAAATGCTTTTGACGGAGTTTTAATGGAGGGAAGGTGAGGAGAGGGAATCAAAACAGTCAAACAGAACAGGGTCCAAAAAGGGTAAGGCAGACATCCAGACAACTTGACAGGGAACCGGCAACAGAACTGGGCAGAACAAAACAGATCAGGTTACAGACAGGATCAATGTGCTGGGAGCTCTTACCAAACTGAGGCAGCAGACACATGGGTGACAAGTGTGACGAACCGACGGGGAGCAGAGAACTAAGGCAGGTTTAAATAGGCGGATAGAACAGGTGAGCGGAGGGAAACTAATCAAGGACAGGTGGGAGTGATTAAGGGAGCAGACAGGACACTAGAAAATAACCCTAAGACAAAACCAAGCAAACCAAGCACAGAACTAAAAGCAGAGCTAAAACAGGGACCAGATAACTAACACAATAAAGGGGCTAAACTAGAATCCAAAAAAGGAAATAAATCCAAGGGCGAAAAGAGCTACTTTAACCAAATAATAAACATAAACCAGAACAGAACGTGACATTTTGGTAACAAACATTTCTATTTCATGCAAGCATTGCTATTTAATCAATAGTAACACAAACATGTAACTATAAAAACACACATATAAATGTTTAATAAGTGCTACCATTGAAATATCAGATGTGTTTGTGTGAATTCTGCCTTGTTTTGGGGGTGTCAGCTGGTGTGCAAGTTTTAAAGAGGCTTTTCACGAATGTACAAAGGCCAGGCTGAAATCTAAAAGGCTATTCAGTTTACTATTATAAACATTCACAGCAAATTTTATCTGACCTAATTTAATAATTATCCAGAAAAAATAAAGTCCAGCTTATACAAGCATTTAGTGAAATTTGATGTTAAATAAATGAAGTCCAATGTGATCTTAGTTATGAAAAATCAAATTCTTTAGTGTTCATCCTTCACATTTGTGAAAAAGCTTTTCTGTTCCGCTAAATCCAGCTGATGGCATTAATTCAGTGATCTGTGCAGCATCAATCTTTCGGAAAAAAACAATTTGGATAATTTTGTATTTGATAATAACTATAAATTGCTTTTACTGTGGGTTTTAGCCTGAGTTAGAGCATGATGTGAAAAGCCTTGGAACATTGGTTGTTGTTAGCTTAGAACAAAACTTAATTTTATTAGAATGTTTTCTTTGTGTTGGAAGTTAGTGGTTTCTCTGTATCGCTGTTAATGTAGCTAGGAGAATTCATTCATTTTATAATTTCTGTGGTAAGTACTTAATTTTAACATTCTGTGTGACATTGCCATGTTTTTACTGTCATGTTGTTATTTTTGCTTTAAAATTTTGATTCAGATAAAACAGTTCAGTCAGTTCTTATTGTATTCTTTGCAATAATTGTATGAGCCACTATTACTCCTGTATTTCCCCACTGTGGTATATTAAAGAAATTCTTATCTTCCTATCATCAACTGTTTCTTTAAAAATGTTGTCTTGTTCAGCCGTTTTCAGCAAAGTACAGCTTGCACTTTACAGCTATTTTTTCTCTTCTTCAAAGATCTTCTGCATCTTTTCCTCAATCATTCAGCTATTGGTCTCTCATGTTCAAATTACTTCAGATTCTTCAAATTCTTCAACTTTTTCAACTTCTTCAATGCTTTTCAGCTATTTTTACTCTTCTTCAAAGAACTTCTGCATCTTTTGCTCAATCATTCAGCTTACTGCATTCACAGTGCATTTTCGCAGGAAATGCAACTTTTTCTAGTTACTGTGAATGCAGTAGGCATTCACAGTTATTGAGATCCTCTTTCGTGTTTTTGTTGTTTAAAGTTTGATTCGCTTCTCCTCCTACAATTTTTCTCCGATTTCAACCATTCAACTTTTAAACTATTCAGCTTCTTCTGGAATCGATGGCTATATCTTTTTGTACTTATATCTTTTCAACTTTTTAAAATATTCAGCTTTTTCTGCAGATTTTCAGCTTTTTTTCTCCCATAGGAAATGAATGTAATTCACTAAAATTCCGCTCATTTAAGCTGCTTTTTGACAGCTTACTGCTTCAGCCTACTTTCAGCTAGAAACGCCATTCAACTTTTAAAATGTAGTGATATCTTTCAGCTATTATGGTATATTTCAGCTTTTTCATATATTTTACCATTTTCCTATAGTACCTCCTTAAAATAATTTTGGCTTTTCAAGAAATTCAGCAAATAACATGCGTTGCGATGGTCGTCAAGGAGGCAGCTATAGAGTGCACACTTTAGAAATTCAACAAATTCTTTTTCTCCGAACAACTTCTTCTCACTCGCTCAATTTTCAACCTATCCACATAAATTATAAATCAAAACGTAGGAATTTTTGTCTGGATTCAGGAAATGTAACCCTCATTGGTGTAGCATTTTTAGATTTTTCGCAAATCACCTCAGAGCGACACAAACCCGAAACCTCCCCCATTCATTTCCTATGGAGCGATTTTGAAAAATGACGTCTGAAAATCCAAAACATCACACGTTTTTGCATCGTCGCTACTCCTAAACCGTTTGATGTACAGGCATGAGACTTTCACACATGAATGTCCCAACCCTTCTGGCACTCACAAAAAAGGAATCTTTTGGATAACTGTTACGGTTTTGCCGCAGGAACAATTTGTTTGGGAGTAGCGAATGTGCAAAATCCTGAAAATGCTTTAGAGCTGCATTTTTCCATATGATCCACTTTTTTACATCGTCGGTGTGCCTACACCGATTTTTGTACAAACATAAAAATGAGCAACATAGTCCTTAAAAGCCTGCTGATACTCACAGTGAAAGACCGTTTTTAGAGGCTTTTTGAAATTCCTTAAAAATCTCCTTTATATCATAATTTTTTATGCCTTTATTAAAATATTTCCAGCAAAAACCGATAGCAAGTCTTCTTCCCCTATCTGTTAAGAAATAAACGCAGAAAAAATTACGTCTCTACCATTTACGGATCAGGAGATATGGAGCGTTGTGCGAGGCAAAGTTCTCCATTATAACCCAAAGAGGCATGGTCTGAGCAAAGTGTCTGCACTTTGATAGAATGGCCCGCTGCAGGTGTGAGCAAGTTTCCATGACGACGGAACTCTGCTGACCAGAGGGACAGGCTCCATTGGGATAGAATGGCAACTTTTGACACTCACTGCAGTGGCTGTGATTAATGTAGGAATCTAAAATTCGCACAGTCACTTCCTCTTAACATTTTAAAAATTTCAAGTGATTATCAGCCATGTGCCACTTTTCTGGCCCGTTTTGGATTTCACATGCTTTCCTATTGGGCCTTTGCTTCCAACAGGACCTGACATGATGCCCATACACGACCCAATTGGCCAATACAGCACTACCCACCTGTGGGAAATGGCGCTGCACACCATTTTGGTCAAATGTTGAGTTCTGGGCCCTGATTTGGTGAGGCTTAGTTGCTAAAGGAGGCCAATCTGACCCATTACCTTTGGTGACCTTTGGTGACATTAAGCATTGGCACCCTTTTTGAGGAAATTCCCAGTACAGAATTTGGACCAAACTGACGGAGTACAATCACCCGGTGATACTGAACACAACCTTGTTAGCAGCTAACGGTTAGCATGTTGCTAACCGGAAGTAGCTCTAGGAAGCTCGTACAAACTTCTGCTTCACAGAGTCTGTACTTCCTTTAGAGAGAAAGCTCCACAAGAAATTTGGGCTACATTGCATAAAGCATCTCCAAGCTATGATGTGTCAAACATCCAATGCTTTTCAATGGGGGACCAAAGCCGTTATGTTCCCAGAAATGCATGCCCACAATGGCTACAGCATAGCTCTGATGGAAAGTTCAGGCTTTGCATGCAAGAGGTCATGGGATTGAATCCCGGTGTGGGAGACTTAGAGTCTTATATTATAATCCCCACAGTGTGTATATCAAAACATGTGTGCTGATCCCATGAAGTATTTTTTTGTTCCACCCGCCATTTTGAGTTACCATGGCAACGTTATAAACAACATATTTTCTCCCTATTTGAGGCACATCCCAGTACAGGATTGGGACCAAACTGACAGAGTACAATCACCCAGTGATACCAAAGACAACCATCTTAGCGGCTAACGGTTAGCATGTTGCTAATCGGAAGTAGCTCTAGGAAGCTTGTACAAACTTCTGCTTGACAGATTTGGTGAACCATTTACGGTTCCGGAGAAATCGAGTGTTGTTCGAGGCAATGTTCTCCATTCTATTTCAATGAGGCAGAGTCTGACGCAAAGTGTCTGCACTTGAGTAGACGGGTCAGCTGCAGGCGTGAGTGAGTTTCCATGACGATGGAACTCTGCTTGCCAGAGGGAGAGGTCCTTTATCTCCTGTGGTGGAGCCCAACGACCCCACTGGAGATGTGCTTCTTTAGCCGTCTTGACTCGGGTATCTATTTGACTCAGCATGAAATCATACGCCTCCAACTTCATGCTGGGCGCAGACAACCTCTCGCACTCTCCTGCTGCCAGTTCCAAACAGGTAGAAAGCTCTGGGTGCCCAAAGTTGCCCAAGATAATTTTACGAATGACATCTTGCACCTCCTCCAGCCTTCCTCCACACTCCTTTGCTGTATTTCTAATATCATCAGACTGTTCATCCGTCAAGGTGGAGTCACCTTCCCTATCCCTAGCCTCTGCAAACGCAGCTTCCAAATCGTTATTTGCATCAATAACTTTGTCAGCCTCCAATGAAATCTTGGCAAAAGCCTCCTTTAACTCCTCAACTGAAATGTTTCTACATGCTCAAGTTATTGCATTGGCCAGCCGAGAAAACTGCCTTTTAGCAGTAGTCCTGCTAATCTTGAGCTGCTGTAGGCCCTTAGAATCTGCCATTTCCTTGCTGGAGCTTGAAGCTGGGAACTTGGAGCTGGGAGCTCAGACGTGGGTCTTAGCTGGGAGATCAGACGTGGCTCTTAGCTTGGAGCCGAGGCGTGGCTCCTGAAACCAGCAATGGCGTACCGCGAGCGAGCTATTTATAGAACGTGACGTCATATCACGTGGTACAGGTAGGGCAAATATGCGTTGTCCTCCACTCTTTCGCTGTACGTTACCCTTGGTTTTACTCTGTAAAACGACTGCTTTTTCTAAGTCTAACACGTCTCCTAACCATGGTTTTTAAAGATTGTTGTTATGGAACATGCAACAGCGACTCGAGGTAAGCTGATAGGCCAAATATGAAGGATGTTAAAGCCGCAAGCGGCGTCGATCGGCCCTCGCAGCCAAGCGCCGCTCCAGCCTATTGGCCACCGTTGCGGTGCCGGCCGGCCGGCGGTGCGCGAACCCCGCAGATGCTGTCACGCATTTTCCCCGCCCGTCCACCGGGCGATTCACATGAACGCGTAGGGCAGCGCTCCCCCATGACTCACAAAAAATTTGGTGCAGACCGGTCGATGCAGCGAGGAGATACAGCCGTTGGAATATGATAATGCATTTGGCCACCGGACCGGACTAAATTGTTCGGCGGGCCGGACAATTTATACCGATTCCTGGACGGTGATTACAAACAGAAAAAAACGGCCGATGACGCCATGAACGCCGTGCAGGAGAAAAACATCGACTTACCGTTCTATCAACTTGGCCCATCGTTTGAGCTGAACGTTGGAATGTTGTTCGAGAGTTCTACCAGTAAACTGGGCGCCTGGACATCCTCTTGCGATAGTTTAACAGCTGAAAAGTCTGTCATATCGTTGTATCTGTTGCACGAGTAATGGCTGGTTGCTACGTGCGCTCTCCCACTGTTTGTCCTACCTTAGCGGCAAGGGGCGTTGCTCATGAGATGGTGACGTCACGTGCGCGGTACGCCATTCTCCAGCCGGTTTTTACTGTCAAGTGCTTTTGCCAATGCACCCCACACTTGAAGGGGTGGACCCACGACAACAAGAGTATGGCCGTTTCTCAATTCACGAGAACGCGAGTACGGACTCGCGTTCTCGTCAAGCCCGGTCTTGGCGAGAACACAGGAAGATCAGACTTGACAAGAACGTGAGCACGCAGCACGTATGGTGTATTGGAACAGAAGTGTACTTGTGACGTCATGAGACGCACAGTTCTTTAGCATTTCTTTAACATTCAAAACTATTTATATACTACACCACAATAAATCTTATTGAAATTTTTTTTAAAACAACATTTTTAATTTCTAAAAAGCCTAAGAATTATCTTGCAGCGGTGCATTCTGGGAAAGCGGTCAGTCTGAAAAACGCACAAGTCTGCTCTGATGCATGCTCGATAAAGAGGGCGGGCGAGAACAACATGCGGGGATGTGGTGCGTTCTCGCTCTGGCATTCTCGGCAATCGGAACAGTGCTTGGGCTGAGGCTGAGGACGTGTCACGAGCACACGAGACCGCTCAAGAACGCATATTGAGAAACGGCCTATAGCTGGAATTACTCAGACTGATTTGAATCTTTTTCCCATTCTTTATTTTATTTGATTCTTTTCTTCTCAGTGAACAGTGCTTAAACACCAGTCAGGTAAAAACCTTTGAAAAACAAATATTACAATTAATACACGCCCAATATTTACAACACACAAATTCCTTAATACCATAAACAACAATTAAACCAATTCTAATTCCCATGTCCATTAGCAGAGCTTCATAAAAGTTACTTGTACTTTTATGTACCAAGTAACCTAAAATCCCACTGGCCCATTGACCATCATATTGCACTATGCCCAAACATATACCCACATCACACATATCCCCAAGCTTATTATTTACAATGTGGAATGCATGTTTGTTTTAACTCACTGCAGCCACCTTCAGAGTCCAGGTGCAAAAACTATGTAAGCAGAATTCCACACACAGCAACCATCACACATTAAGCACTGGAACAGCAGCAGGAATGTTAAATAGCACTCCTTTTCTTAACGGCTGCCCCTTCAGTGTTTGTCAGTGGGTCCTTGCTTCTCTGCAGTCAGTTTGCAGTGTCTCTCTCACACATACCTGCTGATGAACACAGCTTCTTCTTCTTCTTCTTCTTGAGATTATTGGCAGTTGGCAAACAGCTTTCCGGTGTGCATTACCGCCACCAACTGGTGAGGAGTGTGAGTCAAAATGGACATATTTCCAAAGATGCTTATATTTATATATCTATATGTCTATATCTATAATATTAATTTATAAATACTAAATCCTCCTAATTAATCCTGTTATTATTAAATATGTAAATAAATATTGATAACATTTATTTTTTTACTTTTTCTGCAGAATATATATTATGTCAAATTTAACTTTGACATTGGACATTCAAGCTCCGCGGAGTCAGCGGAGCACTCTTGAGAAACAAAAATCAAATCAGATTTGTTGACGGTCCCACCGCGTATGGGAGAAGGGAGCAGCTGAGAGACGCTGGCCGAAATCGGAGTCCTTCAACCGGATCAACCGTGAGCTAGATCCTGCTGACTCCGCGGAGCTTGAATGTCCAATATCAAACCAACTTCACCGCGGTCTGCACTACAGCCACCAACTATGCACCTAGGAAATGGCCGATCATAAACGGAGGCAGCACTCAAACGCGAAATACCATAATCGGTGTAAAAAATGTGCGAGATTTCATATTTAAACTTAATTTGAACACTTTTGATACATGAATATTCAAAGTTTACCTTGTTCTGGAAGTTATTCAACGTTTTTCAGGATTTTTTTTCAGTCCAAGAGTTAGACTTTAAGAGTAGTGATTCTTAATCATTCAAGTAAAAGCAAAAAGAACTTTGCAGTGAAACTACTAAAATTATATCCACCCCCCCAAAGGTTACTTAAGTACATGTATCTGAAATGTAAGTAGTTTATTTATATATATATATATCTATAGCTATCTATATATACAGATAGATGGATATAGATGTGTGTATATATATATGTATGTATATATATGTATGTATATATATGTATATATATATATATATATATATATGTATATGTATATATATATATATATATATGTATATATATATATATATATGTATGTATATATATATGTATGTATATGTATATATGTATATACAGGGGTTGGACAATGAAACTGAAACACCTGGTTTTAGACCACAATAATTTATTAGTATGGTGTAGGGCCTCCTTTTGCGGCCAATACAGCGTCAATTCGTCTTGGGAATGACATATACAAGTCCTGCACAGTGGTCAGAGGGATTTTAAGCCATTCTTCTTGCAGGATAGTGGCCAGGTCACGACGTGATGCTGGTGGAGGAAAATGTTTCCTGACTCGCTCCTCCAAAACACCCCAAAGTGGCTCAATAATATTTAGATCTGGTGACTGTGCAGGCCATGGGAGATGTTCAACTTCACTTTCATGTTCATCAAACCAATCTTTCACCAGTCTTGCTGTGTGTATTGGTGCATTGTCATCCTGATACACGGCACCTCCTTCAGGATACAATGTTTGAACCATTGGATGCACATGGTCCTCCATAATGGTTCGGTAGTCCTTGGCAGTGACGCGCCCATCTAGCACAAGTATGGGGCCAAGGGAATGCCATAATATGGCAGCCCAAACCATCACTGATCCACCCCCATGCTTCACTCTGGGCATGCAACAGCCTGGGTGGTACGCTTCTTTGGGGCTTCTCCACACCGTAACTCTCCCGGATGTGGGGAAAACAGTAAAGGTGGACTCATCAGAGAACAATACATGTTTCAAATTGTCCACAGCCCAAGATTTGCGCTCCTTGCACCATTGAAACCGACGTTTGGAATTGGCACGAGTGACCAAAGGTTTGGCTATAGCAGCCCGACCGTGGATATTGACCCTGTGGAGCTCCCGACGGACAGTTTTGGTGGAAACAGGAGAGTTGAGGTGCACATTTAATTCTGCCGTGATTTGGGGAGCCGTGGTTTTATGTTTTTTGGATACAATCCGGGTTAGCACCCGAACATCCCCTTCAGACAGCTTCCTCTTGCGTCCACAGTTAATCCTGTTGGATGTGGTTCGTCCTTCTTGGTGGTATGCTGACATTACCCTGGATACCGTGGCTCTTGATACATTACAAAGACTTGCTGTCTTGGTCACAGATGCGCCAGCAAGATGTGCACCAACAATTTGTCCTCTTTTGAACTCTGGTATGTCACCCATAATGTTGTGTGCATTGCAATATTTTGAGCAAAACTGTGCTCTTACCCTGCTAATTGGACCTTCACACTCTGCTCTTATTGGTTCAATGTGCAATTAATGAAGATTGGCCACCAGGCTGGTCCAATTTAGCCATGAAACCTCCCACACTAAAATGAGAGGTGTTTCAGTTTCATTGTCCAACCCCTGTATATATATATCTATATATATATGTATATGTATATATATATGTATGTATGTATGTGTGTATGTATATATATATATATATATATATATATATATATATATATATATATATATATATATATATATATATGTATGTATGTGAGAGATCATTTAGTCAGTTTGAACAAATCTCCCTATTTTGCGAATAATTTTATGACTGCAATTCTTCTAGATGTTTCTGTATGTCAGGGTATAGGTGTTAAATTTAATTCATAATGGTGTTAAAAAATTTAATTTGAGTTGATGAAACCTGCTAAAACCCTGGATTAATACTTTCGTATGATTAATAATAAGAAAATTACTCATGCAACAATAGTCATTTGTGTCAGAATTCATTTAAACTTCTAATTGCTGCACTTCTTCTGGCAGCAGCGCTGTGATAACTGAGCCACTCAGCCCCTCCGCCCCTCCGCTTCCTGACCCAAACACTGAGCTGCTGCTGGACGGTTTAAACTCTTAACATGGTGGTACATCCACAGAACAAACTATATGTGACCCTGTTTATTGGAAAGAAAAACGTTGTGTGGAGGAATTAGCATTTTAGTGTACAAGATTTGTACACTAAAAGGAACATTAGTAAAGCAGATGTTTTTGGATAAAAATCACTTGAGAATTGTAGTAAAGCTATACTGAAAAGTTAAGTGTAGTTGAAAAGGTGACCTGATGTCTGAGCAAGTAAGCATGGAAGCAAAGTTTAAAAAGAACACAATACATAATTTGTTTAATGAAGTACACAACTTTTTAAGCTTTGTATGGAGTGATGTAAAAACGGTCGTCTCTACAAATGTATGTAGTGCACATTTACAGAGCACTGAACAGTCTAAATAGGTAGAAAACTAAAAAGAATATACATTTTTGATTTTGTATGTTTCAAGTGTATATATACAATTGTGTGTTAGTGTACATAAAGATATGTACCTTTATACACTGGTCAGTGTATAAAGTCTCTGACTGGCGCATGGGACAGGGTGTATAAAGCTGAGCAAGCTAAAAACAGGAGAGAAAAAACTCCTGAGTTGAGTGACGCTAACTCCAACACGGACTCTCGAAAAGAAAAACGCAACCCGCAGTCGGACAGACCTCGTTCACACGCAAAAGAGCAGAAACCCAGCAGGAAGGATAAAACTGTAGTTGACGTAAGCACGCAGGACCAAATCTTACAGCAGAAAAACGTGGAAAAGGGTGAGGCTGAAAGGAACCCGTTGGATTCCTTGTTGGAATCCAACAAGCTCAGTAAGGAGGATGAAGATTTTGACGAATTCAAGTTTCTACAGGACCACGTCCCTGAAAGGGTCAAAAGTTGTGAGAGACTTACCAAAAAGATGAGTGAAGGATTGGCACTTATAAAGAACAGAGAAGCTGCAGAGATGGCCCTTCAGCAGGGAATGGACTCTTCGACCAAAGTGCAGGGGAGAACAAGTCAAGGAGCGGGTCCTCAAACTACCCCGAATGAGATACACCTTAAACCCATCAAGGCAAACAACGAGGTTCTCCAAAAGACCAAACATCGCGAGAAATGCAAAAAAATCGCGTTTGAGAATCTGGCCAAGGTCATGAAAAAAGAAACTGCTAAGAAGAAGGCTGAGGAGAGAGCCCTAAGCAAAACAATGGAACAACGAGAATATGAAAGGAAAATTCAAGAAAAACAGATGAAAAGACTAGCGGCGGCAAATAAGTCTGTGGATACCACGTCAGACTGCCAGAAGAGATCTAAAAAGCACAGAAGTGAGAAAAGTTATGCGACACATGCGCAGGAGGCACAGACTTTCAGGAAATCAGCTAAGAAAAATGTAGTACTCCCGCCTGCACATCGGCAAACAACCAAAGAAGTATTCGCCGATGACAAACAGGACACACTCAGCACAGATAACAAGCTGGAGTCCAACCAAACCTTTGAGAAGCTAGATGCCCTTAAGCAGATGACTCCCTTGGACAACTCTAAACAAGACTACGCCCTAAGCGTAACACAGGGGGAAAGATGGCAAGGTGTCAGCCAGCTAAGCGAAGGAATTCAGGCCACATTAGATTTTCGACCACAACAAAGTCAGGAGTGCCTTCCTGAAAAGGTCAAGTCTCGCGAGCAATGTAAAAGAATCGTGCAGTTGGACAGACCTCGTTCACACGCAAAAGAGCAGAAACCCAGCAGGAAGGATAAAACTGTAGTTGACGTAAGCACGCAGGACCAAATCTTACAGGGGGAGACATGTCAGAGTCGTAGCGGGCAAAGGGAAGGCAGTAAATCTAAGTTAGGGAATCTGGAACACGACGGCGAGAAGTACACTCCTGAAAATGTCAAGTCTCTTGAGAAATGCAGGAAAATCGTGCAGGACCAGATGGTTGAGCTAAGAATGATAGAATCTGCCAGCGAGGCTCTCATTCAGGAAAAACTACTTAAAGACATGGCAGAGAAGGAGCTTGAGGGAGAAACACTCCAACAACAGTGGGAGAAAAAAGCTGCGATGAGAAAGTCTCTGACTGGCGCATGGGAAGACCAGATTCAATACAAAAAGCAGAAGAAAAGAGAACTGGATGAATTTGAAAAAAAGGAGATGCAAACGTTGGTGGAATTTGACAGGGTGTATAAAGCTGAGCAAGCTAAAAACAGGAGAGAAAAAACTCCTGAGTTGAGTGACGCTAACTCCAACACGGACTCTCGAAAAGAAAAACGCGACCCGCAGTCGGACAGACCTCGTTCACACGCAAAAGAGCAGAAACCCAGCAGGAAGGATAAAACTGTAGTTGACGTAAGCACGCACGACCAAATCTTACAGCAGAAAAACGTGGAAAAGGGTGAGGCTGAAAGGAATCGGTTGGATTCCTTGTTGGAATCCAACAGGTTCAGTAAGGAGGATGAAGATTTTGACGAATTCAAGTTTCTACAGGACCACGTCCCTGAAAGGGTCAAAAGTTGTGAGAGACTTACCAAAAAGATGAGTGAAGGATTGGCAAAGAACAGAGAAGCTGCAGAGATGGCCCTTCAGCAGGAAAACCTATTGAGAGAAATGGAAAATCAGGAAGCTGCGGCCAGAGCACGTGAGACACAGGACAGGGAGAAAAAAGCTACGATCAGCAAGGCCTTGTTTGAGGCTTGGGATTCCCAAGTAATATACAAACAGCAGCAGAAAAAGGAACGCTGTGAGCTTGAACGCAAAGAGAGGCACTCCTTAATTGAATTGGACAGGTTGCATGAAATTGAAAAACAGAAAAGGATCGAGCTGCAGAGGAAAAAACAGATGATTTATAGGGAAAATGACATCGCTCTTGCAGAATCAAGAGGGGCCAGAATTAGAAATCAGTCACTAGGAGGAACGAAAGGGCCATTTCCTCCCTTGACGCCCCTGAAATTACGCGGGGCCACGTCTGATGCTAATGTCAAACACGTTGACCCACTTCCAAAACCTGGCACTCTAAACCAGAGAAGGCACAATTTAGCCAACAGACCCCCGCCGTCCCCTGAAGCTCCTAAACCTAATAGGATTGTATTGGATGGAAACAGCACTGCCAGTAAAAAGACAACCTTAAAACTTCCACCTATTGATGGCCCTGTAAGAAAAACACTCAAAACGTCCTTCGAACTTAGCAGACCTAAGAGCTCTGTATTGAGGGACAACACTGGCAGTGAAAAGGCAACCTTAAAACTCCCACCTATTGATGGCCCTGTAACAAAAACCCTCAAAACGTCCTTCGAACTTAGCAGACCTAAGAGCTCTGTATTGAGGGACAACACTGGCAGTGAAAAGGCAACCTTAAAACTCCCACCTATTGATGGCCCTGTAAGAAAAACCCTCAAAACGTCCTTCGAACTTAGCAGACCTAAGAGCTCTGTATTGAGGGACAACACTGGCAGTGAAAAGGCAACCTTAAAACTCCCACCTATTGATGGCCCTGTAAGAAAAACCCTCAAAACGTCCTTCGAACTTAGCAGACCTAAGAGCTCTGTATTGAGGGACAACTCTGGCAGTGAAAAGGCACCCTTAAAACTCCCACCTATTCACTCCCCTCCAAGTAGACCTGCCAGGCCTAGAGGCCAAAAGACTAATCAAGGGAGGCTTTGATAAGCTGCTGATGCATTTAATCATTGGTATTCAGCACGCTCAAAGCACTGGATGCAGAGGTTCCTCAAACCGCCGTTCCTTTTTCTCCACCTCTGTATGTCTGTGAACCCCATTCATTCATTTTATATAATTTATCTCAGCCCCTCTCTCAAATTGGCTTTGTTAGTTAAATCAGAACTCCTCCCCAACACACAGGTTCTCTCCGGGTACTCCGGCTTCCCTATAAAAAGCCCACGGCCTGCATATTAGGACTATTTTAAACCTTTAAAGGTTCCTAGTCGTGTGCCTGGTTGTTTGTTTCTGTTTCTCTATGCTAGATTGTTGACTTATCCATTTGAAGGTAAGAACCAGCCCCCTCCCTTTGACTCCCCCCCACCCCTCCCCCCAATAAATTGCACAGGCATTAAAAATGGATGGAAGGTGAAGACGTTTTGCTTCCCATCCAGAAAACTTTCTCAATTCAAAATGTCTGGAGTAGTGTGGAGCTTCCAAGCTTTATAGTACTGCCCAACAAAAGCCTTGTTATGGCTTAGATAACATGCAAATTGAAGGTATCAACCCTATAGCTGTGTTGTAAGTTTTTGAGAGTTGGAACATAAGTCCTCTTCCTCTGTTTAAGGTTGGTTTTCCTTCACGGCCCTTTCAAACCATCTGTCAACATTTGGGGGACAGATGGTTTGAAAGGGGCATGAAGGAAGCCATTTACATTACAGGTCGCCAGTCTATCGCAGGGCAAATATATATATATATATATACACTCCTGATCAAAATCTTAAGACCAGTCAAAAAATTGCAAGAATTTGCATTTTGCACTATTGGATCTTAAGAAGGTTCTAAGTAGAGCTTCACAATGTTAAAAGGACAAATCAGTGCAAGAGACAAGAACATTTGAGCAGGGAATTGTCTGAAAACTGCATTTATACTCAAACATGATTTTTTCAGCTGATCAAAAGTTTAAGACCATAGTCTTTAAAAGCCAAAAGCTGTGCAAACATCTGGATTCCATGTCATTTTCTGTGAAGTCTTTACACTGTCAAGACCTCCTGATGGCAAAAGCAAAAAAGCTCACTGACTTTGAACGTGGTAGGATTGTTGAGCTGCATAAGCAAGGCCTCTCACAACGTGCCATCGCTGCTGAGGTTGGACGCAGTAAGACAGTCATTTTGCATTTTTTAAATGATCCTGAGGGTTATGGAACAAAAAACTCAAGTGGTAGACCACTCGGTAAAAAGCTCCTCGGTAGCAAGGCCCCAGGGGTGAATGAGATTCGCCCTGAGTACCTTAAGGCTCTGGATGTTGTGGGGCTGTGTTGGTTAACGCGGCTCTGCAGCATTGCGTGGACATCGGAGGCAGTTCCCCTGGATTGGCAGGCTGGGGTGGCGGTCCCCCTATTAAAAAGGGGGGCCGGAGGGTGTGTTCCAACTACAGAAGAATCACACTCTTAAGCCTCCCTGGTAAGGTCTATTCCGGGGTTCGGGTAAGGAGGGTCCGTCGGATAGTCAAATCTTGTATTCAGGAAGAGCAGCGTGGTTTTCGTCCTGGCTGTGGAACACTGGATTAGCTCTACACCCTCAGCAGGATCCTGGAGGGGGCATGAGAGTTTGCCCAACCAGTCTACATGTGCTTTGTGGATCTGGAGAAGGCATTCGACCGTGACCCTTGGGGGGGTCCTGTGGGGGGTACTCCGGGAGGAGTTCAAGTATCTTGGGGTCTTGTTCACGAATGAGAGGAAGATGGAGCGGGAGATTGACAGGCGGATTGGTGCGGCGTCTGCTGTGAAGTGGGCGCTGTACCGATCCTTTGTGGTGAAGAGAGAGCTGAGCCAAAAGGCGAAGCTCTCGATTTACCGGTCGATATACGTTCCTACCCTCATCTATGGTCACGAGCTTTGGGTTGTGACCGAAAGAACGAGATCCCGGATACAAGCGGCCGAAATGAGTTTTCTCCGTAGTCTGTGTGGGCTCTCCCTTAGAGATAGGGTGAGGAGCTCAGTCATCCGGGGAGGACTCAGAGTGGAGCCGCTGCTCCTCCACGTCCAGAGGAGCCAGTTGAGGTCGCACGGGCATCTGATTAGGATACCTCCTGTTTGATGAAGTCCTTGAACTTATTCCACCCCCACAAAACGTTACAAAGCGCCATGTGGAAGTTTTGAAAGAAGGGTGGAGCCGACTCACAATATGAACTTATTGAAACAAAAGGCACATTGCATAAATTGCATTGCATTGCATACAGACACATGCATATATACAGACACACACACTGATACAGGAACACACATGCAAAATCACTTTAACAAGGACACAAACACAAGCACTTATACAGATACATTAAAATCTTTCACTGTATGATCATTATTGTTATTGATATTGATATAAGTATATCAAATTACAAGTGTAATTGTCTGTTAGGAATTAGGAAGAGGTTACTTTTAGCACATCTCCCATGAGATTTTGTTATGCCTACAAACACATATGCAAGTGCACACACAGTTCACGTTATTTTGCATTTAAGCTGTAAAACACTTAATGTTTTACTGTTGTTAATATGTTGTTCTTTTTTATTTTAGATTAATAAAGCTCAATTCAGCAGCAATTTGTATCTGGTGTCCTTGTTATGGTTACAAAATTAAATACAGTATAATGCCAACGGAAAGTACTGTACATTGAAGTAAATATGTAAAATTGTTTTTGTCCCTTCAACCCCGTTACCATCTTCAACCCTGTTATGCTGGTCTCAACCCCGTAACACCTACAATTTCATAAAATATATTTTATTAAATGTTGAAAAAATAATTTAATATCTGTTGACTTTTATCTAAAATATTGAGAGCTATCATATGAAATTGATTTTGATTACAATTCTTAGGTTAAAATACATTTTTGATGAAGAATGACAAAAGTACTTTCCCCAATTAGTAACATTTCAGGAAAGAAGACGGCACAAATATATGTATTTATGTCATTTTTCAGTTTAAAATTATTGAATTAGTATGGGGGACATCTGATCTATGTGAAAATGTTGATTTCTATCCCAATTTATTTTAAGACAATATTGAGAGAGCCTTCAAGTGTCCATAACGGGGTTGAGGAATTAGAGTGACCACATCTTGAAATAATGATCAAAACTGAAAGAAAACTAAAGTCTGAGATGGGAAAATATGTTTTTCTGAAAGGTAAATATATCCCTAATAATATAGGATATACATAGAAACAATACTTTTGGGTACAATTTTACCCATTCTTTTTTTTTTTTTTTTCCCCAGTGTCCTGTCTAGCAATGTGGCAATAAGAATTGATATCTTAATGCCAAATAGAGCTCGACAGATTTTACTTTCACAAGTGGAGCAAACAGCTTTCGCCATAATGCTCCGCTTGATTTGTGCGTGTAAATAGCTTTATTGTGATTCCTGCAGGGAGAATTTCAGATTATGTGGACACTACAATGGGAAAGTAGGAGAGTAAAAGAAAAACAAGAAGAGAAGAAAAAAAAAAAAAAAAAAAAAAAGAAGAGGTGAAAGAAAGAAGAGATAAAAGGAAGAGAATGATAAAACGTCCTCTGTCTGCTCCATCACCTGGAAAGAGACTCAAAAAGAACAGCACAACCAACAGACATAAAGCAACAGATACAATCGTGTAACACCTTGATACCATAGTTCGATAGTGATTGTGGAGAACCGAAGACCCTCCTTCCCCGAGCACAGAGGCAGGAGTCAGGGGACCCGTAACCCCGGACCCCCAAAGGGGCCCCCAAAGCAGTGCGCCCGAGAGGGGTCTTCACAAGAAATCTGCAACCTCCCCCCCCCGAGGAAAGAAGAGAGACGACCCCGAGGAAATCCCCCAGCTACCGCAATGCCAACGCCCCCAAGAGCCGCGGGGACGAGCCCGTGGGCTCCGCCGGCAGCCGGCCGTGCTGAAGTGGTCCCGGCCATGGGCCCCGGGGGCCAGAGGCCCCAGGGGCGCCCCGCCCCCGCGGCAGGGGCCCCGGCCGCCCCCCGGGGGGCCAGGCCCCGCGAAGCCACCGCCGGGAATGGGCCGGCGCCCACCCGGGAACCCGCCCCAAACCCGAGGACCGTCAACGCGCCAGAGGGCCAAGGCGCCTGCCAACGCAGCGGAGGAGGGCAGGACGTGGGGGGATGGGCTCCGCACCTATCGGAGACTTGAGGTGATCTTGGGAGAGGGAGCGGACCGGACCCGAACCTGGAAAAAAAAAAAACTCATTCACACCATCCCTCCCTTGTGCCCCACTCGCCGCACTCAGACACAAAAAAAAAAAAAAAAAAAAAAAGGACGCTGTACACACAGTCCCACTTAGCATTCACATCCAAAAATCCCAAGTGGGGGGGGGGGTCACCACAATTCAACAATACGACTGCCTGTGCCCGACCCCCGGCCCCGCCCCCGGACCAGACGCCCCCCGGACCAGGCCCCCCAAAGAGGGGGGGCCGACACGACCCGTACGGGCCACCCGACCAGAGCCCCCCTCACCCACTATATACCTAATAAACCCCCTCCCACCCCGACCTTACCCTAGCCACCCCTGCCCCTCATCCCTTCCTGGGGAGAGCAGAGGCGTCAGCCCCAGAGCCGGTAAGCCGCTGGCTAGCCGCAGCAGCCCCCCACCAAGACCCCGGACCGAGTGGCCCGCACCTCCTCCAGGCCCCAGACTCCGTGCCGCGATCGGAGATCGGGGGTGTGCAAAAGACCCCCGATCCTCCCTACGCCCGCTCAGATGTTGTGTTGTTGCATGTTGATCTTAGGTGTGTTTAAAACTGGGAGCACCGAAGGGGGTGCACGGCACAGCCCACCCCCCCTCCGGAAGGAAGCTGGTGCCAGCGCCCCCTCTCCAAGCAACTACCCAGAACCCTCAATGTCTAAATGCGAGAGGGGGTGAAGGGAGCCGCCCGAGGCGAGGCCCACACAACATAAGCCCCCCCCCAGACGTCTTCCCCCCACCCCCCCATATTGTGGCCTACATGAATGTGCGTTGTGAAAATGTTTGGAGTGAAAGTGTCTAAGATGCATGATAAAATTGGGGAGAGCGACGTCACCAAAAGGTGGCAACCTCCAGTAACGCCCTCTCCCCAAGGACCTACATGTGTGGCGGCGTGATGGAGCAGGCAGAGGGAGGAGTCCGGGGATGGGGAGCAAAGGACTGGGGAGCCAACCCAGGGAGCCAGCTCCCCTACTGACTCCAATAGGCACCCCCGCTCCCCATTTTTTACCCATTCTCATAGAATGACTCAACTATTTAAAACATTGCGTTGAATCTTCAATCATATTGTGAGGCAGATTTCGAAAGCAATCCCTAATAATTGGACGGTGCACCCAGGCTGCAGTAAACAGATACAGGTACAAAAATAAGAATATTGTGAAACATTCTTATTCTTAAAAACATTTGTGGAGGAACTCACTTCAGCCTGGTATAATCTCTTCCAACTCACCATCAACACTCATTCTACGACGGAGTATTAGGGCCAGGCTAGGGAATTTTTTTTTTTAATACGAGAATAAAGTCATAACATTATGCGAATAATGTTGTAACATTATAAAGTCGTAACATTATGAGAATAAAGTCATAAAATTACGAGAATAAAGTCATAATGTTACGAGAATAAAGTTATAAAATTACGAGAATAAAGTCATAATATTACGAGAATAAAGTTGTAAAATTACGAGAATGAAGTCATTATACCACAAACCGTTTCAGACAGAAAGCTTCGATCATGCTCCGACCAGAACCACCAAACAGCAATCTGCGTCCAGTTTGTCTTAAACATATTGCCCAATTAGCAGGTAAGCTAAAGTATTGATAATTTTGTCGTTATAATTTTGCAAGTTTAGGTGGGTGAGCTAAGAGGCTTACAGGTTGGTTGAGTTATTTGATGCAACGTATTTCCAGCTTTATAAACGCTAGCAACGTCATACATGTAACGTTTAGCCTAATGTGAGCCATTATATTGTCTAAATTTGTCGTTATTGCTTGTCCAAATGACCCGCTCCATCACTCACATAAGCATATTTAAGATACTTTTGGCTTGCCATTTCTATTGCATTACTGTCATGGTGCAGCTTTACTGCACCATGCACATTTCAGGGCACTTTTCACCCTCCATACACCCAGTCTCCTCTCCACCTCAGTAATCATCTACACCTGTCAGCCACTAATCAAGCCAGTACTCAGCACACCTGTTATCCTTCCTATTTAAGCTCCCTTCATTCAGCTCTTCCTTGTCGGTTCTTCCTGTTAACTACTGCTCACTACTGCTCACCTCATCCTTTCCTTGTCCAGCCCGAGTTCCCTTCGTCTCCGCCTGCCTGCTGCTGGTCCTGCTAGTACTCTGGTGCTCCAAGTATTCACTCTGCATGGCTGCCGGTCCTCCTTGCCAGTTCCTGCCATCACTATCCTCCTGCTCCAGCCCGGAACAGACTGTCGGTTTCCATCCTCCACCATCCATCTCCTTCAATAAAACTCACCAACTAAGCTCTGTGTGTGGTTCTGTTCGGGTTCAGTAAACAAAGCATGAGAATTACAGTAATGTTACTTTGTTCAAACTAGCATTAACGTCACCGTCTGTATACCCACTATGAGACTTATTTGGGCCCATTCATGTAACGACGGCCCGTCTCATTCATCCCAGTTCGGACATTTGGCAAAGAGAGAAGAGACAGTGAATTCAGAGGCAAAAAACATTTAACATATATTTATTACAATTTGGAATTCCAAAATGGGAGACACTTACAAGTTTTATCACCGATGCGGATTAATCTTATCCCGAAAATGCTCTCCGTGAGTTGTAAAGATGTGTCTCAGCGCTTACACCTGGAACAAGCCTTTTTACCCCACGGGTGGCTCCAGAAGGGGGCCGGACCAACCCTCCCCTGAGCTGACCCTCAGTCTAAGTGCAAACACTAAGTCTACTTCCACATATGTTTCCTGACACCTGACCATTAAAATGTAATCTATTGCCTAGTTCAGTTCCTGGAGTCAACTGAACTAACAATGAGACCTTAGTAAAGGAATGATAAAACATTATCTGCTTTAAAACACCATCTGCTCTACTTCCTAAGGCTCTCATAAATTACCGTTCAGCACCGTGGCTGGTACACGCTCACTGAAATCTGAAGGGCCTTCTGTGTTCTGCACACATCCTCACCTTGGGTTACTGTGTTTAAAGGTTAATATCTGTATAACTTTAAAATACACTATTATCATATAAGTAATTATATATTTTCATAACAATTTCCCTCTTTTGGACTCAGAGAGAGTCCACACAGATCTGTATACGAAACCTGTAAACAAACAGCTAAAGTGAGGCACACAGAAAACACCCCTGTGATTCTTATAAACATATTGGGGCAAAACGTAATAAACAAAGCATGCAGGAATCAACATTAGCAAGTCATACAAAACAAATTCATCATAGTAAAATAAATCAGAAAAAATCAAATGAGTAACTTATCCTTAGCATTACGATTATAACATCAATAGGGCAGTATCTCAAAATCAAACACATGTGAAAAAGTCTCCATTCATGAAACAACACAAAATCAAGTCGAAATTACCCCTGAAAATCCCAGCATAAATTCATATCACCCCATGATATTAAACTAACTCCAATCTTGTATCCTGCAGAGGAGGCGTTAACCCCACCTGTAACATTTGGGTATTGGGAGATGAGGAAAGTGTGCCTTTCTCAATAGTAGCTACAATAAATCGAACAGCAAGACTTCTCAAACAGGGAACACAGCAGCAACCACATGTAACCACAATTGCCAAAAATACTGACAGGGAAATTATCATAGAAATAATCAAATTCTTCCATTTACCCAGAACCTGTGTCAACCATTTTTCCAAAGGATTATTAATACCTGAATGTTCATGCATAGTTTCACTCAGAGTCCTTAACCCTTCTAAAGCTTTAGTCACCACCCCGTCCGGTGCTGTATTATTAGGAATAAATGTACAACACATATCTCCAAACATGGCACAAACGCCTCCTTTCTCCGCTAAAAGCATATCTAGTGCCATCCTATTCTGAACAGCCATAAGAGAGGTAGGGGCTAATTGTGCAGCCAAGCCCTCAACGGCGTCTCTAGTCAGATTAGACAAACGTAACACATTGTAATGTATGTAATTAATCCTATCAACATTCTTATTAGGGGTGATCCAATGGAATATGGATTCAAACCACCTATTGCACCTATTGCATCAATGTATGTAGGAGAATTACGTGTTAAATCAAACTCAGAACTACGCTTAATTCTATGTAACAAGTGTTCCTGGTTTAACCCAGGTCCCATGAGCAACAGTGGTGCCCCCAACCTTACCATGGCACACACTCCAATAGAGCCAAAAGGAATCCGGACAAACAACTGTTGCCCCCCACAATAATAATACAATCCAGCTCTCGCCCATGAAACTATGCCTTTTGCAGGAAACACCCATTGACACCACTCCGGTGGAATTACTCCAACCCTTGACGTAACCTCTGTCCCTTCCTCTGTGAAGTTAAAACACACATATTGCTCAGTTTGATTGGCAGGAGTAAAGGGCCCAGGTTTAGTGTCATTACTTATAGGAGGGAAAAGATCATTATAGTATGTGCACCCCGCAGAACGGCCTTTCGTCAATTCTAAAATGCAATTGTATCCTCTAGTATCCTCAAAAGGAAATAAAGGTGCTGGTTCCGTCGTTAAAATTGGCCTAGCCGCAGCGCAAGCTACACAATTGTCAGTCGTATATTGTCTGGCCGTCTGAGCCATCCAAGAAACCCATAAATTGCGTCTCATATCCCCTGTGAAACTCCCAATAATGTTTCCAGGAGTCAATTTATTGTAATCTATATGGGGTCTTCCTGAAGAGGATAATGCTTTCCCCACTTGTGGTGAAAGAATCTGTACACCAGAAGTAGTCGCATTATGTAGAGAAATTTTAATCAAACCAACGGGACCTCTACCCCGTGTACCTGCTCCAAGGACGAGATAAAACCCTGACGGATTAATAGTACAAGGTCTGGGCTGAGCTACGATATGCAGAATAAACCCCAGTGTATGCCCCAAAATAAGGATTAATGTTTAATCCTGAAATGGTCAGGATAATAGGGTTAACACCTTGTGTTACCTGATGATGGCCTTTAGTGAAGGTTAATACTTCTTGTAATAATTTATCAAAACCTCCATGGCGAACCGGAACAGCCTCATTTCCTGTGTGCCATCTCATATAAGCCCAGTTTACACACTAATGAGAAGGGGGTTTTGGAATACCCTTCGGCAACACACACGCATAAATATCAGATTCCTGCCAGACTAATGGATCTGTACCACAATGTATCACTGAACATAAATCAAATTCAAACCTAACCGTTGTTCCTAATGTGTACTGCAATTCAATACCACGATGTTGAGTCAGACAATCATTTTCATCCTGCATGGCCCGCTTCTGATGTCTGATAGGATCAGCAGCACCTGCGTCCTGAATAACAATGCTCAGAACAAACATGCCCAACATGAAAATCAGAATCCATAAACCCAAAGTCAGCTTCCGCTGAATTAACCCATTACCCAATTTCTGCTCCATGTTCAACGTTTTACCTTAACCAGAATACTCTGTATTTAAAAATAGTATTTTTAGACCGGGGATCACTTGCTCCTTAACCTGAAAAAATGTTATCTATGAAGAGTATGAAACAAAAATAAACCCTCTTTTCAGCTCAACAAAATCCTAAAACTATTACTAACTTACCATGAAGGTCCTTCACCGGCAAATGTAACCTGGTAACTGTGTTCTAGTCTAAACAAGTCAAAGTATCACACAAATATAAGACCAAAAAATATTGTAAAAAGTAAATCAATATCTCAACATTTGTTATAGTTAAGTCTTGAAAGATAAAAAGCATATAAAATCACTTAAATGTTTACAAGGGATTTCGTTTTTTTTTTTTCACATCAACATCAACTTCTTTCTTCCAGACGTTCTTAGAAGAAGGGTGGCGTCCCACAGCCACTCAATACGACCATGATGAACCTTCAGGCTGGATCTTCAACACACAGGTAGACTGCCTGTAGTGTCAAGAACCAGAGGGTGTTATTATGACCCTGAGTCTGGTTCTATTAACAGCTGACTGAGCCCAATCAGCTGATCCGCTCCTTTAAACCTCCTGAACCTCCTTCAACGACCTCTGAGGTTCAGATGCTGGTGCACACTGACTCCAGTGAAACCACGTATTACCTTTCCCCCTCAACCTCACCGCATGTGAGGTTCTCTCGATCACCTCGAAGGGTCCCGTGAACCTCGGCTCCGACCACTTTCTTTTGATGACCTTGAGCCAAACCCAGTCGACGTCCGGAGGTGGTGTTCCTCTTTCTCCTTCCTTGGGATGTCCACGTATCTTGGTGTACGCCTCCACAACAGCCTGCAACTGTGAGAAGTACTCCTTACTCGTCAGACTCTGCAAGTCGCCTGCAGTTCCAGGTCGTCGACGTTGGGGCCCAGGAAAACTCGGTCTCCAGCTCGTAAGGAGTATATCCTGTGGTGGAATTAACCGAAGACCTGATTGACATCAGAGCGAGAGGCAAGGCCATGATAGTTTCGTCTGCGCACAGATTTTAGCCAACTTATTTTTCAGGTTCAAGTTCATCCGTTCCACCTTGCCTTGTGACTGCGGGTGATACACTGTGCCAAACCTGTGTGTGAGTCCTAGACTGGACTCAACTCGCTGCAGGTCCTGGTTCTTGAAGTGGATTCCATTATCAGTCCTTATCTTTTCAGGGAACCCGTGCCTGGGGATGTAATGGTTAATTAGGCATTTTATCACAGTTTTGCTGTCCTCTCGTCTAGCAGGCCAAGCCTCTGGCCACCCTGTAAAAGCATCCACACACACCAACAAATACTTGAAACCTCCAACAGGGGGCACCATATCTTTGTAGTCAATGATGACTTCCTTCCCAGGGATTGTGATCAAAGCAAATTTTCCCAATGTAGTGGATTAATATCTCACAATGAATATCTTATAATAAATATAGTCTTATCACAATTGATATAAGGGGTGCTGTAAACATTCACCTAAGAAACATGTGTGTGTCATGCAACAAGCCCAGAATAAGAATTAGGGGGTCAATGGAATTTACCAATTTACCAGGGGAAATTGAAAAACCTCTGGGTCAAAAGGGCAAGCCATTTGCAATGTAAAGCAGAACATGAAAGACTCCAAAATGAACACAGAAAATGCAAGGTCCAAGTCCGAAAAAGTAATGACATGTAACCATATGGAAATGAGCAGGGGCCATGATTGGGAGGAGCTGTGATGTGTAACCTTGTTTTAAAAAAAGCACGCCCCATAAAAGTTTCCACTGATAGGTAAAAAATTAACAAAGATATCCGTGGAAAAAAACAATGGAAATTATGTAAAAAAGGAGTGGCTCACAGGAGGAGCTCAAAGATCCAGAGAATGTATTTAAACCGACCGCTCTCTGTATGTTGTTAGATGATGTTGTCCGGAGCACATCTCACGTGTGGTTGTCTTGTGTTGTTGCAATAAACCACCCTGGACTGAGACTCAGCTACTTTTGTTCACTTTTTGACTACTGTTTGATATTTTTAACTGCCTTACCAAGAACTTAGAATTTTTGAAGGACTTAGTGCAAATCATTACGTTGTGGGAAGGCCCATCCACAACATTTTGGCGAGCCGAGCCAGGAGGACGCGTGATCCCGGACGACTGCTGCCACACGTTGGACGCCAGGAACCCCAAGGGCCCTTAAGAATCCACCAATACAGGTGAGATACTAATTTGTTATAATTATCTAAATTTGTGGGGAACCGGCCTCCGGCAGGTGGCTAGTGGATGTCAGGTATCACAAAGCCCTCCTAAAAGAACCTAGTAATCTAAATTTAGTAATATACACAAAACAATAACATAACAAGAAGAATATATACAAAAATAACATAAAGGAAGAACAGAATAAGCTGGGGAGCGGTCCAGAGGTGTGTGTGTGTGTGTGTGTGTGGCTGCATTGTCGTTTTTATGTGTATGTGAATATATGGCTAATTGTATGTGGCTGCATGTTTGTTTAAAAGTGTTGAATGTATGGCTAGTTGTATGTGGCTGCATGTTTGTTTAAAGTGTTGAATATATGGCTAATGTAAACTGCTGCAATTTTGTTTAAGGTATCAATTGATGAAAAAAGTATATGTGCATGAATATATGGCTAACGAAAAACTGATGCATTTTTGTGTAAGGTATTGATTGATGCAAAGAACTGTTTTGTATCTGAAATAGATAATAGGTAGAGAAGTAGGGACAGACCGGTCAAAGCGATTGACATAAGTCTGGTGAGACAGCCGCTCGGAGCAGTGGATGCATTTAGTGTATGGTTCATATTTGTGGCAGAATAAGGGTATTGGTGACTAAGTGATAGTCAGGAAGTGTGCTATGAAGTTGTGCAAAAGTATTGATGATTAAAGAGACCTGGCCTAAGCGATAGACCAGAGTATAAAGTACCGCTCGAAGGAGACGTCCCTCACTTGTCCAGCGTGAAAGTGGGGCCGGGAAGCTGGGAAAAACGCGTATGCCACTGTAAGAGACAGTGAGGAAAGTTATTGTAAGAATAATATAGACCTGCAGAGTAACGCACAAGAAGTGCAATAGGTGAGAGCTAAAATACATGTCTGTCTGTGTTAGTGTATGTAAAGTGTAGATTAATTGTTAAAAAGGGAAATAAGGGAAAAACGGGAACTATAATAATAATACATAGAAATAAGATAATAATAAATAATAAATTGACAGTGATAAGGATACAGATATATATTCGAAAGAAACAAAGTATAGAACAAAATAAAATTTAAGCAATAAAGCATAAAAAGATAAGATAATGATAAACAATAATAACTGATAGTAGTAAAATATATATAATATAAAATTATAAAACAAAGGATAAAACAAGAAAAGTTCAGCATAACAGAAATACCCTAACCCTAGATTGTTGAAATATAACAGATCGAAAAAGGTAAAAAGTTAAAAAAGGAAAAATCTATATTGGAAAGAGCAGGACCCGATAAAAAAAACAGACAAATAGGGACTAAGAGGGTTAGTAAATAGCTGGGCTGGACAATTAATAGCAGTCTTAATATAAACGTAATTTCCAAAATCACAGAGTTTACAATTTGTAGCTACTAACAATTATAAAACTAAAACGTGTCCATTAGGTGTTGAAAAAAAAAAAAAAACGTTAGCTAAAAGAAAGACAGTAGCAGCAGGGAGATAATCTAATTTTATTACTGGATTTGGAAGTCTTTATAATCATACGTAGCATAAAAATACAGATCAATTAGTTTAAAGCTAGACTTGCCTGTAGACTGCACCTTAAATTTAACAAGGATTAAATGTCCAAATTAACTAAAAGCTAGTCTATTGAATAACATTCTGATTAATAGAAACAATAAAGGTTCTAGGTGTAACTAGTCCTTGGGTACAAACAACTCTAGGTATAGGCCTTTCTTTACTTACAATTAATAAAGAGAAAGGTAAAATATTGCAACCTAGGTTAAAATATAGTTAGGTTAAAACAAAATCATTGCTGTTCTGAATTTAGATGCGGTGAGTCTTTTAACAATTGAGCTGCACAGCAAGGAAACAAAGTAGATTTGTTGTTTATATGTGAGTAAAATTAGATTGGAAATAATCACATTAAAATTACAGTAGCAAGGAGAAGCATAATTAGATTATTTCCAAAATCGTTCAGCCCTAAGTAAATAGACACAGGCCACAGTGTCCGCTGACTGCTAAGTGCCATGGGAACCAATGTGAGCAAACAGACTAAGGAACTGACGCCTGCTAAATTAGTAATGATAACACATCCTTCTAACAAACGCAGAATTCAAAAATGCATGATGGAATGGCATAAAATAACATCTGGAAAAAATCGCTGGCCTATAGAAGGTAGTTTTGACCCGTTATGCTATGATGAAGTAGAAGAAAGGCTGCGGCATAACGATGCAAGAAATGACCAAACGCAGTTGCGTAAGAAACAGAAACATGCTGAACAGAGAGATATCTTGCGATATTTTAAAGTTGAAAGTAATAAAATCCCAACAGCACCTGAGTTTACTGGTTCTAAGCCACCACCTTACCAGGCCACAGCAGCAGGGCAGTACCCAGTGTGTACAGATAAAATTAGTAGGGGTAAAATCACAGGGAGGTTAAAATTAGTAATGGATAACGAGGGGGAGGGAGAAAAAGGAAAAAGAGATAGACAGCAGAGAAATTGGGGAAATATAAGCCAAGAAGAGATGCCAAGTTGCTCGTTAGATGAGGAGGAGGATAGTGCCTGCTCCAGCCCACCGACACCTCCTAGGGCTCATTTGCCCGCATCAGTCGGATGGCCCACGACTCTCCCTCAGGCATTTAGAAAATCAAATCCAAAAGAAAGGTCAGAATCAGTAGAAGAAAGAACAACTGCAGAGCTGGAGGAATTGCAGGAGTGCCTTAAATTAACCCGAAGCTGGGGGAAACATAGGGAACGTTTGGAGAGACAGAGGGAAGCAGAAAGTCGAAAAAAAGAGGAACAAGAGGAGGTGGAAAGACTGAGAAAAGAAGTAAAGGAATATGAGGGAAACTTAAAAGAATTACAAAGATGTGCAAGAAAGCAACGAGAAGAGAAGCAAAGACAGGAGATTGAGCAGCGGATGGAGGAGGCAGCCCAGATTGACCTCGCGGACCACCCTGACCAGCACATCAAAGCTATGCTCACAGAAGCAGAAAAAGAGGAAGAGGATGAAAGAGAAAGAAATATGGAACTATGGGACGCAGCTGAACGTCTGGATGATGGGAACGACATAATATCCCCACATTTTGTCAGCAGGACCAGACAGAGCGGGAAGGGCCCAGCTGTAAGACCTCGGGAGGTCACGGAAAGGAGAGCGATGCTTTCAGGTGTAAAAAAACAACTTGCAACTGAACTTGAGGTGGATGTGGAGGTGGAAGAGCACCGCAATCATGCAATGGAAACGAGATCGCAAGCACATCTACGTGCAGCAGCACAGGGGCAGGAGGCTAAGATCATGCCTTTAATTTCCAAGGGACCTAATGATGACAGGTACATGCCATGGTCATTTATGGACATGATAACGCTTGCAGGAAGACTAACTCCGCTGGTCGACGGAGCCGACAAATGGATAGAAAAGCTAGAAGAAATCACGGGGGGCATCAACTTGGCAGCAGGAGACATCAAAGCACTGCTAATAAAAATGGCAGGACACTCAGCAGCCAAAGAAGTGTTTGTGGAGGCTGGGCTTCCAGGGGTCATGCGCGGGCACCGGTGTGATGGGTTACCCTTCAACCATATGAGACCCCGAGTATGGGAAGCCCTGAGAAACAAATATCCCTCACGCAGAGACCCAACCAAGCTGAAAGAAGAATGTCTAAAAGATGATGAGAGCCCAGCCCAGTTTCTGCACAAGTTTCAACAAATGTGGAAAGCAGAGACAGGAAGTGAATGGGATGAGCAAGAATCAACCAAGGCACTATTTAAAATGTACGTTAAAGGTGCCATGCCCAAAGAAGTACAGGCCAAACTGGATGGAGTGGTGGGACTCATAAAAATGGACTGGCCTGCGTTCTCTGAGCATGTCATACATTATGTAAACATGCACCGAGCTGAAAAACAAGTGCTTGAAGACCAAAGCAAGATGCTGGCCACAAAGTTGACCCAACTGCAAATTGGAGAATTAACAAAAGCAAAGAAAGACAGAGAGAAGCCCAAACATCAAGCCGCGCTGACAGTGGCAGCCCCTCCCACAGCTGAGAGTGGACCAGCAGGAGGTGAAGTCGTTCAAGCCCCAGTGATATCTCCCACCATCCCTCCACCCACACAGCAGATGCAGTATCCAACAGCACCACCTGCAGGAGGGGCCCAAACTCAACAGGTTCCCCCTATCCATGTGCATCTAAATCAGGGAACAGGTCCCCCGCACGTGATGACTGGAAGAGGAAGAGGGGGGCCACCCATGCGGGGAAGATGGAGAGGACAACAAGGAGCCCCAAGGAGGCCCCCTCACGGACAATACCAGCGGATGCCCCAGGCGGGTCCAGAAATGGGACAACAGTTGCTGAGGCTGCAGTGCTGGGGATGTGGTCAAGTCGGACACATGCAAAGAGACTGCCCAACCAATCCATGGATGGGACCCCAGCACCCTGCCACAGGACCTGCCAGCAGTGGAGCAGGGCCTGAAGCGTACTGGCAATAGGGGTGCCCAGAGAAACCTGAAAGAGAGGCCATTCTACCTGTATTAACACAACGCCCACAAACAGAACCCACAATTGATGTCACAATATATGACAGCCATCATCAATTCATGATTGATACAGGTGCTGCGTACTCCTGCATAGGAAAAAGTGGAATTGGTCTGCCTCTCTCAGCATCAAAGATTCGAACGGTAGGTTTCTCTGGGAAAACCCAAATAATACCCATGACTGAGCCAGTTCCCATGATTATAGGAGAAAAGACTGTGTATGCATCACTACTTTATTCAGCAGATACGCCAATTAATCTGCTGGGCAGAGATGTGTTATGCCAGCTCAACACAAAGATTAAATGCACTCCAAATGGAATTTATTTTGAAGCAACTGACAACAGCAAAGCCTTCATGATGCCACTGGGCCCACAGATGACACTACAAATGAAAAATCATGACCCCGAAGACCAAGTATTTTGGATGAAACTCACGTCACCTACTTCTTTCCTCCAATTGGAGTGGGAAACATGGAGACCTCTGATAATGAACCACTACGATGAATCCAAAGAGCCTTTCCTACCCCTCCATTGCACCATGTTTTACGATAAAGGACAGAAACATGAAGACTATGAGAAAAGCTGGGATGAAGAAATTAACAACAAAACAACTGTCATCCAATATGCTGACATAATGGTTGGGCCACAAGGAGCCGCAGCCGTTGTCAAGTTTCCTGAAAAAGACATTGCCGAATGGTTCCAGGTCACTGACTCAGCGCCGCATGTCACATTGCTGATTGCTGACCAGTACGAGTCGCACGACCTGGGTCCCATGATTCAAGAAGCCAAGAAAGTCACAGAATGGATCGATACTGCATGGAACCGGATTAGTGTATCAAAAGATGGACTATTCTTCAAAATCTCATTTTCACAAGCAGATGAAGTAATAGCAGAACACATCAAAGTGCCTGGGAAAAGACAAATGGCGGTGACTGAGGAGCACGCATCACTATTAGAACAAGTTCCTGAGCAGGTGTGGTCCAAAAGCAAAACAGATGTAGGTTTAGTAAAATCAGCTGACCCCATCAAATTCACCACCAAATTAAATGCTAAATTACCCTTTCAAAGACAATACCCCCTCAAACATGAAGCAGTAGAAGGCATACAGCCCATTATAACAGGATTAGAAACTGTAGGCGTTCTAAAACCGACAGTAAGCCCCTGTAACACACCAATTTTTCCCATCAAAAAGCCTAACGGTAATGAATATAGATTAGTCCATGATCTAAGATTAATCAATGCCATTGTAGCAGAAGAAATACCGATAGTACCAGACCCCCATACACTGTTAAGCAACATACCCCCGGGTACAAAATGGTTCACTGTGATAGATCTGTGTTCAGCATTTTTCAGTGTGCCTGTGCATCCAGATTCCCAGTATCTGTTTGCATTTACGTACAAAGGTCAGCAATATACGTACACACGATTACCCCAAGGGTTTGTACATTCACCATCTATTTTTAATCGTGTGCTGGCAAATAATCTGAATCACTTAGACTTACCATCCACCATGTTGATGTATGTTGATGACATTTTGATCTGTTCTGCCTCAAAAGAGCAGTGTGAAAAAGACTCCATTACGGTGTTGACTGCATTGGCAGAAGGAGGACACAAAGTAAGTAAACAAAAATTACAATTCTGTCAACAAACAGTAGAATACCTCGGCAGGCAACTCAGTGGGGACAAGAGGTCTATCGCACCGTCCCAAATAGAAGCCATTACCAAATTGCCCAAACCTCAAACTGTTGGTCACATGTTGTCTTTCCTTGGCATGGCAGGTTACAGCAGACCGTGGGTGTGTGATTACGCCATCAAATCTGCTCCATTGAGAGCACTTATTAAAGCCGCAGGCCAAGGACACCAGTCGGCTCAGTTACAGTGGACAGACGAGGCAGAGGGAGCGTTTCAGCTGCTAAAACAAGATCTCCAAACGGCTCCTGCTCTGGCCAATCCAGATTATGGCAAACCATTTCATCTGTACGTGGCAGAGCGACAAGGGTATGCATGTGCAGTATTGATGCAAGACACCCCCACAGGTAAACAACCAATTTCTTATTACAGTACAAAATTAGATGGAGTTGAAGAAGGCCTGCCTCCTTGTTATCAAGGCTTGGCAGCAGCGGCATTTGCATACAAAAAGGCCTCAGTAATTACTATGGGCCACCCTATTTTCTTGTATACATCACATCAATTACATGCACTGCTAACAAGCCCACGCTTCGTGATAACCCAAGCTCGTCGCACTGGTTATGAAGTTCTGCTTTCAGGACCTGACCTTACCGTGCAACGTTGTGTCACGATCAACCCGGCCACAAGGATGGTTTTGCCAACAGAAGGTGAGCCCCATGATTGTCTCAAGGAGACGGACGCCTTCATGAAAGTAAGGGAGGATTTATACAATCACCCAATCCCGTCCGATCTAACATTGTTTGTTGACGGGTCATGCGTCAGAGGTGAGACGGGGAACAAAGCAGGATATGGAGTGGTCCGGCTTGACCCCGACGGCACCTATATAAAAGTTCAGTCCATGAGCCTTGACCAACCTTGCTCTGCCCAATTGGCAGAGATAAAAGCATTAACAGCTGCATGTAAATTAGCTACAGGTAAAAGAGTCACCATTTATACAGACAGTGCGTATGGGTATGGGGTATGCCATATAAACGCGAGCATCTGGAAACAGCGAGGTTTTGTGCGAACTGATGGCACCCCGGTGACACATGGGCAGGCTGTCATGGAATTAATACAAGCCATGCAGCTCCCATCTGCGTTAGCTATTGTAAAATGTGGCGCACATCAGACGACAAAAACCCCTGTAGCAATAGGAAATAACTTAGCAGATGAGGCAGCCAAAGAAGCCACAGGACCTGCAATACAAGGACCAATGGTTCTTGCAGCTGACTGTGAACCCATCACTAATTTGGCCTCATTAATTGAGTCGCAGAACAGCGTCTCTGAAGCAGAAAAACGGTTGTGGGTGCAAAGGGGGGCGGTACGCACATCACACCCCCATGCAGGGTTGTGGCGAAGTTTCCGGGGACATTTTGTATTTCCTTTGTCCTTATTACCAACAGCTATCAGAATAATGCATGAACCTGATCATTGTTCGCGCGCGCAGGTTGTTCGAAAATTGCAGGCAGTATGGTGGTCACCTTATTTGACACCTATGGTAGACAGAGAATTAGCTATATGCCCACACTGCCCCAAGTACAATGTGCGAAAAATGTTCACACAACCCTTAGCACATATCCCCATGCCGGATGGCCCTTTTCGTCATCTGATTATGGATTATGTTGACATGTTAACTCGTGTGCAGGGAAAGAGATACATGCTTGTGGTTGTTTGTCGTTTCAGCAGGTGGATAGAAGCCTGCCCCACTGCTAAAAACGATCACAAATCAGCAGCAAGGTTTTTATGTAAAGAAGTGTTTCCCAGGTTTGGTATGCCTGATACTATTTCATCTGATAACGGACCTCACTTTATTTCACAGGTCATCCAGGCGATGTTCACCCAGTTGTGTATAAAACAAAAGTTTGGTTGTGTTTACCATCCCCAGTCACAGGCTTCCGTCGAACGAGCCAACGGTGTGCTCAAAACCAAGATTGCAAAGATTATTGCTGATAGCAATAACCGCCTGACGTGGGTGGATGCGTTGCCGATTGCACTGATGGCAATGCGTTCTCAAACTAACCGATTAACCCATCTTACTCCTCATGAAATGCTTACAGGTCGACCTATGCCTCTCCCACAGGTGCGAGGGCCCCAGGAGGAGATTTCCCTGGCGCAACTTGAACGTGAACTGGGGGACTACCTCAGGTCCCTAACCCGTATTCACAGACTTATATTTCAACAGGTGAAAGCAGCTCACAACCGAGACGAGACACGTATTCCAGTGGACGTCAGAGACGTCCAAGTCGGTGACAGAGTGTTCATACGAGTATTTAGACGTCAGTGGAACGAACCTCGTAGGGAAGGGCCCTTTAAAGTTGTTCTTACCACCCCCACTGCCCTAAGCCCTTCTGGTTCCATAAGAACCACTGCACACGTCATCGTCCACCAGACCCACCTGGCCTTGATCCAGGACCGACGGGCTCTGCGCATGCTGAAAGGGCAGCAGCAAGTCTCCCTCCGCATACTACCATAGCACATTCACAGGCGTCTGATGTCGTACCTGGGGCGAGCACTGATGCATCCTCAGCCCCGTCGTCGTCTGATGGCCAGAGACGATCAGCCCGCTTGGCAGCCCGACGGGCTTCACTGTCAGGGGACTCTGAGAATGATAATGTTCATTCTTTTGCTTCCAATTCGCCTTCTGACTTTGGCAGCAGTAATGATGATTCTCCTGCCACTCAGACTCCTAGCAGGTCTGTCTCAGACTCACCCAGCTCTGAGGCACTGGAAGAACCTTTTTCTCATCACTCATCAGACAGTGCTGGAATTGTTTCCCCTTCTCCACATCCCTCACCCTCACCTTCCCCACCCCCTCCCTCCCTATCCACTCCCTCGGACGGCACGTCTGGGTCGGCGAGCGGGTCGTGTCCGCCCACTCCATCGCCGTCTGGGCGTCACTCGTATGCGTTTTCTTCCGAATCTGACTAGTTTTCTTCTGTTGTTAACCCTTTTAGAGTTAACAAGGGGGGATCTTATTAAGCTCACCACTAACAATGCACACTCACATGTAAAGCGTCAAACAGAGACATGTGCACTAGCAATGATAACACTAGCTACTAACCAAGGGATAATCAGTAATAACGGTGGGGAGAATAAATCATTAATGCATGTGCAAACCGAAGGTTATGACTATGTGATGTCTGAGGAAATTTTAGGAGACGAGTCAATGGGAAAACATTGGCTTGGAACTCCACAAAGCATGGACTGCCGTGGGGATGGGATGGTGATCATTACGGTAAGATGCAAAACAAACATGTGCCAAAACATACTAACAAAACAAATAATGACGATAGAAAGAGCCCATAGAGTAGTAAAATTAATAAACAAAAGACAGAAAAGGGATCTGAATAAATTAAAAACGTCACAATGGCAAATGAACATGTTTCAACAATGGATACAATTTTCGGTTCAAGCTATGTTTACAGCTAAAAAGCGCCCTAAAGATGATTGTATAGCCTGTTATAATGCTAAGCAGTTACCGACCCTTCAGAGTATACCCGGAAGTAAAATAGGCGACTGCACAGACATATCAGAATGTTTTGCTCACTGTGTTATGCATATGGCTGCAGGTTTACCATCATGGACAAAAGACAGGAAAAGATGCCCCGAAGCAATAACCTCCTCAATAAATACAGTAATGAGTACATCTTCCCTCCCTCCAGTAGTGCAAAAGCCGGCTAAACTAAGCTTTCCATTTTGTATAGCACGAGGAACAGAATTAGAAGAGGTGACCGACAGAACCTCTAGCAAAATGGAGACTGCAGATGAGATGGTGAAATGTAATAAAATACCGTGGTACCCACCGGCAGCAGGAGGGAACGTTAGCTACATCAAACTATGTGAAACTAGCCTTAAAAGTAATATAAGTTGTAAACAAATAGTACCAGATGGAGGAAATATTATCTATGACTTCCAATCTACAACAGTAGCTCAATACAGAGTAAGGAGTCTGGCGCAAGGATCTGTCCCTTTAGGAGACATTTTTTGGTTGTGTCACAATACTGAGCAAATACTATCCTCACTGCCTCCTCAGTGGGAAGGTATCTGTGCTCCAGTGATGCTAACAGGACAACTAAAATTAATAATAGATAATCAAAAATTCAGCAACAAGACACCTAATGAAATGAGAAACCGTACAAAAAGAAGCACTCCTACTGAGCACAAACAGAATTGGCAAATGTCAGATGAAGTATACATTACATGGGATCAGGTCCCATTAGGGGTGCCAGAGAAACATGCTGCTATAGGAAGTGATTGGATAAAATCTGGGAGAGGAGTCGGCTCGATACCATTCGTCGGAACAATTACCAATGCGCAATACATAGCTCGAAATAGTAGGTGGATAAATCTCCTATGGTACAATCAACAAAGGTTTATAAATTTTACAATAAAGGGCGTAGACCTTATAAAAGAACAATTACATGCTACATCACTAATGGTTTTACAACATAGGTTCGTACTGGAATCCCGTACGGCCGGAGACCAGGGGCTATGTGATTATATCGGGACAGATTGTTGTACTTTAATCCCTATGCATACTGATATTAATGGCAGCCTGACAGGTGTTCTTCAAGAAATGAAGCGCATGAGAGATGAACATGTGGAGAGATCCAACTGGAACACTCAGCTGAAGGGGTTTTGGGATTGGTTCAATAAGCTTGGGTGGACAAGATACCTCAAAGCGGCAGGAATAATACTAGGAACTATAATATTGATAATATTAGTAGTTGTCTGCTGCATCGTACCCCTCATTCGGGGGTTGGTCTCAAAACTTATTGTGAATGTAACTGGTCAATTCCCCATAATAGAGGTACAGATAGACCAAGACATATAAAGTAATACCATGATCCCCTCTCACCCCCACCAGGTACGTGCATATTTTTTTTTTGATTTTACATATATAGTACATGGCATGCCAAGTCTTTATAAACAACTGTAGATGTAGTTATTTGTATATCAAGTATTTATAGATTAGCTTAGAAATAGTAGTTTGCATGCTAAAAGTCTTTATAAATTCTTTTAGGAAAAGTATGTGCCTCATGTGGATATATACCTATAACATACTATGTCTCCACATGCAGACTGCTGAAAATGGCGGACGCTTATTTTAATGTACACCACACACCCGCTGAAGATTGGCAGGGACGTGCAAATAGAGGAAACACAGACGCCGCACATGCGTCGTTAGGCACACAAGCATATGTAGGTACAGGCACTGGTCTCCCTAATAGGCGTCCAGACGATCCAGCAGAGGGGCCTAGCGCTGCACTACCGGGAGGAATGGTGGACCTGGGAGAGCTACACATGGATGACCCACCATCACCAGGGGCCCTGAGGATCATCTTCAGCCCACTCAGCCCCGAGGACCCAGCAGACCGAGGATTGCCGGACACAGCTGCCTTGGAGTTTCCATCCACACCGGGCCAAGGAAGGCCAAACGGAGCCGGTCATGAGAGGCCATCTACATCGGGCACGAGGACGACGGGTCCAACCGCGATGGGAAATCCTGCACTGGAGCCGACTGTTAATATTTTTCAGCAGATGCAACTGAGCTCCCTCGAGATGAGCCACGTCCAGGGGTTTCTAATGAGCCCTCTGGATCGTTACAGAACCGCCCAGGACATAAAAACTGAAATTGCCTCCATGGATACTGGAGTTTACACTCTGCTGGTCAAAGGTCTATCTCCGGCGTCAAAGAAGCACATATTTGCAATTTGCCGCAGCACATACAAAGCCAAATATAGGGCTAGAGTATGCCAGTTAACCCAAGAACAGGACAATCTGACACGACGACTTCAAGAGGCTCAACAAACTATTGTCAATTTACAGGAAAAACTGCTGCAAATGACAGCAGAACGGGACACAGCAAGATGGCAAGTACTGCAGTGGCGTTTAGCTACTACGACACTAGCACAGCTACAGGGACAAGCTCCTGGGACTTCCACAGAAGGACTGGGGAATTGACCTCCAAGGGGGGTGGTTTTCCCTAATCCCCAACCTTAGAACTTTCAATAAAAAAAAAAAAAAAAGAAAAGAGAAAACTAAGCTGATGTGAATGATGAAATGATGTGAATGATGAAATGATTATGTATACTTCAATAATAAATATGATGGTGCATGCTTAAAAAGATAAATATAATTATGTATGTCTATAACCTATGTGACAGTACTAATGCTGTGCAGGGAGCATCGATAGGATTGCTCATATGTTGGTTGTAATGAAGGTCTACTGACCATTAAGTGACTGGTTAGCCTGATACAGCGGGCATGATGGAGTATTGGTATTAATATTTAAACATCAACTCTAGAGAATGTATTTAAACTGACCGCTTTCTGTATATTGTCAGATGTTGTCCGGAGCACATCTTACGTGTGGTTGTCTTGTGTTGTTGCAATAAACCACCCTGGACTGAAACTCAGCTACCTTTGTTCACTTTTTCACTACTGTTTGATATTTTTAACTGCCTTACCAAGAACTTAGAATTTTTGAAGGACTTAGTGCAAATCATTACGTTGTGGGGAGGCCCATCCACAACAATAGCTTTCCGACGCTCACGAACGCAACACTGTGAACGCTGAGCTGTGTAGACGCGCGTTTGATTTTCCGTTTAAGACAAAGTTTTGCAGTTTCACAACACACGTTGGCTCTCACGGTTTATTGTTGTGTGTGAATAACAAGAGACTGCATGATTGCAAAGCGCCTTGTTGCATCTTTCTCTTCCTTAAATATAGCCAAACTTCGGATTGCTTTACCCGATGGGGCGCCTTTTTTTTCTTTTCTAGACTTACGCCTGGTCACGACGTACTTTCTTATTGAATGGCCGTGTGCGTAACTTGCGTAAAAAAACAGGCTGTCTGGAATCGAAAAGAGAATCGTTAAGCTAGCTGCCAAACGGTGCCATGGAATTGGAAAACATTGGAATACATTGGAAAACACGGAACTGGTTCTGAACAGGAACCGGTTTTCGATTCCCATCCCTACACGCTTCGTCTATCGGTAAGTAGTTGCACTTACCTCTAAATGTTTCCTCAGGTTTGACATAGATTGCTTCGACGTGGACAAGTTCTTGATAGCCGGCAAACACTTCTTGCACTGCACGGTTAAATTTGAGCCATTTTCACAAATGTAAATGAAATGCTCGTTAAATTTCCATTGATTGAAGGCTGTCATTTTTGATGCGCTGCTTGAGCTGAAATAAAACAGTGAAACATCCGCTCGCTTGCTGTTCTTTCAGGAGTGATAGAGACAAGGAGCCGTAGCGGGAAACGGCGATACGGGGCGCGAAGCAATAAAAATATTACATATTTCTAAAGGTTTTTCTTTATATTTTTTTAAAAAAAGTAACTAAATTTGTAATTCTTAATATTTTCGGAAGTAACTGTAACTGAATTACATATTTTCTCATTGTAACTGTAACGAATTACAGTTACTCTTTTTTTGTAATTAAATTACGTAACGTCGTTACATGTAATCCGTTACTCCCCAACACTGTATATATATATATATATATATATATATATATATATATATATATATATATATATATATATATATATATATGTGTATGTATGTATGTATGTATGTATGTATGTATGTATGTATGTATGTATATGTGTATGTGTGTGTATATTTTATTTTAAACTTGACAGTCAAAAAAGGACATCAGTTAAGTATTTTTTTTCATTTAAGGAACAAAGCAAAGGTAAAACCTATTCTTTCAAGGCAAAAATATGGAAACCCTACTCCAAGCCTTCATTTCATCATGGCTGGATTAGTGTAATTCTCTTTATCTCTGAATCGGTCACTCAGATGTCTGCAGCTGGTTCAAACGCTGCTGCACACCTTTTAATGGAAAAACATAAAAAGAGTACATTAGCCCGATCCTGTCCTCCCTTCACTGGTTGCCTGTTTATCTTAGAGTTCACTTTAAAGACCTTCTGTTTGTATTTAAGGTTTTAAACAGCTTTGCCCACCTTACTTAAATGAGCTTCTCCTTCACCTTTACACCCCTGCTTTCTCATTCACGTCTGCCGACCAACTGCTCACGGTCATTCACAGTTCTGAGCAGAAGCTTACAGGCAACATGGCCTTCTCTATTGTTATAGAGAAGGCCGTAAGTTATAGAACGACTTACCTTTGTACATTTGACAGGCCCCTCCGCTTTCCAGTTTTAAAACCTGTGATAAAACCTATTTTTACTCATTGGCCTTCAACCTTATTGAGATTTTATCTTTCTCAACTTTTCTTGGTACTTGTATTTCTGCTGTGCCGGCTGGTTCTATTATGTTTGATATCAAGTTTTTATTATTATTATTAATATTATTATTATTGTTGTTATTTTAAACTGTTGAGTCTTTACCCAAGTCATTTTATTAGATGTTATTTTGTTTTACCTCGTGTTAAAGTGCTATTTAAATAATGATGACAATGATGATGATTATGCTCACAAGAAACTTTTGCATCACCTCCCAGAAGCTGGAAAGAAAAGAGACAAAAAGATTTTTTACACCTCACTTAGTAACTCAAGGAATTATTTTAAACTAAATATTTTAGACTAAAATATTAAACTGTTTATTGGTTGTTGTTTTTTCTTCAATCCCACCGTTATGTTTAGTAATTTCTGCCAAAAGCGGCAGAATTTTGATTTAATCCATCTGAATGCAGTATTTGCAAGCCATGCTCTGATTGGATGGAAAGAAACCTGTCGGTGAGGTGGACAGTTTTCAAAGTCATGAGCGTACAGCTGGTGTTTAGCGTGGAAGGATCAGGTCGAGGATAGTGGGTTGAGAAGAGTTTATCAGATTTGAGCGCGCGCCAAACAGGTTTTGAGCGCGCGCACGTGATGTTTAAACACTGAGTATCTGTCTCACTGCGTGCTCAAACAAAAGGCACAAATATCGGGACTTCCGGCCGGAACACCGTGAAAATGGCCACTCAGTAGAGAGACTCCCCAGACGACCGGAGAAATTACTGAATTATCCCCTTCAGCTGAGTAATTTTTGCCTAGATATAGCCACCTAGAGGGGGTAAGACGATAACGAAGCCCCAACGGTAACATAATTAGAAGAGGGAGGACGATAAATTTCACGAACGGGTACAGCTAACGTTTCGTCATTGTAAGCTAACAGGACGGAATGGCTAGCCTGGACATTCTACTTGAAGAACTGAGAGGGTTCCGCCAGGAAACCAAGGAACACCTCTCCACCATAAAAGAGGAAATACGAAAAGCAAACGCAAGGATAAGTGAAGTAGAGGAGCGGTTGGGGAAGACAGAGGAGCGAGCTCAGAACACGGAGGAAGTAGTAGCAGAGCTGCTAAAGCTACACATGAGCCTGGATGACAAGCTGGTAGACCTGGAGAGCCGAACCAGGAGGGAGAATGTCAGGATTTATGGCGTTCCAGAGGGCGCCGAAAAGGACTGTGAAACCGTGGCTGCAATTGTGGAAACTTTATTTAAAGAGGGACTCGGTCTGGAGGACAGCGGGCCAGATATGCAGATTGAGCGAGCGCATCGGGCGCTGGGACCGCAGCCACCGGAGGGAGCACCGCCACGGTCGATCGTTGTGAAATTTCAGAGCTTCAAAGTTAAAGAGCGGTTGCTTCGAGAGGCTTGGCGGCGTAAAGGTTTTGTCTGGTGTGAAAAAAGAATAAATCTGGATCACGATTACCCACCCGCCATCCTAACCCTAACCCTGCCCAACATTACAGGCGAACAAAATGCTAAATTAATATCAGAGATAACTGAAGCAGAACTAACATCAGTGATTAGAAAGTCGAAAGGAGGGAAAGCTCCAGGAACGGATGGGTTTACCTCCGAGTGGTACAGAAAGATGCATGACCAGTTGGTCCCTGTGTTACTAAGAGTTTATAACAATGTACTGGAAAAGAAAATAATCCCTCCCTCATGGAATGACGCAATTATTTCACTAATCCCTAAGGAGGGGAAGGATAAATTGGAATGTGGAAACTACCGACCAATAAGTGTGCTAAATATCGATTATAAATTATTTACTGCCATAATTGCACAGAGATTGGAAAACATCTTGCCAGTGATAATCCATAAAGACCAAACAGGCTTCATCAGACAGAGACAGACACAGGATAACATCAGAAAAACCCTGCATATTTTGAATCACGTAGTCCAACAAAAAATAGAGACTCTTGTCCTGAGTGGATGCGGAGAAGGCTTTTGACTCGGTCAGATGGTCTTTTCTCTATAAAGTCATGTCCAGGTTTGGGTTCCATCAGACCATAATAGACGTAATTGCAGCTTTGTACAATAAACCATCGGCTAGGATAAAAATTAACGGAGACCTATTGGACCCCTTTACCCTGGGAAGGGGTACAAGGCAGGGATGCTGTGTGTCGCCGCTCCTCTTTGCCCTTTTCATAGAGTCGTTAAGTCAGTGGATAAGACAGAGGACAGATATAGCTGGAGTTCGCATGGCATCTGGGGAACAAAAGTTGTCATTGTTTGCAGACGACTTATTGATAACCATAACAAATCCAGCTCAAACTCTACCTGTACTTATGGGGGCGATTGAGGAATTCGGCTCGCTCTCTGGCTACAAGATAAACATCACCAAGACTCAGGTTTTAGCGATAAACTATAACCCGCAGAACAATATTAGGAACCTGTACAATTGGAACTGGGAAGCAGAATCCATAAAATATTTAGGAGTTACATTGCCCAAGGATTTTTCCAGGATTTTTGACGCCAATTATGGGCCCCTAATTTCAGTCATGAAATCTGACATACAGAGATAGAATCTGATCCCTTTTTCAAATTTATACTCCAGAGTGGAGACGGTTAGAATGAACATTCTCCCGCGCTTCCTATACCTATTTCAATGTTTACCTATTCTGATACCAGAAAGGTGCTTCATAGAGTGGGATAGATTAATATCGCAATACATTTGGCAGGGAAAAAAGGCAAGGATCAAATACAGAACACTCCAGTTAAAGAAAGAGAAAGGTGGACTGGCTCTTCCTGCAGGTTTATTACCTTGCAGCTCAGTTAAGACCAGTATTCTGTTTATGCTCTCCATTTTACGATGCAGGGTGGAAAGTTTTGGAGGGAACAAAAGTGGAAGGAATACCTTTATTATCAGTGTAAATGGATAAGGACTTACAAGAGGGGCTGGGTATACCACATGACTCAATAATACACACAATGCTGGATTCTTGGACAAAGGTAATTAAAATTTGTAAATTGGGCAACCAGATAAAAACACTCAGATGGTGTGCCTTTGACTCAGCCTTTAACCCAAACAAGAACGATGGGAGATTTAAAGGATGGATACAAAAAGGATTAACCACTTACTATTCATTTACCCAGAATGGGGTGTTTCAGAGTTTTGAGGAACTTCAGAGATCAAAGGGATTGGAGAGGGTCGACTTCTTTAGATACTTACAGGTCAGGGCCTATTTCAACCAAAATATACGCGACAATCGGGAAACAATCAAACCAGGACTTTTTGCTGTGATCCTGTCTCTGTTGAAGTCAGGTTCATGCAAAAAACTTGTCTCCATACTGTACAATGGTATTCTATCCTCGAAACAAGGCGACACAGATTACATTAGAAACAAGTGGGTAAAAGAAGGAAATTTATCTCTCTTGACTGAAGCCTGGGAACAGATTAACAAATTACACTGGATGACCTCCAGCTCCAACACTTGGAGACAGTTTTGTTGGAAAAACACTGTTCGATTTTTTGTAACTCCAGTTCAGAAAAAACACCAGGGAAGCGGAGACTCATGCTGGAGAGTCTGTGGAACAAATGGGGCAAATCACCATCACATCTTCTGGAGCTGTCCGGTGATTAAAGGTTTCTGGGAGCAAATGTGTTCCCACATTAATAACATATTTACTGAAAAAATCCCATGTAAATGTGAATCCCTATACTTAGGTAACATCTCATTTGATAACTGGACTCAGGAAGATAAAAAACTGCTGTTAATGCTTCTGGCAGCAAGCAAAAAGACAATCACTAGAAGATGGCTACAGCCTGAAACTCGTACAGTTGAGGATTGGATCAATATTGTGCAAGACATTTACATTCTGGAGAAGTTATCCTTTTCTGTTCAAGGTCGAAGGGAATCATTCTTCAAGATCTGGTCCAAATGGACAAACTATGTAAAATCAGTAATCCCCTTGGACTAAATATGTCTGTCACATATAAATACTGTGATGCTGTATATTTCACCTCGGTACTGGTTGAAGGCAAAATTATGTTCCTGACCGTGTTTTTCTCCTAACAGTAGAAAAATCAGACTGGACCCTCCCCCACCCCCCACTCACTCTTCTGTTATGGTTGATCAGTTATTACAACAAAAATCCCGGATTGGCTTATCGCTCCAGAAGTTGGTATACGCAATAATGACTGAAAAATAAGTGGGTATACGCCGTATAGCAGCGTATACCCTGGACTACACCACTGCCTGTCCGACTGAGAGTCCGAATGAGATCGTAAAGCATTGACACCCATTGTGCAAAGTTTTCTATACATTTATTGATTCAGACTATACTTATACAAACTCAGCCACATACAAACGTTTTCAGTGTGCTCGCACCCTCATTATTATCTTCTAAATTAACAGAACACAGGCAACATAGTAAGCTGTCCGTAACCTTCTGAGCTGTATAGTAAGTGAGAGGGGCAGACCTACACCTCAACAAAGTGCGGTTCTCCTTTCACCCAATGTGCCCTCAAGCAGCACTCCAGCTAGACCCATAACAGTACAACAGGAGATGCAAAGGTCGGTTTCAATAATGTTTCTTTACCAATGTCCAACTTACAACATCACTTTGGCTACATGTCATATTCTGATCAAATTCATTTGTTATGATGGATTTTATTTCTCAAATTCTAAAGCTGTTTAACTTGTTTTAATTCTTAAAAATGACTGGAAAAAGGTGGCCTGTCTCCTTCAGGTTGGAGGAGTGTCCGTGCCTCAAGTGTAGGATTTCTGAAGTTATGTTGTGATAAAGTTACTCTGTGATAAAGAGCCTTGATGACTTCTAACTTGTGTTCCAAAACGTTAAGTTTTTCTTCCATTAGTTACATATATTCAAACTTCAAAACTAGTTTCACCACCAGATTGTTTGAATCAAGGAATTCCTCATTTGCCATTACTGTACATTTGAAATGAATGTGTTTCTATTACTAATTCTAACTTTTCTTAAGCTTTTACTGTTTGGAAATATTTTTTCATGAAGCGCAAATGTTGCCAGACTTCTTTTATAAAAGTTAACTAATACTTTGGACATTGACAAAATAGCAGTGACATTTTTTTTTATGTGACAATGACATTTTCTTTTTTTTAACTACAAGAATTAATTTTTTCTAAATGTTTATATGGAGTCAAATATTGAATTCTGCAGTCTAATTATCCTTTTGTTTTTCTGAAGGTCATTCTTGCAGCACTGTTTTGTTTGTCGGCGAACCAGACCACTTCATTCCCTCCACCTCCCAAGTGTTAACTCAAAATGAGATGTTTGTAGTGGCTGGAAGAATATTTGGCCACTCCTTCCTTCATGTTGGACCCTGTCTGACAGGCCTCAGTCCTTCCATTCTTGAAGTGATGCTTACAAATTCTCCACAGACCACCACTGTCACCCTTGAAGATGTTGCCGATATCGACATCAGGGAAACCTTAAGACCAGTAAGCACCAGAAAAGCAATGTCACACAGTTAGAAATATTGTATTTTCTCTCTTATTGTGTACCTGTGGTGCTAACTTATACTTTTGATGCATAATCTCAGATTTGTTATAGGTTGCAACAACTTAAAGTAAAATTAACAGAATAACAGAATGTTCTTTCTTTCAGGCTTCTGTTTTGTGTCCTCTGTCATGCCTCTCATACAGTATCTTTTTCTGTCATCTCTTCTCTCCTCTTCCTCTCTATCTCTATCCTCTTTTTCTGTATATATCCTCTTCCTTTCTGTTTTTCCTTTTTTTCTCTCTGTCCTCTTCCTCTCCCTCTTTTGGCTGCTGTCTTCTTTCTCCTGAACTTACTTTCACCTACAGTTTGTACGCAACATTTGTTATCGTAGCTAGTTGTGCTGCTAGCATTACAGACAACGTAATGTTGCAATATTTTGTCATTATCATTATATTATTTGAAGGTCTCTCCAAACAGAAATGCTATAATTTATCTTAATAATTTTGGAAAAAATTATTGTCCAGCAATATGTGTTAGTCACGTTCCTAAGAGGAGGGAGATAAAATTGTATTTTCTTGATATCTCAAGGTGCTAGGACGAACGTCAAAACAACTGCAGCAGCTCAGCCAAGGCCTAAAAGAAACTGGGATATGGACACTACTGCAATCACGTCCTGACATAATGTCAACAGTTTTTCCAAATCATGCGGCAGCTGAATGCAGTGCAGAGATATGTTGGATTTCCTGAGATTTCGAACTCAGTAAACTGGTGTTTAGTTTCATGTATGTGATTATCATTTATCTTTTATCATTATTTCTTTAGCTTAAATTGGGTGAATAGTAAGTTGTTGCAACTTTCATATTTTGTATTGATAACAAAGTTGTCATATTAATAATGTGGATTTATTGTCACAAAAATAACTAACAAGTAATGACTGAAAAAGTGAGGAGGACGAGCTAACGACTGCAAAGGCTATCCAGAACCTATGCAACAATATCAAAGATATGCAAAATGACATTGTCGCCATGAAAAATGACATTAAGCAAGACCTGAACAGCTTTAAGAGCGAAATGAATAAGAAACTGGAGGAGGTCTGCTCAGACATTCGGAATCAAGCTGCTAGGCTAACGGAAGCGGAACAACGGGTGAACGAACTGGAGACGGTGAATACGGACTTGAGAGATTCTTTATCTTACTGCCTCAAACGGCAGAAAACTCTCCTGGACAAAGTCACCGACTTAAAAGGAAGATCCCGTCGCAACAACATCCGCATTTACGGCATTAAAGAGGAAGCTGAGGGTAACGCCATGCAGACATTCATTGAAAACTTTCTGAAAGAGCAGCTCACAATCAACGAAGATCTACAGATTCAACGAGCACACCGTTCACTGGGCCCCAAACCCCCAGGGTGCAACAATTTCAAGATCTATACTCGTCAACTTTCATAGATATGACACATAAGAAAAAATCCTTAAAGCAGCGTGGGGAAAGAAGATATTTTACGAAGGCAAACTCATCTCATTTGCGCATGACTTGCCAACTGAGATAAACAACAGGCTTAAGGAATACAAAAACATCAAGAAGATTCTCAAAGAAGGGAAAATACGCTTCCAAACACCTTACCCGGCCAAGATGAGGATTCACTGGGAAGACGGACCTCAACTGTACGCGAGCGCTTCGGAGGCGGCGGGCGACATGAGGAGGAGGGGATACCGGGTCGATACGCCGCGAACCACCACTGCTAATGAAGAACCAGCGATCATCCAGGACGCGCATTGGAACAAAGTGGGCACATCGCTCTCCAAACGTGCACAAGAGACGCTCCGAGAATTTCAGAGAGAGCAAGTATAAGATAACCTTCCCTCTTCCTGGTGTGGGCCCACAATTCTTCTGTACGTAACACAATATATTATAGAGGATCTGAGACCCGCGCGGTAAGCATTTCTTTAGACCTAACATGCGAGCCCTCCCCCCCCCCCCCCCTCCCCTACCCCCATACATGAAAGAAGATTACTCTGATCGGGAAAGATGAAGAAATGGTTAAAAAGCTGTGACATCGGTACTAGAAACCTGTCAGACCATTCTCCAGTTTACTTAACACTCAATCTAGATACAAGACCAAAGAGAAGCAGATGGAGACTAAATACCAGCTTGCTAAATAATAAAAATGTCATAAAAGAAATAAAACCAGAAATAAAAGACTTTTTACAATTGAACGATAACGGAGAAGTCAATCCGAATATTTTATGGGACACATTGAAGGCAGTTTTAAGAGGTAAATTAATATCAATAAGCACTGCCATTAAGAAAGAGAAGGAAAAGGAGTTAAACAAACTGGAAATTAAATTAAAAGAATTGGAAACTAGGGATGCACAGATACCGATACTGGTATCGGCATCTGGCCCGATACCACGTGTTTGTACTCGTACTTGTATCCGTAAATGTGTTCCGATACTACAGGACCGAATACTAGCATACATTTCTCTTTAACAGAAAGCATTAGTTTGCGAACAGATACTAGAGAAGAAGACAAAGCAGCGAAGAAGAACGCAGTGTGACGTCAAGAACACGCCAGCCAGAGTATAGCGCAGGAGGGAGCAAACACAAAAAGGGAGTTAGCCATGTCCGCTATTTGGAAATATTTTCAAGTTAACGAGGACGACAAAAGTAAGGCTGTTTGCAAAATATGTAAATCAAAATTATCAAGGGGAGGAACAAACCCTAACAGTTACAACACAAGTAACCTGATAAAACATCTTAAAACGCAACACGACGCAGAACACAAGGAGTTCTCTCATGGCGGTGGGAAACTGCAACAACAAACTTTGCCGCAAACGCTGAAGAAGCGGGAGAAGATGTCCAGAGACAATCCACACGCAATGAAGATAACAGAAGCCCTTACCCAATACATTGCCCTCGATGATCAGCCATTATCCGTCGTTGAAAATATTGGATTCCGACGTCTTCTGAGTGTGCTGGAGCCGAGGTACGAAATTCCTAGTCGGCAATACATCACTGACCGGGAGCTGCCGAAACTATACGACTTTGTGAAGAGACACATCCAAAGCCTTTTGCAAGACGTTTCAGCGATTAGCTTGACAACTGATATCTGGACGAGCAGCGTTAGCCCGGTGTCGCTCATTAGCCTAACTGCGCAATGGGTTGACAAAGATTTTACCCTGCAGAGGGCTGTCTTGCATGCAAAACATTTTCGGGGATCACACACTAGCCAAGCCATCGCGGATGTGTTTGATGAGATGCTCCGGAAGTGGGGCGTTTCCAAAACTTTGATTCATGTTGTGCTACGTGATAATGCTAAAAACATGATAAAAGCCATGACGGATGCCGGACTTCAGAGCCTTCCATGTTTCGCGCACACACTCCAGCTGGTGGTTAACGAGGGGCTTCTGGTCCAGAGGAGTGTGACTGATGCTGTCGCTATTGGTCGGAAAATCGTAAGACATTTTAAACACTCCACGTTAGCTTACTCCCGGCTGGAAGATATTCAGCTGCAGCTCAACCAACCAACAAAAAGATTGCAACAGGATGTACAGACCCGCTGGAACAGCACATTTTACATGTTACAGTCTCTCATTGAGCAGAAGCGCGCTCTTGGAATATATGGTTCTGAACACGAGCTTCCAGAGAATCTCGCCGCTCACCAGTGGGCACTTTTGGAAAAAACTGTTGCTGTTCTGGCTCCGTTTGAAGAGTTTACAAGAAAAGTAAGCCGCTCTGATGCATTGGCATCAGATGTGATCCCTGCTGTGACTGTGCTTCTGAGAATCCTGAACAGAGAAACTGAAGAAGATCAGGGTATCAAAACAATGAAGTCGACCTTAGCTGCAGCTGTGAAGAGGCGCTTCACTGACACGGAGAAGATCCCCCTCTACTGCATTGCAACTCTACTGGATCCAAGGTAAAAGTCTCCCCATTTCTGTTTCGCATATTAGAAAATGATCAAAACTGAACCAATTAAGCTAAAACGTTTTGCAAAATGTAATTAAACATTTATTTAGAATAATGCAATTACACTTATGGCATTTAACATACTACACGGTAAGCTTACCTTTAGTTACATGATATGATTTACTAATTTTCACCTACAATTTAAAGACTAGCCTATCCATAAAAAGCAAATGTATTTTTTTTTTCTGTTGTAGGTACAAAGATCGTTTTTTCTCAAACGTCAACATTGCCATGCAGGCCAAACAAATGCTGAAGGTGGAGTTGCAGAGTGTGAATACAGGAGAGCCAAAGGAGAATCTTGAAGAGCCACCTGCCAAAAGGCTTCGTATGACACAAGCTAGCAGCAGTCTGGACAGAGTGTTTGAGGAGATAACCGAAGAACAAAAGTCATCTTCACAAAGCCATGCCACCCCAGTGGGTGCTGCCATTCAGTTAGAGACCTACCTTGGAGAGACTACAATTGCTCGAGAAGAAAACCCACTGCAGTTCTGGGGTGTTAATAAAATGCGGTTTCCTGCTTTGGCTAAAATATCCAAGAGGTACCTCTCAGCTCCATGTACCAGTGTGGAAAGTGAGAGACTTTTTAGCTCAGTTTCACACATCATAAATGAAGACCGAAACAGATTAAGTGCAGCAAATGCAGAGATGTTGCTTTTCCTCAAGAAAAACTTGCCCCTCACTTTCTTAAAATAGGTTCCGACCTAAAAGACAAGCTTTACAACAAGCATTATGTAATTTATCAGTTGCTCATTCACAGTTTGTTTTCAGTTATATGTTCAATTTGCATATAGGTTAAAAACTGTGACAAGGCTATTAAACTATTCAGTTAATGTTAAAATCTATGTTAAACTAACAGTGTTGGTTAGACTAAAAGTGGTGTTCTATGTCCTACAATATAATAAGAGGACAGATCTATACAATTAAAATAAACCAAGTATATTTCTGTTTGAGCCAAATGAAAATAAAAAATTTTCAAATTAATTCTGAGGAGTTAATGGCATTTATTAATACTCGGTATCGGTACTCGGTATCGGCAAGTACTGAAGTTGAAGTACTTGTAATCGTACTTGGTTTGAAGAAATCTGGTATCGGCACATCCCTATTGGAAACCATACAAATTAAAAACCAATTTGATAATATCAATTCACAAATTCAAGAGACAAGAAGTAAAATTGTGGATATATGTAAGAGAGAGGAAAATAACAAATATAAATTCCTAAAACAATCATTTTATGAAACAGGAGCAAAGGCAACAAAACTACTTGCAAGAAGAATTCACAAAAAACAAATAATGCAATCAATCTGTTCCATTACCGACCCACAAACAGGAATAGTAGAAAACAGTTTGGATGGTATTGATAAAGCATTTCAAACATATTATAAAACATTATATGCACGAAAGGAACAAAGCAAAGGAGAAAACATTAAAACATTTCTTAATTCATTGGACCTGCCATCAATCGGGGAATCTCAGAACAATAGACTAACTGAGCACATCACTGAAAAGGAACTAAAAATGGCGATTAAAAAATTAAAAAACAATAAATCACCCGGTACTGATGGTCTCCCAGGCGAATGGTATAAGACATTTGAAGAAGAACTATCTCCTGTATTATTAAAATCATTAAATTGGACTATTAGGAAAATGACAACACCACCATCTTGGTCTGAAGCAATAATCACGGTAATACCAAAAGAGGGAAAAAACAAAACTCTATGCAGCTCATATAGACCGATCTCGATTCTTAATCAAGATTATAAGCTATATGCATCTATTCTGTCCAATAAGCTGAACGGTTTTGTCCCAGATCTGATTGATGTGGATCAAACTGGATTTGTCTCTGGCCGACAAACTCAGGATAATATAAGACGCTCACTTCACATAATTCAAAATATTCAGACAAACAATCACACAGCTGTAATAGCGAGCTTAGACGCAGAAAAGGCTTTTGATTGTGTCAGCTGGGAGTACTTATTTCTAGTTTTGGAACGATTTGGTTTTTCACATATCTCAATCAACATTATTAAAACGCTATACACGTCTCCAACAGCTAGAATCAAGATAAATGGCCGCTTGACAGACACAATAAAACTAGAAAGATCCACTCGACAAGGCTGCCCGCTTTCCCCAACTCTTTTTGCACTTTATATAGAGCCTCTCGCCCAAGCAATTAGAGAGAACAATAATATTCATGGTATAGTAATGAATTCAAGAGAACATAAAATAGCATTATATGCTGACGACGTCCTTCTATATCTTTTGAACCCGGAGCAATCCATCCCAGCCGTCTTGAAGCTGCTAGAAACATTTGGCACCTACTCAGGATACAGACTTAATATGGAAAAAACACAGATCATGAGTTTTAACTATTACCCATCGGCAGGTTTAAAATATATAATCCCTATTGACTGGTCTAAGAAAACTATCAAATACTTGGGCATATGGCTAACTCACCTTCTGAATGACTTGTACGAAAAGAATTTTGAAATTGTAAATAGGAGAATTAAACAAGACCTCACACAGTGGTCTGAACCTATAATCGACTTTAATTCAAGAATTGAAGTAATTACGATGTCAATATTACCTAGGTTATTGTACTTATTTATCTCGCTGCCTGTCAGAATCCCTCGCTCTCAGTTTTGTAAGTGGGACAAACTGATATCTCGTTTTATTTGGAAGGGACGGAAACCCAGAATTAAATACAGTACTCTTACAATTAGAAAAGAAAAAGGGGGTTTATCGCTCCCAAATCTTCATGATTATTACCTGGCAGCTCAACTAAAAACAGTAATACAGTGGTGTGACCATACTTACGAAGCTAGATGGAAAGAATTAGAAAATAAGTGTGGAAACATTCCAATACAAGCTCTGATTGGGGATCAAAAACTTGCAGCTTGCGGAGCAGACGGAGAAGGTTTTATCATTCTCTCCCTTTTATCTCCTCTTTCTTTCACCTCTACTCTTTTTTTTTTCTTTTCTTTCTCTTTCACTTCTTGTTCTTCCTTTACTCTCCCATTGTCATGTCCATATAATTTGAAATTATCCTTGCAGGAATCACAATAAAGCTATTTACAAGCATAAATCAAGTGGAGCACTATGGCAAAAGCTGTTCGCTCCACTTGTAAAAGCAAAATCTGTCAAGCTCTATCTGGCATTGAGACATCAATTCCTATTGCCACATTGCTAGACAGGACACTGGAAAAAAAAAAAAAAAAAAAAAAACTTGCAGCAGCATGCCAAAAAAAATTAGACCCCCTCGTATCATTTACCCTCTCAACCTGGTTTGAAGTGGTTAGGGAATTGAACTTGGGTAACCAAATACAAATTTTCAGATGGATCGCTTTCGACTCAGATTTCACCCCTAACCGACTAGATTCTAGTTTTAAAACCTGGTCACAGAAAGGAATAACTGCATATTGCAGGATACTGGTCAAAAATGCACTACCAAGTTTCCTCACACTACAACAAAAATATGATCTAGAAAAAAGGGACTTCTTTCGTTATTTGCAATTTAGACAATATCTCTTTTCAAACATACTGAAGGACTATGTCCCAGAGCCTAACGAGATAATCCAATCGGTTTCACAAGCTTACTCAAAACCAGGAAAGATCACAATTTCCAAACTTTACCAGGGTTTCTTGAGATCTAGAGGAAGGTCAACAGATTATGTTAAGAAAAAATGGGAGGAAGAGTTGAATACCGAAATATCACAAGATCAGTGGGACAATATGTGGGAATCTGCAGCCTTAACCTCCTCCTCGAACTATTGGCGTGAGTTCAGCTGGAAAAACTTGTTACGTTTTTTTAGAACACCAAAACAGCAGTCTTATAGAAACCCAGATGCTTCGAAATGCTGGAGAGGATGCGGAGAAACAGAGGCAAATCATACCCATATTTTCTGGTCCTGTATAAAGATCAAGACTTATTGGAAAGAGGTCACGGAAAAGATTGAGTCAATTATGTGCCTTAAACTGCAACAACCTACCATGTTACTACTGCTCGGAGCCGTACCAGAGGATTTGAACATGAGTGATAAATATTTATTAAAAATACTCAGCGCTACAGCCAAAAAATTGATCAATAGGAAATGGCTTCAACCGGACCCACCTATGCTAAAGAACTGACTGGAACTGGTGGAAGAAACCCACAAAATGGAAAAATTAACATACATGCTGAGACTGCAATCGGACCTTTACAAGAAGAAATGGAGCAAATGGACTAGATTTCTTGAGACTAGTAACTGAACGAGGTCACTCTCTCTGTCACTTCTGGTCTGCTCAAAAATTGGAAAAGTAAATCAAGTTGCTAATTCTCATCCTGTATCTGTTCATATTAGTAAGAATGTAAATAATTCCCTTTGTCGACAGTTGTTTCGCTGTTTCGTTCTTTGCTTCGCTTTATGTTTTGTATATGTTAAAGTGAAACAAAATCAATAAACACAAAGTAACATAAATACAAAAAAAAAAGTCACACTTCTTTATATAATTAAACTTATTTGAAATGGTTTGGTTTTTCAAGAACAGCATTTGTGTAGCTATGATTACTGTGCCCTACTGTCACAGCCATGCAATTACCTAATAAGGACTGCAAAGAAGCAATAGTTTATCATTAATTTTATTGTGTACCGATAGTACAATGGGTCCATACCATGCACCCTTAACATTAGAACCAGTACCTATGGTATTTTCACTTAGGTCATGGTTTGCTGTGGTATACCATATGAAGAATTTGATTGCCTGCATGTTTCAGGGTAGCTTTGATAAAAAAAAAAATGTGTTTAGATGATATGTTAATGGATCATTAACTTTAGTAAATTGGGCTTGCATCAGTTTTCAAAGTACATTTTTCACAATATTAAAAGACAAAAAAGTGTTATATATGAACTGAAAATCTTAATTTAAATATGTATATGAGTGTCTCTTTATATAGTAAATGTACGTACTAAGTTAACATTTGAGATTAAGAATGTAGACAAAATTAGAAACCACTCAGGAGCAGCAAGGAACAGGCAATATTGGGTCCTGGACGTTGCATCATTCCAAAGTAAAGACATTTGGCACCACCACAACACGGAGGGAGGTCAAGAGTAAAGCACTTAAGTATCAGCACTAAAGCCAAAGAAAAACACAGACATAGGGAACTGAACATCACCCTGCCCATCTCTGCCAATAAATGCCAGTGAAATCCCCAGCCCAAAAAAATGCATAACACAATGGAGGGCAGAATCTACTGAACTCTACCCTTGCTGGCTAGGCATTGACAGTTTGCAGCATCTCCCAAGAGTGTCCCAAGAGCATCTAAAAGAGCTTGTAAAGTTGGGAGATTTCAATGAAAGACATGAAAGTGGAGGTTGTCCCAGCAGATTTCCTAACATTATCGACATGCTTCCATACGCTGCATTTACCAGGAAGATGCAATAACTTCAGAGAGTTCCGTTCTATCTTACTGAACTGCATTTCTACCAATTACACTGGTTTTGGTCTTATATAGTTATTGGTACATGTTTAGCACTGGTTTACATGTCATCATTACATGATGCATTAAAGTTTTTCAGTTCAAAGTTCTAAGAAATAGTTTGTTTTCCATACTAGTAAAGGTCTTCTTTTTCACTTTCACAGTAATTACTTAATTATTTCAGATGCTTGAAATTACTTGACAAAATATCGTGCTAAGTGTTACGTTATATAAAACACAAGTCATGTTGGCTATTGTACTAGTGCACTGCAGGATGACCAATGTGATGATTATATGTTCAAGGATTTGTCTTTTCAATTTTCATGCACAGATCACCATGTGATTTATGTCTGACTATTTTTTAGGTTGTGAAAGTTTTTTTGTTCTTATGCAATCATTTAAACATAAAGTGAATAACCTTTTATTTGCACAAAACTGCAAGATCTTAGATGAACATTTCTTTAAAAAAAAAACTTAGACATTTTTGTTCTGTCAATGTCTCTCACATGTCTTTAGTAAATGAAAGTTTGAATTAAAGAGCTTTTGTAAATCATTTGTAAAATAATTCTGCATATCTTCATGTGAAGAATTAAGGTTATTTACTAAATATTAAAACCTCTTAAAAGAATTAGTCTAGCAGTTGGTAACATCTATGAAGTTTGTTGCTTGTTGCTAATAAGGTATACTCTATCATGCAATACCTCCATGTTTGGACACATTGTTACCATGGTTATGTATACCTTAGCATAAGCAATGTCAAACTATTATAACATTAGTATTTGTTATAGTCTTAGAACTTATCCAGAAGTTGAGGCTTTTGCACCTTTTTGAATTGTTAATTTACTTGCTTTGCAAACCTATTAAATTTTAAAATTGAATAAATAGTTATGACAAAACAAAAAGGACTTCCGCAAACAGTTTATTAACTATAATGCACAGGAGTTATAAGCAGTGAAAAGATTTCATACATCGTATACTGTTTAGAATTTTACAGCTTTCATGTCAGTAATTAATTACTACAAAAAACTCCAGAGGTCTTGCAAGTTAATGCAGTGTGGGATCAACACTGCGCAAATATTTCAGTGCTGCTACGTATAAGTCAACCCCAAAGCAAGCAGAAGATCCCAATGGATTAACCGCAGCATGAAGCCTAGCCAAGACATCACGGTTCAAAGGACATTCACTCTCTGGCACATGGACACCGCAGTAGGGATCATGGGAAGTAAGGTCGCCACTCTCCCAGTTAATAACAGAAATTTGTAAATCCTGAAACAGAGGCATTACTTTTCATAGCTAAACATGCTTACTGACACATACAGTGGCATGCAAAAGTAGTCATGACTGGTTGAATTTTTTCACATTACAACCACAAACAAATTTATTGTATTGAAATCCTTTTTGAAAGACCAATACAACTGGTGTAAAATTGTGAAGTTGAAAGAAAATGATACATGATTTAATTTTTTTTTTCAGTTTTTACTTTTCAGTAAAAACTGAAAAGTGTGGTGTTCAAAAGTATTCAGCCCCCTTTTCTCCGAGTGAAAACAACTGCTTTCAGAAGCTGCTTGATAGTTGCTACTGACTCAACAAAGTCCACCTGTGTGTAATCTGATCTCAGTACAAATACAGCTGCTCTATGACGGCCTCAGAGGTCGGTTAAGAGAAAATTGGGGAGCAAACAGCATGGGGCTGGGCAATTAATCGGATTTTGATCATTATTACGATTTTGGTTTTCAACAATCATAAAAACATAATACTCAATATTTGTTGAATAAATAGACAACTGTGTGGTCTAGCTGAAAAACTGAGGTCTGTTTGATTTCTTAACTCCAAATGTAGAATAATAATTTCAGTAGGTCATTGAAGTTTAAGTTGCCTTTTTGTTATTTAGCAGTATTTTTACTTTATTGGTTAGGACAAATTTTCCCTTTGACTAATTAGTTTAAAAAATGTGTGAAATCCAAAGGAAAACAGGTTTTCACTGTAATTGTTTATGTTCAATCAGCTTGTATGATCAAAGCTTACGAATAATGTTAAATAATCGAGATCTCAATCTCAAGCAACATAATCGTGATTATACATTTGGCAATAATCGAGCAGCCCTGCATCATGAAGTCCAAGGAACACACCAGACAGATCAGGGACAAAGCAGTGAAGAAGTTTAAAGCAGGCTTAGGCCATAATACGATTTCCTAAGCTTGAAACATTTCACAGAACACTGTTCAATCCATCATTCAGAAATGAAAAGAGTGGCACAACTGTAAACATACCAAGACAAAGTTGTCCTGCTGAATTTACAGATTGAACAAGGAGAGCACTGATCAGAGATGCAGCCAAGAGACCCATGGTGACTCTGGATGAACTGCAGAGATCCACAACTCAGGTGGGAGAATCTGTCAACAGGACAACTTTTAGTTGTGCACAAATTTGGTCTTAATGGAAGAGTAGCAAGAAGATTGCTAGAAGAAAACTATAGAAAGTCCTGTTTTAAGTTTGCCAGAAGCCATGTTGGGGTTACCGCAAAACTGAGGGAAAAGGTGGTCCTGCGAGACCAAAAATTAAATTTCTGGCAAAATTGCATAATGTTATGTGTGGCAGAGAATCAACACTGCACATCACTAAAACACACCATGTAAATGTTCAAGGGGTATGAATACTTTTGCAAGCCACTGTGTGATATAAAAACTTGCCTCTTTGTTGAGCTGCAACTGTTGTTGTGGTTCCAGGTTCCACAGTTGGTTGGGTGTGCGGTTTCCCTCTGTCGAAAGGGGATGGTTGTCCCACCCTTCTTTGAAAATGTCAAGCTGAGCCTGCAAGCGGGGAATGAAACCATAGTGACAGCAGAAGAGGTGGACAACCCAAGACAAGTCCAGAACTCCATCCTCCTGTAGCTGGTGCAGTAATGTTGTAAAAGATGCAGGTCACTGCTGTAAAGACATCTCGCCAGAGACGTTCTATACTGTAGAGAAAATATTATGAAAAAGTAAAATAGCATATTAATGTAATGTTCTGTTCTGGTCTCTTTATTAGTTTTGCTTTCAACTCTGTTTTATTCAGTCTTAGGTTTTACTCTCCGGTTCCTGTCAGCTCCCTTAATCATTTCCACCTGGTTTTGGTTAATTAGTCCCTCCCTGATTGCTTGTCTGCCCACATTTTTAAACCTCCCTCAGTTTTCTGTTTGTTGCCGGGACTTCATTCATGCTCCACTTTCCTGTCCTCCAGCATTCTGTGTTTAGCCTGACTACTAATCTGATTTAGTTATCTGTTTTTTGAGTCTGCCTGTTCCCTGTCAATTTTTTTTTGTTTTTTTGCTTGGATGATTGCTCTTCACTCGGCTCTGGACTATTTTTCTGTTAACCTGTCTGACCCACCTTCATCATCCACTTAATAAATTATGTTGATCGTTACTTTTTGTGTCTGGCTGAATACCGGGTTCACCTCCTCCTAAATCATTACAGTAAGTCCCGGCCTACTGTAATGATTTAGGAGGAGGTGAACAAAGCAGAGATCTTTTAAAAGGTAATTTATTTAACTGTCCAGGCAAGGTAATGGTCTTGAACCAGAATAACGGCAAAAGAAATAAACAGAGTCCGTAATCCAAAAACAGTCGAAAGTCAAACCAGGTAATCAGATTAACGGGAATGTCAAGAACAGAATCCGGTTGCAGAGTCAGGGCGTATAAACAGGTCCGTTAACCAGCAGGCAATCAGATCCGACAGGGGTAAGGCAATCTCAGAAAAACAGAAGGGATCGGTTACGGAGTTACGGATCGGATCACGGGCAGTAGTGATGTTACATTATGTGCCGAGGCTTCGAGGCGTGTCGAGTAATGGAGGGGGCGTTTCCGTAAAGCGCGTATCGAGGCTTGCTTCATTTAGGGGAGGAGCCGAAAACGATGACGTCCGAAGCCTCGCTGGCCGGCTGTACCACGTGACTGCTTCGGGAAGTGGTTCAGATTTCAGTGCGGGGTTTGACAGCTTTAGAAACCCCACAGCAGTGTTTCCCGCAGCACTATGTTGGCGAGGCGGCCGCCTCGCCAAACTCACGCTGCCGCCTCGCCAACATTCCAAAGAAAAAAAAAAAAACTCGATACGCTTGCATGTTTATTTACATATAGGGAATAGCAGGGAAAAAACAGGCAAAAATACATGGATACTTTGAAGCGAGAAGCGACTTCACCGACGCCCCCCCCCTCTCCTCCGCCAGTAACCGCGCGGATGACTGGCGCATTACTATATTACAAACACACTATCGCAATTTTTGCATGCTGATGTTTGCTTGTTGTGCAAATAAAGACAGGTAACAGACACTGTATTTATTCCCTTTTAATCAGCCACCAGAAAACAAGAGCTGGATGAAGCTCTGGTCTCCATGATAGTGAAGGATACCCAGCCTTTCACTATTGTGGATGACGTTGGATTCAGGACAGAGGCAAACATAAGCAGGCTGGAGAACCCCCTGGAGTACTGGGCTAGTCATCGGTCACTGTACCCCAATCTGTACAAACTTGCACTTATTTATTTATGCACCCCGGCATCATCTGTGCCATGTGAGCGTGTCTTTTCAAAGGCTAGAGAAGTAGTGTCAAAAATGAGAAATCGTTTGAAACCAAAAACTATGGACAAATTGTTGTTTCTTAATAAAAATGCATGAAATCATCCAAGTTACACAAGCATTAGCCTATTAATTACCCCCTCCCTAGTTCCATAAGCACTTTCACTTTCCTCTGCCTGATTAAGCCCATGCCATTTTTCTAGAGTCACGGAAAAACATTATTACACAACATGCCATATCACATGACACTACTATTTTGGGAATAATTACACACAGAGAATACATTCAAACAATATTTTATTATACACATGTGTATACAAAATTTATGTAGACAAATGATTTCGTCCTACACCTTTTGGGAAGTCATTCCCAAGAGCCATAATAGACAAAAATTCAATGCATCACACGTGTTAAGATACAGCTGGCTGTGATTATACACCTCGCCAGTAGGTGGTGTCGTGTGCACATATAGCGTCAAGAAATTAACCCTTTCTCGAACCAGTTGGCTCAAGTGGTTCAATGCCTCATGAGGCTTCATCTCACCATCACTAACGGGCAGGCAGACGCTGGAAAACCGCTGGATAAGACTTACCGGAGGTTTGTAATGATCTGGCAGAGGATAGAAGGCGAGGCGTGTATAAGTAGGTGGATGAACAGGTGACCGGAGTTGCAAACTAATTAACTGCAACAGGTGGAGCTTATCTGGGGAAGGATGGTGTATGGGGGCAAAATAGTAGCTTTAACATTTGCAAATGTGTGTGGAGAGTTGAGTGTCTGTATCTCGATTTGTGTGTGTGCAGTGGGATTTGAAATTGTGTAAATAAATCTATTAATGTGTGAGGAGATTTGTGTGTTTGTACAACAATCTGCAAATGTGTAAAACTACTTGTGTGTAACCCGTTTTGCAAATGTGTAAAAAAATCGACAAATCTGTATTCAGATCCGCAAATGTGTAAAAAATCCACAAATCTGTATTCAGATCTGCAAATGTGTACTGAGATTTGCAAATCTGTACTAAGATATGCATATGTGTATATCAATCTGTTAGCACACACAGAGACACTTGTGTCTGAAGAATCTTCGCTTCAAGACCCAGAAATACAGACAAATCATTGGTTACAAGTCAAGCGGTTTTTCGGTTGGCTCTCTTTACACACGTGATTTTTGCTACACTTCTGCCGCGTGAGATGCACAAATGCGTAAAAGGATTTGTATGTGTAATTTCTTGATTTGTAACCCCGAGCGCAGGCTCACAGGCTCACAGGCTGCCTCTTCCGGCTGTGGGAGGTCACGTGACTTTCAAGCATCGTACCAAAGCGTTTTGCTTCCAGACGGCTGACAAGGCAACTTATTATAACTATATAACTTTCTCCCTTTAACGGCAAAAGTTTCTTGTTTTAATGAGAGACTTATCTTGCTAAAACGAGATAATTTTCTCCTCATAACAACGCAACATAACCCGGCATCATCTCGCAGGATATTTGAGTGTCATGGAGAAGAGGACAGACAGAGGGAGACCCTTTATTTCTTTTTAAGAAGTCATCATTTACCGGAGGAATGTATTTCTGCTCTGAGGAGTGACAAGGTAAGTCATGCATATAAAGCAAGTCGTCTACTTGAAATTTGTTTAATGCGGCAGTTATAATTTGTAGTTAACAACCATGCTCTGGATACACTTGCATCACTGAAGTACAGTCTCTGGCTCTGTTTACACGGTGAAAACAGGTTTGCGTTGCCTTTGTACTGTCCATTTACACACTACAAGGTTTAACTGTGGCTTAAGGGGACTTTCAGCTATAGCCGTGGGTTTATTCACAACAGTTTGCAGCCGAAACAGTACTCCGCCAGCCGCTGTTTTCTTCTTCTGGGCAATTTGACGCGGAGCTTCAAAAATCACAGCACTACTAGTGGTGCGGCATGGGAATTACACCGTTTAAGTACTCTGTAAACAGGGCCTGTGACTGCAAATGTTCTTCATGGATGTTAATGAGCTGATAAAGAGATAAGGATAAGCAGCTTAATTTTTTTTAAAACATGTCATGCCTTTAAAAGAGTCTTTTTAGTTTTTTTTTATATAACCATAATTTCATTGTGCTTGTAAACTTACATATCAGCTATAGCAAGCATGGATGATGAGAGCTTGGCCATCTACATTCCCACCTATGCTGACAGAATTGCCACCTGGAGATTTTTCTCTGAGTACCAAGGAAAAGGTGAAAGAGATGTCCTTCGACAGACATTGCTTGAAAAACTATTTTCATGCAAATCTTCATGGAGAAAGTCCAATTTGATCTAAAATGTTTTTGGTTTCAGGTAATACCACTATGTAATATATTTCAAAAGAAAACTTACCATTTGACTCAAAATGGTCATATGTTTTCAGGAACATATGGAAGTGAGCCACAATAGAGTCAGTTAGCTTTTGTTTTTGCTGACAAAGATATAGAGCAAAAATACTGATTAAAAAGATTACTCCAACAACATTGTGAAATACAAGTTTTTGAAGTCAAATTATTGCTGTTGCTATTAAGCTTTTTTTAAGGTAAAAAATTTTGAAGCATGTGTTTAAATTGTACTTATTTTCCTTTTCTTTCCATAGGGCATTATTTTTCTTTTATATTCTTCAAAGTTGATTGTGTTGAGAAAAATATCTTAGTCAGGCAGTAAGGTATTTCTCCCCTCTGTTTCCGGGTAAGATAACATGCAGCTTGAGTTTTATGGCAGGGGGAGTAGGCCGCAAGAGTTTCTTTGTTCGAACAGATCACCCCTCCCTCCCTAACTCAGCGGAGGAGGGCAGACACTATTAAAAGGATGTCTTGGCAAAACTTAGATCAGACAAAAGCTGCAATACCCAGAGATGGACGTAGATATACTGGTAATGTAAACTTTTGTCTCCATTCGGAATTCCTAATGAAATAAATATGCATATTACAATGTTTTACCTCTGATCAACGTATTCCTCATTTATTGTCAAATCTTAAACCGGGGTAGTAAATGAGGCCTTCAGAGTTTAAGCACGAGAAGGCCGGACACGTTTATAAAACAACAAAATGGTGCCATGACCGGGATTTAACAGTGAGTGGAGGAACCTTTTGAATTTGGGCACGGAGAAGTAATCATTTGCAGCAGCACAGGGTCGACCCGAAAAAAGGTAAAGAGATCTTCAGTCTCTTTTGGCAAAATGTTAGATGCTTAGGCTAAATTTAAGTGTTGCTGTAGATGAGAAACTTTCTTCTCAAAATATCAGAAGTTGAACAGAGCTATTAGTATGAGAGGATTGAATGGAATTTATGTTGAAACCGAGAAAAGATTGAATGGGATTTATGTGTAAGTCTACGTCAAAAAACGTAAAATAAGATAGAAACGATAAAATAGAAATAACAGTCGAGAAACTTAAATGGTGAAACTGTAGGAAAATATAAATAAAAGACAATAAAAAATAAATAAAATACAAAGAATAAAAAGAGTTCCGAAATTTAGTCACTTCCAACTCCAGACTGACAAACTGGTGATTTTTAAGACTGAGATGGGGCGCCATCTCTGGAATTTGGGACTTCCAAAAGAAGCGTTGCGATAGGAAATGGTAAGTGAAGAAAAGAGATTTAAAAGGGATCCCAGAGAAACAATTTGGGTTGTTTCTTAGCTTCCAAAAACGGGGTTTTTCGGAAGCACGACGGTTAGACCAACGAGGTATTAAAATAAATGAAAAGGTTCTGTTGAAAGGAAGGGTTGCAGAGAGGACCCTCTTTGCGCGCAGGCTGTCTGTCTTTAAATGTTAATGTTTGTCATGTTTTGTACAACATTTTGTCTCTGTTAAAATGGGATCCATTGTGTGAGTGAGAAGCAGAGACTGATTGAGCCCCGCAGCTCTTCAAAGAGTGGGGGTCTGTGTGTGCATGTGTGTCTCCAGGATGGTGTGGATTCCCCCCCCCGGCTATGGGCCTTACAATATAGAAGTACTGTGGAGCAGATTACATTTGGTTAAGTAAAACGTGTTCATTATGGAGCAAGTATCTGGCTAAGATATGGGTCAAAGATAAGGAGAATTTGGAAATCATTGGAAAAAATGTCGATGCATTAATGATGTTTGTTAAAGTGCAGGAGAAGTTTGAACGGAGAAAAGTGATTTAAGGTTTTGGCAGCAGCTGATGGGTGAGTTACATTGGAGAGAGCATGGCCGGCTGGATCTCGGTGAGTTTTGGAGAAAAAATTTATTTTAAACTGTAGCCTAAAAGTTAGAAAGAGGTTAGAAGTTTGGAAAAGTTGTTGGAAATTTGGGAGAACATTAAGCATTTGTTTGAGGCATTAAAAAATTGGGAACAAACAAAAAAAGGGAAGATACCTTCTGTAAGAGCATAATTTTAATTAGCGTCATCTATTGCAAAATAGCATATTAAAATTCCTAATGAGTTTTTACACTTTCAGAAATAAAATATAATTTGCGGATAAATGGTGATTATAATTGTTTCATTGTTTGATAGCCCTAGTTATAATAGATAAATATATAGATATAATTCGCCAGACCTAAATCTAGCTGATTAACAGAGAGCAGGAAATACCACACTATCAGCTTCTGCTCATTGCAGGTCTGGGAAAACACAAGTGAGCAGAACTAAAAACTAGAAGTCAAAGGTTAAGGTTAAAATGGAGCTTAATAGTGTTGGCAAAAGGACATTGCTGCTGATTTGATAGATTTTGTTAACCCTGCATTTAGTCATGAGTCGGTTTTGGAGAAATCCTCAAATGAAGCAGCTAATATTGAGGAATCTATGACATGTGCTTATGGCTTGCATCATTTTATTATAGATACTGATATTGCAGAGCGGCGGAAAGTATTAAAGGAATATCACAGGACGGTCCCTAAATTATGCATTATATGTAACCACATTCTCATAGTCCCACAAAATGTAGATGCCCTTGTTACAAAGTAATTTAGGAGCCAAGGAATCTTTTTTTTGTTCATTTGGTGATGTGCAATTTCTGGTGAATAAACTTCTCAGCATCGTTGCTGGTGATCGATCGTGGCTGGCTGAATTTAAAAATTTTTAAACAAAGGCACAAAACTGATTTTAGAGCTATTTTAGGATGTAACTTTAGTGCTTTTAATAATTTCTTCCTCGGAAGATACACTTACACAGCAATTTCCCTTATCTACTTCAGTAGAGCTTCCTAAAATTTGACTGGGACCCACAACAGCATCCAAAAGACTACATAACTCAAGCTGAAGAGAAATGGATCAAACACACAGGTGTGGATCCTAAAACAAATCAGTGCAATTTGGGTGAATTATTTAGAGAAATAGTGTTAAAAAGCGTGTACTCTTCAGTATCTCAGCTGGTGAACTTAAATCCTGATACGCTCATCGGGAAAAACCTTTGATACACCGTTTGCCGGTGGCTCAAAAGGACGAGAGAAAGGCAAAGCTTGAGTTTGTTAATTACTAAAAGATACTAAAATTACAGTTATTGGAAACAAAGTAGATTGGGAGTAAGAGAAATCGCAGGTCTGTTGGTTCTGAAGCATGGAAGCAGATGACAAATATGGTGATCAGTGCCGATTTGAGGTTGGAGCAATAAAACGGAGCATTTAGAGCTGATATGTTGAATTTATTGGAGCACCACCAGCAAGTCAGCCTGGCATGAAGTCCCAATATGACCTCACCTCCAGAAGGTCAGTACCCCAGCAAGGGGATGAACAATGTTTATGCACCCTGGAAAATTGACCAACGCCCATGAACAGCGCAGATCCCAAGCTGTCAAGGGAAGTGACTGTATGAACTTTCAGCACACAATGGAGCCACATATTTCATCAGATTCTGAGTTGAGGACTGAGACTTTGTCATTGAGGTGCTTTGCAGAGACATTACAGTGGTTTGCCGTTCCAGCACATGGGGAAAGGGCTGCTGACATCTGTCCGACCACCTAGTGTTCTTTCAAACTTCCATACATGAAAGCTTTGAATGCGAAGTCTAAGTTCCTATCTCCTTCTGCCTGATCTGCCAGAATGTCAATCTGAGTCTATGACAGGAACCACACAGACTGGTAACAACAATCTTTAAGGTAAAACACAGATAGTTAATTCTAGCCATATACTGCTGAACAAATTTAATGGGATGTGATCTGGATTGCCTGTGTTCTCACATTTTTCTTTCTCTCCATGTTTGAGCTGCTAGGCAAATGGATCAGGATATGGTTAAAACATTTCCTTCAGACAACTGATTGAGCATCTACCAGGGTACAGGACCGTATTGTTCATACTTAAACAGCAGAAGGTGTACAATTATAAGCAGGAGATCCACTGGCTGGGAATGTCTCTCTGTTTAACAACTGCATGTCATAAATTTACAAAAGGGGGTTGCTATCAGCTTCAACTTCCTGGGGTGACAGGTTTATTAGACGAGGCCTCTCTCTGGTATGCACAGCGGTGCTCTGGGTGAGACGTCCTGTTTTTAAACAAAATACAATTCCTTATCAGTGGGACACATCTTCGGTCAGACGAATTTGTTAGGTTATTTCACATTAGCTGAAAAGTATTGAGATTTTTCTATTTTACTTATAACAGTTGCCAGCTATGATATACCAGATGTTCACCAGGATTTGTTATATTACCAGGTGTTTTATTCAAGTTATAAACAATGTTTTATATGTCCTTTGCCCAGCAACACCATCCTGATTTAGTATGCTTTTAGAGTTAGTACAGATAAATTGTAAATTGCCAGAAAATTTACCTTTCCTGGGCTGTGTTAATTACGCAGGAATATCTGGTATTTACTATGGTCACGAATATAGGATCCTCACAAAGTTAAACTGCTGCGTGTGACAGAGACTATCAGGCTGCAGTTGTCATTGCACTATGCTTATATTGATCTTACGCAATCTTTGAAGGACCCTTTGCAGATACATTGCATGGTAAACTCAAATAATGTTCTGATTTGAATTTAGGACATAAGGCAGTGTTTTTCCTACTTCAACAAAGATCAATATTTGCGGTTAAGTTTTTGTAACAAAATTATTTTTGTTCCAAGGAGGGAAAGAGGGACAATAGAAAAACTAGATAAAATAGAAAAACAGAGGGTAACTTAATGCATATCTAAGGTAGTTCTACTAAAGGCCCTGTTTAAGTAGTAGTTTAAAAGATGGTTGTTGTATCATGCAGAATTTTTCTTAACATGAGGATGGTATCTGTTGAAGGTGAACGGAGAGAGGAATTTATTGCAGGAGGACTAAAAGGTGCTGTAAAATGACCTGATGGAGGTTTGCGTTTCCTCTGGGATTAAAACAGAAACAGGAACTTTTTCTGAACCACACAGAGTAGGACATCTGGAATGAGAGTAGAGGTTACAGAAATGTTTTGTGTGAAGTGGTGCGATGTGTGGTCACTTTAATCCAAAGAACATTCTGACATTCTTACAGGAAAATGTACTTTGATTTCAAAACCGAATTAACTAGTTTTTGATTCCACAGACAAGAGGTCCCCACCAGAGGTCTAAAGTATTTGTGTGTGCGTCCATGGATTCTTTTGCAGGACGACCAGAGGCCTGTGAAAGGAGAAACTGTGATAAAGTGTCTCATTAAATATTACATTTCTAAAATAGGTTTCCCGATAGGATGAAGATGGAACAGTGGAAGGTGGTAAGGATTAATGGGAATCTGTAAAAACAATTGGCTAACAATCTGTGCATAGACTAAATTGACATGGGGTAAAAAGCTTTGATGTTTGTTTCTTGTTGGAGTGTTCACTTAATTTCATTACAGGATACATTCCATATGACTGAAAGGAGTTTTTCAGGGCGCGACGTCAACCTCCGGGATTTGCAGGTAGCACACAAAAATTTGACATCTAAAGATTGTCGTGTAAGTTTCAGATTGTATTGGAGACATAAAACCAGGAGAGTCCAGGAATGTGAAGGAGGGTCCACCAACCCCCAGACCTCAAATGAGTGCACGCTAAGGTCAACAAAAGACAGATGTGGGGTTGTGATTTAGGGTGCTCTGACCAGAGTGCGGGGAGCGGTGTGTGCCAGCCAGCCACAGAGAGTTCAAGGGAACAACACCGGAGCAGCTTTAGGGTCAGACTCCCTGACTAAGAGGGGCTTTCAACTACCGGCCACCTGCACCAACGGGTGACAGGGCAGCTCGATGCGCCGATTGCCACTCTCGGAATGAGGCAGCTGGATTCTTATTTTGTTTTTGTTTTTTATTACTGTGAATGCAGTAGGCATTCACAGTTATTGAGATCCTCTTTCGCGTTTTTACTGTTTAAAGTTTGATTCGCTTCTCCTCCTACAATTTTTCTCCGATTTCAACCATTCAACTTTTAAACTATTCAGCTTCTTCTGGAATCAATGGCTATATCTTTTTGTACTTATACCTTTTCAACTTTTTAAAATATTCAGCTTTTTCTGCAAATTTTCAGCTTTTTTTTTCTCCCATAGAAAATGAATGTAATTCACTAAAATTCCGCTCATTTCAGCTGCTTTTTGACAGCTTACTGCTTCAGCCTACTTTCAGCTAGAAACGCCATTCAACTTTTAAAATGTAGTGATATCTTTCAGCTATTATGGTATATTTCAGCTTTTTCATATCTTTTACCATTTTCATATAGTACCTCCTTAAAATAATTTTGGCTTTTCAAGAAATTCAGCAAATAACATGCGTTGCTATGGTCGTCAAGGAGGCAGTTATAGAGTGCGCACTCTAGAAATTGAACTAATTCTTCTTCTCCGAACAAATTCTTCTCACTCGCTCAATTTTCAACCTATCCACATAAATTATACATCAAAACGTAGGAATTTTGTCTGGATTCAGGAAATGTAACCCTCATTGGTGTAGCATTTATAGATTTTTCGCAAATCACCTCAGAGCGACACAAACCCGAAACCTCCCCCATTCATTTCCTATGGAGCGGTTTTGAAAAATGACGTCTGAAAATCCAAAACATCACACGTTTTCGCATCGTCGCTACTCCGAAACCGTTTCATGTACAAGCATGAGACTTTCACACATGAATGTCCCGACCCTTCTGGCACTCATAAAAAAGGAATTGTTTGGATAACTGTTACGGTTTTACCGCAGGAACAATTTGTTCGGGAGTAGCGAATGTGCAAATTCCTGAAAACGCTTTTCAGCTGCATTTTCCCACATCATCCACTTTTTTACATCGTCGCTGTGCCTACACCGATTTTTGTACAAACATGAAAATGGGCACCATAGTCCTCAAAAGCCTGCTGATACTCATAGTGAAAGAATTATTTTGATATCTCTTATACTTTTTCAGCTACAGCGATTTGTTCGGGACCGTTTTTAGAGGATTTCTGAAAGTCCATAAAAATCACCTTTATATCATAATTTTTCACGCCTTTATTAAACTTTTTCCAGCAAAAACCGATAGCCTGTCTTCTTCCCCTATCCGTTACGAAATAAACGCAGAAAAAATTACGTCTCTACCATTTACGGATCAGGAGATATGGAGCGTTGTTCGGGGCAAAGTTCTCCATTATAATCCAATGGGACTTATTGTGAGCAAAGTCTCTGCACTTCGGTAGACTGGCCTGCAGCAGAGGTGTGAGTGAGTTTCCATGACGATGGAACTCTGAGGGCCAGAGGGAGAAGCTCCATTGGGATACAATGGCAACTTTCGACGCCCGCTGCAGCGGCTGTGATTAATGTAGGAATCTGAAATTCGCACAGTCACTTCCTCTTAACATTTTTAAATTTTCAAGTGACTTTCAGCCATGTGTCACTTTTCTGTCCCATTTTGGATTTCACATGCTTTCCTATTGGGCCTTTGCTTCCAACAGGATCTGGCATGATGCCCAGACACGACATAATTGGCCAATACAGCACCACCCACATGTGGGAAATGGCGCTACTGACCATTTTGGTCAAATGTTGAGTTCTGGGCCCAGATGTGGTGAGGCTGAGTTGCTAAAGGAGGCCAATCTGACTCATGACCTTTGGTGACATTAAGTATTGGCACCCTTTTTGAGGCACTTCCCAGTACAGGATTTGGACCAAACTGACAGAGTACACTCACCTGGTGATACTGAACACAACCCTGTTAGCGGCTAACTGTTAGCATGTTGCTAACCGGAAGTAGCTCTAGGAAGGTCCTACAAACTTCTGCTTTACAGAGTCTTTACCTCCTTTATACAGAATGCTCCACTATAAATTTGGGCCACGTCACGTAAAGCATCTCCAAGCTAGGAGGTGTCAAACATCCAATGCTTTTCAATGGGGGCGAAACCCCTTATACTCCCTAGAAATGCAGGCCCACATATGGCTACAGTATATTCAAGTTTGAAATTCTACTTCTGCTTTGTTAAATGATTCAGTGTTTAGAATGAGTTAGGAAATGTTTGGTGCCTTACCCTCAGTTTTTTCTTCTTCTAATCATTCAGCTATTGTTCTTTCATGTTCAAATTCTTCAACTCTTTCAAATTCTTCAACTTTTTCAACTTCTTCAACTTTTTCAACTTCTTCAATGCTTTTCAGCAATTTTTTCTCTTCTTCAAAGATCTTCTGCATCTTTTGCTCAATCATTCAGCTATCTGCATTCACAGTGCATTTTCGCAGGAAATGCAAATTTTTCTAGTTTTTAATAAAGATTAACATACAGCTGTGTGGAGTTCAACGGTTGGGACAATGACTTTATAACCCATTGTCTTTGTGGGCAAGACGAAGACATCTCTGAGACACAAGACAACATCATGACAACATTTGAATGCAATGTGTAAAAAAAAAGAGGACTTTTGTAATCACTAAATTTGTCTTATAAGTTCCATATTCCTAAGATGTTAAATACTAGTACTGTTAGGATCTTGGTTATGCATTGCATGATAATTTAGTCTTTATTCTGGGGTTTGATCAGAGTGTAGTGCTTTCACAGGTTATATTAATTTCTGAAAAGACATCTTGTTAATCTAGTTTAAGACTCCTAGAGTCATATTTAGCTCATATAACAGTTTCTTGGTAGTTGCAAAGATATCATAGGCTAACACCTACCGGATAAAGGTGCTTACTTTTATTGGTTTTAGTATGTTTTAAGATAGGTTCAGTAGCTTTTATCTTACTTTTAAAGGGAAACATTCAAACTTCATTTGGTTTCAAGATAGGTATTGTATTTCATTTGGGTTGTGATTTCACAAGTCGCCAACAGAGGGGACAGTGGGTTACAATATTACATCTTATCATTTACACTATATTTGAGGGTTCCGTCACATTATATTAGTTACAGTTATTGGTTTGATCTGTTGGATGAAAACAGAGGGAATTGTTGAGAAAAATATCTTAGTCAGGCAGTAAGGTATGTCTCCCCTCTGTTTGCGGGTAAGATAACATGCAGCTTGAGTTTTATGGCAGGGGGAGTAGGCCACAAAAGTTTCTTTGTTCGAACAGATCACCCCTCCCTCCCTAACTCAGCGGAGGAGGGCAGACACTGTATTAAAAGGATGTCTTGGCAAAACTTAGATCAGACAAAAGCTGCAATACCCAGGGATGGACGTAGATATACTGGTAATGTAAACTTTTGTCTCCATTCGGAATTCCTAATGAAATAAATATGCATATTACAATGTTTTACCTCTGATCAACGTATTCCTCATTTATTGTCAAATCTTAAACCGGGGTAGTAAATGGGGCCTTCAGGGTTTAAGCACGAGAAGGCCGGACACGTTTATAAAACAACAATTGTAAAATTGATAAATGCTTTGAGCGCGATAGTGCCCAGATTTCTAACAAAGACTTTTGTCGTATGTAAAAGGATTTTCTCATGTTTAATTTTGAGATCCATGTATTCATCTTTTTAATACACAGATCATGTTCTAGTTAGGTCATCTTCTGGAGGTAGAGAACTTCCTTTCAAAAGGATCTTTCAGAGCACTTGTTGAAGGTACTTTTAATGTATGTTCTTCTGTGAGTTGATGTAACATTCCAATATAATGTTATTTTTCTAAGGAAATAATGAGTTGGTTTGATCACAAACCATAACACTTCATTTTGTAATGGGTTTTTACTAGGGCTGTCAAAATAACGCGTTAATTTCGATTAATAAATTTAAAAAAAAATAACGGATTAAAAACAATAACGCAAATTAATCAATATCGTATAGGGTAGTTCACTGCTATTGTTTTCATCCGGGTTTTTCGCGCCTGCGCGCCGGACTGGAAGGCAGAAGGCGAGCACAGTGGCAGACGCAAACAGAGCAAACGACGAGTTCTCGACATATTTTTTTTCTTTAGATAACGTATCACAAGATAGTTTTAAGAGTAAGTTGATGGTATCAAATTGCCAGATACCATCCAGATAGCGAGTCTGTGAATGCTGGCCAAACGATTTAGTCCGGCCCGGTGGCCAAATGCATTATCATTATTCAACGGCTGTATCTCCTCGCTGCATCGACCGATCTGCACCAGATTTTTTGTGAGTCGTGGGCGAGCGCTGCCTAACGCGTTCGTGTGTATCGCCCAGTGGACGGGCGGGGAAAATGCGTGACAGCTTCTGCGGTGGCTGGCGGCCTGCGGTCCGCGAACCCCCGCGGTGGCCAGAGCGGTGCTTGGCTGCAGGGCCGATCGACGCCGCTTGCGGCTTTAATTATTTAAGCAGAACAATGACCAGTGCCAAATTAAGTTGTATTTATCGGAGATGAAGTGTAGACTGCAAATTCTGTCGGGGTATGATGGCTCCCACAGTCGACTGGGATTGTCTGCCTGGGTCCTTTTTTATTGAAAATATCCATTTCTTTCTTCTTTCTTCGTCTTTCGGTAAATGAAAGAAACGTACATCCAACGATTTGGGATGCCTCTGTGTGCAACCGGGAGCACAACAAGTCATAGGCATTGTTTACATTTCGAAAATAAACTAACTAAAAGAACGCTCTAATTCACCCGTTTTGTCACGGTGTTTGGCGAGAACAGTCCTGCTTTTGCCTACCGGCGTAACCTGGAAGTAGCGCGGACGTCACTTTACTGTTGTAAAGTGTTGATATTGAGGGGAGTGTTCATTTATTTTCATTGTGTCCCCTATGTTACTGTGTGCCACATATGCCATAACGACACATGTTAAAACGTCTGAAGGCATGAAATGTGAATAAAAGAGTTTTTGAACTTTAATGTATCTAATGCTGATTATTCATTGAATCATTTGAATTTAAATATTTAAAATACTTTCACAGCAAAAATTATATGCGATTAATTTAGATTAATTAATTACAGAGTATGTAATTAATTAGATTCATTTTTTTTAATCAATTGACAGCCCTAGTTTTTACCAAAGATTCATTAAAGGTTTTCAGATTGAACATAAGCATAGGCACTTTTCATCTCATTCGACCATATCATCATTGTCAAACAGTACATAACTTGGGTCTCAGTGTTCAGTAACAGAGAACTATAAGAGTCTTGTTGTTATAAATATAAAAAGTATGTCTTGAATATGAGGAGCAGTGGTGGGGTTTACAGAACATATGTCATTTAAAGGTTTTTTGTCCTACATGATAGATTACAAGGCAAATGTGAAGTTAAATTTCTTGTTATTGTCCTAATATATGTAGTAGCATATATTTGCTGTCATACACAACAAGAATCACACAAAATATAAAACCTAGCACCAAAATTCAAAAAGTTATGTACATCATGATGAAACCTTTAAGTACATGGGAATCGAAGAAAACAGAGGTCTGTTTTTTTTCCTCTATCTGTATTTCTTTGACTGATTGTCCTTTATGGGTTGTGCGGTCTGCAGCTGCCTATTTCTGACTGTGTGGGAAAGTGACAGGGTCATTCTGGACAGGCTCACAAGGTCATTTGCTCCACAAACTCTTTTTTTACAAGAAAATATCACACGTGTCTGTCAAGGTATTTTTCTGGGATGAACCCGGACAAAGCACGCACACACAGAGCTAGTTCTTTAAAGTGAGTTTATTGAACAGTGTGGATGATGGATGACGAGAGGAACCAGAGTCTTTTAACAGACGGAGATGTAGGGTGCAGAAGCTGGCCGACAGGAGTAGTGCGGAGAGTCTGACCAGGAAGGAACACCGGAGCCAAAGACTTGAGACCAGGACGGAACACTTAAGACCAGGATGAAACACAGGAGCCGAGAACTTGAGACCAGGACGGAACACCAGGAGTTGAGAACTTGAGACCACAACGGCTCACCAGGAGTTGAGAACTTAAGACCAGAACGGCTCACCAGGAGTTGAGAACTTAAGACCAGGACGGAACCCAGCAGCCGAGAACTTGAAGCCAGGGCGGAGCACAGGAGCCGAAGACATAGACCACAGCGGGACACCGGAACCGGCTAACCCTAGACTGCGGGCTGAGTTGAAATGGAGTCTCTGGCTGTGACTTAGCTGAAACAGTGTTTCTGGCTGAGGCTGGGCTGAAACCGAGTCTCTGGCTGTGACTTAGCTGGAACAGAGTCTTGAGCTGAAGCTGGACTGGAACGGAGTCTCTGGCCGAGGGTGAGCTGGAAAAGAGCTGAAGAAGAGTCTCTAGCAGTGACTGAACAAAATAAAGCTGAAAAAAAGTCTTCTGGCTGACTAAACAAAAACAGAGCTGACATGGGATTTCTGGCTGAGACTGAGCAGGAGTTGAACACTACAGACCGGCAACGAGAACAGAATGAGGTGGGTATATATAGAGGTGACAACAGGTGGAAACAAATCAGTGATAATTGCAGCCTAACAGGTGGAACCAATCAGGCTGCGCAGGGAAGAGAGAGAGGAAGGGAGGCTGAGCATGCAGCCTACAAGCTGCATCCTAACAGTGTCACAGGTTTGTGAGCATACAAGCTCTTAAAAATAAGCATAACTCAATTGTTTCATCATGTGTGGACGGTGCATGAAGAAAGTTTTCTGTCATCAGAAGGTATGATAGTTTGAACTCTGTCTCATCACGTGTGAATGGTCCTCTGAAGACGTTGGACTGTGCAAGTTTCCGCCGCTTGCTCAGAAACCTGTTTGAGATTATCTTGTTCACCAAAAAGCCGTGGAAGGGTATACAATACATCATGTAGGCCACTTGGAGCAATTGCATCTCTAATCTTACGAATGATGTTCCATAAGTGAACCACTTTTTAGAGTTCTTCCTGAAAGACAAGAAAATAAAAAAGTTCTTAAAGTACATACTCAATATTTAAAAGCATGTATCATATAGTATTTATCTTTTACATTCAAACATACCTCAGTGATATTTAAACAGGTGAGCAGAATTGCATGCTTATCCAAGAAGTCACCAGTAAAGTAATCTGAATTCTTCAGTTTTTGAAAGGTTCATCCAGTACTGTGCACAACGTTTCCTCAAGAAAGCCCACCAGCTGTCGATGTGCTGGCTGTGGGTGCTGGATCCCACTATGAAGCAGTTTTCAGGATAGCTGTCATCAAGACGCAAAAATCTTTGAATGTCTTTCATTGTACCATTCTCTGTCTCCATGTCTATATGAATTCTGGCTGTGGTATCCCCTCTTTTCTGAACCCCTGAAACAAAATATCCAGCAGTAACTTTTGGACAGCTACCATCCATGTATTCAGCTTTAGAGATGCCAACCTGTAAACACAGCAGAGATTTTGTTATTGTTTTCTCAACTTTTTTATTTTAAGATATTTATTTATTCTTTCTAAAAATTGCGCACGTTACTTCTGCTAAATGTGAGAAGCTAAATATTCCAAATTCAAAGTTTTTAAGTATTTAAATTTTGAGTGTCAGATCAAATGCACAGGCATTCTAAGATGTAAAAGAACATTCATGATTTTCTGGCTGTATTTTTAATGTAGCCATCTTAAACCTGGTCCACCTACCTTAATGTTTTTGTTTATGGGAATTTTAAAAAGTACTTTTACAGAATTCCCATCAGAAGGAGAATAGCTGCTGTTTAAAATTGTGATTAAAAGTTAGACCGGATCAATGTTAAAATCGCTCAAACCTAGACTGCAATGGAACAATGTTGTTGATTAAGATTTGTTTTCTTTTCTGAGTAAGTTTAAAGACATCATAAAAAACAAATGCAACAACAAATAAACTGAGAACAGTCGTGCCTTGCTGCCAGGAGCTTTTATTGACAAATTCTGATATTAACTTTTGAATTTGCAGCAATGATAATCGATTATCAGTTTTTGCTTTTCTCCTTATTAAAGCATGTCAGTAGTTGACTGGATTTATTAATGGAGCTGATATAAATAGCTGTCCTTCACTGGCTTGTGAATAGTCACATTAGAAAGCTCTGTATTCATAACTTTGTTTTGACACAATAAAATATGCAAAAAAGGTAGCTTTATCTAGCCTCACTTTCATTGTGTAGAATACACATACTTTTAATTAGCCTTACGAGTGTCGAATTAAAATTTATTTTAATTTAATTAAAATACATAAAGGCATAGGTACATTTGCAGTCACAGGCCCTGTTTACAGAGTACTTAAACGGTGTAATTCCCATGGCGCACCACTATTAGTGCTGTGATTTTTGAAGCTCTGCGTCAAATTGCCCTGAAGAAGAAGAAAACAGCGGCTGGCGGAGTACTGTTTCGGCTGCAAACTGTGAATAAACCCACAGCTATAGCTGAAAATCCCTTAAGCAACAGTTAAACCTTGTAGTGTGTAAATGGACAGTACAAAGGCAACGCAAACCTGTTTTCACCATGTAAACAGAGCCAGAGACTGTACTACAGTGATGCAAGTGTATCCAGAGCATGGTGGTTAACTATAAATTGTCATGATTTGTCTTGGATGAACCCGGACACAGCACACACACACACACACAGAGCTGGTTTCCAAAGTTTATTGAGACAGCAGGTAGTGGAAGATGAAGCCAAAGTCATTTACCAGACGGAGGTTGCAGGGGTACAGGAAACTGGCCGGAGCAGACAGGAACAGAACCAGGAGACGAGCATGAACGAGACAGGCATGGTGTTCAGGAGACTGAGACAAACCGGCGACCAGGACAAACTGAAGGTGAATCTTTATAGTGGTGAGAGCAGGTGGAGTGAGTCCAGGATGATTGCAGTCCTGTCAGGTGTTCCCAATCAGGGCTGCACTGGGGAAGGAGCCAGGAAGTGTTCAGACATCATGACATAAATTATAACTGTCGAATTAAACAAATTTCAAGTAGACGATTTGCTTTATATGCATGACTTACCTTGTCACTCCTCAGAGCAGAAATACATTCCTCCGATAAATGATGACTTCTTAAAAAGAAATAAAGGATCTCCCTCTGTCTGTCCTCTTCTACATGACACTCAAATATCCCGCGAGCTGATGCCGGGTTATGTTGCGTTGTCATGAGGAGAAAATTATCTCGTTTTAGCAAGATAAGTCTCTCATTAAAACAAGAAACTTTTGCCGTTAAAGGGAGAAAGTTATATAGTTATAATAAGTTGCCTTGTCAGCCGTCTGGAAGCAAAACGCTTTGGTACGATCCTTGAAAGTCACGTGACCTCCCACAGCCGGAAGAGGCAGCCTGTGAGCCTGTGCTCGGGGTACAAATCAAGAAATTACACATACAAATCCTTTTACGCATTTGTGCATCTCAGGCGGCAGAAATGTAGCAAAAATCACGTATGTAAAGAGAGCCAACCGAAAAAAACGCTTGACTTGTAAGCAATGATTTGTCTGTATTTCTGGGTCTTGAAGCGAAAATGCTTCAGACACAAGTGTCTCTGTGTGTGCTTACAGATTGATATACAATCTTAGTACAGATTTGCAAATCTCAGTACACATTTGCAGATCTGAATACAGATTTGTGGATTTTTTTACACATTTGCAGATCTGAATACAGATTTGTGGATTTTTTTTACACATTTGCAAAACGGATTACACACAAGTAGTTTTACACATTTGCAGATTGTTGTACAGACACACAAATCTCCTCACACATTTACAGATTTATTTACACATTTTCAAATCCCACTGCTAACGAGACTCATGTGGGGCCCGTTCACCTAACGGCCCGTCTCGTTTCACCCGGTCGAAGATTTGGCACAAAAAGAAGAGACAGTGAATTCAGAGGCAAAAAACAGTTAAACATTTATTTATTACAATTTGGAATTCCAAAGTGGGAGACACTTACAAGTTTTATCACAGCCTCGAACACCTTAACCTTCTCTGCCCGTGTCCTAAGTGTGTCTCAATGCTTACACGTTTGTAACTTCCTTTTGAACCCACGGACCTAAATCATGACATACCTTCCTGGAGAAGCCATCGATTCCCCCAAAGATCACAATGTTGTACCTTAAATAATAAAGAAGTATAAAGTAAGTTAGTTATGTCATGATCTACAGTTGTCTAAATTTTTATTTAGACATAAGTACCTTATTAGTTTGTGGTTTTTGTCGATGTGCTTCGGACCTGGGACAGAGTAAGTTCTGTGCACAACACACCGCAGTTCCAACATTCTTGCTAAAATCCCGACTGTGTTGACTCTGTGCATCCTTCTCCACTGTACCCTGTGTCCATAGAAATCCCAGCATCATGCGGTATCCATCATGTGGGTTGCTGAGGTGAATTTCTGTCTCCAGGCGGTCAAGCTCTTCATCACTTAAGTTACTGTACATGCCCCTCAATGATAAACCCCATTCTGTCAACCATCTTTGCAATGTGCTCCTAGAAACCCCAAGGAGCTGTGCAATACATGTCACAGAAAACCCCTGACTCAGAAGCTCTGTAACATGTTCCCTGTTTATTATTATTTTTGGATGCCCATTTTGTCCGTGTTCAAGTGAAACATTCACATTTGGTTCACTGTTATTTTCTTGGCTGCCTAGTTGATGCAGATGATGAAGGCCATCATAAACACTTTGAGGGAAATCCACTTGACCTAAAAATGCGCTAAGCACAAACAGTTCTTGTGTGCATAGAAACTCCAGGTAATCTAGATCCAGCGGACCACGTTGGATAAAATTTGACAACCGGTCGAAAAGACGTTCCAGCAAGTGGTTGAATAGAATGCTCTATGAGAGAGAAAAAAAGTTAACATACATTTTCAATAATAAATGTTTTAAAGAATAACAATCAAATGCAATGAAAAGTGTGAGCTACTCTGAACATCTTATTCAGTGGGTAATTAGTATTTTTGACCATTCAAAGGTTTAAAGAAAAAACATTTAGTTGTAATTTACAAAGTAATCTGACCAGAACCAAAGTATGCTGTGATGGAGTTATGTTTAATAATCCCTTTATTCTGGAAGGAAAACCAACACAAACAAGTTTTTACTCTTTCATCAGAAAGAGGGCAGAGGAGCTTAAGAGCAAGAGACTTGTTCAATCTCAGTTTTGAGTTCGTCTGCCCCACTGCCTCTTTTTTGACGCATGTATTCCATAACTGTGGTTACATTAGACGTTGCCAGTGTAACTAAATGTTTTTTAACCCACGCGGAGATATGCGGCTGGAAACCTCCCATCAACATGTTTTTTAGCTGTTGCTGATATGGTGTTTTATCTCCGTCAGCGGGAGGGATGCCGCTGTGAAACCTATATTCTTTTTCAAAACGTATTTTGAACTCGTCTACGTCTTCCCCTATTTTTTGTTTTATGGACCCCAAATGTCCATAATCCGCCCTTTTACGGAAAACTGCACGTGCTGCTTTTGCTAGAGCTGTCCATTTCTGCCTTTGTTCGATCCCCATTTACGCTTGTTGTTCAAATATTCCGCGTTGTGGGGTTCTGCCTGTATAATTCGCCCTTACTTTTTCCCAATGTTTTCCCACTGACGACTGTAAGGCTTGTTCGAACTCATTTCCATTTAAACCATATGAGATATGAATTTCCTCCATGTCTTGGGTCCATATTTCTGGATCTTCCTGTGGAGAAATGACACCTTCTACAGTCTTTCTGGTTTCCTCTAACGACCACGGACGGAAAACTGGGATTGTTTGGGGCTGCTGAGCTCCTACATTAGGATTTGCGACCTGCACCATAGGACACAATCCTTTGGACTGGTCTGTAGATAACGAATGATCTGATTTACTCAGTCCATCCAGGTCTGGGTAAAGATTTGAAACATCCTTGGGAGCGTTTAAAGGTTCATACGGTGTGTAGTGGATTAATATCACACAATGAATATTGTGGTGGATCAATATCTTATAATAAATATATTCTTATCACAATGGTTATAAGGTGTGCTTTAACATTCACCTAAGAAACATGTGTGTGTGTCACGCTACAAGTCCAGAATAAGAGGTTGGGGGTCAATGGAAAAAACCAGGGCAATGGAAAAAACCTCTGGGTCAAAGATCAAGCCATTTGCAATGTAAAACAGAACATGAAAGGCCGCAAATGAACACAGAAAATACATGGTCCATGTTCGGAAAAGGTAATGACGTGTAACCATATGGAAATGGGCAGTAGTGAGGGGCCATGTTTGGGAGGAGCTGTGATGTGTAACCATGTTTTTAAAAAAGCACACCCTAGGTAAGTTTCCACTGATAGGTAAAAAATTAACAAAGATATCCGTGGAAAAAGCAGTGGAAAATATGTAAAAATGGGAGGGGCTCAAAGGAGGAGCCCCAAGATCCAGAAAATGTATATAAGCAGACCACTTTCTGTATGTTGTCAGATGTTGTCCGGAGAACATCTCACGTGTGGTTGTCTTGTGTTGTTGCAATAAACCACCCTGGACTGAAACTCAGCTACCTTTGTTCACTTTTTGACTACTGTTGGATATTTTTAACTGCCTTACCAAGAACTTAGAATTTTTGAAGGACTTAGTGCAAATCATTACGTTGTGGGGAGGCCATCCACAACAGGTGGTGGTCTGTTTTCTTCAGTTGCCACCATAGTTTGTGTTACTGAAGTAGTGTTCTGGCGGGTTCTTTTTTGTTTAGAGCCTAAACTTGTAGGAGACCAAATAGGTGATGAAGTCAGGCTTTGACGCGCCGCTCCATCGGCCACCCCACTCCCTCCTGCTGGTCGGGGCTGTCTGCTTTATTTTTTGCTCGTGCATCCTGCCTTTTTTGTGCTTGATTTAACCAACAGCGCGCAATTTCAAGCTCTTTTATTTTTTTTGTTTTTGTTTTCCTGTTTTTGCACTAGCGCTTGTTTCTAGCCGACACACGTTTTCCCATTTATTCACTTTCAACACACCATCTACATTATACTTTTTCTTCCACTTCTCCAAGTATTTTAAATTACTTGCATCAATCTGATACATAAACTTTTCATCCCCTTTTGTATTTCCCTTTATACTTTGTCCTGAACCCATCCTATTTTACCTTTGCGTTGTGTTTATATAATTTCTAGGACCTTAATCCCTTTTTTCTGACTCTTTCAGGACTTTAACCTAAGTTTCCCCCCTTTTTTTATGTACCTTCCAGGACTTTAACCTGTTTTTCAGGACATTAACCTGAGTTTTTTTCTTATGTACCTTCCAGGACTTTAACCTGCTTTTCCTTAACTTCTGCGACGGACTTAAACCGTTTTGCTACCTTTTCAGGACTTTAACCTGGTTTTCCTTAACTTCTGCGATGGACTTAAACCGTATTGCTACGAGAGACTCAAACTCTCGATTAACTTTTCGGGGAACTTTTAGTCACCCGTAACAAGGGACTAAAACCCTGAACGACGGACTTTAACGGTCGTTTTAAACTTACTTGGTTTGTTTAGCTTTCTCCCCGGTCGGAATCCCGTCAATCTCTCGTTGGCGAAAGGAGTTAACCTATGACGCTGGCCCAGCGAGGAAATTACCTCCCGGGACTTTCAATAGGTCCTTGACTCAGACCTCCAGTGGTTTTCAGCGCGTTGCTCCTCTTGTCAGCGAGTCGATATGTTGGGATCCGCGTCACGGCACCAGCTGATGGAGTTATGTTTAATAACCCCTTTATTCTGGAAAGAAAACCAACACAAACAAGTTTTTACTCTTTCATCAGAAAGAGGGCAGAGGAGCTTAAGAGCAAGAGACTTGTTCAATCTCAGTCTTGAGTTTGTCTGCCCCGCTGCCTCTGTCTTTTCTGCCTTTTATTGTCACCTCACATGGGGGTCAGGAGGATTTAATCAAAGTCTTGAGTTTACAACATGGGGATTGCAAAACAAAGAAGGGAGCAAGTTTCATTGTGGGTGATGATCAAATCACCAGCTTCATGCACAGTTGGGTAAAAGAGACATTTCTTATCTGTGAAAACCATTTGTTCTCCCTTATCTAAGGTTAAAAACAACAGAACCTTCCTGAAAGCAAACTCTTAAAACAAACCAAATGCCTGTAGCTTGATAAAAATAAAATGATTACATTTACATTTTTCTAACATGGCAAATTTCAGTGGTAAATATATCGTAAATTATTCCATCTTGATTCCAAAGGGAATTTCAACTGAAGATTTAAATGTTAACAATAGTGTCCAACATAGCTTGCATTCAAACAGCGAAAAGTAATTAAAGGGGAAGTCCGGTCAACAAGGAAAAATCAGGGTATCATTAGCTATAACTAAAACTAATACATTTGTGGTTATTTAATGAACTTATCTTTAATCAATAAGAAAATAAAAACATAAATTGTCGTCTGAATCACTGTGTATGGGGGCTGACATGACTGCCCAAATATGGGCAGTAAGGGGCGTTTGACATCACATCCTGCGACGTGGAAGAGCGGAAGCGGCGACAGCATTTCTCTCCGCTTTCCATGCAAAGTCAATAGGAGCCGTTCTACACAGCTGCGATCATCAATAATTATTTCGGATTTCCAGAGGACTTCACCGCTGACATTCCCAAGAGCTATTGCTGAAGCAACAATGCCCACGTGCATGGCCATCGGATGTTCCAACACAACTGGTAAAAGAGGAAAAAACATTGCTTATTTCAACACAGTCACTTCAGCGATCTCTCCTCCGCTGTGTGTCTGTGTGTGTGTGCGCGCGCTCTGCTGCAAACTGAAACTGAAACCCCGTCTGTTAGATGCAAAGCCGTGCTGCGCGGAGCGCGCACACACACACACACACACACACGCGTGTATAGATATATACTGTAGGACCCGACTGAGTTTGATCTTGGAAAATAGTGCGCCGTGACAAACAGAGCGTTGAAACTTGCTCAACAGCGGGTCCGCCGAGTGACGTAAAAAAATGGGAGGTGACAGTACTATTCTTGACCAAGATGGATTCCTCCACATAAACATGATTAAATGAGAATTATTATTAATTAAAAAAACTTATAATTTTTTGCACAGTATGTAGTAGTTTTATATTTAAAGTACTTTCAGCAGTTTGAATTCTGATTTTGACCGGACTTCTCCTTTAATGTTTATTAGTGCCACATTAACTAACCATTAAGGACATAGGAAAAATAGACAGGTAAAATGCTTACTTGTGAAGACCCTCCTGAATCTGCCATAGTTCTGTAGGAAAAGCATAAAATGAGGTCAAACAAAGGGGTACCATGGTCTAACAAAAGACCAAAACAGGTTGGCATTTTTGTTATTAGCACGGTTTAGATTTTGGTGAAACATAAGGAAAGGGCAATCATCTGACAGCAATCTGCTACAATCCTCACAGTTTTGAAATAAGCTTACATTTTTTTCCCCATACAGCTATTTTATTTTAATTTTACATTATTAGGGTTCCAAGCCCGCAGCGCAGGCGAACGGCTATGCTCTGTGAGCATTTATAACGAACCTATTGAATCAGGTATCTAAGTACAGAATGTGCGCCTCTACTCAAACCCAGAAATTCAGACCCCTCAACAACTAGGGGGCGCTATAACAAAGGACAATGCGTTTTGGCCTATAACCACCAAACTACTGGTCCCACACTCAAAAACTTCACATCACTTTGTATATTGGATGATTCTGCAAAATAAAGGGAATTGGCACACCCTTCGTTTCCCAGCTACTTTTCACGCTACATGGCTACAAAGGTTAAACCTTTCTTGTTAAACTCCTCCTACATTTTTTGTGTGATCTGCGCAAAACTTCATATATAAGTGTGTCATGGACAAATAAAAAAAGTTAACACGGCGGATTTTTGAATTTTGACTTTTTCGGAAAGTAACGCTAAAATAAGTGATTGTTAGCTAGCTAGCTCTAAATGTAATTGCTGATTATTCTAAAACCATAACAGATTTTGACATGTCCTTCATAACACATAGTCCAAATAAGATTTTGCACATGTGACCCGCGTTTGAGGATCGTCCATCACTAGGGGGCGCTGTGATGTCAAGAAATCTACTACGCAAGAATGGCTGATCGGATTTTTACAAAACCTTCTTCATCCCCTTCCAGTCATAACCCTTAACTCAGGAATTAAATATGGTACTGATTGAAACAAGTGGGCGGGGCCTATTTCCAAAAGTGTGAAAAAAACCTTCAAAACTTCAAAAAATTACCAAAAATCCATTTTGTGGTGTAACGATCTCAGATTTTCAGGATGTATTCCTTGAATAAGGTGTAACAATTCTCTCACTGCATGTATTGAGGTTTCTGAAAGTTGCACACTCTGATTTTTTAAAAGTTTGTAAAATGGAGAAATCAATGTATTTTCCACAAATATTGTTCAATCCCAATAAAAATGGCCACTATTTGTAAAGCACATTCAGACTTAATGTGTACTTCAGTTTGGTAAAAATCCAGGCGATTTTGAACTATTTAAAAGACTTTGAAATTCACATGTGCAAGACTATAAAGGTTAATATTTTTTTTCTCTGAAACACTTTTTTCAATGGGCGTTTAAAAAATCACATAGTTGGATAAAGCACTCTTGGACATACATGAATATTTTCAGAATTTTAGAGCAAACCGTTGATTTGTAACGATTTAATGAATTTTATGATCTGGTCACAGCTCTCACCATCCAGAGCTCTGACCATCCAGAACTGTGAACAGGGCGGCCATTTTGCCCATATATGGGCACATCACAGGATGTGACGTCACATCCCGTGATTTTCTAAGCGGAGCAGAAACTTGAAGAGGGAGGATAGCTTTTAGAGTTTTGAAAAGAACACATAATTTAAAAAAAATATTGAATGTAAAAAAGATCAAGCAGAAGCAAGGAAAGTTATTTAGAAGGCAAAGAAGACAAAATGGAGAGATTTTTGTGATTCAATGGGCAGAACAACTCCTATAGCTAAGGTATGGGGAATGATTAAGAAAATGAAGGGAAATAGACCAGAGAGAACATATCCAGTTCTAAAACATGAAGAAGGAACAGCAGTAACAAATGAGGAAAAAGTAGAAGTAATGGCAAGAACATTTGCAAAGATCCATAGTTCAGATATGGATCAGACTTATTCCAAAAGTAACACTATGATATAATATGGATAGATAGATAGATAGATAGATAGATAGATAGATAGATAGATAGATAGATAGATAGATAGATAGATAGATAGATAGATATGAAAATGAGTAATAGCATTAATGGTTTAAAGGTCAATCTAAATGAAGAACATTCATTATATATATATATATAAACACTTTTATTTGGGTGTGATTAATTATTTCACAGTCCTAATGTATTTATATTTACATACATACTTTTATAATATGAATATTACTGTTATAATAAAATATGAAATACTGACAAAAAAGGCTTATTGTGTGGCAACCTCTTGGTGTAGAAGCATAATCCAGGTTTCAAATTAAAGGTAACACTTTGAAGTTTCATGTAGACTATTCAGATTATATATCAGGAGTAATTACACAAAGGTTCCTATTTTTAATCCATTATAAAAGTGAAATTTATTTGCTATTAAAATTGGTACAATAGTCCCCTTCACAAGTATATATAGATGTAGCATGTTGAAATCCCCACCTACACTACTGTGATGGTATACACATGGAAGACAGAGATTTAAAAAATGACCCAAAAAACATAGCTTGGCTAATGCCCTTTGAAAAGGACGGTTTTATTGAGCTTCTGTTGCATGTTGTTGCTCTGTAAGCTAAGGTTAGTTATTTTGGCAATTTGGTGCAGCCTTAACTTAAAAAACAAGGACACAACCAACGTTAACAGCGTATGGTGGTGGCTGTCTATGCCATACTGTGTTTCTCCGATGTGCTCTCTGAGCACAAACACATCCTCTGACCCTATCCTCTTCCTTACAATGTACACGACCTCTAGCACTTTGATGGGCTGTGATCGTCTGGTACATGAGGTCTGACGAATGACCCACTGTGCTGCCCTGACTACCATCACTGTGCCTTCTGATGGAATCACCAGACCTCCATTGTTTTTTAACTTCAGCAGGTGGTAGCTCTGGTCCTTGATGGCAGATGCAGCATCTGTTACCAAGCTGGCACGGCAGACATCACAGGACAGCTTTTTCAGAGCCCGTCGCACAACAAATCCTGAAATAAGAGTTGGTATATTAAAATAATTTATAATAACCATGGGGAAATTAAGGGAACATTTATCTTTTTGGACCATTGTGAGATTGATTTGCCTCAAATTTACACCAAAGATTAATTGTCATACAATCGTTATTGGTGTCAGTAAAACCTATATAATTGACCAGTGGTCTCAGGCTTGATAACTTGCGCAAGTAGCCGTGATGCACAACTATGCTGCATGATTAAGTCATTTTTCGACAAGAAAATCTGCAATTTCAACATGTTCAAGCATCAAGAATTATAGCCACGTTCATAACGTTTGTAAGAAACAAAACTGTTTGTAAATCCGTCAAGAATTCAATGAGATAAGAGTATTTGTGTTCGTGCTGATCACTCACCTTACATTAGGTACCACAGAGCACGCCAGAAAGCTTGTCTGAGGCAAGATGGCCGCCGGTGATGACGTTTGAGACTCCGCCGTAAGACATCTAGCCTTTATTATGGATATCTATGGTCAGAATGCTCTCTATGGTACTTGTGTAGAGGGTTGTGAGGATGGGCGGGGGCAGTTGGGCTCTCCTCATCCTCCGCAGGAAGTACAAGCGCTTCTGTGCCCTCCTCACCAGATGTGGTGTTTACAGACCAGGTGAGGTTGTCCGTGATGTGCACCCCGAGGAATTTGGTGCTGCTAACCACCTCCACAGCTGAGCTGTTGATGAGTTTGTGTCAACTGCGAACTTCATGATGTGATTGGGGGTGAACCTGGGGGTGCAGTCGTGTGTCATCAGAGTAAACAGCAGGGGGCTGCGGACACAGCCCTGAGGGGAGCCCGTGCTGAGGGTGATGACATCAGAGGTGGTCTGTCAGACCCGGACCGACAGTGGTCAGGAGGTGAGGAAGTGATGAGGGGTGTGCTGAAGCCCAGATGTTCCAGTTTTTCAACCAGATGCTGTGGGATGAGGGTGTTGAACGCTGTAGTCCAGGAACATGCTCAAAGGGGGCGGAGCGTAGACGGGCTTGGAACCCGTTAATAACTGCTTGCAGTTCTAGTTATTATTGTTATTTTTACGTCGGATACATACCCAGTTCACTCAGACGTGATGTATGCAGATCCGCAGCCGCAATGTTGCCAGCAGGTCAGATGAAATGGGAGGGCTGGGATGCGCACGTTTTTCTCATTCTGTTCCAGAAATTATTGGTGGAAAAAAGCTTACGTTCACCATCACTTACTCTTCCTACCTGGAAGATGTACATTTATTTGTTCGTAATGGAGGAAGTAAGACACTAGTGTCGTTAAGTTAAAAAGCTAGCATAGCATATCAAACAAAACTACTTTGAAACATGATAAAATACAATAAATATCAATGGCTGCATCTTTCGAAGGTCTACGTGGGCTGGGTTCTTGGAAGGCAACATGGCAGTAGGCCATATATGTATTTCCGGTTGGTACAGACTGACCGAGCAGGTAGCGTCCTCTGCTGTACCCTCTACTTGTGGGTACTACCCACAAGTCACGGATCATTTATACCAGTGTGACATTTGGAGCAAAAGTGAAAATGAAGTTGTAACTTGTAAAGTTGAATTTGTGACTCACAGCAGCAGATTTGTGCAACTGTATTCATTAATTTGTATTTGTGTTAAGGAAAAAAATATTTGAAAAAAGTTGTGAAGAATTATAAATGTGTTTGAATTTGTTTTGCAAGATTTGTTTTAGATGTTTTTGATGTGCAACTCACAGAACACAATTTGTGTACTTGTATTCAAGAATTTGAAGAAGTGTAACTTTTTTGTAATTGTGACAGATAAAAGAAATCTACAATTACAAAACACCAAAGTTACAATGCAAAAATAGTTCTGGACCATTTGGAGCAAAACTGAGTATATAAGAGATTTTTGATGTGCACACAATTTGTGTACTTTAGAATTTGAAGAGGTGTAACTTTTCTTTGTAATTGTGAAAGATAGAAAAAACTCTACAATTACAAATCTCCAAAGTTACAATGCACAAATAGTTTTGCAACATAAGTTCTGGACCATTTAGAGCAAAATTGAGAATGTTATAGGTTTTTGATGTGCAACTTGTAGAACACAATTTGTGTACTGGTACTTAAAATTTGAACAGATGTAAAAAAAATTGTACGTGTGATTTTCTTTTTTTATTCTACAATGACAAAACTTATAATGTAACTCTCTCTGCAACTTCAAATTCACACTTACAATGCACAAATAGTTTTGATTCAAAATTACCTTCATATAAAAAACAATGGTGAATGTTTGTCGACTGATTTTAACAGAGAAAAAAACAACAAAAAGGATGTGTGCAGCGTGTTGGTTAAATTAGTGGGGAGTAAAACTAATTTAAACTCACCAGTATATGTTCTGTAAAGTGTGCACTTTTCACCAGTTCCAACACTTCTTTTTTTCTGTGGCTTACACACCGTCATCTCATTTGTTGCCTCTGGTGCAATTCCCTATAACAGCAATAATAATAAAATTATCAACAACATTAATAATGACAACAATATAGGAAATACATTATCAAGAGTAGTAAATACTAAATAACCTGCGTCCCTGGTGCATGACAGTGGCAATGGCACAGTCTTGAAGCCAATGGTACTGTAGTGTGCCATCCGAAATAGCAGGGCTACTATGTGATTACAGAGAGCTTTACCTGCAGCACAAGAATACGACAGGCGCTCCAGAGTAGGGTTGGGAATTGATAAGATTTTCACGATTCCGATTCCCTTATCGATTCTGTGAAACGATTCGAATCCTTATTGATTCTCTTATCGATTCCAATTTGGGGAGATTTTTTTAACCTCTTAAACAAAGATAGACATGGTATCAAGCATTTAAATTTAAAGTAATACTAATTTAACATTTTAGAGACACAAAAAGCCAACAAATAAACATTGAAGTATGGTTTATAGGTTGGGTTGTACAATGTTATAATGATATAAGTATAAAACTCATCTTTAGAACCAATCTCTGCTCAAAATGGTGATCTGCACCACCTAATCTACTTTCAGCAGTTATCATCAGTTATTGCAACCGTAAACTGCAGAAAATACGGTCAGAGCAGCTCCTTCTGCCTGTACTCTGCTCCTGTCAGGATGAGCTGCAGTGCGTTATGAGGCGGAGGGATATTTCAGCGTCACTTAGTTTAGAGCCCAAACAAGCGACTTCACTTTCAGAAACAAGCCCAAAAAACTGCAACCCCACAACTCATGAAATTTACAAGTGACTTTAGAAAAAAGAAGACCAAAGTTGCATAAAATAAGTGGGCTTCGCAACAGTGAGCATTCTATCGAAGTGTGTCACATCCCTCCGCCGTTCTGGTTGGGTAAACAAATATCCCGGCAAATTCTGCATTATAAAAAAGAAAAACCTACCGAAAAGTCTCGCTTTCATATCATCTTGAAGACATTTTTCTTTGAAATGTTTGCTACAGACGACGTTTTTTCTCTCTGGCCAGAAGCACAATGGCAAGTAGGTAATCCAACAAAAGAGCCCGTGGTGGATCATGAATTGGAAAGGTGAAAAAACTAATGTTTTTTTCACTTTTACCCGATGTATTGTTACATCCAACTGCCATGCAAGTGGGCTCTCGCGAATTTCAATGGTGAAGACCTCTGGAAATCCGAAATAATTGTTGTTGTAGAGCGCAGTGCCTTACCGCGACATTACGCCACAGGATGTGATGTCGGGCGGCCATTATTGCCCATATTTGGGCAATGATGGCCGCCCCCATACACAGTGATCGAGACGACAATTTATGCTTTTATTTTCTTATTGATTAACGCTAAAATTCATTAAATCACCATGAACGTATTCGTTTTCAGTATAGCTAATGATCCACTGATTTTTCCTTGTTGACCGGACTTCTCCTTTATAATGAAGCCAAGCTTTTGATCGCTTTACCCGATGGGGTGCCATTTTTTTTCTTTTTTGCTTCTCTGGACTTACGCCTGGTCACGTCGTACTTGCTTACTAAATGCCGTGTGCGTAACTTGCGCACACGGCATTTAGTGACGTAACATGCTGCCCGTGACGCAGCGTGACGTAAGTCGTGCTGCCCGGCTCTCGTGCTGCCTGGAATCGATAAGAGAATCGTTAAGCGAGCTGCCAAACGGTGCCATGGAATTGGAACACACGGAACCGGTTCTGAACAGGAACCGGTTTTCGATTCCCATCCCTACTCCAGAGCCACGGAGTACTCTTTGTTGTCCATTGTAAATTGGAAATAGAGACATGCTGTGTTAAGTGGATTTAGCTAATTTCTAATTTATCAAAGCAGCAACATGAAAATGATGACTGTTGGAAACAGCAGATGTAAAGAACTTTATTTTTTTCCTCACTGACTACTTTTACATGTACACTGTTATTTGGACTGAAAGCTATAAAAATCTGATAACACACCAGGTCTTGTTGTTTTTATGGTCACTTTGTCACTGTCAGGCTCAAACCTCAATTTGACATTAGTCAAAAACACTACTTCATGTGAGCTTGATTTAGTCAAAATATTCAAAACTAAGTATGCCTATCTATGTAATAAAATAAGTAAAATATACAAAGTTTGATGTTTCAAGTTTTTAAAATCCACGTTTTTTGTCACTTCCTGAAAAATAACAGTTTTGAACATAAGAGGTTTGCGCCCAACAGCCTCATAATCCATAAATACTATAATAAATTATTGCAGGTCTTAACAGGTATGGGCAAAATTATTTTCTTAATTGAGGCTCCAAATCTACTGACAAGACTGAGAAACACACTCAACTTAATGGCGAAATAGAAAACTAATAAATGACGAAAACTCCTGTTGGTAGCTATCATAATCCTAGCTCTCTGCTAAAATCAGAGCTATGAAGACAAAACACTTACCTTCATAATCGAAAAGGTATTGTTCTACAAAGAACTTGTAACCAAAATCAAATTCAGTCTGACTATACCAGGGTGACCAGACATCCCCGATTTCCGGGGACAGTCCCCATTTTGGAGACGTGTCCCCGGCTAAAGCTGTCCCCGGAAATGTCCCCGATTTGACTGTTTTATGAATGAGGGGAAAATGTTGCATGTAGACTTATTACATTAGAAAGAGCATGTGAGCATGTTGCGTGCAGAAACGGTTGTTACGGTAGCTGGTTGCGCTGCTGTTAACATAAATATGAGGAACAGAGCGCACCACTTAATGGGCGGTAATGATCCTTTTGGATGTCAGCTGCCATTAAAACACAAAGAAGAGCGCACCACTTTTAAAACAGAAGAAGAAGTAGACATATATATGTAGACGCCCCATTGGAAGCTGCCTATAGGGCGGCCCTCTTGGGTCAGACCACAGATCAGACAGCCGCTGTCATGATTAAAATGAGATCTGAGCTGCCTCCTGTTCATTCTATGTTCACAATGCTTGTGACTACACATATTTATTCACAACCAAAACAATTTAAACTGACGTCAAACTGGATGAGATATATACACGCCGTTATATATTTTGCAGTTACATATTAATATAAGAAATAAATAATATAACCAAATTAAACACAGATATATCTATCCATAACTATCTATATATCTATATCTACTTATATATATATATATATATATATATATATATATATATATATATATATATATATATATATATATATATACAGTGTTGGGTAAGTTACTTTAAAAATGTAATCCGTTACAGTTACAAGTTACTTTGTGTAAAATGTAATTGTAGTGTAACTTTTTCGATTACTTTTAAAAAGTAATGTAACTAATTACTTTTGATTACTTTTTGATTACTTTAAGGTTTTAATGAGTATTGACCCATGTTCAACATTTAATTTTTGAGAACTGAATGTGAACCTTAAAAAAGCACTAAGCTGAAAGGGAACTGCAGACAGGCAATCACAGGATGTCCACAAGAAGAGATGCCAGCACCAGGCATGTAAGATTTTCTCAGACTCCTCTCATCGGGCCATACTCTTTTCTGCTCCTCCCCAGGCTTTACCATTTACGCAGTTTGCAGACTAACACAAGCAGGTTCAGAAACCACTTCTTTCCTACAGCGGTCACCTTATTGAACTCTTCCCAAAGACCAGTCTTTCCTTCCCCTCTATCCACAGTAAATGTGCAACTGCAGTAACATTTATATTTGTTTAAATGAAAAATGAATATACAAACAAACTTAAATACACTAGGTGAGTTGTTTAGAATACAAGAAAATGTAAGTTTGTTGTGACAGTTATAAATCTAATGGAGAAGGCATCCGTTTAATGAAAAAGTTTCATGTGTGTGTGACGATTTTTAAGTTTAAAACAAGGAGGATGGATTTTTCGGCAACTCCTTGCCAAAAATTGCATCCCTTGCTATCTCAGAGGAATTGACACTTGTATGACTCTATTCCTGTATATCCATCAGTAGTTAAAGAACAAGAGTCAGCAAATGCAAATTCTGTTTCTGGATAAATACATTATTGTATGAGTTAAGTTCTGTTCCGTTTTTCTGCCTTTTTCGTTGTAAAACTGAAATGTCCCATAGCTTTCCAACGCTCACGAACGCAACACTGTGAACGCTGAGCTGTGTAGACGCGCGTTTGATTTTCCGCTTAAGACAAAGTTTTGCAGTTTCACAACACACGTCGGCTCTCATGGTTTATTGTTGTGTGTGAATAACAAGAGACTGCATGATTGCAAAGCGCCTTGTTGCATCTTTCTCTTCCTTAAAATGAAGCCAAACTTTGGATTGCTTTACCCGATGGGGCGCCTTTTTTTTCTTTTCTAGACTTAAATTTCCATTGCTTGAAGGCTGTCATTTTTGATGCGCTGCTTGAGCTGAAATAAAACCGTGAAACGTCCGCTCGCTTGCTGTTCTTTCAGAAGGCTCCACCAGCACAGGATGGATCATCAGAGTGATAGAGACAAGGAGCCGTAGCGGGAAACGGGGATACAGGGCGCGAAGCAATAAAAATATCATTACATATTTCGCAAAGGTTTTTCTTTATATTTTTTAAAAAATTTAACTAAATTTGTAATTCTTAATATTTTCGGAAGTAACTGTAACTGAATTACATATTTTCTCATTGTAACTGTAACGAATTACAGTTACTCTTTTTTTGTAATTAAATTACGTAACGTCGTTACATGTAATCCGTTACTCCCCAACACTGTTGATCGTTATGGCTTTATGATTAAGAATGGAAACTGTCTGCTACGGACACACACCAAGACCTACAGTTCTTGCAATCTTTTTGCTTTGATATAGAGAGAACCAGGATCTGATTGGTATCACAGATCCTTAAATTAGTTGGTAATGAAAAATTTCAGATTCAATACAGGATCTTCTTGCTCAGATTGGCCGAGAGCGGGATTCCCCTGACTGGGTTTCATCAGTTTTTACCATTTCTTAGACAAGATGCCGTTTTAAATAATGTCAATTACTAACTCAGTCAATCTAATCGAGTCGGTCCGAGATAGCGACACTAATGTTAGGCTTCAGACTATACTACAGGATAAATCAGCGTATATATGGATTCTCTTGGTACTTGATACAGTACATCCACTGACTGTAAAATTAGGCGGTTGGCAAACAACACATTGATGCATTTCCGCCATCTACTGGTATGGAGTATGAACCAAAATGACTCTCAGGAATTAAATTCTATTATACAAATATGTTTTTTTTAGATATTGCAATATTATCCTGTAAATGTTACTTTCTGAATAACTTCTAAATAATTCTAATCTAATTTAACTTTTACTTTACTTAAATATTGAATTAATTGCTGCCTCTCCTCATATTTATTACAGTACATTACAACATCACATTCACATTTACCATTCCAGTGTTTCCCTAAGATAAACAGAGTACTGTTTAAGCCAGTATGCCCAAATCTCAATCGAGAAATAATTGTTTCTTCTTGTATTGTTCTTCCTGTTCTTCTAATTTCTCCAGTTTTCTTTTGAATTTTATAAAACCAACGTCCTTTTTTCCTTTATCCCATTCCTTTTGCCATTTCTCCTTCATTTTCTAACCCTAACCCTGTTTAATTAACATTTTAACTTCAGATTTACTAAAATTACTAATTAAATCCACTGATAAATTTCTAACAGCTTCTTTCGCTGTCTTATCTACCTGTTCATTTCCTTTAACTCCATGATGTGCTGGTATCAATACAAAATGTATTATTAAACCCATCTTATTTATTCTATATAGTGTCTGTTGAATTTCTATTAAAATATCTGGCCTGCTTTCTGAGTGATTAAACTGCAAACTAATTAAGGATAAACTAGAATCTGAACACATGACTGAACTTAATGGCTTAACTTCTTCAACTCATTGAATAGCTAATAATATTGTAATTATTTATTCTGTATAAACTGAAAGTCCATCACTTATTCTTTTCCTAATTTTAACATTGAATTTTGGTACTATAAAAGCTACTCCTATTTGATTTGTTATATTTTTAGAGGCATCTGTATACATTTTTACATAACTATAATATTTATTAATATATTCCTGTATTATATATGAGTTTAATATGAATTCCTTATCCTTTTTTCTTTTCAACAAAGTAAAATCTAACCTAACATCTAGAATCATACAAGGTTGTATAACTGATAATGGAACTGTTATTTTTTCCTGCACAGTCCAACCAAAACTTCTAATGTCTTTTGCTTCTTTTTCCCAACAGGGTTTTATTACCTGCAGAGTTGGATGATCCTTTCTATGACCCTTTAAATTAGCCCAATAATTTAATGTTAATTGTTCTCTTCTAAATACAAGTTGCATTGCTCCCATTTCTAACAATATGTCTTGCTGTCTGCTCCCTTCGTCTGCCAAGCCTTTGCTCCCCTCGTCTGACAAGCCTGTGTCTTCTCATGTCTACCAGCTCCAGCTCCACCACGTCCACCACCTCCAGCCATCAACACACATCTGCTCCAGTCTGGTACAGCCTTGGTTCTCCATCCACTATTTATCCTTTTTTCAATAAAGACTCTTTAAACGTGGCTCTGTGTGTGGCTGAATTCGGGTTCAAATCCAAAACCATGACAGTGACTTTTCGACCTTTAGAAAATTTCCAAGTTTTTTTCGTGAAAATATGTGAAATTAATCTCAAAAGTTTTTTGGCGGAAATGTACTCTTTTCTCCCCTTACCTACAATGGCCCCAATATGCCGTTGTAGAAACCTGCGATTGGGGAATGTTCTCTCCAACGGAATGCATCTGTGGAAACGTAAAGGATTAGATCCAGTCCTTTGGAAATACTACAGTTAGCATGTCGCCACATTCAATGACATGATTGTTTTTTTTCCTTTTCATGTTAATATATGCTTCACTTCTTACTCCTAAAAATCTTAGCAAAGTTTTTGACTGTTATTCAGAAATGTTGCACACAAACCTTGAGGGATATAAATTGTACAGTTGGCACTGTGGTCTCAACAATAAGGCTGCATGTAAACCTGGTCAATTAATAAGATAAGAATTCCTTTATTGTTCCGCAGTGGGAAAATTCAGTTGTGACAGTGGCAAACACACAGATAGCTACACACAATTATTAGCAATGAAAAAGAACATCCATCCATTTTCTAACACGTCTGTCCCTTGTCGGGTTGCGAGGGGTGCTGGTGCCTATCTCCAGCAGTCAATGGGTGAGAGGCGGGGTACACCCTGGACAGGTCACCAGTCAGTGAAAACATCTCTCATTGAAAAAAAGCTGCAGCATAAAAAGAGAGTATTATCATATGTTTTTACTTTCTAACAATGTTCGACTTTTCAATGTCTAATTTTTCAATGCCAAGTCTCTTTTTCGATGTCGCTGGAAGCTATCGCTGTTTTAGCTCCATATGACTGCAAACTGCATATCGGGGCGTGGCTCAATGTTGTGGCATGTCCCCATTGACTCACGCCTCCATCACCCACATTGAACCATAGAAGAATTTGTGCAAGAGAAGAACAAGAGTGGCATAACAATATTGGCATATTATTCTAACTCTGAGAAGATAACAGTTGGAATGGACAATGGACGTAAGCAAGATTTTTCTTTTGTTTGAATGTGCTATTTTGCAATATTTGTGGCAGACAATGAAGAAAGTAACATTTTATTTTGTGCTATGCTCTCTGTTATTTTACGGCTAGACTGGTAATCTGGCATGTCGAGCATTTTCAAGGTAGGCTGACAGACTTTTGGGCAAACATGAGACTGCAGGCTTGACCAAATAGATCAAGATGACTGAAAAAAATCATCGCAAACTTACAACAGCATGTGAAACTTCCGGTTTTCAAAATAAACGAAGACTGTCAAAATTTTATTTAATAAAAAAAGAGATGACTTCCGGTTATGGCGTCTCAGTAAAAAGGTACATGTGCGCTTGGCTCGCCGCTAAATCCTTAAATTAATCCGTAATTAAGATCAACTTTCGCAACTTCGCTCGTTTTGGTAACGGCTGTTAATAAAATTAGATATAGGTGGCCGGGACAGGTATTCCAGGGTTCCCGCGGGTCCTTAAAAAGTCTTAAAAAGTCTTAAATTAAAATCTGTGAAATTAAGGTCTTAAATTGTCTTAAATTTACCGTAAAGTTGCTGTAGGTATTAAATTTTCAGCCGGTCTGCTTAATGCCGGGGTTAAAGTTCTCCGTCGCTGTGACGGATTTTCGTCATTTGGAAAATTAGAGCAAAAAGTTCCGCCTAGACTTTTTCAAAAAGAAACTGCTCTAAGGGTCCGTGTGGACCTCTAAACCAATGAAATCTGGCAGAGCCGGGACATTAGCCAATCAGAAAGAGAGTAGGGCGGGTCTTTGCAAAGCGGAGATCTGCCACTGAGGTTTATCGGTGTTCAATCATTTTCATTTTTTAGAAGAGCATACCAAAATGGCCACAGATGCATGAATGAAAGTACCGCTGGTTGAAGGTTTTCTTTGGATTTATGAACTATCAACTCAGAAAGTTCAGTGTAATGAACAACTTCCCTCGGTAAGCGTGCAGTCAGTGTTTCCCGCAGGAATTTGGTTATGCGAGGCGGAGCGGGGTGGACGAAACGTTGTCCGCGGACCGACTCGCGGGGGGGGGGGGGGGGTACAACAAACCGCGTGTTAACGTCGCTTTTTTTTTTTTTTTTGGAATGTTGGCGAGGCGGTAGCGTGAGTTTGGCGAGGCGGCTGCCTCGCCAAGATAGCGCTGCGGGAAACCCTGCGTGCAGTTAATGAGTTGCTTTCACCTGTGGCCACGTCACCTGTCAGCGTTTATTCCCTCGCTTCCAGTAATTTAACTGATAAACGCAGCGACTAACCAGGGATTTCCTCATGATTCGCTGTTATGTTTTGTTGAAAATTCAAAGAAAAGTAACGCGCTAGCTCAGCTAATTTAGCATGACGCGTTTTTTTTTCAAGAAGGGTCGGAATGTGAAACAGTGCTCCGCATTTCACAGGGTCCGATTCGGAAAAATAAAATAAAAGTCACAAAACTAAAATTACAAAAGTAATTTTACTTTTGTGACAACACCGATGCATTACATTTAAGCATGTCTGTATTTAATTATAAATTAAGTAAAAATATGGGGCAATTAAGAACACACTGTAATAATAAAAATGTGCTAAACATAACTTTTTTTTATCTATTTTTGTACTAGGAGCACTCCTATGCTCTGCCTTCATCCAATAACGACCTGAGGGCCAGACTGAGGGAAGCCTTGGACAGGGAGGAGAGTCTGGAAAGAGAGAGAAGGAATGCCAAGGACAGAGAGAGAAGGGCAAAGAGCACTGTGAGCGGTCTTCTGGAAGATCTCAGAGAGAAGAAAATCATAAACAAGGAGTTGAAAGAGCAGCTTGATATATACTCAGGTAGAATGAACAAAAATGTGGACATTTTTTTCTTTAAGTGTAAAATAAACTTTATTAATGCCTTCCTTTTTAAGACTTCCTAAAAATTTAAATGGTTATTAGTAATTTCTGTCTTTTAAATAAATTTCGGATCTTCCAATGCACCGTCTATCCAGACAGAGCCATTATTACTATAAAGACCAGAGGGAGTTTGCTATCACTCTCCACTTACATGGTCTCAAGGCTTCCAACTATCTTAGAGAGACTCTTAATATGAACCTCCCCCATCCACACACATTGCAAAGGTATTATTTGTTTTTTATGAAAACCTTTTTTTGTTATGAACGTGAATCAGGCAAACCCAGTATTCAAACCAAAACAAGTGAAGTATAAGAAAACAGGATTTAATGAACATACAGGGACAGGCAGGCTCAATGGTCAGAATGGCAGTCCAAAATCCGGTACACGAAAAGCAGTCCAAAACAGGCAGAAGTACAGACCAGGATAAGGCAAACTCAGAATATCTCAAGGCTGGTCCAGGTCGGAAAAACAGGTAAGCAGTCATACAGGGCAGGAAAATCAGGTTCAGGGATCAGGCTGGCTCAGAAGTCAAAAAGGCAATCAGGGTAATATCTACAGGTCAGTCAAAAAGGCAATCAGGGTAATATCTACAGGTCAGTCAAAAAGAGAACGCTGGACAAAACTCACTGAAGGCTTGTTAATGATCTGGCGGAGAACTGAAGACAGAACTATATAGTGGAGTGCACAGGTGAAACGGAGTGAAACTAATTACAAGAAGGCAGGTGGAACTAATCAGGGCAAGGGAGCTGACAGATTGCTGAGGGGAGACCAAACAGAGCTGATAAAGTGACAGGTGGAAAACAGGTAACCTAAACAGAACAACACGTCTAAATCAAAGCCAAGCAAGAAAGAACCCAAAAGCAGAAACTTAACTAATAAATCGGATAACATAAACCAAGACAAAACCCAAATCGTGACATTTTTAATGTTAATCTGAATATTACTTTATTCTGTTTTGGGTGAGGAGTGAAAGGTTTGCACACATACATCTGATATTTTTTAACATAAACCATTTCTACTTCCAGTAAGTGGACATCCATCAATATTATGACTAAGATCCTGTATTGAATATTTTGGCGATATTCCGGAGGTGAAAAAAGGAAACTGGAAATCTGTTTAATATGGGATTTAAATGACTGGTCAAAAATAACACCAAGATTTTTTACTTTATTACCAGGGAATATCTCCTTAAACAACTTGGTTGGGATTGGGTCTAACATACAGGTAGAAGGTTTAGATGAAGCTAAAATTTTAGATGGTTCAGAAAGCTCTACTGCTTCTAAACAGTTCAAACACCGTGCAGGTTCTAAAGATTCCTCCACGCTGCCTCACTTACTGAGGACGAGGTAATCATGTTTGGGAGGATGCCAATTATTTTATTTTTAATGGAATTAATTTTATTTATGAAGAATCCCATAAAGTCATTACTGCTAAGAGCTAAGGGGATGGGTGGATCAACAGAGCTGTGACTGAGTAAGTTAGGCAACTGTACTGAAGAGAAATCTAGGATTATTTTTATTCTCCTCAATTAATGATGAAAAATATGCTGCTCTAATTCTGCGAAGGGTATTTTTATACAACAATAGACTGTCTTTTCAGATTAGGTAGGATTCCTCTTGGTGTGTAGAGTGCCATTTTCTCTCCAATTTCCTAACATTGCGCTTCAAGGAACGCAGCTCTGAATTAAACCAGGGAGCCAGCTTCCTGTGAATAATCACCTTCTTTTTCAAGGGAGCTACATTGTCTAATGCACAACGCAATAAGGAAGACACACCGTTAACAAAGACATCTATTTGTGAATGGGAAGAAACAACATTGTTGCCATCTGCAGCGTATTTCTGCAATACTGATTATATTAAAAGGGGGACAGACTCTTTAAAGTTTGATACAGCATTAGAGAGACATAGGAGACACCTTATGTCAAATTTGAATTAATCGAGTTGATGGATTATTTACTGCCCTCCCCCCCAGAAGTCCCGCCTCCATTTCCGGTTCCCCACCGGAGGTCCCGCCTATATGAAATTATTATTATTATTAATATAATTATTAATTTTACTATCGTGATTATTTAATTATGTCTAATTATTTAATTCATTTAAACACATACAATTATTTAATTAATTTATTCACATTAGTCGAGTTGATGGATTATTTATTGCACCCCCCCATTTCCGGTCCCGCCCATTTCCAGCGCCATCCCCCACTTCCGGATTTCACATCAATCCCCCACCCATTTCCGGACCCATCCCCCACTTCCGAAATTCACACCCCTCTCCCACTTCCAGACGGCGTAAGTCCCGCCCACCCCCTCACCCCGCCCCCGGTCGCTTCTCTCACTGTATAAGGCCCTTTCTCAAGCCTCGATAGTGATTGAATCCTTTTCAACATGGTGTCCGAAACAACCAAGCTTGAATCTATTATTTCTGACACACCCGTCACGATCTACCGCTATGAGAGCGGTGTCTGGCAAGCTCGGCAGGCCCCTCGCAAGGCTACGCTGTCTCTATGCACAACTCAGATGCCTCCGGCCCTACCTCTGCAAGAAGAATGGTCTTTGGAACCCTATGGAGTTCGTGGTAAATGGGGATACGTCTTCAAGTACGAAACCGGCGATATGTGTTTGTATCAGCTGGATGAAGGAGCCCACAAGCTGCAGACTATCCACTCCTTGTGCATGCTAAGGTCAAACGATTGGGCTGTTCTGAGACTCGTCATGCTCCGCAGACTAGACCCCCAAGACTCGAACGCAGCAGACCCCGCTGTGAATCAGGAAACCGAGGACGGAATCATGGATTCACCCGCCACTAAGCGCTGCAAGCGGGCGCAGACCCACCTGAACGAAACTGACACAGATTCAACAAATAGGATCGTCTCAGCAACATGGCAATCAAAGACGGGGGTTACCGGCTGATGGTTTTTCCATGCAAGTCTGAGACAGGCTCAAGATAAAACAACCCCGGTTATTTTTGTGCTTGACTATTATAATGCAGACTGCGGTGTGTTCAGAACTTTGTTAACCATTCCCTTTGATGCGTGGCGTGACAAGATGACTGCAATAGGAGACCGGATTTCAACGCTGTTTCACGAATGTCGCAACTGGAGACATTTTGGCGGTCAAGAAAGCGCTGGCTTTTTAGACCCGCCCTCTCACAACAGCCGATACCGCCCCGCTTCAACGTTAATCACACCCCTTCTCAGTATAAAAAAACATCGGGGACTCCATGCAACTTCACAGACCAGACTTCTAACATCTGAAACCATGAGCAACCACGTGGGCAGCAGTGCTCCTACTCCACAGCTGTCTCCTTCAACCGGTTCAACCGCTTCAGCATCACCGCAGCATGGCTCCCCGGACAGCGACAAATTCTTACCACCGTACCACCCACCTTCACCCGCATCCTCGCCAACCCCTGAATCGTCTTCTCCCCAAAGCGACAGCGACAGCGAGAGTCTCCTCACATCGCTGCAGAGGCATATCGAGGACTGGGCCTGTGCCGGCGGAGGTGTGCAACTACGCCACGAGTACTTTGTTTTATGGGATAAGAATTCCGCGCTTCCTGCCAGGCTTCCAGCCATGACGTCTCTGTCAGAGACCCAGGAGGACGATTCACAGCTTCAGGACTCGCAACTTAATTCTAATTACTATAATCGATAATTACTACAGTAATTTGAATCATCTTATCGTAGAGATTGAAGCCCATCTGAGAAAGATAGATTCAGATATTTATTTCAAGGTTAACCGACTCGCAAACATACTAACCTACCAGGCCGGCGCTCGGTACCATCTACGTTTTCACGCTCCACTGGCCTACATGCTCGGCACGGAACCCGGAAAATGGATCGTATTCGGCCACTGGCATGCCCCTCATCCTATAGATTTTAAGGCCGGTTTCTACCACCTCTATTTCTACAGCGACGTCGTCGCCCCACAGATGGTGGGGGACGCTCACGCCCCCCTCTTGCGAACGGTTCAGGTCCAGGGCATGTTTGGAGATATTATATCACAAACCATTCATAACCCCTACTATATCCCGGTTGCCAAGAGACACATTGAAAATATACAAGTTGAAATTAAAACAGATCAGAACACCCCGGTGAAATTTACATACGGAAAGTGTATCGTGAAACTGCATTTCAGACCCTCTGCCTCGCACCGAGCATTCAGGTGAAACAGATTGTGCTTATAAAAACACACGACTGCGGCCGGAATCATTCATAGCTGTGCAACCAGTCCCACCGACAACGTTGCAGCGTTCTAAAAACGTGAGGAAGAAGCGACGAGAATCAAGAAAACATGGTTCAGATGAATCTGAGAGACGATCCACACCGTTTCGTTTCCTATTACCACTGTCAGGTGGGGGGCGCTTTACCCGGTTTCTATGGCGCCCCTGTTATGTATGGTCGGGGATAGGATCCATATTTTCAAAATTATTTCGTTTCGTATCACCCCTAGTTAAATCCGGCTTCGCTATTGCTAAACCGCATCTGAAAAAGGCGGCCAAGAACATCGCCTTTTCGTCATAGGTAAAGCTATGATGAAAATAACCGGCTTGCACGAGGGTGTGAATAACCAGGAGGGGTCGGGGGTTATGGTGTTATCAGGAAGAGCTAGAAAGAGACCTCCGGGGCAACGTGTTTGGCGTTCTCAAATACTGGTGCCGCATAAAAAGAAGAAATCAGTCGGCAGGAGTAAAGCTAGAGGGAAGAAGTCTGCTGCGCGCAAGGATATATTTAGCTGAATCATTATTTTCATTAACAATCAATCATGGCTCTTTTACACCGGAAATCATTAGAATGCACCCTGGAAGAACTAAACTTATTCTCAGCCCCCATGACACAACTATCTATCGAAGATAAGCTCTACACCGAAATATTACCCGTGTCAGCGATTACAGACACCGGTCCGATCGAGTTCTTTATTCCCGGAGATGGAGAAAAATACTTGGATTTGAACGATATTTTGCTGCACGTCCGTCTAAAGATCACCAACGCAGATGGAAGCAACCTGGCAAATGATACGGCCATTGGCCTGATAAATTACCCGTTGAATACAATGTTTAGTCAATGCGACGTTATTCTGGGGGACAGGTTAATTTCACAGAGTAGCGCGACTTACTCGTACAGAGCAATGATTGAAACTTTGCTCAACTATTCAGAAGACACGTTAAAGAGCCAATTTAGTGCAAGTCTCATTTACAAAGACACAGCGGGAGCTATTGACTCGATCGTTATGCATGATGGTCCGAGATGCCGCCTTGGTCCAGCTGGATGAACAAGAGAGCCGTTTTCACCGCTAATTCCAGAGAGTTACACCTGATGGGACCTCTTCATGCAGATATTTTCTTCTGTGAAAGACTTCTCTTGAATTCTGTCGACATGAGGGTTAAACTAACCAGGGCCAGCGACGTGTTCTCTCTCAAGGGACCTCGTGATTCAACCTTCCGACTGAAAATTCTGGGGGCTTCGCTTTTGTGAAAAAAGTTTCAGTCTCCCTGGCTATCCGACTCAGGCACGCCTCAGCATTAATGACAGGAAATACCCTCTATCCTCTTTCGCGCGTGAATGTGAAAACGTATTCTATCCCTGAAAATTCCAGGATATGTACTCAGGAGAATCTCTTTTTGGGGACCATGCCTAAATATGTCGTTTTAGGTATGGTGAACCACGAGGCGTTCACTGGAAGGAGAAGCATGTCGCCTTTCAACTTTAAGCATATGGATGTGGAATATTTAGCTCTCTGCAAAGATTGCAGACAGGTCCCCGCCAAGGCGTTTCAACCTCAATTCAACGACGGTATTTCAGTCAGGGAATATTACAACATGTTCACCGCTACAGGTCGTCATTTAAAAGACCTTCCTTTAAGCATCGCTCGTCAGGAATTTAACGACGGCTATTCCCTGTTTGTCTTTAATCTCAATCCGAGCGAGGATGCAGACGCTCTGTCACCGGTTTGTAACGGAAATTTGAGACTGGAAATGAGATTCCGTTGCCTCACACGACCACCCTGATTGTGTACGCGTGTTACGACTCAATTTTGGAAATCGACTCAAAAAGGCAGGTTTTGGTGGATTTTTATTAAAACATGAATAACCACGAGATCGAGTCTGATGCATCACCTACTGGGGGACCTATTTTGCGGCGTTTGGGCGTGGGATCAGCTACCGTTACTCAAACGCACGTACAGAGGCCCCGCCTATTTTATCGTCAACACTCATCCTTCACATATGCCTGAAGAACACTGGCTAGCTCTGACTTTGGAAGAGAATGATCGAGCCACGTTTTTCGACTCTTACAGATTTCCTTCGGATTTTCGGGCCCACATGCAGAATACACTCGGTGACAACAGGTAAGATTCTTAAGGATTTTATTTTGCACAGGAGTAACAAGGGCTCGCAGGGCGAGATCCGTTTCGGCGGCGAGCAGCACCGAGCCAAGGAACCAGACCAGTCTAGAGGGAGGTGAGAGGAATGATTACTTCTCGAGGTGAGACTAGGGAAATTAGCTGATGGACGCAAGCTTACCACGGAGTGCAGATAACCCGACCAGGGAGGAAGGCAGTGTGGACTCAGCTTTGATGATGGCGACAGGTGTCCGGGCGACCAGAGAGCGGAGCGAGGGGTCCGAGCAGCACCGGGGAATCCAGGAATCCAGAACAGCGAGAGGAACCAGGGGAACGTCGGAGAGAGACTTGTGTCCAGGAATGAGGGAACCGACTCGGAAGGAACCAGAAGAACTCGGGAAGGAGCCGTCACGAAGGAGACACTGTGGTACAAGGGAGGACGTCGGAGCACAAGGAGGTAACCTGGGAGACACAAAGGGCTAGTATTAGCGTGAGAGCAAAGCTGGCGAGAGGCCGTGGCTGTTTAGGCATACCGCAACGGCAACCTCTCGCTGTTCGAGCGCAGTTCTTATAGTGCAGATCCGGTGCTGCTGAACAAGCTGCAGGTGCGCGCACTCCACCACGAACACCTGTGGAGGAAGCAGAGATGGCAGCAAGCTGCATGGCCCTGCCGGCTGAGTCCTGACAGTCATGGTATTTGATTTTGTGAAAAAATATCAGTGATGTATCAAAAAGCGGGCCTCGTGCTCGTTTAATCATGGAGCGTGTTCTTTACAAATGTTTAAAGATTGTTACAAACTGTAACTAGTATAGAAGAAAAACACTGTACACGTGAATAATTTGAAACATTAAAGTATCTTTATTACAAATTCTTTTCTCCAGTTTTTATTTCATAAAGACTTTTAGGGTGAAAATTTCAACCATGCAGGGTTCTTGACTCTTTTGCTCCTGACTCGTTTGTCGTCGGGGGTTGGATGCTCAAACTCTAATCCCGAGAATTTAGGGGATAACACGATCTTCTCTTTTCGTTTCACGACAGGTTTAGCTCCGTTCTTCTTCCCCTCCGATACGCCCGTTTCTGTCTTGCGTCTGTATTGCTCCCAGGCTTGTGGATTGCTGACTGACGACACAGGGATGTTTAGCTCCTTCAGGGCGGCCATGAAATGGTTCCAGCCTACAGGTTCCTGGGTCTGTGTTTTCCTCTTAAATGGCAGCAGAAGGTTTTTCAGCAAATCGACCAAATGTGAACCTCCTATCACACGATCCCGATAAATTCGCCCTTGGAGGTCCAACTGCCGCCACGTTCGGATAACTTTTTCAATATGTATTTTGTGTTTTTGCGATCTCTGTTAGGCAGGGCTTTTAGAACTTCGTTCGCGGTTTCATCCAATTCAACAAGAGAGGGTGTAGAAGCAATAGAATCAGAGCCAGAGTCTGCCTCACCATCATTATTTTCAGGCATCGGGTTACGCTGCAAAGTTAAAGTCACTCGGGGTTCCTACAGCTGACCTTGTTTCATTAGAGTCAGATATCTCTGCAGCAGAGCGTTGTACCTTTTAATTTTTTCATAAGAACTCAGTCCCGGTTCGTTCAGTATCTCCCTCTGATATACCAAATTATTTTTGCTCTTTAACAATGCATTATGGGAAAACCTGCTCAGTTATATAACTTGTTTCACTTATATTATGGGAAGAACTGGTACTTGTTTTTGAGTTCACATAAACTAAGAGCAACATATATGCTTGTGCTCTGAGTTTTGCCTGTTATTACGTTTCTCACATAAAACTAAGAACAATTTTGTTATAACTTGTTTTTAACTTGTGGTGGGAATTTCTGACGATGTGTTGTGAGAAGGACTGTTCGCACCTGGGTTCACAGGAAACTGGGAGCAACATGTCTCATTTCACACACGGATTTGCGCTCTTTATCCCTTACTCTGTATATATTCACATAAAACTAGAATTACACACTGATTTGCGCTCATGTTATTTTTCTACGCACACTGCTGAGATGCTGGGAACGGTTTCTGTTTTGGAAACATGTTTTGAGAAACAGGGTGGATGTGGAGGGAGAAATGGCCACTCTCGCTCCACATCTGACTCTTTGTTTATAAGTATATAAAGAGGAGACTGCCCTCAGCCCGGTGAGTCTGCCGTGGGTTCATGTGGATGCCCGGTCGTGTGGACGCTAATCTTAACCTGGACTGAGGGCTCCCAGTTCCGTGTCAATGGTAAGAGCTGATTCTGAGAATCTGTTGAGCTTCACGCCTGTTTGAAAGCTTGTTGCTTTAAGTGCTTGCTACTTTGCGTTGCTGTATTCTGTGGGGAACAATAAATGTGGGCATTATTATTCTAACAGAAACAGTGTTTGTGTTTTTATTTGTGTCTTGCCGATCTCTTCCGAACCTGAATAAAAATTTCATAAAACACCCTCATTTTAGAATCCAAATCCTCCTCAGCCGTCTGTCTGATAGAAGGCTCTAATGGAGTCAAACATTTGAACTGATGCGGAGAAACGAGATACATCTTTTGCGCCACTCTAAGAGACATTTTCTCATCTCCTGATGAGACCCCCCACCACCTCTCCGATTAAAGGGGCCACAACGCTCAGCAAGGGGAGAATAAATCCGCCGGTTGGATTTTTCAGAGCCAACTGCTTGCGTTTTAAACCCGTTCTTTTATCAGCGAGCAGTCTGATAATCTTTTTCTGCTTTTCCAGTTTTTTATGTTGAGCAGGAGATACTTTAATGTTACCTTTTAAGATATTCAGAGCTATCTCACACAAGGCTTTAAGAAAATCCGGCGAGCAGTGAGCGAGAATGTCTTTCCGTTTCTGCGGGGTAGCGTGATACAGAGCTCTGAATAAGGGTGCGTTCCTTTTTATGCGCGCCGACATGGTGAATTAATTTATCTTGGGTACATACACATTCCTGTTCTCAGTCTGAAACGATCTGGGCAAGTCGGAGTCAGATCGAGGATTAAATAGCTGTGAGGTTCTCTGGTGGCATCCATAAAGAACGTTTTCTCTGACGGGAACATCTGACGGGCTAATATATTCAGCTGCAGCTTATCTCTGGGGTTCTTAAACAACACCATATAATTAGTGTTCACGCTCATATTTCTGTGATGTCTGTATTGCGTAGAAATCTTGACCACTTCTGGATGCTCCAAAGCCTGGAAAATTACATCGTCCAATATAACCAAATGATTCTGATCAGGAGGAAACATATTTTCATCATCAAAAGAATGAGGTAGTCCTTCGATGAATTTAATCTTTTTATTCATTCTCTCCAATTCAGCGTACATGGGTTGAAGAGATGTATAAGTCCACACAATATTTACAGGTACAGCATCCATAACATGGTTACAATTCTGCAAAACACTTAACAAAATAAGATTTTCCACACCCGCTCGGACCCACTATCAGACATGAAAAAGGGGTTTTGAATCTAGGGTCTAATTCAATCTCCTGTGCTTCACCGGATAGCGACATTGTTCTCGTTTAACCTTGTGCCGTGGTGAACGCCGCGATAAACACATTATTCACCTTGTTGGGTGGAGAGATGCATCACTTGGTGTATTTCGACTGAATCATACACATGTCATCGTTCAGAAAGTGAAAGTAGCTCACAGCGTATTTACCTGAAAACAGCAAGTTAAAAAACTCATCGGACTCGCTCACGATGGTAGTTTGAGCCAGGTCATTTCTCTGTGCAAATTTCCCCCAAAAACTGTTCGAACACAGTTTAGCAACTTGCCTTTTAGCAGGATTCACTTCGAAATATCGAAATTTCTCCACATCCAGCTGGACGCCTTGGTTCAGTTTGTAGTCTGCCACATATTTTAACCTGCTCTCCCCATCTGCCGCTTCAGCCGGGAATCCTGAAGCTCCCTGCTTACCCTTGAGAAAAGTATGGATATATGGTTTAAAGATCGAACTGCTTTGGTTCTCAAAATGCCAAACCTCTGTGATTTCAGCGACGCAGTAACCGTGTTCTAAAGCTTTGCAGAACTTGACGCTCACCCATACGCCTGTCAATGCTCTTTCTTGATGAAGCCGAAATAGTTACGCGGGTCATCAAAATCTTTGCAAATGATTTTGGGGTGACCGAGAGGATAGGGGCAGTTTGCATTCACGTACGGGTACAGCGAGGTGAAATCTACATAATGCACCGTTTCCTCCTCTGAGAGCACAAGTCCTGCCGCCGTACAACGCTTCTCGTGGGGAAAGAGGCTCCGGTGCGTTGAAACTCTCCAGAAACCTTTTAAGACCCGAGTGCGACACCCATCGCGAGAGTGTTAGGAGGGAGGAAATTGGATGTGAAAACCTTCATGCAGGCTGAGGCAATTGTGATGGACTTTAAGGGATCCACGTTTGTCTCTTTAAAGAACTCTTCACTGAATTTCACACAAGCATTGAAAAGAATCTCTACATCATTTTGACAATAATAAAGAGCTTCTTTCTGAAAGTCAAAGGGTTTTTAACAAGCCTCGCTGTACCAAATGGAAAACCGTTCCTGTTCGGCGGGATTCATGCGCTCTACCGCATAGAAGCTGGGGGGAGGAAGCGGACCCACATAGTTTAAAGTGTTCTCAGAGGAGAACAAGTGAGGGAAAAACCCTTTACAGTGATCGGTGAAGCCTAATGCTTTTGGCATTTGACTCAGTTTCATAGTAAGGAATGAAAGGCTGTCGATTAATTTCAGACCGTAATCAGGTTCAGTAAAACAGAGGATTTTGCTCCCCTGTGTGATCAGGTACGGTTTAATACCCTACTGAACCATCACACTCAGAATCAAGTAGAAGTCAAACCCGCGACTGTTGTGGGCTAAGAAAGTGCAACCCCTGTAACGGGGTTTCCTGAAATGGAGTAGAAAATCCCTGACGCAGTTCAGCCCGTAAGAGTACCAAACATCTCCCGTCAAAGTTTTTGTGTAGACGAGGAATGGAATGTGCGTACCGGTTTGATCTGTAAAGGTTTCAAAATCGTAAATTTTTTTTTATTTTATTGCCGAGTTCAGGATCAGTCAGGGTCGGTTGAATGTAACACTGATGGCCGTTTAGCGTTACATCAGCACCGCAGGGCACTTTCTGACGACAGACTGTGCATTTTATCGAACAGTCATGAGGCTTGCTTTCTCTGCCTGCTGTCAGATCATATAGCTTTTTACACAAAGGACAGAATTTGTGTTATTAAACCTTTACTTAAGAAACCTTCTCTTGATCAAGATGAGCTAGTAAACTACAGACCTATATCTAATCTTCTTTTCTTATCTAAAATTCTTGAGAAAGTAGTTGCTAATCAACTTTGTGAACATTTACAAAGTAATGACCTACTTGAGGAGTTTCAGTCAGGCTTTAGAGCTCATCATAGCACTGAAACAGCTCTGGTGAAGGTCACCAATGATATTCTCATGGCCTCAGATAATGGACTTGTGTCTATACTTGTCCTGTTAGATCTCAGTGCTGCATTTGATACAGTTGATCACAATATTCTCCTACAAAGACTTGAGCATACTGTAGGGATTAAGGGAAAAGCATTAGGCTGGTTTAAATCTTATCTGTCGGACAGATTCCAGTTTGTTCATGTTAATAATAAATCTTCTTCAAACTCTAGGGTCACCTGTGGAGTACCACAGGGTTCAGTCCTTGGACCAATTCTATTTACTATATATATGCTTCCGGTTGGCAAAATTATCAGACAGCATGGGATTAATTTCCACTGTTATGCTGATGACACTCAGCTATATTTATCCATAAATCCTGATGAATCCAATCAGTTACTTCGACTGCAGTCATGTCTTGATGACATCAAAAGCTGGATGACTTTAAATTTCCTGCATTTAAATTCTGACAAGACAGAAGTTGTAATCTTTGGGCCAGAGTCCTCAAAAAAATAAACTTCTTAATCAATCACTTAATCTGGATGGCATTAACTTGGCCTCTGGTAATAAAGTTAAAAACCTTGGTGTTGTTTTCGACCAAGACATGTCATTTAAATCCCATATTAAACAGGTTTCCAGAGTTTCCTTTTTTCACCTCCGGAATATCGCCAAAATTAGAAACATTCTGTCCAGGGGTGATGCTGAAAAACTAGTCCATGCATTTGTTACTTCAAGGCTGGACTATTGTAATTCTTTACTATCAGGAAGTCCACAAAATGCAGTTCGAAGTCTTCAGCTGATCCAAAATGCTGCGGCAAGAGTCCTGATGAAAATCAACAAGAGGGATCATATTTCTCCAATTTTAGCTTCCCTTCATTGGCTTCCTGTTAAATCAAGAATAGAATTTAAAATTCTTCTTCTAACGTATAAAGCCCTTAATAACCAAGCTCCATCATATATCAGAGCTCTGATTACCCCGTATGTTCCTAACAGAGCACTTCGCTCTCAGACTGCAGGTCTGCTGGTGGTTCCTAGAGTCTCTAAAAGTAGAATGGGAGGCAGATCCTTTAGCTATCAGGCTCCTCTCCTGTGGAACCAACTCCCAGTTTTGGTCCGTGAGGCAGACACCCTATCTATTTTTAAGACTAATCTTAAAACTTTCCTTTTTGACAAAGCTTATAGTTAGAGTGGCTCATGTTACCCTGAGCTATCTCTATAGTTGTGCTGTGATAGGCCTAGGCTGCTGGAGGACATCAGGGTCTAATTTTCTCACTCTACTGATTTCTACTGTTCTTCATTCTACGGTTATCCAGTTTTGCATTGTATTACATTGAAATGACTGTCGTCATTTCAGCTTTTAACTTTTTGCTCTCTCTCTTTTTCTTCATAGTAGGTACACCTGGTCTGGCGTTCTGTTAACTTTGACATCATCCAGAGAAGACGGCTCACCCGTTACTACCATCTAATGTAGAACAGATTACTAGATCAATGTGTGCTTCTGTGCTTTTTGTCTCTCTTGTTGTGTCTCTGCTCTGTCTTCTGTAACCCCAGTCGGTCGAGGCAGATGACCGTTCATACTGAGCCCGGTTCTGCCGGAGGTTTTTTTTTCCCGTTAATGGGTGGTTTTTCTTCCCACTGTCGCTTCATGCTTGCTCAGTATGAGGGATTGCAGCAAAGCCATGTACAACGCAGACGACTCTCCCTGTGGCTCTACGGTTCCCCAGGAGTGAATGCTGCTTGTCGGGACTTTGATGCAATCAACTGGTTTCCTTATATAGGACATTTTGACCAATCTGTATAATCTGACCCAATCTGTATAATATGATTGAACTTGATTTTGTAAAGTGCCTTGAGATGACATGTTTCATGATTTGGCGCTATATAAATAAAATTGAATTGAATTGAATTGAATTTAGTCGTGTCACAGTTACTCACAAGCTTCCCGAGGTTAGGTCTCAGTGTGGGCTGTTTGTGCATATCAAAGCACAATGAATTATGACAGATCCGGTTACAATCTGTGCATTGTACAGAGCTGAACTGCTGCAGAGTACAACCTGTCTTCTCCGGATGGTATCAGTGGCTGAAAAAAAAAAATCAATACAATTAAATAAATTAATAAAAAACAGGGCTAATTCTACAACATATAATGATGATATAGTTTAATATATATATATATATATATATATATATATATATATGAAAAGTGGAGAGAGAGAGAGAGAGAGAGAGAGAGAGATGCAGAAGAGCAGAGGTCTGATTCGAACACACACACACACGTACACACACACATACACGACGACCGGCCAAAATGTCCTCACTTTGTAAAATGTCCTCACTCCAAAGGTTAAAAAACTTTCGATGGTCCTCACTAAGATGGCAGAACAGACACACACACACACACGCACACATAGAGAGGAAGAGTTTGAATCGTGTAGAAAGCTACTTTAAACATTTAGTTTAAGACTGTAACAAAATAAATAAATACATAAATAAAAAAGAACTGTATAACTCACCGTGTGAAGACAGTGCTGAGTGTTCTGCTTGTTCTGTTTGAGATGGGATGTCGGTCTGTATCTCTACCCTGTTTCCTCCTGCATTGAGGTGGGCTGCTTCTGTAAGCAGAAAGAGAGAGAGAGAGAGAGAGAGAGAGAGAGAGAGAGAGAGAGAGAGAGAGAGAGAGAGAGAGAGAGAGAGAGAGAGAGAGAGAGAGAGAGAGAGAGAGAGAGAGAGATTTTAAACAGAGTTTTATTCACCGGTGTATATTGATTGCACCAAAATATAAATACATAAAGAAAAAAAAAAAAAGAAAAAACGCAAGACACCAGGAGTCGAACCCACGCGGGGCCGTGCCGAAAACTTTGTGTTAACGCAGCGCGCCACATGAGCGTGCCCTATCGAATCACCATCTGATGAACTTTGCTGGCCCTGTACCATTTGGGCTGAGGTATCAACGCTCGGTGTTACTGTCAACCACATACAAGGAGAAAATGAAACGGGGCTAATTGAGAAAAATAAAATCGATATATAGTTTCAGAGTTATAAAGAATAATAAACTTACGAGGCGTTGGGTTTGCTGCTGGAAACGTTCCTTGATATGGTACAACCGTTTGGACCCTGCTGTTTTGCAAGGTGACTTGGACAGCTGCCGGGAACAGCTTGCGAGGTTGCAGTACCGGCGACTGGGAGAAGAGAGGTCGGCGAACTGGCGATGGCGTAACCAGATCAATGACTTCTAATGGCTCTCGTTTAGGGGTCAAAGTGTTTTGAGGGGCGAAGTCCTGGCGGGTTTCGCTTCTGGGCCGGTTTCGACGCAGCTTGTTTACGCTCTGATTTCTTGCCGCTCCTGTTTCAGGCTGATTTGCTGGTAATTCCTGATGAGCGCCGGACTGCTGGTATGGATTATCGAACATCATATCAAAAAACTCTAAAAGAATAAAATAGAAAAATGATTTAAACAGTGTATTAGTATTTTTAAACGTATAAATTAAAAATGAAAGTAAATAGTACCATAATCAGTTTGTGTTAAGACGATATCTTCCAGGTCCACACCTGCGAGGTCTGAAAAATAATTTAAAATATATTGTAATACTGCCGAAAGCGTGAGGGTATTCCCCAAGTAACGGCTGGCCCGTGACATTACTACGGTATCACATGACCAATAACGTCATAGAGGGATTCCCCCCTACACCAACATATGTGCTAAACAGACCCTGCGGGAAGAACTAAGAGATAGAATTGTTACAATATATTAATTACAAATGGGGACTTACCGGCGAAACGCGTGCCATGTTGTTGAGTCAGCGTGGAGCCTGTGTTGTGACCCTCGGCGTGAATCTCAGCATTAGTGATGACCCGTGCAGAAGAGGCTTCTGACATGTTGAGCTTTCATCCCGTGAATGCATTGCACAGGATGGGCCTTTTTATACATGTCTCTGAGAGGTTGCGTTTACCAAGAGAGTGGTGACTTCCAGACAGCGTGTTGAGTTTTAGTGACATAATCTGAAACCGTTGTTACATATATGAAGATACAGGATATGCTGAGCTGTGTTGGTCAGTCTGTTCAGCGAAATATCTGATTCGTATCCTGTTTTTGTTTATTACCTAACATTGAAATGGTGTTGTGCACTGAGCTGCGGTCAGTCTGTTCAGCGAAATAACTGATTCATATCCTAACACTGAAATGGTGTTGTGCACTGAGCTGCGGTCAGTCCGTTTGGCGAGATAGCTGATTTGTATCCTCCTTTCCTCCAACATCCAAAGCCCACACGGGTGCTCTTTTGACGAAGCTCTTCCCCTAACAGATCTCCTGAGTTTGTGGTCCATAAGCCACTGAAAACCGCAGTAAATGCATTTAGTTTGGAGGGAGGACTGAATTGAACTTGATATTAGGACTAAAAATTGACGATTAAGGATTCCCTATTTCCCTGGATTATTTCTGCGCAAACGGTGCGGGAGGGAGGTTTTTTTTCCGTATGAGAGGTATTCAGCAAAGTTTACGTAACTCTATGGGTATGCTGCTGCTTAGCGTCAATATTGGGTGTAAATAAGATAAATTAAATAATTGGATGTGTACAAATGAATTAAATAATTTAATGTGTATAGAATGAATTAAATAATTGGATGTGAATAGAATTAATTAAATAATTGGATGCGAATAAATGAATTAAATAAATGGATGTGTATAAATGAATTAAATAATTAGACATAATTAAATAATCACGATAGTAAATTAATAATTATATTAATAATAATAATAATAATTTCATATAGGCGGGACTTCCGGTGGGGGACCGGAAGTATGGAGCCAAGAGTGCATCAGTTTATGCACATTTTAAGCAAAACCAATTAAATCTAGGATAGTTTTAAAGGCTACACTAAGGTTATCACATTCTGTGTCAACATGAATGTTAAAATCCCCCAGTATAATAACCTTGTCAGTGTTTAACACCAAATCAGATAAGAAGTCTGACAACTGATCCAAAAACTGAGTGCAAGGGCCTGGTGGACGATACAAAACAACAAACAGAAGAGGTTTTATTGCTTTGCAATTTGGATGAGGGAAACTGAGGGTTAAATGTTCAAAAGAACGGTAGTTATTAATTGGCCTGGGACTAATTAATAAATTAGACTGAAAGATGGTTGCCACTCCTCCTCCTCTTCCCGTAGATCTGGGAATGTGGAAAGTTAAATAGAGGGAGTTGACTCATTTATACTAACGTATTCCTCTTGTAGCCAGGTTTCTGTGAGACAAAATAAATCAATCTGATTATTGAGAATGTATTAATTAACTAACAAAGTCTTTGGAGGGAGAGACCTTATATTTAATAGACCACATTTAATTGTTTTATTTTTTGTTTCAAGGTGAGCCGTATTGATTTTTATTAGATTTTTATGATTTGTTCCTTTTAGATCAATTTTTGATCTATTCAGTTTTGGCCGTGGGAAAGACACTCTCTCATCGGGGTAATGGGTGGGTAACAGTACAGAAGCTTCAGAGAGGTGTGTTAAACTACAGCTCTGCTTCCTGGTCTGGACCCTGGGTTGTCAGCATTTAGGAGAACTAATAAATCTGGCCAGATTCCTAGAAAGAAGAGCTGCACCATCCAAAGTGGGATCGATGCCGTCTCTCCGGATCAGACCAGGTTTTCCCCAGAAAGTTCGCCAGTTATCAATGTCAACATGTCATCACTGGTCAGATCAGGCAGGGGACCAGAGAATATTACTGAGTCTGACATTGTTTTAGCAAACTTACACACCGAAGCAACACCAACTAGTGACCTCCGATCAGCGTAACCGAGTGTCATTACCGCCAACGTGAATAACAATCTTACTGTATTTACGCTTATCCTTAGCCAGCAGTTTCAGGTAGGATTTGATGTTGCCCGTTCTGGCCCCTGGCAGGCATTTGACTATGGTCCCTGGTGTCTCTAGTGCCACGTTTCTGACTATTGAGCTGCCAGTCACCAGGGTCGCCTTCTCAGCGGGTGTGTCGCTGAGTGGGGAAAATTTGTTAGAAACGCAGATGGGTTGGTGGTGACCTGGAATCTAGAGCTATGCTTCCTACGAACCGTCACCCAGCTGGCCTGGTTACCCGGCTGCTCAGGTGCTGCTGCTGGAGGAACGCTACGTGAAGTTACTCTATATGGCTCCGCGCTAGCAAAGGGCGGCTATCAGTTGGTTTTTCAACAGCACAGAGCCGGGTCTCCAATTCTGACACCCTCGCCTCCAAAGCTACAATAATACTACATTTATTACATGTACCATTATCACTAAAGGAGGCAGAGGAATAATTAAACATCTGACACAGAGAGCAGGAGAGAGGGGCAGACTGAGACAGAGACAGAGAAGCATATGGAAAAGTAGGGGATGAAGCCATTGGCCGTTTCTCAATATGCGTTCTTGAGCGGTCTCGTGTGCTCGTGACACGTCATCAGCCTCAGCCCGAGTACTGTTCCAATTGCCGAGAACGCCAAACCGAGAACGTGCCGAATCCCCGGATGTTGTTCTCGCCCTGCCCTCTTTATCGAGCATGCATCAGAGCAGACTTGTGCGTTCTTCAGACTGACCGCTTGCCCAGAATGCACCGCGGCCGCAGCTTGATTCGAGACAGCGCAAACAGATCTGACAGTGGTAAGTTTAAAATTCCCTTTTCTGCTGCTGTTGTTCTTCAAAAGTACGTTTTCAGATCGTTTGAGGCGAGAACATTATACTTTTAAGCTTCCCTATGTGGCCTGTTTACAGAGTTAGTGCATAATTTTAATAAAAAGTCCGACGTTGAGCGGAACGGGGTGACCTGCAGACCTCCGAGGGAAACCGCAGCCAGAGCTAACGTTAGTCCATTTTTAGTATACTTCTGTCGGCCAAGTAGTGTGCATAGTACCGCTGGATATGATTTATTTGTTTTGTGTTTATCTGACTGACATGTGTTGCTTTATTAACTCAATACCTGCTGGAATAAATTGTAAATGTCTCCCAAGGATGACAGCAGCATATAAAATAAATAAATAAATAAAATCTACAAATATGTTTCCTATCTAAGTGAGTTTCTTTAGAGTCAGGACACAAATAATTGAGAGGAGAAAGAGGGAAAGAAAACAATAGTAAAACATTTATTTTATACAAATGTTTTATCTTTGGAACAGAATCAAGGTGTAATATATTCAACAAATTATTAACAGTTACTAACATGGTTTAAAACAAAGAAATAACTCATATTAAGATCTTATACAAATAGACAACGCCTATAAACTTACAATTAAAAATAGTTGGAATGGAAATTAATTTACTGATTATTTAATGTATTTTTACAGGTGGTGAAAAAAATTAAATGAAACAGCATGTGAACATGACTCCAACTGATCTACGTTAGGTCAGATGTAGTCATGTTCACTTAAACATGCAGCCAGCTGGAGCAGCTCCCTGTCTTCAGCTGCCAGATGGCCGTCCTCCTCTGGGTCAACCTCCTCGTCCTCCACGCCTATTGTGGAGGATGCAGCAGGCGGCGATTACTTTTGGGGCAAATGTCGAGCGGACCTCCAGCACCCTTAAGAAGATGGAACGCCACCGTGTCTTCAGACCACCAAAGGCATGCTCAGTGATGTTTCTCGCCTTGGCGTGGTGTCTGTTGTAGCGTGCCTCCACTTGACCTGTACCAAATATAAAATAACTTGTAATTTAGGTAATATGCTGATATGTCTTAATCTTCTATCCAATTAATATAATCTATGTATCAATTGTGTGTCATTGTTGCCTCTATTTAAGGACAAGAAGGTAAGAGATCTTACTGGCAAGCTGTTTCCCTATAGGATGGCCAGCCAGTAGAGGGTCACCAGCACCTCTATGTCTCGTGGCCATCCATGGGCTTTCTGGATGGGCAGCAGCTGAAGGAGGAGGACGATGGTGGCCCTGTTTAGCTAGAAGGCTGGTTTCAGGTCCCCTTCATTATAAAATATTTGGAGGATTGGCACAGAGGTGTTTATCCTCACATATTTTGTTTCTGTTTCTTCCTATAAATAAAAAATGCCAAATGTTACCATAATTGTTTTTTCAATTCTCACCTTTTCACAGCATAAAACTATACCTGCTTAACATGCAGATTATTATAGTTCTCAACAAAGAAAAGGTAAAATGTATAGTAAATGTAACAAATGGCTTCCCTTCTCTGGTATTTTTACCGTTTCACTGATAGAATGGGCTGAACTAACTGCACACAATTTATAGATTAATCACTGTAAAGGTGGGCAGTTTTGAGAATTAAAAATATATCTTAGTTGGGGTTACTGAGGAAAGCAGAGTGGGGCCTGTCCCTTCCTGCTCCAGCGTAAGACGAACATGGAGTTTTATTGCCCTGAGGGGGTTGGTTAGAAGGAGAGGAGGTCAGTCATCCTCCCACTGAGCCATGCAGGAGTTTAAAATTGATAAAAGGAATGTCTTGGTAAAACTTCAGACAGACTTCTGGACTGCGCGGTATAAGATCTTGTAATGGTATGTACTCTGTCTCCATATTTAATTTCTATGAATTAAATATGTATTTAAACCGTTCTACCTCTGATCAATGTTTTCCTCATTTATTGTCAAATCTTAAACCGGGGTAAAAATGGGCCTTTAGTAGCGAAGCAGGATTAGGCCAATAATACATATACCACAATTTGGTTAGCCGTGACCCGGATTTGACATTAAAGTGGAGGAACCTTTTGAATTTGGGCATGAAGAAGTAATCACTTACAGCAAAACAGGGTCGACCCGAAAAAAAGTAGGGAGACTTTGATTCTCCTATTGGCTAAAGATTAGATGTAGGCTAAATCAAGTGTTGCTGTAAATGAGAAGCTTTCTTCTCAAAATAATCAGAGGTTGAACAGAGCAACTAGTGTGAGAGGGTTGAATGGAATTTATGTTGAAACCGAGAAATGATTGAATTTATGTTTGTTCACGTCAGGAAAAACGTAGAATTGGATACTAACTTAAATGCCAAGAAGCCTTGAAATGGTGAGGCGAAAAATAAAATAAAACGAAATAAAAAAGATAAAAACATAGACAAAAAAAAAGGATATGTTCGGGGATTGGCCAAACGAAAACCAGATTGACAAACTGGTAATTTTATGGCTGAGGTGTTGCGCTACCTCTTGAGAACTTGGGACGCTCATAAAGAAGCAGGGGATAGGTTTGTAATAGAGAAAGAAAGATAAGAGATTAAAAAAGGGGCCCCAGGAAGACAATAGGATTGTTTTCTAGTTTTCGAAAAACGGGGTTTTCCGAGAACACGACGATCAGACGAGGAGATTTTAAAATAAGGACACGTTTCGTCGACTACGGAAGGGACGAAAGGGACGAAGGTCTCTCTGTGACGCGCCAGGCTGTCTGTCTTAAATGTTATGTTTGTTACGTCTTGTCTAACAATTTTGTCTCGGTAAAATGGGTTCCATGGTTTGAATGATTAGAAGCTCCGGTCTGAGTCTGTCTCTGTGTGTGCGCGGCTTCGAAGTCTCTTGTGTGTGTGTGTGTGAATTTCTCCACATGCGTGGGCCTAAAGATAAGAGCAGTGACTGGGGAGCAGTTTAATTTTGTTAAGTAAAAGTGATAAGTAAAAATATGGGTGAAAATAAAAACTAAAGGGGAATTTGGAAATCATTGGAAAAAAGGTTGATGCATTAATGATGTTTGTTGAAGTGCAGGAGAACTTTCAATGCAGTAAAGCATTTGAGGTATTGGCTGCAAGCTGATTGGGTGAGTTGCATTGGAGAGAGACCACGGCCTGCAGTTTGGTGAGTTTTGGAGAAAACTTTTTATTTTGAACTGTAGCCTAAAAGTTAGAAAGTGGTTAGAAGTTTGGAAAAGTTATTAAAAATTTGGCAGAACATTGAACATCTGTTTGAGGCATTATAAATTGGGAAAACACAAAAGGAAAAATGCCTTCTGTTAGAGTGTAATTTTAACTAGCATTATCTCTTGCAAAATAGCGTTTTAAAATGCCTAATGAATGTATATACTTTCAGACATAAAATATTATTTGCGATAAAATAGTGATTAAAAGGTTTTCATTGTTTGATAGCCCTAGTTATAATAAATAAATAAATAGATATAATTCATCAGACTTAAATCTAGCTGATTAATAGAGAGCAGAAAATAGCCACCCTATAAACTTTTGCTCATTTGCAGGCCTGGGAAAACCACATTAAGCAGAACTAAACAGAGTTAAAAGTTGGGTTAAACTGTACCTTAATAGTGTGTGCAAACTGATATTGCGGTTTATTTGATCAATTTTGTTAACCCTGCATTTAGTTATGAGTCAGTTTTAAAGTTATCCTCAAAAGAAGCAGCTAAAATTGAGGAATTTATGACTAATGTTATTGGTTTGCATTGTTTTATTATAGATACTGATATTGCAGAACGGCAGAAACTAGTAGATTCAGAAAATATTACGGGATCATCGCAGGACGGTCCCCACATTATTCATTGTATGTAATCACATTTTCATAGTCCCACGAAATGCAGATGCCCTTGTCACACAGTTATTTAAGAACACAGGAGTTTTCTAGTTGTTTACTTGGTAACATGCAACTTCTGGTGAATAAACTCCCCAGTATCAGTGCTGGTGGTCGAACATGGCTGGCTGAATTACAAAATTTAACCAAAGGATCACAACTGGCTCTCGGTGATTTTAGAGCCATTTTAAGACTTTCTGTGTCCGCGTCTGTACTTGCTGTCATTGAAAATGTTGCTCAATCGTCCCACATGCCTGATGAAACTTTATTGTCTTCAGTAATTTCTTCCTTGCGAGATGCAATTGTACAATACTTTCCATTATCCACATCAATTGAGCTTTCTAAATTTGACTGGGACCCACAACAGCGTCCTGCAGATTACATAACTCAAGCTGCAGAGAAATGGATCAAACACACGGGTGTGGATCCTAAAACAAATTGCTCCAATCTGGGTGAATTATTTAGAGGGGCAGTTTTGGATGGGGTTCCTTCTTTAGTGTCCCTGCTTATGAAACAAAATCCTGATATACCTGGGTGTTCGTATGCTCGCTGGGAAACCTGTTTGATCGACTATTTGCATGTGGCTCAAAGGGAGGACAGGAAGTCGAAGCAGGACTTAGAGGACTTGCAACATCAATTACTTAAATTACAATTACTAGAAGCAAAGCGGAAAGTGACCAAGAGAAAGCAGGAGATGACACAAAGAACTGTCTCTGCGGGTGCATCATGTGGTGCTCGGACCCTGACGGTTCCACCACAGTCTAACTTCGTTCATGGAGGGGGGCCACCTCCTCCGCTTTTCTGTTCTGTATTTGATTCCAGATTTGCTGTTCCTGTGTATGGACGCGGATCTCATTGTGGCAATCAGTGCAGACATGGAGACAGGACCAGGAGACCGAGTAGATGGGGCGGACATGTCAGAACTTTTCGACCATCTACAGACATCTGCTTTAAATGTGGTCTCTCTGGGCACTGGGCCAGGGACTGTTTCGCATCACTAAATCCTGGCATGAAATCCTGGCATGAGCTTCCATCCGGAAGGTTAGTACCGCAGAAAAGGGATAACACTCCTATGAACAATGTTTCCTCACCCTGGAGAAGTGGCCAGCGCTCATGAACAGCGCAGATCCCAAGCTGTCAAGGGAAGTGACTGTATGAATTTTTGCGCACATTGGAGCCACCTGTTTCATCAAACACTGAGTTGTGGACTGAGACTTTGTCACTGAGGTGCTTGCAGAGACGTTGCAGCGACCTACTGCCACACTGGGGGAAGAGATGTACAGTTCCATGCATGGAAGCCTTTGAATATGAAGTCTCACCTCCATCTCGTGTTTGCCTGATCTGTCACATGACAATTCGAGTCCATCTCAGGTGCCGCAGCCTGGTATCAAACACTTTTTTTAAGGTAATTCAGACTGTTATTTCTACCAATATACTTTTGACCAAATTTAATGGAATGTGATTTCTAATATTTTATCTGTGTCTCCAACTCTTGAGCTTCTAGGCAAATGGATTGGTGCAGGTACTAACTTCTTAAGGCAGCCGATTGGGCAGATACGAACACTACAGGTTTGCGGTTTTGAAAAATATACTACTGTCTCTTAAATTTTTTTACTATATAACTGATATGTTCCTTTTAAACATGAGTTTTAATTCTATTATGTCCAGGACCGTATTGCTCATAATTAACAGCAGCTGGTGTATGTTACCATATCTTCTATGGGCAGACAACCCACAGGGGTGGGAATACTTTCACGTGCTCCACTTATACTTAGGTTTCTGTGAGTTATCTATCTGGTTAACAACTGCATGTCATAAATTTCCACAAGGGGGGTTGCAACGTCCTGAGGGGACAGGTTTATTACATGGGCCTCTCGGTAAGCACAGATGTGTCCTGCTTGGGACATTCTGTTTTTAAACAACATAGGTTAAACGGACCTGTTAGGTTATTTCTTAAATAGCTCACATATATTGAGATTTTTCTATTGTACAATATAACTTTTGCCTGCTAAAACTTATCAGATTTTCACCAGAATTCGCCGTTACCAGGTGTTTTATTCAGGTAAAACCCAATATTTTATCAGTATGTAAGTACCTTGGAACATTCAGCATTTTCATACCATAAACTTGCTGTGTGCAAATTAGTTTACAATCATTATTTCAATGGGTACACTGATCTTACACAACTTTTGGAGGATTTCTTGCAGATCTGTGGGATTATGAAATTGCATTAAGTTTTGATCTGAATCCAGGATATAGGGCAGTGTTTTTCATACTTCAATTCAGATAATTATTTGCAGTTAATTGATTCCCTGTGATGACTAATACTATTCTTTGTTAATGTTTTGTAACAAAATTAATTTTGTTCCAAGCAGAGGGATATGACATAAACATTTATATAATAACACTATATCGTAAAGTTATATAGATCTTAAACTTTATATCAACCCTTGGCACAAGTAATTTAAGAGAAGGATTCTTGCGCAGGACGCCACGGAGGTATGTAACTGTGTTGTAAATCAGATAACAGTTGTTTAAACAAAAAGAAACCCCCCACAAAGGTGTCGGAAAAGCCTACTGCTCTGCTGGAGGAAGATGCTAGAGACAGATTCTAGGAGGGGGGTTCTTGGAAAAAGGCTTAAACAGTTTAAGCAGGACAATAAAGTGAATGTTAAATTAAATAGAAAAACTACATAAACTATAGGAACTAGGAAAAACTGGATAAAACAGAGATAAACAGAGGGTAACTTAATGCATATTTAGTTTAGTTTAAAATCATTGGTGTGTCAGGTAGGTTAGTTAAGGTTTCAAAGCCACATATATATGTTGTAGTAAACCGGATCAGGATTGCAGCATAGACATCTGAGTATTGAGTAAAGGGTACAGAAGCAAAGTGTGGTGACGTGCTGAAAGGTTTTATGTGAAGTGGTGTGATGGATGGTAATCTTTAATCTTTAATTCAGAGAACATTCTGACATTCTTACAGGATAACAGTGTTATGGAAATATAATCACTTATATATAATAGTGTAGCTTAAAGTAATATAGATGTTAACTTTAACCCAGTGACCTGAACAGATGAGGATGTATGTAGAACAAAGGTTGGTTTCACACTTCAGTGAGCATGTGTCAGGAAAAGGATGCACCGAGGCCATATGACAGTCTTGTGTGCAGATAAGTGCATGTCACAAGGTTATACGATTGTTCCAGTTTCCCCAGGAACCAAGCTAAGAGAAGAGATTAAATTTAACGGTCAAAGGTTAGGCAGCAGACTTACTGTCTCAAGGAAACTTAGACAAAAGGTTGGTCCAACACGAACGGGGCCCATATACGTCTCGTTACTATACTTTGATTTCACAACTGCATTAACTAATTTTTGATTTTACAGACAGGGGAATCTTCACCAGAGATTAACGTATTTGTGTGGTCGTTGCATTTTCTTACAGGACAGCGTAAGGACGGGGAAAGTGAAATTGCGATAAAATGTCTCATTAACTATAACATTTCTAAAATAGGATGGAGATGGAACAATGGAAGATGTGAAGTGTGTTTCTTGTGGAAGTGTTCAGTTAATTTCATTACAGGATATGATTACATATGACTGAAAGGAGCTTTTTGGGACCGAAGTCAACCTCCGGAATTACAGGTAGCACACAACATTTGTTATCTAAACGGTTGTCATGTAAGTTTCAGGAGACATAAAATTAGGAGAAATGTGAAGGGAGTCCACCGACCCCTGACCTCGAAGGAGTGCGCGCTGAAGTCATCAACAGACAGATGTGGTGGGCCAAAGGGTAAGGGGCCCTTCACATTCCAGGAGCCGTGTGTACCAGCCAAATAGAGGATCCAAGGGCAACAACACCGGACCTGCTTTCGGGTCAGACTGGTTGACTGGAAGGATTTTCAACTGCCACCCACCTGTGCCATCCGGCAACGGGGCAGCTCGATGCGCAGAGCCACTCGCGGATGAGGCAGCCGGAAGTTTATTTTGTTTTCGTTTTTTATTTTTAATAAAGATTAACATACAGTTCTGTGGAGACCGCGGTTGGAACACTGACTCTTTAAACCATCTTCCTTAAAAGCGAGAAGAAGCCATCTCCGAGATGCAAGACATCATGACAACAATTGAATGCATTGTGTAAAAACGACAAAAGAAAATGAGAGTTTTGTAACCACTGCATATGTCTTATAAGTTCCATATTCATAAGGTGTTCAATATTAGTATCGTTAGAATCTTGGTTCTGCATTGCATGATAATCTTTTTATTCTGTGGTTTGATCTGAGTGTAGTGCTTTCATGGGTTATCTTTATTTCTAAGAAGACATTTTGTCAATCTAGGTTAGGACTCTTAAAGTCATATTTAGATCATATAATAGTTTCTGGTAGTTGCACATTTATCTCAGCCTTGCACCTCTCGGATAAAGGTGCTTACTTTTCTCAATTCTAGTAGGTTAGAGATTCAGGTAGGTTTAGTAGCTTTCTAGCTTATACTTGGGTTATTTTACATTTAAGAGGAACATTTGAACTTCATTTGATTTCATAAGTCGCCAACAGAGCGGTCAGTGGTTTACAATATCACATCTTACTATTTACATTTTGTTTAAGGTTTCAAGACATAGACTTAGTTTAACCTAGTTATTGGTTTGATCTTTGAGGGATCAAAACAGAGGGGTTGTTGAGAATTAAAAATATAGCTTAGTTGGGATTACTGAGGAAAGCAGAGTGGGGCCTGTCCCTTCCTGCTCCAGCGTAAGATAAACATGGAGTTTTATTGCCCTGAGGGGGTTGGTCAGAAGGAGAGGAGGTCAGTCATCCTCCCACTGAGCCATGCAGGAGGAGTTTAAAATTGATAAAAGGAATGTCTTGGTAAAACTTCAGACAGACTTCTGGACTGCGCGGTAAAAGATCTTGTAATGGTATGTACTCTGTCTCCATATTTAATTTCTATGAATTAAATATGTATTTAAACCGTTCTACCTCTGATCAATGTTTTCCTCATTTATTGTCAAATCTTAAACCGGGGTAAAAATGGGCCTTTAGTAGCGAAGCAGGATTAGGCCAATAATACATATACCACAGCAGACATAAAAATGTTTTTTTTTTCCTTTCTTAATGATCAATGCTGTGAAGGTCAGTAGGTGCAATAAAGTAGCTTAACCCTACTGTCATACTGTTACCAATGTTAAAATTGGGTCTTCATTTTAATTATTTATAAAAAAATAGTCAGAATTTCAACATGATCACGTTTTTAATACCATCCTCAATGTTTTTTTTAAAGATAAAAGTAGGAAATAGGCTGTCAATCTTAAAATGCCTACCAGTTGGCAATAGATGGGTGAGCAAAGCCTGCCTTCTGAGCCTCCTCTGCCGCATCAATCTTCTCCTTGCTCGGATTTGCCTCCTTAATTGCGCCACCTCCTCTTCAGCCTGCTGGTAAAGCTTACCAACGACCGAAGCAACAGCAATATTGCTCATTTTGCTTCTACAAAGTGCTGATTTTTTAATAAGATTCAATCGGCTCTACAACAATTACAACTCCCAAGAAAAAAATTACCGCTATTGCCGGTTTTATACCCACAGTTCTGTAATTTTTTAGATATTTAAAAAAAAACGTTTTCAATAAGATATGATGGTGTAGTGTATAAATAGTTTTGAATGTTAAAGAAATGCTCAAGAACTGTGGGTGTGATGACGTCACGAGTACACGAGTATACTTCTGTTCCAATACACAATACGTGCTGCATGCTCGCGTTCTCGTCAAGTCCGATCTTCCTGTGTTCTTGCCAAGACCAGACTTGACGAGAACGCGAGTACGGACTCGCGTTCTCGTGAATTGAGAAACGGCCATTGTGAGGCTAAAGCTAGACTAGGCTTTTTTTTTGTGTGTGTGTGTGTGTGTGTGTGTATATATATATATATATATATACATATGTGTGTGTTATGTATGTGTAATGAATATAATATTAGGAATAGACTTTTTGGGGGAGTATTGAAGAGACAAAATTACTAATATGAGAAAAAAAGTCCTAGGACAATAAAGTAAAAAAAAGACAAAAGTGGTAATATTATGAGAGAAACGTCATATTATGAGAATTAAGGGGGAACATTTCCAGAATAGTCACAGTTTGCAGAACTATTTCAGTCCTGGAGTAATAGGGCCAGGTTAGATTCTTTTAATTATTTTTATTCTTTACAAGAATAAAGTTAGGAGAATGAAGCCAAAGGGATACGAAAATAAACTTCTAATCTTACAAAAATAAAATTATTATGAATATAAAGTATATTCTGAGATTAAAGTCCCTCTGATACTGTTTAAGTGTCTGAGTCTAACGGCAGATTTGCCACATTCAACATGGCGGACGCTCTGACTCATCCACAGCATTGGCAGACCCCGCCCAACGATGCATCTACATATATAATGTCTATGGAGCAGACTTGTGCGTTCTTCAGACTGACCGCTTTCCCACAATGCATCGCTGTATTCTTGTGTGTTTTGTCCTGTGTTGTAGCCTCTTCATCATGACGGGTATCCCTGTGTTTCTCCAGTTGTCTGTGAGTTCAGTTTGCCAGTAAAAATAAAGTTTATTGTTCCCCTACCTGTCTCTACCAGCGTCTGCATTTGGGTCCAGTTCTCTGCAATTCCTGCTTTGGGACACTTTGTGGCAGCCGGCTGTGGCAAAAGTGCCACAAACGTTTATTGGAAATATTATCAATAAAACATGATTATTTGAAAGTAGTTATAGACTAACAGGCATCATACATAATTTGCCCAAAAACAGCAACAGGAGTGCGGCAACGGCCGTGGCACTTTCATGGCAGCTGCATGCCAATGAAGGTGGCAGTGGAAGTGCCACTACTAGCTGCCACTACCATCGGAAGTGCCACTACTAGCTGCCGCTACCACCGGAAGTGCCACTACTAGCTGCCGCTACCACCGGAAGTGCCACTACTAGCTGCCGCTACCACCGGAAGTGCAATATTTAAAGTTTTTATAGCCTTTTTATTACCAGAGTCAGATTGTTTCAAAATAAAGTTTGAGGTAATTTTTAAAGAGACAAAAAAGTGATTTCCTTTTCATTATTTTGCTTTTGCTAATATGGAACTTTGCTAAGAACAGAATCCAATTTATGAGGGAAAAAGCAGATGAATCTTTTGAGCTGAAGCCACTAAACCGGAAGTGCCACTACTAGCTGCTGCTGCCACAAATAGGCTATGTGCAGGATGTTGCTACGCAACTTCCACTAACCAGTCGGTCACTGCTGAGCTAATGTTAACTACCTAGGTAGTTTTTTTATACTGTACATACATATACTGTCTCATTTTCACTTATATTTGTTTTAACATAATTTCAAAGCCATTGTTTCAGATTCTGTTTCTGTTTTAATGTTTTAACCACAGTGTCCAACAAAGGCTCGTCAGGGAGAGTGAGCGTCAGGGCGGTCTGTTACAGATCCATGCGCAAAAATGATAAGCCTCACGAGCTCAGAGTAGGGTGAAATCACATAAAATGGTGATCTGTTCTATGCAAAGAGGACTATATTTTAGGGGTCTTATGTAGCTCGTGTGCAGCGTAAGTTGTAAGTATTTCTAGCTGTCGTGTGTTGGAATATTTGCGCACATATAAGTTAGCTAACTTTAGCATTAGCGTAGCTACAAGAGAGCCCCAGAAGCTAGTCTGTAATGACTTCAGATTTTCGTTATAGTGTAAGTTAAAACATATTTGACGCTGTTAATGCCAAGGTTAATTCCTAGGCCTATTCATTCTGCTGTTTTGCTTCTTTTTACTTCTTAAAGATTGGAACACAGTGCAGTTTCCTGTGGAAGCGATCTCTGTTGTTGTTTACGTTGCGTGTGTTTGGGTGGCAAATATGTTCAGAAATGTGCATCTTATTTAAGTTATGACATCAGGGAAACATTACTTTTTGTAAACAAAGTTTCTTCATAGTACTATTATTAAAAATATGCATGGTGCCTACCAAAGTCACTGACATGATGACTTCGCATTCGCTCGTATAAGCCTGCTTAAAGTAGTAGTTTCAGACACTCTGTGATGCATAAAAAAGCTTGAAATTAATTAAAAACACTGATCACCAAAAGCGCATTGTGCTGCAAAGACAGTTCTTACTCTGTAGACAACTGCAAGCTTTCAATTGTATTTTTGCAAATAGTTATAAAAAACAAATTGGAATTGGAATGTCAACCCAAAGTACATCATTCATTTCAACTTTATTATGGAGACACGTGAGCATAAATAGGCCATAGTTTAAAAAAGTAACCACATTTTTGTCTTGCACTTTCTTCCAGTCTTTTTTCCACTTGTCAGCACTTTCTGCTTGCTAAAATATTATGACATAACCATTGCATAGTTTGACAGTTTGTTTTTGATTTAGATTACATTTGAAGACTGCTCCCCTGTAGAGATCGCAGAAGTTCTATTTTCCTCTGTGGCTGGTACAGTGTTGTACAGTCACAGTGTTGCATTACTTTACCAGACTGCACACTACTCTGCTCTGATCTTGGCTGCTGTGCTATTAGTACTAAGCTGTACTGAAGCCGAACAGAGCTTGCACAAACCAAGGACCATGGTAAGTGAATCACATGAAAATGCTTTGTATAACATGCCCTCCAGTTCTATTTAAAACAACATAGTAAGCTGTAAAGTCATATAGTCATATTGTCTGGACAACACAGATTCTTGCTGATCTATAAAACGTTGATGTCACATCACCACCATGAATACATGAACATTAAAACAAATGTCAGTAAAATTTGTTTGTTTTATTCATGCCTAAGGACATGGATAATTGATATACACACTTGATATTCTACATATACATTTTGTACCTTTTCTGTGTGTTATCACTAATATTATTTTTAAGCATTTAATTTAGTTGTTTTACAGTGTGTTTAACCAGGCCGTGTGCGTGACATGGTTTTTATGTCTGCAAGACCAAAACAGCAGCGCACAGAAATGGTGTAAGGTGATTATTGTAAATGTAATTACTTATATTGAAGGTTGAAGTAACTGAATATGTTCTTTGAATACTTATTTTGAGTAGCATTAATTAATTGGATGTCTTGTTTTTGTTTTGTTTTTTTGAAGGAGCAAACGTTACAAGGCAGTGCTAGGAGACACACCAGACCCTGATATTCTCAGAGTAGCAGAGGTGTGTCAGGACTTTCCAGCAGACCTTGCACCTCTCAATACTACCATGGCAATCAGTACTGATGTCCCTTTAGTTGATTCAGCCTTTGGTAAAGTCCAGGAAGGCAGTCCGGTCGCTTTTCAACATCCACTACCAGTCAGCTGGGTAATAATTCGGCATGTGGATGCCCCTCCACCGCCGTCACTGCCTCTTGACCACTACCATCTCAAGCCCACCTGTGTCCAGTTTGTCTGCAGCCAACAGCAACAACTTGAACTGGAGTGTCTTGTGACAACGCTAGAACAGTCGTGTCAAATTTACATCATTCTGCGTGTAACAGGTTTAATTTGTTACGATTCCACTTGTCATTATTTTTCATTCGGCTCACTATATTATGGGGAAACAGCGCCCTCTATTGGTGGTCGGCTACGATAAGTGCAGTGTGCACAGCTACCTCTTTGCCATTATATGCGAGACGGGCACGAGGTGAGTTCTTCGCTGTTAGCACAGTGGTAAAGTATGGTGTATTATGAGCCATTGTCAATTGTATGATCCCTGGCTGGATGTATTTATGGCAAATGAGAGGTGCTGTTGCCACTGTGAAGAGCCTATATGTGACCAGTACATATCCTGTTCCACGCAGATTAAACTCATCATTCAACATCTTCCGTCTCTTGGCCATCATTAAAACACAACGCGGAGGTATTATACTAGGACAAAGAGGGAAAGACGAAAACAAGGCCACTTCTATCTGGACTGAGCTGAACAAACAGACGGCCAAGTTCAGCCCGGTTACATGCGCACGGACGTTCCCACTGTAGGGTCTCCCGGAAATGGAATCATGCCTCTTTCAAGCCCAGAGGGAATCTGATGTCGAGCTGAAAGATCCATGTTTTTTCGGCTCTTTTTCTCTGGGCAGCTGACCAATATATATTGTTTTCCAGGACTAAAGTCTTGACAGCATCCCATCCATGTTCAATAAAATGCTTCACAAACAGAGTTTGAGTCTTCTTTTTCTTTAGCTGAAAAAGCTAAACTTTTATGTGTACATTTCCAGTTTGTAGAATCCAAATGTTCCATGTTCTGCAATGTATTTTTCAATAGGTGAAACTTGTGTAATTTATTGTAGTCAGGCCCGCACGGCTGCTCCAGTGCTCATTCACTAGAACTACATTAATTTCATTCCAGTTGTGGGTAAGAATTACTTTATTTAAGTAAGTACAAATACAAGAGCAAAACATAATTTAGTTAAAGTATACAATTAAAGTTTTATTGAAGTGTAAGTTGTAATGTTCTGTTGTGGTTCATGATGTTGTTGTTTTGGTTAAGTTAACTTTCCTGCCTTAGGGTTTATTTCTGTTTCTAGTATTGTATTGGATTCATGTTTAGCCTTAACTGTGTTAGTTATCTGGTCTTCTTTATTAGATTTGATTAAAGCTTGTGTTCTGTTCAGTCTTAGCCTTGTTTTCTATCTTGGGTTTTCTCTTTATGGCTATTTTTGCTCTGTAGCATCTTAGTTTCTGTCCCATCAGCCTCTCTGTCACTTCCCCTTCCTTGATCACTCTCACCTGTTCCTAGTTAATTAGAAGTCACTTGGTTTCACCTGTCCACCTGTCTATTTAAACCCTCCTCAGTTTTCTGTTTGTTGCTGGAACTTCTCACACACATGTCATTGGTAAGAGCCCTTCAGCATTTTTGTGTATCTTGATTACCTGACCAGTTCCTTTGTTTTTTGAGTCTGTCCCAGTTTTTGTTGCCACCTGGAAGTTTGCTCTGTACACCATTTTGGATTGTTTTTTGTAGTGATGGTGAGATGAAGCCTCATGAGGCATTGAACCACTTGAGCCAACTGGTTCGAGAAAGGGTTCATTTCTTGATGCTCCATGTGCACACGAAACCACCTACTGGCCAGGTGTATAATCACAGCCAGCTGTATCTTAACACGTGTGATGCATTGAATTTTTGTCTATTATGACTCTTGGGAATGACTTCACAAAAGGTGTAGGACGAAATAATTTGTCTACATAAATTTTGTATACACATGTGTATAATAAAACATTGTTTGAATTTATTCTCTGTGTGTAATTATTCCCAAAATAGTAGTGACGTGATATGGCATGTTGTGTAATAATGTTTTTCTGTGACTCTAGAAAAATGGCATGGGCTTAATCAGGCAGAGGACAATGAAAGTGATTGTGGAACTAGGCAGCGGGTAGTGAATAGGCTAATGCTTGTGTAACTTGGATGATTTCATGCATTTTTATTAAGAAACAACAATTTCTCCACAGTTTTTGGTTTCAAATAATTTCTCTTTTTTGATAGTACTTCTCCTGCCTTTGAAAAGACACGCTCACGTGGCACAGATGATGCCGGGGTGCAAAAATAAATAAGTGCAAGTTTGTACAGATTGGGGTACTGTGACCAATGATTAGCAACACTGAAGCACACAGAGGTTCCCGCTGCGTCTTTACGCACGATCCAGCTGCTGATGTCTCCTCTCTTTTCAGCTCAATGCAATTCTAGACAGTAACAGTTTATAACCTATATCACCTTTCACAGCAACAGTTTTCTCATCTCAGTCGACCAGACAAATCTCTATTGCTCTCCTCAGTGCGCTCTGGGCGGTGAGGTGGGAGGATTTTACCCGATGGTGCGCTGTGTGCGAGGGATAAAAAGGGGGGAAATGCATAAATAAAAACTGTAAAGGGCTCCTATACAGTGATCATAGGAGCTGACCGGTCTGAGATCAACCTCCTGATGTTACAAGTTCTTTAAAATGACTCTTAAAAGTGCGCACCCAAATTACAAGTAACGTAATTTTGCGCACCTGAAAAAAGCGCAAGGCAGCAGCGCACCGAAGCGCCACGGTTCTTTTTTGTTTAAAACAAAAGATCATGAAACACAGCCATAACTCTCCTAGTGACTTTAACTGGCACACTTTGCTACGGGTGTGAGGACATTAAACGTAGTGATTCACGTTTTGAATGGTGAACGGTGATAAAAGCCCCTGGGTTCGAGGGAAAGGAGGGGGGAGAGGAGCAAGCGCTGAGGCACAGAAATACGGTGCATGTAGTTAAAAAATGCAGAATTAATAAAAACAACTTATAACCAGACGTAGCGTTTTAAACTGCATCTGGTTAGCAGAACTGTTTTATGATCCAGAGTGCAGCCATCACTGGTTCTGAATGAAGGCAATATCTGGCAGCAGCTCTCTTCCCCCGCCCCCTCCCCTCCTGCGTACGCAGTACAGGACCTTACCGGCTCATTTTCACCGCTGGTTAAGACTAAAATTATTCATAACTCTGATCGCTCTTCCTGCTGCTCTGTTAACATGAACTGTAGCAGGAATTACTGATGGCCACAAGCTGTGAAAGAAGCTGAAACATCTCAGCAGAAGGCAGAGTTTTTATCGTCCGCTGCCCAGATGGGCGTTGGGATTTTTATGCGTGAAAAATGCCATGTTTGCGTGTGACCGTGTGAAGTCAGTGACGGTCAATGCATGATAGTTGAGAGCACTGATCTCCTATCTATCTATCTCTCTTCTAAACTCTCCAAACACCAAACTAACTGTCTCAAACTAAATAACCACTATCCAAACTCTGCTATCCAAACTATCAAAACTCTATCCACTCACTCAACTGACCGCAACTCGCCTACAACAACCCACATTTTGAATGGAGCCTGTGGGGTTTCTAAAGCTGTCAAACCCCGCGCCGAAATCTGAACCACTTCCCGAAGCAGTCACGTGGTAGAGCCGGGCAGCGAGGCTTCGGACGTCATCGTTTTCGGCTCCTCCCCTAAATGAAGCAAGCCTCGATACGCGCATTGCGGAAACGCCCCCTCCATTACTCGACACACGCCTCGAAGCCTCAGCACATAACGTAACATCACTAGTTTTTTGTCTGCCTTTGTGACGGGGTTCTTTGTTCATCAAGAATCCAGGCTCAGTCGTGTTAGTGGTGATGGTGCTTTATTGTGCTCCTCAAAAAACAGGGTGCCAAAAAAACTATATACTAGTGATGTTACGTTATGTGCCGAGGCTTCGAGGCGTGTGTCGAGTAATGGAGGGGGCGTTTCCGTGAAGCGCGTATCGAGGCTTGCTTCATTTAGGGGAGGAGCCGAAAACGATGATGTCCGAAGCCTCGCTGGCCGGCTGTACCACGTGACTGCTTCGGGAAGTGGTTCAGATTTTGGCGCGGCTTCGACAGCTTTAAAAACCCCACAGGCTCCATTCAAAATGTGGGTTGTTGTAGGCGAGTTGCGGTCAGTTGTGAGAGTGGATAGAGTTTGGATATTTTGGATAGCAGAGTTTGGATAGTGGTTATTTAGTTTGAGACAGTTAGTTTGGTGTTTGGAGAGTTTAGGAGAGAGATAGATAGACAGGAGATTTAGGAGTGCGAGGATAGGAGTAGGATGGAGCCGGCGCCAAAGAGGCGGATTTCCCCTATGTGGGAACATTTTGATTTGATAAGCCCTAACAAGGTAAGGTGAACTGAACATTTGCAGATGCATTAGGTTTGCTTATGAGGAACTGTATTTTTCAGTTTCTTATTTTCTGTAAAGGTGAGGTGTTTATTGTGCTCCAAGGAGTTGGGGTACAATAATAACACCTCATCCATGCTAAGGCACTACCGTGCCTTGCATGAGAATAGGGAGGAAACTGAAGCTTCACCCAGCCAAGGTATTTCATTACTATATTACAAACACACTATCACATTTTGTGCATGCTGATGTTTGCTTGTTGTGCAAATAAAGACAGGTAACAGTGTATTTATTCCCTTTTAACCAGCCACCAGAAAACAAGAGCTGGATGAAGCTCTAGTCTCCATGATAGTGAAGGATACCCAGCCTTTCACTATTGTGGATGACGTAGGATTCAGGACAATTGTGTCTAAGCTGGATCACACACACACACACACACACACACACACACACACACACACACACACACACACACACACACACACACACACACACACACACACACACACACACACACACAGTATACCCTACTGAAATATTAAGTGTGCACCCTTAATACCCCAGCAGGTAACCAGGCAGCGTCTTGTTGTCTGTCTTGTTGAGGTAACTTAACTAGGGCTTTACCGCGAGTGCAACGGTCCTCTGATAAAACTGATAAAGTCCGGCTGGAGTGCGAAAAGCTGTGTAGGGTCGACATGAGGGCTCCAAAGGTACCTGCCAGTAACCTTTGCACAGATCTAGAGTGGTGATAAACATGGCTGACCCGATTCTCTCCAGCAAGTCGTCAATCCTCGGCATGGGATAAGCATCAAATTCTGAGATAGCATTCAGCTTTCGAAAGTCAATGCAGGGCCGCAGTGAGCCATCCTTCTTGGTGAGAAGGACCATTGGACTACACCACTCTGAATCTGACGGTTCAATCACCCCAATTTTCAGCATGGTGTTAATCTCCTCCCTCAGTTTCCCCACCAGCTGCTGAGGTACCCGGTATGGTCGTTGTCTTATAGGTTTGTTGTCCTTCAACCGAATGACATGTTTGATGACAGAGGTCCTGCCTGGATTTGCCCTAAACAGAGTCGATACCTCTTGAAACACCTGCTGAACTTGGGCTGCTTGATCGGCTGTGAGATGTGACAGCTCAGGTATAGCAGACCTAGTAAAGGTGTACCAGCTTGGATTTTCTTGTTCCACATCATCTCCATTCACCACCAGACCTACAGCTTTTGCCTGTTTCCAAGGCTCCTTCCAGTCCTTCAATAGATTAACATGGTAAGTCTGCTTTTGTTTCTTCTTATCTGGGTGATGGACCTCATACGTCACTGGACCCGTACGGCCCTTGCCACTTGGCTAACAGCTTACTGGTGGATGAAGGAAGGAGTAGCAGTACCTTCTGTCCGGACTGGAAGTCCCGTTGCCGTGCCTGCTGATCATACCAGGTATTTTGCGCCCTCTGTGCATCCTTCAGATTCATTTCGGCCTCTTCTTTGTATTTTGCCAAGCGTTCTCTCATTTCCAGGATGAACTGTACCACACCCCTCTCTTCTGTGGGACTGTTAGGGGTCTCCCAGCGTTTGCGGAGTAGATCCAAGGGTCCCTGAACATCCCAGCCATAGAGCAGTTCAAATGGCGAGAATCCAGTAGATGCTTGTGGAACTTCACGATATGCAAACAGAAGAAATGGTAACCAGCGATGCCAGTCTTTACCTGTATCAGACACAAACTTTTGCAGCATCCGCTTCAGACTCTGATTGAATCTCTCTACTAGTCCATCGGTCTGCGGATGGTAGGGTGTTGTTTTCAGAGCGGTGATGCCAAGCTGAGTGTGGAACTGCTGCATTAGACGAGAGGTGAAATTGGTACCTTGGTCCGTTAGGATTTCATCTGGTATTCCCACTCTGGAAAACAGTTCAACCAAAGCATGGACAATTGTAGAAGTGGTGATGGCACGCAGCGGAAAAGCTTCTGGATATCGGGTGGCATAATCACAGACAACCAAAATATATTGATGTCCCTGGCTGCTCTTTATCAAAGGTCCCACAATGTCCATTGCAACTCTCCGGAAAGGTGTGGAAATGACTGGTAGTGGCTGGAGGAGAGCACGATCTGACCTGCGAGGAGGACATGTTTTCTGACAGGTGGGGCATCTCTTACAATACGATTGAATATCTGTGTACATCCCTGGCCAAAAGAAACGTGAACTGACCCGCATGTATGTCTTTTGCTGACCCAGGTGTCCAGCCCATGGGACAGTATGTGCTAGGTGCATTACTGGAGGCCTGCAGCTAACTGGTATCACAAGGCGTTTGTGGCTATCATTTTTTGTATAAAGTATACCATTTTCAATAAAAAAGTAATCCTTTCCTACATAATCAGTATCTCCAACCTGAATCACTTTGTCGTACAAAGGCTTCAACGTGTCATCTTGTTTTTGTAACTCAGCAATGTTATCCGGTATCTCCCACATTCTGTCTGCATTTAAACCTTGTACACTGAATTCAGTTATACCGATTTAATAATTCACTTTGTTTTTCAAAGCGCCGTTGCTGCCTAGATTTATTTGGACCCTTGGTGCTGCCATCATACACACTATCATCAAAGTCAGGGAGAGACAGCCCACCAGCTTTTGCCTGGGCTCTGGTGATTACAGGGCCTGAAACACAGTTGTCATTCTTGATATCATCCCCCCCATCAACAACATCCTTGTTAACAGTATTAGTATTATCAACAGTCCCCCCATCACCCACAGATCCGCCCCCCTGAAGCACATAAATCAGCACAGGTAAGTCCCTCCCCAAAAGAAGGTCTACAGGCAGATTGTCCACCACCCCAATAGTTAAAAGGTAGGGCTGTTCATCAATGTATACTGTGATTTCAGTCTTTGGGTAAGTGTGCTGATCACCATGCACACACACAATGTCTGTTGTATCCCGATAATCCATTGATCCCACGGAGACCAAGTGCCTGCTAATCAGTGAAGTGAAGCTACCACTGTCTATCAGAGCAGTCAACAACTGACCATTCACAGTCTTGAAGGCTTTCTTCCTCATCTCTTCATTTTCAATTGGCTCTGCCTCATTCCTTGGTACATAACAAGCTCCTGTGACCTTTGTTTTTTTCAGTGGACACACTGAAGCCTTGTGTCCTGGCTGCTGACAATAATAACAAATCAGTGTCTTACCGGCTGCCGATTGCTCACTCACAGTGATGCTAGGACCTGGAATGTGTCGTACAGTGGCACCTCTTTCTGTCCAAACCTGCGATGATGGAAATGTTGGAGGGCGTACGTCTGCGTTGGGGCGAACCACTGTAGAGGGTCGTGTAGACGTGTTAGGTCGTGAAGAAGGTCCTCCTCTCCGAGCGTTGAGGTACTGAAGGGCCAGTTTTGCTGCTCAGTCCATCTGCTGGCTCATGCTCCTTCACCCATGTTCTCACGTCTGGCGACAGGACACGAAGAAGTTGTTCCAGGATGATAGCCTCCCCGATCTGCTCTTTGGTCCTCTGCTCTGGCTGGATCCAACGACGATAGAGCCCTTTGAGGCGGTGGTAAGTTTCAGTGGGTGTTTCCCCAGGTGGCACAGATGCATGGCGAAACTTTTGTCGATACGTTTCCGGTGAAATATCAAATTTAGCTAATAAAGCCATTTTCAAGTCTCTATAAGAATGGACTCTGTCTTCATCCATGGCAGTGTAGGAATCGAGGGCCTTCCCTGAAAGAAGTGGAACAAGCCTACAGGCCCACTCTGCCTCTGGCCACTTCCAGGTCTTAGCTATTCTCTCAAAGCGTAACAAATAGTTCTCAATGTCCTCTCCCATCTGGTATGGAGGGATTTTTGGCTGGGTGTGGTACATTGGCTCAGGTATTGGTTGATTTAGCCCAGAGTCAGTACCCACCAACGGAGTGGATGTAACCACCCCACGCTGACGGGGTGCAGGAGTTGGCAGCACCAGTCGTGGGACTAGCTGTACCTGTGTGTGGAGTTGAAGCCACAGGTGCAGGAGGTGAAACTTGAGATGGATGCTGCGGAGGAACTGCAGGTTGCAGTGACACCCTCAGGTTCTGTAGCTCCTGCAGTAAGCCCTGTTCTCTCCTCTGCTGGCCATCTAGAAAGGCCTTCATCATTGTGACCAGGTCAGCCGACACCCCTGATGGCCCAGGGGCAGACTCCATCTGCACCTTCACCTCTTCCTCTTCAGATGACATCTCCGTATCCCATTCAGTTTCCTCCGCCCCTGTTGCTGCTGCCACCTGCACTGGGAAAGTCTTGGCTTGAGACCGCAATCCAGGCCGCCCTGGGCCCCGAACCACTTTCTTTCCACGACTGGCCATCCCACTCCTGAAACCACCTGTGACGGGGTTCTTTGTTCCTCAAGAATCCAGGCTCAGTCGTGTAAGTGGTGATGGTGCTTTATTGTGCTCCTCAAAAAACAGGGTGCCAAAAAAACTATATACATATGTACAAGATGCTCTGGGCCTCAGCCTCCCTCCAGTTACCAGCCATGTAACAAGGAAAAAGAAATACAAAATGGCCGCCGTTCTTCCCACAGCCCTCATTAAATAGCTTAGGCCCCTCCTCTCAGGCTTAATTAACCCTGATTTCCCCATATAAATCAGTTTTATTCATATATTATTATTTCTACATCATACAAATTAATATAGAAAAACCACATACATTTTACACTTTCAATCCTTTTCATAGATTCAAGGAATCATTCATATACAACCAACGTTTAAACATAAAATAAAAAAAACAAAAAATTCCGCAAGTCACATGTTGGTGACGTCACTTCCACCCATTGACAGACCTGGCGTTTTAACTGAGGGTTTGAACCCAGCAATGACGCCAACACTGGGAAAATGGTAAGGCACCACAGCGCACGCACACACACACACACACACACACACACACACACACACACACACACACACACACACACACACACACACACACACACACACAACACACACACACACACACACAGTATACCCCACTGAAATATTAAGTGTGCACCCTCAATACCCCAGCAGGTAACCAGGCAGCGTCTTGTTGTGTGTCTTGTTGAGGAAACTTAACTAGGGCTTTACCACGAGTGCAACGGTCCTCACAAGAATAGCTTTACGGGCATGTGTGTGTGTGCATGCAAAGTCCGCAAGGTGGGTTTCAGTGACGAGACGGCTTCGTCGCAGCCTTCCTGACCCATCTTCTCTTCAATAAATCCCGTCAAGCATTATTTTAATATCTGGTTTAATACCGGGTTCATCTACTCATAATTCATTACCGTAAGTACAACAATGTCCACTTTTAAATGTACTTTTACTTATATATAAATATATATAAAGCATATATATATATAACAAATACAGCACAATTGTTGTCATTGTCTCCTACTGTAAACCCAATGTTAAACTGAATAACGCAGAGGTCTGTTCTAAAGCAATGTAAATCATTTTAATCCTAATTTAATATCTCTGCCCAATTCAATTTTAACAACTTGTCATGTAAACCATGGACTTAATTACAAGTGTTAAAGAGCGAAAACTCTGCGACGCGTGAAGTGAATTTCTCCATTGTGAGATCAATAAAGTTCAATTATTATTATTATTTTATTGTTACAATTAAATAATAATAATATGGTTATGTTCATAGTGTTTTTTTTTCCTAATCCACCTCTTATATCTTTCTATCCTTATGTAATTTTGTCTCTGTTGTGTGCACCTGCCTGTTGCTTTAATTTTCCCCGTCGTGGGATAAAGGATTAGCTAATGTTATCTTATCTTAAATAACACTTTTAATAGGATATATGTACTGGGTTCTTTCAAGTTCTTAATTACTATGGCAAGCCGATGAGGCCAATTATCGTCCGTACAATAACGCGCAGTTCCAACCCGTATTTTATGCGAGTGCGCGTTTTTTACGTCACCGCGCGTTCTGGCTGGAAACGCGCGGTGACGTAAAAAACGTGCGCTCGCGTAAAATACGTGCGGTGGCGTTAATAACGTTTGGTGGCGTTTTTTGCATATTATATTATCAGGATGTTGTCTTTTATGTGCTCAGCCACTAGATTTAAAGGTGTTTTACCCAATAAGAACACTGCAGCACCAGACACAACCAGAAGGTCCCTGATTGTTGGGGAAAGGCAGAAAGAAGATGCACCTTCCTTTCTGATCCTGTCTAAATCCTGCTTAGTTCAATAATAAAGTCTGATATTACACAAAACTCACTCTGCTTGTTCTCCCTACTTATGCCCTTGGTGCAGAAGATAAATGAAATCTTTAACAGAAATGTTATTATTAATTCTGAAAATATTATCATGTGAATATAAATACAAAGCATACAGAAAATGCAGCTTTATTAAGTGACCTGGTTTATTTTATTTAGCTTTTAATTTCTTTTCAACATTTAGTTCTACTACTTGGCTTGTGCTTTGGTAGTTTCGTGTTTAAAATGACAAAAGAAATATGAAAAAGCTTATGGTCGTCAAGTTGTAGTTACTCTCATATGACAGCAGATGGCAGTGAAAGCCCAAATTCATGAGATTAAATGTTTGAAGTCAATTTTTAAACGTCTGTCTACCACTTTTTTTGTGATTTGAATCATCAGTGGCCGGTCTAAACATATTCAATTTCCAAGAATGCAAAGTGAGCATGAAACTATACCATTTTCCAGGGAATAAACAGTATTATGTGACGCTATGCTTAATTTTTTTTGTCTGTATGTACTGTTTTATTATCTTCGTGTCTTTCTTTAAATGCCTCAGTACTACTGTTTGTATTATAACCTAATTTTACAGACTCTAAGTTAGTCTAACAAAGCTCCGGAAGCCAGAATCCTGAATTAAATTCAAGTCACACCAAATACTGTATGGCTTTCTGATATTCAAAAAATACAATTTCCAACTAATTTAAGTTTTACAAGTTGACAAGGAGTAAGCACTAGCTCAAATATTTGCTTCCCTAATCCTTCACACACCCCAGGTCATCAAGATCTTCCCTCCTGTGTTCCTCCAACCAGCTCTGCTGCTCCTCACCTATCGAACACTTCCTTGAGGCCATTTTTGTCCAGATTACACCTTAATTACACTTGTATGCTTAATTTACACACTTTATTTGGATGATGAAATTATATTTTCAATGTTTCAATTTGTCCAAATAACTTTATTTTGTTTCCAGTGGTTTCAATGAGAATTTCAGTTCTGCCTCCTTTATATCCATTTTAAACATCATAAACATAGCATTCATTAACTTGTTTATGAACTGTTTTATTGTAGTGGAGATCAAGGCTATGGACACAGACAGTAGTCATTTTAAACTTTAATTTAACCATTTTCATGCAACAAAGTTATGTGGCTATATTTAGTGTAGCTCTAAAACCGGTCGGACCTCAACCGTGCAAAGCAAGTTGCTGAGTGAACATAGATAAATCTTGACTGGACAAATTTTTTATAACATATGTTTTGCTGTATTATGTTAACCATCTTCTGTATTTTTGTAATATGGAGACAAATTCTCATTAGGCATCTAAAAATGACTTATACAATGAAAGAAAATGCAGGATCTTTATTAAAAATGAGTGGCAAAAACAAGAATAATCTAATACGCATACATTTTCCTTGCCTCAGAAGTAAAAAACTAAAATCAAGAAGCTGTCACGCCGTCTTACTTTAATTACATTTTTTAGAGCATGGCTTAAGTTACAAACAACAGACAATATACAATAGATGCAGCTAATAACATAGTAAACAACAAATACTAATATTTTTCTCTATAGAGTTTAAAGCATGCAAAAATTACTTATTGGAATCTGCTAGTACTTGCACATCCCTTTTCATATCTAAGACAAAAATATACACTTCCAGAAAATTGTACCTACTTTTAGTTACCTTTTTGCAGTGCTGTGCAATGTTCTTAAACCTTCAAATACAGATAAATGCAATATAAACTGTAAAATGCCAATAAAAACATGAAATGTGGACCGTGATGTGTTAATCTTCTCCATATAACCAGAAAGATCACTGTTCCGCTTAGTCCTTGTACATTCACTCAAACCTGTAAATAAATCAATGGTACATTTGCAGAAATCAGTTTATTTTGTGACATAACTTACAGTACTGCTTCAGACTGTAAGAACAACATCAATCCTGTGATGATATGCAACCCAAATTCATCTCTTTCACCTCCCAGTGGATCAAATTGTGTTGTTATATGTTCCATCAACTCTTCTGGCAATGCACAGTCAACAGGTGGCACAGTGACTCTTTCAGGCCAGTCCAGCAAATGATCATGTGTTCCAGATGTGGAGGTATGTCTGAAGGATGCCAAATCTGCTGTGGCAGGAACTTCCGCAGCTGGTATAACATCTGTTGCAGTGATCTGTCTACTTTGGCTTGTTCCAAAAATGTCCTCCATTGCCGTTGTCTGACGTCTCTGCTGTTGTAGGCAACCACTTACAAAAAGTTGCAGGGGAGTCATGTGATCCTCAGTCCTCAATTCATGATGATTCCAGGTGCCCATGAAATGTCTTTCTTAATTCGAGGAAGATAAACATAATGAAGAGCCCATATGTGCAGTTCATTGTCAATGTCAATGATGAAGCTGAGGCGCAAGTTCAATCGAAGAAACTCATCGCCTGCCTCCATTCAATCAGAGTCCGATACGCCTCTGATGTGAGCCAATCAGCTACGAACCGCACCTCCATGAAGCCAATCAGCATCCCGCGCTCATCTTAAAAGCAACTTCAAATCCACGTCTCAGCCTGCTAACCAGCAAGCGCAAACGGATTGCATGTTGGATTTCGAATCAGATGTCCGATTCAACCCACCCCCAACCCCTTCTCCACCATCATAGCTGAGTTCATCTAGCTTCCAAGACGTTCCTCCATCCTCAACCAATCAGAGTGTTTTCTCCCTTCAGTCTTCATCACTCCCTATCGCCAGTTATTGGTCCGGCAGAAGACCACCATGTTGGGCCCGGTTCTGCCAGAGGTTTCTTCCCAAAGGGGAGTTTTTCCTCTCCACAGTCGCTTCAAGCTTGCTCATCATGGACAGTTCATGCAAACCTGTGTTTATCAAGTTGGACATCTATCTTAAACAGATCATCATATGGACTGAACAAACTTCTTCTATCTCCACTCCACCACCAGTTTCAGACCTGGGGAGGAACATCCCTGTTCTCATACATCTACTTATGCATATTAAAGTATAATTCAGCATTAATGTTCCTGCCGAGGTCTGAGCGCCAAAGACTTAAAATATTGTATCAATAAAATCCTTCTAATTGCCATTTCTTTCTCTGTGAGTTTTTCAGATTGAAATGCCCTCACTTTCCAGAAAATAAAAGAAATCATAATACACATTTGTCATTCCTCGCCACAGGTCTCTCCAGAGTCTCTCGATTCTCTGATTATGTGTGCTCCTGCCTCTAAGTGCGCTTCCACGCTCACGTCCACGGAAGATGTTCATCAAGGCACAAACAGAATTGTTCTCCCCACCTCTGTCAGTCCTGACTCTTGAAGGTGGGCCGTAGCGAGCAATGGCTTGGAGGAAAGCATTTAAGACATTGCTGCGGTTGTTGTTGGAAGCTTGCAGAAACACAATGAGCCGACTGTACCCATCTACACCCCCATTGATGACAATCCGCCATTTATAAAAAGCACATAGTGGAGAGTAGAAAAAGGAAATCCAAAGGTTACAATCAGCTATTCATATGTAATTCTACAATGAAATCATAAAAAGACATAATTTATTACCTGATCAATTTGTGGTTGCCATCTATATGCCACAATGAGTTTGGGCCAGCAACCCTGTAGCAACGGCGTTGTGGTCTGTTTGAAAGCCCTCTCAAAGCAACACCTCTTGGATTTATCCTGATCATGCTTTCCCTAACTCTCCTTCTCTGTATTTTTTTCCCCACTATATTTATTGAACAGTTTTTTAAACCAATAACATACAGAGTACAAAGTATAAAGATGACACATTTAGTGGTACAACTGTATGTAAACACCCCCAACCAACTCCCAGCTACCCCCACCCTCACCTTTACAAGCCTTCTTGACCAGACAAACAGAACACACAAGCATTCACGCAAATACACACGCTCACCCTTTAGGGAGAAATAAATAAAAATAAACAATAAATAAAAATAATAAAATGGAAAATCAAAATAAATAAATTAAACACCCTCTCTCCTACTCAACCCCCAGTTCTTGAGAATTATAATTAAGAAATTCTGTGTGTCATAGAAAAGGGTCCCAGGTGGAATTGAATGATTTCACAGAACCTTTGAGTGAGAATCTGAGTTTCTCAAGCTTCCTCCTGGATCCAGCGGATATGTGAAGGAGGATGGGCAAGTCTCCAATTAAGCAAAATCAATTTACGGGCCAATAGGGTAGTGAATGATACAACATCTTTTAACACCTTGGGCAAGTGAGTAGTGGGAAGGACACCAAAAATTGCAGACAGCGGATTAGGAGCAATGGTGCAGCCATAGGCCAAGCTCAATGTGGTAAATATATCAGACCAAAACGACGTCAGTTTAGGACATGACCAGAACATGTGTACATGGTTGGCCGGGGATAAATGACACCTGCCACAAGCCTCACCGACAGAAGGGTAGATTCTGGATAATCTAGCATTTGTATAATGGACCCCATAAAGAACCTTACACTGAATGAGCCTGTGACGAGTGCATATGGAGGATAAATGAACCAGAGATAATGCAGAATCCCATTGCCCATCACTAAGAGCAAAACCAAGACTGCTCTCCCAAGCAGCCTTAACAGCAGTAAGAGATGAAGAGGTTGTTGACCACATACAACTATAAAGAACCGAAATACATTTCTTCGCAGAGGCATCCACAGTCAAAAGAGCATCAACCAGGGTTTCAGGAGGCTGGTTTGGAAAATGGGGAAATTGTTTTTTCACATAATCTCTAATCTGAAAAAAGCGAAAAAGGTGGTGGTTGTATTTAGCTGCAAGTTGTACAAAAGATGAAAAAACATTGTCCGTATACAGTTCGCCAACAGACTTGAGCCCATTGTCGTGCCACAGCCGAAATGCTGGGTCCGTTCTAGAGGGTTCAAAAGTACAATTCCTATAGATCGATGTCAAAACCGAAGGACCTGAAAGACCAAGGTACTTTCGAATCTGATTCTAAATCCTCAGTGATATACAAACTAAGGGGCAGCCAGACAAACGTGAAAGCTGAAGTGGAAGTTGTGAACATAGTGCCGAATGCAAGGAAAAGGAGCAGAGTCCTGTTCAAGGTGTACCCAGGCAGGTAGGGAATCATGCTCAACTAACCAGAAAAGAAGCTTCTGTATGTTTGCTGCCCAATAGTAGAACCTAAATACAGGGAGGGCGAACCCCCCCCTTTTCCTTAGGCGCTTGAAGGATTGACCGGCGGATCCTTGCAGGATTACCTTCCCACAAGAAGTCTGAGACCAGCTTGTCTAATCTGTCAAAAAATGATTTGGCTAATAAAATCGGAACATGTTGAAATAAATAAAGACATTTAGGAAGAATTACCATCTTAACCAGATTGATATGACCAACAAGAGAAAGAGGCAGCGTAGACCAGCGGTCCCTCTCTGTCCCTCTCTGTCCTCTCAACCAATGGAGCAAAGTTAACTGAATACAAATCAGACAAGGATGTGGTAACATAGACACCCAAATATCGGAAGCCAGAACTTAACCATTTAAATGGAACTATCTTGTGGGGAAGAGCTGTAGCCAGAGCATTGATAGGCAAGAGCTCACTCATCTGTCCTTCTCTGTATTTTTATCCCCTGTGATCGTAGAGATGCTCGAACAGATTCCGGGCCAATCAGGTCATTTCCTTTTTTTTTTTTTTTTTTTTTTCCAGTGTCCTGTCTAGCAATGTGGCAATAGGAATTGATGTCTCCATGCCAGATAGAGCTCGACAGATTTAGCTTTTACAAGTGGAGCGAACAGCTTTCGCCATAGTGCTCCACTTGATTTATGCTTGTAAATAGCTTTATTGTGATTCCTGCAAGGAGAATTTCAAATTATATGGACATGACAATGGGAGAGTAAAGGAAGAACAAGAAGTGAAAGAGAAAGAAAAAGAGAGTAGAGGTGAAAGAAAGAGGAGATAAAAGGGAGAGAATGATAAAACCTTCTCCGTCTGCTCCGTCACCTGGAAAGAGAGATGCAAAAAGAACAGCACAACCAACAGACATAAAGCAACAAATACAATCGAATAACACCTAGATGCCATTGCTAAATCATATATATTATTATGTAAGCTGACATGTGTAATGTGATACTTGAAAAAAGAAAGTGAAAGAATAATAAATAAATAAATTATAAGATTACTGTATATAAGTGAACACTTAATACCTGGGACCCAGCACCTGTGGGAGTTTGTGAGAGTGCACTAGTTTAGGTGAAAATTTTCCAGAAGGAAATAGCTTGATAGTGGTTGTGGAGAACCAAAGGCCCGCCTTCCCCGAGCACAGAGGCAGGAGTCAGGGGACCCATAACCCCGGACTCCCAAAGGGGCCCCTAAAGCAGGTCGCCCAGGAGGGGCCGACACAGGATATCTGCAACCCCCCCCCAAGGAAGGAGCAGAGACGACCCCGAGGAATTCCCACAGCCACCGCAATGCCGACGCCCTCAAGAGCCGCGGGGACGAGCCCGTGGGCTCCGCCGGCAGCCAGCCCCGCTGGAGTGGTCCCGGCCGCCCCCCGGGGGGCCAGGCCCCGCGAAGTGGCCGCCCGGAGTGGGCCGGCGCACGCCCGGGAACCCGCCCCAAACCCGAAGCCAACCAATGCGCCAGAGGGCCAAGGCGCCCGCCAACGAAGTGGAGGAGGGCAGGACGTGGGGGGGATGGGCTCCGCACCTAGCGGAGACTTGAGATGTTTTTGGGAGAGGGAGCGGACCACACCCATACCTGGAAAAAAAAAAAAAAAAAAAAAATGGAAATCTCATTCACACCATCCCTCCCTCGTGCCCCACTCACCACACACAGATTAAAAAACAAAACAAAACGCTGTACACACATTCCCACGTAACACTCGCATCCAACCCTGACCAAAGGGGGGGGTCACCCCAAATCGACTATACGACTGCTTGTGCCCGACCCCCGGCCCCGGACCAGACGCTCCCCGGACCGGGCCCCCCAAAGAGGGCGGGCCAACACGACCCGCACGAGCCACCCAGCCAGAGCCCCCCTCACCCCCTAAATACCTAATAAACCCCCTCCCTCCCCCACCTTACCCTTGCCATCCCTGCCCCCCGCCCCTCCTGGGGGGAGCGGAGGCATCAGCCCCAGACCTGGCAAGCCGCTGACTACGCACCGCAGTCCCCCGCCAAGACCCCGGACACAGTGGCCCGCACCTCCTCCAGGCCCCAGACTCCTTGCCGCCATCGGAGAACGGGGGTGTGCAGAAGACCCCGATCCTCCCTACGCCCGCTCAGATGTTGTGTTGTTGCATGTTGTTCTCAGGTGCGTTTAAAAACTGGGAGCGCCGAAGGGGATGCACGGCACAGCCCACCCCCCCTTCCGGAAGGAAGGGGGCTGCCCAGAACCCTCAATGTCTAAGTGGGAGAGGAGGTGAAGGGAGCCGTCCGAGGTGAGGCTCACACAACATAAGCCCCCCCCCCAGACGTCTTCCCCCCACCCCCCCCTACCATGGCCTACATGAGTGTGCGACGTGAAAATGTTTGAAGTGAAGGTGTCTAAGATGCATGATAAAATTGGGGAGAGGGGTGTCACCAGAAAGTGGCAACCTCCAGTAACGCCCCCTCCCCCAGGACCTACATGTGTGGAGGCGTGATGGAGCAGGCAGAGGGAGGAGTCCGGGGATGGGGAGCAAATGACTGGGAAGCTATCCCAGGGAGCCAGCTCCCCTACTGACTCCAATAGGCACCCCCGCTCCCCGAACGCCCCACCCAGAGAAGGGGGCCTCGCCAGCGGCACCACCGTAGCCCGGGGGCCAGGGAGAGGCCGCAGGGCCCGCCAGCCAACCACCCACCAGGACCAACACCTCAACCCCCCCCAGCCCACCCACCAAGCCTACTGGCTTCCCCCCCCCAAAAAAACTAAATAAATAAATAATAATAATAATAATAATAATAAATAAATAAGAGGGGGGGGGACCCTGGCCAGACGGCCCGCACGAGCCACCCCAAACCCCGCCCCCCAAGCGAAACCCGCACCGGAAGACGACACGGACCAGGACCGGGACAGGGGGCCGGACACAAGCCCACCAGAACGTCCACCCCCCCCCCCCCCCCCACCCGTAGATTTAATCCCTCCCCAACACTAACGTTCAAACAACTCACCATACATTCGACAGTAGACATCCAGGCTGGGTAGGTTCCTACTCCCCCTTCTTCCCCCTCCCCCCACTGGCAGAGTGCCTATCCAATGAAGGAGAAGAGCATCTGCCCAGAGATGTTAATGACCATGCCCCCCTACCAGCCCAACGGGCCCCGAGGCCCCCCAGCGCACCCGAGGCCCCGTGCAGGGGCGGACACCCGGGCGCGAGCCGGCCCACACCAAAAGCGGCACACCCCCCGGAACCGGAACCCCCGAGGCTCCGCCGGGGCCCTCGCCCGAGGGCGGCGCGCCCCAGGGACCCCAGACCCACCCCAGCCCCACCCAGCGGCAGCACAGCTACCAGGTCAGTAACCCACGTCCGTCAACACGCAGCTCCCAAAGAGCGCCGCAAGCGGCCGCTGTAGGCCACCCGTAGGCCTCCCAAGCTCCTCCCAGATGGGGGCAACAGACCCCGGAGCCGGATCCACCAGGCGCCCGACTCCAAGCGCCCCCAGGGCCCCAGGAACCCCTCCATCCAGCCACTGCGCCCTGCAGGAAGCAACCCAATCAGGTCATTTCCAACCACAATTTGCTGCACCAGTTCATCCAAGGCTGCTTCACTCAAGTCAGCATATGATCGACGAAACTGGAACTGTCTGAAGGAAAAGAAAGTGCAACACATGAAGATATTGTAAAACATGTCATTACTAAATTTTACTTCAAATGTGAACAGAGTCAAAACTGCATCAGAAATTAAAATAAAGTTGTTACAGATGTCAATAAAAACCTCACAGTGTTAGGCCTGATTGTTACCAACGTGTGGGGGAAGAGATGATTAGCATATGTAATAGTTATTAAATGGCTAATAAAGCTCATAATTAAATTTAATTCTTTATTAGTCTTCCTTAGAGAAAATTTTGAAGACGAAAGACACACGGTACCAGAACGCAGTTGGGAACAAAACCCAGGATGGTTTTTGCGGTCTGAGGCATCTGTATATGGGTCATGCTTTCTACTAACCTGACAACAGCCAGCTGTATGTCGTTCCGCCTAGCTCCACTCACATACATCTGGGACACCGCCGGTAGACAGTGATTCTACCCCTTCACCATTGCAGTATCTTTGTAGTTTTATTGTTAATAGTGATAAGTTTGGTCAAAACATTCATGATACCCAATCTTCTTACTGTGTCTTCCAATCTATTGAATGAGAAGATCCACTTTGTAAGATTTCCCTTTCAAAGTTAGCTCAATAATTATTCTTTATTTAAATCCTTTAAGGGGTGTACACCTTTTCTGAGGTGCAGCATCTGTATCTCCTGTGTATTAGGTCAGCAAATCAAAGCCCCTTTCCTTTGCTCAGCATAAAAAGATAGCTCAGTGACTTCTCTTTCATTGTCTATTTTTATACTGTTTTTGAAGGAAACCTGGTATTTTTACTGTTTTCCCTTAACAACATTGTCAAGGGTGATTATGGAGAATGCAACCATAGTGTTTATATATGAGCGGTGAGGGAAGCTGTCAACCTGATAAAGGAGTCCCATCGGGCTTTCTTGGCCTGTGGGACTCTGGAAGCAGCTGATATATACCTGCAGTGAAAGTGGCAGGCGGCTCTGCTGGTCGCTGAGGCAAAAACTTGTGCGTGGGAAGAGTTTGAAGTGGCAGACTTCCGTACAGCTTTGAGGATATTCTGGTCCACTATCTGGCGTCTCAGGAAGGGAAAGCAGTGCAGTACCAACACTGTTTATTGTGGTCACTGCGTGCTGCTGACCTCAACTCGAGACCTCGTGTGGCGGTGGGCGGAATGATTCAAAGACCTCTTTAATGCCACCAAAACGTCTTACATTAAGGAAGCAGAGCCTGGAGTTCTTACATTTCTGGTGCTGAGATCACCCAAGTGGTCATACTCCTGGAGTATGGAGTACTGGGCCCTCTAAAAAGGGCTGTTAGGTCTCTTTATCACCAAAATCAGAGCTTAGTCCGCTGTAAGTAAGACTTGTTTTAGGTGACAGTTGGACTCCGACAAGGTTCCCCTTTATCACAGATTGTATTTATAACTTCTATAGACAGAATTTCTAGGTGCAGCCAAGGTGTTGAGGAGAGCTGCTACCCCTGCGACCGTACCTCGGATAAGCATAAGATGGATGGATGGAGGGATGGATAATGGATAGACGGATGGACGGGCCGACGTTTATATATTATGCTGAAACAGAATCAAGCATATCTAAAAAGAGGTACCAGATTGATGTGATCAAGAGCTGAACTCTTTAACATTTTTAAATTAAACAGGACAATAACACCTCTGATACCCCAAAAAAGGCCCAATTATTTTACTTTTATCTTTGGAACATAATGTACTTGTTCTAATCAACCTAATATCTGTGGAAAACGTTAAATGTCATGTTAAATGGTTGTTTCTCACAGCGTCTCTCTGCAAGCAAATGACAGAACAAAATTTTAAGGTGGTAGATAGAATGCTGGGAACTAATTCAAAAACACAAAAATATACATTGCATTGTCTTGAAGGGGAATTTCTATTAATTACTGATTAAAGTACTATTTTTCAGAAAGGAAAGCATTACCTTAGGCGTCGCTTGACAGTTCGTACAGAGACATTCATAGCAGCCGCCATTTGTGATGCTGTTGAATCCACAGGATCTTAAAAAGGTCATCTGTTCCCTGGTGAAACTGTAGCTTGGTTGACCCCTGGATCCACTAGTGACTACTGGAGCCTCAAAGCCATAGCTGTCTGTAGGAAAATATCCAGAATATGCAGTGTTTTTAGGTACGGGGACATTATATATTTATTAATTTATTTATTTTAATTTATTCATTTTTAAATTTGCTTCCTGATTTATTTATTTATTGCCCTTTAAAAAGAAAAAGACAAAAAGGCAGTGAATACAAAGAGGAGGGTGTAGTGTAAAACCTCAATTGTGGTAATAAATATTAGTCATATATAGAACCAATTTTGGAGTCACAAACGGGGGGCAATGATTACCTTGTTGAGCCGAGTGAGATGAGGTTCTGATAAGTTCCATTAGTTCTGCCAAGTCAGTCAAAGTATGATCAGCGGATGTCTCGTTAACCCATCTCCCCCGGGCCCACTGTAGGCTTCTCTGTATTGCCTCAAGCCTACCAAAATAAAAAATAAAAAAACTAGTTTTTGGTCCTTTGTGCTAAGCAGTAAGACAAATCTTCACCTAGTCTCTTGATATAGCAGCGTTGACCATTATAATTGCTCATTTCAATATCTTGAGATTAACAATAAGCAAAGCAAAAAGGTAGTGTAGGATTACCGAAGCATCACCACATTGCGCACTTCGGGTCCGTTGTTCATTTCCACACGCCTTATGCAGTCATTGAAGACGTTCTTGCAACGCAAAATAAAATCTCTTCGAGGCATAGTTCTTCTAGCGTTGCAGTGAGAAGTAGTTTTTATAACTTGCCAAAGTGTATCGGCAGAGTAACTACCGCGTTAATTAATGGTCCAGAATCCTTTACTAAAAGGTATAAATGCGCAGTGCGCACGCACCAAGAACTTGGTAAAATATTTTATTGCGCTGCATTAAGTAGTTCCGTTTGCTATTTAACCCATTACCTCCCCACAACACCTACCTTTCAAATTATGGCGGATTTCAGGAGAAGGTTGAGCGACATAAGAGGTCGTCTTAATGCTAATTTTGATCGCATTTTAAACAAAGAAGGTGAGACAACTGATAGGGTACCTTCTGTCATGGAAAGATAAGTAAATTTATTAAACATAGGATGTGACTTTACAAATGTAACTTTAAAACGGGTTGGATTTAATTTCTGCACAATGAATATTACTGACATTTCACAAATTGTTTTGCACGATTGTTGTACTGGTATTAATTATTTTTTAAATAAAGCTTCGTAAGCAAAATATACATTTTGTCAATTGTGACGTAGGCTGCTTTGACTTAGGGAGATGTGCAGTGACACCTAGCATGAAAAGTGCGCCACGGTTTTGGCGCACTTTTGATGCTAGGTGTCACTATACCAGGGCTTAGTTATTGTAAAGATCCCCCTGACCCTTGTTGCTCCTGCCATTAACGCATACATACACTGATTAAATTAATGGTGAGCCAAGAATAATGTCATATTAGCATTAAACTGTGATTAATTCTAAAATGAGATAGAAAAAAAAATAGATCCAGCATCTTTCTATAACATCTACTTTCATCTACTGGCCTTTTGTTGTTAATTGTGTTTAAAGTTCGTTTATAAATATTTATAAAAAACTCGCACTTGCGTAAAACTAACTTTATAAAACTAATACACTTAAGATATGAAAGTGATTGTAACTTAAATAGTCACTTGTAGAACCTTGGATTTCTTGGTTTACTTATCACAAAAATGGTCCACAAACATCAAAAATACCGTTCCTGTTAATAAAAATGAACTAAATAATCTAAATTTTATTATGACAGACTCCAAAGTTTCAGGGAAGAACCCACAAATAGAAGAATCCAGAGGAAGACTCTTGTGCGGCAAAAAACATTCAAAGTGGCACTTCTGAGAAGTCGTTTGACTTATTATTGCTCGAGTAGAGGTAAACTCACAGCAGAATTCTGTAGTCACCTAAAGGAATAGCAAATTATTAGTAAAAAAACAGTCTATTAAATGTATAGAAAATAGTTATAGGTCTTTATGAGCAAAAATGTAATGTTGACTTTTTCTTTCAGATGCCACTGCTACCTGTAGGGTAGTGGTTCCCCTAAATCAAGATTCCCACCAATTCAGGCTAGCTCTGAGGAATGCTATTCCTGAGCTCACTGAGAGCTTTGAGCTTTGCCGGATTAACGGGAGACGGGAGGTAATTCCTCTGCTGGAGACATGCCCTGGGGAAATCCACAGTAACAGAGCACTCGGTCTGTCAAATCTGTACCTGAGACCGGTAGGTGGTGGTTCTTGGTATTGGTGCAGAAACATGGATATTCCACAAAAAAAACTTACAATGGTGTGAAACAGTATTTTTCCCACAGGGGCAATTACTTCTCGCATGGGGCTTGGTTTCTTTGAATAACTTTGTCCCCTGAATAAATGAAGCCATAATTTGAACTACTTCCTTGTTTTTTTTTTTTGTTTTGTTTTGTATTATAATGCAATTTGTTTCATGATCAGTCATCAACTGAAAGTGATTCAATAACCAAAATTTGTTTTAGGTTTCTGACAGACAGCACCCACCATCAGCTGAACAATCCTGGTAAGCATCCAGTTGTTGAAAAGTCATTTCCAAAAAACAACTTTAATACTGCCTTTTATTTATACAGTTTAAGGCCTACTCTAAACCCTCCAGAGATTCACCTGGCAAGACATGAAATGGGAATGCAAGTGTTATTTATGTTTTTGTCGTTTCTTTGTCCCTCATATTAGAACAGAGTTGAACATAATGACTCTAAAATCAGTCAAATAATAAATTAGTAGTAATGACAGCTGTTTTAACAGGGAAAGCCTGGAAACCAGCAATGCAGCAACAGATGGCACTTCATCAGATACACCAACTCCTAAGTGAGTGTGTAATGTGAAAATTTTACTATAGTATTGTATTTTCACTTCGGTTTTATTCCTATTATATAATAACTTCCCTCTGGGATTATTAAAGTATTTTCTGATTATATGTTAAAGTACTGAAGCCCTCACTGCAGATCACATGGGAGTTCATGATGCAAGTGCTTCCACAAGGCAAGTGCCTATTCTCTCTCTCTCTCTCTCTCTCTCTCTCTCTCTCTCTCTCTCTCTCTCATGGCCTAAAACATACTATGGTTTGAAATGTATAGTGACATACTGATGGAGTGGGAGACAGAAGACACTGATGATGAGATTCCAAAGGAACCTCCAATCACTGCTCCTCAGGTATTTTTTAGGCAACATCTTGAGATTACGTTGTGATACCAGACATTACTCCTACATACTACAGTGCTACATACTGTAAAATGTTTGGGTTTTGTATTTACAGAGTGATTTGGTACTCGGAGAAATCCTTTAAAGTTTTCAAACTGAGAACAAAGAAGAAGAAAAGGTGACAGTGATTGCACGCCGACGGAAGGCTATTCAAAGCATCTTCATGGCTATGGCGAGACAGAGCTTCTGCTGGAAGAAGATTCCACAAGTGGACTTTGTGGGCGAGATGGCGGATGACTATGGGGCTCCCAAAAGGGAATTTCTTAGGTATTATCTATTTTATTTTATTTAACAATATAACTACTGTAGAAATGGTTATTTAATTTGGTCATCTGGTTCCAGGCTTCTGATGGTGGAAGTACACTCCTCATTAGGAGTGTTCGAGGGTCAGCCAGGGAACATGTTCTTCACCTATGATGTAGAGGCACTTTCGAAAAATAAATATTTTCTGGCCGGGAAGCTGACCGCATGGGCAATCTTTCACGATGGCCCAGGCCCTCGAGGACTTAATAAGACCCTCTACCACATGATGTGTGGTCAGAGAGCAGATGTTTCTGCACAGCTGCCAGATCTGCCTGTTGACTCCAATGTTCAACAGAACATTGAAAAGGTAATGCGTAAGTGCAAAGTTTATCTCTGAAACAGACTTTCTCACAAACTTTGTAATAGAGTTAGACCTTCAATTCAGGAGTGTCAGTTTTCTAAAACTTGTTTTTTTTAAAGGAAACATTAAAGAAGTGCTTTATATCTGAAATGTGCAACATTTTAGCTAATATCAAATAGTTAAAGTTTATTTTAAGTCACTGTAGTAGGTTTCATGGTTTATCATTGGGATATGTTGACTCTTCTGCAGCAGTTCTTTTGTTAAAACAAGATACACCCTTCTTTAGTGTCTAGATCTCTGACAGTTATCCTTGCAGATCCACTGACTTAAGCCGGGCGTACACTGTGCGAGTTTTTCAGTCGTGGTACTTATATTCATCTCAAACTGTGCGACGGAACCGCGGGGTTTAAAAAGTTCACCGCTCACGATCTGTGCGGCGCGGCGCTCGGACGCGACCGGACTGCTCACACTGTACGTCGTGCCCCCTCTGGGACCGCTCGCTGTGATGGCAGAGGCAGGCGAGCGACGATAGGTGACAGGGACCCAGAGCAGGGGTTCGAGCCCAGCTCTGGCGAGGCCCGCAGGAGGCACCGGGCGTCGGGGGAACGGAGGGTAGAGAGGAGGGACGAGACGCACCGGCGGCCGCGCGGCACGGCAGGTCGCCCGGCCCGCACCCCCCCCCCCCCCGCGAGCGGAGGAGTGCCGAAACAGGCGGCCAGCGCGGACCGCGGAGGAGTGCCCAAACAGGCGGCCAGCGCGTTGCCGCCCTCCCCAACGCCCCCGCGAGCGGGCCGGGTGGAGGTCGCTTCAGGGACGCCCGCTCCCCTCCCTCCGCTGGCGGGGACGGAGAGGAGGGGAGGGCGCCCCCTCGTAGCTCTGCTTGAACAGCAGGATGCGCTCACAAAAACCTCACGACAGCCGACTGAATTTCAAACATGTTGGATTTTCACCGACCGTCCGATTCCTGATCGGGAGGTAGTCGTGAGAAGCCAGTCCCCCCTCCTCCCCCCCTCTACGATCAAGCTGAAATTCGGCCCGATTCAAAAAATGCTCGCACGACTGAAGAATCGGCCCGAAAAGGGGAAAAACTCGTACAGTGTACGCCCGGCTTTAGTCACTAATCCTGTAATGGACAGGAACCACTGGCTATGTCCGAACGTACGTCCTAACCCCTATATAGAGCACTATATAGAGGTTACGCCATTTTGTAGGGGTGTTCGAATGTCTACTGTATGAAGTAGTAGTGCACTTAAATTTTCCCACAATGAAACTTGAAAAGTAGTGTACATCAAAGGTCACTAGACAGGCAGATATATCTCAGAATGCTTACCAAGAGCAGAGCATTCACAATGCCTAATGGAGTTTGTTTTGCTGGTGTGAGAGAGCAAAGATAGAGCAGGCAATGTTCTACGAATAGACCAGAGTGTGACATAACTTACAAAGTTAATTTAGTTTTCAAAAAAAAACTTTTTAGTAATATTTGGTATATTATATTATAAATTAAAAATAAATGGTAATTGTTGTGGGTGTTTGGACAGGAAGTCTAATCTGGGATGTCTTCCTGCACCAAAGTCACGTGACCACCTGCAAGTGAAAAGTACTGGTTATCAGTCCTAACAGTCAGTTAACTGAGTGCACTCAGTTAGGCCGTACGTTTCGACACAGACATTATATTCTGTTTAATCAGTAGCTGCACTACTCCAGTTTGCTCAGCATACAACATATTGAATTCAACACTTTTCAGGAGAGAAACGGAGCCTCTGCTTTTATTTATAACGTCACAACACAACATAGCCTTAGGCTTGATCAAATATTGCTAGGCAATCCCAAATAATAAATTGTACTCAACAGTATAAATGCTATTTTTTTGAAGGTTTGGAATTGTTCCTCATCTGAGCAGCTGGAGCAGCTGAAGGAAGACCTGGGGGACTGGGTGGCTTCCTGTGGTATGCCTGGCATCTATGGGGCTACAATGGAGGACTTGCCATCCCTACGTTCAGCAGTTGTTGAGCACTATGTTTTCCACAGGTAACAACAACTACAAATGCAATAAAAGTATTGAAGGAGATTTTTGTTTGTTTGGTTGTTATAATTAGAAAATGAAAAGACGAGTGTGTTTTTAGAAAAATGTTTTAACTTACAGATTGGCCAGCATGGTGAAACAATATATAAGTGGGTTCAACTCATGTGGTGGTTTCTGGCAGGTGGTGGAAAGACGCTGCATGCAGTTTCTCCCTGTGTTTACAAACGTAGGTGAGAAACTTGGGAGAAGCTGCATGCAGTCTCTCTTCACCATAAAATGGAGTCCACCTGGAAGCAACCGCAGGGAGGCTGAAGAGCAGACCATTTTCTAGTGGGATTGGTGGCTGGTTGCTATTCAAGGTAATTTTACACACCTGTCCTTAATTTACATTTGAATCAATGGGGAGTGACCTCTCCCTATCCTTCTACAGATGGAGAAGTAGACATCTCCTTTGAGCAAATACTTGTGTTTGTGTCAGGGGCGGATACCATTCCCCCACTTGAATTTTTTGACCAGGAACCAGGAGAGCAACGCCTGCCATACTCCTCTACCTGCAGCATCACCCTTTTCCTTCCAAGAGGAGTGGAGTGTGAGGAGCAATTTAAAGCCATGATGGAAATGTCCATCAAGGGCTCACATGGCTTTGGAAAAGTCTGAAAAAAAAAAAAAACCTGGTGATAATAAAAGTTTCAAAGGTTATCCGTTTTCTGACCTTTCTTATGGTTCTCTTAGATGTATACTGTAAACCAGTTTAAGGCTTTATATTATGGACTCATTGAACCATACTATACAAAATTGCTGTGCACTTAAAGATGGCCCATTGTTTGAGATGCAACATATCCCGCTAAGGAGTAAAATTGAAGCATGTGTGCAAATTAAGCATACTCTACAATATAACTGAGGCTGATTCACAGGTTATGAGCACCAAAGCAAGAAAAAAACATCAAGTATAGAGCATTGCAGATTTATTTTTGCTCACACAGCAACATGCTTTGCAAGTTTGCATCAGTCTGATTTTGGAGCAACACTGTGATGATAGACACAGATCCTTCTTGCATAGTAATACATTAAATACGTTAAATGGACTAAATCTAATAAATTTTGACAAATTGTAACAATCATATTGGTGAAAAAAATAAATGAAGCTTTCGATTGCAACCTGAACAAAAATGGCCTTAAGAAAGCTGGTTGGTGGAACACATGATGTGAAGGACCTGGAGTGTGTTAGGAAAACAGTAATTAGTCCACTCAAGATTTATCTTTGTTCACTCAGCAACTTGCTTTGCGCATTTGAAGTCCGACCAGTTTTAAGACATAGCCTTGATCTCCACTACAATAAAACAGTTCATAAACAAGTTAATGAATGCTATGTTTATGATGTTTAAAATGGATATAAAGGAGGCAGAACTGAAATTCTCATTGAAACCACCGGAAACAAAATAAAGTTTTTTGGACAAATTGAAACATTGAAAATATAATTTCATCATCCAAATAAAGTGTGTAAATTAAGCATACAAGTGTAATTAAGGTGTAATCTGGACAAAAATGGCCTCAAGGAAGTGTTCGATAGGTGAGGAGCAGCAGAGCTGGTTGGAGGAACACAGGAGGGAACATCTTGATGACCTGGGGTGTGTGAAAGATTAGGGAACCAAATATTTGAGCTAGTGCTTACTCCTTGTCAACTTGTAAAACTTAAATTAGTTGGAAATTGTATTTTTTGAATATCAGCAAGCCATACAGTATTTGGTGTGACAATTTAATTCAGGATTCTGGCTTCCGGAGCTTTGTTAGACTAACTTACAGTCTGTAAAATTAGGTTATAATACAAACAGTAGTACTGAGGCATTTAAAGAAAGACACGAAGATAATAAAACAGTACATACAGACAAGCATAGCGTCACATAATACTGTTTATTCCCTGGAAAATGGTATAGTTTCATGCTCACTTTGCATTCTTGGAAATTGAATATGTTTAGACCGGCCACTGATGATTCAAATCACAACAAAGTGGTAGACAGACGTTTAAAAATTGACTTTAAAGATTTAATCTCATGAATTTGGGCTTTCACTGCCATCTGCTGTCATATGAGAGTAACTACAACTTGACGACCATAAGCTTTTTCATATTTCTTTTGTCATTTTAAACATGAAACTACCAAAGCACAAGCCAAGTAGTAGAACTAAATGTTGAAAAGAAATTAAAAGCTAAATAAAATAAACCAGGTAACTTAATAAAGCTGCATTTTCTGTATGCTTTGTATTTATATTCACATGATAATATTTTCAGAATTAATAATAACATTTCTGTTAAAGATTTCATTTATCTTCTGCACCAAGGGCATAAGTAGGGAGAACAAGCAGAGTGAGTTTTGTGTAATATCAGACTTTATTATTGAACTAAGCAGGATTTAGACAGGATCAGAAAGGAAGGTGCATCTTCTTTCTGCCTTTCCCCAACGATCAGGGACCTTCTGGTTGTGTCTGGTGCTGCAGTGTTCTTATTGGGTAAAATACCTTTAAATCTAGTGGCTGAGCACATAAAAGACAACCTCCTGATAATACAATATGCAAAAAACGCCACCAAACGTTATTAATGCCACCGCACGTATTTTACGCGAGCGCGCTCGCGTAAAATACGGGTTGTAACTGCGCGTTATTGTACGGACGATAATTGGCCTCATCGGCTTGCCATACATTACATTTTCTGTGTGGGCTCCAGTAACATATGATAGATAATATCTACTTTGAACGTTAACATGAACTGCTGCTGAAGACCACTCTGATCTACCTGGATGTATTCTGGAGGACTGAAACGCCTCAGTCAGTGACGTCAGTCTGTGGGTCTGTCGGGGCAATGAGAGAAGATTCGTCTCCTCTCTCCGTTTGTTGCTCGACGTTTTCTTGCTCATGGTTTTTCACATGCTTAGATAAATTTGTTGTGTTTCCACTGAATATAAGCGGCTTTTTACAAAACGTACAGCTTGATTTCATTTATGGTATTAAAATATAGCCAAACGGCACTACTTTCCTTCTTCATGTTTCTCCGCTCATGCGGTCTCTCTGTCTGAGCAGCAGCCGCTGAACAGACTAGTGAACAGAGAACTATTGGCTCTGTGAAAAATCGGACATTTTCATTACTTTATAAAGTTCTTCTGCTTCATTCTCAGTGCTTGCCTTTAAACATTATGTAATTGAATGAGATGTTTGAACTGCTCTCTGCACAGACAACTGAGTGTCGCCAGCAGTCCAGATCACATGAAAGAGACAGGCAGGAAGCTAACATGGTCTCTTTCTTGTGAACGTTATTGTAAAAGATTAAAACCTTTAAATGAATGGGTTTTATTGGTTAGATGAACAAAATGGACATGTGTTACACTAAAAAATAGTTTTGCAAGCAGCACAAATAAACATATCCAGTGACATAGCCCTGACATAACCTTTAAGTGCATAGCCCTGTGGGGGTGGATGGGATTGGTGTGGAGGGCTGACACAGACAAAGAGTGAGTTTTATTAGGGACACCAACAGTTTAAAAAGGCCTTGATCGGGACCCTGATGCCTTACTAATATAAAAATGGAATCTGAGGTCTGCATGGACAGGAGTCTCAAACTTGACATACCTGGTTGCACACGAGTCGTTCAAATATTTGACACAAGTTCTCATTTACAAAACAGACCTGTAGTTCTTCTATTTTATTCCAGACTGAGTTTTGAGACTCATGACCGGATGTGATTAAGCTGCAAAGCTAAAGTCAATGCTTGATTTGGAGGGTCTGGCCCTTTAACTCACTTGATGATACATCTTGAGATTTATTTGACAGCACCAGGGCTTTTAACAGACTGTTGTAGGGAGTTCAAGGTGTGTAGCTGGCTTTAACATGACCTATGATTAGATACTGAAAGCACTTCGTTTTGGTGTAAATCAGCACCTCAGGCTGGTTTTCTTTCAGGGTGGTTCCAGAAGAAGTCCTGGTGTTCTTGATAGCCTCCGGCTTTGTCTTCAGATCTTAGGGTTGAATTTTCAAATGGTCTTTGGACCTTTGGTGTAATCCAGAGCTTTTGATTCACCCA